>CM065425.1:55267200-56618151 GCA_033060865.1 Dorcus hopei
ACATAAACGTGCGAGGGTGTACAATACAAAGGCGCCGTAAAATTTTTGTTTAATTTAACCGGTCGAATTGCGATCTCGTACTAGGATCACATAAACGTGCGAGGGTGTACAATACGAAGGCGCCGTAAAATTTTTGTTTAATTTAACCCGTCGAACTGCGATCTCGTACCAGGATCACATAAACGTGCGAGGGTGTACAATACAAAGGCGCCTTAAAAATTTTTGTTTAATTTAACCCGTCGAACTGCGATCTCGTACCAGGATCACATAAACGTGCGAGGGTGTACAATACAAAGGCGCCTTAAAAATTTTTGTTTAATTTAACCCGTCAAACTGCGATCTCGTACCAGGATCACATAAACGTGCGAGGGTGTACAATACAAAGGCGCCTTAAAAATTTTTGTTTAATTTAACTCGTCGAAATGCGATCTCATACCAGGATCACATAAACGTGCGAGGGTGTTCAATACAAAGGCGCCTTAAAAATTTTTGTTTAATTTAACCCGTCGAACTGCGATCTCGTACCAGGATCACATAAATGTGCGAGGGTGTACAATACAAAGGCGCCGTAAAATTTTTGTTTAATTTAACTCGTCGAACTGCAATCTCGTACCAGGATCACGTAAACGTGCGAGGGTGTACAATACAAAGGCGCCTTAAAAATTTTTGTTTAATTTAATCCTCGAACTGCAATCTCGTACCAGGATCACATAAACGTGCGAGGGTGTACAATACAAAGGCGCCGTAAAATTTTTGTTTAATTTAACCGGTCGAATTGCGATCTCGTACCAGGATCACATAAACGTGCGAGGGTGTACAATACAAAGGCGCCTTAAAAATTTTTGTTTAATTTAACCCGTCGAACTGCGATCTCGTACCAGGATCACATAAACGTGCGAGGGTGTACAATACAAAGGCGCCTTAAAAATTTTTGTTTAATTTAACCCGTCGAACTGCGATCTCGTACCAGGATCACATAAACGTGCGAGGGTGTACAATACAAAGGCGCCTTAAAAATTTTTGTTTAATTTAACCCGTCGAACTGCGATCTCGTACCAGGATCACATAAACGTGCGAGGGTGTACAATACAAAGGCGCCTTAAAAATTTTTGTTTAATTTAACCCGTCGAACTGCGATCTCGTACCAGGATCACATAAACGTGCGAGGGTGTACAATACAAAGGCGCCGTAAAATTTTTGTTTAATTTAACTCGTCGAACTGCAATCTCGTACCAGGATCACATAAACGTGCGATGGTGTACAATACAATGGCTCCTTAAAAATTTTTGTTTAATTTAACCTGTCGAACTGCGATCTCGTACCAGGATCACATAAACGTGCGAGGGTGTACAAGTCTAAGGCGCCTTTATTTATTTTGTTTAATTTAACCCGTCAAACTGCGATCTCGTACCAGGATCACATAAACGTGCGAGGGTGTACAATACAAAGGCGCCTTAAAAATTTTTGTTTAATTTAACTCGTCGAAGTGCGATCTCGTACCAGGATCACATAAACGTGCGAGGGTGTACAATACAAAGGCGCCTTAAAAATTTTTGTTTAATTTAACCCGTCGAACTGCGATCTCGTACCAGGATCACATAAACGTGCGAGGGTGTACAATACAAAGGCGCCTTAAAAATTTTTGTTTAATTTAACCCGTCAAACTGCGATCTCGTACCAGGATCACATAAACGTGCGAGGGTGTACAATACAAAGGCGCCTTAAAAATTTTTGTTTAATTTAACTCGTCGAACTGCAATCTCGTACCAGGATCACATAAACGTGCGATGGTGTACAATACAATGGCTCCTTAAAAATTTTTGTTTAATTAAATCGTCGAACAGCAATCTCGTAGCAGGATCACATAAACGTGCGAGGGTGTACAATACAAAGGCGCCGTAAAATTTTTGTTTAATTTAACCGGTCGAACTGCAATCTCGTACCAGGATCACATAAACGTGCGAGGGTGTACAATACAAAGGCGCCTTAAAAATTTTTGTTTAATTTAACCGGTCGAATTGCGATCTCGTACCAGGATCACATAAACGTGCGAGGGTGTACAATACAAAGGCGCCTTAAAAATTTTTGTTTAATTTAACCGGTCGAACTGCAATCTCGTACCAGGATCACATAAATGTGCGAGGGTGTACAATACAAAGGCGCCTTAGAATTTGTTGTTTAATTTAACCCGTCGAACTGCGATCTCGTACCAGGATCACATAAACGTGCGAGGGTGTACAATACATAGTCGCCTTTAATATTTTTGTTTAATTTAACTCGTTGAAATCCGAACTCGTACCAGGATCACATAAACGTGCGAGGGTGTACAATACAAAGGCGCCTTAAAAATTTTTGTTTAATTTAACCGGTCGAACTGCAATCTCGTACCAGGATCACATAAATGTGCGAGGGTGTACAATACAAAGGCGCCTTAAAAATTTTTGTTTAATTTAACTCGTCGAAATCCGAACTCGTACCAGGATCACATAAACGTGCGAGGGTGTACAATACAAAGGCGCCGTAAAATTTTTGTTTAATTTAACCGGTCGAACTGCGATCTCGTACCAGGATCACATAAACGTGCGAGGGTGTACAATACAAAGGCGCCGTAAAATTTTTGTTTAATTTAACTCGTCGAACTGCAATCTCGTACCAGGATCACATAAACGTGCGAGGGTGTACAATACAAAGGCGCCGTAAAATTTTTGTTTAATTTAACCGGTCGAACTGCGATCTCGTACCAGGATCACATAAACGTGCGAGGGTGTACAATACAAAGGCGCCTTAAAAATTTTTGTTTAATTAAATCCTCGAACTGCAACCTCGTACCAGGATCACATAAACGTGCGAGGGTGTACAATACAAAGGCGCCGTAAAATTTTTGTTTAATTTAACTCGTCGAACTGCAATCTCGTACCAGGATCACATAAACGTGCGAGGGTGTACAATACAAAGGCGCCTTAAAAATTTTTGTTTAATTTAACCGGTCGAATTGCGATCTCGTACCAGGATCACATAAACGTGCGAGGGTGTACAATACAAAGGCGCCGTAAAATTTTTGTTTAATTTAACCCGTCGAACTGCGATCTCGTACCAGGATCACATAAACGTGCGAGGGTGTACAATACAAAGGCGCCTTTAAAATTTTTGTTTAATTTAACCCGTCGAACTGCGATCTCGTACCAGGATCACATAAACGTGCGAGGGTGTACAATACAAAGGCGCCTTAAAAATTTTTGTTTAATTTAACCCGTCGAACTGCGATCTCGTACCAGGATCACATAAACGTGCGAGGGTGTACAATACAAAGGCGCCTTAAAAATTTTTGTTTAATTTAACCCGTCGAACTGCGATCTCGTACCAGGATCACATAAACGTGCGAGGGTGTACAATACAAAGGCGCCTTAAAAATTTTTGTTTAATTTAACCCGTCGAACTGCGATCTCGTACCAGGATCACATAAACGTGCGAGGGTGTACAATACAAAGGCGCCTTAAAAATTTTTGTTTAATTTAACCCGTCGAACTGCGATCTCGTACCAGGATCACATAAACGTGCGAGGGTGTACAATACAAAGGCGCCTAAAAATTTATTGATTAATTTAACCCGTCTAAATTCGATCTCGTACCAGGATCACATAAATTTGCGAGGGTGTACAATACAAAGGCGCCTTAAAAATTTGGGGTTAATTTAACCCGTCGAATTGCGATCTCGTACCAGGATCACATAAACGTGCGAGGGTGTACAATACAAAGGCGCCTTAAAAATTTTTGTTTAATTTAACCGGTCGAATTGCGATCTCGTACCAGGATCACATAAACGTGCGAGGGTGTACAATACAAAGGCGCCGTAAAATTTTTGTTTAATTTAACCGGTCGAACTGCGATCTCGTACCAGGATCACATAAACGTGCGAGGATGTACAATACAAAGGCGCCTTAAAAATTTTTGTTTAATTTAACTCGTCGAAATGCGAACTCGTACCAGGATCACATAAACGTGCGAGGGTGTACAATACAAAGGCGCCGTAAAATTTTTGTTTAATTTAACCGGTCGAACTGCGATCTCGTACCAGGATCACATAAACGTGCGAGGGTGTACAATACAAAGGCGCCGTAAAATTTTTGTTTAATTTAACCGGTCGAACTGCGATCTCGTACCAGGATCACATAAACGTGCGAGGGTGTACAATACAAAGGCGCCTTAAAAATTTTTGTTTAATTTAACTCGTCGAACTGCAATCTCGTACCAGGATCACATAAACGTGCGAGGGTGTACAATACAAAGGCGCCTTAAAAATTTTTGTTTAATTTAACCGGTCGAATTGCGATCTCGTACCAGGATCACATAAACGTGCGAGGGTGTACAATACAAAGGCGCCTTAAAAATTTTTGTTTAATTTAACCGGTCGAATTGCGATCTCGTACCAGGATCACATAAACGTGCGAGGGTGTACAATACAAAGGCGCCGTAAAATTTTTGTTTAATTTAACTCGTCGAAATCCGAACTCGTACCAGGATCACATAAACGTGCGAGGGTGTACAATACAAAGGCGCCTTAAAAATTTTCGTTTAATTTAACTCGTCGTACTGCGATCTCGTATCGGGATCACATAAACGTGCGAGGGTGTACAAATCAAAGGCGCCCTAAAAATTTTTGTTTAATTTAACTCGTCGAAATGCGATCTCGTACCAGGATCACATAAACGTGCGAGGGTGTACAATACAAAGGCGCCGTAAAATTTTTGTTTAATTTAACCCGTCGAACTGCGATCTCGTACCAGGATCACATAAACGTGCGAGGGTGTACAATACAAAGGCGCCTTAAAAATTTTTGTTTAATTTAACTCGTCGAAATGCGATCTCGTACCAGGATCACATAAACGTGCGAGGGTGTACAATACAAAGGCGCCTTAAAAATTTTTGTTTAATTTAACCCGTCGAACTGCGATCTCGTACCAGGATCACATAAATGTGCGAGGGTGTACAATACAAAGGCGCCTTAAAAATTTTTGTTTAATTTAACCGGTCGAATTGCGATCTCGTACCAGGATCACATAAACGTGCGAGGGTGTACAATACAAAGGCGCCTTAAAAATTTTTGTTTAATTTAACCCGTCGAACTGCAATCTCGTACCAGGATCACATAAACGTGCGAGGGTGTACAATACAAAGGCGCCTTAAAAATTTTTGTTTAATTTAACTCGTCGAACTGCAATCTCGTACCAGGATCACATAAACGTGCGAGGGTGTACAATACAAAGGCGCCGTAAAATTTTTGTTTAATTTAACCGGTCGAATTGCGATCTCGTACCAGGATCACATAAACGTGCGAGGGTGTTCAATACAAAGGCGCCGTAAAATTTTTGTTTAATTTAACTGGTCGAATTGCGATCTCGTACCAGGATCACATAAACGTGCGAGGATGTACAATACAAAGGCGCCTTAAAAATTTTTGTTTAATTTAACCGGTCGAATTGCGATCTCGTACCAGGATCACATAAACGTGCGAGGGTGTACAATACAAAGGCGCCTTAAAAATTTTTGTTTAATTTAACCCGTCGAACTGCGATCTCGTACCAGGATCACATAAACGTGCGAGGGTGTACAATACAAAGGCGCCTTAAAAATTTTTGTTTAATTTAACCGGTCGAATTGCGATCTCGTACCAGGATCACATAAACGTGCGAGGGTGTACAATACAAAGGCGCCTTAAAAATTTTTGTTTAATTTAACTCGTCGAACTGCAATCTCGTACCAGGATCACATAAACGTGCGAGGGTGTACAATACAAAGGCGCCTTAAAAATTTTTGTTTAATTTAACTCGTCGAAATCCGAACTCGTACCAGGATCACATAAACGTGCGAGGGTGTACAATACAAAGGCGCCGTAAAATTTTTGTTTAATTTAACCGGTCGAACTGCGATCTCGTACCAGGATCACATAAACGTGCGAGGATGTACAATACAAAGGCGCCTTAAAAATTTTTGTTTAATTTAACCGGTCGAATTGCGATCTCGTACCAGGATCACATAAACGTGCGAGGGTGTACAATACAAAGGCGCCTTAAAAATTTTTGTTTAATTTAACCCGTCGAACTGAGATCTCGTACCAGGATCACATAAACGTGCGAGGGTGTACAATACAAAGGCGCCTTAAAAATTTTTGTTTAATTTAACCCGTCGAACTGAGATCTCGTACCAGGATCACATAAACGTGCGAGGGTGTACAATACAAAGGCGCCTTAAAAATTTTTGTTTAATTTAACTCGTCGAAATGCGATCTCGTACCAGGATCACATAAACGTGCGAGGGTGTACAATACAAAGGCGCCTTAAAAATTTTTGTTTAATTTAACTCGTCGAAATGCGATCTCGTACCAGGATCACATAAACGTGCGAGGGTGTACAATACAAAGGCGCCTTAAAAATTTTTGTTTAATTTAACTCGTCGAACTGCAATCTCGTACCAGGATCACATAAACGTGCGAGGGTGTACAATACAAAGGCGCCTTAAAAATTTTTGTTTAATTTAACCGGTCGAATTGCGATCTCGTACCAGGATCACATAAACGTGCGAGGATGTACAATACAAAGGCTCCTTAAAAATTTTTGTTTAATTAAATCGTCGAACGGCAATCTCGTACCAGAATCACATAAACGTGCGAGGGTGTACAATACAAAGGCGCCTTAAAAATTTTTGTTTAATTTAACTCGTCGAACTGCAATCTCGTACCAGGATCACATAAACGTGCGAGGGTGTACAATACAAAGGCGCCTTAAAAATTTTTGTTTAATTTAACCGGTCGAATTGCGATCTCGTACCAGGATCACATAAACGTGCGAGGGTGTACAATACAAAGGCGCCTTAAAAATTTTTGTTTAATTTAACTCGTCGAACTGCGATCTCGTACCAGGATCACATAAACGTGCGAGGGTGTACAATACAAAGGCGCCTTTAAAATTTTTTGTTTAATTTAACCCGTCGAACTGCGATCTCGTACCAGGATCACATAAACGTGCGAGGGTGTACAATACAAAGGCGCCTTAAAAATTTTTGTTTAATTTAACCCGTCGAACTGCGATCTCGTACCAGGATCACATAAACGTGCGAGGGTGTACAATACAAAGGCGCCTTAAAAATTTTTGTTTAATTTAACTCGTCGAAATGCGATCTCGTACCAGGATCACATAAACGTGCGAGGGTGTACAATACAAAGGCGCCTTAAAAATTTTTGTTTAATTTAACCCGTCGAACTGCGATCTCGTACCAGGATCACATAAACGTGCGAGGGTGTACAATACAAAGGCGCCTTAAAAATTTTTGTTTAATTTAACCCGTCGAACTGCGATCTCGTACCAGGATCACATAAACGTGCGAGGGTGTACAATACAAAGGCGCCTTAAAAATTTTTGTTTAATTTAACTCGTCGAAATGCGATCTCGTACCAGGATCACATAAACGTGCGAGGGTGTACAATACAAAGGCGCCTTAAAAATTTTTGTTTAATTTAACTCGTCGAACTGCAATCTCGTACCAGGATCACATAAACGTGCGAGGGTGTACAATACAAAGGCGCCTTAAAAATTTTTGTTTAATTTAACTCGTCGAACTGCAATCTCGTACCAGGATCACATAAACGTGCGAGGGTGTACAATACAAAGGCGCCTTAAAAATTTTTGTTTAATTTAACCGGTCGAATTGCGATCTCGTACCAGGATCACATAAACGTGCGAGGGTGTACAATACAAAGGCGCCTTAAAAATTTTTGTTTAATTTAACTCGTCGAAATGCGAACTCGTACCAGGATCACATAAACGTGCGAGGGTGTACAATACAAAGGCGCCGTAAAATTTTTGTTTAATTTAACTCGTCGAACTGCGATCTCGTACCAGGATCACATAAACGTGCGAGGGTGTACAATACAAAGGCGCCTTAAAAATTTTTGTTTAATTTAACCCGTCAAACTGCGATCTCGTACCAGGATCACATAAACGTGCGAGGGTGTACAATACAAAGGCGCCTTAAAAATTTTTGTTTAATTTAACCCGTCGAACTGCGATCTCGTACCAGGATCACATAAACGTGCGAGGATGTACAATACAAAGGCGCCTTAAAAATTTTTGTTTAATTTAACCGGTCGAATTGCGATCTCGTACCAGGATCACATAAACGTGCGAGGGTGTACAATACAAAGGCGCCTTAAAAATTTTTGTTTAATTAAATCCTCGAACTGCAATCTCGTACCAGGATCACATAAACGTGCGAGGGTGTACAATACAAAGGCGCCGTAAAATTTTTGTTTAATTTAACTCGTCGAAATCCGAACTCGTACCAGGATCACATAAACGTGCGAGGGTGTACAATACAAAGGCGCCGTAAAATTTTTGTTTAATTTAACTCGTCGAATTGCGATCTCGTACCAGGATCACATAAACGTGCGAGGGTGTACAATACAAAGGCGCCTTAAAAATTTTTGTTTAATTTAACCGGTCGAATTGCGATCTCGTACCAGGATCACATAAACGTGCGAGGGTGTACAATACAAAGGCGCCGTAAAATTTTTGTTTAATTTAACCGGTCGAATTGCGATCTCGTACCAGGATCACATAAACGTGCGAGGGTGTACAATACAAAGGCGCCTTAAAAATTTTTGTTTAATTTAACTCGTCGAAATCCGAACTCGTACCAGGATCACATAAACGTGCGAGGGTGTACAATACGAAGGCGCCGTAAAATTTTTGTTTAATTTAACTCGTCGAATTGCGATCTCGTACCAGGATCACATAAACGTGCGAGGGTGTACAATACAAAGGCGCCTTAAAAATTTTTGTTTAATTTAACTCGTCGAAATGCGATCTCGTACCAGGATCACATAAACGTGCGAGGGTGTACAATACAAAGGCGCCTTAAAAATTTTTGTTTAATTTAACTCGTCGAAATGCGATCTCGTACCAGGATCACATAAACGTGCGAGGATGTACAATACAAAGGCGCCTTAAAAATTTTTGTTTAATTTAACCCGTCGAACTGCGATCTCGTACCAGGATCACATAAATGTGCGAGGGTGTACAATACAAAGGCGCCTTAAAAATTTTTGTTTAATTTAACCGGTCGAATTGCGATCTCGTACCAGGATCACATAGACGTGCGAGGGTGTACAATACAAAGGCGCCGTAAAATTTTTGTTTAATTTAATCCTCGAACTGCAATCTCGTACCAGGATCACATAAACGTGCGAGGGTGTACAATACAAAGGCGCCGTAAAATTTTTGTTTAATTTAACTCGTCGAACTGCGATCTCGTACCAGGATCACATAAACGTGCGAGGGTGTACAATACAAAGGCGCCTTAAAAATTTTTGTTTAATTTAACCCGTCAAACTGCGATCTCGTACCAGGATCACATAAACGTGCGAGGGTGTACAATACAAAGGCGCCTTAAAAATTTTTGTTTAATTTAACCCGTCGAACTGCGATCTCGTACCAGGATCACATAAACGTGCGAGGGTGTACAATACAAAGGCGCCTTAAAAATTTTTGTTTAATTTAACCCGTCGAACTGCGATCTCGTACCAGGATCACATAAACGTGCGAGGGTGTACAATACAAAGGCGCCTTAAAAATTTTTGTTTAATTTAACCCGTCAAACTGCGATCTCGTACCAGGATCACATAAACGTGCGAGGGTGTACAATACAAAGGCGCCTTAAAAATTTTTGTTTAATTTAACCCGTCGAACTGCGATCTCGTACCAGGATCACATAAACGTGCGAGGGTGTACAATACAAAGGCGCCTTAAAAATTTTTGTTTAATTTAACCCGTCAAACTGCGATCTCGTACCAGGATCACATAAACGTGCGAGGGTGTACAATACAAAGGCGCCTTAAAAATTTTTGTTTAATTTAACTCGTCGAAGTGCGATCTCGTACCAGGATCACATAAACGTGCGAGGGTGTACAATACAAAGGCGCCTTAAAAATTTTTGTTTAATTTAACTCGTCGAAGTGCGATCTCGTACCAGGATCACATAAACGTGCGAGGGTGTACAATACAAAGGCGCCGTAAAATTTTTGTTTAATTTAACTGGTCGAATTGCGATCTCGTACCAGGATCACATAAACGTGCGAGGATGTACAATACAAAGGCGCCTTAAAAATTTTTGTTTAATTTAACCGGTCGAATTGCGATCTCGTACTAGGATAACATAAACGTGCGAGGGTGTACAATACAAAGGCGCCTTAAAAATTTTTGTTTAATTTAACCGGTCGAATTGCGATCTCGTACCAGGATCACATAAACGTGCGAGGGTGTTCAATACAAAGGCGCCGTAAAATTTTTGTTTAATTTAACCCGTCGAACTGCGATCTCGTACCAGGATCACATAAACGTGCGAGGGTGTACAATACAAAGGCGCCTTAAAAATTTTTGTTTAATTTAACTCGTCGAAGTGCGATCTCGTACCAGGATCACATAAACGTGCGAGGGTGTACAATACAAAGGCGCCTTAAAGATTTTTGTTTAATTTAACTCGTCGAAATGCGATCTCGTACCAGGATCACATAAACGTGCGAGGGTGTACAATACAAAGGCGCCTTAAAAATTTTTGTTTAATTTAACTCGTCGAAATGCGATCTCGTACCAGGATCACATAAACGTGCGAGGGTGTACAATACAAAGGCGCCTTAAAAATTTTTGTTTAATTTAACTCGTCGAAATGCGATCTCGTACCAGGATCACATAAACGTGCGAGGGTGTACAATACAAAGGCGCCTTAAAAATTTTTGTTTAATTTAACCCGTCGAACTGCGATCTCGTACCAGGATCACATAAACGTGCGAGGGTGTACAATACAAAGGCGCCTTAAAAATTTTTGTTTAATTTAACCCGTCGAACTGCGATCTCGTACCAGGATCACATAAACGTGCGAGGGTGTACAATACAAAGGCGCCTTAAAAATTTTTGTTTAATTTAACCCGTCAAACTGCGATCTCGTACCAGGATCACATAAACGTGCGAGGGTGTACAATACAAAGGCGCCTTAAAAATTTTTGTTTAATTTAACCCGTCGAACTGCGATCTCGTACCAGGATCACATAAACGTGCGAGGGTGTACAATACAAAGGCGCCTTAAAAATTTTTGTTTAATTTAACCGGTCGAATTGCGATCTCGTACCAGGAACACATAAACGTGCGAGGATGTACAATACAAAGGCGCCTTAAAAATTTTTGTTTAATTTAACCCGTCGAACTGCGATCTCGGACCAGGATCACATAAACGTGCGAGGGTGTACAATACAAAGGCGCCTTAAAAATTTTTGTTTAATTTAACCCGTCAAACTGCGATCTCGTACCAGGATCACATAAACGTGCGAGGGTGTACAATACAAAGGCGCCTTAAAAATTTTTGTTTAATTTAACCCGTCGAACTGCGATCTCGTACCAGGATCACATAAACGTGCGAGGGTGTACAATACAAAGGCGCCTTAAAAATTTTTGTTTAATTTAACCCGTCGAACTGCGATCTCGTACCAGGATCACATAAACGTGCGAGGGTGTACAATACAAAGGCGCCTTAAAAATTTTTGTTTAATTTAACCCGTCAAACTGCGATCTCGTACCAGGATCACATAAACGTGCGAGGGTGTACAATACAAAGGCGCCTTAAAAATTTTTGTTTAATTTAACCCGTCAAACTGCGATCTCGTACCAGGATCACATAAACGTGCGAGGGTGTACAATACAAAGGCGCCTTAAAAATTTTTGTTTAATTTAACCCGTCAAACTGCGATCTCGTACCAGGATCACATAAACGTGCGAGGGTGTACAATACAAAGGCGCCTTAAAATTTTTGTTTAATTTAACCCGTCGAACTGCGATCTCGTACCAGGATCACATAAACGTGCGAGGGTGTACAATACAAAGGCGCCTTAAAAATTTTTGTTTAATTTAACCCGTCAAACTGCGATCTCGTACCAGGATCACATAAACGTGCGAGGGTGTACAATACAAAGGCGCCTTAAAAATTTTTGTTTAATTTAACCCGTCGAACTGCGATCTCGTACCAGGATCACATAAATGTGCGAGGGTGTACAATACAAAGGCGCCTTAAAAATTTTTGTTTAATTTAACCCGTCGAACTGCGATCTCGGACCAGGATCACATAAACGTGCGAGGGTGTACAATACAAAGGCGCCTTAAAAATTTTTGTTTAATTTAACCCGTCAAACTGCGATCTCGTACCAGGATCACATAAACGTGCGAGGGTGTACAATACAAAGGCGCCTTAAAAATTTTTGTTTAATTTAACCCGTCAAACTGCGATCTCGTACCAGGATCACATAAACGTGCGAGGGTGTACAATACAAAGGCGCCTTAAAAATTTTTGTTTAATTTAACCCGTCAAACTGCGATCTCGTACCAGGATCACATAAACGTGCGAGGGTGTACAATACAAAGGCGCCTTAAAAATTTTTGTTTAATTTAACTCGTCGAAGTGCGATCTCGTACCAGGATCACATAAACGTGCGAGGGTGTACAATACAAAGGCGCCTTAAAAATTTTTGTTTAATTTAACCCGTCGAACTGCGATCTCGTACCAGGATCACATAAACGTGCGAGGGTGTACAATACAAAGGCGCCTTAAAAATTTTTGTTTAATTTAACTCGTCGAAGTGCGATCTCGTACCAGGATCACATAAACGTGCGAGGATGTACAATACAAAGGCGCCTTAAAGATTTTTGTTTAATTTAACTCGTCGAAATGCGATCTCGTACCAGGATCACATAAACGTGCGAGGGTGTACAATACAAAGGCGCCTTAAAAATTTTTGTTTAATTTAACTCGTCGAAATGCGATCTCGTACCAGGATCACATAAACGTGCGAGGATGTACAATACAAAGGCGCCGTAAAATTTTTGTTTAATTTAACTGGTCGAACTGCGATCTCGTACCAGGATCACATAAACGTGCGAGGGTGTACAATACAAAGGCGCCGTAAAATTTTTGTTTAATTTAACCGGTCGAACTGCGATCTCGTACCAGGATCACATAAACGTGCGAGGGTGTACAATACAAAGGCGCCGTAAAATTTTTGTTTAATTTAACTCGTCGAAATGCGATCTCGTACCAGGATCACATAAACGTGCGAGGGTGTACAATACAAAGGCGCCTTAAAAATTTTTGTTTAATTTAACCCGTCGAACTGCGATCTCGTACCAGGATCACATAAACGTGCGAGGGTGTTCAATACAAAGGCGCCGTAAAATTTTTGTTTAATTTAACTGGTCGAATTGCGATCTCGTACCAGGATCACATAAACGTGCGAGGATGTACAATACAAAGGCGCCTTAAAAATTTTTGTTTAATTTAACCCGTCGAACTGCGATCTCGTACCAGGATCACATAAATGTGCGAGGGTGTACAATACAAAGGCGCCTTAAAAATTTTTGTTTAATTTAACCCGTCAAACTGCGATCTCGTACCAGGATCACATAAACGTGCGAGGGTGTACAATACAAAGGCGCCTTAAAAATTTTTGTTTAATTTAACTCTTCGAAATGCGATATCATACCAGGATCACATAAACGTGCGAGGGTGTTCAATACAAAGGCGCCTTAAAAATTTTTGTTTAATTTAACCCGTCGAACTGCGATCTCGTACCAGGATCACATAAATGTGCGAGGGTGTACAATACAAAGGCGCCTTAAAAATTTTTGTTTAACCTTCCGTCGGGCGCGGTATGATTTTTGACACGGCCGGGCGCGATGTATCAAAATGATCCACTCAAGTATTTGTTGAAACCAGAGACACACACCGCTGTTAGACAACAATATTAACTTATAAAATATATTTTGTTCATAAAATAAACATAATTTTACTAATACAAAACTTAAAACATTAATCTTTTAATAAAAACTTATCTCACGTAAAAACAAGTTAAATATGCGTTATGATGAAGACAAGATCTAAAAACAACAATAAAAAGGAACGTTACAGTATTTTTCTTTTGGTTTTGCCCTTTTTCAATTACATTGTCCAATTTGCCAAACCATTTTCCAGTTTCGGAAATGTCAAGTCATATGTCAAATAGGAAAGTTATTTGACAAATTGAGAAACATAATTGATAAAAGGGTAAAACAAAAAAACTGTAGTTTTAAGAAACTAAGAATAAAAAACTAAATTAGGTAGACAGTGCACGGCCATTTTACCCCTACGATGTGACCTAAAACGTAAAGTACCTACTAATATCATAAAGAGGCGCGGTATATCAGTTTGATATGTAGGTACTGAAAAAGTGAAAATCATTATATATTGCTACCAGACTAAAGCAAATGTAATTATTACGTGTAAAAAAAAACAGTAATAGCGGTGGTAATACCTACCAGACTAGGTAAATGACGTGATTAAAATATTACTGAAAACCGACGGGAGCGGGCGCGGTGTATCAAATTGATAAACACTATTTTATTTTCGCAACACAAGCGCAAGCGGACAATTTGACGTTACTAACCTAAAGGAGGATGAAAAAGAGGAAGCTACTGTGAAATAGAGGGCCCTGTGGCTTGATGTGCAGACATGCGCGGACAAAATACATGACGGGTATCAATCAGATCAGCCGCGCCCGACGGAAGGTTAATTTAACCCGTCAAACTGCGATCTCGTACCAGGATCACATAAACGTGCGAGGGTGTACAATACAAAGGCGCCTTAAAAATTTTTGTTTAATTTAACCCGTCGAACTGCGATCTCGGACCAGGATCACATAAACGTGCGAGGGTGTACAATACAAAGGCGCCTTAAAAATTTTTGTTTAATTTAACTCGTCGAAGTGCGATCTCGTACCAGGATCACATAAACGTGCGAGGGTGTACAATACAAAGGCGCCTTAAAGATTTTTGTTTAATTTAACTCGTCGAAATGCGATCTCGTACCAGGATCACATAAACGTGCGAGGGTGTACAATACAAAGGCGCCTTAAAAATTTTTGTTTAATTTAACTCGTCGAAATGCGATCTCGTACCAGGATCACATAAACGTGCGAGGATGTACAATACAAAGGCGCCTTAAAAATTTTTGTTTAATTTAACCCGTCGAACTGCGATCTCGTACCAGGATCACATAAACGTGCGAGGGTGTACAATACGAAGGCGCCGTAAAATTTTTGTTTAATTTAACCCGTCGAACTGCGATCTCGTACCAGGATCACATAAACGTGCGAGGGTGTACAATACAAAGGCGCCTTAAAAATTTTTGTTTAATTTAACCCGTCAAACTGCGATCTCGTACCAGGATCACATAAACGTGCGAGGGTGTACAATACAAAGGCGCCTTAAAAATTTTTGTTTAATTTAACCCGTCGAACTGCGATCTCGTACCAGGATCACATAAATGTGCGAGGGTGTACAATACAAAGGCGCCTTAAAAATTTTTGTTTAATTTAACCGGTCGAATTGCGATCTCGTACCAGGAACACATAAACGTGCGAGGATGTACAATACAAAGGCGCCTTAAAAATTTTTGTTTAATTTAACCCGTCGAACTGCGATCTCGGACCAGGATCACATAAACGTGCGAGGGTGTACAATACAAAGGCGCCTTAAAAATTTTTGTTTAATTTAACCCGTCAAACTGCGATCTCGTACCAGGATCACATAAACGTGCGAGGGTGTACAATACAAGGGCGCCTTAAAAATTTTTGTTTAATTTAACTCGTCGAAATGCGATCTCGTACCAGGATCACATAAACGTGCGAGGGTGTACAATACAAAGGCGCCTTAAAAATTTTTGTTTAATTTAACCCGTCGAACTGCGATCTCGGACCAGGATCACATAAACGTGCGAGGGTGTACAATACAAAAGCGCCTTAGAAATTTTTGTTTAATTTAAACCGTCAAACTGCGATCTCGTACCAGGATCACATAAACGTGCGAGGGTGTACAATACAAAGGCGCCTTAAAAATTTTTGTTTAATTTAACTCGTCGAAATGCGATCTCGTACCAGGATCACATAAACGTGCGAGGATGTACAATACAAAGGCGCCTTAAAGATTTTTGTTTAATTTAACTCGTCGAAATGCGATCTCGTACCAGGATCACATAAACGTGCGAGGGTGTACAATACAAAGGCGCCTTAAAAATTTTTGTTTAATTTAACTCGTCGAAGTGCGATCTCGTACCAGGATCACATAAACGTGCGAGGGTGTTCAATACAAAGGCGCCTTAAAAATTTTTGTTTAATTTAACGGGTCGAATTGCGATCTCGTACCAGGAACACATAAACGTGCGAGGATGTACAATACAAAGGCGCCTTAAAAATTTTTGTTTAATTTAACCCGTCGAACTGCGATCTCGGACCAGGATCACATAAACGTGCGAGGGTGTACAATACAAAGGCGCCTTAAAAATTTTTGTTTAACTTAACCCGTCAAACTGCGATCTCGTACCAGGATCACATAAACGTGCGAGGTTGTACAATACAAAGGCGCCTTACAAATTTTTGTTTAATTTAACCCGTCGATCTGCGATCTCGTACCAGGATCACATAAATGTGCGAGGGTGTACAATACAAAGGCGCCTTAAAAATTTTTGTTTAATTTAACCCGTCAAACTGCGATCTCGTACCAGGATCACATAAACGTGCGAGGGTGTACAATACAAAGGCGCTTTAAAAATTTTTGTTTAATTTAACTCGTCGAAATGCGATCTCGTACCAGGATCACATAAACGTGCGAGGGTGTACAATACAAAGGCGCCTTAAAAATTTTTGTTTAATTTAACCCGTCAAACTGCGATCTCGTACCAGGATCACATAAACGTGCGAGGGTGTACAATACAAAGACGACTTAAAAATTTTTGTTTAATTTAACCGGTCGAATTGCGATCTCGTACCAGGATCACATAAACGTGCGAGGGTGTACAATACAAAGGCGTCTTAAAAATTTTTGTTTAATTTAACCCGTCGAACTGCGATCTCGTACCAGGATCACATAAACGTGCGAGGGTGTACAATACAAAGGCGCCTTAAAATTTTTTGTTTAATTTAACTCGTCGAAATGCGATCTCGTACCAGGATCACATAAACGTGCGAGGGTGTACAATACAAAGGCGCCTTAAAAAATTTTTGTTTAATTTAACCTGTCGAACTGCGATCTCGTACCAGGATCACATAAACGTGCGAGGGTGTACAATACAAAAGCGCCTTAGAAATTTTTGTTTAATTTAAACCGTCAAACTGCGATCTCGTACCAGGATCACATAAACGTGCGAGGGTGTACAATACAAAGGCGCCTTAAAAATTTTTGTTTAATTTAACTCGTCGAAATGCGATCTCGTACCAGGATCACATAAACGTGCGAAGGTGTACAATACAAAGGCGCCTTAAAAATTTTTGTTTAATTTAACCCGTCAAACTGCGATCTCGTACCAGGATCACATAAACGTGCGAGGGTGTACAATACAAAGGCGCCTTAAAAATTTTTGTTTAATTTAACCCGTCAAACTGCGATCTCGTACCAGGATCACATAAACGTGCGAGGATGTACAATACAAAGACGACTTAAAATTTTTTGTTTAATTTAACCCGTCGAAATGCGATCTCGTACCAGGATCACATAAACGTGTGAGGATGTACAATACAAAGGCGCCTTAAAAACTTTTGTTTAATTTAACTCGTCTAATTAGGATCTCGTACCAGGATCACATAAACGTGCGAGGGTGTACAATACAAAGGCGCCTTAAAAATTTTTGTTTAACTCAACTCGTCGAACTGCAATCTCATATCAGGATCACATAAGCGTGCGAGGGTGTACAATACAAAGGCGCCTTAAAAATTTTTGTTTAACTCAACTCGTCGAACTGCAATCTCGTACCAGGATCACATAAGCGTGCGAGGGTGTACAATACAAAGGCGCCTTAAAAATTTTTGTTTAATTTAACTCGTCGAACTGATATCTCGTACCAGGATCACATAAACGGGTAAAGGTGTACAGAACAAAAGCGCCTTAAAAATGTTGGTTTAATTTAACTCGCAGAACTGAGATCTCGTACCAGGATCACATAGACGTATGAGAGTGTACAAAACAAAAGCGCCTTAAAAATTTTTGTTGAATTTAACTCGTTGAACTGTGAACACGTACCAGGATTACATAAGCGTGTGTACAAATGTACAAATCAAAAGCGGTTAAAAAATTTTAATTTCTTTAATTTTAACTCTCTATTAAAATTTAATTTATTTAGATTTAACATTGCTTCACATATTTCGCAGGATCACATAAGCGTGATTAGTGTTGGAAAATTAAAGCATTTTTACAATCTTTGCTTAGAAAGGTACCTATCCTGTACGTCATCTGGGAGGGGTGTCATACCAGCGTCTCATAAAAACGAAGTTCACAAAAGGAAAATATGTTATTCATTTTTGTTAGATTTTACACTCTAATGCCCGTATTCATAGAACTTCCTTGAGGTTATCTTCAATATGGGATCCCATAGAATGGGTATTGTTTTAATGCAACTGCTTTTCTTGAATATACTATGAATATGGACATGAATGTTAATCTGGTCTCAAGATCATTTAAAACTTAAATACCTTAAGATATATTCATTTAGTTTTACCCTACACGAATATATCATTGATATTTCTAAAATGTCGTTTATACTGATATATGAAACGTATTCACGATAGGTAAAAAAATCACTTGAAATAGTATTATTTCAAAGGCAAGTGTGATAATAATGGAAAAAGTTGATAGATATACTTGAACCCCACAGTCTCGTAAACGGTTCGCATCTCGTATCACCGTCTTAGTTCAAGGGCGACGTTGTCGATTTCGTTTAGTCCGTAGTTATTTTACGTTGTCTGACTAATCAGTTGAGTGGTCACGATGGTCGTGATTTGAGATGCGACCATTAGGCAACCACGGTGGGTAGGAGCTCGTTAAACTTTCACGGTTCGTTTATCAACTAAACGCAGCCTAAATAGGTACTTTCTGCCTTCTCGCCACCTTATAACCTGTGAGCAAATAAAAATCAGATTAGAGCAGGCGGTGCAAAGAAAATGTATGTCTGTGATTAAATAAAAAGTCAATAAATTTGACAGTCCATGAATGTATTACATTAATTAATTCAGTTAATCACAGACATACATTTTCTTTGCACCGCCTACTCTAATCTGATTTTTATTTGCTCACTTTTTATGTAGATTCCTTCTCTATGAATTTTTATACTGAATTGAATTCATGTGCTCACCCTAGTTTCGCTCAGGTTATTTTCCTTGACAAAATGAAAGCAACTCATAGTATATCTACTTCCTTCAGTGAGCCACGTGTTTTCTTATAGTTTTCAAATGCACGAACAAGACTGGGGAAAATTTCTATCTGATAAGTTTCTTATTTTCCTTTGTGTTCGGTAGTGCTATTGATCCTCGCTGACTGGTCTAATCTCTTTGAATTGCTTTTGCAAAACATTGGTGTTTCTTACGATACATTAAACCCAATGATTAATATTTTTTTAATGCTTTTTCTTTTATATGTATAATTACCTAGCATATCATAGATAGACAAATATTTAAACGCTGTTTTGTTCAGTTTAAAAACCATACACGACAATATTATTTTTCATGCTAGAGAGTGCTCAGTTTCTTGGGACTAGAACACAGCTTTCTATTCTTATTATTTTATTACATATTTGGAATGCTTATATCTAATTTTTTGACAAAGTTCCCTGTACCTAAATTTAGTAGTTTTCGAGATATGAGTGATTGAAACGGAAAATTATTAAATATAAATAAAATATGTAAATAGATAATTCTGGATTGCGTTTCCTTAATTAATTTTTATGGCTTGTTTTGGTCCTAAATAGGGATTTAGTTCTCGCAATCTCGTTAATTTTATTGTTTTGTCATTTAATATTTAGAAAGCAGTATTCTGCGCTTTTTGCATTTTTATGGTAGATCTATTTACAGAGTTAAAATTAAACACAATGTTGGCAATGACATTGATACGAAAGTACTATGTTTTATCTGTGTTCGTTTGAATCACGCGTAGAACAAGATAATTTTTTAGAGGTGTGTCTGTTCACGTATGTTGTACCTACCACATAAGAACAACGTCATTTTATCTCGGACGATACGAAGGTTTCAGGCGGATGAGATTTCTTTCAGTTTCAGGAAATTGAGCCATTTAACGGGCGAAACGTAGAAAATCATGAATGATATTCTCATACCAATTTCATTGGTTGCTGATATGATTGTTGATATGCAGCTTATATATTAAGTGAGACGACTCTGGTTGTTAACAGTTTGCTATCGCACGAGTGACGGAGTTTATTGATACCGCTTTAAATTAATTTTGATTATTATGTCAGGTCAAAATAATTGTTTAACGAACGGCAATAGTTTTCAATTCGAAAACGGTTACGATGTTTCGTAAGTACTAATTTTTTTATTTTATGTTAGGAAATTATATCTCTGCAAAGTGAAGGGTAGGTACTTACCTTGTTAAGAATTAAGTAAATACGTTGTTTGTGCCCAGTTTTTGTAAATTAACCTCACGTTACACATATCCTGGAAAAATATAAGCACTGGAATTGTGTAAGTTTGTTTATATTTTTGCGAAACATGGTTTTATCATATTTTTCTCTTGCACGGTCAAGTAATTGTGCGCAAACACTGTTGCATCATATACCCACAAAAAGTGTGTAATTTTTTTTTAATTGCAATGCTTTGATACAATTAATGTTGAAACTATAAAATCAGGCTTAAGAAAGTAAGATTTGTCATTCTGCTTTCTAAATATGTAAGTTATTGTTGAACTAATTTTCTCTATTCATCTTATCTTGGTCGTGAAATTTAACTGATGTAATCTAAATATTACATTGTTACATGTTACTATTTATACTTTACCTATTTACAAAATTTTATAATAACTAGCACGAGAGGTAAAGTACCTCCACATACATATATTGCTTATTATTTCAGTAAAGTACTGAATAGTTTTGGTTAATTAGGTCTTACTTAAAAAAAAACTAGAAATTATCTGAGAAGAATATTAAAACTGCATTACCAAAAATCCCACTTGCTATTAGAACCAATTAGGATAAATTTAAATTCATTATCAAAGACACTAAATTGTTTGTTCCTTCAGTTTAATATACGTAGTAACACTGAGGCCATATTAATAGCTTGAAATGTATGTATATTGACAACTTCCTCAAAAATTGTATTTTTAGGAATGTGAACGAATTCTATTCTCATTTCGTTCCATTGAAATCTTATTATTATTAACTGGAACAATCATATAATAAATAATATTTAATTCTTTTGTAATTATTCCATCTTGTTGTGTACTTTATATTTGAAATTTCTCTGTTCACTTCGTATGTCTTGACAAGGGATTATGTATATTGAAACTAACATAAACGTGAAACGATACTTATTTAAAAAAATAATTTAACAACCAATATTTCATTCTTCTGTAATTGTTCGACTTTCTCTCGTCTTCTGGAGACTCGTATCCAGTTTGGGATCCACGAGAAAAATGTTCTTCAGAGCAGATGTACGACCTATAAAAAGAAAAACAAATTTGTTTTTTGTTTTTTAATTTGAAATAGCGCTTTTATAATAGTTAGTACATTAAAAATTAACGAAAAATTATTTTCACAAGTAAAGTAGACTCTCAACTATCCGGATTTTCCAATAATCCGGACAAAAATGAAATATTACGTTTTTATATTACGTATCCTTTAATCCGGACCAACTAATGAAACCGTAATCCGGATTAGACATTTCACATATAAACCAGAGAATCCCCTGATCATTAAAAAGTAACATGGCACCCACAAAATTATTATTACTTTTTGTAATTCGAAAATCAGAATGAACACCAAATCGTAGCAAATTTAACCGAATTTGTATTTTTAAAAATAAAAGAGTTACCAAATGGTAAGCCGTTTTTAATTAAAACAAAATAAAAATGATAATTGTGGCATTTGATGACTTCACGAATTTTCTCTCCTTTTCTAACCACTGGTTGTAGATTTTGTAAATCTTCTGTCCTTCTCTAAAAAATGGTTAGATACGTGAAAGGTCAATTGACAAGTGTTTTTGAAATAAATATTTTTATTAACTCGTAACACTTGTAAATAATTATCAAAATTCATACTGAGGTTTTTTTTACTTGTAGGTAGATTATTTCATTAATTTTTACTAAAATTTGATTGGTGGATGAAGTTTAAGCTAGAAAGGGAAATTTCTTCACATTGAAATGGTACATCTTGTCCACAATAACACTTATAATCTGGATTTTTCACCAATTCTGATCGCCCAGGTTTTAATTTATTCGGATTAGCGAAACTACTGTACTTTGAATATTTTAGAATCCAATTCTTTTATAAGAAGAAGATAATTTTAATCTATCTTAATACTTACAAGTCGACTATTTTCTTAGCAGAAAAAATATTTTGATTAAATCAAAAATAGAAAATCGTGCCTTTGCACCTAAAGACATATAGTTTGCTTTTTTTAGAATGTATAATAACTTGCTAAAAACTCAAAAATAATTTTGTTATTCTGACGTTCTTTTCAAGATTCAAATTAAAAACTAACAAAAACATAATTTCTTTTGTAACTAAGTATTTGTAAAAATAATTCTATTTAGACGTCTCAGAAGTCTACATACTGTTAATAAAAATCAATAACTCTTGACTTTTTTCTTTCAAAATTTAATCATTAGGTATTTATAATAATTTTGAAGACGATATGCCAAGGGTCACAAAAAACAACTTCTAAGATCTTGAATTATATTTTGATCATCAGTACAAACATGAACTAGGTGATGACATGTTTCGGTTTAATAACCATTCTCAAATCTGAAATTGTGAAATTAATGAATTTGCGCTTAAAAAGACAATTAAGAAAATTAAAACCTGTTAAGCAATTACATTTTAAAAGTTGATGGCAAAGATTTTGAAAAATAGTGAAAGGATTTGACAATATTTTTGAAAAAATACAACATTGTAAAAATCAATTTAACGCAGATAAGAAAAGACTAAAGAGTGAAAACAGAAAGGCGCAAAAACTTATGAATGTTTCCAATTTATAGACTCGAAAAAGTTAAAATGTGGGAAGATGATTTGGTCATTCAAGAGGTTGACACTGTTATCACTTTTAGGTAAAAAGGTTTCCAATGATTCGGCAATATTAAGTTTTAAACCTTTAGCTAATTGGTGAATTAGTTTTACAATAAAGTTAGGGTCTGGATAATGTCCTGAATTTAATAAATGAAGAGCAAAATTCGAGTCTGTTTTTCTCAATCTAGTAGACGAAATGTGTTCCTTAACCCGGATAGCCAAATTACGGCCAGTTTCACAAATATAAATAGAATTGCAATTGGAGTGGGTGCAAGTGATGGAGTAAACTCCACTTTTATTCATACGTTCTATCTCATCTTTGGAATTCATCAGAATAGAGATAAGTTTATAATCATTTGAAAAAGTTACTTGCACACCTTCCAACTTATTGAGAGTTTTCTTTAATTTCTCAGAAACAACACCTACGTACGGTAGAGAAGCATATTTAAAGTTAGGTTCCAAAGAATTGTCTGCTAAAGTGGAGAAAACAGCTTTGTTAATTAAACCATTACGGATTATGTAAAATAAACGGGAGATGACGTTGATAGGGAAATCATTATTATAAGCTATTTGGCAAATAATCTTGATCTCCCTAGCAAAATCCTCCCTCGACATAGAAATAGAAAAAGCCTGTAAAAAAAATGCCGAAAAAGCTGATAATTTATGTTGGTAAGAATTAATCGTGGCATCAGTAATTGGTAGGTTTTCTGAAAATACTGAAAGACAAAGATGAATTAATTCTTTTAATTGACACATCCAGAAAATTAATACTATTATCTTTTTCAAATTCCAAAGTAAATTTAATATTATCATGAAAAGTATTAAAATGATTAAGTAACTCATCAGCTAAATTAGTGTCACCTTCCAGAATGATCAAAATGTCATCAACGTACCGAGCAAAAAATTTGACCTTATGGGACAAATAGTGACCAGAGTTAAAAAAATTTTGATTCTAAATTATTCAAAGTTTTGTTTCAGAGTGATTTTCAAAAGTTCAGAACACAATGGACATCATCATCAGATAAATCAGAATTCATAAGTAACTCTTCTACCAAACTCAGACATTCTGTAACCGGTATTGACGTAAAAAGGTTGGTAACATCTAAAGAGATGAGGATGCAATTCTGAGAAATTTCACAAAGATTAAGTTTCGAAACTAATTCGGCCGAATTTTGTACAGTATAAGAGTGTGTTAAAGTTAAATGATCTCTTAAGATATTATCTAAAAAGCAAGCCAACTTATGGGCAGGTGAATTAATGTAACTGACTACCGGCCTAATAGGAACATTATTTTTATGTATCTTAGGTAGCCCATAAAGTCGAGGTGTTATCGGATTCATAGAAAGGAGTTGTCTGTTTTTGATTAAAGAGTTATCCCTAAAACTAAAAACCGAAGATCTAAGAGATTTGTTAAATTTAGGACCTGGATCGCCATTAAGCAGAGTGAAATTACTACTATTCAAAAATTCGTCAACTTTTTGATCATAGTCAGTCCTCTCCATAATATCCATACAGGAGCTTTTATCTGCCTTACTAAGAATAAGGTTATTTTTTTTCTGTTTTAATCTAAGAGATTTAAGGATAAATGAATCTTTACAAGATTTATTATGTTGACTGGCTGAATTTCTGAACATTTAAACCTAATACGCTCCCCGTCGAAAAATTCGATTTTTTCAATAATAGCTTCAGTGTTGATCACTAGGTTTTTTTTGAACAAATTTATTAAATTTAGGAACAATCGAAAATTTTGGATCTTTTTCCAGTAAGGCAATATCTTCTAAATTAAAGTTGATATTAGATCAATTCAAAAAACGTTTATGAAATCTGTGAACTTGAGAAATATGTGAGTTGAAGACAGAACTGACATTATAATCTAAATTGTAAGATTTTTTAATGAAAATGGTACTATCCAAACGTTGATAAATATGTTGGTGATTAAAGTTGTCAAAGTTAAAAGCATCATTAAAATTATCTATTACTGTAGGGGTTGGAAAGTCAAAAATGTTATGTGTGATATTATGAATTGTAATAACATCCAAGTGATTCTGAGAAGTGAAATCTAGATTTGGTAAATCTAAAAGCGACAAATAAATATTATACGTCTTAGAATCTAAAACTACATTAGTTAAATTTGGACTAGAAAGGGTATCAAAAGTTTAATGAGTATCAATGTTAATTGTTGGAGCGTGAGTATCAAAGCTCTCTACAGATTTGTCTAAATCAATAATGACTTCAGCTTTAAGCTGATTAGATGTTTTCAATTACGGAAAAGTCGATTGGCTGACTGGAGGAGAGTTGACATTAGAGTTGACAAGATCAAAAATACTCTGGGGACTTACTTCGCAAGAAGAAAGTTCCTGGTGAGAATCCTCTGGGTCTAACTCTGACCAACCTTGGGAAGTGGAAGTCTTAACTTGTGAGCTTAGGTTGTGGAGCTTCTTCTGCAAATTCTGGAATTTGTTGTTTCCATAGGTTAACGTAACTTCTCAATTCTAATCTTTCGGTTTAATAACCATTCTCAAATCTGAAATTAACGAATTTGCGCTTAAAAAGACAATTAATTAAGAAAAATTAATTTAATTTTTAATTTAAAAAATATAATTCAAGATCTTAGAAGTTGTTTTTTGTGACCCTTGGCATATCGTCTTAAAAATTATTTTAATTTAGTCACAAATATCATGGATAACCCGTTAATATTTCATTATTTATAACGCACTTGGTCCAATTGGTCGAAAATTTCTAAACAGAAACGAAATAATTCGTCATTAAAGACAACTCCATGCCAATCGATATTCTAAGTTCTTCTCTGAGTCCTACTAACTCTCTGAAACCACTCCTGGCATGCTATTAATGGAAAAATCAAGAAATCTTTTTTTTTTTAATTGAATCATTATTTATTAATTTACACGATCCAATTTGTTCAAAATTGCTAAACAGAATCGGAATTCGTTAGCGGGACGTTAGCAGTTCTTGAGTCCTACTAACCCTTCTAAGGCCCAATTTTATAATTTCAGCATAACTTTAAGTCAAAGTTTAAATTCTTGACAATAATTGCTGGCATAGGCCTAATTGGTCTGATAATTCTTATTATGGAACTAAATTGAAGATTAAAGTTAAACTGTGATTGGCCATAATCGTCGCTAAGGGTTTAAGCTTCAGCTTAAATTTAAACTAGCATTGTACAACTGAGCATTAATCATCCTTGATTTAATTAAGATTCAAATGCTTTTCAATCATTTTTAAACGCATTGTATATTATTTCGAATGTTTTCTAACAGTGAAATCTATTAATCAGGTGATTACTTTTTTTTTAATGGAACAGGTCACGAAATAGATAAATATAATATGTCGTTCTTGGCGAGTGGCATTTAATATTTAAAAAAATCCACTGTAGAAGAGATGGAATGCAATGTGAACGTTAACAAGAAGAGAAAAACTATAAAAATTTAGAAAAAATTTCATACGTTTATTACAAGTAGGTATATGAGTGATTGTAAATGTTCCTGTATACAAACACAGACAAGGAACAATGTTTGATGAGTACTTAACGAACGGGTATTATTTCACAAAAAAAAGCAATAAATGATGTAATTAGTGGCTGTATACACAATAAAAAAGCAAATTCATTCCTAATTCATCGTAAAAATATATGATAGTCGGTAATTTTGACAATGACGATACGGTTTCGTGGTTTCTTATGGCTTCAGTAACAATCGACGTAAGATCTCGGGTGGCAGTGAAAAGAAAACAAACACAATTTTTGATAAAATGACAGGTGCATGCGAAAACACCGTTAAAATGATTAATTTACGATACCATTGAAGTACCACCACGTCCAAAATAAACTGAGACAAGCAAACATTTTATTAGCTTTGTTCGCGGAACACATTTCGAACCAATTCAGAACGAGTACGGAACTAATTCGGGATTGTCGTAGTGCGCATGCTCGATTATGAACCGGTTCGGGATGTTTATTTACCGCGAACGATTTCGGAACCAAGAATGAGAACTCTGAATTATTAACTCTATAAATGACGATAAATGATCTGACATTATGGCCGTACTCTAAAAATATATGTTTTATTAAGTGAAAAGTAAAAACATTTTTTAATTTACTTAACAATTACAATTCTAATCAATATCAAATTAAACCTAAATTAAACTATCACAAAAAAACTACAAGAGAAACCCAGAATAAAAACAATCGTGAATATAGCCCCGCAAGCTGCGAATATAGCCACACTGTCGCTATACATAAAATTGCGCATGTCTCGAACTTACGGTTCTTGTTGAATCCCTAGAACCAGTAGAACTAGTTAAGAATCGATCTCGAATCGAATCTGGGTGACCCGCGAACACAGAACTGTAACTAGAAGTTCGGAATTTTGTGATCCGCGAACGTCATTATTTCAACTGCGCATGCGAATAGTCCCGAATCAGTTCTGAATCCTTACCGCGAACAAACCTATTAGTTAAAGTGGGCTTTTATTAATGACTTTTTTCTATCAAAATTTAGATCTTATTACCTACTACCAGTTTGGTTTAAACCAAAGCATTTTGCTAGATTCCCATAAAAAATGACAGCTGCTTTGTCGCAGTTTTTTTCTGGCCGCGAAAATATTCGTCATTCACTTTTCAATTATTATAATTTGGTAGCATGTCAATAGGCACGTACTTTATAATTAAATTGAATTCGCAATTGAATTGCTCTTTGAAATAAAAAATTTACCGGTATGGTGGTTTTACCCATTACCATTTATGCGATAAAAATGCAGTTTGCGTTGTGAATGTCCACAGTTTCCGGAAATTAGATTAGATCAGGAATATGTGAGTAATCTAAATCTCTTTAATCTATTATTGACCTTTAAATCGATCAGATAACAAGAATCACCTTTAAGCTTATTGTCATATTTTATTTAAGGCCGTTTTAGACTACCCTACTTCTTGTACAAGATTTGTTCAACAATAAATATTTAGAACAAATTTTTGGATTGCAGATATGGTTTGGAGATCTTGTGTAAACAATCTAGTTGTCCGAATATAAAAACACTTATAAAACAGTTGAATTAACTATAATTAATGGTAAATTTCGTTTACACTGTAGAGTTTATTAAATAGAAATTGTTATTTTAATCGGTCAGTCGGCTGCGTGCCTTATCGATGGCTACGTTCTGCTGACTTAATTTTTAGGCAGCCAAATGCATACATGTATATTTTGGACTTGAAAACAAATATTTACGATATACAACCGACCACTTAAGATTTGACATTTGTGTATACTTATGTAAGTACCTACTAGTATATCAAAGATAAAATAATCTTTAGTCTTTACATGATTTTTCAAGGACACACATAAAATAAAGTTCAATTATTTTTTATTTTTAATTTATACGAGATCTTAAGTTACACAAAAGATGTAGTCATTTGTTCTACACTGCTCAAAATGATAGCAAAGTTACATCATTTTTAGATTAAAATAGGGCTGGAACAGTTGTACAGAGGATGCTCGAGGAAACCGTTGCAATCAAAACCGATTTACAACAAAATTATTAAAAAGGTATTTAAAATAACATTATTTTTAAGATATTGCGTGTTATAGAAATCATAAGCGAAAGAGGACGGACGTCATCGGTCCTCAGCGTAATAATAACTAAGCAAGATAAAATGATCTATCAACAGAAATCCTAAATCAAGACGAAGATTATTTATGTGGCGTCAACTTTTATTTGTTCACTTTCAATGATTGTTGCCTGCACCCTATTACTAGTGATAGAGTTTTGGCAGAAAAAAAAGTTTTGGGCGAAAAGTGACGGTTCTTGATCATTCAATATATTTTTTAAAATACAACTCTACTTGCGACGTCCACAATTTATGGGTGACCCCGACGATGGTTGAGCAATGAATAAACAAGTACCTGCAAGTGTTCTCATCAATTTGTGGGCGTCGCAAGTAGAGTTAATTATTTGCCTCAATAATTCAAATTAAATTGTAAACGAAATATATTTTGAATGATCGAAAAACTGTCACTTCACTTTTCGCCCAAAACTTGTTATTTTTTTTAGCCCTCTCTGCCAAAACTCTATCACTAGTAATACGGTGCAGGCAACAATCGTTAAATTGAACAAATAAAAGTAGACGCCACAGAACGAGAAAGATCACGAACAACATCTTCGTCAATTATTAGACCGGTTGAAGAGCTATGGAGTTCTCATTAATCAAGCTAAATGCAAGTGGGGAGCAGAAGTCAATTTTCTTGGATACGAAATATCAGCAAGTGGTGTCCGACCACTTTCAGAGAAACTCGAAGCTATCCTCAACCAAAAACAGCTAAAGGACTTCGCAGATTCGTGGGTACGGTAAATTTTTACAGAATTTGCATACATAATGCTGCAACTCTACAGGCACCGTTAAATGACCTCCTACGAGGAAACTTGAAAGGTAATGCACCTATAAGTTGGAATGAAGAAGCGCTCAAGGCATTTTCAGAATCTAAACAAAGCATCACAGAAGCCGCGCAGCTAGCCTTTCCAGCACCAGAAGCACCCCTTGCTCTTTTTTCTGATGCTTCTGACTTTGCAGTTGGTGCAGCACTGCAACAGTGCATGACAACCTCTAGGTTTTTTTTTCTAAGAAACTGAGTACGGCTAAACACATGTACGGTGCCTACGATCGTGAATTATTTGCAATCTACAAAGCCATCAAGTACTTTCGTCATATGGTTGAAGGAAGAATCTTCACAACAAACCTATTACTTATGCATTTCAGAAAAAAAGGTGATAAATGAGAGACAATTCCGATACCTGGATTTTATTGCACAATTCACCACCGATATTAGATATATATCCGGAAGCGACAATGTTGTTGCAGAAGCACTGTCCAGGATTGATGAACTGGCAGCTGGGATTGACTTTGCAGCCTTCGCAAAATCGCAAAATGAGGATAGCGAAATTCAGTCATACCTTCAGCCAGGGACAATTTTGCAGATAAAAAAGTTACATCTATCAGGTGCCACGCTGCAGACCGTTGGACAGAAATGTTACCAACAATTCTTCTCGGTTTCAGATCTACCTGGCGTGACGACCTAAAGGGAACGACGGCAGAACTAGTCTACTGGGAAACCTTACTTTACCCGGAGAGTTTCTAGCTACCCGAGTACTTACAGACAGCATAAAAGAGACCTCAGAATTTGTTAAGGAGATGAGACAACATTTCCAGAGATTATGACCAACTGACGGCACTCGACACGGAGAGAAAAATATATTTATCTACAAAGACCTTGCTACGTCAGAAAAAATGTTTTCATCCGACGCGATGGATCAAAAGCTCTCTCTCAAATGCCATACGAAGGCCCTGATGTCAGCCGCAACAAAAAAATGTTTGCTATTGATGTCCATGGAAAAAAGATCATGCTTTCAGTGGATAGGCCTAAGTATTAGCAAAAGAGGATCCACAACAACAACGATCGACAGTGACTCAGCAAGAATCGAAGCAGAAGGACTGAGAAGAAATTCCAACCCAAAATGTAACTAAAACTAGATCTGGTCGACGCGTTAAATTCCCTGATCGCTTCCAGGAAGATTTTTCTTAAGTGTTTTTTAGATACATTTTGTTTAATCACAATAGTGCTATTTTTTTTTAAATAAGTGTTTGAGAGACTTATCTCGGTTATGTAACAACTGACGTGACTATTGATGGTGACCTTACATTTCACTTAGAAACTTAGATTATAAAACTCCTCTCGGGATTTCATATTTTGTACACTCAATCACTAGCAGGGGGCACTGTGGTGTCTACTTTTATTTGTTCAATTTGCCTGCATCCTATTACTAGTCATGGAGTTTTGGCAGAGAGGGCTAAGAAAGAAAATAACAAGTTTTAGGCGAAAAGTGAAGTGACAGTTTTTCCATCATTCAAAATATATTTTTTTACAATTTAATTTGAATTATTAAGGCAAATAATTAACTTTACTTGCGACGCCCACAATTTATGTTAGTAAAAATGTGGGAAAAGAAGAAAATACCTCAATAGGTATCCAATTGGTCTTTTTCATATATACAGTTGCGACCATCAGAATCGAAACCCCTGCAAGCTAAACGCGCTCTTATTGACGCTGGCAAAAAGGGTAACAAAATTCTCGATCTGTCTCGATTTATATGATTAATAAGCGAACATCAAAAACTGGCTGGATTTCTCTTTTGTTAAAATATTACTGACAGGACAGACTTACAATTTGGTTTCTGTTTCTTTCTTTCTCTCTTTCTGGCTTTCCTGACTACTGCAGGGCTGAGGGTAAACATCTGGGCGCCGCGTTCCGATTTGATGCAAAGTTACAAATGACCATGTTACTCACCTGGGGCCCTCTCTCGGCCTCTCCTGCTCCAGTGGCGAATCTAGACATAGTAGCTCTCTGTAGATAAAGGAACTCACGGAGAAAGTGTTGCCGAATCCAAGTTCATACTTCGTATGCGTATTAGACATCGCCCAGGTGGATATTAGATACCTTGCCTTCAGAATCATTGGTGCAACTGTCCTACCAGTGCTTGGGGCATTGCGTCCTAGCACGGTTCTACACCAAGTCCTAACCGTTCTTGAGAAGCACAATGCAATTGACCTGGTCAGGTATTCAGCTAGCGGTTTTCCGACATTGCCCATCAGTAATCGCGACACTAGAACTAATCCTCGGCGATGTTGTAGTGCTGGTGACAGTACAATACCATCCTCGACGAGTGCCCGGGCCATCGCCACCCCCGACGGCCCCTTCACTTCGCCAAGTTAAATTCGAAGTACTGCGAAATTTTCTTTGCAAAAATAATACCTTTTCAAAACTGAAACGGAAAACCCTCATCAAATATCTACTACATTTCATTAACAACATCCGCAAGCCCGAATAATTTTTGTACGTTTCCAACATGTTTACCATTCAGCATTCACTAGGACACTGACTGCTCTACTTTTGTTACATCCCTCTGTCCGTTACGTATCATAATATATTATCAAACCATAGACAAAATAAACAAACGTGCTCTCGACTTACGATATGTATTGAGAATGCTTAAATTCCAAAATTTCCTGATAATACAATGACAACGTTACTAAAACAACCCAAATAACTTATTGCACTTTAGGCTACAGCTTATAACAAATTATTTATAATCAGATTAATTAGACATCTGATTCAAGAGAAAAGTATTTTGTATCTGTACCATTCATTATTATTAGGTTTAAATTTTAATTGAGGACAACTCAAAATTATTAAACTTTTCAACTGAATCCTTTGTTCATTTTTAAGGGGTACCTACTTAAGGATAAACTAAGTGATTGATAATTGAACAATTTTGAATTATTTTATCAAATACTGAGTGCTGTAAAAATGGCGAAACAACGCCATTCTGCAATATTCAGGGAGACCCTCTAAGTATGGGAAAAATGTTAAAAAAATTCTATCTTGTGATTCCTGAAAGATATGAAGGTTATAAGATTGGAATTTGAAATTTTTATTATTTACCAATTCTGAATATTTCAACAATTTTTAAAATGATGTTCAACAATAATTTTTATTTAAAATCAATAAATAGTACATATTTTACACAAAAATTATCATAAAAATGATCTGGCAACCAAGCTATTAATTATTAAGTAATTGCATCTAGTTATCTATGAATTTACGTTCACTGAATTTGTATTATTTAATATCAGTTGACAAAAACATAAATATAAGGTAGAATTTTTGTAACATTTTCCCATACTCAGAGGGTGTCCCTGAATAGTGCAGAATGGCGTTGTTTCGCCATTTTTACAGCACCCTGTATTGGAGTTTGCAGCTAAGCGTTCGCCACCTGGTGTCAACTAAACAAACCCTTGTATGCTACACAACAAATCATGTTTTGGCGTCGATCCTGAGTGTATGATGTATCAGGATTGTGTTATATGTGACATTCACATTAAATCAACTTGCGTATTTGTATTAGTACGCACTTAAACACGTGCATTACAAAAATTCCGTGTAGCTTAAAGAGGTTCAGATTTATCCACGGTAGCGCTGCGATCTTAAAATCAAACGCCTATAACAAGTGATAAAATGGAAAAAGAATTAGCATTGGTGATGTAACCAAACAAGCATGTGTGCATTTTTAATTCATCGAACGTTCCTTCAGTCACTTTTGACGTTTTATTCGAACCTAACCTTCTTTTGAAATTGAAACATACATATAATCTATTCACTCTTTTTCCTCGTCCTAGTAGGCGAGTTAGGGTGACATTTTTGTTGGTATCACAATGAAACTTAGAAGTCAGATGAGACGGTTATGTTTATTTTTAATTTCATGGTTATAATTTGAGTTCCCCTGACGGAGACTTGTTGCCAGCCGACTGTAGTGCATATTTCACGGTGCCATAGTCGGTGCTCCTTCGTATAATATTTGGCAACATAGTCAGATTAGTGGTGTGGAAATGTCATTAATACTTTTCATGTCAGATTCTGGCATCTATCAAACTTCAGGGCAGCAACTTAACGAAACGAGAACACGGCCTACTGAGACGAGGATAAAGAGTGAATAGATATTAGTAAGAAAAACGTTTTATTAAAAAAAAAAATTTAAAGCAGATGGGTAAAATGACCATCACCTACATTGAGATACTTTTGAGCTCTACGAACAACTGTGTATTTTTTATGTCACAATTGATTAACATTTAATATTAGTATGACGTTATCCAAGACACGCACTTAAATCCCAACGCCTAATCTAATCCGCTTTTATTTTGATCAATATGTAAACAGTGATCAAAATTAATGATTATTATGTGATTAAGTGATTATGTAAATATACAGCGACAACTACAGATCTTTTCTGAGAAAATGTTTTATACTAGCTGAAATATTTCATGAAGATGTTTGATTTATATCTATAAAAGAAATCAACGATCTGGAGGCGCAATTAAAGTGATGAAAAAAATTGGTTAAGCTTATAAGTTGCTGCCAGGCGATTACAAAATTGCGCTCTCAGGGGGTCATTCTAATTGGGGTTGCAAGTTACAACTTGGTATCATCCTATTTCCGAGCATTATCGAGCCTGCACAACGTTGTATCATGTTACCACCGAACATTGCCGATATTGAAGCTTCCTACCAGTTGCTAAGGAGGTACCACCATTGCTAGGTTGCAAATCCGATTAGAATGACCCCCCTCAGTGGTTACATTCAAAATACTTTATACCTGAGTGGTTACATTCAAAATGCTTTATACCGCCTACAATTTATAATGCCATAAAAGTAATATTTAAATGACGCAAGCCAAACACCAACGTTGCGAAAAATGTTAAAGTGCTATGGAGAAGAGACTTTGCAGGCGCGTGAGTGCAAGAGAAAGAAATTTAAAAAAAATTTGGGGTACATTTTACAGCCGAAATTGCACCGCCAGATAGTCGATTTCTTTTTTTATAAAACACTGTGTATGAATTTTAGGTTGTAGTGCTCAATAGGCAGAAACTCTTTCTGAAAGAAAACATATTTTATCTCGTTCTGTAAATGAGCTATAGAAGAAGGCGCGCTTAGTGATTCACCCTGTATAAGACAAATTAATACTTTAGTATTTTTTTTAACAAAATACCTAATTTTTTCAGTGCATTTTTTATCACTTTGTTTTCAACAACCTATAGAGGAGAGATTAATACTTTAACAATGTAGATTGAATAATAATAACTCGTCAATCGTTTTACCTCTCATTTGCTCGCTATTTTTTTTTTGTTAATTAAACTATGCACTTATTTTCAATAATTCTTCTTGAAATTGAATTTAATTTAAAAAGCTGCCTGTAACTTTCTTCAGATGGTATATAAGAGGAATCTATTTTTGTCACGTGGACTGTTTACTGAAGTGAATTGATAATGAACCCCAAAAAGAAGCCCCTAAGAACAGTTTTTTTTTGTAAAAAATAAAAATGATGTTTTACTGTTGCGCGTAATTTGGACTTTTGGCGTGTAATTTGACCCAATCAAAAACTGAATAAATAATAGAAAAAAAGTATAATTCTATAGTTTTAGGGTTTATTAAAGATAAACAAAAGCAAAAGAAGTCAAGTAGGTACAAACAAGATAATTTAATTTTATAATTACGTTTCAAGTCAGTTAGGTTATTTTAATTATTGACAGAAGGAATCTAAGTACACTTCATCCACATTGGTTTCTTGGTAGTCCAATCCAAATGTCAGTTAGGTTATTTTAATTATTGACAGAAGGAATCTAAGTACCTACACTCCATTCACATTGGTTTTTTGGTAGTGCAATCCAAATGATACTTTGCAGATTACGCTATCTATTCTACGATTTGAAATATTCAAACAGGTCCAAATTACACACTGGTCCAAATGACACGGACTTCCCCTAATAGTTTTTATTTATTACAGGTATACGTATGAGAGTCTATTGGAGATGGCCGAGTACATTAAGAAGCACATAAGTTTGGTTCCTAAGGTTGGAATAATATGTGGGTCCGGCATGGGTGCGTATTGGAATGAGGGTAGATATAAATATACAATTTAAGCATGCAACTATATTAACCAAAAAGCGCATCCCTTTGTGAACGTATGTATATCACCAGACATGTTCTAATATTTTACATCGTATACAATTTTTTGTCAGAATTTAACTTGGGGTTTTCTCGTGATTATTTTTGTTATTTACTAATTTAGATAATACATACATGTTACTAAGTGTCCATTCTCATACTACTAAAAACCTAAAATGTCCATACATAAATAAGTGTATATTAAAATTAACTCGTTATGGCGAAACAGGATAACGACAAAATTATTATGTATAACATATAAGTAACGTATGTTTCATTTAAACTTGAAAACGTACGCGCTCTGATAAACCCAAAATATTATCAGACAATAATGTGATTTAATTAGTCTTCCCAGACAGCACAAAAGTCATAAAGATGACTTAAAGATGTCTTAACCTTTTAAGACATCTGAAAGACATCTTTAAGTCATCTTTATGACTTTTGTGCCGCCTGGGTTCTTTTTCAAGTTTCAGTGAAACAGGCGATATGTGGTTTCATAGTTGAGTTGGTTGTGACCCGTGAAAGGAATCTGGGCGGGTTCAACTTTGTTTTGTTCCATGTGACGTTCGGATTCTATTGACTTCTTGTAATGACTTGTCTGCGCTTGTTCACTTTAAAAGGTAGATACCGATGAAGAGTCAGCAATAACCACTGTGAAAGATAAAAGAGTAATTCATTAAACAAAATCGAATAATTCACCATAAATTCAAAGGTTTCCAATTAGCCAGTAACTCAACAACAGTTTCAATAATCAAATTATCGCTTCCACAATGCTGTCCAACTTTGCTCAAATTACTTAATCGTTTACTCAACTAAAAGAGACTCCCATGTATAAAGTTTAAAGTAATTCTGTTTTTCTAAGTAGTGTTAATTGGAACGTCTTTTAATCTTATCGCTTTTAAATTTGAAAAAAAAAAATTATACTAAAAATAACTGTATGCTTATGATTGTATACGTTGCTGTAAGATCGTTAAAATGAAAGACCTTCATTTTTTTTAGTTAAACTTTAATGTTATAGGTGCTTTGGCCGATGCTGTAACCGAAACGATTATCATACCATACGAGAAGATCCCACACTTTCCTGTTAGCACAGTCGAAGGTCACGTCGGGCAATTAGTCTTTGGATACGTATCTCAAGAATACGTAGTATGTATGCAAGGTCGATTCCACTATTACGAAGGCTATCCTCTATGGAAATGTGCGATGCCCATTCGCGTAATGAAGCTCATCGGAGTACAGTTCTTAATAGCCACGAATGCTGCTGGAGGTATCAACCCGGCATTCGTGGAAGGTGATGTAATGGTAATTAAAGATCACATCAACATGATGGGCTTCGCCGGTAATAATCCCCTGCAAGGTCCTAATGATTTACGATGGGGCCCACGGTTTCCTCCTATGAGCAGGGCCTACGATCGGGATTTAATAGAAAAATCCAAGAAAATATGGAAGGATGAAAATTTAGAAGGTAGGATATTCGAAGGTGTTTACACTTGCTTGGGAGGGCCCAATTTCGAAACGGTATCGGAGTTGCGGATGTTGAAGTTGCTGGGGGTTGATGCGGTGGGAATGTCCACGGTTCACGAAGTATTAACTGCAAGACATTGCAACATGACTGTACTGGCGTTTAGCCTAATAACGAATATATGCGTCATGGATTATGAGGATCACGGTGAAGCTAATCACGAAGAAGTCATGGATGTGGGTAAAGCTAGACAAGGGGCGCTGAAGAGATTCGTTGAAAAAATTGTAGAGTACATATCAAACAACAGGCTAAAGGAATAGAGATTGTTCATTTTTGAATTAATTTATTACTTAAGTAAATTGTAAATTATCCCAGCGAATATTTATCTATAAATATTTATAGTAATTTTAAGTGATTAGAGTGTAATGTTTAGGTTTAATTCGTATGGTAATAAAGACAGTTCTTAAGTATGTGTGTGTGTGCGTATAAAATTATCGTTTGCTCTCAAGTACATAGCAACAAGTTTATAAAAACAAAAAAGAATGATATGGTAATGCTTCGTAATCATTTAGGAGGTGCTGCGTCTTAAAAATCGAGCTCGATGCGATAAAGTTTCCGTTTGTCAACTTTGTCATTTCTTTGAAAGATATTCTTATATATTTCCGTTCATTCTTAAATATTTTATTGCGCCCACCCTCTTCTAAAGAATACACAAATTTGTCAAAAATCAAATTCACAAAAACACATAAATATACGAGTTTATTTTTCCTCTTTAGCTTTTAAAATACTCGACCTAGGCAAATTTTTTTTTTAAATGTAAAACTTTTCTGTTTCTTTCTAATACTTGTGTAAGGTCGGCCGAAATTACCAATATATTTTTTTCCAGTATTATTAAAATGTGGTAATGCGTATACATGAATTTAAGTAATCAAAACGCTCACCATTTCCTTTGGCTACCGGGCACCGTTCGCTACCATCACCTCCCATTGACATGGTGCGTTCATGCAACAATAACATGTGTTTACAATCATTTGTAAGAGACAACAGTTATTTACTCACCGGGGACCCCAGTCCCCTGGCCCCAACGGTCTCAACCCCTCGGTCAATTCACAACTCAATCTAGTGCCTTCACCATCGCTCCTGATGATGTCCAACCTTGGGCCTTCAGTATAATATCTGTTACTCTTTCATAAACTATTGCTCTGGAATGTTATTTCCAGAAACACACGCCACATGCAACACAGATAGCCTCAATGACATGCAAACATACTCTACCCTACGTCTTTGTCATATCCGACCCGTGGATTCTCTACCACCAATCCACTCTTCCGCCAGGTGGCACAAATCAACGTCAACGTGGCATCCCACCAGGTTACGTCCCCTCCACCTGGCACGTAGGGGTGGTGACAATTTAATAACCTTAGGGCTCCCAATCCGCTGCACCGGGTCCCTAAGGGGTCACCATGGGACCGTGAACAGTACGTCGTTCACTCTCGGTAGCGCTTTCCACCTTGTTAGTACGATTTCCCTTACGAAGCAACCACTAATCATGCAAGTGACGTCACAATCCCTACGCCACCGTAGTTACCCCAGTCGACCTACTAGCCAACGGTCAGGTGATGCAGCACCTGCCACGACAACCGAGCCTCACCCGGGGAAATCGCTTCATTCATACACCATGCAGGAAATACTTCAAGCTAATTCTCTGCATATCATGCATTAGCTACAATTAATAACTTATCTCTAGATACCGCTTTCCTGCTTCTACCACCGTAGCGCACAATACTTTCCGAACACATCCTGTATACGCACGCTAGGAATATAATACACGCGTACTATACAATTAACGCGAGTTGCGCGATGCAAGAGCAAGTTACAAGTTAACAATTAATACCGCAAACTTTTATTAATGCGCCTATCGATTACGTATCATAAACTCGACTGTCCCGATTCCCAAAGCAAACCTTTCCTGCCCGAAACTGTTTATTGTTTATATAATCTCAAGAGGACCGAGCATTCCACCGCGACCGTAAACAAAACTCAATGCATTGCAGGCAAACGTTTATAATTCTTTAATTCTAAACGCATTATATTTTTGCTTAAAAATGAATATCTAACACTTAGAAATTTGTTGCAACGTGTACTCGTTTCTGTGGCCAAACAGGTCAGGTCGATGAGATTGCAGTGAAGTTCTCGAGCTACTCTTCTGCTGAAGAAACCCCAAAAAGGTCCGAAACAAAGGATGCTCGAGGATTCCATTGCAGTCAAAATCGACTTGCAACAAATTTCCAAATTTTAAGATTTCATTGCCATCACCTTATTTATACCTACTCAATATTGCTTCATTTATTCATAATATTTTTATTATGCACTTTTCCACTTTCTTGGGGGTTTCTTATAGATTTTCTTCTTGATTTAGAGTTTCCACTTTCCATGCTCTTTTCACCATTTCTTTTTTCTGCTAACTATGTTTCCAATTTGATCAACCTTATAACTTTAAATTTATTGTCTTTATTCTTTTCCAGGTCTATTCTTCCGTGTTCCTTGATGTTATATTCTACTGTTTTTCTTTGTTTCTGCGACTTCCACTTTCACCACCTTCATTTTATTCCATTTCCATTTTAGGTATTTATATCCTACTTAAAGGCCGCAATCGACGATCATAAATTTTATGTAAATTCAAACTTGTGACCAAAAATAATTTTTGCATGTAAGATTTGAAATAAAGAACATGTTCTATAATTCAAGGTCATTGATGTGACAATTTTTAGTAATTTCCTTGTTTACTGTTTGTCAATAGGAAGTAACTTTGGTTGCAGTTGAGCAGTCAATAGGTCTGTTTGTTTGTATTGCTCAGAGTTAAAGCTATCATATGTAGTTTTCAGTCAAATTCATTTATCTCGTGTTGAAAAAACTTCGAATTTGACTGATAACTACACATGATAGCTTTTAGAGTAACTCCGAGCAATACAAACAAACAGACCTACTGTCATTCCAAAATTTAAATTGTCACAAATTAAAAATATGTTCTTGTTGAGTGTGTTAGATTTTTGACAAATAAAACACGCACTGACAATCACGACTGTTTCACAATACAACCACTTGTTACTGTGTCAAAGAATGACACAATCAAATAATTTTTTTTCGCGACTGTACATGTGATAAAAATATAAATTAAATTTTGTTTCCTAAACAAAATGTCTTGTTTTCGCTTTTAACCAGGTAAGTAATACAAAGGTCAACTAAAACTTGTATGAAATGCGAATAATAAATGAAGAGTATAGGGGAAGAACCGGCTAAGTCACACGCATGTTTGTCGTAACCTTGAATTGTGTAAACATTCGCTACCCTGTGTAGCCTATGGGTTTGATATTTTTAAACAATGTATAAAACATGATAAGGACTTATGTTATCAGAGATCTTAACATCAATTTAGTAAAAAATTGTAATGAATTTTAACCTAAAATGGCCCATAACTCGAATATCATTATTTGTGACTTAGCTGGTTTTTCCCCTGTACTCTTCAAATGATGTAGCGATATTAACAATAATTTCAGGGTAAAAATTTTAAATTACTTTTTCCTCAAAGAAGACTTCGTAATAGATGATTTTACCTAGAAATTTTCCATATATCGCAATCATAATTCATGACGTAACCTTTACAGACAAACTCATCGTGGACATTTTATTTGTGGTTTCCAAAAAAATTATTTACGACATTTTGAAGGAGATAGATAAGGTGTTCTGTAATGGCCGTTTTACACTATGACATTTTTAATCCAAAATTTGATACAAAGTGAGTGAGAAGTACCAATTCAACCAATCAGAATTCACTGTGGTAGCTTATCTCTCTCACTTTGTCCCAAAAAATGTTATAATGTAAAACAGCCTTAACCGTCATGAATTATGATTACGACTGTATACACTTCCAAAGATTTAACATCTCACTTTTTCCTGCTACATTTTGTATTCATACTCTGTAAAAACATTAGAATAAAAATTGATGTATTATATGAATTTTTTCTTTACTACTTTTTCAATAGGTACAGCCTCAATCAAAAGTAATGAAACGTTCAAAATTGAAACGCTGGCGCTGTAGTCGGAGTGCAACGGTGCCGAGTCAGAGAGAGGGCAACGTGTTGTTGGGTTCCGAAGGACTTCGGAAATATTCGTTCGCCATAAGGCTTCATCTCACTCGGTATCTTCTCTCTCTAACTACAGTGTTTCTGTTTTGAACGTTTCATTAGTTTTGATTGAGGCGTACATATTTCAAAAGTATCTATGCTTGACACGTTTTAGTTAATAAGTAATAAATTACTTTAATTCAATTACATCGGAAGATTGTGTAAAGTATCACGGTCAAGATTTAGAATGTCTTAAAATAAGGCACTTTAGAAGTCTGTGATTAGTTTTAATTTTTCCATCTCGGTTGTCTATGATGAAATTATTCTGTCACCGGTGACATTTCTTTTTTGAAAAAATTCTAAATTCTCTGTGAAACTACACTTACCTACCATTTGGAGCACTGGACCAAAAAACTAATACTGATATGGATTACGGAGTTAGGTAATACTCACTTTTGAAAGTTATTTCGCTTCTGCTTCTATAGTTTTAAGTTTTACGAAACATTCAGAAAGGTTTCTTGAAATTTCAAATTCATAGTGTTTTCGATTCGCTGCTCTGGACCACTCTCAGATCATTTTCATCTTATTTTAACCTCATAGAGATACAGCAGCGAATCGAAAACGCCATTGGTGATGTGATAAAGTTTATAAGTATACAGGGTGTATACGAATTCGACCGACAAACTTCTAAGGTATATTTCTTGCTTAAAGGTGTACTTAAATTGTTCATATACTTTAATCTATCTTCTTTCATTTAGAAGTTACGATCTATTATTTTGTTTTTGTTTCCTAATCTGGCATTGAAGTCATTGAATGAATTTTGTTTACATTTCGAACTAAAGTTCACTAGCCTCTAAGAAACTCTAAATTTTTCAAAGAAAACAGTCTACAGTTGTGTATTACTAATATTGCAGCACTAGCAGATGAAGTTTATATGATTTTTTTAATATTTAATAAAAGGATTAAGGAAAAATTCATGATAGTTTATTGAAAATGTTTTGTCTTGTACAGACTTTATTCTTCATATAAAGACCAATGCTATCTAATCTTTTATGCTCCAGATTAGGAGAAGAATGTGCACTAGAAATTTGTCGGTCGAATTCGTATACAGTCTGTACAAGTGTATCCAGCATAATATCTATTTTTGGGCCACTGATAAACCATATCAGAGAAAACGAAAACAAGAACGGACAGTCAATGCATTTTATTTTAATAAAGCGCAGGCGCCTCATCTTACGACAACCCTCCAGAAATAACCTGGTTTTAGTCTTTGCTTAAAAATACCAAAATACATAGCATGTTCGTTCCTCTACTAACTATAAATACGTTTTTTTAAAATTATATTACATGGAAAGTAAATAAAAGACATATGTAAAACGAATGTAAATATAATTTTTCTTTCAGGAAATAAATGTCAAATTGACATCATAAATTCTGTGCAAGTCCATACACATAGTAAATTGTTAAATATTTACCAAACGGATATTTACCAACCAAATGTCTTTTGTTTCTTTTAAAAGTCTTCTACGAACTACCTTAAGTGCTGTGTCTCACATTCCTTCGATTTCAAAAAAATCGTGTTTCTTACGAACACTTGTACCATGCGATCAACGGAATTCATAATTAGAGCAGGCTGTGATATTTACCATAAAGTTGGTAATGCAGGCTTGCAGCTTGAAATTAAAAATTATAAGTGTCAGAATTGTGACATTTATTTTTTAAAATGTTCGATATTCGACATAAAATTTTTCTCATGAAAACAACAAAATGGGACATAGAGCTATTCGGTTCCCGGTTGCATCGAATATTTTCGAGAAATGGGGTCTATTACTCGAAAACCAGGTAGTGATGGTCAAAGAAAGCGAACGGCTGATGTTGTGCAGGATGTTGAAGCAAGAATACTGCAATCTCCAAAGAAATTTCTTCGTAAGCTTGCTCAATAAACAGATTTGTCTTATGGAACCTAGAATAATATTTTTAAAAAGAATCTAAAACAGGTCCGTACACAATAATGGCTGTTCAACAACTCTACCCCCTCAGCAGCATAATTTCAAATGTAACAAATGTTAATTTATTTTTCATTTCTCACTGTATCCAATCAAACAAGGTTACTGTATTTAGAAGGTACCGCCATTCATTTCCGCGGCTTCGTCCCCCAAATTAAAAAGGACGCGATGAAACGCTAAAGAAGAAAAAGGATAGATACATAACAAGTTACTGTTGCTAAGGAGTTTATGAATGAATTTGATTAACCCCAAATTAAAAGAGATAGAAAGTTGGCACTATCTTCTCGATACAGTAACCTTAAACCAAACAGCATAAAATAGCACCAATCACGGCCTCCTCTAATTATAAATTCTGTTGATCACCCGGTATTTCGACCATGCAATTAGTTTCAGCAATCTTAAATTCCTGAATGATATTGAACAGACATTATTTACATTGTCTACAACACCTTCACTAGAACCAGTTTGTTTCTGACCAATTTCTTATAGGAAAAATATCGCTCTACTTGAAACTTGAAATTTCAAATTTAATTTCTGCCGCGAAACTAGTTTCGCCAGGGACAACTGACGACGATTGATTAATTAATTGATTAATAAAGTCCCTAGATAGTATAAAGTACGGCAATAGGGAAGCCATTTTCTGGCCCATTATGCGCGGGAATTTTAAAATTAAAATTTTGGTTGATTTTCATGACAACGGAAAATAAACGTAAATGTCAATTTTTTTTAGAGCCTATTGCGCAAATCTGAGCATGTAAACTGTACTGTTTGCCGACTGGTAAAATTCTCCCATAATAAATTGTAATAACGTCCTTACAACCCTTTAACACGATTAACTATTGTAATATTTTATACATTGGCTGTAAGAGTGTCATAATTCAAAACTGCAATATTTCCGTTACCTGCAAAAATTACTCCATTTTTTTCTATCAAAATTCAAAATTTGAAGCAAAATGGTTTTAATAATCATGTCTTCAACGTCTTTAGATTAATACGGCTTATTTATTATGGTGTTTTTAATATGATTTATTTCGTATTTCTAATTCCTTTTGGGAGCTGACATTTATCCTGCATTTATCAACTGCCAAAAAATCTAAAACTCTTCCATCTCCATGACAAATATTTGTTTATTCAACTCAAATACACAAGTCTGTTTATGTCACGTGACACAGACGCCACGTTTTGGCTAGTTTTTAAAATTTGGTCCCAAACTGTGTATTGCCGTACTTTATCAATCTACTTTATTGATTAAATTATAGTACTGCCATCTGACGGCCACTCGTTGTCGAAAAATAACTGTAATTTCTTAAGGGTGGCCGTTAGATGGCGCCACCAGAATTTGAATTTTTACTTCCCATTTAACTGTCCAGGCTCCAGGCCTTGATCCATATGTTATTAGAAAACAAACATAACCGCAAATACAAGAGTTCCGCTCCCATGCTATTTTTATGACAAAGAATACATATAATAAGTAGTTGCAATCAGAAGACTCGAGCTCGAATCTCGATTATGACAGAAAATTTTCTGTTAATTATTGTTAGTGTTTCTTGAATTTCCTCTTTAATTTAATGCACTAACATATCTTTAACATTTAAGATTTACAATACAATAAATTTTTATATTATCGGTGTGTTATTAATATTATTTCAGTGAAATAAAAATAAAAATGATTCATTAGTCTTCTTCATTTTTTAAAAGTTACTAGCTGAAAAGTTCTTTGTTTGTTCTTAGTTATGCTATTTTCTGTTTTAACTTTTAGTTTTGAAGAAATCTGTTACGCAGCTCAATATGTACGATTGAAAACGGAACATAAACCTAAAATAGGAATACTGAGCGGATGTGGCTTAGGTAAGTAACTACTATAACTTATATACTGGTACATCGTTAGTACGGTTGCGGAATTAAAAAAAGCATACACTCAAAATGTCTCGCTGTGAACTTAGCTTTGTCTGAAATATTTTCGACTTTTAAGTCAAAATAATTGTCAAGGTGACGCACCGACAGTAACATGCCGCATTTAACTGTTGCCCAAAAACCGCAAATAATTACACTAATTGGAGAAGGGTGGTCAATAAGAAGATACATCTAGAGTTGTGAAAAGCTGGTTTCAAGAAAATAACGTTGTGCGTTTTTACATGATTTAATTGTCAGCGTTTGTGTCAATCTGACAGAGATCGATTTACACTACTCTAATATTGCAAAATATAGCCTAAACGCCTAAAGACTTGTATGCTTTTTTTGATTCCGCAACCGTACATGATTTAATTATTGGTTATGCCAGATGACAATTTGAGAGCTTCCAATAAGCTACAACTTTGAAACAAAAGTAATATCAAAAATTGCTTAAAACCATTCTGATGATAGGTATACAGGGGAAAATAAAATCATGTAATCCTTTAGCCAAAGTATTCTCATCAACTGAACTATTAAGGGGTAGAAAATTAATTGCTTGATGAAGAGAAACCCTTTAAGAACGAGTACAAGTAAAGAAAGAAAAAAAAAACAAAAGTATTATTACAATAAACGTTACGGAACTGAACGAGTTCAAACCGGTTAATAAAATGTGGGTAACAGATCTTATACCATATGTCCAAATAAATTTTTGATAAAGTGGGTCAATTAAGTGTAAAAATCTACAACACCAAGCAGTTTTTGAAGTTAGTGACATATGAAGCTGTAAGATGTGGCCAATTAAACTTCAATTTTACTTAACTACTCAAGAACAGGACAATATTTTTTTTTATCTGTGGTGGTTGCCCAACGGGGTCCTAAGTCAAAGACTTGTCAGGACCTCAGGACCTCAGACCGTGAATTTGAGTGTGTGTAAAGTGTTCCATGGCTTTGTTACTTCCAACCTTCTCGCCGTTTAAGGGGAAGCAGTGTCGAATTTTATCCCCAACACTAAAGGGTACCTGAAGTCGATACCGACTACCCCCGAGAAAAATCCCGAGTACGGTTCGAACCGACGACCATGCGATTGCAAGGCCGGTCCTCTTACCACTGGACCGTTCAGGCGTTAATGTAAATAATAACGAGTGGTTTTTTAAATTCGACGTCAAGTTAGCTGTGAAACAATTCATTCATAGCTGTGAAACATTCACAAATGCCTCTTCAAAACCTACTTTGACGTCGGATTTAAAAAAACACTCGTTATAATAATTTATCTTCCATGGCCTACCTTTATCAGAAATTTATTTGGACATACGTTACATGTATACTTAATAAAAGCAGGACAACGAAAAATTAAATGAAATAAATATCTCATCTCACTGCACTACGAAAAGTAGGAAGATTGAAGAAACAGAGGAAACATTATAAATAAAGACCCATCAGAATTACAAAAAGAACAAGCAGAGCGGCAACCAGTTGTTCAGTCAGATCCTAAAATAGGAAACCATACACATTCTACATACACTTCTAGAAGATTAATGAAGCTTCCAAATATATTAAATTTATGACTTTATACTTATGTTTGTAAATTGTAACGATTGGTCCCCATCCATCTCCAATCATTAAGGATACAATACGGTACACATATCTAAAGAGGGAAGTTGTAATATATGTACATAAGCAGTCGGCACTGTTATTTAAAAAGGGTGATAGTTCATGTCAATTATGTAGTTTATGCTATGTAGTTAGCAATTGAAAGCGGCAGACAATACGTTATTTATTTAATTTAAACATATTTTGTAACCAAACATACTTAAACAAACTATGCAGTACTTTAAACTTATTTTCCTTTTTGAATTATACGAATTATATCATTTGTGTTTTAAATAAGGAATTTACTTCTTGTTCTATTTCATTTATAATGCGACACCTCTAGTGCTGTTTTCATGTGTTGGCAACTGACAGGCATATTTTACAGGTAGCGTTGCAGACTCACTAACTGAAAGGACTTCAGTTTTGCAGTCGGAAATACCCGACTTCCCAAGAACCAAAATAACAAATTTTAACACCCGTTTCATCTTCGGAAGACTGGGCGATGTCGAAGTCATCCTGATGCAAGGCCATCCACATTATTACGAAGGGTTCTCTATGAAGCAATGTGCAATACCAGTTCGCATAATGAAAATCTTGGGTGTAACCCACTTGATCATAGTAAACCACGTTGGTGCTATAAACAGTACTTACTCTGCAGGTGATATAATGATAATCAAAGACCACGTGAACTTCCCAGGACTTGGTGGAGTTAACCCGCTGCGCGGTCAAAACGACAACCGTTGGGGACTTCGGTTTCCATCGCTTGCAAATGTATACGATCGGAAGTTAATAGAAAAATCGAAGGATGTATTCCAAGGACTTGGTGTTGGTGGAAACATATTTGAAGGAGTGTATGGTTGTGTGGCGGGGCCTAACTTTGAATCGGTGGCAGAGTTGAATATGCTGAAGGTATGCGGAGTTGATGTCATTGGAATGTCCGTTGTGCCAGAGGTACTGACCGCTGCACATTGCGGGATTTCTGTGCTGGGCATAAGTCTGGTAACTCATAAGTGTATAATGGATTTCACTTCCAAAGAAACAATTACCCACGATGAGATTGTGAAGGCCGCAGAAAACAAGAGCCCAGATTTATCGAAGTTCATTGCGAAGATAGTTGACGCCATTTCTGATACACCAGCACAAGGAGATGGCACAAATAATATTTAAAACTATATGGTCAGTAATTTAAACTAAAACAATCGAAATAATGTCTTTTTTTCTTTTAATGAGAAGTAAATTTCTTATTTAATAAGCAAAAGAGAATTTCTAAAAGGAATTTCTTCCAGTACATCTGTCGATGTTTCATCCTCCTTCCATTTCTTGCTTATTCAAGGCTGTTACTGTTGTAAAAGTAACAAAACTGTTGTAAAAGTAACAAAAAGATCAGCAGCAAGAAGGCATCAGCAACGACCTTGAAGAAGCTTTTTTTGTAACGAAGGACGAAATGTTGGCAATAGAATTGCCAAAGAATTAACTCAGAAGCTTTTTAGAAAAGAAAAAGCCAAGCTCCCTCCTCTCCTAAATCCATCTAAGTTACCTATAAGCAAAATATTTGTTCTCTAATGAATGATTTCTTTGTACATTTTCAGATTCATTAATCGATGATATTACTGACAAGATTGAGATACCATGTGAAGAAATACCTAATTTTCCAGTAAGCCAAATAAGAAAAGACAGCAAACTAGTGTTTGGAAATTTGAATGACGTACCCGTCGTAATTTTATTTGGCCGTCCACACTTCTACGAAGGATTTAGTCTATCGAAATGTGTCATGCCCGTAAGGTTGATGAAATACCTTGGAGCTACCCATCTCATAGCCATAAGTCACGCGAGTGCTATACGCGAAGACTTTAAAGTCGGTGACATTATGCTAGTGAAAGATCACTTGAATTTCATGGGCATCCAAGGGAACAATCCATTGCGTGGTTCCAACGACGACCGCTGGGGGATTCGTTTTCCTGCGATGAATAAGGCTTACGACAGAAAAATGATAGAAAAAGCCAAAACGATTTACAGAGATAACAACATAGAAGGGACGCTTCTGGATGGTGTGTACGCCTGCGTCGGTGGGCCAAATTTTGAAACAATAGCGGAAGTGAAAGCTTTGAAAATGTTGGGTGCGGATGCCGTTGGAATGTCGCTGGCACATGAAGTACTTGCTGCAAGACATTGTGGACTGCGTGTTTTGGCTTTGAGCTTAATTACTGGTAAACATAGCATGGATTCTTCGAATGACGTCGAGGTCTCTTATGAGACAATAAAACAGGTTGCAAATGAGAAAGAAGCGACACTTCGGAAATTCATTTATCTCATGGTAAAACTCATTGGAACCATGAAGTCAAGGCGCGTGTGCAAATGCTGTCGTGAAAGATCAGACAATTAAGTATGTGATGCATTTTCTGGGCATCCAAGGAAGCAGTCCTTTGTGTGGTTCTAAAGACGACCAGTGGGGGATTCGTTCCTTTGCAATGAATAAGGCGTATGCCAGAAAACTGATAGAAAGAGCCAAAATTATTTACAGAGACAGCAACGTAGAAGACATGCTTGTGGATGGTGTGTATGCTTGTGTCGGTGGACCAAATTTTGAAACGATAGGGGAAGTGAAAGCTTTAAAAACGTTGGGTACGAATGCCGTTGGTATGTCACCGGTACATGAAATATTTGCTGCGTGTCTGTATTCTACGAATGACGTCGAGTTCTCTTATGAAAGTATAAAAAGGGTTGCAAATGAGGAAGAAGCGACACTTCGGAAATGCATTTATCTTATGGTCAAACTCATTGGAACTATGAAGTCAAGGCGCGTGTGCAAATGCTGTCGTGAAAGATCAGATAATTAAATACGTATGATATTTTTGAGTACTTGTCATCTGGGTTTCCAAATGATGAATGGTTTGTTGAAAGTTTTTGGGGAAGAAACATGGAATGATTTGGAAAATTGGTAAATATAAAGTGGCCCTTCCGCATGAAACATTTTCAGTTTTATCACCATTGGTTGTACTGGAAGTTCAGCATTAATTCTCTTACATAAAACAGAATTGCATTTTTTGTTTAATTTTTGAATTCTAAATACAATTATCGATTGGCTAGCTTACCTGGAAAGGCAATGGTCAATGAGATATATCGGTTTTAGATTAAAATAGGTTAATTAAAAAAGAATCTTGACGTAAATTGTCATATTTGCAAAAATGAATGCTGAAGGTTTAAGCCATCAAAGAAACATATCAAAACTGGGGTGCATACAATTTTTTAACAAAAAAATGTTAATTTTTTTATAGGTATACCCTTTATCCATATCACTGTTTTGATTTTATTTTAATCTCACATTAAATAATATTGAACCGTGAGAATTTTACTATCACTTAAAAATCCTTAACGTTTTCTTTTAACGTTTTGCTTTTTACTAATAAGAAAAATTAACATAAGTCAGAGTTTGGAATGGAAACAACGTGAAAATTAAATCTCTTCCACTTCTTTTAAACTGTAACTAGAATTTCTCACTATTTTGAGCAACTTTTTTCGAACATACTTAACGTCGCACAGATTAAATTGAAAAATACTGAAAAATTGTTGTTACTGTTGTAGAAGTGATAAAAAATTACTTTTTACCGAAGAAGAAGATTTGTTGTCACACATGTTCCAATTAATTCAAAGGAATCGATTGTGTTATTTTTTATTATTGATAAGAAATAAAGAAAAAATAAATAAATCAACAAGACTGTAAAATGAACTACAATTTTATTTAATACGAGATGCTTTATATAGAGTTTCAAAATATGTCTTAAACTATGCGAAATAGCTACAAGGAAAATGTGCGTGGATTTTTATTGTGAACAAGAAACTCCAATAAAATAAAGGGCGTTTCAATTAAAAACAATAATTCCTTGGGCTTTAACACTATAATATTTATTGAAGAATATTGCGCAATTCTTTTTTTGAGAGTTCTTAGAAACCTCCTGAATTAGTTTTTGCAAACATGACAATTTTCGATAGGAAAATAAGTGCAATTCGATTTTTTTATTAATTTCTTTTATAGTAAAAGTTCAATTAAATTTTGACAACCGTTGATCTTTGAGATAGAACAACCTTCTGATAATTGTCCAGGAAATACATAGATTTAAAAACTGAGATAAAAAGTATTTGCAATACGTAATTTAATTGCGATTTCTGTTACAAACAGAGGCGGTGTAAAAATGAAAACATTTCACACAGAAAATTCACTAATTTTCAGAATCATTCATTACCTTCTTCCTCAAAAATTGTCAGTAAAGCTTGTATGTATATATCGGGTGTCCCAGCTCTCCTGAATATCGGAAATTAACATCAAATTTCAAATATTGTTAATTTTTAAGTTCTCAAGACAAGATAAGGCAAAAACAACATTGCATTTGCTAATACTCGAACGATTATAACTTAATGTTTGAAATTATGAACAATTATATGACAATTATTTAAATAATATAAATATAAAATAATATTTTTAACGCTGGATTCTAGAGAGCAGGTTGGCCATATTATAAAGTCCCCGGGTTCGAATCCCATCCTTTTTTTTATTATTGAAATTTTTAACCATCTTATGCATTATTTCTGCAATCGTATAATAATGTAGATGATTAGAGATTGTAATACCTAATAAAAAGGAAACATGATGGCATTCGAACTCGAGGTATCCAAGTGGAAGCCGGGAGACTATGTAATTTGGTTTAGTTGCAAACGTTAATAATAGGGGATTAAAATAAGACTTGGTTTTTGAAAATCTTACCTATTTAAATAATTGCCATGTAATTCTTCATCATTTCAAATATTAAGGCCCAGTTGTACAGTAACAGTTTAAATTTAAGCTGAAGCTTAACCCATAACAACGAATATTTCAACAATTGTCCTTAAGGGTTTAAGCTTTGGCTTAAAGTTAAGCTGGAATTGTACAACTGGGCCTAAATTCTATTCGTTCGAGAACTAGCAGACGCAATGTGAATTTTTGCCATATTTTATACTGGGAACATAAAAATCAACAGTATTTGAAATCCCATGTTAATTTCCGATAGTTCAGATGGACTGGGACACACGGTATTAGTACATGAAGGAAAAACCGAAATAAATACAAATAATATCAGGAAGTATTATTTTTTCTTTAAGTATGTTAATCTATTCACATTTTGCTATTACATGTGGTTAAAATAAGACGAGTATACTCCGTAAGATCTAGAACATGAATCGAAAACGCCATAAAATAATGTTTATTGAATAAATACCATAACGCAAACTGTATGTCAGATATACACACATCAACTTGTAAGTACATAGAAGAAAGGGAAATGCGATAAGTTGCTGAAAAATAGATATTCGATCTTGGCCTTCGGCTTATAAATAATTGTAGACTTCTTTATCTTGGTGTATAATACAGGCTGTCTCAAAAGTCGCAACGAAAAATGAAAGAGGTTAAGGAAAATGGATTTCTATGCATTTACTAGATACAAGGGTGTACATTTGTTACACGTAAATTTTATTACTGTAGGTTGCTATAAATAGATTAGGTATGTTACTTTAGGTTTTGTTGAAAGTAAATGTTCAAAAACACTTCTTCCAGCTGCAAGGCTTTGCTTGACATCGATGAACTAATTCGTGGATGTAATTAAATTGAAAATTTTTGGATTTCAGCGAAAGCTAAATTAATTCTTTCCAAACACTGTTCTTCTGTATGAATTCTGACAGCATACATCCTTTTAAGACCCCCCCATAAATAAAAATCCAAAGGGTTTAAATCAGGAGACCTTGGTGCTTTCGGTTTTTCACATTTCTTTAAAAGTTTTACTGAAAAAAACTTTCTCGGAAGATTACTGTCTACTAGGAAATTTACGTTATACTCTGTTTATTCAAGAGATATAGTAATAAACACTCCTAGAGTAACCCGCGCGACTTAAATAACTAATTGGTATTGGTGGTACTTATTCAATATTGAAGGTACAACTTGAAATTGTGTGTTATAAAACTTCTCCTAATTGATTTTATTACTATATCTGTTGAATAAACAGACTATAGTATCGCAAAACTCATGCACAAAAACAATATTTGGGTATTCAGAAGGACTAAACTTATTTATTATTTATTGTTGGCTAATGTAAACTAACATTAAACAATAAGCAACTGTCAAACTGACATTTACGTAATGCAATAAAGTCATCTCCACCTAAGAACTTCAAGCATTATTAACTAGTAAAGGAGAAATAATCAGACCTATGTTTATATGAAAAGAATTGTATAAAATTCCATTTCCAACAACCCCTTTCATTCTTCGTCGACACTTATGAAACAGCGTGTATATTACTTTTTTCAGGAGGTTCATTAAATTTCCATTCTAGGTTGACTGTGGAAAAAAGTCTTTGATTATTATTTGCTTAAATTATACGTAAATGTAAAATGAAACCCAGCGGATTAACCGATTCACCGCGTACGTTCAAATTCCATTTCCGCCTAGAATGGTAATTTAATTAATCGCATTTTAAAAGTGTTGACATGTAAACGTTAAATACATATACCCGAGCGAATCACTTATAGCGTTTTCGATTGAGTGCTTTAGAGTACTCTCTGGCTGGGTTTCTCAATCTCAGTTTAACTTTAAACTCCTGTTTATTTCCATAGGAACAATTATTTTTATAATTGCTACCATGGGAAAAAGTAGGAGTTTAAAGTTAAACTAGGACTCAGAAACCCAACCTCAGAGTATTCTCATCTTATTTATGTAATAGTAAGAGATAGAGATACTCGGAGACTGATCCAGAGCAGTCAATCGAAAACACTGTATAAAGAATAATGAAGTGCAAGTGTCGCCATTCTGTATCAGCGAAGTACATTGTACGTCGTACATAAAATTGAAATTCCACTTGCTAAAATTAACACATGAACTGAATGATTGTTGTTCTCAAAAATTAAGAAATATCATAATCAGAGAGCGGATTACCTCAGGTTATCCAAATCATAACCATTGAATCAAAATTATTTTACGAAATCTTATACATTTATTTTATATTTACTTGTTCACACGCACTCAATACCTATCGTGTAAACGACTTATTCAAGGGAAACTGCCTAGTTTGATATGAAAAACCTAAAACTGGCCGTTCCCTGATCATAATACATACAGGTTGGTCCCGAAATACGGTGCCGAAAAGAAATCAGTTATAGGAGATGATGAGTAAAACTCATATACAAAAATTTTTTCTAATAAAAGTCTTCGTTTTTGAGATAAAAATAATTGAAAATTTGCTGTATGGTAATGAGTTTAGATGCTGTAGGTGCCGTTGCTAAAAAAATTCGAATATCGTTGCCATACAACCAGTATTACCTTTTCAATCCCGATCAACATTAGGGACAGCAAATTTCCAACAAATTTTCAATTATTTTTATCTCGAAAACGAAAAGACTTTTATTAGAAATGTTTTTTGTACATAAGTTTTACTCATCATCTCCTATAACTAATTTCTTTTTGATACCTTATTTCGGGACCATCCTGTATATCATTCGGAATACTTCACAATATCGAGGTTTAGCAAAAAAATTAGGAATATAACAACAACCTATTTTTTTACATTCTAAAACTATCATATTTTATTAATTTATCTAGTTTTATTTTTACGCATGTGGCAGATAATGTGTAATAATATGTATTAAGTACGTTTCCAAGAGTTCCCTTTTTTGTTGAGCCTAGATTTTTGCGCAGAAACTGATCAGAGGTCAAAAGGAGCGTTCTACTCTGAGTGTTCCAAATCCATATTTGTCAATTCAGACAATGTAACGTAATATGTATGTACGTACAGTTTTTCATGCCTTTTAAATTAAAGTCACAGTTTATTTATGTTGTTAACACGAGTACATATTAAGCTTCTTGTAAATTGTAGTAGGTTTAACTAGGTCAGTCAACACCAGGTTTTCATTCATTCTGACGCACCTAATTCATACTGTTGATATATCTGAGAAAATAAGAGAAAAGTTAATTATCACTCGATTATTTACAAAAGTTTAAAAAAATTATGAATTTATTCTGTTCGTATCTATAAGGATCGTAAGATCTATAAGCCTGTAAATCAATCATTAAAATGTGGAATTTTGAAGTTTTCTGTAAGATATGATTTGGAAAAATTGGATTACTCGCAACTTTCTGCGATATTATCTTAGAGACTTACAAGAAATTTTATCTTACTGAGAACTTCAGAATTCCACTTTTTAATAATTTAGGCTTACAGACCTTACGATACTTACAGATTTGAGCAGAATGGACCTACGAGTCTTTAATATGTCTACTATTGTATCATAAAAAGCTAGGACAACTTTTAAATTAAGTAACCATTAATTTTATTATATTCATTCAGTCAATATTCTGTGGTAACTTCTTGTCGAATGTTCATCATGTTCAGTTTAGTAGTCACCGTTTTGTTTTTTCTTTTCAATATTCGTAACTTTTTTAATTCTGCGTCATTTGCCCGAGTACTGTATGTGTGGGTTACTTGAAATACAGTAGATTTGTGTTTTCCAAATAAAGAATTTTTAAGCTGAATTATTTACACTAACATGTATTGTGCTTCAAGTACCCTAATAAACCTTATTATTACCCCCTTCCCCCATGAAGAGACTCTAATTCTTCCATCATCTTGGTCTACCACTCAAACGTACATCATTACGTAAGTTCAAGTTAGTTTTAAATTATATCCTACATGGACCGAAAATATAGTTAAGTTTTTATATTAATAACTTTGAAAAAGTTCCAGAGGTTATAGTATATATGTCACAAGGGCAGAAAGTGAGCATTACCAGCCCGCGGCTATGAGCTGCACGAGCGAGCGAAGCAAAGCGAAGCGAGGGCAGCTCAGCTAAGGGCTGCTAATGCGTTTCTGCATGTGTGACACACAACTGTTTTTCGCCTAGCCCTTTTATTAAAAAATTCTGTGAAATGTTAAAGCGCGCAAATGAAAGTCAATGTGTTGCTAGGTTACGAACTATAAATCGTGTTGTTATGAGTCTAGCAGCTCTAGGGCAGATAAACATTACTTTCCGTCACATTTTTAGGGTTAATATGAGTTACTTTCACATATGGTAGGCGAAAAAAATTCTACTCCTCCGTTATCATTGTATTTAGTACTTTTATTTATTAATTCCTTGAGATAGATTGTAAAAAAATATGCTCCTACTGTTTAGTGTTTACATAGTGTTTTTTTATTACGTCTTATAAATTTATTCACCTGAAAACTATTTTTAAACAGAACATTCCCAATTAAGAAAAGAAATGTGATACAATTTTTTTAAGTTCCAATAAATTGTTCTCCGAAGTATATACAAGCTTGTAAAATAAAATCGGTTCTAAACATAAAGGCTCTCGTGCTGTTTACCTGTCCTATTAAAAGAATTGTTAGAAACAGACGAATAAAAATACATTTTATTGCTCTCAACACCTTAAATCCGACGAGGTTACAAAAGATTCCATTTATACTTTTTTTTTGAAGAATTTAATGAAACCAATTATCAGCGGAAGCATAGCATTTCGCGATTGTGCGGAAAATCGGTTGAAAAATGAAATAAAATGTAATACGCTGAATTTCTCTTGGTTATTTTCGCTTCCAAATTAAATACACGATACAAAAGTATCAGATGGCATTCTATTTGAATCAAATTTAGTCATTTTTGTTTTGGAATATAAAAATACGTGCTTGATATTATTTAAATTCGCAAATTTGTTTAATTTTGTGCCAAAGCAGGAATAAAGATGATCCAATTGAGTATGAGTTTTTATATTTGAGTTTCATTCTTTTAATAATTTTCCTACTTTGCTAATTTACAATTAACATTTTGTCGCGTTTTCTGTGACAGAATTCAGAAGTCCAAATGCTGGTCCTCTCTTATCGAAACAATCTTTTAGAATAACGGAATTTCGTTAGAGTAAACAAACATATTTTGTATAAATAAATATACAAGGTCTAGTTCACTGTTTATAATAATATGCTTTTGAAAAACCGCAACATATACACAAGGTCTGCCAAGACGAAATTAAATGTGCTTTAAATTTTTGCGAAAAATTAAAACAGGTTCGTGTTATGTTCCGGACAGTAATGTTACTTCTAATTTAATACTCCCACGCACCTCACACTTGAATCAGCGTTTTATATTTAACAGCTAAAGTATGCACGTACGTTAAACATTCCGGTTTAGATGTTTAGATGTTTTTTCCACGATTCATCACTGCGTTCAGTTAATGCTAAATAAAAACCATAATCATTTATTTAATAGCGCAATTTCACTTGGTCTTGGAATTTTGGTTCTCCTATTTTGTTAAAATTAGGTAGTTTACTACTTCACTGAGCATTAAATTACATACTAAATTACAATTCCGGTCAAGATGCTTTTTTTGTCATTTTAGTGTTGGTTTAAACAACTATAAATAGTTTTTCCCCCAGCTGATTTGAATTTATTAAAACTGAAAAGTACGATTATAGAACTCGATTACAATTTTTTATGAATTGTCTAAAAATCGTTGGTAATTTTAATCGGAAAATAGGATAACCAAATTATAAGTTTTAAAATTTACTCACCATCAAAATTGGAATAGACTATTCCAAGAAGCTGGAAGTATAAATACAAGAGTCTGTTTTTTTCAGAAAATGATTTTTTTAAATTAATTGGTCTTGTAACAATGTAAATTCCTTGTTGAATTATATTGGAAAAAAAATAATGGAAATGTGTTACTCTGTATGTGAATCCTTGAATAATGCATATTCAAATTAATTACAATATAATAAATGAAGGAAACTAGTTTAAACCAATCTAAACACCTAAATTATAGCCCTGGCCTGGCGAAAAGAAACAAAAAAGTCAAAATTGATTAAAACTATGAACTATCGGCTGCAAGAGTGTCATAACTAGACTTCAGCAAAACGTAGGACATTAAGGAAAAGCCAGGATCGTACTCGCTCACTTTCTTGGAAGTCGGGAATTATTTTAAAATACATTTTTTTTATTGTGTTTTGTAAATTTAAATGTGCACATGCGAATAAATAACCTGGCTCTGAAATGTCCTAATAAGTGCCGATGTATGGTTATAACTCAAAGTTTCGTTACACGCGAGAACTGCTCAATTTTTTCCATAAAAATTCGAAATTTGAAGCAAAATTGTTTTAATAACAACTTCTTTAGATTATTATGGCATATTTATTATGGTGTTTTTAATATGATTTATTCGTATTTCAATATTTCCTTTGGGTAGCTGATATTTATCAAAAATTCTGAGTTGTGTCTCTCTCGCAACCGATGTGCGATATCTTAAATCAAACTGGCATATTTTGGTAAAAAAAAATGGCAAAGGAAATGAAACACTTTCCAGATACGATAGCTAGGACTTAAGTACATACTGTAATTACTCGATTATCGTGACCTCGAAGTGTCAAAACCAGCCAAAACAAATGTGTTTCTAAACTTCGTTGCAGGTCTCAAGATTTTCAGTTTGCCAGAGGCATTACTGGAATTGGTGAAAAGAATACCAGCAGACCAGTGCATCTGGAATATACTTCAGAAGAACGTTATGGATTTCCTTATAAAGTAAATGTATTTTTATGAATTTTATTATACAGTGACTGCCAAAAGATTCAATTAGAAGGTAACTTACTGACATTTTGTTGAACCTACATAAAATAGGCGCTTTCCAATTGCACAAACGAGCAAGTCGGAGCTACTCCAAGCTGTTCAAAGTGCAATTGGAATACATTTGAGCAGCTCCGGAGTAGCTTCCGAGTAGCACCGAGTAGCTCGTCTGTGCAATTGGAGAGCGCCTAATGTCATTTTGTTGAACCTACATACATAAAATATCATATTTTAAGCACTACTTAAATTTAACTTCTCCTTAAAATGTTGGGTAATTCCTGCCATTAGTGACACTTTGTCTCATATAAATAATTGCCTCCAAAGTTGTTGAGAGCGAATGTTTTAACTGACAATGAGATATAATATACAGTGAAGTGATTGCCTTGCTGAAAATGCCAAAACGACAAGTTAACGCTCTAGAAATTCATTCGATAGTGTAATAAGAAGCTGAACCTCTATTTATTGACTATCGATACAGGGCCAATAGTTATTCATTGTATAAGTATTTCAGGAGGCATTTTATCTAATAGATAATGTTTAAACGCTAGAACGATGTTGGAGCGTTTAATTTTTATAAGTGGCTGAAACGCGATTAAAACACGAATGTAATACAAACGTTTTATCCACAAATAAACACTAGATTTTAATAAAAAAAAATAATCCAATATCTCGATTTCGCACCGACTACGACTGTCACCTCGAACCTCAATGAAAAAGCTATGCCGTACTGGTTGCTATGGCAGGTTGCTTGTTTGTTATTATTTATCGAATTGAGGAAAAATAGTAAATTTGGTGAAAAATGGAAACAATTGATTCTGGTTCTTCAGAAGTTTTTGGGGAAGCTCAAGAAGCGACTCTGCTAAACCAAGGGAAATTTACGAAAAAGAGATTGACGACTGGAGAGAAAAACGGAGAGTATGGGCAATAAATACTTTTATAATTTTTGAATACCAGGAAAAAGTTTGCGATTTCATCAGTGCGGTCGAAGTATTCCATATTGGAGATTACTACAAAATTGGCAGCTCATTTGCAGTGTGTGAATCTATACAAAGCAAAAAAACAGCCATTTAGAAAAGGAATATACAGTGTCTTTCAAAAAGTGTGCTACAAGAAAGCACAAAGTTTCGGATCGCAATAAAATAATTTTTCAGAATCAAATGAAATAATTGAGAAATAAGAACGAATTTTGTGTTTTCCGCCATATTATTTTGGCGGACATTTTAATCCAACCAGTATTTCCTAATGTAGCGTGTATAAAGAGTGGTTCACAATAAATTGTGATTTTTTCATTTTGAGATAGAAAGCTGTAATTTCATATTTAACTATAGCTTTTAATTCTGAACAACTTATTCTTATGACATTTTGCTGTATCTTGTAAAATAAGGGTACTTTACTCTTAAGCCGTCTTCATTTCTCGGTGTTCACGCTGTATACCGTTAAAGATAAATTTCATCTGACATTTTCCAATTTGACTTTAAGGGATACAGAAGCGTTCTGCATCGATAAATTTTTATAAAAACTGACAATAAAAAAAATTCCCACACTTTTACCAAACTTTTTGAAAGTCACTATACATATGTATGAAGAATTTTTGACGATGGCTTCCGATGAAGAGTATTTTACTTGTTTAGATAATATTAGGTATAAATTTTGAACTAGTATAATAGGGGTTGCCGGTGCCTGTACAGGGTGATCAAAGTTACTGCCGCACTATTGCTAACTTCGTATTATTGGAGCTACGAAGTGGTTCAAATTAGCAAAAATGAACTGCTTTCACTCAAGATTGCAATGGTGATACGAAGAAAACAATTGCGTATCGTATTCTCAAAATAATTGCATGTGTAAAGTCTTTTTTAATGGAACACCTGAATTTTTTGTTGACAAATGAAAGAATATCAAATTATAAATACAAATTACTCTTTACTATTTTTCCTTAAAACGAATAATAAAGAAGTTATTATTATTAATAAAACCCATAGAACGCAACATTTAAATGCCACTAGAAGCATCTATAAACGTGTTCAACGATGTTTAGAACAAACTGGGAATGTTTTTGAACATTTACTTTAAGTTATTTGTAATTTTGTTTAAATTAGTTTAAGTTACAATAGTTTCAAAGTAGTAAATTTTAATTAATTAATTTTATTTTTGTACATAATAGTAGTTACTCAAAATGTTGAGCTCATGTTTTTCACGTTTGTTTATTTTTGAAGCACATAATTCCAAGGTAGTGTGTGTTAAGACAGTTTTGTTAATGCGTTGAATTAAATAAAGTTAATTGTCAATGATGAATACAACTTTCGCAATAACTTCTTTATTATTCGTTTTAAGGAAAAATAGTAAAGAGTAATTTGTATTAATAAGTTGATGTTCTTTCATTTGCCAACAAAAAAATATAGGGTGTTCCACTAAAAAAAAACTTTACATATGCAATTATTTTGAGAATGCAATGCGCAATTGTTTTCTTCATATCACCATTGTAATCCTGAGTGAAAACAATTCATTTTTGCTAATTTGAACCACTTCGTAGCTCCAATAATAACGAAGTTAGCAATAGTGCGGCAGTAACTTTGATCACCCTGTAGATGTTGTGAATTGACGAATTTTAACATCGACGATGTATGTACAAGGTGCGGGGTCATATTTACTTGTTTCAATACCCGATATCAGTACCAACATTTCACGTACATAGGTTCTTCATTATGGAGGAATGTCAATGCTGTGGCGTTGTGTAGAAAGTTCCCTTCCCTACATTCAAAGAGGTTGATAAGAGATAGTTCTTTTTAGGATATGTGTTTTAGGCAAAGGTATAGTAGAAATGGATGTTGTGTATGATAGTCGTACTGATTACAATATTAGAAAAGGATGCTTACCCTAAATAAGTTGATTAGCCGATTTAAGGCAAAACAATAAACGTTTTATATGAATTTCTGAGACGAACAATATTAATTCTACCTTGTAGCTAAGACGATTCTATTAAATTAATAAAAAAATTAATCATTTCTCATCTTAGCCATGCAAGTTATTCGACTCTTTGCCCGAAGCTCGAAGTCATGTGGTTATCTTTTCCTTTCTTTTCTCTCCTATGGGTAATTGTATTAAGCTATCATTTTTTAATGTTGGAGTCATTCGTTTCCTATGCCATTACCTTCAAAAGTTGCTTCGCTTTTGAACCGTCTATCAAACGCGGAAACTTACACTGTCACGAAAATATTGACAACAGTAAGAATGCTAATACATAACGGAAACGAAATCAATGGAGCGATTCTGCTCATATCTGTAGCAACCGTAAGATCTGTAAGTCTGTAAGTCAATTATTAAAAGGTGGAATTTTGAAGTTCTCAGTATGATAAGACTTTTTGTACGTCTATAAGATAATACCACAAAGACTTACGAGTAACCCTAGGGACCTAGGAGAAGTCATACCTCCCACAGAACTTCAAAATTCCATATTTTAATAATTGAGTTAGAGGTTTACAGATCTACGGTTGCTACAGATACGAACAGAATCGATACACAAATTTGATAAAACAAAGAAGGATTTTTGCGTTAATGTAAATGTTAATATTAATAGGTGATTCAATAAATTTGATTGATTTGTGTTCATTATGTTTCCATTCATCTTCTTTTCCTATCCACTAGTGAATAATAAATCTCTTTTTTCTATAGCGAACGTTAAAGTGTGCTTTGTCCAACTCAAAACAGTCGATAAAACGGAATTTTAACAGCAAGGGTAGATAAAGTAACAATTTTCGTATTAACCATAGCAACAACCCACACTAGTTACTGGGATCATGATCATACAACGCGATTGCTTTCTTTATTTTTCTGTCTTTAACGTTCGCTATAGAAAAAAATAGAATGTTACACACGACGGTAAAATTTAATTATCGACTCATAAAAATTAATTCACTCATCGATAAAGAATAATTTTACCGTCTTGTATAACAAATGACTATTATATAGTTATGGGCCAATTTATGACTCAATTGTGCATCAATGATTTAAATTTGTGGGCTATAAACAATAGTTGTCTTTATAAACAAGATACTCGAATGGAAACTCTAAACTCACTTTAACTTTTTAGTATCTACGCCTTTCCTATAGCAACAAACGTACGTTCTACCATTGAATTTAAACCTAACATAGAACGGCAACGCAATGCTTAAAACTGGCAGCCAGAAATTGGAGGTTTACGCGATTAACTGATGCATTATTTAGTAAATAATCTGGTTGTAGGATAATTTGCAAAGGTGTAGGTGTAGGTGTAATAATATAGAGGCTCTACACCTTTGCAAATTATCCTACAACCAGATTATTTACTAAATAATGCATCAGTTAATCGCGTAAACCTCCAATTTCTGGCTGCCAGTTTTAAGCATTGCGTTGCCGTTCTATGTTAGGTTTAAATTCAATGGTTCTACAACCCATGTGAACCTGGCGCCCAACTTCATCAAAAAAAAATTTAAATAATTTAGTGAGTTTGTACCTCGTTTGTACCCGTTTGTACCACTTTTTATTTCGTTTGTACCTCAAAGGGTAACAAAATAAAAAATTATTAAAAAATAACCGGCGCCCAGCTTTAAGACATTTTAATTTCGTTAACGCCATTCGATAGAGAATCGTTTGTACCTATTTGTACCTTTCTTCATTTCGTTTGTACCTCAAAGGGAACAAAATAAAAAATTATTAAAAAAATAACCGTCGCCCAACTTTAAGATATTTTTATTTCGTCAATACCATTCGATAGAGGATCGTTTGTACCTGTTTGTACCTCTTTTCATTTCGTTTGTACCTCACCGGGAACCGAAGTATAGCGTTTTCAATGTTTTGAAAATAACGTTAAAGCGGTACATACGCTATTTTTTAAGATATCGAAAAACGACCAAGGGGGCTCGAAGGAGAATCGTTTGTACCTGTTTGTACCTCTTTTCATTTCGTTTGTACCTCTTACAGAAACTATCATTGTGGAAACGAGTGTTTTTAAGGCTCATTAGGGCCTATTCTGCATCGAAGGCGTTAAATTTAAAGGGTTGTTAAATTTCGTTACCGTAGTAACAGCCAATCACAAGACTCTATTTTGAATTTTAACGTACACTTAAATTTTAACAGCCTCTTAATAAATTACAGAATAGCCCCTATTTTCACACTATACTTCGGTTCCCGTTGAGGTACAAATGAAATGAAAAGAGGTACAAACAGGTACAAACGATTCTCCTTCGAGCCCCCTTGGTCGTTTTTCGATATCTTAAAAAATAGCGTATGTACCGCCTTGATGTTATTTTCGAAACTTTGAAAACGCTATACTTCGGTTCCCGTTGAGGTACAAACGAAATGAAAAGAGGTACAAACAGGTACAAACGATTCTCCTTCGAGCCTCCTTGGTCGTTTTTCGATATCTTAAAAAATAGCGTGTGTACCGCCTTAACGTTATTTTCGAAACATTGAAAACGCTATACTTCGGTTCCCGTTGAGGTACAAACGAAATGAAAAGAGGTACAAACAGGTACAAACGATTCTCTATCGAATGACGTTGACGAAATAAAAATATCTTTAAAGTTGGGCGACGGTTATTTTTTTAATAATTTTTTATTTCGTTTCCTTTGAGGTACAAATGAAATGGAGAGAGGTACAAACAGGTACAAACGATTCTCTATCGAATGGCGTTGACGAAATTAAAATATCTTAAAGTTGGGCGACGCGACGGTTATATTTTTAATAATTTTTTATTTCGTTCCCTTTGAGGTACAAACGAAATGAAGAGAGGTACAAACAGGTACAAACGATTCTCTATCGAATGGCGTTAACGAAATTAAAATGTCTTAAAGTTGGGCGCCGGTTATTTTTTAATTATTTTTTATTTTGTTACCCTTTGAGGTACAAACGAAATAAAAAGTGGTACAAACGGGTACAAACGGGGTACAAACCCACTAAATTATTTTTTAAATAATTGATGAAGTTGGGCGCCAGGTTCACATCGGTGGTTCTACATACATATTGCTAAGTCATTTTAGTTTTGAAGTTCAGAAATTGTTGTGAAAATTATTTTTGTACTTATGATTTGTCAGACAGTGTTACATATTAAAGGAAAATTATGGTATTTCAACGCAAATGTTGCTATTACTAAAACACACATTTTTGTTAATAAAAACAAACATGAGGGGAACGATTAAAAGATGCAATCGCCATCACCAGACTGACACACGCACATACACCAGTCTCAAAGTAGTTCCGATGTACACCATCGTGTGGAGGTTTTGATGTTTTTTGAAGGCACCTCCGAAGCCAAACTTCTAGACTAGGAGTAAGTCCAATTTGGCCGATTTAATGACATGTACGGTTTCATTTGTTTGACAACTAAAATCAGAACTACACGAGGATTCGTCTAAGACCAAGCGCGAATGTGTGGAACAAAGGATTACAAAGTAATTTTTTATATTGGATTTAAATTCGCGTTTTCACAAAACATTGTTTTTCCATATTTACCATTGTATGACGTGTTTCAATTTTTTTAAAACAGCTTATAAATACGACCAACAAATTGGGGAGGAGTTTAATAAAACAAACGGGTCTGAACGTCTGAAGCGACACTAAATATTAATGTGCAATGATCGCGAATCAGTTTAAATTACGCAAGTGACACACATTAGCTTTTTAATATTCTTATTTTTTAGTAAGTTTAAAATTTGATATAAAAAATCCCCTGAGACTTTATATAAACCGGAAATTTAATGTTCTGTTATAGTTTCTCTTTTCAATTTTTAATGTTCCACCCGTTATCAATTAGGGTACTTTAAACAACTAAAATGTTGAATTTAGGCGGGTAAACTGTATTAAAATATCAATAAAATTATTTAAGCGGCTTACATTAAAAGCGACAGTGATTTTGGAATGGGCCGTAATCCTCATGACCATAAAAGTCTCGCTGCTGTAGTGTAGAATTAAATGCGAAAATTTCCAAAAATACATCCTTTTTTACGAAATTACTTTTTCAGGTGACGCGTATCTGCATTAAAATTGTTAATTTCGCTTTTTACGTTAAAATATCTTCTCGCTTAATTTCCTATTGCCTTGAAACAATTAGCTTTGGAGGTATTAGCAGTAAAAATTATTCTTAGAATCTCGAGGAGCTGTTCTGAGAGATTTGCAACATTGTTAAATATTGTTAATATCGGCCACTGGAACTCTGTTATGTAAGATAATTTAATATTAAAGAAATTGTAAGTTATTGTTTAGGTTATAGAATAAAAAGTGAAAATATTTTTAAGGTAACTTTTAGAGAAAACAAAAAATAGATGATAAAGTAAACAGAAAGTAGTGATTTTTGTATGTCACTATAGGTTTACTATTTGTTTGTACCGACTGATTTTTTTAAATGTTTTATCAACTCTTGCTATGAAATCTGGACGGCATGTCTTAGCTTAAGTGAAAAGTATGTCATTGCACTTCTTTATGCTGTTTTACAGTAAAGCTACGACATGCCGTCCAAATTCCAGGGCAAGAGTTGATAAAAAATTTAAAAAATCACGCGGTAGTATTACTTGACATGTGAAATTCGCAATTAATCTCACCATCAGGAAAGATTAAGCCGCATTCAAGATAGTCAGCCTGTGGACCCGGATAACTTATCCAAACATGAAGGGAACGATTAAAAGATGCAATCGTCATCACCAGACTGACACACACACCAATCCAAAAGCAGTTCCGATACACACCATCGTGGAGGCTTTGTAGTTTTTTGAAGGCACCTCCGAAGCCAAACTTCTAGACCAGGGGCCCAATTCTTGAAATCACTCGACAAATGTCGTATGCGACATGACGTCAAAATGACGTAAACTCTCATACAAAACTATACAAATCGTTCGAGAATTGCGTCATTTTGACGTCATGTGACGTCATGTCGCATACGACATGATGATTTCAAGAATTGGGCCCCAGGAGCAAATCCAATTTGGCCGATTTAATGACATGTATGATTTCAATTGTTTGACAACTAAAATCAGAATCAGTGCTGTCGCGGCTGTTTTTCAAAGCGTACTGAACCTTGGACAGAAAATGTACTGAATTCGTAAATAATGTACTGAATGGTGGGAAATTCAAAAATCAAAACATTTAAAAGCTTAAATCGTAATTTTTTTTGCACTTTATAATATGATAATAGTGAAATGATACAATTTTTTATTTAATATAAAATAATAACAATTTTTTGCAGTAATAGAAAACAAATTACTGAGGGCACAAAATAGAATTAATTCTCTATTCTGTCGTGAGAAGTTTTAATTCAGTTTAAGTCAACTGCTACTAGAGGGCATCAGACAGAATCTCTAACTCAAAAGCAGTTCCTTGTAAAATTTATTTTATATTCACCGTCATTCATAATAAATTTTCATTCATTATCCAATTTTTTTTTCCATTTTTTGTTTGTTTTATATCTTTCTCAAAATTTCGTACTGAAAATGGTGCTTTTTCCAAAATGTAGTACTGACGTACTGAATTTGGTTACTTCGTACTGAATTCAGTACAATTGTACTGAAACGGCAGCACTGATCAGAATTACGTTGGGATTCATTTAAGATCAAGCACGAGTGTGTACATAGGACAAAGGATTACAAAGTAATTTTTTATATTGGATTTAAATTCGCGTTTTCACAAGAAAATGTTTTTTCCATATCCATCACTGTATGACGCGTTTCAATTTTTTTAACACAGCTTGTTCAATTGGGGAGGACTTTAATAAAACACATGGGTTTGAACGTATGAAGCGACACTAAATATTAATGTGCAATGATCGCGAATCAATTTAAATGACGCAAGGTTAAGTAATAGTAAACATTAGTTTGATGTATAAAATCGCAAGAAATTGAACAGATTATTAATTTAATTGTAAATAAATAATTTAGAACTTGTTTTTAAATAACATGGCGCTGCACCCGCTGTATTAATGAGGAAGGTGTCCGCATTCACAAACCTGATGATGTTGCGAATACGTTCAACAAAGGTTCTGTACAAGTTACAATTGATAAAACTTATAACTGTTCAGTAAATAATTCTATCGAAAATATTAGAAACATATTTCTCTTTCCAACTGATGAATCAGAAGTAAGCAACATCATCAAGTCAGTTTGCAAAAAGAAATCCCCCGGTTTATTTGACATTCCACCATATAATTAGACATTCTGCATCATTGATAGTCAAACATCTGACACATTAATGATATGTTACGATGTGGTGTATTTCCTGATTATATGAAAAGCGCTAAAGTTGTGCCTATATATAAAACAGGTAGCAAAGATCTTGTAAGCAACTATAGACCGATCTCTGTCCTTCCAGGACTCTCTAAAATATTTGAGAAAGTTATTCACCTCCGATTAATGAAACATATAGAAAGCAATAAGATATTGTGTGCCAGTCAGTTTGGTTTTAGAGCAAATCTTTCTATAGAGGTAGCTATTTGTAGTGCTGTACAAGAACTGTTGAAACAACTCGACAATAAACAAATAGTAGCGGGGTTATTTTTTGACGTAAGTAAAGCCTTTGATACTATAGATCACAATATTCTACTTATGAAACTTGAGTCTTATGGAATAAGAGGTATAGCGCTTGAACTTCTTATGTCATATATTTCTAATCGTACACAAGGAGTAGCAGTGAAAGCATTTTGCGGTAATATTATCGAATATTTTCTATCAGATCCTTTGACATTAAGCCGTGGAGTTCCACAGGGCTCCATTCTTGGCCCTACCTTGTTCCTTCTACATGTGAATGATCTAAATTATTATCTTCGTGACTGTGCATTATATCAATATGCTGATGATACCACATGCATTTTAAAGGAACCTGAATACTTGCAACTCGTTAGCTCTTGTAACAGAACTGCAGAAGCCATGCTACAGTGGAGTAAAACGCAGGCACTGAACATAAATTGTACTAAAACGTCAATGGTTGTGTTTAGTTCAAATAATAATAAAGTTCAAGATAGAAGTTTATGTGTTCGGCTAGATGGTCGTATAATTATGCAAACATCAACGGTAAAATTCCTAGGAGTGATTCTCGATACTACACTTGACTGGCGCGCTCATTGTCGAAGTGTCAAAAACAAATTGAATAGTGCATATTATTGTATATATCATATAAGAGATTATATGAGCTTAAGTACTCTGATCTCATACTATTACAGTCATGTTCAGTCCAGATTACAATACGGTTTAACACTCTGGGGCTCTTCCGTCTGTTCTAAAGAAGTTTTCATTGTCCAAAAGCGTATAATTAGATGTTTATTGCATGAAAAGGTAGGGACTTCTTGTAAACCTTTGTTTCAAAAATTAAAAATTTTACCTCTACCGTGTTTATATATTTATTGCTTGGCTATATTTGCTAAAATGAATCTTCATCTTTTCGTAAAAAATAATGATATCTACAGTACAATGAAAACGAAAGGAAGCAATAATCTAAGAATAACTGTTCATAAACTTTCTTTGTATGAAAAGGGACCTGAATATAAAGCAATAATAACTTACAATGCTTTACCTGGCTACATAAAAAATGCTAGTAATTTCAATATCTTTTAAAAATTCTTTAAAAACTGTGCTCTTGAAAAATTGTTTCTATGCGTTTGAAGAATTCGTAGATCATGCACGTTTGAACAAATAACATTGATGGCATAAATTTGTGCCCTATTTAATCTTATTTTGTCGAGCACCTCCCTCCCTCCTTCTTTTATTCTCAAATTGTCTGCTTGTCTCTGTTTATTGTTGACTAAATACAATTTTTTCTACTTTGCGTTCACAATGAACTCATTGTGACACCAAAAACAGTTTCACAATGAAGCTCATTGTGAAACTGTTTTTGGGGAAATTTTAGTCAATTTTTAATTGAAAATATTTATTAGATTCTACAAAATAACTTATTATTTATTTGTTACTTAACAGAATACTCACAATGAAGCTGGATAAGAAAAATTAATAACTTGTTAAAGTGACTTTTGATTAAAACGAAAGGTTTTCAGTGTTGCCACGCATTACAACTAAAATTCCCCATATACCAAGGAGATCAAATTTTTGACAATATTTTTCTTTTTTTTGTTCAATAAGTGACGCAAAGTAGAAAAAATACTATATTTTACACGTTTCACAAGAGGCATTGTAACACTCGTTCCGTTGGGGCACTCCGAGCTTGCTACGCTTCGCTCGTCGTACCCCAACCCCACTCGTGTTACAATAAGCCCTCTTGTGAAACTCGTAAAATAATATACTATTATCGTATTGTGTATTGTATAATCGATTAATTGACTACATAGTTATAATTGACGTTGTCTATACCTGTAAGGGTTCCCGACAATAAATATTATTATTATTATTATTTTGGGGAAAAAAATAGTTATGTGCTTAGGTTTTTACCTCATTTAATCTGTCTTTATTTAGGTTAATTTCACATGATGTTATATATTACTCTAGTTTACGTTTTTTTCTTTTATTTTATTTTGTAACCGAATTGTATTAATTTCAACTACTAGTATGTATTTTGTTCAATGGTAAAAACTCTCATTATTATTATTATTACCCCCGATTCTTATGCCACCGGTGACAACAGGGTTGATCAACATACAATAATATTTTTTTCCCTGATGCCAACGAACGTAACCAACTCTTTAACAGTAGAAGTCAGATTCAATTTGTATACAGTATACACTTTCTTAACGAATGAATGAATGATGCATATCAACTTCATATACAGGCTGTTTCAAATTCGACCCTCACCATTGGGATCTCGCTTATTTGAAGAGATAGACGGCAGGTTTAAATTTGGCAAAGTTGCTAAATTTTATGAGCATTAATAATCCGCAGAGAAATAACTTCTATGTTAACTCTTATTCGAAATAATTGTAAAAAATCAAAAATTGTCATTTTCTTATTTTTCCTCTATCTTCTTTATTTGAAGAGGTATCAAAAAAATAAAAGTACTTTCTTAAGACACTTTTGAATTCTCTACACACTGATGAATAGCATTTTGCTATAACACGTTTCGTCAAATTGATATCATCATCAAGTTCATTTTTTCTTATGGGCGCCATATTGAAATTTGGTCGCAAAATAATCTACTCTTCCTGCTGATTCCGCCAATATAGCACATGTTATCAAAATTCTTTAAAATAAGGTCAAAATTAAAATTTATTTTTTTGAGACAAGAAAATTGGCAATTAATGGAAGCCTGGGTTTGGATTCAAATCAAAAACAGTATAATCTGTCATATTAATACATACTTGTTGCTAAATATTAACATAATAACAATAGCATAATATTTAGAATTGAAGAAAAACGTGATGTTACGTGCCTTGTATTCGTGCCACACACGAAAACAGCAAGTGAATTTTATTTTGAACATTCGAAGAGCTGCAATAAGTTTAAACAAACTAATGCAATTATGTACAAATTAAAGTGGAAATTGGTTTGAACATTTAATGTAAATATCTTATTTTGAGAGCCTCTATTTATTTATGTCATTATTATTTCTTCAATTTAGTTCTACATTTTTGTTACTGTAAAGAGTAGGTACGTATTCTAGTAAATGATTCCTGCTCTTTAATATTTTTGTCTAATTGTAAAAGTATTATTCTAAGCTGTTTGTTCTCCGAGTAGGTTCGAAAGTACCTACAGTTCACTTGCTGTTTTAGCTTTTTTGTTATAGGAATAAAACACACGTAACACACATATTCTGTTTCTCTTATCTTATTGCTGTGCCGGTAATATTTATTAAACTAATGCCTACATCAAAGAAACTGCTTTTAATTTGACTCCAAAGTTATCTTCTGTTAACCACAAAATTACCTTCTGTTAGCTACAACAATTCCTATATTATATCAAATATTCTTAATTCTGACATTATTTTAAATAATTTTGATAACATGTGCTATATTGACGTAATCAGCAGGAAGAGTAGATTCTTTTGGGACCAAATTTCATTATGGCGCCCATAAGAAAAAATGAACTTGATGATGATATCAATTTGGCGAAACGTGTTACAGTAAAATGGTATTCATCAGTATGTAGAGAATTCAAAAGTGTCTTAAGAAAGTACTTTTATTTTTTTGATATCTCTTCAAATAAAGAAGATAGAGGAAAAATAAGAAAATGACAATTTTTCATTTTTTTCAATTATTTCGAATAAGAGTTAACATAGAAATTATTTCTCTGCGGATTATTAATGCTCATAAAATTTAGCAACTTTGCCAAATTTAAACCTACCGTCTATCTCTTCAAATAAGCGAGATCCCAATGGTGAGGGTCGAATTTGAAACAGCTTGTACATACTTAATTTTGAAACTAGGAAAGGAGCTTTTAACAGCGAAATGGATTTGAACATTAAATTATTTTATGTTTATAAAAAATTATGCTATAATTTTTGGTACTAGTACGTTTAGTGTATGTGTTATGTTAGACGTTTCCGCTTCGGATGTATATTTTTTCAGGAATTATATTAGCGTTCTGAAAATGTTTAGTGTAGCTATAAATATGTTTCAGTATGGTTTTGTGCTTGGTGGTATGTCGTTATGAACCGGCGTTTGGACCTCCTACCTTATCAGAGTTACGCAACTGATCTACTTGTGTATAGATGACCTTGGGGTGGTGCAATCAAAATAAAGGTGTTGGATGTGGGAGCCCCTACGGTACGTTGCTATAGTAACGCGAGGGTTTTCCGCGCGCCGAATCATTGGTTGGCCGTGCCGGGACCTTAACGACTTCAACTAGTGAAAGCTAGAGCTGTGGTTGCGTTTGACAAAAGGAACGTCGCCAGCCGGTCTGGCGTGTACTCGTCCACATTCTTATGAAGCATCATCACAGCCTAGTCGCACGTAGCGTGTAGAAGGTGACGTGCAGGCAGGTGTCGAGTGCATATGAGCATATTCACACACGACGACGACGCTTGATTTAAATGAGTGTAAAACACAGCTACATAATGTGAATGAATATGTCGAGTGCTTGTGACAGAATGGTCGAGGGGGTGACTTCACCGGGGTACTACGGCCGTTCGGGAATCCTGGAAACGCATGTCCGCGGTCAATGGTATCGCGTGTTCGTAACCCTCGAAGATGATTATCTCAGCATCACCCTTGATGAGTCCTATGAAAACACGACCACTCTAAACGGGACGTTAAATAATAACATAGAAACTCCCAGTGGACTTAGTGACACTCCGGACGTGCCGGATTCCGTTGCTAATCAGAAACGATGTGTGAGAGTTGTTAAGTCTGATAACAATGGTCTGGGGATATCCATCAAAGGAGGGAAGGAAAATAAAATGCCCATACTCATTAGCAAAATATTTAAAGGGATGGCTGCTGATCAGACCGAACAACTTTACGTAGGAGACGCTATATTATCCGTCAATGGGGAAGATCTTCGAGAAGCGACGCACGATGAAGCCGTGAAGGCACTTAAGAGAGCCGGAAAAGTCGTCGAGTTAGAAGGTAATGAATGCATTTTTACTCTCCGTATTTTCATAATTTATCCTTGTCATCAACAACATTTTTTCTTTACATTTAATTAATAAATTACAGCGAACAGTAGGTATGAGATTCGACTGAACAGGACTATAGAATCGAATACCTTCTAAATGCATATGAAAAGTTTTTTCGATTACAATAATAATTGGGCTGAATAATTGAAGAAATAAAAACAGCAACTTTCCTGTTTCATTTTCAATTCTACTTTTCATTAAATTTTTTTTTTCTTTGGCTGTAAAATGAAGTCGTTAGAAGACATTATTAACGCAACACAATAGTTGGATTTGGATTAAGAAAGTAAAACGAACAACTGTATTTAACGTGGAAAAGAAAATTACGTATGTATGTATGCGCCCAATTTAATTAAAGGAACGTATAGTCTCTATTAGGATAAAAACAAAATATTCTCCTTGGATGCAATTTGCTTTTTATATTTTATATAAATGTATTTCGACAACTACGCTGCCATTCTCAGCGCAGAAAATGAAAACGACTTTCCCAATTTACAGGATGAAATTTAGATACCGTTACGTCGTATAAATTCGAGAAGTCGTTCTAATTTTCTCTTCAGTTGGAACCTGAAATTTAGATGGAGCTATATCTTCTAAATTCGGGAAGTTGCTATTGAGGATTACAATACAGTTATCGAAATACGCATTTAGAATTTCAAAAATAAATTGTGACTGGGAAGAATATTTGATTGTAACGTTTATCACCTTCATCCTTTTTGGATTATTTGGAATTTTACTTGTGTGTTAAACGGTCGCGTTGCCCTTGTCTCTGTTTCTTATTTTACTTCTTACAAATGATTCGGGTGAATAAGTAATAATTTTGGGATTCGTTCTTTGTGCCCCTAATATAACATAAGCCCAAATATGAAGAAGAATATATAAAAAATGAATTTATTAATTTAACTTGAAGACTTCCACGGCGTCGTCCATGTTTGAATTAGGGATGTTCAGAATCGAATCGATTTATAATTGAATCGATTCTTTGCAAGCGATGCATCGAAAGAATCGAATCGATTCTCGTGTTCAAATGGAATCGATTCAATTCAATCGTTTGTGTGGAGTCGATTCAGATGAATCGATTCCATTTAAACACGTAGAACCGATTAGATTCCTTCGATGCATCGCTTGCAAAGAATCGATTCAACTATAAATCGATTCAACTATAAATCGATTCAACTATAAATCGATTCGATTCTGAACATCCCTAGTTTGAATTGGCTTCCGGTTGGATCCGCGTCACGTTGACTTCTTCTACTTCTCTGGCAGTAGAAGTCAACGTGACGCGGTTCCAACCGGAAGCCAATTCAAACAATGAATTTATTAATTATACTAATTATTATCAACAAAATCAAATCTTATTGTGAATTAAAGAAGAGAACTTCGTTACACCTATTGCAATTTTTGTTGTTATATCTTCTCCTTTGTCTTGTTCATCCTGCAAATTGTTAAGTCACAGAAATTGGTTTACGCATTGTATGTAGTTATGTCAATTTATTTTAAGATAGTTATTTGCCCAGTGAAATTTGTGGCACAAACTATTCTTCGGAGAGCTTTTAAATACGCTTCAAATATCTACGTTTCATTCTACATTATATGCTAAAGAAACTGTCAAAGTACAGGTTTTTTTTATGTTTTGCACCTCATCTAGAGGCTTTATTTTAGGAGCTAGAGACAAACTTTAAATACAAAAGTTATAGGATCTTACACGTATTATCTTTTTGAGTTATCACAAAAAACATGAACGTATCGCAAAGTGGAGAAAAAAATATATTTTATTTTTTCAATGGAACGTCCTATATATTCTTCGCTAAAATAAAAGATCTATTTTTCCCAATTTCAAAAATACAGGGTGAGTCATAATAGGCGGAACAAATTTTACCAGCATGTAAAAAAAACTTTTTAATTAAAAAAGTTCGTATAAACCTATGTCATAATCCGCACAGTTGAGGAACTACAAGAAGTCAAAGTTTTTCTTAATTAAATTTAAATTCAAAAAGTTTGCGGTCGTTTTTTGTTTTGCTAATAATTGATAAAATTCTTATATCAGTTTGATGACAGTTTGTATTATTTAAGTAGTTTAAAATGGGAGACTTTAGTGCGGCTGAATAGGCAGACTAGAGTGTACGATTCTCTTATTCGTAGAGCTTTGCTTGTATTAGAGCTCAAGGAGCACAGTCTGAACAGTTTTTGTAATACTGTGATTTAATTGAACATTTTTGTACACTTTATTCAATTTTTTAACAGTTTCCACAGTTTCCGTTATTATTAAATATTTATTTATTACAAAACATTGACTTCTTGTAGCTTCACAACTATGCAGTTTAAGACATATATTTGTAGGAACTTTTTTATTCAAAAAAATCTTTCCTACATACTGGTAAAATTTGTTCCGCCCATTATGACTCACCCTGTATAATATAATCAAGCCGGTTTGGAAAAAATCTTTACTATCAATTTATTTTGTAACGTTTCAAATATTCGAAATCATATTGTCATTTGCTAACTAAAAGAGTGATTTAGAAGTTTTTTAAGTATTTTTTTTCAAGGTCGCCTTAATTTTTTAAATGTGATTATATTGATATTTTAAGCTAAAACATGTCGCAAACGGCTGATCCAAATATCAACAAATTACATGTTTTTGAAATCAGGAAACTATGAACTTTCATTACGATGAACAAGTTGTTTTAAAAAGAAATTGTATTTTTTCTCCACTTTGGGATGCGCTTTTGTTTTTTTTATGATAACTCTGAAAGATAATACATGTAAAACCCTACAACTTTTGCATTTAAAGTTTTTCTGTAGCTCTTAAAATAAAACCTCTATAGTCTGTTTATTCAACAGATATAGTAACAAAATCAAATAAATGACACGTAGCGGACGCGTAGTGGCGTGGCGTGATTCTCTTCCTTCTCCATTGTGATGCTGCCTCACTCGTTTTTCGCCCGAAGTCAAATTAAGCAATACCCAATTCGTTATTGAAGTCGTTATTTACAATTCCAATTCGTTATTTACTATATCTCTTGAATAAACAGAGTATAGGTAGGGTGCAAAATATTTTAAAAAAAACCTGTACAGTGAAACGTAGACAAACAAGCATATTTAAAAGTTGTCCGGAAAATAATTTATACATATTTGTTTGACAAAATAAATATTAAATTTGAAGAACGACTGAAAATAAATTAATTTAACGTAGATTACTTATAGTTACAAAATAATCACTGTACAGTTTGTCCCATGACAGAACAACCATAGCTTAAGAGCGCGTTGTCGAGGTCATTTTAAGTCAAATATGTCTTACGAACAAATGTCAAAAACTCATTTGTAACGGATATACAAGCATTTTTATTTTTAAAAGTTTGTAAGCGCACTGGGAAAAATAAAATGTTCAGTCAACCAAAAACGCATTCAGTGAACCAGTTTTTTCGTTTACCTATTACACTGAGAAAAATAATGAGTTACTTCAACTCAAAACACGTTGAATCAACTTCAATTTCAGGTTGTATATAAACAATTCCATGGAGGCTTTGTATCAAACCATTGAAAAATGTTGGAAAAATATGTTAGCACAACATAAAATATGCGTTCAATTAAAAGTTAATGATGTTTTATTTAACTCAGTGCAAAGTTACAGTAATGTGAAAAAATATTTTAAAATAAGTCACAAACATTTTTAGATCAATTCAATAAGTTGTTATAACAATGTAATCTAAATTTAAGTCAAAGAAAATATATTACCAACACTTTAATTGAGTTGAAGTAAATTTTTTTTTACGTAAGATTAACATTTATGACTTTTGTTTTAATATGTTTTGCTTTTTGGTTCAACAGCATCATTAATTCAAAGAATGTGCTGTAAACATTATCGTAGCATTTTGCGATACTGCCAAGGTAAGGTTAACCCTTCAATCTTTGGTGAGGGTGCAACAAAAGCTGAACAAACCTCTCAACGAATTTTATAAAGTCCGACACATTCGAAATATGAATGACTTAATACTTTTTTTCATTTAAGAAACGATGTCGAACAACAAGGTTACTTATGCTGGGACAGGCAGTAAATATACGTGAAGTTTTAGCAGGCGCCATCTGGAACTCGATAGCAAGAATTTTAAAATATTTACTTCGTTCAGTTAAATGTAATAATTTAACATTTTTTTGGTGTTATTTCAACAATTTCCAAGATGTTTAGTTAACAATATTACTAAATGAAAAACGGAGATTTTTAGTCCAAGTTTTAATCTACACACCAATTGGTGTATGTGGTGAAAAACGGAGATTTTTAGTCCAAGTTTTAAACTTGGACTAAAAATCTCCGTTTTTCATTTATTAATTATTATCTACACTATAATGGATTTCCGTCAAGAAAAAAAAAAAAAAACAATATTACTGTTGAAACAAGTAAATTTTATTTAAGTCAACGCACAAGAAATTGACATTCAAAAAGTTGTTGACTTAACTATTTTATTTTTCTCAGTGCACAAATTATTCGGGATTGGGAGCATTAATCCAATTCCTAGAAATGTTAAATTAATATAAATCATTCAACACAAATTTCAACAATTTAAGTAGCGACATCTTGCGATCGCTTTTAGACCTGACATAGCACAAATTTTTTTTACAAATTTCAACGTTAATCACCAGAAATTGTAATTTAATTTATTTTTTCTTTGGATTGAAAACAGAAATGGTTAATATTACTTAAAAAATTAACATTTAACCCTGGTTCTTCCAACATTATGATTTTTGTGCGTTACCAACATTACATGTTGAACTAAACCAAAGTATTAACAAAAAATGTATTATTGAATACAAGAACATGTAACATAATGGTATTTCTACGTGTCTTTGCTGCATTTTAACGTATTTTATGTTGTTTCAACTTCAAAGCGCCAACAGTCCAAATACTGTAAATTTAACATTTTCATTTTTCTCAGTGTAGCAATCATATAAACAGAAAACGTTTTGTTTGGATACAGTCAATGCATTTATTCTGTATTACACGGAGGAAAGAAAAATGTTAAAACAACTTAAATTTTGGTTGGATAACATTCAATGCATTTTTTGTATTCAATTTAAGTAGAAAATGTTTGAATCGACCAAAAAATACTTGAATCAATGTAAAACAAGCATTGACTGTATTCAAACAAAACGTTTTCTGTGTGGCGCAAGGTGTGATCCTTAGGCCAACAAGTAAAAAATGTTAAATATTTCGGATTGAGGGAATTACAAGCTTGGATCAGTCGAGCACATAAAAAATGTTTTACATATTAACTGAAATTTGTAGTTGTTTTAACATTTCAAAATTGTTGTTTTAACATGTCAAATTTTAACTCGACGTGTTACTTATTTTCATTTTCAAATAACACACGTACGCTATCTACTCAACAAAATTAGTTTAACATTTTATAAATGTTATTTCAACAAATTCTACAAAGTTTAGCTGAACGAATTTATGTTGGGGCAAAAATATTTTGTTTGAATCAACGCAGAAAAAGTTGACGCGTCAAAATTTGTTGACCGAACACTTTCATTTTTCTCAGTGCGGTTATACACTAAGGGCCAGTTTCATAATTGAATTTGAAGGAGACTTTAAATTTAAAGTCACTTTTAGATGTCAAAACAAATATGAAAAAACATTTGTTTAGCGTGAATGTGACTTTAATTTTAAAGTCTCCTTTAAATTCCATTATGAAACTGGCCCTAAGAATATTTATTTATTTATTTAGATTAGAAGAGGGGAAGAGGTCCTCTTGACTGCTTCCTTTGGAGACATCTGAAAAGCCTCGCTTAAGCCAAAAATTGTGAAACAGTTATACAATGCCAGTTTAAATTTAAGCTGAAGTTTAAACCCATAACAACGATTATTTCAACAATTGTTGTTAAGGGTTTAAGCTTTGGCTTAACGTTAAGCTACAATCGTATAATTGGGCCTGAAGAAGAGGTTACTGTTAGAATTATGAACGCTGCTGGCAGTATTCGTGCTGATCACAATACTCTTGGAAGAGTTACTTCTTCAATTATCAGGAGAGCTGGAATCTGTAGGTACACAAAAATTAGGTGGACACTTTGAGCAACTTCTAACGTAATAGGCTCAAATTTAATACCAAATTAACTCTTTCCTTTGCACGTTTATCAAGTTATTTTAATTAAATTAAAAAAAATAGCTTTTTTTACCTACTTAAAAATAACGTAGTTTCATTACGACTAACGTTACAGCATATGTTCATTAGACATTTTTTACTTAAAATGACCTAAGCGACACGCCCTTAAACTATGGCCGTTTTGTCGTGGGACACCCTGCAGATGAACAGATGAAAGAAAAAAACTTAAATCTAGATTTCTGTCATTTTGGACATCATCATTTTATTTTTTTCTTGAACATTTTAGCACAATATGCAAAGGGCCTTTTTAGCCAGTAGTTAAGCGAATGAATGGTAGTTTTATTTTGCTGTGCGTTTCATATTATAAAAGAGAAAATGTAATTTCGAAACTAATAAAAATCAAAAATATTCTTTTTTGAGCCGCGAACACTACAGTTACTACTTGCAAGATGTAAGAACGTAAGAGAATTTTGTCTAAAATAGACCATATGAGATAAGGTATGCGAAATATACCGAGTGATTCAGTTATTCAGGTATTCGCACCGCTGTAACTTTTTTATTATTATTTTTAGGAAAATGATATTTGGTATAAATAATAAATACCACGCGATCATTATTTATAATTAAAGTAGGCGAGATTTTTTTTATACGGTTGTGCACCTTGCCAATCGACTCGCTGTGTAGATTAGAGGTTATGTAAATATTTTGACATTTATAGGATTCTCATCGGGTTCGATCGTGTTAATTTAAAGGAAGTAAACAACCATAGCAAATGTTCAAAGTGTTCGCCCCCAGCAATTCATTAAACATTTTGAAACGTCACTTTGACAATTCAAACTCAAAGTAAGCTGCCAACAGTTAGTGTTGCCAATCTAATTGAAAATTCAGAGACTACTCTAATTATAAATTTAAATGACCGGGTGGTATAAGCGTACCAATAGTTTATTTGACAGCATGAAACAATATATACCACTTCCGGTTTAAGCGGAAATGGTTTTAAGTAAAATAATTTAAATAGGACACCCTATATTATATTTTTGCATTTTTTGAATATGCAGGTAATTCTAGATCGAAATGATCTAAAATATTCCATATACAGGGTGATTGAAATTCGAGGGAAACATGGGGTCTCGCTTATAATAAGAGATAGAAAATGGTAAAACGGAGGCAAAGTTGCGAAATTTCATGCTAATTAAGTGATTAATAATGTGTTAAGAAATTTGAGTTTCTTCGTAATCGGAGAAAAACTAAAAATTGCAAATTTCGAAAACCGAACATAACTTCTCTACTTATGACTTTTTTCTAAATCTATGAAAACATTCCTAATCAGCAAGAAATTTGGCAACACCATTTAACCAATTCACTATTTCATATAACAAGCGAGATTCCCATGCTTCCCTCGAATTTCAATCACCCTGTATATGGAACATTTTGATTTAGAATTACCTGTACATTCCAAAAATGCAAAACCGAACAACTTTATAAATTGATCTAGAATTGCCTGTACATTCCAAAAATGCAAAAATATACAGGACGTCCTATTTAAGTTTTCTTACTTCACGCCATTTCCGCTTAAACCGGAAGTGGTATATATTGTTTCATGCTGTCAAATAAACTATTGGTAGGCCTATGTTATTTACACCAAATGTCAGTTTCCCAAAAATAGAAATAAAGAAGTTATAGGGGTGCGAATACCAAACTGAATCACCCGGTATAAGCATTTAATTTTTCAAACAACTATCCCACGTCCTACCCAAATGTTATTTTCGTCTTGGTTTGAAGTTCTAAGTACGATCTGCTCAGGTTTCCATTTGCGAAATGATAAAATATATAGAGCAACCAACAGAAATATTGTTTCGTGGCTAAAAGGACATTGGATTAAAATCCAAACTATTTACTTTTGCACCGATTATATTATGTTGGATGGTTGCTTTGATATTAGGTCTGTTCCAACCAGGCTTTGTGACGGTTTCGAAATCGTCACAAGCATGCACTCATCAAAGTTTTACACTTGACAAAGTTGTCAAAAGCGATCATTATTTCGGTGGGCAACTGATTCTGACGGTTTCGAAACCTTCACAGAGCGTGGTTGGAACAGAACTATTAACTTTCTTTAAGATAACGACATTCCCTAAGATATTAGCCGTGGCGATTACTGGTCCCAGAGCAGATACCTGACGCAATCTTATTTTTTATACATTCTTCACTGGACACTTGTTTTTCAGTGGTAACATTTGATCTTTCACTTAGATACTAGTACGTGTGATACATCGATATTTATCAGTAGTTGTCAGTGTTACTAAAGCGAGGGTATTTTTCTGATTATCTGTATTTGCAATATACGACTGAGGCCCAGTTTTACAATCGTGGAATAAGAGCAGAATAACATTTAACCTTCCTCCATATCTACGTCACCTAATTGCAAGAATGCGTTGTACTCAGTTTATCAAATTAGTATATTTAGAATTTGATCTCAAAAATCCCGCGAGAATTTGTATAAACCAGAAATTAAATTTTTTATAATTTTTTTTTAATTTTTAACGTTCCATCCGTTTTCAATTAGGGCACTTTAAACAACTAAAGTGTTGAATATACGCAGCTAAACTGTGTTAAAATATCAACAAAATTATTTTAAGCGGCTTACATTAAAAGCGACAGTGATTTTGAAATGGGCCGTAATCCTCATGACCATTAAAAGCCTCGCTGCCATAGTGTAGAATTAAATGCGACAATTTCCAAAAAAACACAGCACTTTTTAAGAAATTACTTTTTCAGCTGACGCGTATCTTGCATTGGAAATGTTAATTTCGCTTTTACGTTAAAATATCTTCCCGCTTAATTTTCTATTGTCTTGAAACAATTAGCTTTGGAAGTATTAGCAGTAATAATTACACTTGGAATCTGGAGGAGCTGTTCTGAGCGATTTGCAACATTATTAAATATTGTTAATATCGGCCACTGAAATTCTGCTGTGTATAATATAATTTCATATTAACTAAATTGTAAGTTATCGTTTACGTTATAGTAAGTAGAATAAAAAGTGAAAATATTTTTAAAGTAACTTTGAGTGAAAACAAAAAATAGATGATAAAGTAAACAGAAAATATGTAGTGACTTTTGTATGTCACTATAGGATTATTCCTTGTTTGTAGTATTACTTGACAACTGAAATTCGCGGTTAATCTGCAATTAATAACACCATCAGGAAAGACTAAGCCGCATTCAAGATAGTCAGCCTGCGGACCCGGATAATTTATACCGGTTATCCTGTCCTCTTGATGTGCCTGGAAATTATCACAAGGGGCATACATAATTTTCGGGCGGTTATATAAAAATACCAGAACTTTACGAGAAAATAATTTGAAAGTAAAAAGCGTCGCTTTCAGAACACGAACACTCAACTGAATAATTAACTTGATGAATACATAAGTGACCAGATGAAAGTCTCTTCAAATTTATTTTGGAAAAACCAACGGTGTGTGAAAATATTCTCACAAAAAATCTGTTTGGGCAAAATAACTTAAATGTACAAATCTCTTAGTAGGCGGATATAAATAATACATGTACAAGAAAAATGTTTCCTTTCCTTCATAAACAGGAAGTCCCTTTTCTGTTTTATTTATTTATTTACTTGCAAACTTTAACTTAGTAAATTTTGTAATAAAATGAAAAATGTTCTTCGTAATCAACTATTAAAAACATTAAAAACTATGTCATTAAAGTGACAAAATGAATAATCCTCTGCATTAGTATTTTCTGTTTTATTTATTTATTTACTTGCAAATTTTAACTTAGTAAATTTTGTAATAAAATGAAAAATGTTCTTCGTAATCAACTATTAAAAGCATTAAAAAAAATGTCATTAAAAGTGACAAAACGTATTTTATCTTCTGCATTAGAAGTGTTTCCCCGAAACCTTACGGATTATCTAAGTTGAAAACTTTGCTTTTATAAATGTCGCGTTTTTAAAGACACTCGGCTTAAAAGAAGTGTTCATGAGACTGAAAAATGCATCAACGATTGCATTTGCAATGCAAATTTTCTACAACCTAGTTGGCGTATTAATCTCTCATTCATTTCCTGTAGCTACGTCTACAGTTCAATGTGAGATGCGTAATGGATTAAAGGTTGATATTATTATGCGTCGATTTAAAATCAATTTTTTTATACGTATATTTACATCACATATCAAAAATGATATAGATATTGTTACGTTATTCGCTATTGAGTATTTTTCAATAACGTTACATATTCGTCTAGAAACATGAAATTCTTTCAGATTCAGGGGGTAATCATTCTCTTCTGTATTAATTTAATAAAATCTATGAACGCTTCTGAGTCCTTTGCACGCTCGTAGATAATTTTTTATACTCATAAATAAATTAAGAATAGCTCTGATCAAATTAAAATCCTTTATTAACAATTTCTTTGAATACAACAAAAATGACTGTTTGTTTTAGTTGAATTTAATATAAACTAAGTTCCTGTAATGGCCATTTGTTTAAACACGTATATCACAAAACAGTTGAAAACAATTATTATAGTTATTGTTTATAAAGAAAGATTTAAATCGGGTTAATTCAAATGTATAACTTGTTCAGTTTCTTACTTTCTTTTTGCACCAAACTAATATTTATTATCACTTCACCCTGCGTAATTTGATTAATTCGCTTACATTAAATTATAGTGTCAATAGATGCATTCAAACCGTATTTTGCTTGGCTCCACCGCAATTGAATGTCGCTCGTATTTATAAACTCTCTTTAAAAAAACTGTAACGCGTCATACAATGATGTTTTGTGATGATGCGAATTAAAGTTTGATATAAAACATTACTTTCTTATTCTTAATCTCAGATATTCGTGTTTGATCTTAAATGAATCGACATGTAATTCTGATTTTAGTTGTCAAACAAATGAAACCGTACATGTTGTTAAATCGCTCCTGGTTTGAGAAGATTGGCTTCGGAGGTGCCTTCTAAGAGCTGCTAATCCTCCGTGATGTAATATCGGAACTACTTTTAGGCTGGTGTGTGTGTGTGTCAGGCCCGGTTTTTTCACCTCCAGTTAACTTTATCTGACGGTTTATTCCCATAGTAACAATTGTGATCACAATCGTTACTATGGGAATTAATCGCCAGATAAAGTTAACAGGAGGTGAAAAAATCGGGCCTAAGTCTGGCAATGGCGATTGCATCTTTTAATCATTACCCTCATGTTTGTTTTTCTTAACAAAAATTTGTGTTTCGGTAAAAGCAACATTTATGTTCAAATAACTTGGAATCATATTTTTTTCTTAATGTGCAAAATTTAATTTTATTGATGTATGATGGATCTCGAACTAAATTACATTCATCAAAATCATAAATACAAATACTACCATTTTCTTTCAGAACATAGCAATATGTAATAGGAAGATAACGCAAAAGTTTTTTATTTGAAAACTGGTGCCCCTTAGGATTATAAAAAATAAAATATGAAGATTTTTATCCTTGCTTGTAAAAGCATACACAAGCCTTCAGGCCCACAGCTTGGTAACTACGAGCTCTGCGTCAAAAGTATTCGCCTAGGTACCTCTCTTTGGTAAATAAAGAGACAGTCAAATAAATGCACATCCAATTTCTGTTGGATAAGCAATTGCTTTATTTTGTATTTCAAGAGTATTTCTTATGATTTAATTCATTCATCGAATAATCTTTATCTGTATATTTCAAAAATCGCAAATCTTATCGGATTTCATTAATAAGATGACCCATGGAAGTCCTGCATCGCAAGAAGTGCTAAAGAAAATCGTGGAATTATTTAAAACTGGACAATCCTCTTACACAATTGCCAAAAATTTAATAATTTCGCGATCCACTATTAGAAATGTGATACAAAAATATAAAAAGTCGGGCTCATTTAGTGTAGAGAAAAAATCTGGACGACCAAAGAAGCTTTCTGAGAGAGATTCAAGGATTTAAATAAAATTATTAAAAATGATAGACGACGCTCTTCTGCTGCCGAAATAACTTTAGTGGTATCAAGAGCCACAGAAAGAAATGTATCAGTCCGTACTTGCAGGAGAGCAATAAAAAATGGGCTGCAAGTTTTACAAGGTAAGACGGTATGACGACAAATTAACGCAACAATTGTAATCAATTTTGTTATTTACGCAGGCAAGAGAGAAACCCTTATTATTAACAAAAAGACGAATAAAAAATCGATCGGGAGAGACAGAATTGGACATTGCAGGAGTGGGAATCAATAATATGGAGCGATGAATCAAGATTTGAGATTTGTCCTAGAGACGCTTACCATAAAGATTGTTTAAAAATGACTACAAAATATTGCAGTTCGAAAATGGTTTGGGGATGTATGTCCGCTCAAGGTGTGGGTCGTCTTCAATTTATAGATGGAACTGTCAATGCAGCAAAATCGAGATATATTAGAAAATAACCTCTTACCGTCTATTCCGAATTTAAGCTCTGCTGACGGCAATTATATTTTCCAGCAAGATGGTGCCGCTTGCCATACGGCAAAAATAATTAAAAATTGGTTTGTGGAGAAGGGGATAAACACAATTGATTGGCCCTCCAACAGTCCTGATCTTTCGCCAATAGAGTCATTACGGAGGAAAGTGAAAAAAGAGCTTCGACGTAATCCGGATAAATCAAAATCTGATTTGCGTCAAAAAATTCAAAATATTTGGGATTCTATTACAAGACAAGACTGTAAAATGCTTGTACATACAATGTCTTCTAGAATACAGGCCGTCATTAAGCAAAAGGGGGAAGATACTCAGTGGTAGAATATTTTTGTAGAATAATAGTAATAATTTGAGTTTAACAATTTTGAGTTCTTCTAAGTAGTTTCAGTTTAATAGATAATATTTATCGACCTGTTTTATCACTGCGTTATTGCTAATTAATAGAAATTATAATTTTTTAAACAAAAATTTTAATCATGATTTTATTTTCAAAAACGGTAAATAATGTACATAGCTAGGCGAATACTTTTGACGCAGGGCTCGTATTTGTTCCTATCCTTCGACCTCTCCACATTTCTCCAGTCCTTAAGTTATTTTCCCTTCAAGTTCTTCATCACAGATTTACTCTACTTCTTTCTTGGTCTACCCTTCCTACGCTTCTCTTCCGGATTCCTCCGATCAATGTTTCTAACCATCCAATCTTTCTGGATGTCCCAGCCATTGTAATCGGCGTGCCCTGACAAATTGTACTATGGTTGGTCTTTCTCGTTTTCTATTTTTTCCCTCCAGCATTTTTAGCCTTTTTCTTTTTCTTTGCACTTTCTTATTGATAACCCAAGTTTCACATCCATAGATGAGAACGGCCTCGTAAATGCTTAGTTTTTTCCTTCTTGAAATTTCCACAATTTTATTGTAATGGATTAACAAGTTTATATTAACTTCTCTTTTTGTGTCTGCTAATAAGTCGAGTCAATAAAGACGTAAGAAGTGTTAAAAATATTATTTATTCGGCGCCTTCATGATTAAATGTAATAGTACGTAAGAAATTGTTGCCACTCTAATGGTGTCTGCAATTTTTTTGTTGAATTTAAAATCCCTGAATTATTTGATGAAAGATTTATAAAAGTCTTCACTTATATTTTTATGGATTTTTCAAAGTCAAGTACTTTATAAGGCTGGGTTGCAGAAAAGATTTAAGCCACGCTTAAGTTAGAATGTGACCCATTATAACGTATGCCAGGATTAAATTTAAGCCTAAGTTAGAATGTGACACAATGGGTGGTATGCATAAAACGTAGTACATGATAGTACTTCAAGCACCTACTTCGAAAGTGAAGTGCTTGCGATATTAGCGTAGTACTTACTATCCACATCTAGCAGATACTATTATGTACAAGTTATGTCTATTTCGCTATAGAAGCACCTACTGGAAATTTTATACTATCTACTTCAAAAGCCTCACATTTCGGTTGTCGCGTAGTATCTACTTCAGTTTAAGTGAAACCGATATTTAATAAACTTCTTCGACACGCGGTATGAATTTTAATAAAATATTATGGCTGCTTTTATGAATATGCGTAAAGTGTATAATAATAATATCTTTATTTCAAACGCTGCTATATTACAGAAGTTTGAAGAGCGTCAAAAATTAAGGAAGAGAAAAAGAAATATATATATAAAGAAATCAAGATATAAAGAAATCCACTAATCAACTAGAGTAAAATTCGTTTAAATCGTAGGGTTCCAGAGTAACTAAAAATTTACGCACTGCTGTTTTGAAATGATTAATACACTGAATTTCCTTTAAATACATGGGTAGACAGTTATAGTTTCATGCACATGTAATTAGTTCCGTGTTCGTATTTTGTCAGTCTATGAATTGGATACAGGTAAAGGCAGGCGGCCACTGAACGCGAAACTAAGCTAAGCGAAACTAAGTTTTTTGAAAATTAGATCCAACGTAATCTTACGCGAACATGGCAACTAAAGCTAAGGGAAGCGAAGTTAGCAAAGATACAAAACAATGTTTATCTTCGCTCGATTGCCTCGTCCGCGTAAGATTACGTTGAATCTAATTTTCAAAAAACTTAGTTTCGCTTAGCTTAGCTTAGTTTCGCGCGCAGTGGCCCGTCGGCTTTAGAGTCCTTTCTTCTAGATTCATAATAATTCCCAGCCTTATTTTCGTATTTCGTAAATATATGTTTGTTCTGCCTTAAATGTATTACACATTGGTATATGTAAAGGCCGTACACTGTTAGTAAGTTATGAGTCTTAAACACAGATCGACACGATTCGCGGAAGGATATCTTGTACATAATTCTGATAGCTCTTTTTTGGACAATGAAAACTTGGTTGATATTAGAGCAACTACCCCATATAATTATTCCGTATTGGCATACTGAATGAAAATTTGCGAAGTAGACCGTCCTTAAAATGGCTAAACTCGTATGTTGTTTTAATGTTCTGAAACCGAAGCACACAGTAGTTTTTTACACAGAGATTAGATGTGTGAATTCCAGTCTAGATTTTCATCCACAAGGATTCCCAAGTACTTAGCATTTTTACTTATGTATTTCCAATTTACAGCCGTTTAAGGAAATATTTTTTGGTGACTCTTCACTGAGTTTAGGTGTGAATATTAGGGAGCTAGTTTTCGCTTTGTTTAATACCATCCCGTTCGAATTGTACCAGTCCTTCGCCCCCTGCATAACTTCAGCACTAGTTTTCACCACATCCATAAAATTTTGCCCTTTTACCACAAGGCTTGTGTCACCTGCATAGCTACATACAGTGCACGAAACGTTTTCAATGTTGTAGGATAAATCGTTTACATAGATTATAAAGAGTAGTGGTCCGAGAATACTTCCTTGGGGGACTCCTAGCGTGACTTTCAAGAGAGATGATTCTTCTGCTTGCGACATATGCCTCTGGATAATTACCTTTTGGGTTCTGTCGGAAAGATATGATTGAATCCACTGAAGGGCTGTCCCTCTTATTCCACATTTTTCTAATTTTAACAGTAAAATATTATGATCCAGGGTATCAAAAGCCTTAGATAGATCCAAAAAATACCCACAGGCAATGTTGTTGGTTTCCCAGGATTTGAGGATAGTGTTTGTAAATTCACAGATTGCAGATGTTGTGCTCTTGTTTTTCAGAAAGTCATGTTGCGCCCGATTCCATAGGTTACATCTCGTTATGAAATTATATAGCCTGTTATACATCACGTGTTCAAAAATTTTCGAAAAAGATGTCAATATACTTATAGGTCTGTAGTTGTTCATCATATTAGAATCTCCTTTTTTGTGTATTGGCCTTACAATGGCAATTTTAAGGCTCTCAGGGTAAATACCCGTTTTCAGGGATAAGTTTATTAATCTACATAATGGTTGTAAAAGATAAGGATTGAATCGTTTCAAAAGCGCAATCGAGAAGCCGTCGTAGCCGGAGCTATTTTTATTTTTGAGCTTACTTCCAATTTCTAATATTTCTTTTTCGGTGACTGGATAGAGAAAAATTGATTTATTGTTATTTATATTTTTCATGTAGTTTTCATTCATTGATGTGTTTGGTACTAAATCATGTATAGAGGATATAAAAAAATCATTAAAGTCATCTGCCGATAAGTCTTTTGTAATATCATTAGTGCATGATCTTCCAGCATACTCAGCTACTATGGCCCACATGGTCTTACTTTTGTTGTCAGATTCCTCAAGTGCTTTATCGTATCTATTTGTTCGTGCTTGCTTTAATAATTGATTGTATTGTTTCCTGAGGTTACTGAAAATGTTACTCGCTTCAGGGAAATAGTTTCTTAATACATTGAAAATATTCAATTCATTTTTACATTGAATAATGGTAGGCGTAGTTAAACTAGAATATTTTTTTGTGTATTAGCACTTCTTAGTATTATAGGCATATAAGTATTAAGATGATGGTAAACAAAGTTACTGAATTTTTTCCAACTTTCATTGACGTCGCCACGCTCCTTAATGATGTCCCATTTTTCATTATTTAATGCTTCAGTAAAATTCCTAATATTCTCTTCGTTGCATATTCGAGCGCGTACGTTTTTTGCTGTGCTGGTTTTCATTCCAGTATCTTTAAGTTTTATGCATTGGGCAGTGTGATCCGATACATGCGTTTCTATTATTAAAGTGTTATACTGCACGGCATTAGTGATTATATTATCTATACAGGTTCTGCTGAGGGGAGTAATTCGGGTATAATCTTTTATGGCTAGTTCGAGATCAAAAGATTTTAGAAGTAGTTTAAATTCTTGAGCTAAATTGGACTCAGTCATTATATTACAGTCTTTTTCTATTGCTTTTCCTCTTTTGTCTAATGTATTTCCTAATTTGTCAAATGACTTTCCAATCCGTTCAAAGTATAGTAGGCCTGCGGATTGGAAAGTCATTTGATAAATTCGGAAACATAATTGACAAAAGGGGAAAACCAAAAGAAAAAGACTGTAATATTAAAATCACCGAGTATGACAAAAGTTTGTGACCTGTTAATAAGATACTCAAGCAAGTTTTCCATTTTGTCAAATTTGGAGAGTGTTATTCTTTGCATTTCCTGTCCCAGCTTTGTCAGTTTCAAGTTTTGCATCCATGTCTGGTTTTCTGTTGTCTTCTATTCCTTTAGCCGTTGTCATGCAATGCTCATTTCGTTCTTTATCTTCATACTGTAGTTGCTATATATTGGTATCGTACGCTGTCCTCTTTTTCAGCACTTCTTCAATTCTCTTATAGGAACTACATTGTGGATCTCTGGCTTTGTGGTTCGTATCTAAATCCAGTCCAAGTTTTTCTATAGCGGTTAGACAATTAATGCATTTTGATGTTTCGCTCTTACATTCTTTCTCGTTGTGTTCTTTGGTACAATTCTGACAGTACGTTTTCTTCCTACATTCTTTTGCCACATGGCCAAAGCCTTGACAGTTAAAGCATCTTATTACGCCGACGTAGTCATAGACCCAGCATTTCTTCCAGCCAATGCCGATTCTTTCCTTATCTATGATTGTTTTGTATGTTTTTGGATCAGACTGTAGTATGATCATGGTATCCTTATATTTCTTATACAGAAAGGAAAATATATCTGATGATGTATATACAAGTTATTCTAGTAAAAGTGACATAATTTGTAATTGTAAAGTACCAACAGATTGCTGCAAAAATACACAGACATAGATTTGATAAATATTCAACAAACCGTGTATAACAAATGAACGAACAAGTCACTTGCTTTTCTTGGCCACGTCTGTAGTAGATACTTCATTTTAATAGTAAGTACTACTACAACGTAGTGTTGTAGTATAAACTTTGCTTTAATAGTGTATGCTTCAGAGCTGTAGTAGGTACTTTATGTAATAGAAGATACTTCGAAGAAAATACTAATCACAGAAGTATTAGCATCTACTTCGTTTTATGCATCATACCACCCATTATGACGTATGCCACATTCTAACTTAGGTGTAAATTTAATCCTGGTTTTAATCTTTTATGCAACCTGGCTTAAGAGAGGTACACATTAAAAAAATAAGAACGTCAACAATCGGTATAATTCTCAAATGCTAAAGAGGACACAAACTTCAACTTTTCATACTGTCAGTAATTGACAATATAATAACAATGACAATAAACAGTTTTCTTATGTCAATATATTGTATCAGTGTACATAAATATGCCAGGAACAATAAATAATTAATGCACAACCGTCTGTATTTATGTTACCTATGTATGCTGTATATGTACTTGTATACAAATTTCACGTTTAGTTTGTTGAAATATACAGGACTTGGTGAGATGAAATTTGAATACGCAATTATGCAAAATGTCACGGTTAATTTAATTTTATTTAATTTGTGTAGCTCGCGCGAATATTATTAAATTAGTTAAATTAATACTAGAAACACTTTCAGGGACAGGCAGGATGCTACTTACTATTTGTCGACACCCGCGCATAAAATATTACTTGCGCCATCAACATGTATAATTTCCGTTTAATGAGCCATTACACGGTGTACATGCAATTAATACGTGAATTCTAATGAATTTCTTTGCATATTGATTGTATTGCATCAACGTCCTTCTGCGATTTGTTTTGCATTCGCCGTTGCAATTATATTGCGCAAGTTGTCTTTAATTAAGTGTGCGTCCTGTTATTTTTATTTTAAAGCGTGCAAATATTTTACGCCAAGTGGCCGCACCTGTTCACGAAAATATAACTAGGACGCAAATTCTAATAATTTAAATATTATTAATCTACCACATCTCCTTGACGGTTTAACAAAATTAGACAGAGTTTCATTAAAGGACTCGTTCATATTTTAGATATACATATATAAGAAACATGAGGTTTAAAATTATTGATCTGAGTTTCTCTGGTTAATTTATATTTTTAGATGTGGGTATGTATAGAAAAAAACTTGAACTAAGAGTTCTTCACAAATTAAGAAAGTTTCAGTCAACGTTAGGAACACGTTTAATGAAATTCCTAGAAGCATAAAGCGTGCGCAATTAAATACGTGCTTAAATGAAAAGCAGCATCCATTCGAATATATGTTCAACTTTTCATGTCATTTTTCTTTAAACTAACACCACTAGACTTCTCGAAGTTTGCGCAAGTTAAACATTTCATGGCTTTTAAACGTCATAAATTTGTACCACGTATCGAACGAATTTTTTACTTAAGAAACTTACTGACATATTAGCTCTTTTATTATTAAATAACTTTACTAAAATTTGAGGAATGTATATAAGAATCATTTTCTTTCTTTGTGTATTAAGTGAAACTTATTCGATTACGCACTGTATAAATTAAATACATATATAACAAGATGTTTAACAATAGATATAAACATGTTTCAATATTGCACCTATTTCAGAAAATTATAAAAAATCATACGTTACTCAAGTGATTTACAAAAAAAATTATAATCGTTTTCATCTTTTAAAAGTTACTTTACTCTAATAAATAATGCGAGATTTTTGTTATTATTTGTTATAAAAGGCATTTACTTCTAAAGTCGACGAGATTAAGAAAATTTAAATCAAGTTCAAGATAACCCATTGAATGAAAGACAAGGTCAGGTTAGGATCACGTACCGACAAGAGACGTGTCGGAGATTTACATGTAGGTCTTCTAAATTGAACTTGGGGATTTCGTCTCAAAGATGTTCGGACAGATTTGAATTGGCTGGTATGGGGCGATAGAATTTCCTTATCTACAATATGTCACCCGGTAAATTGCCTACTAAAAATAACTCCCCTTTCCTTTCAGTAAAGGAAACGTCTGATGCGGTGCAAATGCTTTAATTGTAGAGTTCCGTCTCCCTTTGATGAATACTTTAATGCTTTCAAAAGGAATATTAAGAAAAATAAGCCCACTAACTAGAGTAAAATGTAAGTAAAGTAATAAAATCATAAATTAAGGGATGATGAATATCGGCGTGCTTTCTTTTCAATAATACTTTAATATTTTAATTTAATTCCTTAAGTATATAAATTAAGGAAATAAATTAATATAAATAAATTACGTAAGAATTATTTTGCATTTCTATTACTTAAATATTAATAAAAAATTAGAATCTACATGTTTCATTATTTTTTTATTACTTACGTATCACTAACTGCTAATCTCCGTATTCTTTTGCACGAATGTCATAAGTGACCTTCTTCAATGTTTCTTGTATTACATCTGCTCCATCATTTATTGCACATGATAGTAAACTTCGCTCAGCTGGGGTATTTTAAATCTTGTGTATTAATATTAGTTACAGTAAGTGAAATTTGTTTAATTACACACTATGTAATGCTCTTGGGGGAGGCTAGGACTTTCACAGAGAAAAATATTGAAGGACTTTTACTCGCCACTTTTGTGTATCTCAAAGTTTGAATTTATGTAGCTTGGCCCTTCTGATAATAATTTATTATAAAATTAGAAAGTCCTGCTCCGGACGGACATAAATTCGTTATATTCCGTTTCATTTCCCCCTGATAATTCAAAAATATCCCAAATGAAAAAGTGCCAGTCAGCTTCGCGTTACTCTGCATGTATAATATGTATAGAGATTAATGTTTGTCGGTTGTAAGTTTTATGTGTTACGCTTATGTTTGCACGGAAATAATTTATTGCCGGTATAAAGAGATTAATTGTAATTGAAATCGTCCATTAGCAGAAAATCCCCATCGCCAACTTGAAACTGCAGCGGCGGCACTCATAAGGTTGAGTAACGATTTTGTCGAACCTAGAAACGGTTCGTTGTCGTAATTAAACAGTGGTAGGTGAGGTGAGTCCATTAAATGGCAGGGCGAGATTATTGTGTGATGCTGGGGCCCCTTCATTAATCTTTCTGCCTTTCCTCTCGTACTATTAGTCTATTCGACTGTAACACAGTTTCATTATTTAGTTATCGTCCAATGCCTGGATGCACTTTCTTGTTAAAGCTCGACAGAATGTTTGATTTCTGTCCGCCATTACTGATCCTTTATCAAATCAACACCATCGATACTATTTACATGTCACAAGTTTTTCCCTTTGATATGTACATGTAGTACTCTGTTCAGATTTAATTTCAAGAAAATGTATACGAAGGATGTTCAATTCCAATCGGAATTTATTAAAAAAAAAAAACAAGTTTAATGTTTAACATAGTAAGTATACATATTTGTTTACTGCATATCTGCAATATTTTTTGCCTTTTTTTTAATATCTATTACCCATAATATAATCTGAGACATTGCTAAACTTGATCTCTGACTTTTAATATTTGTTCGTTATTAATTTTTTGGAAGCGATTCACCTTTGGTATTCCTAACGTGATTTTTAAATTTTTTTTCCTGACCAACATAAAAATTATCCGGGGTTTGTGGCTTCGAATTATTTGCAGCTGTTGTGAAAATGTGTTTCCAATAATGGAACTATAGGCGCAGATGTGAGCAAAAAATGGACTATTTCGTTCATATCTTCCGACGACACCGCGAAAATAATCTAGTGGCATAAAACTTTCATATCTAAAGATACAAGGAGCTAAAATTGGGTGTAAAAATTCTACATTGTTAATTACGCGGTACGAAACTCTTAATTACTTACTGTACAATATCTATTTTTAATGACGGTACTTAAAAAATACCTAAATAATAAAAATCTTTAATTTTTTAGATTCTCTCAATAACGATGGGTATGATTTGCACCATAAATTTCAGAATATTGACTGAAAAGTAATCCTGTCCGATTATGAAGAAATCCTATTCCATTTATTTTTTAAATGATTATTTATCCTGTAAGACTGTAACTTCTAATTGGAATTTACTAAGTTTTTTGTAGCTTTGTTGTTCGTTTGATATTATAAAATTTATGAGTTCATTCAAAAGAAAGTTCATTAAAGTGCGCTTCTCAAAACATTTGTGTGGAGCAAGCATCTTTCTGTCTCTAAAATTAAACCGTGTTCATAATACAAAATTTAATGCTTTAATTTTTTTAAAATTTTTATGACTAAAGACTCCAAAAGGTAGTTCCGTTTGTCCGTCCAGTTGTATATTATTCGTTATTCGCGCCGATGCACTGTAAACCCTCAATCGGTCGACTGGCTGTGTATCCAGTGCTGTTTATGGCTGCGTGATGCATAGATATAACGAGTTTTATTTAAACGAATGTTTTCGTTTTTTTTTTTTTAAATTATATCGTATGGTCAAAAATTCAGCAAATAACAAAATAAAATGTGATAAAGTTGATCAAAATATTCTCGCTATACCGAAGAAATAATGTTTGCAGCGCTGTAATTCGATCGGTGCCATACGCGGCATAGAAGCGCCTATGCATTCGGACTTGAGAGTTGGAGTCTTTATTTATGACCATTGCATATGATCCACATAACTGAGAGAGTTCCCATTTGTTTGTAATGTGAATAATATTTTATGATCAGATAAGGGTTAAACGAAACTAAAACGATAAAGGTCAATTTAGAGACCGTCTGTTTTATTTAATTTATTTAAAAAATAATAAAATATTATTCAGTGTTAAAATTTGCACAAAAACTTGAGTTAAGAAACTAAAAAGAAATCTACTAAACAAATTATAAAAGAAAAGTTAATACTAGCAAGTTGCGATTGTAAATTGTAACTGTTTCCATTAATAAAAATATTCTTTTCATATTTTGCATTAATATACATTTTTTGTTTTCTAATTTGTTATTTATTATGAGCACATGATGATGTGCAAATTAACAAAAAAAATAGATATTAATTTATTAAGAAATTTTGATGTCTTGACTGGTAGTTAAACGAGTGAAATATTATAGGGGATGCAGTCAGTAAAGGTTTAATAAAACTTCCTTAATTTATGTCGAGCTTTCGAGAATGGTTATTCCCTTCATCAGGACGAAATATGAAGTTACAAGTAAGGCACGTGCATTTCGTGGCAAATGGAAGAACAATTCCAAACAATTTTTGTTACATGTGATAAACAAGTTGTAAACGGGACATAACACGATTGGTTATTGTAGAACACATTACAATAACACATTGATGGCATAGATTTAACTCAAAAATAAAGAATCAAAATGTCGCGCTAATTGTACGTCTCACCACTTGCTGTGGTTTTTTAACAGTATTACGATTTCAAAATACATAAGAGAAAAAAATTGAAAACTAAAGAATTTCAATCAATATTTATGTACTATGACGCTCACTTAAAATGCAACTCCTGCATGTAAACTGCATCGTTGTGAGTATTTAAAACAGTATATCGGATCCATCTCTTCTCAATCAGAAAATTGGTCATTAGTCAATTGGTCATAAAAGTAGCCAAATCGGCTACTTTTACGACCAATTTGGTTCAAAATTCCGATTTGGCTACCGACTAGAAATTTGGCTATTTATAATTCTTTTTGGCAACATTTTGACGATTTTTTTAAACATTCAAAAGAAATAACTCGAAGTTTTTCTTGTCACTTTTAGTGTCGCTCCTGTTTGCCTAATTAGAAACGTCAATATCACTATCTTCGTTTTTTGGTTCTTTTCTTATTGCTCTTATTAGTTAGATGGTTAATTGATGATCTGTTTTTCATGTTTGAGTCTGCAAATAATGTTTATAACATTGGCCTAAACAATTTCTGTATTCCTACAGGAAGATCTGCACTTGCAAGAATAGTAGATTAGTTCTAAGAATGCTTACAATGCCAGTAAGAAATGTTAATGTAGGTTTTCTGCATGAATTTAACGAAAACTTTTATGAATCAAAATTGTGTTGTAATAATTTCAAACCTAGTACACGGTTGTAATAAAAATACATACTACATAACAATATACAACTGACAGGGATGAAGGGGAGGATGCTGATATACAATTTGAGTCACCCATACATTAGTTAACTTCAAGTTATTGGATAAGTGTAGTACTGTAGATGCACATAAATCTAAAGCGTATTTAAAATGATCTCTTGTTTAGTTACTTTTAATTCTTTTATTTCTGCTCTTTATTTTTGTGCAATTCGTCTTCTTTTTCTTTTTCAAATTAAAAGTTCAAATTTTATGCTCTGTTATTTAACAGGTATCCTCTTTTGAATATTCCGCCAATTCTAATAACTCACCGTTTTATAAGTTGGGTACTTTTGGCTACTTTCCGCGATCGTATTGACGAGATGGCTGCGAAAAACTCTAGCAGCCCTGCTCTTAATTGCTATAATGGCCACGAGTGGTATCGTTTCAATTGAACGTCATTATACATACATATTAATGAAAATAAAAGAACGAAAACGAACGATTTATGCTTATCGGATCAATTTTTTAATAAAATGAATAAAGTGGATTTCTTTTTCTGAATGTACAGTATTTTTTTATGAATGAAGTTTTGACGATAAGCTCAGTAATTGTCATTGACCACTTGTGCTTATGTATTATTTTTTCATAAATAATCTTAATGACAAAATTAAATGCAAGCATTATTGGTTCATTGGCTTCACTTTATCAACTTCATTTGAGGCGATCAGAAGCAAAGGGGTGTAAATGCAACTTTTGTGATTTAAGGAAAAAAGAAGGTTCAAAATTAAAGATCTATAAAAAAATCACTGTCAAATGAAAATTAATGCAAATTGTTTTGATTTAGCTGCACGAGAACTAGCTCTATTCTACCTTTTATCTCAATACTAGTGGTAGATGCACATATACCGGGTGTCCAAAGTTCAAACTTCTGGTGAAGATTATTTTAAATGAAACACTTGTGCTCTTAAAACATTCACGAATTTTAAATGTCGGATTATCATTAACAAAAATAAAATTAAAATAAAATTACTCGACTTTTTTAAAATAACACCCTATGCAGTGTTTCTCAACTTCATACGAGAAAATTTGTGGTTTGTTGCTATGATCTCATGAATGAACCACAATTAAAATGAAAATTAAAAAAAATACTTACCGAGAACCAATAATTCCATGAAAAATGTTTGAAACCTCTGGGAAAATACCGGATCTTCACACACAATAAGCGTTCGAAGTTTCACCACTCGAAACGTTCTCGCGCACAAACGTCTTGTAGCCAACGCTTGATTTTAAAATCGTATTCCACAATTTCATTATTTGAAAATTCTGTCATTTTATTAACGTGCGTATCAGCGTACGTGCGAGTTAAAACTGAACGGGTGAACGCTCGATTACATAACAACTGATTAATAGGTGACGAAGTATTGTTCCATAAACGTTGTAAAAATAAGACAGGGACGATCAAACTGTTTATCCTTACGCAACAAATATGTATGTAATATATTTGTAATTTATTAATAAAATGTTATACATGTTTTTTTTTAGTTGCATTTTTTGTATGAAGTTGCGAAACAACTGTATATTATTATATGATTGGATAGTCCTTTTTCTGGCTTTCACATTATGCTTTCATTAATTTAAACTCCTGGACAAAATTAACGCACCATGTAATTAAATGATTTTGTAAATTGTTATATATGATACTTATGAGAACAAACCTTAATAATTGACTGAAACTTTACAAAGCATGTAATGAGAGAAAACAATAAGTAAAACAAAAACGACAACAAAGTTGAAAACAAGGAGAATTAAAGAAATTAAATCCAGGAAAAACATGATTGGAAGAAAAAGTAAATGCGTATTGCCTCCTCTTGCATTAATTCGCTCTTATTCATCTTGGCATACTGCTAATAAATTTTGAATGGTTTCTTGTAGTATGTTCTTCCATTCAGTAACAACGGCTTCTTCAAGCCTCCTATAAAAAAACTGCATTCATGGATCTTCCAGGCATAGAAACCCACTTTGTGTGAGCATCAAAACAAATTCTTCCCCAAAATATCATTGATGTCATTGATCCTCCATCAAATGGCTGCCTTAGAACAAAATTGCAACCTTTCTCGTCACCTTCTTCAAATCTGCTTATGTCAATTAAAATGTTTTGACGTAACTCTTAAACAAGACATGTTTCCAAATGTCTACAGTCCTACTGGAGTGATCCCTTGCAAATAAATCTTACGGCCGGTATTACCAACGTTTTAAGGAGACCTTAAATTGAAGTCGTGTTTAGATTGTGACATTTCTGCTTAGTTTGTATAACATCCATCACATTCTAAACACGAATTAAATTTAAGGTTTCCTTAAAGCGTCGGTAATACCGGCCGTAAGTCTGCCAATTTCGTTGTTCTCTAGTGAGTAGGGGTATGCAGTAGTTGACTTCCTACTATGCAGTTGCGCTTCATTCGATTCCTTTTGAGCATTCGAGATGAACTGGACAAGTTTCGAACTGCTTCGAGTTCATTTCTCAGCTCAGAACTTGTTGTAGTTCTGTTTCTTAAAACAAGTCGTCTGAGAAAAGCTTCATCTCGTACGATGGTTGACCATTTTCTCCCCTGGCCTCCGTGTCATTGAAACATCTAACCATAGGTACACTTACTCTGGAATTATTCACTCCGAGCAAATTTGCCACATACGAGGGTGGCTCCCTATGCTGCACCTCCTTACAGTAAAACTACAGTGGCATTATATTTTTTACTTTTCGACATAATCTCCCTCTACATTAATGCACTTGGTCCACCGGTGCTCCAACATCTCAACAGCCTCCTTGAAAAATGTTTGTCCTACCTCTGCAAACCACCTCTCTACAGCTTGCATCAGTTCATCATTACTGGAATATTTTTTCCCACTAAGTTTTCTTTTAATTTGGGGAAGAGCCTGTAATCACTGGGGGCGAGATCTTGCGAATATGGTGGGTGCTCCACTAATTCAAAGCCTGCTTGGTGTATAGCAGCCATGGCAATACAAGATGTATGGCTGGGAGCATTATTCTGATGGAACAGCACACCGTTCCTTAACTTTCCTCGGCGTTTCTCGCAATTTAGAAATCAATTGTGTGTAATAGGCCCCTGTAATGCTCTGTCCCTTTTGCAAATAGTCAGTCAGGATGATTCCTTGAGCAACCCAGAACACAGACAGCAAAAGCTTTCCAGCAGACGGCACGACTTTGAATTTGCATGAAGGAGGAGAACCGCGATGTTTCCACTCTTTGACTAGGTCATAAGAAACTGCAGACTCCCCAATAGTTGTCACAATGTCTTCATGAATTTGAGTTGGTGTCATGCCCTTTTTCTGGAGGTATTTTATTGTGGCTCTTTGTTCTACAGGATCCATTTTTATGAACAATCACGACACACAGTTCAAGAATTAGCCACAGCACAACAACGCTTTGAGATACAAAGTTGATATTTTGTAGATATGATCTACAAATGTCAGTTAACTAACTGTCAAAAACATTAATCAAGCAACCACTTAGAAATAGGTCAGGGGCGGAGCATAGGGATCCACCCTCGTATCATTTAGCAACATTGTCGCTCACACTACTTCCTACTCGCTTAAATTTTTTGGTAGGTTCATGATAAAATTGTAGAATTCCTGAGTGAACTATCTAACAACTCTTGACAGTAATGAGTTACAGAAATAATAAAAAAATCAACTTCACATTTTATCAGCTTGAGGTTCGAAAGCAAAAAATGCACCTTTCTGTAAAAGCTCAATTATTGGGCGCCTTCCGATATAATTTTTTTAAGCTATCGATTGATGGACTTGAAAATAAAGTAGAAATAAAATTAACAAGGTACAAATATCAAACTTTGTATTTCAAATATCTCGGTAGTAGATCTTTATGACTCATCTCTTTATTCTGTAACTCATAACGGCAATCGTTAAATGTACTATCAGTAAATAGATATGCGTTATATCTAGGTACTGATTGGTCAAAACATGCCACTTAACGATTGTCGATATTAACGATGTCGTTATAAACGATGTTACAGAATAGGTGGATTATAAACGGTGTTTTTTTAAATCTGACGTCGAAGTTGGCCATGAACATTTTATTGTGAACCATCAAAATATCAAAATGACGAAAAAACGATTTTATTCGAAAAGAAATCCAATTTTATTTTCAAAACAAAGCACTAGATAGTGACAGAGATTTCAAAACTTGTGGTATGTGCAGAAAAATACTCTGATATGGCCAACTTCGACGTCAGATTTAAAAAAAACACTCGATACATCTTTTACATTGAACCCTTCAATTATTGCTTCCAACCACTAATCTGTACAAGTGTACAATATGTCTGACCATAATTATTTGACATTTATAATGCAACAAAACCCAAAGTATGCAATACAAACTTTTTTATGTTTTACGTAATGAAATATACATATCTTTAATAATAAAAAAATAAATAAGGAGTTAGCAGTATGTGGGGACTTGAATTCGCAAACGCCGTCTGATAAAGTTATTGCGAAATTAAGAAATTGAAAAAAAAATCAACAAAGTGAAAAAACCGAGTGGTGCATTAATTTTGTCCAGGAGTATATTCGAACCATTGCTTGAAGCTTTTAAAGCACGAATGCTTTAAACAACTATGACATACTCGAATGTTATGTTTCAGAAATTGAGAAGTACGAAGCTAGAACTCTTAAGCCATAGAAAACACGTTTAAAAAAAGCTTTATCAATAAATAATAAAACTACTGTTTAACAATAGTGGACTGTCGGTTCTGCACATTTTTGAAATGATAGGCCTGAAAAAATTATGTTGTTTCTTTTTCACTGTTTACTTAAATGATTTTTGCACATTCTTGAACAACTATGTACTTAATACTTTTTTATATTAAACAGGAATTTGAATAAATTAATTTCAATGTAAAACTAAAGACGAAACGTCCCGACATCATCCAAATGTTAGCTGCTTGTTTGGAAAGAAGTAACTTTTATCTTGCTGAATCTGAGTTAAGTATTTAATTTTCCGACATGCAATATGAGTTCTAACAAAGAAATTTAAAACGAAAGTTTGCATAAGTCTTCTTTAATCACTTTTTAATTAACGAGACATTAAAGCTTATAACGGACTAGCTTAAATAGTAGTACCTTATTATTTCATAGCTTTATACAAGAAGAATATTAAGAAATCGGTATAAAATACTTTTTATAAAAGACAAACTATCATAAATGTAATAAAATAGTTTGATCTTCAATTTTAATTTTTTTATTTTAATAACTTATGTTTTACAATGTAATTTGAAAATTAAACAACACATTAATTTACTCTTGTAGTTATAAATTTCCTAAAATACGCAAAATAAAAGCAAGGTTATTTAAACAAAAGACCTTGATATTTAAAAGTTTTCCGATTAGGTATTTCCTTTTTGAAAATAATGATATGTCAAACGCATATCGGTTCGAAATTTAATCATGGAAATAAAATTGAATTTATTTCGAGCACACTTCGACAAAGTAAAAAGCGTTACGAAACCATGGCTTTTCTTTGCAATTTATAATGGAATTCTGCTCACCGTTTTAATACATATTTTAGTTATGTATTTGAATTTTAAATTTCCGCAAAGAGACCGATAACAGAAAATTTTGCAGCGGAAGGCAATCTGAGGAATATTTTATTTTACTCTTTGAGGTTGTAATTTAAAAATTGCGGGAACTTTATTAAATGATTTGATTTTTATAAAGAAAAACTGGAACGAGCCTTTCTAAAACAGATAAACCAACACTTTATACGTACAACGGCGAAAGTTGTCAGAAGAAAATAAATTCATAATGAAAATTTCATTATACTAAATGCAAAATGTAATTTTGTTTAATGAGTTCATACGTCATCTTGTTGTTATATGACTTTACAGACCACTAACGAGGCATGCTATTTCATTAATAAAGGTGTCAATCCAGGAACTTCTTCATTATCGAAATAAAGCTACTTTTGTCATACATTTTATTACCCCAAAAATAATTAATTAAAATATTCAAAGCTTGCTATAACAACCAAAATGCATGAATTATGAAGTCAGTGGTATGCATAGAATAGTATATTGTAGAATAGTATATTGTATGTACAATACGTTTAGAAAAGTCGGTAGGTTTCCAACGAGCGTAAAAGTTTAATTAGTTTTATATGAGCATGGAAAATCCATTTTTTCAACTTATTGTATGTAGTTCCTATTTTGTCCTGTCCTGCCCTGTCCTGTCCTGTCCTTTTAGAAACTCGAATAATATATTTAAAGTTTAATGAAATAATTTATTTTAACTACAATGTTTTAAAGTACGAGTAAATGGGGAAGTAATTTCAATCTCATAATGTATCATTTCTTAACAAACACCTCGTTTCTTTACTTTAGCTTTCATCTGATTTTTTTTCACCTCTTTTCAAAGAGATCACTTTGATATAATGTTTTGTCATAAGTTAATAACATAAAAGCCTTGCAAAGGAATATTTCAGCGAGCGGCTAATGATGCCGCTAAATATGTTTTAAGCGCATATCTTGCACAACTTTTGTGCCAAAGTGCTTTGTCTCCGTGTTCGCTTAGGAGTTTCCCTGAAAATAGTTGGAAATTAGGTGCGCTTGTATTTCTTCTGCGCATAAAGGGCGGGTTTTTATTTGTGCGGTAAGCTCATTAGCGAAGATTTTATGCAATTACAATGGCTCATTTCTCCCTTAGAACATTTGTCCTGAAACTCAAGGAGTAAAATAAAAGTCAGTCGAAAGTGGTGTTCTTGTTAAGACATTATACGAGAGGTCTTAGAACCTATTGTACCGAAACAATTTTTTTGTTGTAAATTAATAAACAAAATAATTAGCATTATTATCCTATAAAATATTAGCTTCCTTGTCCTTATACAGACGTATTAATAAATAACACTTGGGATTCTCAAGCAACTCCTCTGCTGAAGAGGTATCAAAGAGGACCGAAACTGCTATACAGAGAATGCTCGAGGATTCCATTGCAATCACAATCGTGTATTTCCATCTTCTATTATTACATGAGGTTAAAACAAGACGAGAATACTTCGAGAGTGTTTTAGAGCAGTGCTGTTAGTATCTCATAAACATACTATTTACATATTATTTGTCGGTTCGTGCATTAGTTGACAGTTATTCATTTGTCTCACATAAATCGCAGAAAATTTTCCGTTTTTTGTTTTTATCTTTCGTAATTACTGTCAGTGCGAATGTCAAAATATGCATATTGATGAAATCAGAATTCTCAAATCTATCCAAAACTGCTAGAAAATTGGGGGCGTGCCATTAAAAAAAAATGACGATGATGTCATTGCGGAAAGGGGTGGGGGTGCAAAGAAAAGATGACTTCAAAAAAATATTCGCGCTAAAGAAAATAGGTTTACCTGTCCGAGGATTTTGGTCGCAGATGATCTGGCACTCATTTACATGGATTATTCCACTCTAAACGTTCACAGTGTATAAAAGTCAGCATACGAATTCTACTTTTTGTTGTCGTTGTATATTTTATCAAGTTTAGAATTTAGAAAAGTTTACGCATTTTCAATATATCCGTAAAACACGAGCACGTTCGTTTATTTTATCTTATGGTTTGGAATATGATACGGGGTGCGTCTCAAGTACAGGGATGGAAGGAAAGAAAAGCGCTAGCGCTCAGTCGAGGCGCGATCCTTGAGGGCTAAACATGGTGATAATGTTGCGCTAATTACGCAGACGGGCTCGCGAGTGTTGCAATGAATTGCAATGACATGTGATGAAGGGTGATCGCTCTTTATTCGCCCATAAATGGGAGAGAGTAGAGGATCATTCCACCTGCATACTGCATTTGATCATATCCGCTGTTGCAGAGGCGTGAGTATTAGATGCCGGAAAAACAACTAGTTGTATACCTGACCAGGTCAAGAAAGGTCATGACTTGGTGTTGACTGTGCTTAGGCCGGTGTAGCAACACTGTAGGAGGCAGTAGCACCAATGATTCTGAGAACGTACGCTCAGAAGGCAAGGTATGCTAATATCCACCTGGGGTTCGTCGTTATGCATGCGAAGTACGAAGATGGACATTCGAGGATACCTTCTCCGTGAATTCGCATCCCAGAAGGGAGCTTCCGCATCTAGAGTCGCCGCTGGAATGGGCGGGGCCGGGAGAGGGCCCCGGTGAGTAAATAAGTCCTATAGTCTTGAGTAGATACTCGTAAATGATTATTTGTAATTTTGCATGACGTTAGATGTTAAGATTTACCCTCAGCTCCGCAGTGGTCAAGAAAGAGAGAAAGAAAGCAGGGAAAGAGAGATCTAACCAAAGGGTGAGTGAATGTTTATTGTAACTCGGTCCTCTGACATTGTTATTAGTCGAAAATGTTTAACACAAAAAAAAACTATCCTACATTTTGTAAAAAAAACCAATAATAAATTTAGGTAATATTGAGTTTACCATGTAGCTTTTTAGGCAATTTGGCGTTTAGTATGTGCGACATAGGAAAGGGGAAGCATATCATCCGGATTGCATCATAATCACAGTAAAGTTCGTTGGTGGAAGCATAATATGAGGATCCACGTCAGCGTCAGGTACTGGAGAGCACTTCGTATGCGAGAGCCTTACAAACAATTTACGCGATATATCGACATCAGAAGTTCTAGAACGGTCGGTTTTAAAACTATTTAGTGGAATAACGCTGAAAACGTTTTCATTTATGTTGTTACAAGTAACGTGTAAAGTAGAGGGTTTTTAACTCAAACGCTTCTTGCATTATTATATGTATTTATAATTAAATTATTTTTCACCTTTGAACAAAATTTTTCTACTGTGTTTCTTATATTGGGCAAAATTTGATAATATTGGACACAATTTATACAGGGTGTAATCGAATAAGTTTCACTTATTAATACTAAGTAAGTTCTTCATCACATAAGGAATTAATTCTGCAAATATCAATGGTCTTGCTCAAAAATAAAAAAACTGACCTACTACAAGAGCGCATCGCCTACTGTTTGAAAACTTCTGCTCGTTTGTCAGTGCGCCTGCGGTTTTTATAAATACATCGTAAAACGATAAATTCCGCAAATGTCATGGTCACTGGGCCAGTGCCACCCGCAACATATTCCATACTTTGTAAACAAATAACGCACTAGATGATTTAATTTGTTAATTTCACGTGTTAAAATGATGAATGCATGACCTGCCGATGACAATAGTTTCTAATGGCCGATTTCTTCACCATATTTAACCTAAGGTTGATTTATCTAACAGTTGGAATGTGACGTACAGTTGGCCGTACACATACTATGACCCAGTATTATAAAAGCAAGTTAACTTTAACTCTTAGTTTATTGCCATAACAACAATTGTGTCCACAATTGTTACCCTGGGAATAAACCGATAGTTAAAGCAAACTTGGCTTTATAATACCGGCCCTATGTGTCACATTCTAACTGACAGATAAATTTAACCTCAAGATAAGGCGATGAAGAAATCGGGCATAAGTTTAAACGACAATCGGTGGTTGAAGAAAAGATTAAACTTACTGTTAAAATAAGTGTCTAGTTTTCCTTATTTTATTGTCTAACTTGTCTTTAATATCACACTCATTAGTCTGAAAAATAGATTATTATCATTATACTGATCTGAAGTTTTAGCTTTAGATTAAACTGCACTTTTATACTCATGCTATAATATACCGGCTCTTACTGTAATAGAGTAAGAAGGTGCGTTTTTATCATTCGAGTTTAACAGTACAAACTTTTATTGTTTAATTGACGTATAAATCACTGTTTGATTTCAGAATATTAAATAATAAACTACGTCTAATAATTAAAAAAAGCAAATTTCATCACAACAACTTTGTAACTATCGTAATCAACTGGCACTGTGAATAGGCGTGCATACAATACCTGCGCGATCTTTCGGAATCTTGTTTGTTTAGTCTGAACGTAATAAAGAATCATAAATTAAGGGATGACGAGTTCGGCGTGCTTTTTATTCCAATAATACTTTAGAATGTGACTTCAATTGAATTACCTATTTTTTACTTATTGTTAGGTAGGATTCATGGATCTCCGTTTTATTTTAAATTAAATTAGTATTATTATGTAAGAATTATTTTGTAAAAAATCTGTATTTCTATTAAATATTAATAAAAACAGCCGGAAATCGCAGTATTTGGTACGAAAGTAATAAATGACCTGCCTCAACGTTTTTAGTATTGCATCTGCGGGTTTACTGCCCTATTATTTATTGTATACAACAGTAAACTTCGTTTTTCCGAGGCTTTAAATCTAAGCCAGCGCTTCTCAAACGTTTTATGTAAAAACTGGAGGAATTATTATTGACATTTTTCCCAAACGTATGTGATAACTTCAGTTTTTTTCTTGTGTATTACCTAATAGTGGTTAGAGTATGTGAAACTTAATTGATTACAGCCTGTATATTATTATTATTATTATTTTAATGTATATGTTACGGTAAACGTAAGTAATTGATAAATGTAAACATTCACCGGAGAAGGTGTACATTTTCCAAATTGAATGGTAATGTGATAATCATATGCAAATCAATTATTTTGTACACTTTAACCAGTAAATGTATACACTTACCATTGTACTTTGGGAAATGTAAATAATACTGCTAATCTTTAAACATCTGTATATTGCGTGGGTACTGTAATTTTTTTATTGAAATATAAAGATAAATAAATATCAACATTCAATTTTTGTTATTACAACGACCACTTCCATGGCACTTTGAATTGCAAAGGAGGTTTTCAATTGTGCATCTACATTTTTTGGTTCCACATTTTCCTTTACAAAAACATCTTTTATATCCGTGGCCACAGTGAGAGATTGTAATGCTACAATTTCACTTAAAGATTTTTCTTTATCGGGAACATCGTTAATGGAAAAAAAATCCTGTTGACAAGATGTAAACAGATTTCTTGTGAAATGCTGTTTTAATCTTCCTTGCTGGGTTTCCAAAACATAAAAATCATTGTTTTCGGATATAACAACGTAAAATAAGTTTTTAGGACCAGTTCTGCCTCGGTCAATGTCAGGAATGGGTACCCTGACTGTATCTTCTACAGCAACCGGAGGAAATGTTTTGTTTAGATAACCTTTTGTTTAGATAATCTTCCTTGCTGGGTTTCCAAAACATAAAAATCATTGTTTTCGGATATAACAACGTAAAATAAGTTTTTAGGACCAGTTCTGACTCGGTCAATGTCAGGAATGGGTACCCTGACTGTATCTTCTACAGCAACCGGAGGAAATGTTTTGTTAGATAACTTAAGCATCTTATTGGCTTGCATTTGAAGGCCATCACGTGCCATTTTGCGATATTAACTCTTTGTTATTTTGAAGAAGAGAGATATGATTATTTTCATTTTGCATTTCTTTAATCAATGAGAAAAAGTATTATTTTGTTACAGATAGTTACATATTGATAGTAAACATACCTTGTACGTATTTGGATTCTCATTTTCTAGAGCATTTGCAGAATCAATTTCCCTACCCCAATTTTCAGACTGGATTTTTTCCTGGTTATTGTTTTCGATTTGCACGTTTTCTATATCCTAAAACCAATAAAACAGTCATACTTTATTACATCTAGTTAAAGTTTTGCAAGGTTTCAAAACTTTACCCTGTTCAAATTTGGATTATTTTCTGAAAATTCATTAATTAGGCTCCCATCTCCATCACAATAAAATTTTCAACAACTCCTATTGAATTTTCCGAAACAAAGATATACTCGTATTAATGAAATTAAGTATTAATAATAGTTTCTATTTCTTCTTCAGATTGTATAGAACTAATCACACCTTCGGGGAGATTAGATGTTTTTAATCGTAATTTCATTTTGGAGCCAAACACCGCTTCGCATGAAGTTTGCTTAACTCCTTGATGATTTGATTTGTTTTTCATCGTCTGAACATATTTCAGTCCTTCGGACTGATTTTGTTTGTATCCATCCAACTGTCAAGTACATATATTGTTCACATCTTGATTAGCTCTTTCTACAGAGCCTTGGTTTTGTGAGTGGCGCGGCTTGTCATGTACTATTTTAATTCCATCCCATAGATTTGTTAATTCAACAATAATATTGTTGACAAACTCTCTTCTGTTGTCACTCTGAACTTCTGAAGCATTGACGGAGCACCAAAAACTGTAAATATTTCTAACAGATTATTAGCTACTTCTAAAGCAGTTGTGGTTTTTAGAGGTCGAAGTAACACAAATTTCGTCAAATGATCCTGGTAGTTTAATATAAATCTGTAATCTCCATCTGCTTGTGTTTGTAGATCTATTAGATCGACCTGACATCTTGAGTTCAATTCTGTGGCAAGAATTAGTTTCACAATCATACCTTTCCTTTTATTTATTGCCCTTTTATGACATGCTTCGCATAAACTCAAATATATAGTCGTCTCAGTTTGGTAGCGGTTTTATGGCCTTGCCAAAAAAAGCGAAAAAGAGGCGACCGCAGTGCTGGTCTCTTTGAAGCTGTTTTTTATAGCAAAATCATAAAGCCGATACAAAACTTGGACGACTATAACGTAATACATTCAATAGTGACGTTTTCATGTTTATCTTTTGCTGTTTTATTGCGACCACCGTGACCAACATTTAAGTGAGCATTATGAATGACATCAAACATTTCTTCCACAGCAACTAAATACTTAATATTTCTGCTGGAGAAATTAATTTTTTTTCTCTTCCCACGGTAATGATATCAAATCGTTCCAAACGGCGGTAATCCAAATCCGTTTTTCCTCTTGTTTTCAATCTGGCTTCACAGACTTCTTTAAGAATTTGATTATATTGATCTTTATTAATAAAAACGCAGTTATGTTTTTTTATTTTTTAGAATATTCCCTAAACCTTCGTAAAACTTTTACTTCATTATTGCTAAATTGTTATTCTTAATTATTTTTCACTGTTTATTTATTAAACCGTCACTCAACGCAAATAAACGCCAGCATAACCTCAATGTTCACTGTAAACAAACTTTACCGCCCCTTATTGGTAAATATACATATACTTTTCCCAATTTAATTGGTAAATGTACATAAAATATTGGTTAAATCCGTAATTTGTTACATTTACCAATTGTACCGGTTTATGTGTACTTAAACCGGTAAATGCATACATTTACCTACCTGTACACTTTTACCGTAACTATACATATAATAAATATAGTACATGTCAAAATAAGAAAGTTATTTTCTAAGCAGAACCGTAACTCACTCTGTATTTGCAGTTTCTTCACAATCGTAATCGTTACGTTAGAGTAAAATGCATCGTTATTGTCTGTTTTATAGTATTTACCAGAGGGAGGTGAACCTCAAGGCACCTTAATAGGACCATTATCATTTGTTTTGCTGATGAATGGTTATGCAATTGGTTCTTGCTGAAAACTATCAGTGTATTTTGCAAATTTGTGTTCACACCTATCTTCAATAGGTATCCATATTTCGGGGATAGAGTACAAATGTCAAAAACATTTTCGTGTTACAAAAAGCCATCAGAATCACGTACAAGATGTCGTCGTGAGAGTCACGCAAGGGATAGTTTTGATATTTTATACGTGTATGAATCTGCCTTGTTTTTGATGAAAGATGAAAGAAACGTTTAATTTAAATCAGCTTGAAAACAAGAATTTAAATAAGTATGAAACTAGGAGAAATGGATTAGGCAAATCTGAAAGCTCCATGAATATTAAATAACTTACCATCAGAAATAAGATGGATTAATATCATATAGAATTCAAATGTAGAATCTTTTATTTTATTTTATTGTGATTATTTTGAGTTTCATTTCTTATTTCGAAACCTAGTCTATCGCAGGAAAACGTCATAATAAATGAAAGTTCTTTTATCATTTATTAACTTCGTGAAATAAAGTCTTATCAAAAGCGTCTCTGCTATAATTTGACGGTTGTTTTTTAAGTCAATAAAAGAAATCATTTCAATTCGACGAGTCGCGCTTGCTATTACGCAGTTTCTTACAGAAAATGGCAGCACTGTTTCAACATTTTTTTTCATATCCGAGACTAAATTGAAATTTTATTGTAAGAGGGAACGCTTTCGCAAATAGACCTTATTTACTCAAACTGCTTTGCGTAAATACTCCCTAACTTCGAGCTTAATTTAGATAAGCGTTTCGACAAATATTACGAAGTCAGCATATTTTGGCAGGACATGGATATACAAAACGATATTGAATTCAAGAGTCCGACATCTACATTCATAGAATGTTGACTATTTACAATATACAAAGAGGTTTTTGGTTAGTAAACGTTTTTATTTTAAGAAAAATGTAGTGTCTTATACAATTCTAAAATGAATGGGAGTGTTTTAGTATATATATCTGTGTTTGTCTAATCGCGATATATGTGGCAATAAACGACATAAAATGTGATATACCGCAAGAAATTGTCAAAGAGAATGAAATGAAGCGTAGCGGAATAAATCTGCTCTAATCTCGCCGTTTTTCCGTTTCCCCGTGAACTTAGATAAAAGTGTGGATGTACTTTTGTAAAACTTCGGGAAGGACCTTAAGGAGAGGTCTGACCGGGATTAGGAGGTTAAGAAAGCCGGTCCTTTAAGTGATTTAAAGCCGCGTAGAATATTTTTACGAATGATCAAAGCGGCCTCTATTTATTTGTTTTTGTTCATTGTGATACAATAAATAAAGAGTTTTTCCTTTCAGTTTTTATGCAGTATACGACAAAATTCATAATTATATCGTTTTGTTTATATACAAGAGATAATAAATAAGTTATTCGCTTACAATTACATCAACTTGTGAACCGTTAAAAAGCTTGCACATTTCCTAATTAAATTATCTCTAAAACCAAAATACTGTGATGGTATACTTTTAATTTCCACGATGCAATGAGAAAACAAAATTATTTTCTTGATAGAAGTGTTCAATCTGAAGGATTACAGAATGGTAGTGTAAACATAGACGACGGTATACGTAAAAGCTGTCAAAACCTAATAAGCTGACAAGTGACACATTATGAAATTCTGGTTTCTACTTTCATGTGCAAACGAATTTTTTAAAACATTTGAAGATGCACAAGTTTGTTTGTTGTTTTCAGCTAAGTTAATACCAACAGGTATGGATGATAAATACTTAAGAAATTCCAAAACTTATTTAGTAGTCTACGTATGTATGCTCGAATTAATTTGGAATGAAATTATTTTCCCAAATTCTTTTATACCTACCTAGCTCCTGCGTGGTTTATGAAAAATGATCACGTCTTCCGACTTGAAGTTATGAAGAAATTTTCCTGTTGGAATTGATTGCTAAGCATTAAAGTGCCTGTGAGGCGAGACAATAACATTAAGTCGCTCGATTTAATAACAATGGGCACAATCGCCGAAATCGCGTATAACGAATAACTCCGCGTTAGGATTTCGCAAATTTCGGAAGTTTGATTTACACTATTAATCCCGTGAATGCGCTTTGTCGTTTCCGGATTTCTTTATTCGGCGTTCGGGAAGTTCGCAGTGCCATTCACAGGCAAGGCTGCGAATACAAACAAGCAAAGCGAACGAAACAAAACTATATTTGCATAGCCAGAAGCCGGAAACTACGGGAAACTATTCGGGCCAGAATTGGTCACATTTCTCAGCAATTTGCCGGTTTTAACCGTAGCGCTGGCCAAATATGTAATATGAGTAATAAATGTTACAGAAATTCATATAACTATTTAGTGCACACTATTTGGAACTGTTCAATGTTATCATTACTATCAAACAGAGAAGAACATTGATAATATTAGCATCATTAAATTTTAAAGTGCAAGTACATTTTTATTTTTTCTTATGTTACCTTTCCTATGTATATTATTGTTTATAGTTAAACGAGAAGTTTCGCTTTAATGTTTTCAATAAACAATTGTAATTCTAAAAATCTAATAATAAATTGATAGCTAATATAATTTACTGCCTGCACAAGAAGCTAACACATCTATTTAACCCACGTATGCAAAAAAGGCTCATAAATGTCGTAAAGTTGCATAAAAATATTAACATGAAAGTTTACCTTTACCTACACTGAGAAAAGAAAATGCATTGAATTAACCAAAAAAGGCAAATTCAACAAAATAATTTTAGTTAAATACAGTCAATTACAATTTTTACTTAAATGAAACAATTCAAAATTGTTAAAAAAATAGAGTTTCGTTCAAAAGATTTCAGATATTAAACCAAGAAAACCAATTATTTTAATACAACGCAAATATTCGTCAGTATTAATCATAATTAAATTTTAAAATGACAATAAAACCATCTTAATCAACTGAAATATTCAAATTACCTCTTATTTTATTACAGTCAACAATGTCTAATGATTAATTTGACTGTTTATGAATTTCCTTTTAAATAACAGGAGATTCTTATTTTAACAAACCTCTATTGATTAATTTCAATATAAAAATTAGTTGAATTTCAATGCAATGAATGTCTCATTGTTCATTTAACTATAAAGAAATAACAAATATTTTTATTTAAATTGAAAGGATGTTTTGATTCGATTAAAACGAATATTTATTCCAGCAACAATTCTGTAGTTAACCATATCATTGTTGTTCAATTAATGCATTTTCTTTTCTCAGTGTATAATTGAAGAGAAAGAAGAAAAAGAAGTTGAATTTATTACACCCTTGTAATTCGTTTATTTTCTGATACTCTTCTTCAAACTTTTCAAATTTACTATACCACAAGGTAGATAGAACGTTGCTCTAAAGTCACTCAAATATTTTGCGCTTTTATTTAATAATTTCGACTTTCTTGTCTTCTATGACTTAAACGTTCTACTATTTGCTGTATTCACACACATATCGTTTTCGGAATAAAAACTAATTCAAATAGCTCGCCGATCCTCGCTCATGTAGTAGAGATCCTTACCTTCTCGAATTTTCCAGTATACGTCCGGAACCATTTAACATTCGACTCAAAACTCACTGAATAATCGAGAAGATAGATGGCGTGATTAGGTTAAAATTGAATTACGGCGGCTCGGACGTAACAATATATAACGAGTGATCAATATCTTTTCTAATCAACTGACCTATGGAAATAAAATCGTGTGCCTTTGATTAGTTCATTATTTCAAATGCCATTTGAGTTATTTATATTGCATTTTTATACAAAATCTAACTGTTGTTCTTATGTATTACATACATTTTTTTAAATAAAATTGGATATCAAGTCCCAAGTTCACATTTCCGACAAAATGAAAGCACGCGCTAAGAGCAACGAAAAACTGGTTCATGGTAGGTGTGTAAAATGTCCGTCGTTCTCTTGTAAACACAAGCGAATTCTATATTTTAAATTGTTAATAACATTCGCTAAGATTACTGGATTGTTATTTAACTGTTCGCAATGTAACAATAAACTCTTATGAACAAAGATTTCTATTAATTATTTAAACTTACTGACAGTTATAAATAATTGAAATGAGAATGACATTTGAAAAAATGAATTAATCAAAGACGTACGATTTCCTTTCCATAGGTCACTTGATTAGAAAAGATATTGATCACGCGTTACAATTTTCATATGTCCTTAAATTGGGATGTACAGTTGCGGAATCAAAAAAAGCATACAAGTCTTTAGGCTATATTTTGCAATATTAGTGTAAATCGATCTCTGTCAGTGTTTGAATTGGCTTCCGGTTGGAATCGCGTCACGTTGACTTCTTCTACTGTCGACGTTTCGTTCTTCATTGCAGAAGAACTTCTTCAGGGCTGCTGCTGCTGGTGGTGTTGCTGCTGCTTCTGGTTAGTCATTGAGACTGAGTGGGTATGTCTGTTGTCGTGGTATTTATATTTATAGTGATCGGTGGGGGTAGTGAGTCGGAACGGTGACCGGGGAATTGGTCTGTTGGGGCGTGACGGATCGTTAATAAGATGTTTCCAGGCATCGTGGAGGTAAAAGCATACTGGCTTTTACCTCCACGATGCCTCGTGGAGGTAAAAGCCAGTATCACGGTTCAGATTATTGGGATGTTTGAGAATTTCTATGGATTCACGGATTTTACGATTGAAAAAATGAGATGAGCGGGATAGAAGTTTTGTGTCGGAAAATAGGATTTGGTGACCGGTTGCTAGTTTGTGTTCAGCTAGGGCCGAGTTAATGACTGACTGTTTTTGAGAAGGATGATGGTGTGAATGTGCATTCAGATAGCGATCAGTATGGGTTGGTTTGCGATACACAGAGTGTCCTAATCTACCGTTAGGGAGGCGGCTTACTAAGATATCAAGGAAAGGTAAGTGGCCGTCAGTTTCATATTCCAAAGTGAAGCGAATGTCAGGATGTTGAGAATTTAGGTGTTCAAAGAAGTTGTTTAGGGATTCCTTACCGTGTGGCCAAATAGCCATGCGATCTCTGTCAGATTGACATAAACGCTGACAATTAAATCATGTAAAATGGCATAATGCATAATTCATCTTTCACTTTTAGGAGTCAAGAAGAAAGCAATAATAAAATAAACTCAGAATTCATGTACGTTAAAATAACATACATAAATATATTTAACAAATTAATATCTAATGCTTCACAGCAGCTCCATTATTTCTCACAGCACTTTGCAAACGCTCAAGCATTGAATAAATACAAGAACGGATATAGTCAGGGCAAAGTTCATTCCAAATTTCTTCAATGAAATCTAATAATTCGTGTGCATTTGCAGGTCAAAAATTAATGTCGTACATTTTCTTCACGATATAACCCCACACCTTTTCAATGGGGTTGATATCTGGGCTTCTGGAAGGCCATGGCAAACGCAGAACGTTATTTTCTTGAAGCCAGCTTATCACAACTCTAGATGTATGAATGAGACAATTGTCGTCTTGGAATATAAAATTTCTGTCCGGAAATATAACTTCAGCAAACGGCAGAGAAACGTTTTCCAGGATTGTAGTATATGCATCACTATTAAATATGCCTCCAATATTCCAACAGTCACCTGGCCCTTGTGCACTAATCCAGGCCCAAATATTCACTGAGAATTTGCCGCTGTTCAAAGATTTTTGGGTATAAGCCTCATCGTACTTTGAATTTGGTGGTCTGTACACGCGGATATATCCATTATAATTTGACTGAAAAACGTTTTCGTCTGGAACAAGAACTTTTTCCCAATAATTTATATTATTTGGTATAAATTCTAGAGCAAACCCAATTCTTTGCTCTTTATATTGTTCTGTCATATATGGTTTTCTAGCAGCTGCTCTATTTCTTAAATCTGAATTATTTTTTATTCGATTTCTTGCGGTGCGAACACATCCGGGAAAATTTGTTCTGTGGACTGCACTTACGGCAGTTTCAAATGAGTTGCTTTTTATGACTCTATGAGATATTCATCTTCTTCTGGGGTTGATGTATTATTACGGCCAGAACCCCTTCGCCTCTCGAGATGTTCCTCATGTTCCCACTTTGTTTTAGTTCTCTGGACGGTGCTTTTATTAACTCCAAATCTTTCGGCTAATCTTCTTACTGACCATCCTTCTCCAAGTAGTGTAATTATTTGAGCGGTTTGGGCAACTGTTAAATGCGGCATGTTAGTGTCGATCTGTCACCTTGACAATTATTTTGACTTAAACGACGAAAATATTTCAAACAAAGCTAAGTTCACAGCGAGACATTTTGAGTGTATGCTTTTTTTAATTCCGCAACTGTAAACTTGCGGTCAAAATAACTGACCCATTCTTTTTTTGTATTATAAATTGCCTTTCGATCTGTCAAAGTACTAAATTATTGGAGCTGTCATATCGTGTCAATTAAATTGCTGCTTTGACATTTAGTATAACCACGTATACCCTCCAAAACTGCAAGGCTGGTACACACTATGTAAATGTAATCAAAACGTCATTAAATTTATTGGCCGCAAGTTTACAATGTGGACAATAACAATAATATGCTTACTAGATTCTGTAATAGCCTTCTTGTAAAGTAAGTTGATATGCGTGCGTTTTGTAATTGAAAACCATCAGTTTTGTAGTTGATATTACAACTTTTTTCATTGCCTTTGAATGTTGGCCGTCACTCTGTGCTTGATCGATTACAAAAGACGTTTCAATTTTGTTTATAATTATGAAAAGATGCAAATCAGTGGCCACGGGTAAAATCGTAAACTATGGTGTACGTAAATAGCAAAAGTTGGACAGGGGAACGTAGTAGTCGTTAATAATTTTCAACAACAGGCAACTTCAACAATTGTCAACAAACTAAACTAAAGGAAACACAAACTGCAAATTGCAGCTGTGAAATAGAATGATCAAAAAATTGGATGAAGCCAAAGTCTCTTTATTTTATAAGGTTGGCACACTGCGGACTATGATTATACTTTCTTTCGAGGCTAATGGGGAATAAAAGTACCTTTATGATGTCACGATTGGTTTATGTTGCCTACCTTTCATTTAAGTGCATACAATATGTCAAAAAAGCAGATATTCATTTTGCGAAACGTCTCTACAGTTAAAGATAACTCGATTAATATCTCTTCTTCTTATTTGTATCAAAAATGAGGTTAAACAAATCATCATGATAGCTAAAATTTTGGTTTCGACGAATGGAATAGCTCTGAACAGGACAGATCTGATCCATATATGCAAAGAATTCTTTCCATACCACCATGGGATCAATTAAGGATCACTTCAAGTTCAGATCAGTTACGGTTCACTTATGAAATGAAAACGCCTATTATTCTTGGATGCAACATATTATGTATCCTATAGAATGCTTTCGGGAAGGATTTTACTTATTTTAAAATCAAATCTAAAGGATATAGTTAGGATCTATATTTGTACCTCTGAGGTAAACTATATTAAGTCCAAAAACAAAATTTTTAAGAAGAGCAACTTTACTAATATTTTATAAGTTAAATTAGTATAACTATCTAGAAACAAACGATCTTGGCAAGGGCACTTTTAATGTTCTTTCCATAGGTGCATTAATCACCTTTCAAATCACAATATTTACGAAACAGGACTTTGATGTAACTTGTGTGTAGTGTTTCACAAAAATGTGACTTAATATACTTTGCCTCTGAGGTACAGATATATAATACTGTGCGATCCAATATTTAGTTGTCTGTTGTTTAAATGCTCTCGAACTCTCCCGCCGCATTTGAAGTATTAAAGAGTTTTAACAAATCCTTATGTAAGCAATTAAAAGATTTGGGAGATGATGTATCTTGACGTATGAGGGATAGTCAATAGATTAATTGTATCAATTAAGCTAAGACTCTGATTTTATTTTTCGCAAACTCCCCTTATCTAAAAAGTATTAGATTACATAGTACTGTAACACAAAATCATAACCTATGATCCAAAAAAAGTTTCATCAAGGTGCGCTGTAATAAATAAAGATAGATATAACAGGCATGTCTGAGATACTAAATGTCGGTGACATTTCTACTGCCCGTTTTAGACGGTCATATTTTTGTATCAAATTTATTACGAAGTGAGTGAGAAGTGCCAATTCAACCAATCAACATTCACTGTGGTAGCTTATCTCTCTCACTTCGTAATAAATTTAATACAAAAATATGACCGTCTAAAACAGGCATTCCTTAAAAATTACATCTGTCAGTTCTGTCAGATGTAAGTTTTGATTATTTTCAAAGTTATGGCTTTCACTGATTACCGAGAAAGCTGTTTGTTAGAAATATATATTTCAGAAACAGTGGAAAATTTGATGGTCTGTGGATTTATTCGTACGTAACGCACTTGAAGTTTTAGTATAGTTCCAAATTCAAACTCTATATTCGGACAAACGTAATTTTTTTCACCACGCATTTTGATGAAAGTTTTTTTTTGAATCGCTGAAGCTGGTTACAATAAGGTCAATAATCTCTCTACTTAATTGTCTAGTATATGCAACCAACTGTATGAATAAAATAAATAATTCTTATACTACTGAATAGAGAATGAAAAGCCCTTTCAAATGAGGTATCACATGACCCCCCATTCCATCTAAAAATTTTAAAGGGGCAACTGTTACTCAGAGGGGGTTGGAGGGGGAGATACAAAATTCCGCTAAAGTAGTGTCATTTTTTAATTAGAAATCGACCTGTTTCAGGATTTTACGTAAAAATCGTTTATTTCCTAGAAAATGAATTTATTCCGTACTTTACGAACGCAGTGTATGTAACTACAATAAAACGACTTTGAATGAAGCTAATTTTTCTGTGAGGGTAAAGGCAAATTGGAAATTAAGATTTAATGCGAACAATTTTAGAAAATGAAGGGAAAGATAGAGATAAAGATGAAGATGGAGATAAAGAAAATGAAGACGATAATGAAGATGAAAATAAAGACAGAGAAAAAGAGGATGAAGAGGAAGACAAAATAAAGAGGAGATTGAAGATGAAGACCAAAGTGTAGGTGAAGAAAAGACGAGAATGAAGGCGAAATCGATAATCCAGATTTTGGCGATAGAGACGACCTACACGTTTTTGTACGGGCGGCGATTGAATGTAGAGAGCGTTTTTGGATGTTGTAATTTGATCAATTACGAAAAGCTACGTTCATATTTTATTTATAACGACGATAAGCAAAGTGACTTTTAAAGCTTAGCACCGCCATTTTTAATGTTCTTTAGAGTATCACTGCCATTTTTAATTTTCTGCAGAGAATGCGTCTGGATATGACCAAACGTACAGATTGGTAAGTACATAATTTGGGGATGTAGGATGTTGTTTGTGATAACTGTGATCTTGTTTCAAGAACTAGGAATAATTTGAAGACACAGAATTACAGGCCGTATAGTGCGTGCGAAATAATTCATCTAAAATATTTCATGTATGAATTGAAGAGTTAAAGTAAGAAGATGTTCCCTTTTTTCCGTATGTATTTTATAATATCTTATTGTGATTGAAGTTTCGATAGTTTGTCGAACAATTTTGGTTCACTTCTTGTTATCTTTAACACCTTCCTCGTATCCCCAAGGTTTTAATCGGTCGAATTTCTTTAATGCCTCCTGTTCTCCTTTCGTGTATTATATCTTCCTTTCCGTCTTCTTTTCACTTCCGAAAATAATGTTTGTGTATGCCAAGGAACTGATGTCTTAACTTGTTTCAATATTGAGTATTTACTCTGAATTTACTCTTAAGGCTGGTCTACACGCAACGACTTGTCGAATCAGACAAATCGTATCAAATAAGACGGAGCGTGTGGACCGCAAAACGTAAAGCTAGACGTACGTTTTGCGGTCTTACTTGATACGATTTGTCTGATTCGACAAGACGTTGCGTGTAGATTAGCCTTTAAATATGTAGCTACTGAAGTACAAGTAATTTTAAGATAAAAAATGGTTGTCCAATTTATGTCACGCGGTTATCGTTTTGTATATCTACTAGCTGATAAGAATTAATTACACTATAATAAATGTATAATATCGTTTGCAATTTTAGAGCTTGACTGATTGTGAGTTAATTAGCAAAAACTATGCAATTTTAAGTTATTTTCATTAAATGTAACCTTTCAGCTTCGGCAATTAACCTCTGTGGGAGGAAATTCCAAGTGTATATGAAAGTGCGTGTGCGGTAATGCGGCGTGGGTGGACCTTTTGTTTTTGAAAATTAATGCTTCGGTGGAAGCCGAAGCAATAAAACCGTAATTTCAGTTCGCGGTGAAATGGAAATTAAATTACCTTGTATTGATCCACATTACGTAACTATTTTATTTCACATAAAATTTTCATAATCTTCCGCTTTGAATTTGCATTTCATGCTGCAGGCCTTAACGTATTTTGCTTTAAGTGAATGATAATTTAAATTTTAAAGAGGAAAACTTGATCACTTTCGAATGAGTAGGTTTATAATAACATTTACGTTTGTTTAAAAAAAAAACTTCATACATTTAAAGTTAACTACATTATTTAAATTTTATATTTTTTACATTATATGTACTATGTTATTTTAGTTTTGAAGTTTGAAAATTGTTATCAACTGTTTTGTGATATACGTATTTAAACAAATGGCCACTATAAGAACCCAATTTATATTAAATTGTTGTAGATAGTCATTATCTACGAACGTGCAGAGGACCCAAAATTTAAAACAAAGAATAAGGTTATGCTTTGAACCGAAGAGAATCTCATGTATATAAATGACTATCTATATACGTTATTGAAACATAAACAAACAAATTTGTCAATAACGAATAACGTAGCATTATGTATACGTATTTACGATCTGACTGTCCCTATATCTTTCGATGATGCTATTGACAAACAACTTCGTTTTCATTATATAAGTGAAATTGATGTTTTTTTATGTGGGGGTGTAAATTATTGGTGAGCTCAAATCCCCGAGGACGTGATTTTACGCCGAAAAGGAGCTGACAGACCCTTCTTAAGAGGATTATGTTTGAATCTTTCAGAAAAATTTCTATGCGGAAAAAGCGATTAAAATATTTTCAGATTTTAAGGAATCTTAGACATCAGCTCTGTATTGGTGGTAATCAAGAATGAAAGAGATTAAAGATCAATACTTCGACCTAGTATTATACAAATGCCTTAACATTTTTTAAAAGCGAAATAATAAAAAAAAATTCCAACATAAAGAGACTGCTTAAAACAGATTTTATGTCGAAGTAAAAAAATTGATACTGTGAGTTTTAATAGATAGTTATATTAAGCGCATAGCTATAGCTTATAATGAACTTCAAAGCATGTGCAAAGTATTTATCCTCAATTCGTTAAACTCAACAATTTTGTGGTTTTTCAGAAAATTATAATGGTATTGACGAGTCCAGAAATTTAATTATATTTGAAGGAATTTTTATTCTAAATTACGGAAACATACCTACCCGACTTTGACCAAATAAAACTCAAGAATTTAATCTCTCCAAAGGGGCATTTCCCCCCCACTTCAATAATGAATGTATATGTAGTGAGTTGCTAATTGAGAGCGGATTTGATTCCGCAGAGTCACTGAAAGAATTTCAAGGGTTCTCCGGATTTAAAGAGCTCGCTTTCCATTATATTCATCATAAAATTAAATTATTAACGTAGGTAATCGTATTTTATTAACGAAAAGAAGAATGTTTATAATTTTGTTATTGCATTTATTTGAAAATTTGAAATCCTGCAATCTTTGACAATCAAAATTACATTCGGATGCCTGTACAATAATTTAACGTATGAACAATGTTATCAGGTTGCCATTGTCTGGAGAATATCGTTCTATTAAACTCGCGAATGATATTCTACACCTCGATTGCATTAAATGGGAACTGTTGTTCATTGTTGTGTGCTAAATTTATTCCATATTGAAATTGCCGCCTGCATTCAAACTTTCAATAACGTTCAAATCAGTTGCTTAATGAAATAAATTTGATTAAATGTTTTCGAAAGTTTACGACACCCCAGCGTACCACTCGATATGATTAATAGTTCCAATTTTTTTCGCGTCTCATACGCATTATCTAATAACAACTAATAACTTTCGGAAATTTAATTTAAACTTTGAATTTATTTGCAATTCATGAATACAATCGATTTTGTACTTGCACTATTTTTGACGGCTTTTATTAATTTCGTTTGCAAGGCTTATTAAACAGTTGTTTGATGACCTCATCACATTTTATGACATTTTTGAATGTGTAACTTTTAAGATATTCAAAAATAGATTGATGGAATTACTTCATTGTTACATTGAATGAAAGGCAAGAGATTTACAAATGTAATTGATGAAGTTATTCCTGCTGTTTGTAGCCATAATTTAATATTGGTAAATGAAATGCTATGTCTTGTGGCACAAGACATAGCATTTCATTTACCAATATTAGATTTATAAATAATCAATAATCTTTGCAAATTGCGTTGCGTAGGGGATAGGGGTTGATGATGAAGCATGATGATTGAAAACAGAAGATGCATTAACGAAATTGCATCACAAGTCAATTTTGTGTTAAAAAAGTAGTATTTGAAATAAAAGGGCAAACCCCTTTTCGCTTCGCTAGTTGAAAGTACCGTTACATTTGGACTTCAGACATCCATTAATAAAAATATAGGAGTCACATAAATGCAAGTAGAAAATAGACCCTGGAGGAGTCACTGGACGACCCTCGCGGAAATATTTCGTGAGAACGGAAGGAATAAGGAATGTAATAAATGTAGACTTAACCTTGACAGAAAGAAAAGGATCTTTTCTGGTACGAACGTACCTTTGAAAATTTGGGATTGAATTGCAAACGGTAAGTGATAGAAATATTTCATGGAGCATCGCATCAGGCATGTCAAAGTGCCCGAGGAAACTCTGAGTTAAGACGTTTTTTTGTTTAGTCATCATTTTTGCATAAATATCAAATTTAATAGCAAAAATAATGGACAGTTTTCGGCGATCGCGTGCGTAGAGTTACCTTGAAACCATTAATTACGGATTACAATTTCAGTGAAAAATACCTTCGTGTGAAGAAGAGATTCGAGCCGAAACGTAGGCTTCCTTTATTCGTCGGTAATTAAATAAGAATTAGTTCGGCATTGGTTGCATAAATGGCACGTTTTAATTGTCCGTTTAAAAATTCTGAATTCCGTGTAATTAAGGACGCGGTGTAATTCCAAGTGCTTAATAAAAACTTAAATTAGACCTCGTTGTTTGTAATTTGGAAGGTAAACGAGTTTGTTTGTGTTGCTGAATTGTTAACTCTTTTTGCAAGCGCAGCAGCTCATTATTGCAACGAAATGTCTTATCTATGCAGTTATTACAGATTTGATTAATTGGCGTGCAAAAGTTCATTAGTAATATTTTTTTAAAATTAAACATGTTAACAATATGGCTTTTTAAATCACGCTTCAATTTGGAAAACGTTAGTATAATTAAAAAGGTACGTGCTTAAAATTCGATGGAACGATTTAGCGGAAGCGCGAGCTTTAATGCAGCGCGATGCGAAACAACGTGATGTCAGATTGTAAAGCTACATTAAGGTGCGGGTCATGTTTGTGCTGATTATTGGAAATTCTATCTGTAGTGATGTACTACTAATATATGACAGCACTCAATTATCTTGTCGAAAGTCGTCCGTCATGTTGCTCTATTGTTTAGGTCCTCCACTCTCCCAGAAGCAAGGACCAAAATGGTTGAGTGTACTCCAACGAGTTGATTGTTGATTAATCACGAACATTATTCTTCTCTGAGTACACGACGAATAAAAAAAACGTACTTTTAAAATACATTCAATAGCATCGTTTCTAATTAACCTTTGATGATTTAGTAAGTTTTATTAATTTTTATATGATGTGTTTTAATTTTATATAATAAAATCAATGATGGATAAAAGCGAGAAAAAGGTAACGGATTCAATGGTGTTAAAGATGAAAGTATAAAAAATTAGTTACATCAGTGTGGTGTATAGGATCTCTCCATTTAATAAATTTGAACCAATTTGCATAGAACATTGAAACTCAAAAGCTTGCAAAAGCTTCTAAAATAAACAAGATTATCTTAAATAATAACATAGTGACTGAAACATTATACATATAGGGTGTAATCGATTAAGTTTCACTTATTATTTTTGTAAGAGAATTAATTCTGCAAGTATCAATCGTCTATCTCAAAAATAAAAAACTGACCTGGGTCAATGTCGCCCATAAGTCGCCAATAACGGAAGAAGCTTCTGAATATCCACTTGCGTTGATTACTGAATTAATTAATTATAAGCCAATTTTTACGCATTGTTGATACAGTTTATAACTGCTGCACATTTACGAGAAGCAACTTACATGAATAAAACAAAGTATTGTAATCTTCGACCACCTGCTTCATTAGATAAGCGACAATAATTACATCATGATATTCCATACTTTGTAAACAAATAACGCACTATGTGATTTAATTAGTTAAACGATTGAAAAAATAAATGATTGTGATTATTACATAGTTAGTTTGCATTACAATACTGAGTGACTCGGAAAAGAATAACGCATTTTCTTTTCCGAGTAGTACAGATATTCAGGTGTATTCCATAATGCAGTGGTTATTTGTTACTTTATTAACACTGTGCTTAATAATAACTTCTTAACCACTGCTTTTAAATCACTGATTGAAGACGTATTTCGTAAGCACACAGTGGTTATTTTATAAATTTAAACATTAATTAACTTCATTTGTAAAATATAGTCCTTCTTTTCAAATGTCATTTGCGCTTGTGGAATAGCAAAATGTTTAAAAAGTGGTTAAAAGCGACAGCACATGCGCATAATGCAGCGTTTATTAATCACTGATATATGGAATACACCCGAATGCATTCATTTATTTCTTTGAATGAATACAAGTAAGTCTGAATTAGCGATGGGCAAATCGATGGGTCCTAGTTAGCAATAGAGACCTTAGATACGTTATACCTAAGGGTCACTATCGCTAAGTAACAACTATCGGTTTGCCCATCACTAGTCTGAACGATCTTTCGGAATTTTGCTTGTGTAGTCTAAACGTAATAAAGTAATAAAACCATAAGTTAAGGGATGATGAGTATCAGCGCGCTTATTTTCCAATAATAATTTTAGAATGTGACCTCTACTGAATTAATTGCTATAACGAATTTTTTACTTATTGCTAGGTATAGTTCATGATTACTGTTTTAATTTAATTCCTTAACTTAAGTTAATTAATTAAGGAAATAAATTAATATTATTATGTAAGAATTATTTTGTGAAAAATCGGGGTTTCTATTACTTACATATTAAAGGCTTGTTCAGAATTGAAATAGTGCAAATCGGCTGTGTAAATATTTGACAGATGTATTTTGATGTGTTTATTCACAATCAACAGACATTTTGCACTAAGTCGATTGTGAATAGATACATCAAAATACATTTGTCAAACATTTGCACGGCCAATCTGCAGTACCGATTTGTACTAATTTTCTGCGTTAAGTCAATTCTGAATGATACTTAACAAAAATTAGAATATACTTTATTGCTTATGTATCATTAATTGCTAATCTTCATACTCTGTCATACCTCAACGTTTATTTTACTGCATCTGTGGGTTTACTGCTCTATTATTTATTGCATATAATAGTGAGCTTCGTTCAGTTGGGGCATTTATTATTTCTTTATTTTCGGATATCGATAGGTGTACTGACATTATCAAACCTTTAAATAAACTAAAACAAGACATTTTCCTTTTCCTTGTCTTGAAAAAAATATGTTGGCCGATCGATTTTATTGACTAATTATTTATCGATTGAAAACGGGCGTTCCCACGACTTCAGATATTCAAGACAGCGTTAACTATAAATGCACATAACAATTATGCAAATGCTGCACAAACGAATTTCTTGCAAATTATGAAAGAGAACATTCAAGTCTATCGACTTATGCTATTTCTGAGTTCTGGCCGATCGATTTTATTGATTACTGATCGATTGAAAATAGTTAATTCCACGCACTTAAGAAACGCCAAATACAAAAGCACATAACTTTCTATAGAAAAGTTGCAGAAATGAAATTCTTGCAAAATATGAAAGAGCATATAAAAATTTATTGATTTATGATGTTTCTAAGTTTTGACTCATCGCTAATAGTTTTTTTCTTGGAGTAAATACGTATACCCCGAAAATGCCAAATACGTATACCCCGAGAATGCCTAAATACAATCAATAATCAGTCAATAAAATCGATGGGCCAAAACTCGAAGATAGCATAAATCGATAGATTTGAATGTTCTCTTCATATTTTGCAAGAAATTCGTTTGTGTAACATTTGCATGAAAAGTTATGTGCATTTATAGTTAACGCTGTATTGAATACCTAAAGCCGTGGGAACGCCTAATTAGAATCTGTAATCAATCAATAAAATCGATCGATCAAAACTCAAAAATAGCATAAATCGATAGATTGAATTTATTTTGCCAGAATTTCGTTTGTGCAACATTTGTACAAAAAGTTATGTGCTATTGTATTTGGCGTCTTTTAAGTGCGTGACATTAACTATTTTCAATCGATCAGTAATCAATAAAATCGATCGGCCAAAACTTACTGGTGGCATCTTTCGATATATTTGATCATTTGCTATCCGATTACGTGAAAGTTTTCATCGTAAATAGTTTCTTTAAAAAGTTATTTATATAATTAGATACTGGGCATTAATTACTCTCAATAATTTGGATTTCATTTTTTCCTCAATTGTGATATACCAGGGACAAACTATAGTTAATGATCTTCACAATGCTGTTAAAATTATAAAAAAATTTGTGCAAATCGGTTTTGATGGCAGCGGATTCCTCGAGCAAGCTCTGTACAGCTGTTTCAGGCCTAGTTGGGCCTTCGTCAGCAGAACCGTAGCAATGTCAGGTCAAAAAAGCGATCGAAAGATGTCGCTGCTTAAAATGTCCGTTAAAATTATAATTAGGACGGCTTTGGCCGACAATTTAAATTTTGAAATTTTGTTGCTGGAGGTTTGTTGCTAACTTCTGATTAGTGTTCGAAATTAAGCAATGTCGCACTTTTAATTTTTTTATTTTCGCCATATTTTCTTAAAATAATCAATTTCAGTTAACTTTTACTAACATTTCTTTTTCATTTTTTTATTAACGATATGAATTGATAGTCTTTTGCTTTTGTGATTTCATTTTCTCTTTTTTTAGATTCTTTAGATTCTTATTTACTCTTAAAAGTTAGCAGAATTTTCGGATATGTTTTAGTTTTTTTTTTAATTTCATTTCTGTAATGCCTCGGCGAATCGATTATCTTTTTTCTTTGCGTTTTCACTTTTAACTTTCGTTTACGAGAAAAGATTTTTCTTTTAATTTTTAATCGATAACACTGGGCAACAAATTTAGAAATTTTGGCGACCCATTCGATGAAATATTTATTTTCTAGCATTTTTTTGAGGTGCTGATTACGAAAATAAAAACTAAAATGAGATATTAGTTGCCATTCTTAAGATATTTAATACTTCTTGGCTTAGTAGTGCCACTTAAACTGATTGTGAGTAAAAACTCTGTGATGAACAGTGATCTGACTTATATCTATGACAACTATAGTCGTCTGACGAAGGAATAGTCGGAGGCTTAGGTACAGGGTACTCATCACTATGCGGTAAAGGACAAGTAGCTGATGGTATATTGGGATAAACAGTCATCGATTTCTTTTATTTTTATACCCTTACCTTGTCCTACTGAAGTTATCATGCAAAAGCAATAGTCAGTTGATTGATTATTTGTCGCTCGCCTCCACAACATTGAAACAGCGAATGGCATCGACTATTTGCCATTAAACCACTTTCTAAGGCCTGAAAAGCAACTCACACAACATTTGTGGAATCCAACTTTTGTTTTGATTTTCTATTGTAAACCATAATAAATTCTATAAGCTTTTTCAATCGGAGGTGATATTGAACATTTTTGCTGATAATTCACAGAATAACTCAAATGTGAAATGTATTTTTCTAAAAAGAATTCAACTATTCTACGTAAATATCAGATAAGTCCCAAGAACTGATGCTAACAGATATTTCAGAAACCTGAACTAATATGTCCAGTGTAGTGATTTGTTTCTGTATTTTCTCATAGTATATATTTATAATCATACTCCCTTTAACCGAACATTGCGGTGTCGGGAATATATCGACATTTACATTTCGTATACAAAATTGCGCCATTCTTTCTTGTTCCTTGCCATCTTTGTTGCGTCCTTCCACGTTGTTCCTTTTCCTTCCAAAATTTTTCTTACAGCTTCTTCCCACATTTCCCTCGGTCTTCCTCTTCCTCTTCTCATTTGTATCTTAGCCTCCCATACTCTCCTCACTGTCCGCGTATCACTTATTCTTACCAGATGTCCTCACCAATCCAATTGCCAATTGTTGGATAAACTCTTCAATAGATTTAAGTCCTAGTTGGTTCCTTATTTGTTCGTTTCTCAGTCTCTCCTGCTTTGATATACCCAGTACTCGCCTGAGATATTTTATTTCTGCTGCTTGTATTTTGCTAGGCTGTTGTCTTGTTACTGTCCACGATTCACATCCATATGTAAGGATTGGCTATAAATTGTGCTGTACACCTGTAGTTTTGTTTTTCTCGATATTTCTTTGTTTTTAATGAAACTCTTGTTTATTGCATAGAAACTTTTAATTGCTTTTTCTATTCTCTTATTAATTTCCATATCTAGTTTTCCTGACTTCTCTATTATTACACCTAGGTATTCAAAGTGTTGTACTTGCTCCAATTGTTCGCCGTTTAGTCTTATATCCAGTTTCCGATTTCCTTGGGTCACTGCCATTATTTTAGTTTTTCGAACATTTATCTTCATACAGAATTTTTCAAGTACATCTCTCCACACATTTAAGTTAGTTTGTAGATCATTCTCACTTCTAGCCATTATTACTACATCGTCAGCAAAGGCACATTCTGTTATGTCTATTCTTTGCAATTTTCTGTGCTCAACGTGTAGATGCTTTACTTTTCCATTGCAGTTCTTAATTATGTCCTCCATGAAGATTGTGAACAGAGCGGGACTCATTCCTCCACCTTGTCTTAGTCCGTCTGTCGTTTCAAATATTTCTGATACTCTATTTTTGGAAATAATGCAATTCAAGGTACTTCTGTATAAGCTTTGAATTACTCTAATAAGTTTACTGTTTACTCCCCGTTTTTTTTTAGTATTTCCCAAACAGTCTCTCGCGGTACTTTGTCGAAAGCCTTCTCTAGATCGATAAAAGCGAAGTAGGCTTCTTCTTGCTTTAGTATGGTTTTGTCAATTATTTGCTTAAGTGTAAAGATATGGTCCTGGACACATCTTCCTTTTCTGAAACCGCTTTGTGATTCGGACAGTGCAGGTTCTGTCAGATCTCTTAACTTTTCGTCTAGTATTAATTCATACACTTTCATTACCATGCTTAGGCCCAGTTTTACAATCGTGGAATAAGAACGGAATAACTGTTCGCCAAATATCCTTTAATGTTCCGCCATATCTACGTCACACCTATGTCACGTTATACCAATAATAATGGTTATCCGACTATTATAAAATCGGGCCTTAGAAGTGTTATTCCTCTATAGTTGTTACAGTCTTTCCGATCCCTTTTCTTAAAAATTGGGAGTATTAATCCTATTTCCTAATCCTTTGGTATTATCTCTTTTTCCATGCCTTGTTCAAAATCCTTAGTAGAAGTTGTGTTCCTTTCGGGCCCAAATTTTTAATCATTTCCGCTGTAATTTTATCTTTGCCTGGAGACTTTCCGTTTTTTAGTTTCTTAATAGCTTGTGCCAGTTCTCTTTCTGTTATTTCTTCATTTTCTTCCCCTTCGGGTTATTTCTTCCCTTCTGTGTTTAGTCATCTTCTCTTGCTCCCAAAATTTCCTGGAAATGCTCTCTCCATCTTGTCATTACTTCCTCCTCCCTTATAAGTGTCTCTCCCTTTTTATTTTTAATTGTTATTGGGTGTTTCGTCCGATTCTTTCTAAGTTGTTTCATTGCTTTTTAGAGAAGTTTTTGGTTACTTTTACTATCTATTCCAATTTTTCTCCAAATTCTCTCCACATTGTTTCTTTTGCAATCCTAACCATATTTTTAACTATTCTTCTCTGCTGTTTGTACTCCTCGTACTTTTCCCTTGTTGTGTCTGCTAAGTACTTTTTCCATTTATTTTTCTTTACTTTAACTTCGTTTTGTAGTTCTTGATTCCACCATGCAGTTTGTTTTTTGTTGCCATCTCTTCTATATACACCACACACTTGCTTGGCTGCTTCCCTCACAATTTCTTTAAAGTTGGTCCACAATCCTTCTGTGTCCGCTTCTTGTAGGCTGTCTATTACTTTTTCTATTTCCTGGTTTATAATTTTTCCAAATTTTGCTTTTATATTTTCGTCTGTTAACTTGTAAGTTCTAATAGTTTCTAGCTTTATTTCGTTTTCCTTCTCTTTCCGAATTTTCTCTGGTGGTCTTATTTCTTCTTTTATATTCGCAACTACCAAGTAGTGGTCACTCCCAATTTCTGGTCCTCCTTTTGCTCTAACGTCTGTGATGAATTTTCTTTGTTTTTGTTCTTTTCTACCAGAATGTAGTCTATCACTGACTTTTCTTTTCTACTTGGTTCTGTCCTCGTAAATGCATGTATGTATACCTTTGTGCTGGTAAAACGGTTAGTGACTATCAAATTATTTATTTGACAGAACTCTAACAGTCTCTTTCCATTGTTATTTCTTACATTTTCTCCGTATTTTCCTATTGCTGTTGTATATAGATTATCTTTCTTCCCTGCTCTGCTATTAAAGTCACCTACTATGTACACTTCGCCTTTGGCTTCTTTTGTCGCTTTTGTTAACTCCTCCCAGAACTTGTCTTTGTTTTCTCCTTTTTCATCTTCTTTTGGTCCGTAGACTCCTATCACAAGCCTTGTAGGTTCCTTAAATTGTAATAATAATATTGTTTCTGATCGTGCTTCCCAATTATTTATTTTATTTGCTAAATTTCTGTGCATCACACATCCTACACCAGCTGCTGCATGCTTCGTGCTATCAACTCCTGTGAATATTAAAACGTATTCGCTACCAATTTATGTTAGTCCGCATCCCTTTTTCTTTGTTTCTGTGACTATTAAAATTTTCAATCCTGCATTTTCAAATTCTTCTACCAGTTCCATTTCCTTCTCTTGCAGACTACGCACATTTTCTCATAGTACTTTTCGAAAAAAAAAAAAAAAAAGTTGAATTTTTTTGGTTGTAATATTGAATAGAGGTGCGCGATTGTCAGTATCGGTTATCGATAACTTAAAAATATCGATATTGTCGATAAATATCGATAGTTCTAAGTTATCGAAAACCGATATTGAAAATATGATATCGCGCCCTCCTAATCATAACTTCGCTTCTTTTTTTGTGTATTAATAGTGGTTATAGTAAGTGAAACTTATTCGATTACACAGTGTATTGATTTTTTTTCCAAATTGTAACCTGTGAGCAACTAAAAATCAGATTAGAGTCGGCGGTGCAAAGAAAAAGTATGTCTGTTACTAACGCGGCGTTAGGCTGATCTGACAGTTCATGAATGTATCAGATTAATTAATTCAGTTAATCACAGACATACATTTTCTTTGCACCGCCTACTCTAATCTGATTTTTATTTGCTCACTTTTCATATACAGCGAGTTTCTTTTTATCTGTGCACATAGGAATTCACTATAGTAGAATTTTGTTGTTCATTTTAAAAACGCACGTAGCGCTAAATACATGTTTAGAATCTATTCGATGTGTACTTGAATTTAATCTTTACTGCCAATATATCGAAAGAATCAAATTTAAGACTGCATAACGGTTTTATATTTGTTAATATTATTTTTTTTTTTTAACTATTTTTGGTTACTGGAATTTTATATGCATTCATTAAATTGCTATTACGAATTTAGAATCCATATAATTTCAGCATAACTAATGCACGTGTGGCATTTAATACGTTAATACTTATATTCAAAAGCGTTCTGTAATTAGCCCCATTGATGCATCGCATTGCAATTTTCTGTGTATACAGTATAACATACCTATCTATATTTCAAGCAATTTTATTTTACTGCAGAAACAAGAAGGGCTGCATGTTTCACATTAATTTTAATTTGTGTTAAAACGTGCGCATTTTCAGTCGTTAAAATTTTCGCACGGAGTAAAACAACGTGCGCGAAAATTACGTGTACGCAAAAATAAAGTATTGTTAAATGAAAATTAATAGTCCATAAATTTCGTTAATTGTGAAAGCATTTAAATTCACTGCGATGCGACGATATGCTTTGCAGATAAAAAGAGAGAACTGCACTGGAACATATTTGTTATTGTCTATGTATACAGGGTCGCTATTATGTATGGATACAGCTAAATATTTCCGGAACAGTTCAACAGAATTCGTTCAAATTTGGGGAATCGTTAGAAGAGTTTAAAGTCTATTACTTGAGCTTGCTTTTAATTTTCTATCGTTTTTTGTTTCAGAGATACAAGGCTAACTTGATTTTTTTTTAATTGCACGAGGGGTCAAATTTATCATTTTTGAAAAGCGCATTTTCTTCTGAATTCAGTGATGTATCACATGCTCATCTTTATTTGTATTAAAAGGGAGAAAATACAATATTTCAAAAATTTAATTTTGAAAAAGTAAAATTAAGACAGCTTAGAAAATGCTTCCGTTATTAATCTGTTACTTGTAATATTAGCCAAAATTGAACTTGTGTGCAATAATTGGTTGACGATGGTACGTTTATGTAAAACTGAGCGTATCGAAATTCTTATGATGGTTGGGTATGGTGACAGAAGACGAAGTTGTACAGAAGTGGTGACTTTTTTTAATACAATTCATCCTGATCGAGAACCGATCTCTAGGACAACGGTTTCCAAAACTTTGCGAAGATTTCAAGGAACTGGTAGCGTTGAAGACTGTGGAAAATCTGGACGACCAGGAATTGTCACAAATGAAGAAGATTCTTTGAATGTAATGTTGGCTGTGGTAGAAAATCCAAAATGTTCAGTGCAACAGTTAGCTTTGAACCACAACATGAGTAGATGATCCGCACAAAAAATTTTGAAACAAGAGAAATATCATCCTTACAAAATTCATCTGCTGCAAGAATTAAGTGAAGACGATTTTGATCACAGAGTAGAATTTTGCGAAAACTATGATGCACCGAATACGTCAGGATGGTAATTTTATCAATCGTCCTCTTTTCTGACGAGTCAACTTTTATTTTAAACGGACACGTTAACCGCCATAATTGTAGATACTGGTCTGACAAAAATCCTCTTTGGATGGAGGGAGGCACATACCCAGTATCCTCAAAAAAGTTAATGTTTGGTGTGGTGTTATTGATCAAAATATCGTGGGCCTTTTTTCATTAATGGCAATTTAACGTCTGAAAGATATTTACAACTTTTACAACTTTTACAATTGTTCCTCGACTTAGAGAAATATTCCCAAACCACGATAATCGAAATATACCAGCAGAAAGCGTATGGTTTCAACAAGACGGTGCACCGCTACATTTTGGCCGTCAAGTGCGCCAATATTTAAATGACACGTTTCCCGGTAGATGGATAGGACGAAGAGGAACAATTGATGGCTGATTTGACTCACTCTGATTTTTCCTGTGGGGTCATCTAAAAAGTCAAGTGTGTCAATAGACCATTGCAAATTGAAGACTTATAGGACCGCATAAGGAACGAAATTGCTAATATTTCTCCCAACACTTTGATTCATTCGATACAAAATTTTGTTCAACGCATCCATTATTGTCAGGAGGTAAATGGAGGTCACTTTGAACATCTCTTGTGGAAAGAAAAAATATTTTTTTAAAATTCTTATTTAAATGTATTTTGTTCCAATTCAGTGTACCTTACTTTCAAATTCTAGTGTTACTAATTACAGAATGCCATGGTTTCATTGCTTTTTCTTTTAAAGGTTTTTAGTACTGAAAATTATCCAATTTTTCTTTTAAAGTGGTCTTATTTTGAAGTGAAATCTTTTTAATACAAATAAAGCGGAACTTATGCTACGTCATTGTATTCAGAAAAAAATTCAGAATTTCGATACGCTCAGTTTTACTTAAACGTACCATCGTCAACCAATTATTGCACACAAGTTCAATTTTTGGCTAATATTACAAGTGACAGATTAATAATAGAAGCATTTTCTAAGCTGTCTTAATTTTACTTTTTCAAAATTAAATTTTTGAAATATTGTATTTTTTACCTTTTAATACAAATAAAGATGAGCATGTGATACATCACTGAATTCAGAAAAAAATGCGCTTTTCAAAAATGATAAATTTGACCCCTCGTGCAATTAAAAAAAAATCAAGTTAGCCTTGTATCTCTGAAACAAAAGACGATAGAAAATTAAAAGCAAGCTCAAGTAATAGACTTTAAACTCTTCTAACGATTCCCCAAATTTGAACGAATTCTGTTGAACTGTTCCGGAAATATTTAGCTGTATCCATACATAATAGCGACCCTGTATGTAACGCAGTACGCCGTCTAAATTAAAAAAAAAAATTATATATTTTTTTCCATTTTGGGCTTTCAAAAGCATGTTACAATACCATTAAAATTTGTTAAACAGCTGGGTAGTATTGAGTAATAAATATGCGAAATAATGCTAGAGCTACGCCAACCATTTGAAAATGATATTCAATGAAAACAAAAAGTTTATTAGGTTTGGACTTGAAACAATTTTTAAATTACTTCGGCTAAAGCAATTTTACAAAACAAAGTATTAAGAACACTAGTGGGTTCCGCAAACTTCATTTATGCGGTAGACAATTTAGAAAATGCATTTGAGAAAACGTGATTCCAGGTCTTACCTCTATCTCAAACTCCTGCACTTTATTTGAGGGAATTTATTCAACACTCACATTACAGTTTGCACAAGACCGAGGCCAAGAACGACTGTATTTTTAATTCCGGTGTGTATTTATCTAGGTCTAAATATACTTACATTTTTAATGCTATTAAATTCTCGATTATTTTTAATAGATTGTGTAGTTTAAAGAGTTTCTTTATGTTTGATTAAGACAGGCAAAGTTTCATTGCGAGCATTTCAACCTGATTTGAAATAATTAATTAAGAATTATTTAAATTTCGGGAAATGTTTTCATTAAAATGCAAATATGTTTCTGATAGCGCGAGCCTACTTCAGTGAGTGCATCGAATTCTACGGCGGGCTAGATTTAAAATGGAAATATCCTGATTGTAGTCGGCGGCGTAAATTTTGGAATTAGTGTTTGCCTTCCAATAATGAAATGAATTCGAGAATGTATAATTCAAGTCTGATTAATAGAGAATTACCGGCGGCTGATGGAAATTCCCGATTTATTTCGGGAACCGTAGGAACTTGTTAGCATATAAATTAAAATAGTACGCAATAAATAAGGTGAACGCAAGAAATGCAAATGTTGGAACGACCTAATAAGAGCCCGTGTATGATAGCACCTTCCTGAAAGATATCGCTACATAAATCACAGTAATTATACGAATGTCTCTTCAGCTCGCTTACCACTTTTACGGAACTCGCACTTAGTCACGAAATTATCGTTCCACCGGTAGCTTAAGTTAAAATCTACACCGTCAACAGTTTTTATAGTAGTACTAGTAAAATATATACTTTTTCCTTTATTACGCTAATTGAAGCGTGTCATATTATCAATTGAAAAATCCTCGTGATAAAAGTGAAAAAGTTAATTGAAAACTTCGCCCTTGCTTGTTTCTGATCCCCCAGGTTTCAATTTTCATAAATCAGAAAATTTAAATTGAACTTTAATTAAAAGAAAATGGACTAAAGGGTTCCAATACACGGACTTTCCAGTAATTAAGGACGACCACTAACGCTACGATTGACGTTTGTCTGTCGTTTAATCCGATTAGCCTTCCATGAGCTTTTTTTTGAAACAAAATTAACGAGGGAGTGATTACCACACCACGTACAGTTCAACCGAAGCAAATGGAAAACAATCGACCACTCGACCACTGTAGAATCACATTTTTTAGGATTGCTAAAAATAGTCTGTGTATTTGTAACCTAATCATTCTTTTGCCCAACAATCTATTTTGCTTCTTGAATAGTGCACAAACTGCTTACTGGTTTACATTGCCCTGCTGGACGAGGAATTCATGTTATTCCATTGTAATTTTGATTGGAAGATTAGACCCAATGGGTTCAAACCTTTTTCCTAAATTTCAAACAATCTGCTGCTGAATGAGAAATTTGGAAATTTGGAATAGATTCTATTGGCAAAAGCAGAAAATAGGGGCAACTTAGTTTTATCAATTTATGCCCGATTTCTTCATCGCCTTATCTTGAGGTTAAATTTATCTATCAGTTAGAATGTGACACATAGTATGTGTACGGCCAACTGTACGTCACATTCCAACTGTTAAATAAATTAACCTTAAGTTAAACATGGTGAAGAAATTGGCCATTAGTAACGTTGAGTAGTTGATCGATTAATGAGAGTGTCCTACATAGAAGACTATGAGAGTTTAAGCAACAGGAAAGAGCCTCTTTTACATAAAATTTTGTGTGTTTCACGATTCGCGTCAAATGAAACTCCTTTATAGGCAGCTGTTCTCTATAAATAAAAACGTTTTTATTTTGATTTACATTCGTTTAGGTTTAGAGGAAGAGCAGGATCTTAATAACATAAAAAAAGCAAATGCATGTTTGTACGGCCAATAAAATTGAATTCTTTAATGCTTCAGTTCCACAATCTTAATGCTATTTTATTACTCTTGGGTATTCATCTCTGTACCTGTATCCTAATACTGCTTCGTACTTTATATCGATTTAGTAATCCGGTAAGTAAGATGATTTCTTAAATGTACACAAAAAAATGGGTTAAATATTGAAGGTGTAGGTACAATAAACGAGTTCAAGAAATAGTTAATGTTAATTGTTCAGATATTCTACCTAGTAAATGCTGTTACGTTTGGAAAATTCTGGAAGTGTTCAGTGTACAAAAAGTGTACGACAAAAAAGGAAGTTTACAGAACAAAATGAAATTTTGGTTATGGAAATCGTTATTGAAAATCCACACATAAGTAATGAACATGAAATAAGTCAGACAACTATAAGAATAAAAATAATAATATTTCAGAAATTTTACAAGTACACTTTAATGATGAAATTGATAACAAATTGTTTATTATTTATTCCACCATTCTTGGCCGATCAATTAAGAACGATTCTTATAGAGAAAAGTACTTATGTATAACGTATAATTCAATCAATTTCAAAGCGGGGGTGGCCGTGGAATATAATATGTATAATGTCTTAGCTAAAGGTCGTTTTACACTACCCTAATCCTTGGTTCAATTTAATTTGTTCAGTAAATTGTAACAAAATTTAAATTTAATTAAAAACTACCGGGAAAAATGTTCTATTTCAAAACCGTATCTGAAGCTTGTTCAAAATTTTTATTGTACAAAATGAAACAAATCCTGTATAAGAAATAGACTAATATAAAACGGCCTTAATACTTTTACGTTTTGCTATGACATCGACATTAATTTAAAAAATTGCCTTTGTAAGTCAAAATGGTTCAAAAATATCTTGAAATGAGTGGTGAACAGGTTTTTTATATTTTAATAAATCATGTATATTCTACTAAGCTAAGACATGAGTATTTTTTTCATTGCTACCCGAGATTTTATTTTTATTTTTGAATCATAAGTTATTTTGGATTGATTGTTCTTGTTTAGTCTTAACTAGAATTTTGTTGGTATCTGGGTTTTTGTTCTGACGAATATTTCTGTTTGATTGATCCATCGGCATTTTCAAGAAACTCACGAGTTGCTACGCGGGACTAGTAATAACTCGCAACAACCATCTGTGCGCGTAGGGTAAACAATTTTGGGAAAATTTGGCAGAGTCGGTCGGACCTACCTGTGAAGTTCTTAGCTGAGGAAAACGCCTGCTGTCCCAGTAGCTCAGTGAAGACGGTCGTGGGCGCGGTAGATACGCACAAGTGTCCGTCAAAAATTTGGAGGGATTTCCCAGATATTGAAAACCGTAAAGGGCGTCACCTAGCTTATAAGCAACGTTCCCCAAAGTCATGGACCGACGCTAGGGGAAGGTCCAAAATATTTACCCTGTATAAGTCCAACTCTAAATGACTCGCTAGAAGGGCGGGGTAAATTATTAGCAAACCCAAAATCCCCCCAAAACAAAGGAAACCCAATTCATGAAACTCACGAGTTGCTATGCGTGACTAGTAATCACTCGCAACAACCACCTATGCGCATAGGGTAAACAATTTTGGGAAAATTTGGCAGAGTCGGTCGGACCTACCTGTGAAGTTCTTAGCTGAAGGAAACGCCTGCTGTCTCAGTAGGCCAGTGAAGACGGTCGTGGGCGCGTTAAATACGCACAAGTGTCCGTCAAAAATATGGAGGGACTTCCCAGATACTGAGAACCGTAAAGGGCGCCACCTAGCTTATAAGCAACGTTCCCCAAAGTCATGGACCGACGCTAAGGGAACGTCTAAAATATTCACCCTGTATAAGTCCAACTCTAAATGACTCGCTAGAAGGGCGGGGTAACCCAAAATCCCACCAAAACAAAGGAAACCCAATTCAACAACCACCTATGCGCATAGGGTAAACAATTTTGGGAAAATTTGGCAGAGTCGGTCGGACCTACCTGTGAAGTTCTTAGCTGAAGGAAACGCCTGCTGTCTCAGTAGGCCAGTGAAGACGGTCGTGGGCGCGTTAAATACGCACAAGTGTCCGTCAAAAATATGGAGGGACTTCCCAGATACTGAGAACCGTAAAGGGCGCCACCTAGCTTATAAGCAACGTTCCCCAAAGTCATGGACCGACGCTAAGGGAACGTCTAAAATATTCACCCTGTATAAGTCCAACTCTAAATGACTCGCTAGAAGGGCGGGGTAACCCAAAATCCCACCAAAACAAAGGAAACCCAATTCAAGAGTAATAACGGGAGTATACAGGGTGTTTCATTGAAGATGCACCAAACTTAAGGGACACGTTTCTGACATTATTTCAAACAAAATATCTTAATAAAATTTTTTAATCGTTGCAACTTGAAATTTAGATAATTTGGAGCCGATGTTTTTAGAAATACCGTAGCGATTTAAATTTCTGCCGCCATGAAACAAGACGAGCGATTTTTATTGTTTTATGAATGGCACGCGCCTGCAAGAAGACAGTAAATATCTATCGTAAACGAAAAAATTTATGACAGGCTTTTAAGTTTGGCCTTGACCGCAAGACGTGTTAAAGACGAACACTTTGAAAAAAGCGTGCGTTTTCATCGCACTAACATTTATGCAAACCGTCTTTATGCAAAAGTCTTAATAATGTACGATAAATAATTAACGCTTGTAACGTTTTTATTTGTTTCTGTATCCAACAATTACTACAATTATGTACAATTAATAAATTGGAATTGTTGAATAGAATTGTTGCTTCCGCCACGCCAGTCTGTTAAATTATTTGCCTATCAGACTGAATTTGATCACATGAGGAAGAAACAATTTCGGAAGTGGGCGAATTACGCAAATGGCAATTACCTTACAACATGTGTTCGAATAATCTGCGTATTCTCGAAATGTGTAATTGCCCATCGCACCACCAACACACCCACACACACACTTACATAATAAACTTAAAAATGAAAAGTATAAACTACACCAACTAATTACTCGCCACTACAACGTTAGTGAACGAACGGAGTGAACGAACTAAATGTGTTCCATCATATCTGAGGCGCGACAGTTTATGGGGTAATAAAGTAAAAAACCGAACGTTAAGGTAGGTTAAGAATTCGGGCCGCTCTCATCTATTGTACGTTTTAAAAATGTACGATTCTCCTTTCCCTTCGATTATCTCAAAACTTATTCATTTAAAAAAAAAATATTATAGGAAACTTTTATTTCTTTTCACGATATCTACCAACATACCGAGTTTGGTGCATCTTCACTGAAACACCCGGTATTGAATAACAACGTATAACATAAATCTGGTTCAAGGTGCACCTAATAAAGTCGGCAATGCATGTGCCAACAACATTAAAACTCGGTAAATTAAATAAATTATAAACGCAACAATACATTCTGACAAAAAGTATAAATACACGTAAATGGCACAAGTAGAAATCGCACACGTTTGGGCCCAATCGCGACGTTCACAAAATAAATGAATAAATTAAACTTTGCCGGAGTGAATCTAAATATTTCAAGAAAAACGTCGAGAAAATTGAATTAAATATTTAAGGAAACAAAGTGATCAAACTCAGGCGTTGATTGAATACATCAAGCAATTGGAACGACGAGTTTCTACAGTGGAACCCCCAAGAACAGTCACCTGCGTTAACGGATCGTCTGATTTCTTCTATAAATTCAAGAATTAAAGAATTTACGTATGATCCTGACAGCGATGCCACATTCGAAAACTGGTTTCAAAGGTATGCAGATTTACTAGAGCACGATGCAAAGCTTTTAGACGATGCTACTAAAAGCTCGCTTGCTTGTTTCAAAACTTGGCAATACAGAATATCAACGTTTCAACAACATACTTCCACGTCTACCTGGTGATCTTGATTTTCACCAAACTGTCAAAGAATTGAAGACGCTTTTCGCTCCAAATTTATCAATTTTCTCCCGTCGATATCAATGCCTGCAAATGAAACATGATTCAGCAGTAGATATAATAACACATGCAGGTTATATTAATGCTGCTTGTGAAAAATTTAAAATACAAGAGCTGACATTAGATCAATTCAAAGCACTTATGTTCACTGTCAGTCTTCAAACATCGGAAGATGCTGAACTACGAACACAAGTTCTGAAGAAACTTGAAGCTAAGCCCGATTCATCTCTACAAGACCTTGTAAAAGAATGTCAACGCTATAAAACTTTGAAGGAGGATATAAAATTACTTGAACAAACTCCTGTAACAAATAAACAAATAGCTGGTATCTCGAAAACTTCCAAGCCCTACAAACATGCTAAAGGAAAACCCTTCATTTAAGATTAAACATCTCCTCCATCTCCCTGTGATTATTGTTCTTGCAATCATTGGAATAAAGAATGTCCTCGTAGAAGTACGGATACATTAAAGAAACCTATTAGAATAAACAAGAACTGGAAAACTTACAACAGTAAAAAGGAAAATACAAGTGCTGCAAAAAGCTATTACGTGTAATGGTATCTACAGTACACCACGTGAGTTTATTTTTGTTAATATAAAATAAAAAGTCGGTTCAAATGCAACTCGACAATGGCTCCAGATGTTACTATTCTTAACAAGAAGACTTGGAAGGCCTTGGGAACACCATTACTGCAACCTACTGAGACAAAAGGGATAGCTGCAAATGGAACAGCAATAAAATTTCTTGGAACACTTCAGTGCAAAGTCAATTTAGACAAAATTTCTTTTGATGATAAAGCTTATGTCACTGAAAAAGGTAATAATTATTTAGGACGAGATTGGATGAAACAGTTTGGAATTAAATTGGTCTCTGATTGTTTACCTAAACCTTTATCTTTTTATTCCAAGCCAACGTCCGCTGCTGTTCTGGTTACAAACAAACTGTTTTAACAAACTCAAAAAATAAATACGTAGAAATTTTAAAGGAAACATTAGGACACTGCAAGGTAATGAAAGCATCTACGGTTACGTAAAAATGCAAAACCTGTTTACTGTCCTAAACGTCCTGTCGCTCTCGGAGCAGTAGACGTTATCAATCAAGAACTGGATCGACTGCTGAACTTAAATGTAATAACACCAGTTGATTATTCTTCATGGGCTGCTCCTATTGTCGTAATAAAGAAACCAGATGGAAAAGTACGCATGTGTGCAGATTTTTCAACTGGATTGAATGATGCACTTCTATTACACAGTCATCCTCTGCCCCATCCGGATACATTGTTTGCAACACTCAATGGTGGCAAGTATTTTTCAAAACTTGATTTAGCAGACGCATATCTTCAGGTAGAGCTTGATGATGCTGCAAAACAAATGGTAGTCATCAATACGCACAGAGGTCTCTTCCGCTATAATCGCTTGCCTTTGGTGTCAAATCAGCTCCAGGTATTTTCCAGCAACTAATGGACGCAATGCTATCAGGAATACCTCAGGCAGTTGCTTATTTAGACGACATCATCATAGTTGGCAAGAATGAAGAAGATCACCGCCAAGCTCTTGAAAGTGTATTCAAACGTATCCAAGATTACGGTTTTCATCTTAAATTATCAAAATGCCAATTTTTTATGACATCCGTAAAATATTTAGGTCATATTATTGATGAAAATGGCCGACGTCCAGATCCAGGCAAAATCTCTGCTATAGTGAATATGCCTCGACCTCAAAACTTAATGGAACTTCGCTCATTTCTTGGTCTTTTGAATTATTATGGTCAATACGTCCAGGAAATACGTCAGCTACGTGCACCATTGGATGAACTGCTGAAGCAAGATGCTATTTTTAAATGGACAAATGATTGTGATGAAGCTTTTCACCGAGCAAAGAAGGTTCTTCAGTCAAGTTTGCTATTGACGCATTACGATCCAACCAGAGATCCTAGTTGCTGCTGACGCTTCTAAAAGATGGAATTGGTGCCGTCATCTCTCATCGTTTTCCAGATGGCTCTATTAAAGCTGTATGTCATGCATCCTCTTCGTTTAAACCAGCGGAGAAGAACTACAGTCAAATTGAAAAAGAAGCACTCGCCATCATATTTGCAGTGAAGAAGTTTCATTCAATGATATATGGTCGTAAGTTTACGTTACAAACAGATCATAAACCATTACTTGCAATATTCGGAAATAGGAAAGGAATACCTCCTTATACCGCAAATCGCCTTCAACGATGGGCAATTATTTTGCTTGCCTATAATTTCAATATTGAGTACGTAAAAACTACAAACTTTGGTCAAGCAGACGCTCTGTCACGTCTCATTGCTGCTCAACCCACAGAGGAGGAGGATACAGTCATTGCTGTTGTTCAAACCAGCACCGAAATGAGTTGCCGTAGAATTATTAACGACTCCTTGAGTACATTGCCAATTACTGCGGAAGTCGTATATTCTGCAACAAAAGAAGATCCACTTCTTGTTGAAGTCTGCAACTGTCTACACAAAGGATGGCCAAACTTTATACAAACCACCTCTTCGTCCTTATTGGAATCGTCGTAATTCCCTTTGTATGGTTAATGGATGTCTCATGACCGCTGAACGTGTAGTTATTCCAACGTCACTGCGGGAACCTGTGCTAAAATTACTTCATGCTGCACATCCAGGAATTGTTAGAATGAAAGCATTAGCACGCTCACATGTCTTTTGGCCAGGACTGGATACCGATATCGAACGCTTGGTACGTAGTTGTCAAGACTGTGCCAACGCTGGTAAGATGCCCACCAAAACAACGCTTGCTACGTGGCCGAAAGCAGAACGACCATGGGCACGCGTACACCTCGATTTTGCAGGACCAGTCGAAGGAAATATGTATTTAATAGTAGTAGATGCATACTCTAAGTGGCCAGAAGTCATTCCCATGAATCACATCACAGCTGAATCTACAATACGAGAACTCCAAAGATTATGTTCTCAATATGGATTACCTGAATTACTAGTCACAGACAACGGTACGCAATTTACTTCATCTTTATTTAAATTATTCTGTTCTAAGAATGGAATACGTCACTTACGTTCTCCACCGTATCATCCACAATCCAATGGACAGGCGGAACGCTTTGTCGACACCTTCAAACGAACACTCGTAAAATTAAAACGAGAGGGACGAATGGTTGCTATTGAACAGTTTCTTCTTAGCTACCGTTCCACACCGAAACAATCTTTGCCAAATGGATCAACTCCAGCAGAATTGTTTATTGGCAGACCCCTTCGTTCAAGATTGAGTCTCTTGCAGCCACAGAAATATAATCGACCCCCTACGACAAGACACGAAAATGGAAGATCAGTACAATAGACATCATGGTGCTCGTCAACGTTCTTTTGAACCGAAGCAATTGGTATTCGCTTATAATTTTAAGGATGCTAAACAGCGTTGGATATCCGCAGAGATTTCAAAAAGAATAAGTCGAGTACTTTATAAAGTTAACGTCAATGGTCGTGAAGAAATTCGCCACGCTAATCAGCTTCGTTGTCGTGAACCACCTATTACATCATCAGCGTTACCTTCAAATGTTTTAGATTCATCTAGTACAGTATCATTACTGGATGAGGTTAATGAAGACAACGGCGTATCTTCTAAGACTGAAACAGAAACAACCGAAGTTACTGCCGACCACTTAGCACCTTCGTTATCACCATCTCAACATTCGTCACCCGTTTCTATGGTACATAATAATTTAAATACTGTCCGACGTTCTACTCGTGTTCATCGATGTCCTAGAAAACTGATGGTTAACCCGAAGTATAATGTTTACAACGAAACTTAAAAAAAAAACTATAAGATTATTTTTTTATTTTGCACGGGAAGGTGTTATATACATAGTAAATCAAAACGTTCATGGATTGAGTGACCATGGAGATCAGTAATTAACAAGATAATTAGAATAGATAGAAATTCTGTAATGTCACTTTTGTATCAGGAATAAAGTTGTTGAGAGTTCCCTAATCTTTATATACAAATACATAACAAAGGAAACAAAAAAAAATTTAATACTCAAACTAAGAACTGCCAACGCAGGAAAATAAAAATAAACTAAATTAGATTAGCCAAAACTTCACACTCGGGTCACAGGTCACGTAAATCCAAGTCACGGGTAGCGGTCCTCGGAAAGGCGAAACAGCGAAAAAAAAATTACGGCGTTTCGAACCTCTGGTGGAGTTCCGGCTCGTTTTGTAATGACGAGGACCAGAGCAGCTCGCAGTCTGAAGAAAAAAGGGGGCCGGGCAGCGATTTGTACGGTGGTAAAGCCCTGACTTCCGTATGCAAGTCCGGGTACGATCCCGTACTGCTTGCTGAATAAAAGGAAACGAAACTATTAACACAAAATCGCGGGACAGAATCCACATACGCCATAGAAGAGAATTAAAAAGATAATTTACCTCGTAACGGGGTTACGAGCACCGAAAAAAAATTCCACGTGCCCGTGATTGAGAAATCAAAGAAAAATCACATCCGCAGCAGCGATGGGGGAAAATTAACAACATCCCGACTTTCACCTGTGGTCACAGATCCTTTTGCAAGCTTCCAAACGGTAATTTCACAAAAACCAAAAGCAGGTTGACCCCAAACAGGTGTGAATTCACACGGCATAAAATGGAGGTGGACGGCTAAGTGACCAACGTCCGAACCACGCCGGAAGTTAAAAAGTCATCGAACATTCTGGAAGGCAAGCCAACTGCAATCCCTGTGAATTGACCAGACACTCGTCGAGGAAATTCGAACCAAAAAACTATTCCACGGGAAAAGGGGAACGTAAGATTTAATAACGCAAGTAAACCCAAACTCCGCGAGATGAGAAACAGGAACAATGCGACGAATCGATCACAACGGAAATCGATGGGAAAATCATCTGCCGCCGCAGCAAGTTGGTAACACTACCTAACCTCGCATTGTCATTAAGCAAATTAATGTAAACAAGCCGAACGTCGCAACAGATTTCGGGGCTCCCAAAAGAATTATCGCTGCGAGGAAGGCACCAGCGAGGGACAGTGACCATAAATGCAAGGCGCCGCACGAATTACGACAACAACAAAGGTAAGCGGCCAAAATGCAGTTAGTTAAAAGAAAGTAACTCAACCGTGGGGGTCCTGAAGTGCGAAATACGGAAAGAAAACGTAACATAGTCTCAAGAGATTCAAGAGTAATTTGGAAAACGATGTGCCAAGGTCACAAAAAACTTCGTTGAAATTTTGAATTATATTTGTTTCATTGGTACAAGACTAAACTGGATGACATGTTTCGGTTGTAAAATAAACCATTCTCAAATCTACAATTAATGAATTTGCGCTTTATAAATAAATAAAAGTAAGAGTTTGAGACTAATCCGAGTTTACAGGCACGTGGCCATTTTAACTTAAAGTGAAAGACAAACAGTGCGAGAACCTACAAATATCTGGCGAACAAAAATTCCTAAACGCTACCAACTTAAAGGTAACAATCACAATGACAGCATATTGTCGTGTAAATTAAAAGGACCACATATGGGTAACCGTTAAATCTAAAACAATTCACTTCGAAAGCTGAAGGCGTGTTAACAAAATAACAATAAATACCACTTAAGGGTAACAATCAATTTGAAAGCTGATGGCGGGATAATAAAAATACCACTTATGGGTATTACTTATTGATATGAAAGCTGATAGCAAGAAAATAAGTTTTGAGAATCAGTAAGTTTTGACAAAGAAGTTTGAAAAACACTAATAATTTATAAAGCAGGGCCTACAGCTATGAATGTTTCCAATTTATAGATTCGAAAAAATTACAATGAGGGAAGATGATTTGGTCATTCAAGAGGTTGACACTATCATCTTTTTTTGACAGAAAAATTTCTAGAGATTCCGCGGTATTAAGTTTTAAACCTTTCGGTAGTTGGTGAAGTAACTTAACACTGGGAACTGGGTCTGGATAGTGTCCTGAATCAATTAAATGGAGAGCAAAATTAGAATCTGTTTTTCCCAGTCTGTGTTCTTTGACCTGAGTAGCCAAATTCCGGCCAGTTTGACCGATATAAACCGAATTACAATTGGACTGAGTGCAAGAGATGGAGTAAACTCCACTTTTATTCGTATGTTTTATCTCATCTTTGGAATTCATCAGAATAGAGATAAGGTTATAATCATTTGAAAAAGTTATTTCCACACCTTCCAATTTATTGAGAATTTTCTTCAAGAGTCTCTAGAAAATGTCTCTGCTGGTTTCGATCTTCGATGTTTTCAAAAGACTTTTGACTCTATTGAGTCTCTCAAAAATGCCGAAATCGAACAAGAATATTCATCAGAACAGAAACCCAACCTCAACAAATGTGTTTTGAACTTTGTAAGGATGATTCTAATAAATAATAATACAGAGGATCACCATAATAAAAAAAAAGACAAAAGAGTTTCTTAATAGTAAGTTTAATGAATGTTTATTTGATAATCTACCGCCCAATATCTCATCACAAAAGCAAAACAGATATTTTACTGGATTAATTTTCATTTAAAATTGTTTTTCAGTAGCTCTAAAATTACTTTACTTAGTTATTATGTGTATTATAAATGAAGGAAGGACTATTAATGTCTCGGAACGTATTCAGATTCATACCGCTTCCTTCTAATTAAGTTTTTTGAATTATCCAGTTTGTAGAGCGAATGTCAAAGGAAAGAAAAATAAATGTAAGTCGGTCGCAGCCGTCAAGGACAGTATATTCATCGCAAGGTCGAACATGAGAGAGTTTGGGAAACCACTTTTGTGTACACTTGTATCAACAACACATTCGGCAGAAATAGAATAAAAGACTTTATGAGAGGCCAGGTTTGAAACTCTTCATTTCAAAACATTTTCGAATAAAGTACGAGTGTTATGTTACAAAGTACATGTCGGCAGTCATTTGAAAAGAAAGGAATTTGCATTTAGCTTGTTATTTAATCTTTATTACTGTGAATAATAAATTAAGTGTTCACAGCATTTACAGAGACATGATTTACGTCTACGAAAACAAGTTCATACTCTGAAAATTAGCTTCTTATTAGGTAAAATTTTCGGTTCAAATAACGGGGGAGAATATTAGAATTTCAACGACCCATCTTATTTAATTACTACTTGAACGTTAGCTTGAAGTATGTCATAACTGCCAAGTTACCCAAGTGCAATATTTACGAAATAATTAATTTATAAACGACAAAACCCCTCGAAATTGCATCTCGCCGATCGACTTATTGATTTTGTTAATTGTATAAAGCCGAAGTACATACACGCTGGTTCAAAATTAAAATTTTGTAATAGGTATTTAATTAATATGAAATTGTAAACAGTTCATTTTGTGTAGTGTATCGCTTTAGTAAATTAAATAATGGCGATGTTTAATTTTATAGAATTCCGAATAATCTATAACAGTCTCATTCGTAAACTAAGAAGGTAGAGAGGGACACTTTACCTTAACGGTCTGTAGAGATTTGTGATTCTTTTTCTATTGCAACATATCATACAATCGTGAAAAGAAAAAAGAGATTTGTTCTAAGTATAATAATATATAAAAGTACCTTAGTACCATTAATAATTCCGCAAATTCCATATAAATGGTGACATGATCTATATTTATTTAATTATCAGCATACATAATTCTTCTTTTATTAAAGAATATCTTCTTTGTCATTTCAGCAAACGCGTTCATTAATTTAGTTACCGCATATCAGCCCGCTTAACTTAAATACGGATGCTGCGTCTTTATTGACGTGATTTCTCTTACGAGGCTTTGCACTTCCGAGATAATAAGATGTCCTCTATCAGAGGGAGAAGATTTTCCCTCCCTATCTCGCACGCTCTCACCCAACGTATACACTCACACGATGAAACAACAAAGCAAGAGATGTCATGTGCCGTTTTGAAGGGGTACGTACGTACATACTTCCAACGTGTGATGCTATAAACCATTCCTTTAAAAACTTCATCTTCCACTTCCTTGCTGCGAAACGTGACGTAGACGATTCTGGACCTTAGCGCTTTCTAATTTATTGTCGGGGAAATGTACGGAAAACGTCGTATCATACACAACCACTCCTGAGTCAGCCTTGTCAAAATTATTTATACGCTTTTAAGACTTCAATGAAATTTACTTTCTGCTTTCATGAGTCGCCGATTTTTCTTCACTGCATGAAATAAATCAGTTTTCATAGGAAATTTTGGTCATTTATTAAATACTTCACATTTCTAGATACTTAAATTATTTAAGCTGCTCCTAAAACACTTAATTTGTAAGAATCGAAGTCAGATAGAACTCAAGAAAATCGTGAATCTGACAATATTTTTGAAGATGTCCCAAATGGTAGTCAAATTGAAAATAAACACATCACGAAAATGAAAACAGTTTGAGGAATAGAAGAGAACTGAAAATACCACTTAGAACTTGATATGGAAATATTACTTTTTAAATCGAACACCTATGGAGAGGCGTTGAAGTGTAAGGAAGTACAACAAAATACAAAGTACAAAGTACGAAGTATGAAAGAATAAGATATGGGGTTTAGTTAAACGACTAAAGAATGAGGAAATAATCCATCGTAAATGGACTAGACAAAATCGGACAAGACTCTGATGGAAGCATAGATAGGCTGGTAGCTTGTGACTTGAATGGAACCCCGTTGTTCGTCAGAACAAATCTTTACCTAACAGCCTCTAAAAGTCGTTTTACACGACCCTATTTCATGTACAAGATTTGGTACAATTCCTATAATAATATTTAGAACAAGAAGTTTTTGGGATGGAGATAGAACACGTTCTATTTCTTCAGATTAATTTTGATTCAATTTAAATTTCGCTACACTTTTCCCCATAATTTAAATCATTCAAGAAATTGAACCAAATCTTGTACAAGAAACAGAGTGAAACTCTGCGCCATTAAAACTCTATGTCATTAAAACTTGTTTATGACTTATTTTTTGAGTCATGATTCATATTTCTATCGTTAGTTCTGTGTACTTGACAAAAAATTCGTTAAAAGCCCGTCGAAAGCACTCTATAAAGGCAATGAATTTATTAACAGTTAATAGCTGTAATGTACGATTTCATCGAACTGAAAATATGACGAAAGAATATATAATTTGAAAGAAATTGACGTCGCATGTGTAAAGGAAGCATGCGAAGTTGTCATAATATCGAATTAATAACTATGATAACGTCGCTCTCATATTACACACACATTAAAGCAATGAAAGTATCGGCGACGAATTTTTAATACACTTGATTTCGTGCCCTCGCTGATTATGTTTACTGAAATTACAGTTCATTGGCATGAAAACGGTAACTACCACCGGCGAACAAAACGAGCAAGACGTCACGTCGTCGTCGGTCGCGTCGTATTGCTTGATGTCACATTTAAGATTTTTTCTTTTTTCTTCAAACGTTCCGGAGTGTGTGTAAATGTAGTAAATATAAATGAACCACATTCCTTGAACTGACAACAAAAGGCAATAACAGTTTCTCGGTACACTTTCCGACAAGAAATACCATCTCCACTGCCATAGAAGAGATTTCTCTGGATACTACGAATTTATAATGGCGTGCAGTAATAGGTTGCTGGAAACTTGTGTGAATGCTGAAAGCAACAGCGATGAAAGCATAAAATTTTACTTAATGTTACAGCAGTTCCGTATATCAGAATAATGTAATACGGCATGAAATTTAATTAATTCGAATAATAATAAACTTGGGATACAAAAGATTTTAATATTCTATAATTTAGTACTTGCTTTTTGATATTTCTCTGAAAATTTAATTTTCTTTTAATAAAAAACGAAAATACCTCTTAAGGCCTTTTTAGACGGTCACATTTCTTGTAACAAATTTGTTACGAAGTGAGTGAGAAGTGCCAATTCAACCAATCAACATTCAGTGTGGTAGTTTATCTCTCTCACTTTGTAACAAATTGTTACAAGAATTGTGACCGTCTAAAAAGGCCTTTAAGGTTATAGAATTTTTTATAATATAAGGAATAATTGAAACAATATATTTAAGTTGTATAGATATCAACAAAAAAAAATGTCTAAACGTTTCTAGGTGCAGTAAAATGAAAACATGAAGAGGATCCCCGAAGACGACATAGTCGATTCAATTAGTTAGAAGTAACTGCCACCAGAAGACTCTGTTTTTGTTCCTATCCAAGAAGACCTTGAACTGTTAAAATAACCAATTTCAGTCTTACTGTTCTTTCGTTTGGCATTCAATTCCAATTACCATTCCCTTTTGTGCCTTAAACAAATTCCGATGCCTGTGTAAGGAAAAGAAGAAGCCTAAAGTTGGCAAGCAAAGAAAAAGTAGAAGGAGAAGAAAATATGAAGAATATCGATAAACTTATACTTTCTAAGGAGTTCACCATTAGAAACCTGTGTAAGTTTGTAGGTAAGAGATGTGACTAATAAAAAGAAATCTGATAAGTCCCCAATGAGAATCCAGTCGAAGATGAAAAGAATTCTTCATTTCTTCACGCAAGCAACCGATACCTGTATAAGGAAAAGGAGAAGCCTATAGCTGGCAAAGCTTGCCTGTAACAAGCAAAGAAAAAGTAGAAGGAAAAGAAAATATGAAGAATATACTTGAACTTATACCTTCCAAGGAGTTCACCATAAGAAACCAGTGTAAGTTTGTAGGTAAAAAATGTGACTGACTCAAGGAAACCTGTTAAGTTCCCATTGAGAATCCAGTCGAAGACGAAAAGAATTCTTCATTTCCTCACGCAAGCAAGCAGTAGAAATTATATCCAAACTCAATACAATAAAAAAAGGAAAGAATTTTTCTTTAAGCAACGCGCTTAACAATTGCGTATTTCCATCACACCACGAAGATTTGATTTCCTTGACTGTCCCCGCAAACCAAAACTATTAGTTTTCCTTAACCAAATCTTATCTGCTCTACTTTTAATAATGTTATGTTATCAGCACATAAACCAGCAGCATTAGAATACTTCAGCGATGGTTATTTTCCACGCAAAAGAAGAGCGAATAAAAAAGTCCTATGAAGTAGAAAAGCGCGGGTCAAAACGTTGTGCAGGAAGTGATCGGTGGAATAAAGAAGTATCCAGATCTGTTTGCGTATTTACTTGTAGGCTATGTTTGGTGTTGTATCATATATGAAATTCCAACTTATATTTAATTTACCCCAGACGTTTTGAGTGTGCTGCACATTTTAGATTAATAAATAATTAATAGTCACAGAGTAAATTATTCGGACTGCAGAGCGCAATACATTCATTCCATAGAGCCAAAGCGTAATTAAAGATAACGTAGTAAAGGTATGTTTTCCACGGATGGAAAACGGCTGACGGTCGTTTGAACGTAAAACTTCCATTCATTAGAATCCCCTACTGTTGTTCGTCGCAGTGAAAAACGTGTCTTTGCCGCATTATCCTCTATTAGGGCTCATCTCTAAGGCTTTTATACGTGCATCCTGTTCTACAATGACCGAACCTCGAAATAATTCCAACTTATTAATTTCACAAAGAGCAAAACTTATCTTTCAATTTTTATAATACGTACTACGTCCAAAATTTATAATGAATCTTTACGTGAGCGTTGAAACAATTATATGTGTTCACCGTAGCATAACATTGAAATAATTACAAACCACGCACACATACGCCGTAGGGAACGCCATAACAATTGTGTGACTTTGGGTTAATCCAGCATCTCTGATAACATCACTAGTATATGTAGGTATAATGAGGTAACATTTAAATTGTGGAAGAAGTCAAGTGTATCACAAACAATAAATAATTCTTTAGTATTTTTTTCTCACAGTTTAAAAATTAGATTCCAATCCAATCATACAGTGCGGTGAAATCTCCCTAAGACGGACGCGGTTCGTTCCGGATCTTGCCTCTGATTAAAAGAAGTGAACCATTCCAGAAGTGAACCAATCGCGTTTCAATAAGACAGATATTCTAGAAGACGAAGTCAGGGGGCGAGAAAGGTCATCCAACATAGGTACGAGACGAAGCTTCTCTCAGATTACGTGTTTTAAGAAATAGGAACACAATTCTGAGCTGAGAAATTAACTCGAAGTAATTCGAAACGATCAGAATGAGTTTGAATGAAGCCCAGTTGCGTAGTAGGAAGACGATTAGAAACAAGGTTGTGTACAAGACTCAGCTTAAAACATCCTATGGACGTGAACGAGTCTAGAGAAGGCGAGAAGAAATGTATGCTAGCTGTAATTTTGTTGCAAGAAAGCCATTCGATCAATAATGTTTTGGGGAGGAATTTGTTCTTACCATTGCAAAGGAATATGTTATACCATTTGCTCCATTTGCTACTAAGCATTTCTATTTTATGCAGGATAACCTGAGGCTTCGCATTGCCCAAAGTCAATTGGCCAACCAGAAACCCAGACTTGAACCCTATCCTATCTTTGGGAAACACTCACAAAATCAGTTAGGCGTCGGCGCGGAGTCGTACTCCTAGGAATCTCATAGACATTGTTAGATACTGAAAGGAAGAACATACCGCAAGAAGAAATTCAAAATTTGATTAGCCAAGGTACAGGGAGATCGAAATTAATTGTCCCGATCCTACACTACTTTCCGTGAGCTTGATATCAATATTTACATCTACCACATGAAGGTTAGAACGAAAAGCAGTGCGTGCATAGAACACTCATGAAACTAACATCCAAATCTAACCTAATTAATAAAGAACATAATTATTGTTTAATCAGATTGCTATTAGATCGAAATAAACTATTTTTCATGAATGAACGGCAATGAACTGTCAACAAAATATCTAGTAACTTCCCCAGACCTCCTTGTGTTGCTAACTTCATTTTAATAACTGGATGTAAATATCGACATCAAGCTCGTGGAAAGCAGTGTAGGATCAGGACAATCAATTTCGATCGCTCTGTACTACGCGTGAGGTAATGATAAAAGAATTTTAACTTTTTAATTTTTCTTGGATTTGCTTCACTTTTCTCGTTTTCTCTTAATAAGTGCTTTCTGAACTTTCAGTCAATTATTCTAGTTTGTTGTCGTACAATATACGGTCAATTATTCTAGTTTGTTACTTGTCAAATAAGCGCGCCGCAGCACAACTATTTTCCGACCTATACATCGTGTCGTGAAAGCAAATAGCAACAATACTGCTGCCCCATGAGCTAACACGCACGAGATGGCGGTCGATGCGGACAAGGCGTGTCATCGCAAACATGCAAAATTGTTGGATGCAAGTCGGCAGGATCGCAGTAGGGCCCCCGAGCCGGTTTTTACGCGTCAACTGTGCGTATAGCTTGTTGGTCGTCGGGGTTGCAGTGGAGTTCTCGAGCTACTGTTCTGCTGATGAGGCCCCAATTAGGGCCGAAATAGCTATACAGAATATGCTCGGGGGCCCCAGTGCGATCCTGCCGACTTGCATCCAACAATTTTGTACAGGGTTGCTAATAATTAAAGGCTCACCATGGGGATCTCGTAAACTATAACAGATACATAGGAAGCTTAAATTACAAGAAAGTTACGCTATTTTGGGATGTATAAAAATATATATATATGTACAATCTAAACCCATGTTACCACATAGTGGTGTAGGGAAATGACTTTTCATTCTTGTAAAAACTTTTCCACTTTCTCTGCCCATTGCTAATTCCGCTTCTTTCCATGTTTTTCCTTTCTTTTCAAGTACTCTTCCTATTTCCTATTTCTTTATCCCAAGTGAGTTTTGGTCTTCCTCTTTTCTTATTTTTTTTTTTTTGTATTTTTTGCTTGCTATATTCTTTTTACAGATCTTGTTTCTTCCATCCTTTGCAAATGACCCCACCAGCTTAGGTGTTTTTCTTCGATAAACTCAAGTGCCGATTGTATTTCCAGTTCTTCTCTTATGTCTGCATTTCTCATTTTATCTTTTTTTGTGACTCCTCTGACTCTTCTTAGGTATTTCATTTCTACCGCCTGAATTTTATTTTTCTGTTTTTCGCTGAGGACCCACGATTCATAGCCAAAAGTCAGTATTGGCCTGTATATACCTTTAAAAACGTTTATTTTTGTTTGACTTGAAACTTCTTTCTTGTTAATATATTTATTATTCATCCTGGAGAACAATTTCAATGTTTCTTCAATTCTGTTTACAATTTTTTTCTCTTGTTTTCCGGTATTATCTATGGTAACTCCTAAATATTTAAATCTTTTTCTCTTCTATCTGTACGTTTCATTTGTCTGCCTTTTTCCCTATTATCATCACTTTCGTTTTCCCTATGTTCATTTCCTTTTCATTTCTCTTTAATTCTCTATTCCAAACTTCTTCTGTAACTCTCTTTCGTTTTTGGCCATGATCACGACGTCGTCTGCAAATGCCCCCTCCGATATATACACAGCTTGTAAGTTTCTATATCGCACATGTAATTTAGAGCACACTGCTTTGCATTTTTTTTAGTATTTCGTCCATAAATATTATGAACAGTATGGAACTTAGAATTCCTCCTTGTCTTAGACCTCTCTCCGTTCTAAATTCTTTTGACATATTATTGTTACTTATAATTTGGTTGATATTTCCCTTATATATTTTCTGAATGATCCTGATCATTTTGTCTCGTATTCCTTTTCTTTGTAGTGTCCTCCATAGCCTTTATTTTGGAACTTTGTCAAAAGCTTTTTCCATATCGATAAACATTAGATAAATTTTCTTTTTCTCGTGCAACATCTTCTGTGTCAGCTGTTTGATCGAGAAGTTTGGTTCTGTGTACTTTGTCCTATCCTAAATCCATTTTGTACTTCACCTAATGTGTTCTCGACTGCTCTTCTTACACGCCTTTCTAGGTCGTGGTCGTGGTTATTAGTTATTCCTCTATAGTTATTGGTCTTTCCGATCTTCTTTCTTGTATGTGGGAAATATTAAGGCTGTTTGCCAATCCTTTGATATCTGTTCCTCTGTCTATACTTTATTGTAAATTAGTAGTAGTAGTAGTAGTTGCATTTCGTTCTGTCCTATGTTTTTAACTATTTCCGCTGTTACTTTGTCATAACCTGGAGCTTTCCCATTTTTTATCTTCTTCACTGCTGTTTGTAATTCTGCCATCTTTATTTCTTCATCTTTGTCTCCTTTCTCTGTTTCAGATATAAACGTCTCTTCATTCTTTCTGTCTTGTTCGGGGTTAAGCAGCTCTTGAAAGTGTTCCTTCCATATCATTATTCTCCTTTAATATTTCTCCGCTTTTGCTATTTATTTTACACCTCTTCTTTTTCCTAAGTGATTTTAGTATTTTATAGAATAATCTTTGATTTCCTTTGCTGTCCCTTTCTATTTCTTTCGCCAAATTTGTTCCAACTTTTCTTTTTTGTTGTTTTTACTAGTTCTTTCGTTTTCTTTCTCTCGTTTCGGTATATTTCGTACATTTCCATTGTGCTATTTGACAAATACGTTATCCATGCCTGTTTCTTCACTTTTATCTGTGTTTTTATCTCATGTGCCCACCATTTGGACGATTAATCCACATATATTCTTTGCGGAATTTATAAGTACGTTTTTAAGAATATTCCAGATTTGCTCTACATTTATTTCGGGTGTTGAAGTCTATAAAAATTTGTAAGAAAATCTCTTCTATCTCCAAACATTTATGAAATATTTTCAGAAAACTTTGGGCGCTATCTTAGATATTACCATACCATATGATACAAAAATCATTAGTTTTTTTTTAATTTATAAAAAAGTATTCGCTCTTTATGAAAGTATACTATTTGTAGTATTTATTTTTAATTCTTATGGACATTAGATTTACGTTTGCACAGTTCCATGCAAGACATTCAAATGGAATTTTTTAAAATTATAATTTGAGAAGAAGGTAATTTCATAATTGAATCGCCAATTGCAGAAAGGGGACATATCACATTTTTCAAGAAGGGGACATATGATCCATTTGATAAGCTTAACAGGTAAGCTAATTGGAAAGATATAAATCAAATAGATTCTATACCAATTCACTGAATAGTTGTAAAGAAAGTGCCGCTAAAAACATTTGTTTTAAACAAATTACTGAACATGTGACATGTCCATTTTCTGCAATTAGCGATTCAATTAAAGTTCCTCGCATAAAATTACAGACATTTGTATATCGTTTACAGGTCAAATTGATTTACCAGACTCTTTTAAATACAACTACTTTGTGAATGTGAAATATACCGAGCAGTAAATTTCGTGCAAAATAATTTATCAATCGTAACTCAAGACGTCATTAAATTAATCACTCAGTTTTAATTTCCGTTTGCCTACAAAATCCCCATCTCTGACTTAAATGAATTGCTGTAATAATGCAAACTTTGTTATTGCTTTAAATGCCCACATTTTATTGTTACATTGTAGTTTTAATTTTAATGATTGACTACCGCGATCAATAAATTATAAAGTTGACTTTCCTCGTACAAAATGAACGTATTATTTATTTAAAGCCAATTCCACACATATAGACGTGATTGTGTTTACACAACATGTAGAACGCGTGTGTGTACCCCATCGTTTATCCTTTTCAGACTTTAACAAGAGGACATATCGAGTCTTCAACAAAAAAGTACCTCGAGTTAGCCTTGGAAAAAATCGTAAGCAAATCGTAATTAACCTCAAAATGTGTATGTGGACAAGTTAATTTCAGTAGTTGGACGACACATATTCGTTGGTGGAAATGGCCTACGCAAAAAAATATTTTGAAAGTAATATGTATCTTCGTTCTTAAAAGAATATATTAAAATAAATTGTCTGATTTCAGTTCCTTTACATAACCTAAATTCCTAGTCTTGATAGTTCTTGCGGTAATTACAGCACCCGTATACTTTTGTTTCCAAGGCTGACCGGAGGTATTTTTTGTTGAAGTCCCGATACATAAATGCGAAGCAGTTTGCGTTTGTGGAGCTTAAGACAAAGAGATTCATTAAAAATATTACGTTCATAAAATTTCTTAAACATTAATTTCGACAGAGATCCATCCTTTATTTCCAGCTTTTATATTACAAGCATCTTTGTACGTTTGTAACCGAGACGTAAAAAATATTTAAAATTGCGCGGATATTAGTTTGCACAAATTTATTAAAGCAATCACATAATATTAAAAGGACCCTCATAAACGAGCTTTGTGCAGAAGAATTTAATAACGCCTTATGTCTTACGCGCAAGATCTTATATTAAGAAATATTAACACATTCAAATATGTCTCCTGGTGTCGTCCAATTAATGTTAATGAAATAACTGAAGGGACTTGAATGGTACTTTTCTTATATCCTGATAAAATAAAGGAAATTGAATTTTTGAAATAGTACTTAAAAATAATCTTTTAGATTTTCAAATCACAATTCTTAAAATGTCTGTCTCTCTTGTTTCAGTTAAATATCTCCGTGAAGTAACACCATACTTTAGGAAAGCAAGTATCATATCGGAGGTGGGATGGGAATTGCAGAGGGGCTTCCTATCTGGAGCGCCACCGGCTGTCAAATCTCCACAAAGAGCAGACACCAGATATCTTCCATTACAACTCTGCCATTTAGCTAGGAATTTTAAATATCCAGATCCAGGCAAGTGGCCCCTGATTTTGCTAAATTAACATACTGCAACGCTTGTAGATAACGTACATCCACTGTCACTGTTTGCAAGCTAAACAATATTCTTTTTATCCTGTAGGGTTTCCTTAGAACGGAATCGAAATTGCAAGTTTCATTTTATATAGGGTATTTTTCCATCAAAAGATATACATAAAGAAATTACAGTCAAAATGTTTAATATTCTTTGCAATGCACCATTAACAAGCCTTTTTTTGTTTACTTAATGAAGCTCGAACAATAGCTGCTATCAAAGGCGTGTAGTGAGTTGATATCCTTATAAGCTTAAAGTTTTTAAAGCTTAATGGAGAAATATATTCAGATAGTTATTTATACAGTCCACTGTGGCTGTGACCAACTTACTCGAGTTTTAATGGTTTTAATAGATTTTTATCATAAATTACAAACACAAAAAAAATCTCATGATATTCTCATGGGCCAAACGCGCAAAAAAAAAATTAAATGCATTTTCTTTCAGAGCTTCGCAAAAATAAATCTTGGAGGGGCTAGTTACTGTTAGCTCCGAAGCAATAAAATTTAATCTTAATATCCCGAATTTAGAAGGGAAAGCCGCGTTAAAACGGGCAAGAGCACTTACAAAACTTTTGGCCACGCTGTAATAAAACATAGACATACATTATTTGGATTTGGAACAAGCACGGTCGCGTATTTTATTAGCTTATTTAATCTGCCGCCTGAAAATTATCTGCGTAAAGCGCTAGTGCTTTCATGTACTACTGTAGCATCCTTTTAAAATATGGGCTTTTGAAAGGCAACAATTTATTTATGTTTTGTCTGCAGCTTAAAACGTTTCGAGTTTCTTTAAGCAAGAAGAAATAACGCAAGTGGGAAATAGATTATGTTTACTAAAAATATCAAGTTCTAAATGTGTTCTAAATGATCTTTTTTAAGAATGATCTGCTGTTAGAGTTTCTTCTTGCTCCAGCTATTTTACAGTTGCGAAATGAGGAAATGAGGAAGAGGTTTGGTATAATTTACTTGAAATGGCGTACAAGATGTATTGGGGTGTAAAATAATTTATAGGTGGAATACATGACTTCTACAAACCCTTCCTACGAGAAACTCAATAAATCACCTCAGGCATAACAATTAAAACAATAGGTTTATCCTTTATGTCATAGACACGCAATCCGTGTCTACGTAGAGCTATCTTTCTTGGCGTATATTTTTTTTCTAATTCCTCCTCATTAATCACCATTCCGTCTTGTAGCTTCTATAAATACGTTCGATATAATGAATCCTAACATTTCCAATTATTAGAAATCAAAATGTTCCATAAACTGAAATTTGATTACGTTAATGCACTCATAGGCATCAAACAACATCGAAAGCTTTCAAGAATAAACCAAACCGAGTTCAATGGCGTTCGAATTCTATTCTGGCTTTGACGCCGCTGCATTTTTTATCGGTCGTCAATTCAATCAATTCAACTATTTGCATCAGAAAATCACAACAAAACTTTCAAAGCGAAATGAGAATATTACGTTCAGCGAAGCGAATGCAATTCCGCCTAAGATTCGAACGCTCTGCTGAGTCCTGTAAGTTTGATTAGCATATCGTTGTTTGGCTTTTTGAATACATTGCGAGATTTAGCGAAGTTGTACTTATTTCAGGCTACCACTTACGACTGAAGTTAAGACATGCCATCCTGAGCTGAATTTATTCTTAATATATGTCTAGCGTGTGACACAAATGCAGTTAATGTTTAAGATAACATCATGCCTATAGTTATACTTAGTTTCTTTTGTATCATTAAAAATTTGTATAACCGTATAATTAAATATTGTGAAAAATATAAATTCTGATCATTACTTTCAATGAAAGGAACGTTTTACATTCGATAGAACACTTTCATAAAATGTATAGGCACAGAATATTAATATTTAAGTTTCAGTGCTTTGGGGCTTATAATTTAAAACGTCAATTGATTTGCTTTAATAGACGTTTTAAATTAAAATCCCCAAAGCACTGAAACTTAAATATTAATATGCTGTACATATTTTAATACTATTATTAATGGATTCTTTTTTTATTTGATTAAACAGTTATAGTATGAAAAGAAAATCAATGGGGGGAGGGTAATATAAGAGGATAATCCCAGCGTGTTGATCCATTACTATAGTAAGAGCTTTATAAATCAAACTTAAATAAAACTATGTATATCGAAAAGGGGGGAACTGCACTGTGAAAACGTGTTGCAGCCAGAATTTAAATTTAATACAATACGATAAAAGTGCTTCATATGAAATTTTTAATCTGGTTCACGCCACGCCATTCATCATGTTTTTTTAAAGTGAAAAAAAATTAATTTCTAACAAAATGTTCATGATGCGAATGAATAAAGGACTCAGCTGAAGTGAAATTTTTATCATTAGGATTATCGATTTTCGTACATTTCCTATGTTGTATTAAATATGTATGTTATAAAATCGCAATGAAGATTTACGCGTATGCAAAATATCCTTTGCGGTCGTTTTATTCAACGAAGCTTTTATGTGCCAGCGTCGCAGAACATAAACTCTGCAAGTACTCACATCAACGTTTTTTGAGCCAAACTAATATCGATAAAATACGTTACGCTCTACCCGGAATACAATGACGATACGAACGTATTCTGCACACATAATATCCGAAGAGATCGACAAACTTCAAAGTCCGTTTTTGCCGTCCGTACGTCGCCGTTTGCACATGTGTGGAATAACGTGCGAGGGTAATTCCTCTTTGAGAAGCTCGAAATAAGTGTCTGCAAAATTGTAATTTAATAGCGATCACGTAGTGCGAAGTGAATTTAATCTATATTGGATCAAAAGGAAAAAGGCGTCATTTAATTTATCACATTCTCCTGGTTCTCTTGAGTTTCCAAAGAAATTTCTGAAAACACTTTTAGATACTGTAATACTTATCAATCATTAACAAAGGGATTAAGTTTGAAACTAAAAAGAACTGTAAATGAATTCACAAAGAACACTTTCTGTACTTATGACGTGCAACAATAATAACATTAAATTTTATTACCTAAACGTGATGTAACCAAACTAGATTTACTTCGTTACACAATAACATTTAAAATATTTCATTCTCAATGTTAATCACACTTCATGCTTCGCGGATGACGACGCATACAGTTTGATATAAAACCCTCTAGAACTAGAAAGTTCTGGAATTTGCAAGTAAAGTCTAGAACTTTCTTGAATCGGATAGATAAAGTAGTTACAGCGCCATGTCTCGTCCGATTGTTGTATAAGTATATAATAATAATTTTTAACGGAATTTAAAGCATCGTTATTTTATTATATTTTACTGTATTTGATGTTTAGGTATACACAGATACTTTAACAGTTCTTGCAAACTGTACCAATTGTTTACGATTATTATAACAAGAAACTTTGTATCAATAAAATCTCATATAATTGTCATCCCTTCATTATGAGCCATCTGAACGTGCAATAATAGAGTCTTTTATTTAAGAAATACAAGTTAATGTTGTCGCACTCATTACAAGCCTAAATAATTTTAGATTGAGTTAATCTAATCGTTGTGTTTCTTAATGCATAGACAGATTTTAAAAATGTCCAGTAGTAAAGCCACAATCTCCCGCCCACACATTGTTGACTCACCCTGTATATCCACGAGTTTCCTATTAAAATATTATAGGGAAAGAAATATACAAAAATTCTGAAAGTTGGTACTCTGCCCTAAGACATAGTGATCTTTCCGCGTAAAATATTTTCACTCTTACATTACTTCCGGTTATGCCGGAAATCGCCATTAACTTTCTTATTTTAAATAGAATGTTACATTTTTTATTACAAATTCTGATTCTGCACATTATTCTAAATAAAAAATGTGAAGACTTCTCTATGCCTAAATGTAATAGATTTTGAGATATCTTTGAATTTCTTAAAAAAAAAGTTTGGGTAACCTTCCTTTTAAAAAAATTGTATCTATGACACTTTCAAATTTCAAGATTTAAGTTGCATATCGTTTGAAAGTATAATCTTCAGGCTTTCAAATCATATCGTAGTTATCCAAAAAAAATCACAGGTTGGTTACAATATGGTGTCTAATGTCATTATGTTTAACTGCCCAAAACTCAATTTTCTTAAATGGAACACCCTGCATGTTTTTACATCATGAGATACAGAATCAAATTCTACATCAATTGGTATTAGTATTCCCTATATCTATTTCTCTTAGTTTTCTTGTTATCAATGATTGTTTATTTTATTCTATTAATTAATTGAATGAATGCTGTTACTCGTAGCAAGCTTTGAAAACAGAAGCAGATATTGAACTGTTATTTTTTTAAGAAATAAATAATATAACCATAACATTATTTTGACGTATATCATAGAATAAAGCTATTAGGCAAATACCTACCGTAAGTATACCATTGTCATAAACGAGCGCTTTTAAAAATTAAACGTACCTTTGAAAAACAATTTTCTTTGTTAGTTTCACGTTTTTATTAAGCAACAAAATCAAGATTTACAATTGGTAAAGTGGTAAAAACAATAAAATGATTTTATTTATTCTAATAAACAAAGAAACTAAAAGAAATAGGTATAGGGAATGTTAATATCAATCGATGCAGAATTTGATTCTGCATCTGATGATGTAAAAACATACAGGCTGTTCCATTTAAGAAAATTGAGTTTTGGGCAGTTAAACATAATGACATTGGACACCATATTGTAACCAGCCTGTGATTCTTTTTGGGGTAACTACGATGTGATTTGAAAGCCTGAAGATTATATGTACTTTCAAACGATATGCAACTTAAATCTTGAAATTTGAAAGTGTCATAGATACAAGTTTTTAAAGTGAAAGTTACCCAAACTTTTTTTTAAAGAAATTTAAACATATCTCAAAATCTGTTACATTTAGTCATAGAGAAGCCTTAACATTTTTTATTTAGAATAATGTGCAGAATCAGAATTTGTAATAAAAATGTAACATTCCATTTAAAATAAGAAAGTTAATGGCGATTTCCGGTATAACCGGAAGTAATGTAAGAGTGAACGTATTTTACGCGGAAAGATCACCATGTCTTAGGGCAGTGTACCAACTTCCAGAATTTTTTTATATTTCCTTTCCTATAATATTTTAATAGGCCACTCTATTTGGGAGACCCTGTATAATTACTAAACCTAATTACAGTTTTAAATAAAACTTGACGGTATGTAACGAGTGTTCGTTTAAATATTACACATGAAAATAAATGCTTTCTAATAAGATACAGCTGAATTCAAAAAAATCGGGAAATGTCAAAATAAATCGACACGTTTTTTTCAATATTTTCATAGTGTGAAAACGGATTTATTAGAAATAGGTTAGAATTATGTGACGGTATGTCAGTTCATAGGTAAATAGGTTAATTTTTTTTAAAGGTATGTATGGTCAAGTAGACAATTAACTGACAAATGGAACCAAATTTACAACTGGAAAAAAATCAATTTCCCGTTTTTTTTAAATTTAGCTCTACGTTACGAACATATGAAAGATAACATTGAAGAAACTAAAAACAACAATGCAGAAAATGACAAAAAAGACTTCAAGCATCTAATTAAAAAATGAGAGAAAAAGAAACGGATAAAAGTTAAACGGCTTATCTCAGGTGTTTAATACAATTTGTTTATTTGTTTATAATAGTACTTGATTTTTATTATTTATTAGTAGTATAAGATTTATGCTATCGCTTAATATTTCTGTTCTAATTTTCGCCGTTTACACCTAAATAATTTATCATTCTACAACATAAATTATTAACAAGAACAATATAAGCTCGCTATTGACTTAATAAGATATACTGTGAGATATAACGCTTATGGGGTGCACGTTAGAAAACTAAGTTTATGAGATAATATATAGCTCGATCGATGCCGTCGAGACGCCATCGAAATAAAGGCGCTTCGAACGTAATGTGAACGCACCGAAACTGCAGTTTATATGCGCGGCGGTAAGCAGAAAATGAACGAACTAAATTTATCGGCAGTCTCTTTTTAATTAAATTGTTTGGAGGAGGTGTGCGCAGACGATCAAATGAAATGATTGATTATTTCGTCCAAACTCATCGTTAAAATGAGAATAACTAATTTAGTTGATAAGTTAAAATTAGCTAATTCTGGTTTCAGAGTATTCCATTTATGTAGTTGCAAAACAAACTTGTAGATTACTAATTAGTAACAGTTAAGCATTTAACATTGAAAACCCAAATACACAAGTGTATCCTAAAAACTAAGTCCGCAGCAATTCTATTATTGTTCTGCAAATTTCCATTCGCATAAACATAGGTAGGTTTCGTGCAGTGCATGTATAAATTCGTAATATTTTAAAAATATGCACTTGAATTTGTATGTACGTACGTGCAATGAATGCACTTTATGCCCTGTTACATTTTTATATGACGCACAAAATGTTAAACAATAGCTAGAGGTCGAACGGATCTCCGCTGAAAACTGCAGCATTTTACTGATGACTGATTTATGAACGTGTGTGTAAACGAGTACAAACACATAACAATGCACATTCACCCTGGCATGTGTATTTCATATTCGAAAATTAAAAAATTGTTTATTTCTACGGCCGCACTTGAAATTTGTGTCCGCTTCCTAAATTAACGCGAAACATTCGTAACACATGCGCGTGTTATACTTCAAATAAAACAAAATATTTGTATGTTTTGCGTAATTTAATTCAATTTTTTTGAAGGTTTTAATGTTGACATTCAAACAGCGAAAATATCATTGAAGTATAATCCATTGAATTTTTTTTATCAGAATTTGTTTTGATGGTAAATCTACACCACTGCGTCCCACGTTAATTAAAGCTGATTATGTGTAGGCTTTTTGTTAAAAAAATATCACACCGTCACAATCGGTAAATTTTTGTTCGTACGTATAACTGAAAATGTATATTTAAAATAATTTATATTTATATATTTTTCCTGGATAATAATTGTGAAATGGAAATAGTAGTTTTCGTAATTGAAATTTCAAAGGTTCAACTTTTTATTGACAATATAAAAATAGTTAAATAGTAAATACGATCTTTTACTGTAAGCTATTAGTCGATATTTACAACAAGAAGTGAAAACATTATAAAAAATCAAAAGAAAAGGCGAAGCCAATCTACAAATTGTTTATTCGTGAACCACGCGACCGCGGTTTCGTCCAACTTAGGACATTATCAAGTGTAATAGGTGCTAAAAAAGAAGAAAACCTATTGGTAACTAATTACATTACAAATTAAAAAGAGTTAAAACTTACAGTAAAATAGAAAGCCTGATGTTAATAGGCACGTGCCGAAGCTATCTTAACTTGACAAAAAACATCAAGAGAGACGTTAGTCACAGAAACGACGGGTCAACTGCAGGGTTACCAATCTATAGATTTAAAGAAAAAATCTGTGTCAAAAACAGTTTGGTCATTGATAATGTTAGAGGAAAGAACATTTTTATGAAGAAAAATTTCTAATTTTTCGGCTGTAGTAAGACGGTTGCCCTTCGGTAAAAAGTGAAGTAATTTGACATCCTTAGATGGTTCAAAAATGTGAGAGTGCTCTAAAAGATGATTGGCGAAAGTCGAGTCAGTCTTACCTAGTCTAAAAGATCTAAGATGTTCATTAACACGGGTACTAAGGCTTCTACCAGTTTGGCCAACATAAATGGCAGAGCACGTACCACACGTAAGTGAATAGACTCCACTACGAGTCATTTTGTCCAGGGGATCTTTAGTATGACAAAAAAGTCTTTTGAAATTCTGTTGGATTTTAAACGACACGGTAAGGCCTAGTTTCATATGAATGGAAACAGTACCTATGTAAGGAAGTGAGAAATAAACCTTCGGTGAAGGAGGTAAGTCAGTAACCGGAAAAATGATCTTATTAACAAATGTGGTTTTTACGCGTTTAAAAACATTAAGGATAGATTTAACAGGAAAATCGTTTAAAAAAGCTATCTGGATAATATTATTAATTTCATTTTAAGTAGCGACATCTTTCGATCGCTTTTCGACCTGACATTGCAGTAGGATTACTTTCACATCGCAATGGCGAATAACCTAGGACAGATCGGTTTGGTTTGCAGTGGAGTTCTCGAGCTACGGTTCTGCTGACGAAGGCCCAACTAGGCCTGAAACAGCTGTACAGAGCCTGCTCGAGGAATCTGCTGCAATCAGAATCGATTTGCACTAAAAATTTTTATTATCAATTTCGTTTCTAAAATCTATTGGGCATGGGGACCCAAAGAGCTCTACAAAATAATGATCTGAAAGCGGCAAACTTATGTTCAGAGGGATGAAAAAAGTTGTAGTTGATGCAGCTATGAGTGTGTAGCTTTTCTGAAAACTTTGAATTGAAGAAAATGAGAACTGAGATTTGGTAATTGTAAGGTCTAAAAAGTTTATGCTGTTGTTAACTTCTTTTTCAAGAGTAAATTTAATTTTAGGATGTAGAGAATTGAATTCAGCTAGAAGAGTGTCTAAAAATGAAGGCGATCCATCAAAAATTATAAAAATGTCATCAACATATCTGCCGTAAAATCTTATTAAATGTTTCAACGGACTATTGGATGAGAAGTATTTTGACTCAAGATTGTTCATAAAAAGATCGGCTAAAACAGGTGACAAGTTACAGCCCATGGAAAGGCCATAGACCTGTGAGCAGTATTTATTATTGAAAACGAAGAACGACTGTTCTAAAATTAATTTAAGTAATGAAGTAAAGAGGGTGACATTGTCGTCAGACAAATTAGAAGAAACCAGAAGGTCTTGGACGAATTGAAGACATTCAGAAGCTGGAATAGAAGTAAATAAATTACAAACATCTAGAGAAATTAAAATACTATTGTTGTTAATCTTCAAAGAATAAAGACGGTTAATGAGGTCTGTTGTATTGGTGATAGGCTGATAGTGTATTTAAGAAACTAAAAATTTTGCAGAATTGTAAGCAGGGGAGCCTACAAACGAAACAACAGGTCGAACGGGGCAGTCAACTTTATGTGTTTTGGGAAGACCATAGAGTCTTGGTAATGCAGGATTCATATTTTTAAGTTTAAAGATATCAAATTGGAGAAATGTCAGAATTATCTTTGAGAAAATTATTGAATTTCACGCAATAAATATGAAGGGGGTTTGTATTTAAAGTAATAAACCCATTATCATTTAAAAAGTTTTCGACTTTGTTAATGTAATCTAGGCGATCAAGAATAACGATGGATTGGCCTTTGTCTGCCTTAGAGATGACTAGATTGGACTGTTTAATTTTATTTTTCAGCAATCTGATATTATTAATGGAGATGAACTGATTAGGACTGCTAGACTGATTATTTCTAGAATTGGAGAGGGAGGAATTAATGATATTGTAACTAGGATAAGAAAACCAGCACAGATGTATAGCTGAAAATCAGTTGAGCGTAACATAAACATAAGACGATATCATAAACATAAGAATGACTCATTTGCAATTATGTAACGTATGACTCATCCGCAGTGCAGCAAATGCACTTGCACATATCACAGCGATGATTCATTCGGGTGCCGTGCGCAAAATCTTATGACTCATCTACGGACACAGATCTAACGCAGAGCCGGGTGCAAAATGTCAAGGCAACAATTGACGTAATACCCGGGAAACAAAACCCCTATAAATAGGCGACAGATCGAACGTTAGCGCATAATTAGAATAAATCTAGTCAGTGTCAACTAGTCTAATTGTCCGTAAGTGCCCCAGATACAATGTAAGTAATTGTACTTGTAATTAGTTGATAATAAATGTTTTGTTATATTGAGCTACGACCCTTATTTCATGTTACTTAAATTATTACCGTAACATTTTGAATCAAATTCAGGTAAACGCGTTGTTGATTTTCAAATTTTGATGAGGTCAAAATGTTCTCTAAATCGATAATTAATTTTTTTAGCATAAAAGAACTGAGTTCTGAAAAGGCTGAACACTTAAGACCTAAATTGAGAATTTGTAATTCAATTTCGGAGAAAGTAGTGTTAGACAAATTAACAACAACAGGATAAAAATCATGAGCAAGTGTTGGTGGGTAATGAAATAAGTCGAACACTTCATAATCTAAATTATGATATTAATGGCGGATTTCACAAACGTTACTTAAATTTAATCATCCGTTAAAAGTAAACGTTGCCATGGTTACATATGTTGAAGGTATAGGAATGATTATTCTTAATCGATGATTAAAGTTAAGTGACGCTTGTGAAATCCAGCGTTAGGGTTGCTATTGGGGGGAGGGGTGAGTTGGGAGTCATGAAGAAACCCTACAGTTGGCCCATCTGAATTAGAATTAAAATTAGCCTTAAAACTACAGTCAGATGGCAAGTTGTTACAATCATTAGTAACATTTTTTAAAACATGAGTTAGGTCAGAACAATTACTACTGTTAACTTAATAAACTACTAGTTGAGTTACAACTTATAGTGTTGGCAATATTTATCACAGGTTCTAAATTATTCAAATGTTCTATTGGGGTAGTGCTATCTACAGGATTGTAATCTAAAGCATTACGTGTGGTACTTACGTATGGTACGTGCTCTGCCATTTATGTTGGCCAAACTGGTAGAAGCCTTAGTACCCGTGTTAATGAATATCTTAGATCTTTTAGACTAGGTAAGACTGATTCGACTTTCGCCAATCATCATTTAGAGCACTCTCACATTTTTGAACCATCTAAGGATGTCAAATTACTTCACTTTTTACCGAAGGGCAACCGTCTTACTACAGCCGAAAAATTAGAAATTTTTCTTTCCTCTAACATTATCAATGAGCAAACTGTTTTTGACACAGATTTTTTTCTGTAAATCGATAGATTGGTAACCCTGCAGTTGACCCGTCGTTTCTGTGACTAATGTCTCTCTTGATGTTTTTTGTCACGTTAAATTGGATTCGACACGTGCCTATTAACATCAGGCTTTCTATTTTCCTGTAAGTTTTAACTGTTTTTAATTTGAAATGTAATTAGTTACCAATAGGTTTTCTTCTTTTTTAGCACCTATTACACTTGATAATGTCCTAAGTTGGACGAAACCGCGGTCGTGTGGTTCACGAATAAACAATTTGTAGATTGGCTTCGCCTTTTCTTTTGATTTTTTAGCTTAATCTACAACACCATGGAGTTCTTCACTAATTTGAAAACATTATGATATTATATTACAAAAGTTATTATTTGTAAAAAAAAACTATTAAATTTTTTTGCTTACTTAAAATAAAATCAAATGTGAACAATATAAATATGAATTAAATTTAGCTAGGCATTCAATCGTGCACGTCTGTATTTAATTCACGAGTATATACAGTCTGTACGGATTCTATTGGACACTTTAAAGATGTGCAGCATAAGAGATGGAACATTCATTTAGTGTTAGGAAATAAACAAGAACAATATTCAGCTTTTGTCTTTAGGGAGCTTCTTTCAGTTTCTTTTTGTCTAGATGTTGTTTTTTCTTACTCACAGATCCAGAAATGTTCTTAATAAATCGAATTTTGTTATTTTGAAATACGAGCTAAATATTTGAATTTTAAATAAAATAAAATTGAAATTAGATATAAATGGCATTGATTTCATGTTGACGTTAAGACATGAAATGCTGTAGGATCCAAAATTAATTGGATAAGGAGAGGTTATGAAAAATAAAATCTTAGAGTCTTAGCTTAATTGACACAATGAATCTATTGAACATCTGTCAAAACTGAAACGTCAAAATACATTTAGCGACAGTAGAAAAATCTACAAAATTAAAAAACCTCTTTAATATGCTTGCTAACCAATGACTACAACGTTCGAGAGCGTTTAAAACAGATTTGACAGGAGTCAGAAAGCAAAAGTCAAACTAGAAGTTTTGAATCAAGCTAAGACTGTGATTTTTTTTAATATGATAACCTATCCTTATCTATACAGGCTGTTTCAGTGAAGATGCACCAAACTCTGTATGTCGGTAGATATCGTGAAAAGAAATAAAAGTTTTCTATAATTGTTTTTTATTAGATGAATAAGTTTTGAGAAAATCGAAGGGAAAGGAGAATCGTATATTTTTAAAACGTACAATAGATGAAAACGGCCAGAATTCTTAAGCCCCTCATACACCTGCGAAAAAATTGCGCAAACTGACGTTGCACAAGTTGGTCTGCAAACAAGGTCACCCATACGCTATCACCCATACATATACGCAATATTGTGCAAACTCCAGTTGCTTTTGTCGTGTACCTACGGAAACATGCCGTTTGACGACGGTATAAATCAATAAACTCATTCAAAAATTACTGCACAATGTGTCGTACAAAGCCCATACACGACGCAATAGTCGAGTGGCGTTGTGCAAACAACTTTGAATTTCTGCAACTAGTTGCACAGCACGTCAAACAACACCATACACTACATGTTTGCACGACAGCCTCTGTTGCGCAATTTGTTCGCAGGTGTATGGGGGGCTTTAATCTGCCTTAACGTTCGGTTATTGCTTTATTACCCCATAAACTGTCGCGCCTCAGATGAAATGATGAAACACATTTAGTCCGTTCACTCCGTTCTGCGCATGTATATGTTTGTGTATGTGTTGGTGTGTTTACGATGGGCGATTTCACGTTTCGAGAATACGCAGATTATTTGAACACACGTTGTAAGGTAATTGCCATTTTCGTAATTCGCCTGTTACCTCAGGTAATCAAGTTCAGTCTGATAGTGAGGCAAATAATTTGGCAGACCGGCGGAAGCACTAATTCTAGTTACTGATTTTCCCAATTTATTAATTGTACCGATTTTAGTCAACTGTTCAATTATTTCGTTGTGTACATCATACATGTACACGTAGGATACATGAATAAATAAAAACCCGTTACTAGCGTTAATTATCGTACATTATTAAGACTCGGCAAATTTGATGTAATTACGGTTTGCATAAATGTTAGTGCGACGATAACGCACGCTTCTTTCAAAGTGTTCACCTTTAATACGTCTTGCGGTCAAGGGCAAACTTAAAAGCCTCTCATAAATTTTTTCGTTTACGATATTTATTGTCTTCTTGCAGCCGCGTGCCATTCATAAAACAATTTAAATCGTTCGTCTTGTTTCACGGCGGCAGAAATTTAAATCGCTACGGTATTTATAAAAACATTTTTTGACTGAAAATAATGCAAATTTCAAGTTGCTCCGATTGCAAAATTGTATTAAAATATTTTGTTCCAAATAATGTCAGAAACGTTTCCCCGAAGTTTGGTACATCAACACTGAAACACCCTGTATAATTTTAAATCGCACAATACAAGTAAAATTTTGTGATATTTTTCTTACTATTACACGGAGTATTTCCATCCATAAGATCTTCAAAGGCGCATTCCTGTATCATTATTACTGTATATATTTACAATTGTAAAGAAGACTCGTGAAATATTATCAACAAAACAATGTTAATTTGGAAATAAAAAGGAATTAACTAACAAAAAGGAAAATAATGTTATTTTTTGAGATAAACATCTCCATTTTTACAAGTTTACTCTGAAACAAATTGTATACCAGTAGGTTATAGAATATATGTCAAATAATTGCGATTCAAAAAGAAAAAGAAGAGTGATTACTGAAATTTACAGATTGATTAAAGAACCAGTGGTACCCAGGGATGTAAAGGCATGTCTTAAAAGGTTAGGGTTAAGGTTTCGGTTTGAATTTTAAGCTGATTTCGGCTAAGGTTTCGGTTATGGTTTCCATGAGGTATTTTAGGTTTTCAAGGGGAGAAAGACAAGAGATTCAAAGACATTCAAAAAATAAAACTTACATTTTTAAAAATAATAAACAAAATTTTGAAAAAAGTAAATTTCGTCGTTCGAACTCTTCAATACCTATACTTTACTTCAGAAAATACCTGAAAAATTATCTAAATTAAATTTGTTTTTATAAATTATTCTGTAAACATTTAGAATACATGATTATTTCTAAACTTTATCTTTAAAAAGTCTATTCATACGAACAGTTAGGTATTTGTCCTCTAACAATGAAGGCGACACATTATTTCTTAAAGGTGATAGTTAAAGCACGGATTTATATGCATTTTTAGTTATATTTTTCGTCGGGCGTGTGATGACTCATCATATGAAAATGCACTTAAATCAATGCTTTAATGATAATATAAATTTTACACCTGGAAACAACCTTTCAATTCTAACTTGCGTTGCTGGAACCATGTGAACAATAACAGCTGATTTGAATAGTTTCTTTGCATTATGATTATTATGTTCTAATAAAATATGTCTAATTCTTATACTTTCATTTACATTGTCAAAAAATATTTCACTTTCTTTTTGTGACAACAATTTGTCAAGTTCATCATCAGTGTCACTAACATTTCCCAAGTATCTTGAATTCTATTGGAAAAATCTATGATCACGTCAAATTACAAAATATATAAACACAGTTTCTCCAAGAGCCGAAATAGTTTTTTCAATTTGCAAAGTAAATAATAAAATTTTATATCAAAGCTCTAAACAAGCACTGCTGATACAAACACTCATAGTACAGTACATAGTAAAAATCATGACAATATAGAAATATTGTGAGGTTAGTATACCGAAATCAGCCGAAAAATTAATAAAGGTTTCAATTTCGATTAGGGTTATTTCTGGAACATTAATTTCGAGAAATTTATCGGTTTTTTAATGGATTTTGGGTTTTTGATGGTTACGGTGTACACCTCTGATTGTACCCGATATACCAGACCTATGGCAAGGATAATCCGAAAAAAAAATGGGAAATATCCCATGGCCAAGAAAAAGTGGACACTTTCTTGACGTCATAATTATCATCTAACACTAACATGGACGACGCGACGTACCGAACATTATGCTGACACTAACAAACACAATGTTTGTAACAGATAAATGAAAACTCCTTAAATATTCAGTGACTTCACGCCTATTCCAGATGCCCAAAAATATATCAAGAGACCCCCCTCCCATTAACTTATCAGGAATCTTCGCTGTCGTCTAGCGCAAACGCAGCCCCCATAAATCTTACTATTCAAGTGTAAAAGCTGACATTTTTAAAGTATCCGTTGCCTGACTGAAAGCGACCAGACTCCAGCGAAGGTCTCAACTCACCATGCAATTTTATATTTTTAAACACAGGGGCCATTTATCTGCAATTTTAACGCGACAGAATGTGTACAAAATCTACGAAACCAATTTAAAAGTAAGATAGATTTGTTTTATGACGCCTGTGCATCCATAGTGCTTCGAATGTCGCCAGTTTTGGAACAGAAACATACAAAAACAACACTCTTTAAGTTATTCGATATGGTTTTTCCGCTAACGTACAAGTATCTGCGATTTCAGCGTGACTAAATTTTGTACAGAACTTCGAAATACCCAGATAAAGGATATTCTGACAGATTTACAACTAGCCGAGGGTGGTCCACTGAAAGGAAAAACGCAGCGCCTCGAATTGTTGGCCTACCCCTCGCAAAAATACCGCTGCAAACTCCGAGAATCAGGCCAGGTGTTTGTTATTTGAAATTAGACATGTAACAATCGATTTTATTTTGAAAACAATTGCCGCGCCCCCTTCAAGTATAAGAATAATCAAAGAATCATAGTGGTAGTCGATAATCGAAGAAGTAGAGCAGAAGTCCCAACGGAATCGGTAGATATATTTCCAAAAGGAAGGGTTTCCAAAGAATTTCTTTAAGTCCAGACCATTCTGATCACTGAAATAATCCATTGATACTGAAAGACTTTTTTTTCATTTGCTTTTTCTAGATGCTGGTATAGACATGTAGATGTAAATTCATTACACTTAAGGAAGCAGCACCATTCTCATTAAGAATTCTACGTAGTACTAAGTACAAAGAATATTATTCAAATTAGAATGATATCTGTTTTCAGTTTATGTAATTATTTTTAAAATTTTGAAGTACGTATTATACATATAGTAAAGGTCAATGCACAAACGCTGTTGGTTCGGAAAGAATGTTAAAGGGCACGTAGTGCAGGATCGCACTCCGGGGAGTTTTAAAGAGAATTCGTTTTGAATTTACGTGACAGCCTACTTTTTTTTGAATGCGCATCATTTGTCATTCATAGCACGGCCTGCTTATCCAGATCGAATTCGAGACCCTAAGCGGTTTGTTGTCGTTCGGATTATTCCCCAAATCACACGCCCGTTCTGCAAATCCCTTAAAAACGCGGATGCGGACGTAAAGTTTTGAAATCCTTTAACGTTTGGCATTCTTAAGGCTCTTCTGATTTGAGAGCAGTTTAAGAAAGCAAACACTCGGCTTTAGAAATGACGCCCTGAATAGATAAAGGAGGGCACTTCGATCTCTGTAACCGGCCACTTTTACATTCCTCTTTCGCCTTTGACATCAACAGTTTTAATCTTTCGACATGTTTCATTCGTTTTACAAGACGATCCCTTTAATATTATCACACTATTGTCTCATTTCTTATACAAAACCGATGAGAAAATGTATAAGTAACGAACAAATCCAATAATACAATTCTATTTTCAAAGAATTAATCGGGTTTATATAAAACTCTTAGTTCAAAAATCTTGTAACTAATAAACGAAATATGCAATTTCGAATTTCTGGAAAAATAGAACAAAGAAAGAAAAATAAAAGTCATTACTAAAATGACCTACGTTTAACGTAACTATTAATCATTAAAATCTTTTTCTTTACAAGTTTGATATTACTCAGGAAAAAATTGTTTTCATTGTCTTGTAAAATACATAATATTATGATTATCTTTTGGATAATAAGTAGTTATTATTTTTGCATTTAAAATGTTTCTGTTTACAATAAAAACGCATATAAACAATGACATTTAAAATGCTGTTTTGGCCTCACAATTTGCTGTCATAATTTGTTATCGAATTCATGTAACGCGAATGGATTTAGGTGTTTATCTAAATTATGTACATGCTTTGTTTTCGTGCTTCTTTTTTTCGCCGGATATGCTCTAGATGGAAGCGAATGCAAAGAACACGATTCATAAATATTGATAAGTTTCCGATAAATATTCATCAAGAGCAGACGTTACGGGGTTACCCATGATGTTCAATTCGCGTTCTGCTTCATTTCACTCTGCTGCCTAATTTTTACAGCTGGCTTTTCGTACATGTACGCCTACTCCTCAAAAAATGTTTCACCGTTCAATATTCGACTGTATATTTTAGCCGGTTGATTGAAACTTGATGATTGATTTGGCGAGTTGTAAAAAAAATCCCCCGATATTAAAGCAAGAGATTTATTATTTTGCTTTCAATTGTTTTATAGCTGCGGAAGAAACTTTCAACATTTTTTTTTTAAATTAAATTTCACGAATCGAATTTATTTATCGGCTCCTGAAAACTGATGTGAATACGATTATACCAAGGCGCAGGGAACTTGAATGGGCATCCCTTAATTGCCACTTGAAAGGAATGTTGTGCTCTCTGATTAATGATGAATGAACAGATTTCTGGCACAAATTGAATATTTACGAGCAATTTTGTTACGTTTTATACACAAAATTTCCATTAGTTTTGTTAGCGCGTAATTTGAGCGCTAAGAAACTTCCCATGAAACGAATCAATTTTCTTTAAAGCCGCCTAGCAGCAGTAAACAGATTGCCAATAAAGATTTTATATTGAACCTCTTTCGCTTACTTCAGAATTAAACGTTAATCATTTATCTTTCTGTTTTGTAAGTCGGATAGGTTCGCATCTAGATTAATAAATTGTTCAACCTTCTGAGAAGATGGAGTACTGACGCTATTTTTCATTTATGAAAGGATTAAGGTTTCTTATATATTTTTACGTCTGCTCCCGGGCATTACTTCAAGCTTCTTACAAGGTGGAGAAAACTCATTATCACATGTTACAGTTAAATTACTTGACGTTAAAATCCAAGATTATTATAACATGGTGTGACATGATGTTTTAATAAAATTGAAATACTTAAGAACAAACATAAAAAGAATTATGTAGGATTTTATTGAATCATGTATGTATAGTCACGATAATTAGTCCTGACATAATCTTTATGTCACATCGTGGGCATTTAATTTGTGGTTTCTAAGCAAAAAATAATTTACGACATTCCAGAGGTTCCACTTTTGAGCAGTAAGATTTGGATGCATTCGACGTTCATAGTTTTTAAGGAGATGGATACGATATCCTGTAGGCTTTCTATAAGCGGCATGATTAATTATTGTGATTGTAACTTATTTAATGTCCGACTATCATAACAAAATAATGGATCAATTTTAAATCACGTTAGCATTGAAGTAATGCCCTAGGGCATTCTTTAATAATGCCCAGTAGGCAAGGTACTCTATTATGGAAAATAACAATCTTTATTAACGTTCAATATTCTTCAGAACGAAAATACTCTTAAACTGTTATTTTTCTATTTTAATTAACTAACTGACAGCACTGTCATTTCAGAAAAAATCTATGATTCCTAGTGATTTGATAGTTTTAATCAAATTATTATAAATCTAACGAAATACAAAACTAGTCGGACATTAAACATTGAAGGCACCACGGGCGTTAAACTTATACGCCCTCGGTCGGCGTACACCCCTTGGGCCGAAGGCCCTCTGGTTGTACACTGCCGACCTCGGGCGTTATTAAACCTTCTAACGCCCTTACTACCTTAATAACTATTACGAAATAATTTTATATTACGTATTTCAGTTCTATATTAACAGTCGTGTTTAATATTGCATGATTCAATTAAGCCGCGTATTTTGTTAACGCAAATAAATGAATGTAAACACACAAATAAATGTACAGCAATAAAATATAGTATTTAAATGTTCACATTAAATTTATAATTACACTGCGTACTGGAACAGAATCAGAAATATTTTAAAATCTAACCTTTTGTATTTGTTTTGCATGAAATTTTATTACGCAAATTTGAAATTTCTCTTTTACATATAGTCATAAATTTCGTTTCGTAAATCGGATAATTTAAATTAATATAAGGTAAACAATTTGACCATTTTTTAAACTATTATATAATTAGCATTTAAGCTGTTAAATAAGCTACAAAATAAATAAAATAGCAATGGTAAAAACAATGGTTACTAAGACATTAAAGTGTACAACAAATTTATCTTTCGTTTATGAATTTTATTTGTAATTAAATGGTTAATGTAATAAATGCATAAATGAGTTCGTATAGCCCAACAATATGTGAGTTTTTGCGAAAGGATTTTAATGAAAACGTATAAATTTATTCACGGAATTTCAAAGTGTTCGTAAAATCGCCTATTGTTATGTATTTTAAATGTTACATTAAGCACTTAATAGTATTTAGACTTACTACAGCAATTTATATGGTATGTAAATCATACCCATTAAAAGTTGTTGCCTTTGTAATGTAGGCGCTATTTTGAAATGGCTTTTAATAAATGAATTATTCGTTCGTATAATGCGAGTGTATTCGAAGAACACTGAAATTAAAATCATATGTTGTACACGGAGAAAAATAATTGCATAGAATTTACCGTTTTCATGGTTAAATAGGACCTACGAATTTATTTATTTCAATGAACAATACATATATGTATATTTTTGATTCAACAAATACTTATTTAACTCAAAAAGACTTGCTTAACTTAATAAGTCTATTTTGAATTGAAAGTAAAGTAGTTTTAATTCAATTAAATAAATTCGTAGGTCCTACTTAACCAGATTTTCTCTCCGTGTACCCTTTGAACAATTTTTGTTGCTAGTTTCTAAAATAATTTCAAAATATGTACAGGGTGTCTCATTTTCGATGGTATTCTATAGATATATCCGTTAATAATGAGCACGCAATATTGGTTCAACTTTTTATGCTGATTTGAAAAGCTCAATCAAAAATGTGCTATTTCTTACCGTTCTGAAAAATGAAAAAATTCATCTTAACTTAATAACAATTTTGGATGTGTCTTAGGTTACTGTAAGTAAAAACGAAGAGGTTCAGCGGAAAATTTAATATTTGGCCGACATGTTTCGATTACAAGAATGTAATCATCTTCAGGGCGAAGCTACAATGATAAAAAAGAACTAAACTAAAAGAAATAGGTATAGGGAATGCTAATACCAATCGATGTAGAATTTGATTCTGTATCTCATGATGTAAAAATATACAGGGCGTTCCATTTACGAAAATTGAGTTTTGGGCAGTTAAACATAATGACATTCGAAACCATATTGTGACCACTCTATGAATTTTTCAGGGATAATTAGGATATGATTTGAAAGCCAGAACATTATACTATATATTAAACGACATGTCACTTCAATCTTTAAATTTGAAATTGGCATAAATACATTGTCTTAAATGAAAGGTCATCAAAACAATTTTTTAAATAAATTTGAAGATATCTCAAAATCGGTTACATTTAGGTATAGGGAAACCTTAACATTTTTATTTAAAATAATATGTAGAATCAGAATTTGTAATAAAAAGTATAGCATTCCATTTAAAATACGAAAGTTAACGGCGACTTCCGGTATAAACGGAAGTGATATAAAAGTGAAAATATTTTAATCTGAAAGATCGCTTTCCCTTAGGGCAGTGTACTAATTTTCAGAATTTTTGTATATTCTCTTCCCCGAAAACTTTTAACAGGCCACTCTATTTGGGAGACCCTGTATATAGTTCAATGGATATTATCTTTCAAAATAATAATTAGGTACATTATAGAATGATTATAGGCAATAAATATATTTACGTTAAATTTAGTAGGCCGTGATTTATATAAAAGAAAAGAATGCAGAAAATGTTTGTTTTTAAAAAGAATAGAAAACAGTAAAGACTTTTTGATAAGAAAATTAAATATTTGAATCGCAATCTATGCTAACAGGTGATCAATATCTTTTCTAATCCAGTGACCTGTGGAAATAAAATCATGTGTCTTTGATAAGTTCATTATTTCAAATGCCACTTGAATTACATATTTATATTGCATTTCTATACAAAACGATAGGAATGCAATAAAAATAATTCAAATGGCATTTGGAATAATCAACCAAACAAAGACATAATTTTTTTCTATAGATCACTTGATTAGAAAAGATATTGATCACGCGTTATAAGTAGCACGGTTATTTTTAAAAATTTCAATAAACCATACTATAATATTTTTGATTTCTGTAAAAACTTCTTTAAGGCACTATTTCATGCAGAACTCATTGCTTCAAATTACATTTTTCTAGAGTGCTCAATATTGGATATAAGCTAGAACTTTGATTTTTTATATGGAACAGCCTAGGATATATTTTTAAATTTTTGAAAAGAGTAAAAAATTCTATTTATAAAAATATAAAATACTTGATATTTTATTCAAACAGTTTTTGAGATATAGGGCTTTCAAGTTTTAATAAAAATTTTAATGGTTATTGTAGATTCAAGTAGGCTATGGATGACGATAACAAAATCTTTTTTTTATAGATTCAAAGAGCTAAGAGAAAATATTGCTTTATGATTAATAAATATAAAGCTAATTTAATCGAAATTGCACAAAAATTACATTACATAAAATGTTCAAATTGTCGACCATTTTGTTCTAAACATAAACACACCGTTTTCTTATGGTTTGAGCTGAGTTCACCAATTCAAGGGCAGACAGTGGTGTATTTTTCTTATTCGTCAGAATCTTTGTTCCTTTAAAATTCGTCTTCCAAAAGTTGTTGCTAAGCCAGATGTTTGCTCCAACTAGTTTGGGTTATTTTTGATTTCTCCCAAAACTATGAGATCTTCTAATTCTTTATTTCTGATTTGAGATTCATCATTTTTGGGTTTTGGCAGTTCAAATGACTTAGAATTTATTAAATTGTTTTTAAATCTCAAGAAGATATCTCGAAAGGATTGTCCTCTTTCAGGATACCACTCTTGGTAAACATTAATTGCTGCTTTTGCGTTTTCATCAATTTCTATATAACATCAAATATTAGAAAAGGATAAAAAAATAATAAATTAAAAAAGTTTATATCCGTAGATACGTATTTCGGCAGATACGCTGCCATCTTCAGTACAGCTACACATACACTCACAAGTTAGAAGCACTTCAATAATTCTTTGATCGGTATAAATATTACAAGATGTCGTATTTCTCATAGTTTTCATACATTTTTAATTATCTTCCTAAGCGTACTTTATAGAGACACTAATAGCGTATTCGACTAACTGCTCTAGAGCGCTCTGAAAGTGTTCGAGTGATTATCTTTGTTGCTCGAAGTACGATTTGCATGTTCGGCTGCACCAAGCTCTGTAAAGTGGCACATCGAGAGCGCTCTGCTTTGATCTGACTCGCGAGACAGATCAACATCGAGCGATCCGGAAAACATAACCTATAAACTTCAATTGTGAAAATGGAATTAGCAATTATAAGAAATTTTTTCTTCGTCAGATTCATCAGAAAATGAAGAAATTATGCGACTATTAACAAAACATGTAACAAAAAGTAATGTAATTATTAGGATCGAGTGTGGCTTCGTCTTCTGCACAGAAAAATGGCTCTGAACTAAGAACGCAACTAGCTGGATAAAGAACTTTGTTCTTTATTAATCTAGGAAGCCATGCCTCAGTTACTCCAACATATTTTCGTTATTGTAAACATAACCTACAAAATACCAATACCGCAGCGATTCGTAACCAAACGTGTTCGGTTGTTCATTACGTGTCGCCTCCAGAGCAATTTTGATCCGATCAATGACGTCGGCGCATTATTTTTGGGCAATCTGATACAGTGTTGGAACGGTTCAGTCGAAAACGCTATAAAATTCAAGAGAAATGCAAACGCTGTAAGAGATTGTGTCAAACTTTGACAGAGATGTTACAAAAACTTAAATTGTTTAGTTATCGTCATCCACAACCTACTCGAATGCTGCAAAAAGAATTAAACTTTTAATTAAAACTTCGAAGCTCTATATCTCAAAAACTATTTGTATAAAATATCAAGTGTTTTATATTTTTGTAAATATAATTTATGCTCTTTTCAAAAATGTAAAAATATATAGGGTGTTCCATATAAAAAATCAAAGTTCTAGTTTACATCTCAACTATTGAGCACTCAAGAGAAAAGTAATTTATAGCAATGAATTCTTCATGAAAAAGTGCCTTAAGGAAGTTTTTACAGAAATCAAAAATTTTCATAAACAAAAAGTTATAAAGGTTTTTTAAAAATGGTAGTATTTTAAAAAACATCCTGTAGCTTCTAATCGGTACAAGATATCGAAATGCGGTCTTCACCATTAATTTTGTCTTAAAAATTGAGCCGAGGTCAGTTTTTCTCTAACTCTTCTAAAAACAGATGTTTCCTATTAAAAGTGTCAAATTTGACCCACCCTGTACAATCGCATTTAATGTTATATAATTTAGTAAACTTCATTATTACAAATACATGCAATGAAAAAGGCAAAAGTCAGTATTTATTATTATTAAGTATTAAGAAGAATATACAGTGTGTAATCGAATAAGTATCAATCGAATTGTATTAACAATACGTAAAAATTAACGTAATTAACACGAATGAATATCTAAGAAGCTTCTTCGATAGAAATCAAAAATAATTCCTAAAGAGTTGAAGTATAATTTTTCATGTCATCTACCTAGCCTTCGGTAATTAATTGAATTGCACCACAGCATTGCTTAATTCGTTCATCTTCTTGGCGTTTACCGCATAATTTTTGCTAACGAAATTGCTCGCTTGTTCCTTAATTTACGCTGTTAGTTATTGAAAGACATAATTGAATCTCCATTATGTTTCAGAGGCTCGAGTGTTAGAACTGCATTCACCGGATGCCGTTCACAGTTGCGTATTGAGAGCTGCCGATCCAGCGGAAGCCGCAGCTTGGTTCAACACCCTACATTCAGCACTAGCCGTCCTCACAACAGCTGCCCTACACGAAGCTTCTAGAGCCATACCTGATCTTCGACATATAGGATGGTTACTGAGGCGACCCAGATTAGAGGTAATTCATACCGAATAAGGAGTTCGTTAAACAATTTTTGATTTATTTGCGTAAATAATTAAACTTTAGAAACCAACGACGATTTGTGGATTTTATTTCAGTTTATTTGAAATGAATATGCAAATTTCTTTGTAGTTTGGACCCTAAAAACACATTTAATCTACTTCTGCTACCAGTATACGCACAAATAAATTTTTGTTTTGTTTGTCAAAATATGAAAATGTTTTTTTTTATGGGTTCAATGAATACCCTGAATGCAAGAGTTTGCTGTCGATTCAAAAGCAGTAATTGCGTATACATAATGTAGATTCCATTAAAGTGAAATGTACAGTCTTTGCAACATGTTTTGGCATCAAATTTTGTGAATAACAATAAACGTCCCGAGTACAACAATGTAATTTTCAGTAAAATATACACACAATACGAGGGCGACACTGAAAATTTTTAGAAAATCAAACAAGGATTAGTTTTCAAAAGACAAAAATTGTTTTATAGTTTCTCAAAATATTCCCCTTTAACATCAATATATTTTTGGATTCGGTGAAACCAGTCCTTAAAGCAATATATCCACTCTTCCTGAGACACTTCAGAAACCAGGTTTTTGTAATGTTCCGCCGCTTTATCTGATGACGAAAAAGTGATTCTACGCATTTTATCTTTAATTTTTGGAAGCAAAAAGAAATCCAAGGTCAGGCTGCATGGTGGAGGTTTCATGGTGCTAACTTTTGGGGCATCCAGAAACTCAGTTTGTTGTATGGGACGATGCGTTGTCATGATGTAAAATTATTTTTCCTTTTGGCCGTTTTTCACAAACATTTTCAAAAATTTGCGGTAAACAGACATTGTGTACCAATCGGCAGTAACGGTATGTCTATCTTCTAATATTGTAATAGCAATATTACCCATTTTAGAAAAAAGACTAACAATCATCTTCTTACCAGCGCAGCACTGCGAATTCATCGGACATTTGTAGACTTAGGTTCTGTTCGAAAGACCCATTCAGCTGATTGACTTTTCTTTTCAAGATCATAACAATATATCCAAGATTCATCGCCTGTGACGATATTCCAAGCCATATTGGAATTGACGACTTTGAATTGTTCCAGAGTTTCTCTGCACTATTCAATGCGATGATCTTTTTGATCGGAAGTCAGTTTATGTGGATTCCATCGACAACAAAGTTTTCCCACGTCTAACGGTTGATCCAAAATATTTTGAATTTGACTCATATCAATAAAGCCCGGATTTTTAGGTACTTAAAAAGACTGAATTAGGCAGGCAAATAGGCAGTTAATGTCTAAGAAATAGGCGCACTTTTAGGCAGCCTAAAAAAATTTAGGCTTTTCATAATTTCTCCTCTTTCGTCGTTTTATAATAAAAAAACGCTTATTCTAGTTACCTGGTCATTTATTAAGAAATCGGAGAGAGGCTCTTAGGGGCTTATGGAACTGTACAAGTGAATCAAATACATGATTCGCCGTAAGGCATGTATTATAAAAACACGCTTTAAATAGAGACCATACTCGTAAATCGGCGTTTAAGTCTAAAATCCAGACAGTACCTAAGATGGTTTCCTTCCTAATAGAGTAGTTCGAGGACTCAGTAACAGAGGACTACTTTACAGCTTTCCCTTTCAGGGCTTTTCTATTTTTCTATGGTGCTCTAGACGAAGGGTCTTCTTTTCGTAACTATCAAATCATCCAGACCAGGAATATTTAAATTGAAATACCCGTTCGCAAAAAGAGGTCGATGATAAAGTTAAAGAAGAAGCAAAAAATTACAATTTTTAAATTTGAAAAAGATATAAAAATAAAATAATAACTTCCGTTCACAAAAAGGATTAGGCGAACATTTTATAAAAATTACATGAATGTGAAAATTGGTGAAATTCGGTGAACATCAATTAATTTTTCGAATCTTCTCTTCCTGCGGGACCGTATTGTTTACATTATCAAAGACTGAGCCCTTTTTACAATTTGCGACTGCGAGGTTGCGACATCTGTGCGAGTTCCCCTTTTGGTCCCACTCATTTAACTCACTGAAGTGACTTAAGTTGTCTACCCTCAGGGGATTGCGAAGTGTTTTTGGACCGGCTCCGCCACCATGCGTGGATGAGGTTCTCACTCGCTCTAGGTTTTTATCGCATAGCTTATTTATTTTAATGTATCGTAATGGCCATTTATCGTAAGAACAGTCAATATTTTGGCTAAAGTTTGTCGCTTGGGCCCCTTATCGCCTAAGATTGTTTATACTAACAATTAAAGCGTGAAATTCTTTCGTGAATAATCCTGAAGTAATTTTATTTACACGGAGAGAATTACGTTGTAAAAGTAAATATAAATATAGTAATTTTTACAAAAATTTATATTACTATATGTGACAGCAAAATCATTTTATTAACTTAAAAACATATTTATATTAACTGTTATATATTTAAATTTAAAAAAAAAGGATATTCTAAAATGGCTAAAATATAAAATATAATATCGTTTAATATATTTATATTTTAACATTTATATCTACGCACAGATAAGAAGCTACGGGATTCACACGATCACCAACCTTTGCAGCTGCACAAAAAAAATAAGTACTCGATTTAAGAAAAAACGTATATTAAATTAAAATTTTATAAAAAAAATTGTGCAAATCGGTTTTGATTACAGCGGATTCCTCGAGCATGCTCTGTACAGCTGTTTCAGGTCTAATTGGGCCTTCATCAGCAGAACCGTAGCTCGAGAACTCCACTGCAAACCAAACCGATCTGTCCTAGGTTATTCCCCATTGCGATGTGAAAGTAATGAACAATTTAAGTAGTGACATCTTTCGATCGCTTTTTGACCTACAAATTTTATCATATCTGCAGGCCGAAATCATAAATGTTACAAAATCATATGCTTAATGTAATAAAATCGCATTGTCATTTCTTTTAAGAGAAAAATTTACTTGCTTTACTTAAACAATTTTGCTACTTTTAAAACAATTTATTTTATTATTAATGATACTTTTTTTTACAACACGGTTTTTACATTTTCCTCAGTGTAAATTTAAAAATTTTGAATTTCAATTTTCGGCTGTTTAGCTGAACACGTACAGTATATTATTATATATTTCCACACACAAAGAAAACAATTCATAAAAATTAATTATACAATAATTGCCAATTTAGGCATAAAATAGGCAACAAAAAAATTTGTAGGCGCTTAAGCTATAAAACTAGCCAAATACTTCAAATAATGTAAAAATAGGCACTTAGGCACGAAAAAATATACATCTCATTCTAACTAAAATTGTAATCTAGGGGCCAGTTTACAGAAAATTTAATTGCAATCAAATTTTAATGACGTTGTTAATTTGACAGTTCGCAATGTAATTCTTATGGCAACTTAATCGTGATTAATTTAATTCGAAATTAAATATTTGATTTGCTTTCTGTAAACCCACCCTAAGGGCCAGTTTACAGAAAATTTAATTGCAATCAAATTTTAATGACGTTGTTAATTTGACAGTTCGCAATGTAATTCTTATGGCAACTTAGTCGTGATTAGTTTAATTCGTAATTAAATATTTGATTTGCTTTCTGTAAACCCACCCTAAATGTTTCAAACTTAATTGCCTATGTTTTTGTTAAATAAAATTTTAGGCGATTGCCTAAAAATCCGGGCTTTACATATCAATATCCAATGTCGTCCGAATAAATTCATAAGATGTCTGTCAATTTCCTCAAACATTGCTCGAACAGCGGCAATATTTTCATCAGTAACAGTAGTCCTTGAGCGTTCTTCACGAAATTCATCACTAAGAAAAAAAAAACGATCTCTTTTGAATTCGTTGAACCAATTATAAATTGTTGCCTTAAATGGGACTTCTTCGCCAAATGCATTTCTTATGCCCGATTTCTTCATCGCCTTATCTTGGGGTTAAATTTATCTGTCAGTTAGAATGTGACACATATTATGTGTACGGCCAACTCTACGTTACATTCCAACTGTTAGATAAATTAACTTTAGATTAAACGTGGTGAAGAAATCGGTCATAAGCCGATCTTCACATTATTTAGCTGTTAATTACGATTTAAAATCGTAAAAAATCATATGCAGGAAATGTTCTCTAGTCAAATTCATTTTTGGGTGAACACAAAATTTTTAAGTTCTGATAATTAAAAAACTATTAGAGCAAATCGAACAAACTAAACGACGAAAACATTAAAAAGTGGCTACCAGATAAAATAGTACTTCTAGATTATATTATAAGTGAGAGAAATGCAAAATTATACATGAGTGAGACAATTCTCACGAGTGTATAATTGCATTTCGCTCACGTGTGATATACGACGTTTTGTCCAACAGTTGCACTTTTTAACAACAAATAATCTTGAAAAGATATTTTTGAAGTGACATTACTTAAAACGTCAAACAGTCATGGTCGGTCGTCATGGATAAACACTATGGAGTGACTAAAATTAAATTTTAGTCGCTAGAGATTGAAATTTGATTTTTATCACTCAAAACTAACGTAAAAAACCCCTAAAAAGTGCAACTGTTGGACAAACGAATTTTATTTGATTTTAGAAACATGGTATTCTGGGATATTTTCAGTGTTGCCCTCGTATGTAGGAATTGCGAAATTTATAATCAGGCCTATGATGTATCATTGGTGTTAAGAATAACAGCGCTGTTATACATGTAACTGCTCTCGCTGTCAAAAAATGACATGATGTGTCAACATAACATAATAATTTCTACAATTACTTTGTGGTGTATTTTATGCTCGATTAGCATTATATGTGATCTGATAGACATTTATTTGAAAGACGTTAAACCTCTGATGCATTATATTAAGAAATTTCGACACCTTTAAAAGAGGTGTTATCCAAGTGCAGTTAAGATAACATAACTCTTGATTGTGATCTTAACACCCATGATACATCATAGGCCTGAATATGTGTAATGGCCCCATAGGTATTGCATTATCGCTTTAAAAAAATCGCCTTTTATTTATTAGGTTTATTTATTTTAACTTGTTTTTATTTGTCTCAGTCATCACGCTATTGTTTTCTCAAATTATTGTTTCTTAATTGTTTCAGTGCAAAACTTTGAATTAAAGTTTACCACCTAAAGAGCTTAATCTTAATTAAAAAAGTAAGGATGAAAATTTAGTATTTCGCGTGTGAAGAGATGGTGAAAAAAGCACGTCTTCATGAATCAAATTCCTGGCAATATGTGATTTGTATGCAAATACATTTTTCACCGAAATCAAGATACCTTTGGTTACCATTCCGTATCCTCTTCCCACACTTCTTTTTCGTATAGCTGTCAACAATATGGAATAACATTATACAATTATTATTAACAATCAATGATGATTCTTCTCAACAAACAAAACTGAGACAAGAACGCTTCTCGTAATTTTTTGAAAACTGAACTTTGAAGAACCAGATTTACTGTTTCGAGGTAAAATTAACTTATGCTTACGCCACGACTCAAAAAATCAGTATCTTCTTCAAAACAGTCACATACTGAACATGATCAATATTCAAGCATTTGACTTTCGGTGGAACCGCATGTTTTGTTCTTCTTTGTTGTAGAATACTTCTTCAATGCCGTTACTTTTTGTAATGCAGTACAAAAGTCGACAAAAAAAGAACGAACATAGTAAGCGGTTCAACCATAAACCATGGCGAAGCCTATAAGTTTATTTGCGAATTCATTTTTCAAATTTTCTTTTTTCATATCATGACAATCGAGATGAACCATGTGAGGTATGCGTTCATAGGAAATCTTCAATGCCGCCGAAGTCTTCGAGTTTATTTGGAAGATGCATCAGCACTTACCAATAAAATATACGGAATGGATAATTAAACGCCCTCTAGTGGTAACTACATTTCGTTCGCAAGCTATGTCCGAGATAAAAAAAAATAATCAAATTTAAATGTTACGGGTGATGTCATTTTTCCCCTCTTAGAGACGTCGGACAGATCATTTAAATACTGTGATTACGAAAAAACAGTTACACCCTTAACCCTTCTTTCCTATTTCCAATTTATCGAATTTGTTAATTACGATCAACATGCTTTTCAACTTTTATTATACAAAGTGAATGACAATTGTACCGACAAAAAAAAGCGCTGTTACAGATTACGAGAAAAATGTTTGAGAAATTCGTGTTAACAGTTTATAATTAAAAAATTACCCCAAAATCAAGCTCCGGCACTGCGTACGAAATACGACGGCCACGTTCTACAAATGCGGCACTATAAAGTTTTTTTTTATTGACTACTCGCTTGCACACAATGCAATCTTGACACACATCTCAATTGGTTTTATTGTAGTCGTCCAAGTTTTGTATCGGTTTTATAATCTTGCTGTGAAAAAAAGCTTCAAAGAGACCGGCACTGCGGTGTCTCTGTCGCCTCCCTATCGCTCCTTTTAATAGCAAGACCATAAAACCGCTACTAAATTGGGACTACTATACACGTTTAACAGCTGGGGAACGCAAATTTCTTTTGCGCGACGTAATTATTAGTAATTTCTAAAATAACTGGAATTGCGTATGAAATATGAATAATAAATTCGCACATAACTGTGTAAATAACTGATTGTTAATTCGTGCCGATTATTTACTAGAGCGGAATGTATCAGCGGTTTCGTCCAGAAAAAAAATCGCAAGGATTTCAATCTGGTGATAGCAGGAGTCAAATGCATGACCCGTCAGGCAGTTGATAGTAAAATGTTCGCCTCGTCATCGCACGGAGACAATAAAACTATTAAGGTACAATATGTTGTTTCAAACGTCGCTAGTATTATGCGTAATATTAATTGATAATAAATAATTAGCGCCACATAAATTACATTTGCAAGGAATCGGATTTTTCCGAAGATGTGAAATGATTTATTAGTTCTGAAGTTCACCGCCAACAAGTGTTTTTGTTTATTACACTACAAAAACTTTATTAGGTAGAGCTGTTTTAAACGCCATTGGTGATATGCGTACAGTTTCGAATTAAATCGCGTACGTGAATGAATGTAATAGATTACGGGATCATGTTTAAAAAATTCTAATTGGAATAGTTTATAATTAATTAAGAATTGAATTAAAAGGGAAATGAATGCTGCGTACGGTAGAATGAAGAAAGATTTACAACCAGTGCGTGGAGTTGTAAACGCATCTGTAATTTGCAAAACTTTTAATAGATTTGTGTTAATACATACCGATGGCTTAGTGGCAATACCGCGTGTCATCAAAATTCGCCGATTTAATTTTAATACCGCGTATCAACCTTTTCTGGAACTGCGGAGTGCTGATAAGGAAAGGAACTGCCAAAAATTCGAATCAAAATGTTCTCTACATGTCATCGTAGTAAAACAAATAAAGTTTTTTATATGTGTTTCAATTTCAGACACTTTTTACCTTCTCCTGAAAAATTGGCAAAATGTTGATACGCAGTATTGCCACTAAGCCATCGATACACCAAACGAAATTATAATAATTAACATTCGAAACAGATTACGAATGAGTTTACTAATTTATTTGTTTACCTGCCAGAGCGTATGTTCAAAGTGTGGCTAATCTACTTCAAGTGATTGGCTGCATGCATTTGACAAGTAAATACTTTCGAATTCGTATTTCACGTCGGGCGTTGACCTAAAACGAAGTTGTGCAGTTCCACTTAAAGGTCAAGTTCACGAAGCCACGCCGCCGTATTATAAAACTATAAAAAAAAAACTTTTGGGGCTAACTTTTGATGAATTATTTCTCGAAAACCAAAGTACAAAGAATTTTTTTAACATTTTTCCCACACTCTTGGACATCGCTTCTTTTCGTGGTTTCATTTTGTCGGGTTAATTAACAGTCACCCTGTACAACGATGCTTGCTTCAACCCTTTGATGTAAAATTTGACATATATTTTTTATGAACCACTGTTAATTGCCGTGGTTGCACGATATTTCATCAATGCATTACGGACCTAAGTTAATTAGATATCAATGCCCCACGTAATTAAATAAAGTAATTGAATTGAAACGAAATGCAATTATTTATTTTAACGAAATTTCCTTTTCGTTCATTTCATTTTCAGTTGATTGAAAAAGTACGTGCAGAACATCAAAAGCGATTTACTGTCAAATGTTAATTTTCACGTGTTTATTTTACTGTGCAAATAAAGTTAACGGATAATTTTAATACATTTATTTCACACTTCAGCAATTTGACAGACTTTTTTAAACGAATGATTTTTTTTTTAAGGTATGGGATTCAATAGGACCATATGTGAACCGCTATGTGTAACAATAGCAGTCCGCACATTGTCAATACAAAGGAAGAAATAAATAAATAATGCTGTAACAACCAGTCTTTGTCACGATTAATACAAAATATGTATATTTCTTCCCTCGTCTTACTATGCATTGCAAATCATTTGACAGGCGGTATATAGTTTTTCCTTTCAAGATATTTCATTTGTGTAACGTTTATTTTGATTCGCCTACTATTTACAGTTTAATTTAATTGTTTAATTGTTAGTAGATTGAAAACATGAATTTAACACAGAATTTTATAACACTTTCTCAATTTAATGAACTGAGATCTCATTCAATAGTGAAGGAACTTATTAGTGGAAGTGAATATCGTTTTTAAACAACTATAAGAAACGAAACGTTCCGTCAGCTCAGCTAACCTTCGATCGACTGAAGCACATATGCATCCGTTCCATTAAATACGTGTGCGATAAAAGTGTGGTAGACTTTTGATCGTAATTAATCGGAGCTTTTCGGTTACAAAACTATACAATTAAGATGTTACAATAAAAAATTCAGAATTTCGAATATTAACCAGACTTATTTTCAGTTTACTTAAAGTGTGAAACTCTTCTATTGCTGAAAGATCAACTAAAAACTTTTCAGTCATAAATAACGAATATTTTTCATTTCGTCTTCAATATTTTGTTTACGAACAAACTCTTCCGTATATTTGAATTTCTATCATACATTTTCAGGCTGCAATATTCGTGAATGTGTCGGAATATAACGTTGCAGCTGTATATTTGTTGTAATCAACGGTTATAATTATTACATCAAAGTTTACGTCTGTATCTGAAGCAATTTGTTAACTTCCCCTGTGTTATGATGCCTTGTGCAAATAGCGCGCTGAGAATTGTTATTGTTTCAGAACAATATGTCAAGTTCAGAAAGTTCAGAAGACATGGACCGATGGCATTCTATATTCGCAGCTGTGACGGATAGCGAACTCCGGTTGTATGAGAGCGCCCCTTGGTCCGGTGAGGCGTGGAGGGCACCTGCAGAGGCGTATCCCCTGATAGCGACACGTTTAGTAGGTTCCGGAAGGCGTGCGGAATTACCTGAATTTAGTATTCGATGTGCTACGACTGACGGAGTTATAACTCATAGTCTAAGAGCAGAAACTCATCGTGATTTAGCTGGGTGGGCGAAAGCTTTGGTAAATGGAAGTCATGCGAGTGCTGTTACACAAAGAGAACTAGTTTGTAGTAAGTACGAACTGATTTTACGACTATGTCATACTTAGATATCCTAAGATTCTACAAAGTACAACAGTTTTCCTGAGTGAAGTTCTGAAAATGTTCCTCCTGAAGATATAAAAATCTTTCCTTCAAATTACCCCCTGCTATCAAAAGAGAGATTCGTAAAATTGAAAAAACTTTTTTATAAGTTCTTCTAAATTTGTAATTATAATGATTACAGATCAATTCTCCTATTAAGTAACACTGTTGGTGACAAATAATGAAAATTTCAATAAAGAAAAGATGAATTTGTTAAACGTGTTTTGCGTCGCAGAAGCAATTGAATTTTGTAAGAAATTTTCTAAATTCCCTTAAAGTATTTCTACCCGCCCAGCAACAAAATTGATCCCAGGGTATTAAAGAACCTTAAACTTTCTTGCACAGTTTTATATAGAACATTCATCATCGATATGATGCTATCGCAGCGAAAAATTACATTCTACCTTGTGTGCGGTCTTCCTTGCCACAAACGGAATGTATTCAAGCTACTTATTACCATATTTCCCTGCACTTAAATAAGCCGACTTTTTGTGTGCACGTTGCAGGGGTACATTTAGTGGAGCAGCTCGTAAATCATAAGTTGACTGTTTTTCAACCCTTACTTCTGCAACTGTCTGAACTTTGTTAAACACGTAGTATTGACGTTAGCTCTACGTTGATTTATAACTTATGTTTCTTTCTGAATCCAAATATATGTAAATATAAGCCCAGGAAATCTTAAATATTATAACCAAATTTAAAATAAAAAAAAAAACGAGAGCCATTAGTCTTCACATTTTCATTGATCTGCAATGGCAGCGGAAGCCCTTGCACCCCAAAAAACAAAACAGAAAAAGCTGTACGAGAAAGAGTATTTCCGTTTTCAAGAATGGTTGAGTTAATAAAGATTACTTACTTACAATTTATATTGTTATTTTCCACGATAGAATGCCTTGAAAATTTTTGACGCCCTAGGGCATTATTTCAATGCTAACGCGTCTTAAAGTTGAGCCATTAATGTGTTATAATAGTCCAGTCGGACATTAAAGCATACACCAGTACACCAGTGTAGGATAACAAACACACTTAATATTAGTGTACTGACTTTTACACACTTATAGAAATTGGCATCTGTCAGCGAACACTAAAAACATTTTCAATTTATTGCTCTAGAGCATTCTCAGAGTGTCTTCATCTACTATTATTACACTTGGTTAAAACAATATGAGAATACTCCGAGAGTACTTGCTCTAGCGCTCTAGAGCAGTAACTCAGAAACGCTATAAGTACCTAACGGAAATCTATTTATAAATGTGGTAACTTACTTCTTATTTATGAACGCGACATGGTACATCATAAAGCATTCTAAATAAAGATCCTTTATAGCAAATTTAATAAGAAATAATGACCACTTATGTCGAAAGAGACCGGAAACCGCTTAACAAAATCCGCCTGCAGTCTTATAAATGTTTTCTTAGCGGTGAATTGCAAGAAAAGGTCTCGTTGTATCGCCTCCTCGCTCGTTCGTTTTCTTTTGAAATTGTTTACAGGAAAAAGCTCTAAAAACAAACAACAAGATCCTTCAAAATAAGGATAACGTATGAGTGGCAGAGAATTGTACATTTACGAGTGTTCCAACCCAGGAGATTTAAAGAAAATATTATTTTATATTTTCCATTTTATTGTATCACGTCGAAAGGACGATTCACAAAACTCACAAATTAATAATAAATGATCTTAATATTATAACCAGCGATCAATAGACAAACGAATTAGAGTAAGCGTTGAAATAAATGCATGTCTTGGATAATAACGTCATATTAGTATTAATTGTCAATCAATTGTGACATAAATAACACGTCGGAAATGTTGTTTAACGTTAGACTCGCAGTTGTTCATAAAGTATCTTCATGCAGGCAGTAGTCATTTTATGTAACTGCTTTAATTTTTTTTTTTAAATAAAACGTTTTTCTTACTTTGTAAAAACGTCAAAGTGACTGAAGGAACGTTCGATGGACTAAATGCATCGCCAACTCTAATTCATTTTTCATTTGATCACTTCCTAGTTTCTGTAATTAAAAATGTATTTATCATTAAAAAATGAACTTCTAATGTTTAAGTAGATCAATTACATTACCATTAATTATGTACATATGTTCTTCACTCTTTTCAGCTTTTTATTAAAATTATCCACTTGTGGCGCTTTATAATGACGTCTTTGGCAATCCTTATGATATAAATCCTTTCAGGATGTTTATGGAAAGGCCGACCATCACAACTTGTAATTCACTACGAAAACGGGTTCACATTATTAGAAGCAGGTACGGGTTCCAGGACGTTATGGAGATACCCATTCGATCGCCTTCGAAATTCTTCGGATGACGGTAAACGAATGTTGTTCCTAGATTTTGGCGGTGAAGACAGTGAAATAGTGAGTACTAACCCAACGAATGTCAATTTCAAAGTTAATCATTTCTTTTTGTAGGAACTGGACATGGAAGGGTGTCCAAAACCGATTGTATTCATCTTACATAATTTCTTGTCTGCCAAAATACATCGACTGGGTTTATATGTGTAGCTGTAACTTGATTTACGTTTTATATAACTACTCTAGCAGAAATATTTTGTCAATTAGTAGTCATATAATAAACAGAATCATGTAGCCAAATTCTACATACAGGTAGGCGGTAGTTTTCACTTGAAATTAAAAAAAGAAATAGCATCAGTATTGGTCTATTTGAAAATTTGTGCCTTTAATGTAAGTTTTATAAGTTCCGATATGGTACAAAATTCTGGGTTTCGTTATCCGTAAAACATCACGCTATTTTCACTTTCAGAAGCATCAAATTTGATTTAACCACCGCATGCAGAAATGTCTTTCGACTTGCTGTTATTTTTATAAGCCTTCCCTATACTGCACTTATCTTCCGTACTTGCAAAAATACGCATTTTTTGGAAGCGTCTCGTCTTCCTATCCCGTACAAGTTTCATTGTAACAACTTTCCAGAGGTGCACTTACCATCATAACAGCAAGTTCTGTACTCGAAGACACTAATACCAAAATCAAAATAATCATTTACTTTAATTACCTCATATTTTCAAACAATAATTTTTACTAGTAAGTAAATAGTACCATATTTTTATGTATTTATACAACTGTCCCTATAGGCTAATGGTTTTTATAAACAAATTCCTTTTTGTATATGACGAATATCTTCCAACATATTCAATAAAGTATTACAATACTAAACGACAGTCACTGTCCATTTTTTAGACTAAACTATATAAGAATGTAATTGTATATACAGCTTTTTACTGTTAAAATTTAGATACCTAACGAAATAGTCACCAGTAAGGTTAGTGATATTTTATCTTTGTATATAATTATTAATGGCATTGTATTATAGCAATAAATGTACACGCACTGTCATTTAAAAATAAAATGGTAAACAACAAATTTATTTTTTATTTATCAACGTAAAGAGAGTTGAGTGAATTACAACAGGTATCGGTGGATATCTCCATAGTTTTGCAGAAACTTTTAATAGCTAAATTTTATTAAGATGAAAATTACTCGAATATGATTTTCAGAATACTTGAATTTCCACTTTTTCGGTCTCTTCATTACTGAAATTAGGAAAATTCCTGAAGTATATAGGAGTGGCTGTTGAAAGAATGTAATAAAGTGAAAGAAAGACCCCTACGCTTCTTCATGATTAAAGAGAAGCTGTTCACAGTGGGAATCGCGTTCATATAAAATGCTTGATAATTAAAAACTTTTTAAGCGCCCTATAAAATACTGCAATCTCAGAAATGCCACATTTGATATTAAAACTACTTTTGCACGTAAAAAAATGAACGCTCGACAAATTTCCTTCAATTTTGCAGAGTAAAAAAGTTAGTAAGTCAGAGATCATCATAGGTATTTCAAAAAAATCTCTGTAACAATTTTTTTTGAGATAAAATTTACTTACCGAACCATTTACCTTTTATGGCAATCCAATTACGTACTATTTTTACAATTACTTAGAGTAATATAGAGTTTCCATATACATATACGTATCTTTCTTGTATTTCTGAAACTACCTACCTAATATGCCTATTATTTCTTAATAAACATATTTTATTTATGGAGTCAGTCGATGTTGAATTATGCAGTTGACATAAAAAGAGTTCAAAGAACCAAAGAAAAAAAGTGATAATTGTTTGTAAAAATTAAAGACGTCTGTTGAACTCCCAAAGCCAAAGAAAAAAAAAACAATAAAAGGTAGGTAAAAGTTAAATTGTTAATAAGCATAAGAAACACTAAAGTTTTATTATGTGTTCCTTATGCTTATTAACAATTTAACTTTAATCTACCTTTTATTGTTTTTTTTTTCATTGGCTGACGGAAGTTCAACAGACATCTTTAATTTTTACCAAACAATTATCACTTTTATCAAAAAACCATCTACTCTCAATTATAAAGAGGTTTCATGTAATAACTTGACACCCTTTGTTATGCGCCAAATCACAATAAAGACCATGACATGAGCTTCAAAGAAGAAATAACTAAGTAAGCTCAAAAATATGAAAGTAGACGAAAAGAAAAATAAATACTCAATAATGAACTTAATAAAATATACTGCACTGTAATTTTGAATTCAACTAAACGAACGTTTAACTTGCATCGAAAATAAAATAGTTTGGTATTTAATAAAGATGCTTCATGCAAATTTTACAGAATTTAAAAAAAAATGTATAAATAAAAGAGCCTACGGTTGAGTTTAAAAATCGCCTCTGTTTTTTTTTTAAGTTTGCAAAACAAACCGTTCAAAATAATTCAAATTACTTCACAGATTATTAATTAGCGTGAAATTTGACAAACTGTTTCTTTCATTAAATAAGAAAATTCATATGTTGGCCATCGAATTTCAATTACACTGTATACGATTTTTTTTTCTTATTAAACCGTTTTTCTATCTCTTATAATAAGCAAGATTCATATGTTCTTATCCATATCCTTTATCTTCAATGACAAAAAAGTACTTAGGAGCAGCAAAATATTTTTGGATACACTTGTAAATTATTTTTCTAAGTTGTAAATATTGGAATAATACCGAGTGATTTTTAAATTTTTTTATCAACTCTTGCCATGGAATGTGGGCGGTATGTCTTAGCTTTACTGTAAAGCCACAGTGTAAGTAACTATCCAGTAGCGTCACTTAAACATCAGTGTCAAGAAAAGCGGCCATATTGTTTGATGCCCTTATGGAAATGTAATTTGCAATCTCTGACGACTAATCCAGATAGACTGGGCAAGCGAGCCTTAAAATGTAGCTAACATATTCACAAGGGTGAAAGGAGATCTGTTTATACTAAGATTACTTTAGTGATTCGTTACTTTCAAATTGCAGTCGATAATTTTCGGCGGATGTCGTGTACCGTAATCCGGGGTGTATTCGAGCACAACTTTTGAATTCGAACGTTTGACGTTTGCGTGTTTTTTTAGGTATCACATCTAAGAAATCACGTGAAACTTCAAGGACGCTCGAATTCAAGTTGAAGGTAGTGATTTTTTTCAAAGATATTTATAACTAGATAAAGGGATTGTATATAAATTTGGACATACGTTTGGGACAACATCTAGAAATACGTTTTATTCTATCTCTGTTAGACATACATTTAAAGTATATATTTTCCTTCTTTAAAAGCCAGCGCATGCATGCATTTTCAGCTTCTAGACGAAGAAAGATACACATTGATGTCAGGACGCTTGTATGCTGAATAAAGTAAACCGACTTGCAATCAGTCGAGGATTTCATCATACATGTTAGCCCACAGTTGCTGCTGTATCTCTTTATCTAGTTATAAATATCTCTGGATTTTTTAGATGTGACATTTAAAAAATCGCGTGAAACTTGAAAACCCCAAACGTTCGAATTCAAAAGTTGTGTTCGAATACACCCCGGATTACGGTAACGTAACAAAACTCATAGGCGTAGATACTATTTTTATTGCGGTATCTGTATTTAATAAATTAATTCAATTTAATTAACTAATTAATGAATTTAACAATTCTATTTCGTAGTGAATAATCTATTATTTCAATTAACAAATATATTTTTTGTAATATTCTATTTTTACCTCCATTTAATGAACGCCGCCTATGTGCACTACGGATGAGTAAATAGTACCCCCACCTTTCCCTCCAACTGCAAGATCTGTTTGCTTTCAAACAAACCGTTTTACTTTGCAGACATTAGCAGTCTATCTTGATTAGTCGTCGAAGTTTACAATTAGTAGGTATCAAACAAAATGGCAAATGTGACAGTTATACTCTAGTAACGCCACTGTGTAAATGATTATACCACAGCATAAATTCATATTATCCGTTCACGTTCTTTTTGTATTCTAGTACGCCATGTTTTTTTTTCGTTAGGTTACGTGCAGGTATTTTGATAGAACTCAAAATGTGACAAATGTAAACTACTGACAATTTAGCGTCAGTCCCATCGACTATATTGCTTCTTATACTCTACGATGGCACGAAGAAAGTAAAATAATAGCATTAAAACAAATAATTACTTGTGACTTTTTAATACTAAGTCAAAATGCTCAAAATCATCAATGTTTTTTGGCGTCAGTTTTCAAAAATATAACCATGAAATTAAAGTGGAATATATTCACTTGGAGGTACCAACAAAAATGTCACCCTAACACGGCCTACTCTGAATGCAAAAAGAACGTGAATGAATTATACAGCAAGTTCACTCTCCTTGGCGGGAAAATTTCCCGCGCAAACTGAGCCGCCATATTCCGGATGGATAATCTGTCTAACCTGTATTCGACTGGAAGCACGGAGTGTTTCTTTCTCTCACTCTTACATGCACAGAAACGCAGTCGCTCTCCCTCACACTTCTGCTCATTGCGTGCATCGAACATTATGTCGAATGCGCCCTTAAATTGCACAAATATGATCAGTGGTGTCACGTGTAATTAGCAGCATAATAGGTGCTTTCGATTATGCATGCTGGGGTAAACTTAAACTCTAGGCTTTCAAGTAATAATCGGATACTTCAAATTAAAAATAATCTGTCATCTGATTATCAAAATGACCTAAATAATTCGATCGTCAAAATATTTTTATTGCGGCACTGGTGTATCCATCCGCAAAATGGCGCCAAGGTCAAAAAAACTTGCCCCGCCCTATCAAAGGTGCCGACAAACAGTTTCCATCATGCTGGTTATGCTGTGATTATACCGTGGTAAAGCAGCATCAAGAAGTGCAATGAGTTACTTTTCACCTAAGCTAAAGGCCAGTACACAATGGATTTGCATAAAACATAAGACATAAGCCGTAACAATAATTCGACCTATGTAAAGAAGTGTGATGTAACACAATAGCTCCGTAACGAGAACAAAGCAAATGTGTTTCTTATGTCTTATGTTTTATGCAAATCCATTGTGTTCTAGGCTTTAGACATGCTATCCAGATTTCATGGCAAGAGTTGATAAAAACTAAAAATCACTTGGGAGTTGATAAAATTAAAAAATTTTAAAAATCACTCGGCATTATTTATTTATAAAGTTTTGTTTCTTAATTTTTTATTTCATGACAATTACCTGCAAGCAATGCTAGTAACATATACCCATAATCAGTATGAAAATTTTATGGAGATTAACATAAACCAGCTAATATTTATTATTTTAAACAATGACCCATAATTAGGTTTGATTAAAATTTGAATTCTCACACATGAAAGCCTTAAGTTGCATTAAACTTTTATTAATGCAATTTATTACGTTTAATTCTAATTAAATTCAGATGTTAAATAATATTATAAGGGTGGGTTTACAGAAAGGAAATCAAATATTTAATTACGATTAACTGTTTGATTGAGCTTAAATTTCGTGTTGCCATAGAAATCAAATTGTTAAACTAAGGCAACGCTAATTTTAATCTCAATCAAATAGTTAATCGTAATTAAATATTTGATTTTCTTTCTGTAAACCCACCCTAAATGTTATGTAATATAATTTAATAAAAGAGATCTGAGGAAGATTGAAAATACAATTTAAGACAGGCATGGTTCATTCCAAATCTTGCGTCTGATTAACAGGAACGTCCGGCTAATGGAGATTCAGGAGCAGAATTACGCATTTAATCTCTTTCCAAAAAGATGTTCGTTGGAAACAAATGTCCGCATAGTGTTAGTGTTAGATATTTCACTCAATTGTTAATCCATTATGAATTTTATTGTATTGTTAAGGGCCATATGCACCAAACACTTTAATCGAGCTTAAATTTGAGTAACGTTTATGTTGTGACATTTGAAGTTTCATAACATTGGGCCATATGCACCAAACACTTTAATCGAGCTTAAATTTGAGTAACGTTTATGTTGTGACATTTGAAGTTTCATAACATTGTGTAAGTCACATTCTAAGTGACGCTTAAAGTTAAGCTGAGTTAATTCGTTCGGTGCATACGGCCATAATTCATCCCTAAATGATAAATTTTAATCAAAGGGGGAGAGCTAGGGCAAAACTATTTAATAAATGGTAGAAATTCTTACGTCAAATAATAATAATACATGATACTTATGTTGAAGTCTATTGTTATATTAATATATTGGCTCAGGTTGCTGCGTCATCAAGATGTTAAATCTTTTCTTAATTGTTATCCTCTGTCTTGAATATTTATCTTCAGGTGAAAAGCGTGCTACAAATCAGTTTAATTTTTATAAGAAACTATAACTTACAAAATATATTACCTGGATGAGCTGAGAAAGTGGGTTTACCTTCGGGATCTTTCTTCTAGAAATAAAAACAAGAAACCCACTCTTGGCTGATATTTCGCATTCAAATAAAATATACATACCTGAAGCGTGTACACACGTTCTCCGTTAGTATCAAAATAATACATGAGATACATTTTAGTAAGTTTTTAGATGAAACTGTTTGTTAAAATACTCTTCAGTTTAATTGCAGAAGTAACTCTAACCTAAATCTGCGCACGCTGACAGCTCAGTGTAGCCAACAATAATTTTTCCCCTGAGCTCTTCTTGTTAACAATGGACTAATCGAAGTCATCAGATTTAATACGTAAATAATAATTACATATTCAGAAAGTTGTTAGTTATTTTCCATAAAAGCATAATTCTTATGTATTTAGTTTATATTTACAATTACAAGGTACAGTTACTGCCTTGGGCATTAGGTGGCGGCACCTACGTATTTCATATCATTTTCTGTATACAAGTCGCAACCACATATTAATATGGATTAATAAATGTTAAACGTTATAAAACTAGCCGATTCGAGATTTGATTTTCAAACAAGTCGCCATTGTTGGTAATTTAACATTTTCGCCTGGTAGTTGTTGCCAACCCGCTTGAAATAATTCCGTTAAGGAGAAGTAGTGGAATTTTTACAATCGAGTTGGCAACGTTGAAGTAGTAGAAAACCACAGTAGCAAACCATGAACAAATTCAAAAGAAAAAAACATTTCGTTATTTGGTTTATCAAAAGGTATATTCCTATTCTATACGTATTCATATACATAAACTTTTTAAATAATAACGTTTCTTCTTCTCATGTAAGGCATGGGTACTCACAAAACAAATTTATTGAAAATAGATAATCGAAAAACTATAGGCGTTTGATTTTAAGATCGCAGCGCTACCGCGGATAAATTTGAATCTGTGTAAGCTCTTCGGGATTTTTGTAATGCACGTGTTTAAGTGCGTACCAATACAAATACACTATAAACATCTGGACTGCTAGCAGCATATGATTTACAATGTCCCCAATATCAATCACGCTACCGTGTTGCCTGACGAGCAATATCGAAACTAGTACTTACCCGTAAAACGATTCTTTTTCATCGATCTTGTTTTACTATGTATAAGCAATTGCATCACAATTTGCAGCAAAGTAGCGTCTCCGACCCATTCCATTAAATTAGGCACAACACTCCAACTTGAAAAAAGTAACAAATTTGACGAAAAGTTTACACAGGTTATAATTAAGCAACTCTGACGGATAATGCTACCAACCTATTCTGACAACCAGTGTCAAAATTTCAAACATTCAAGTTGCAATTTATGTAGTTCAAGGATGTAAAACGTAAACGAAACCGTTCCTCAGTTCTAGTTGTACTTAAAGCACAAGAGAACCGGTTCAAGGAACTGAATTTACAGTAGTTTTACATCTCTGACGTAGTTTCCAAAGTCGCCACTTGGCAACTTCATGTCGCTCATGATGGAGACACATTTTCAAAACCGCTAGCAGTCCAGATGTATATAGTCAAAGGATACGTCATATACTCAGAATTGACGCCAAAATATGAGATGTTATGTAGCATACAAGGGTTTGTTTAGTTGACACCAGGTGGCGAACGCTTAGCTGCAAACTCCAATAGGTATCATATGAGTCATTGCGAAATATTTTGAAACTGAAATGTTCTTGAAATCGTAATACTATACACTACACCATGGCCTTCTAAATTTAGCTTCTAAATTTTGCACTTACACATGACTTACACAATAAATTCTAGTATCCAGCTGCTATAGAGTATAAAGAAATTAGGCAACACATCTTGCAAAATGGCCGAAGGTCACAAAAATTGAATCCCACAATCAAAGAAGCTGTTAGACAGTCAAAGTAGTGATGTAAAATACGGTATTTTAAAATATTTTGTACAGCCCTACATGTATTATACCCAATTTATGATAAAATATCGTATCTTATCATAAAATACACGTAAGGCTTATAAAATATTTTTAAATACCATATTTTTACAACACTAGCCACAACCATTTAGATGGCTAATCTTAAAATAGGTATCATAGTTTTAACGTTTACTGTTACAGTTTATTCTAATTTTCCTGTAAAAGCAATGGCAAGATCACGAAATAAACATTTTGATCATAGTCTTTTTCTTTTGGTTTTCTGCTTTTGTCAATTGTGTTTCCGAATTTGTAAAATGACTTTCCAATTCATTCAAAGTATAGTAGGCCTGCGGATTGGAAAGTCATTTGACAAATTCGGAAACATAATTGACAAAAGGAGAAAACCAAAAGAAAAAGACTGTAAAACTTGATGATAAAACTTAATAAATAAAAAAATTGTGGGAATGGTCTTGGAGGTGAAAGTTTCCCCGTAATTAACCCTTCTTCTTACTGTGGCAGCGGAATTTTAATGAGAGAGGGAAACAAATATTTTTATAAATTTCCCAGGACATTCCAACGTTGGGACATCATTTTGTATAGCTGTCACTATAAGTCCAAGGATGAGCAGATGAGCGGGGTCCAGCAATATATTTTGTTCAAGGTTGTGCCTTTCCTCTACAGCAATACATAACATTTAACATTTGATTTTTTGTTACAAGGTAATAGATAAACCTGTATCGTCCTTTTGACAAGCTATTTTGCTAAACTGCTTCTTCGCCTACCTGGGCATTTTGTCTTCTCAAAGCTCCTATGCGTCCAAATCTTTGTTTGAACTCAACTTGTTCATGTGGAGATCTCTTGCTACACAATGAACTAAGGAGTATTTTTCTGGAGCCGTCAACAAATCACCACAAATTTCACTTATTTCAGCATTCTTTTCCTTAAAATTCTTGCCGTCTTTTAGCAACTTTTTGCTATGCTGTTCCTTATTCTTCTAAGTGATTTTATTATTTTGTACCGATTCTAAATTTTTCTTAGCCGTCGTATTTCCTTTTCCATGTTTCACCATTTCGCTGTAACTCGGCTTTTCCAATTCTGCATTTATTTCAGGAACTTTCCTCTTTTCAGCATATTGTAGTGGTTTTTATAAATTTTGAGTTTATTATTAAAATATTTTTTAAGGCTTATCTCAGGTAGTAAATTCTTTTTCATATTAAGAAAGTCAAATCTTCTTTTAATTGTTTGTATGTTTTTGAAAATATCAATATGTTTAAATAAATTGCTTACGATTGTAGCATTTTATTCATTTATTGAATATGTTTTAATTTTTTTAAGAAAGGACTTTAGATTTGTCTTAAGGTTACTAAGAAAACGCAGTGCGGAGGACTATACGTTTAATGCCGACATGTTTCGGCCTTAGGGAAGGCCATCTTCGGGGCGACTACAATAATAAATCAAGCAAGTTAGTGCCCGTAAGGCAATAAGAAAAATTTACATACCTAAGCTCTAAATTAGGTGGTTGTCACACGATTTTCACAATAAGAAATTATTAATTTCTTAATTATGAATTATTGACTGTTAGTTTACCTCCTTGTTAAAAGGAATTTATGTCATTGTTAAGACTACCAGTAGATTGATAAACCCATTTTCTCTGCTAACAATCGGATAACGCTAACAGTCACTATACCAATCGATTGAAAAACCGGGCCTTACGGGCACTAACTTGCTTGATTTATTATTGTAGTCGCCCCGAAGATGGCCTTCCCTAAGGCCGAAACATGTCGGCATTAAACGTATAGTCCTCCGCACTGCGTTTTCTTAGTAACCTTAAGACAAATCAGACAGTTCTTTCTTAAAACCTTTGGTTACTAATATCAATTATGGAGCAACTTACCAAAAAATATTTTTTAATTTCTAATTTTATAATTTTATCTAATCGGTTTAAATATACTTTGTCCGCCGATAGATTGGAAAGTTTCAAATGTGCTAACATATTAAAATACCCTAGAACCGAGTAACGTTAACCAATAGTATTACTTCGCAGGCATTTATACCAACAGCAAGCGCATGATGTGCTCACTCGATGCTACTCAATTTTAGGGTATTTTAATAAAATTTTCCAATCTATCGCCGGACAGAGTATACTTTAATTACGACCCTTGCAAATCGTCGTCAAAGTATTCAAGTATTCAGAGTATCTCCATCTTCTTTTAACCTCTTGCAATAACAGGGGATGGAGATACTCTCAAGGTGCTCTGGAGCAGTCAGTCGAAAACGCTATTAGATTATATCTTCTACTACAATTTCCTTTTGTCTACTAACTGTAATTTCCTCATAGATTCTTCTGGTCTAATATTTAAGCTAATTCAAATAAAAATTCTTAAAAGTTTAACTGTTATATTGGAAAATTATACAAGAAACACTAACTGAATAACTAAAATTGAGAAATTAGAACTCTAGTTTAAATAATTTAACGAATGAAATGATTAATAAATTGTAAAGGTCAAAGTTATATTAATGTATGAAGAGCGAATTTATTTAGATGTTGTCTTTATGAAGGCCAAAAGTATTCTGAATTTTCTCTTTGCGAAATGTTTATTTACAGCTTCGATAAATATTATTCACCATATCAACGATCATCCTTATGGCAACTATCACTTGGTTATAATTTTTTTATATTGCGCAACACCGTATATTGTTGAAATGAAAACAGACACCCAATTTGAAATCGTATAATATTTTCATATCATTTTCAAAGCCAATATCCTTAGTGTATATTTAGCATTTTCTCTTCAAAATAAAATTAAAAAAAATTAATATTATGTATTGGGTAAACTTGCAATTTATGTTGTCTTTCAAAATAGTCCTAACTTGTTCAGATAGAGGGTGGCGCAAAAGCAACTTTACGATTTTAAATCAAAAAAATACATAAGGAAAATAAATTTAAGTTTATTTGGAAAATATTAACAGAAAGTTGTTTTAATAATGTTTAATAATGTTTTCTCTTTCACGTTGACACAAAAGTGCTCGTTTAACCACGATCACTTGGTGCAGAGTTTCGCGAGATATTGCCAATATCCCCTGTTGAATAAATGCCTTCAGTTGTTCTAAAGTGTTAGGCTTATTCACAAAAACCTTTGCCTTTAGGTAACCCCAAAGAAAAAAATCCGGAGTTGTAAGATCTGGGTATCTTGGGGGATCTTATGTCTCCATTTTTCGAAATTAAACCTAAAGGCAAAGGTTTTTGTGAACAAGCCTAGGCACTTTAGAACAACTAAAGGTAAATATTTGATCAAAAAAATTATTATGTATGTATATGTAGATAGTAATCCAATTGGTTCTTATAGCAGGACAATAATGATTGTTTTATTTAATAGGAGACCGGTATACATAGAACGGTTTATTAGTTAATGGTCGTCTTCCACCCTCTTGTATATTGCGTTACATTTTTTATTTTTATAATGATTTTAATTCAATGATGATTTATCATTTTCTCTTTCTTCTTCGCTAGAGCTGTATTTAGACAATCTTTCTTGAAATACAAGAAATGATGTTTTGTACGGTTTCATATGGAGCTTTCTTTTGCCCCGGATAAAAAAACTGAAATCCCGTTTTTTTAGCAATCTTGTCATTTGTCCCTTACTTCCCAAAAAATAATCTGGCAACCCTAAATAACACCGACAGTTTAAAAACGTACGATTCCCAATGTTTCGCTATCGGTTGATGTCTTCCTGTGAACAATACACAGGTTGTTCCACAGAAGCTGTAATTTTTTCTCCACTTCTCGACGCGCTTTTGTTTCTGTTTTTGTGATGACTCTGAAAGATAATAAATATAAAAGCCTACAACTGTTGTACTTAAAGTTTTTCTCAAGCACCTAAAATAAAGCCCCTAATTGGGGTGCACGGAGAAAAAATATTTGTTGAATTAACCATTTTCACGGTTAAGAAGGACCTACGAATTTATTTATTTGAATGAACAGTATATATTGTTGATTCAACAAATACTTATTTAACTCAACAAGAGATAAATAAATAAATAAATTCGTAGGTCCTTCTTAACCGTGAAAATGGTTAATTCAACAAAATTTTTTCTCCGTGTGCAAATATTTTAAAAAATCTATACAATTAATAGACAGATTTTATATTATATTTTCCGTGGTAATTTGTAAAACAAATATATTATCTGCATCTGGTGTTTATTATACCGAGTGATTTTAAAATTTTTTTATCAACTCTTCAAATTTAGACGGCATGTCTTAGCTCACCTGAAAAATAAGTATTTTACAGTAAAGCTAAGACATGCAGTTCAAATTTCATGGCACGAGCTAACAAAAAAATTTAAAAATCCGTTGGTATAAATTTTGAAAAATAGGTAGGCATACAATCATGCCATTCTTTCCTTTGACATTCTTTCCCTTCAAGAAATTGAAACGAAACAGATCCTGTTTTAACCCACTAATACAAACTGAATCTTGGAAATAGTGGAGGTATAAACAAGTCTACACGAAATTAAGTATTTATCGGGTCGGTCAGGAACATTGGAACATCCCTAATATGATTCCCGAAGGAAGTAAGAATGTTGGCTAGTCATCTCGTACTTCACTAACACACGTTCTTTCCTTCACGATTGCATTTTCCTGCGGGAATGAACGCTCGGCTATGCTTAGCTAATGTTTAAAGTAGGGATAATTCAAATTTAAATCTGCCTTTGGGAGAATCACTACACAAACACGGTCTTATTTTTACATTTATAAATCGGTTTTAAACAAATTTTAAAAGTTCAAATATAACTGCGACATTAAAGCTATATAAATCTACTTGGGGATACATTTTCAAATTTGTTGAAAAATATAATATTTTGATACATTTCAGTTTAATATCAGCACATTTAAAATTGATTGCATACACGAGTTTAACTTTAAATTTTTTTTCAAGTGTACATTTTTCTCTGCGGTAAACACGTCTGATTTCGTTTGATTAACGATCAAGAAGACCACATAGATTAATTACAATTCTGTCAGCACATTCGTAGAGGGTAAAATATTTCAGGAGATGCGGAAATATGCAAATCCTAAACGTTGATAAATCACAGATACGGGGACTCCCACGTTGCTGATTTGACACTTGCTGGCGGCGGCGTTCTCTTTGTCGGCAGCCGCCTCTCACCCAGGTGTAAACAGTGTGGCACGGGTCAACGTTGCAGAACATCATTAAGAAATTCTCAATGGGAATATATTTGTTCCAATTATAAATCTTCATTCTGTTAAATAACAACAAAATCCTACCTCGACTCAACTTTGGAAACAAAGGTATATGTAGTAGACTGAACTGTACAGGTGCTGTGATTGTTGCAAGAACTGTCAAAATCAGAAATTTAGGTTATGCGAAGGGACGGAATTCAGATAATTTATTTTAATATATTCTTTTAAGAACGAAGATATTACTTTCAATATATCTTTCTGCATTGGCCACTTTCACCGATGTGTCGTCCAACAACTAAAATTAACGAGTGAAAACTAGATCTTGTCTACAAACGAACATTTTGAGGTTAATTGAAGTTTAGCCATTTTGTCCTATAAAAAAGCATTATGCAAGTTACGACATACGATTTTTTCCAAGACTAACTCGAGGTATATTTTCTTGAAAGTCCGTTACACAGAATTTTTGTAGTTAAACTTAACTTGAAGTTAATGGCATAAAAATGAAGTTGTAAAAAAAATAATACACTAAAGGATAATGTAAAGTATCACAAAATCTTTTAACCGGACACTAAATCACGCACACAATACACTTTACGTTTCACCGTCGTTCGACAAGTTGTCAAAATAAACGATAATGTAAAATAATAAATTATTTAATCAAAAATAATAATTATTTAATCAAGTTGTGCAAATGAGTAAGAAACTTATTACTTTACAACTAAATTCTGTTTAATTATTTTCGGTGATTCAGACTAAATTATAAACACCGAAAATGCTAAGTCTGCCATAACCAATCGGTCATTATATACACCCAGTATAAACTATATTAAAACACTTTGTTTCGATAGACTTTTATGGTTGCAAAAAGTTTTAATAGACCTTTCAAGTCCTTTGCTTGATTCATTTATTCCAAAATTGTTGGTTCTTTACTTTCTCTTCCTTCTTATGTACATAATTCAGAATTAATTCATATCTGTTTAACTTTCTTTCAATGAATCGATTACAAATGAAGTTATTATTTACAGCAAACACTTTCGTTCGTAATTTTTTGTATGCAAATTTAATTATAAATCTTCTACATATTTATTTGAATAAAAATTTTAGGACAGAGCACAAGACAACAACGATAAGCTAGATGAAATACTTGAAATTTCATAACAAAATTTAATTACGAATTTAGGTTCTATTTTGACTTGATCAAAACGTCGAGCACGATGTACACTTCAATTATTATTTCATATCATAGCGTATCGGTATGGCAAGAGAATAATTGCAGAGTCATTTCGGCGGCATTAATCTACGATTTAAGTCAGAAGAATAGACAGGCAGATATATAAAATAAATTAGTCTGTAACTGTAGTCTTAATACATAATTAAATTGCGTCACAATTTTTTCAGTTCACAGAATCACCCAGTAGATTGAAATTTACCGTTAATACGTCATATATAATTTGCATGAAAAATAAAAATATTTCTTATATTTTATTACTTCTTATGCTTGCCACTAAGAAAGCCCGGCATGTTCCCAATTACTTAAATGAAAGTTAGGTTTAAAGTTTCTATGTAGGTACCTCCTAGAAAAAAAAAACGTAATGCAAATAAGATGATTTAATAATCCTATTAATAATCGCTGGATAGTTTGAATTATTTTTGCTTCTCGAACATAAATTCAAACCAAATAACCAAACACTAAATAATGACAGTTGCCAAGTTTTGGCTAATGTAAATCTTTGCGAAGTTGTACATGTATACTACACGTTGCAAACATCTAATAAATTCCAGCTAAAATAAATTTATTTACAATAAAAGCCCATTTGATTTGAAAAAGTTTGTTCAAAGTACGTTTTAAATTGCTTAATATACGATGCAATGGAATTTTGTATTTATTCGAGCGGATTTCGATTTGAACGAGGTGCCTAAAAATATTATTGATCGAAAAGGATCTATTCCTAGCATTTATTATCGTCGTTCTTATGCAACGTTTTGCTAATCATATTTCTTTGAAGCAAGCACATTGTAATACATAGATTCTTGCTAATCTCAATGTCTTATTTATTTGTAACATTTTCCTGTTATACCAAAAATACAAAATTCTCTCTAAAAAGATTATATTATTTTACGCTTGAATGTATTTGAAAACTTCTATATTATTTCAAAAAGTTTTTGTATCGACATCGACCGATCGACAATGCCCCAGAAACTGTCAATTAATACAGCGAAACGTCGGTAAGTAATTTAAAGGTGCTCAGAAAAGTAAGCTTCGATGCAACTGATAACTTATTTCTTTATTCTCTCAAATGAACATTTCCATAAGAAATTATACATTCTTATACAGGTTGTAATCGATTAAGTTTCACTTATTAATGTTGTAAATTCTCCATCACATAAAAAGAGAATTAATGCTGCAAATATCAATGATCTAGCTCTGCATGAACTTTCGGAATTTTGTTTGTGAAGTCTAAACGTAATGAAGTAATAAAATCATAAATAAAGGGATGATAAGTATCGGCGTGCTTTCTTTCCAATAATACTTAATGTGACATCTATTGAATTAATTATTACCTAATTTTTTAACTTACTGCTAGGTATGATTCATGATTACTGTTTCAATTGAATTCTTTGGTACGAAAGTCATAATTGACCTGCCTCAACGTTTATTGTATTACATCTGCGAGTTCACTGCTCCTGTCATTTATTGCACAAATAGTAGTAAACTTCGCTCAGCTAGGGCATTTAAATCACATCCAATGCTTCCCAAACTTGTTTGTAAAAAGTAAACGTAGATTTTTTCCAGAGTTGTTATTGACTTTTGCCTCATACGTTACTCATAACTTCCCTTTTTTCTTGTGTATTACTAGTGGTTACAGTAAGTGAAACTTATTTGATTACACACTGTATTGCATTTATGTAAAAAAAATATACATACAACATGGATTAGTGTAAACGATTATGTCTAATTAATAATGATATGTATGAAACAAATTTGATCAGCACCTAATTGTAAAATTTCAAGAATCTCCAAGAATAGAACTGTACTTTTCTGGGACATTGCAGTAAATAAATCTTAAACCCAAAAAAAGTACTAACTTAATTGCGGTGTTAATTAAACACATTTTTGGCACTCACGTCCAATTGGTATCTTGAAATCGCTAATAAGTTCTCTAGATTGTGGATAACGTAGTTCTATTTAAATGGTCATTAACAGTGCAGTTGCAGGTAGATAGCATCGCGACGACATGCGTCACGGCGTACGTTACGGCCCATAGATGACACATGTGGCGGTGCGATTGATCCTCGACGTAGACGGGCTACGACTGCAATATTTCGTCGCTAGCCCTGTCGGGCTTGCAGTTCATTTTAACATAATTTTTATTTTATTCGACGTAGAAACGTATTTGTCACCTTAATTTCTGGATAACAGACAAGGCTGGCGTGCTTAAATATCACGTACAATTCTAAATTAGTCGGAACTTATAAATTAAGGAACACTGGACAGAAATTCCGAATTCCGACAGAAATAAACAAATGTTAAATATTTTTGAAACGTCGCTAATTTAATCGTATCTCTTGAATGTGAAAAATTAATTAATTGCAACTGTTAACATTTAGTGAAACATGTAATTAAATTTCAAACTGCTCTTCTTTTGTAATTGTCTTGAAAGGCGAAAAATATTTAATTGAAGCCATAATATTTAATCAAACTAGTTTGTAACAATCCTAATCCAAAATTATATTAAAAATTTAAAAGGGAAGCAGAACATTCATTTTTCGACTACTACATTCGAAAGTACAATTTTATCATACCCATTCAAGGAGAGAAAGCGGTACTTTACCTGCCTAGGCAAGTAAAATATTTTATCTGACTGTGACAAAGCCTACTTCGACCTATTTTGACGTGACATTAATAGGCTCTAATTAATATTATTGTTTATCTATAAATGATGACCAAGTAATTGGTTTACAATGTTGTTAAAATCTTTTTACTTTGGATCAATTAGTATGATTTTTAATTCCTTTTAGTAATTTGTAAAAAGCATTGCCTGCATCATGGCCTCCATTATCGTCGAATTCAATTAAATGTCGAATTAATTTGTCATTCAAATCAACTCAAAAAATAACACTTTTGCGCCCGCGTCGCATCTCTTGGTGTCATCGAAACGCCAGCGTCGTTTATAATATATTATAAGGTAAATAAAATACATTTTTCAAAAATATATGAAACTATAAATGTAAATATGTACATATAAATCTATAAGTTCTGAACACTTCAAGTGATTTACTTTTGTGATTTTTAGCGTAAGAAGTACACAATGCGCAGAAACGAGTCTTTGTCAGACGAATCCACATTTAAAATTATAGGGGACGTTGGAGTTCGCGAAGTTTACCGAACAACTTTATCAGTAATCTCACCACTCCTTACTTGGGCTTATTTGTTATTTGTCTCCCCTACATCACTGATCATCAGATGTTCACAGTCCGCCGGTCAGATTTCGATGAGTCATCATGTACTTGTTAGAGTGAAAAGTGTCTAATCGAAAAAAATGTTATTTGCAACACAGCAGTAAAGTGTCTTTATTGAACTCGTTTGCTTGCTCGCCTTGGCTCGCAATTTGCAAACTCGTTCGACAAAGTGCCACTTTACTATCTTGTTACATAAATAACTATTATACTCGATAATAAAAATACATATTGTGTAAAGTCTCAATATATTTTGATTATATCCAGAAGTTTTACATTTGTTCTGGAAAAGACAATGCGATTACATAACTGTTATTAATAAAATAAGTTAAAAAATTCTTAACCCGTTCATGGGCAAAAATTAAGAGATGTTTTAAAACTTTGACGTTCTAGTGAAGGTTGAGCTTTTTTAAAGTAGTATTTCAAATCTATTTTTCTTTTTCTTTCGAAAAAAGCAATGTTTTCCATCGTCCACATAAATTTAATGAATAGTATAAAGAAAGAATGAAGAACTTATCGAAAATTTCTTCTTAAAACTTTTATACAGAAACTACTAATTTTTTATGGCGGTATTCTGAAGTTTCTTGGCACTCACTTCGTAGTGAGAATATACACCTGCATCTTCTTTCTGTAAAATGAATTTCGATTTGTAAGAGATGGAATTTTCTTTTATTGACCAACAATTGCACAGACTTTTTATTTTGAGAGTTCTGATTTTTTTTGTTAACTCATATAGTGAAGTGCCATCGCAATGATTTCCAATAGTTCCAATATTACATACAAAGGTGAAACTGTTTCTTCGAAAATGCAACAATATAAGAACTTTTGATTTGGGCGGAGAAAAACTTTCAAGTCTAATAAATACATATATGTATACGAAATAATGAATAAAGTATTTAATACAACATCAAGGCCCAGTTGTGCAATTCCAGCTTAACTTTAAGCTAAAGCTGAAGCCCTTAACAACAGTTGTTGAAATAATCGTTGTCATGGGTTTAACAGTTATCGTTGCTATGGGTTTAAGCTTCAGCTTAAATTTAAGCTGACATTGCATAACTGGGCCTAAGAAAATTCTCTATTAGATTAAATTCCTTAAGAAACACAAATAACACAGGGAAAATTAAAGATGAAGAAAAATTTTCAATTTGTAACGCGTATGCATTGTAACAAACTATTCTACAAATTACTGCTAAAATATCAAGTTTTACTGATTACCAGACTTCGGAGTTTCGTAGGACTTGTTTTATTTCAGAGTCGGACTTGTTTTATCTCATGCGCACAAGTTTATAAAATACAATAAAACTGCGATGTATTTCGGGAGTTCAATTGTTGTACTTCGTGACGTGTGTTAATAATTTAATACATATTACATTAAGATCCCGTCCGCTAGTGGCGTCATCATCGCGATATTTATGATACGGCGGCGGCGGACAAAGACGTTGGGTTGTTGTCGGGCAAGAGGACGCTTTCCACAATATAGAATTCGAGAAGAGTGCATCATTAATTTTTTGTGTATGAATAACTAACTAAATTGAAGTTATACATATGATATTGTAAGGAAATATAGTTTAATTTTCTAAATCTATTAAGGCCCATTTTTACAATCGTGAAATAAGGACCATTCGCCGAATAGCCTTTAACATTCTTCCATATCTACGTCACGTTATTCCAAGAATAGTGTTATACTCAGTTTAATCGACGATTGTAATATTGGTCCTAAGACGTGTTATATTAATGATAACAATTAATAATTTTCTTTTAACTGAATTTATTTATCCACACTTTTTTAATTTAGGTAAAAAGCTATTTACACTATTTATATATTTTCTTAGGCCGGGTGTCCACCGGATCGGACCGACCACAGTCAGCACGATTGGGATCGTGCGATAAAGATCGTGCAAATGTATTTGTATTGTAGCCTGTCCACTGAAACGATTTCAGTCGCGTCTAATTACACGCGACTGAAGTCGTTTCAGTGGACATGCTACAATAGAAATACATTTACACGATCTTTATCGCACGATCTCAATCGAGGCGATTGTGGTCGGCCCGATCCGGTGGACATGCGGCCTTATTCATAGGTCTCTGTCGTGATGTCATCTTGATCAATTTACGAGTTAATAACAGGTGGGCACTTTATATTCGTAAACAATGTCTTTTTATGGATGTAATAAAAACCGACTGGAATATTATCGGAGAACTCATAATCTCATGTGCGCATGAGATAAAACAAGTCCCGCTCTCAAATATCTTAAGAAACGCCGAAGTCTGCTCATTACGTAAATTATGGTAAAAAATTGATATCTTTAATGATGGGAAAAATTGATATCGGTGATTAAATCGTGAATTAAACAAATAATTTATGATTTTTATCTTGTATGCAAAGGTACAGGAAATTTTGTAACAAATTTTTCATATTTCATATTTATTACAAATATTTCATATTTATTAATACAGGGTGGGCTAACAAAAACTAAACAGACTGAGTATCTTCCAGGAAAAGGTTTGTTTGAAGTCTGTTTCGTTTTCATTGGCCTACCCTGTATATTGCCTATCTTTTCTAAGTGCAGTTTGAAATAGTGACAAAAGTGGTGTTATTGTATTATTACAATCATGTCCAACTGCTGGAAAAGAAAAGATATTATAATACTGTTAGGGAGGCCATTGACAATCTCACGTAGTGTTAATTTTTTCTTGTATTTCAGATTTCGCTCGTATTAGGAGGAAGATCTCAGCAGGAGGAAAAACTACCCACTAATTTATTGGCGGTAGTAACAATCTAATATCAGCTTAAAATTTGTCAACTTAACATCGCAAGAAAGGGAAATAAAAATTCCAAGTGCAGATGTAAGTTAAACTTTTATACTTCTTCGCATTTTCCCCTTAAAGAATTCAGCTTTATTTTAATAATTTAGTAGGCGCATTCAATTCAATTTCCACTTTTCAGGAAAAGCAAAAATTATGTGCTTGTTTGAAAACGTTTTCTCAATTTAAAGGTTCAAACAGAATGCAACGCCGTTACGCGCCTTTATCTGTCAAATGAATATTAAATACAAAGGTTCAAATGTCCTTGCACGGAATGAACGACGTCAAGCGACGTTGCACGCGAAAAGTTGATCAACTTCCAACTTTGACGGCGGCAAACGTCATAATACATAGCCAAACATGTACCACCATCGCATTTTCATCTAGTAATTTCTTGTATATGTGGATAATACAACATACAATACATCAGGTATAAAAGATACATACATAATACTATAAATAGTTGAAATTATTTTTATTTTTCGGTTAGATTGACGTCGTTCCACGCCGCTTTATCTGTGCATGTCTTTTGAAGTGACAATTGGCGGCGTTGCATTCTGTTTGACCCTTAAGAAAGTATGTACTAATAGAAATAATGTAAATATTTTAGCCACATTTGCTAAAGTAATACAAATGTTTATAATATTATATTATTTATATATTTATGTATTGTAGGTACAACACAAATAATTATAACTACGTATTATTATTATGTGAGCCGTTGAAAACTAGAGTGGTCTAAGTCACAAAAACTTTGTTTTGAGATATAAAGCATTACAGGTAAGACGTCACTGAAAAATCCTAAATGAAAAAATTGAACTATCGCCGTCGGTAGCTAAAGTATCTTACTTACCTGTTTCAAATTTTATAGGAAGTACAGTCCTGTAATATGGTGTGAATTTACCTTTTAACCGAAAAAATGCAATTTTGTGACTTAGACCACTCTGCTTTTCAACGGCTCATGTAAAATAGATCGTTTTTTTTTCTAATCTGTAACCATCACATGAAGTTTTTACATCAGAAATCCATTGTTTATTTTTACTCCTTGTTGAGAGACCTTGACTACCTAAGAAGTAAAGCTAACACCATTACGAAGTTGATATTAACTCTGTAAAATTGTAATTTTTACTCAATTCGGAAAGATGTTCGCCTCTGACGGAGTGATACTGACACCATTTCGGAGTTATTTCAACTCTGCAAAACAGTGGTTGTAACGCAGTTAGGATGTAATATATTTACTCCCTTTAAAGATACTTCAATCATATTATGTATATGTATACAACGACATGTAACATTTTTATAGTATATTACATAACGAGAGTTGTAAATAGCAAATTACGCACGGTGGAAAAGTTGCGCATGAGCCGCGCAGCGGCGAATGCAAGTAATTCCACAAGTGCGTAATTGCTTTACAACTCGAGTTTTGTACTACACTTTATCTACGACCACAAAAATTACCTTCAAAGTAATCAGCAATGACACTTGCAATTTCGACGACTGTCAATCTAATGTGATGCGGCTACGTAGATCTAACTACAAGCGTGCGTAAAGTAGGTGCGTTGTGCATTTTTCTTACTTTACGCATTTTTCTTACTAACGCAGTTTATGTGTTGTACGTAATTCGTCATTTACAGTACACTGATAAAAATTATTCTGTAAAATTACTAAGAAAAACGTTGGTTTTTTGTTACCTATGATTTTCCTAGTAAATTTACAGTTGTTAGAAGTGAAGTGTAAAATTCCATATCATATGTTTTATTCAGTACTTTTACACATTCTTGGTAATCTTCCGTGGTGTTCACCAGGGGAACTACGTAAATTTACAGAATGCATTTTATTTTACCTATATTTTCCAGTAATTTCTAGTAATTTTACCACAACACTTATAATCATTAAGAAAATTTACACGCGTTCTCTGTAAATACACATACTTCAATAGTTTAGTGTAAATAATTCAATATTTTCAAATTAAAATTACATATTATTGTAATATTGAGTTACGGTTTACTATTAATACGTAAAATGTACAACATTTTACAAGAATTAAGGAAAAATAAATGTAATTTTATGTAAAATTCAAATCGTTAGTCAATCTATATAAAATCACATCAATATTCTATGTAAAAACATGTGTAATTTTACTGCCATTTTTATCAGTGTAGTAGTCTAGGAGCTAGCAACGTCAAAACCTACATGATTTTGTCATGGAAAATCCAAGTCTCTTCGTGTTGTAAAATCGGTCTTATGACCGATTTCTTCATCGCCTTATCTTAAGGTTAAACTTTTCTGTCAGTTAGAATGTGACACATCGTATGTGTACGGTCAACTGTACGTCACATTCCAACTGTTAAATAAGTTAACCTTAGGATAAACACGGTGAAGAAATCGGCCATTAGTCACTGAAATGACAGTCTGGCTAACGAACCCCGTTGCATATCTAAAGGACAGGCGCCGTAACTTTCCCTTAAAATAGGTTAATGAAACATAATATGTAATATCAAAGATCTTTCTGTTTTAATTCATTTCTATTAACATTAGTAATATTGTAATGATATTACCAGACTACTTTGAAGTTGATACGACTATGCCAGACTGATGCAAAGTTGTGAAATTAGCCTAAAACTTTAAGGAAGCTCTTTTTCTTAAACTTTTTGTTATGTAATCGATCCAAAATTTTAGGCGGTTGATAACAGAATAAGAAATCCTACCAAAATAATAAGTAAAAAATATAGGCTGTCATTTAACAAAAAATCTTGATGACGTCATAACTTAAAAAAAAATATGGAATTATCTGAAAATGAGTTCTTCATGTGCGCTATACTTTGAATCGCTATACCCCTTTTACATTTTTACTTTATCACAAACATTAACGGAGTTATGGATTTTATCCGCTACTTAATTTCCACGCTATAAAACGAAACCTTTTTACGATTTTTCTAAGCAATAACAATGTAATTTTGGTCTGTCATTCTAAATATATTCTACATTTGGTGTATAGGTATAATAACATATTAAAAAGCCATACTTGACATTATGATGTGAAACGGGTGCGCAACTTTGCATTAGTCTGGCACTGTCGTATCAACTTCAAACTAGTCTGGCAATATCATTACGATATTACTAATGTTAATAGAAAATGAATTAAAACAGAAAGATCTTTGATATTATTATGTTTCATTAACTTATTATAAGGGAAAGTTACGGCGCGTGCCCTTTAGATATGTAACGGGGTTCGTTAGCCAGACTGTCATTTCAGTGACTAAGACCGATTTTACATCACGAAGGGTCTTAGATTTTCCATGACAAAATCATGTAGGTTGTGACGTTGCTAGCTCCCCGACTATAGTGGTCGTAGATAAACATTTTTATAGTCGTATGTAATAAAATGTTTGCAATTTTTTCTTGCAAATTATAGGAATTGCAAGAACGACAACTGTATTATATGCCTTTCAAAACATCCCCCGATCTAATGCTCTTAAGGACGCACAAATTAAAAAAGAAAATACTGTTCCTTTGTTTCCTCAAAATATTGTGCGCGCCAAGATTTTGTTTATCCAATGTTTATTTTTAACACCACACAATAAAGGTAAATAATAAATATTACATGCCCGGCAACGCAAAAAACGTAAATATTTTCAAAGTAAATTATTTTAGAAAATAAAAGAGAGTTGAGATATTTTGTATTGTAATTTTTACTTAAAGATTAATATACCTACATATGTATAGTGAATGAATCTAGGATTAACAAAAGTCAACACCAAGTCATCCATCAAACTACAAATTTTACCATCAGAAACAGTGCGTAAGTTCAAAATTTTATTTAATTTTATTTTTATTGAACAAATTAAGAGGTCTTCGATTTTTGGAAAATTTATAAGGTGTTGATAACATAAGATTAAATGATATTAATAATAATAATTATTATATTTATTAAGCAAATCAACATAACAACTGAAAAAAAAAATACAAAAAATATTAGGAAACTTAACATAATTTTGATAATAATTTTGGTAATAATTCTTTTGGTAAGAATTCTATTGCCAACCGTAGGAAATTCGAATTTCGTAAGAATTTTAAATGAAATTATTAATACAGTGACCGCCAAAAAGTTCGCACCATATGGGAAAAATTTTTATTATTGATTTTTCTAGAAAAACTTTTTGCGCCAATAGTTTGTGCATGTTCGATAACCAAATTTAAGCAGGACAGATTCGATGAACAATTCTTAATGTGGCTAAAAATGGCACCTATTTAAAATATGAAAATTAAAAAAGTGTTATAATTTGAAATTGTTGGACATATTAGACAAAATTTTAGTAGGATCCGACAAGCTATTGCAAAATATATCGCTTGGTACTCAGACAAATTTTTCTGCGGCATAATATTTCGAAAAAAAGAAGATTTTTAATTTTTTCGGTTTTGTTCAAGATGCAAAACGGTAAATGGGCATCTGGTGTTTAACTCTTAGGAGTAGTTGGCTTACTCATTTATATCCATAAAAGTATTTAAAAGAATCAAATTTGCTCTTCGGTTCTTAACTGGTGCATGCACAAGAAAATTGGGCACGATTTTTTACGTTTCTGGTGCAAGGCTGTTTTTACCTAAAAATTTGTGTTATCATTTTTGATTTCTTGGTAATGCAATTCTAATAAGCCCCATTTAGACTAAGGAGATCGAAAATTGCAAGAACTGCATGCACTTTTTATTTTAGATCCGTTTAATGTCCGTATTTATAAAATCGACATTTTTCACGACAGTAAATATTTTATGGCTACAATTTTTGCAATTATTAGTCTGCTTAGGCTAAATTGGGGTTATTCGAATTGCATTATCAAGAAATCAAAAATGATAATACACAATTTTATGCAAGCAAAAAATGCCTTGCACCAGAAACGTGAAAAATCGTCTCAAATTTTCTGGTGCTTGCAACAGTTGAGAAGCTAAGAGCAAATTTGGTCCTTGTAAATCTTTTTTATGGATATAAATGGGTAAGCTAACTACTCCTAAGAATTATACATCAAATGCCCATTTACTGCCAATTAAAAATTAAAAATCTTTTTTCAAAATATTATGCCGCAAAAAAAAATTGTCTGACTGCCAAGCGATACATTTAGCAATAACTTATTGGATCCTACTAAAATTTTGTCTAATATATCCAACAATTTCAAATTATAACACTTTTTTAATTTTCGTATTTTAAATAGATGCCATTTTTAGCCACACTAAAAACTGTTCACCGGATCTGTCCTGCTTATATTTGGTCATCGAACATGCACAAACTATTGGCGCAAAAAGTTTTTTAGAAAAATCAATAATAAATTTTTTTCCCATATGGTGCGAACTTTTTGGCGGTCACTGTATACCTACTGGTAGTTAATTAGTAGAGATAGTACATTATGCCTTTCAGATTATTTTGTGCACCTTAAGCGACAGTCTATTTGACAATAGCTTCTAGGCCCAGTTTTACAATCGTGGAATAAGGACGACGTAGCCACCTTTAAGGTATGCGTGAATTCGCGATTCGTGATGCGCGATTCGTAATTCGTGGACAATTCGTGAATAGTGTGTAGAGACTTATTCGTTTAAAATCGATTCGTAAACAACGTGGTTCGTGTGTTCGCAGTGATTCGGTAAGTTGACGAACAACCAAATTTGGGCATTTCCGCGAACCACAGATGCAACGAAATTCGCTCTTGATGCATGCTAGTTTGCTTATTCGTGTTTAAATGCGTTCGTGATTCTTCATTTTACCTAGCGTCCCGCGTGTAATGAAGTATTTTTGTTATTTTAACAATGGCTCAAGAATATTCAGAGTCCCAAGAATTCGAGTGTCTGATGGCCGCGTCCTTGACCTAATATATGACATTAAACAATTACGTCATTTGTGGGATTCAAGGGATGAAGATAAGAAAAATAAAAATAAGAAAAATGACGCCTTCAAAGGTTTGGCCAAGAAGTACGGAGTAACTGCTGAAGTAATTAAAAAGAAGTATTCAACGAATTACGACGTACTTGACAAATCACGAATCGCAAATTCACGCATAGTGTGTAGCCACTTGATTCAGGAATTACTACGAATTACAACGAACTTGATAAATCACGAATCGCGCATCACGAATCGCGAATTCACGCATAGTCCGTAGCCATCTTAACTGTTCGCCGAATATCCTTTAATGTTCCTCTATATCTACATCACACCTACGACACGTTATTCTAAGAATGATGCTTATCCGACGATTATAAAATCGGGCGTAATAGTTAAGTAAGAAATAAAATTTGAAATTCGTTGTAAAGTTATCTCTCAATGCCGAATGACTTTGTACAAAATAGTCTCAGAGTGTTTCTATTTCAAGTTAAAATCACAAGGAAAACCTTTTAAAAAATGCACGAAAGCGCTGGAAGCAAAGGTTTTCAGAACAAAGTAACTATTTTTATTCTGAAAACTTTTGCATATCTATTTGATCGAATTTTTCATAAGAATTAATTCGGTCCATCTGAATAAGGATTTCGTTGGTTAATTACATAATTTCACCTTGAAAAGTCTTTGTTTTATTCAGTTCATCAGATCATTTCTAGTTTCCTTTGCTCTTTGTACATTTCAAACAGTGTGTCCATTCCCTATGATAAATTCAGGATACCAACTTCTTATACATATTTTTTTTTATTTGCTATGGTGAAAACATACACACATCAAAAATGTCTAAGGAACATAAAGTTTAGTCATTATATTTCTAGATTCATTGCCTTTGGAATAAAATTGGAAATGTAATGATCATAGTTAACAATATCAAGTTATGTTATGTTGCTTCAATTGGCTTCCGGTTGGAACTGCGTCACGTTGACTTGAGACTCAGTCTCAACGACTAACGAGAAGCAGCAGCAACACCACCACCAGCAGCAGCAGCCCTGAGGAAGTTCTTCTGTAATGGAGAAGGAAACGTGGGCAGTAGAAGAAGTCAACCTGACGTGGTTCCAACAGGAAGCCAATTCAAGTATGGACAACGGACGCGGAAGCCTTCAAGCTAAAGCTTACTCCAGTTGTTAAAATCGGAGTTGTTGATTTGTAGCAATTATATAGGTATTTAAAAAACCTACAGTTTCGTATTTTTTGTGCATAATTTGTATTTGTGATGCAACGTGTTCAACAAAGGCGTCATTTAAGCCGTGATGAAATGTTTCGGGCAAGTGGAATTATTGAAGGTGGTGCAAGTCAAGCAAATGCTGCAAGGGCTTTGGAGACGTCAAGAGGAGTAATTCATCGATTGTGGCTACGTTATCAAGAATTTGGAAATCCAAAAGAATATCATGCGGGGAAAACACGAATTACAACCTCAATTTAGGATAGATTTTTGAAACTGAGAGCATTACGAAACACTTCAATAATTGCAACTGCTTTGGTTAGCGCCTTAGGAAATACACACCATAATAACTATCTCCAATGAAACCGCCAGGAACAGATTGCACAAAGCCAATCTGCATTTCCGTCGTTCATTAAGTCCAGCAATTGTTCGTGATAATCGAGAAGTCGAAATATTTGGTGCACAGAACAAGAAAATTGGAATGAGTAATAGTGGGCTACAGTTTTTTTTACTGACGAGTTGCAGTTTGGATTCTTTCCCGACACGAGAAAAACTCTGTTCTGGAGACGGCCTGGTAATCAGGAATGACTGAGACATATTCAAAAGGCAAAACGATCATGATATGGAGGGAATAATGATAGTCAGAAGAACAAAGCTCGTTTATATTGAAGGATTTGTAACGGCGGGTAAATATCGGGATAACATACAGTTTATTGTCCTTCTCATAGCTGAGGAACTTCTTCCAAATTTTCTCATGTTGTGGCTATCGTTTCTCAGGGGCTGCAAGTGCATAATATAGACGTTCCCGTGACCACTACAGCCGCCAGACTCAAATCCAATTGAGCATGTTTGTGACATGCTCAAAAAAGAGTTGTTGCTGATTTGGAAAAAGATTCAAACCAATGTAGATCTTTTTAGGTGCATTCAACATCACTAGAATGATATACCAGAAGAATAAATTAACGGCTTGATACTGTCAATGCCGCGACGGTGCAGGGCAGTTTTAAATGCAAGAGGAAAGAACTCTAATTATTAAATTAATGAATTCCAAGTTTAGGATAATAAGTTGCTCAGAAATTGAAAATCATAAATTAGATTTATTAAATATGAAATTGTTATTCAAGCATGTTTCTATTGTAAATTAATTTTTTGAATTGGTTTAGTCATATTCAATAAATATAGTTAAATATTAATCCTTTTGACGAAGCAGTCGAACGACTGCGAAACGTAAAGTGTATAGTTGCGCGATTTAGTGTCCGCTTAGAAGATTTAGTGATACAAATTTCATCGGACAAGAACCAACTGTAAATATTAATCCTTACATTATCCTTTGCAACAGAAAACCTTCTGCTCTTTAGACAATTTTGATGTGTGTATTAAATTTGCGAAAATGATCTTATTTTGTGAATCTGAAAGCATGAGATCATAGTTACGGGTTACGGGGTAAATGAAGTTCACGAAAAACTATTAAAAAGCGTCATGCAATAAACCAAATAAATAATGAAAAGACGCCTATCGCAAGAAGGCTAACAGTCAACGCTATGTATGTGCTGCAGATTGGATTCCTGAAGATGTAATTAGTGTCATCCCTGTAAGTACATACAAGCAACAATGAGAAAAGATACGATTTTTTTTGGATTAGAATAAACTCATCCCGCTACATACTAAGGGCCGGTATTATAGCATGAGTTTAAAAGTGCAGTTCAATCAAGAGGTAAAACTTCAAATCAATCTAATGACAATAATTAATTTTCAGTCTAAGGCTGGGTTGCATAAAAGTTTTAAGACAGGATTAAATTTAAGCCCATGTTAGAATGTGACACACAATATGCTATACGTCAGCCTCAGTGTCACCTTCTAACTTAGACTTAAATTTAATCCTGGCTTAAATCTTTTATGCAGCCCACCCTAATGAGTGTGAAATTAAACACTAGTTAGACAATAAAATGAGAAAAACACGATCAAAACCAATGTCACTTATATTAACAGTAAGTTTAAGCTTTTCTTCACGAATTGTCGTTTAAACTTAGAAGTTGTTGGCTTCGGCAGGTGTAGGTAAAACGGGAATATCTTAAAATCTGAAGTTTAACTGCCAAACTGCTGTTTAAACTAATGCTATAATACCGGCCCTAAGTCAATTCGGTTTACGATAAATCGTCAAAAAAATTGATCAATTTAATCAATTTTAATGTGTTCCTAGAATATTATTTTATAGATGACATCAATTTACTTTCAGAAGGGATTATAAAACAAATTGAGCATTGGCAAATTATTTTCCAATCGCCAATTCTATAGAGTTTTCAATTAACTGCTTTAGAGCACTCTCAAAATATCTCCATCCCTTATTATTACATGAGGTTAAAATAAGTTGACAATACTCTGACAGTGTTCGAGAGCAGCCAATAGAAAACGCAATTAATCACGTTAACCACGCATCGTTTTTTTCTTGTTTTTGTATCTTCCGTATTATTCTAAATTAACATGTTTTTAACTACTTCTGACACGATTTTTCAAATAAAAAATTTAGAATTTAGAAAACTGATTTAGGATTTTGTTTCAGTTTGCGTTTTATTTGGAAATTACTTCCGTTTATCAAGCTCGCAAAGGTGCTTTTTTAATACCGCAAGATTTTAACATAGCAAAATAAATTTGGGGATATCTTTCCTCAAATTAAAGTAACATGAAAGTTCTTCCTTTTGTTCGTTTCTTTGACACAGAACTTTTACACTTTTACAAATTTATAATAACGGTACATTTGTGGTTAGTTTGTTTTCGTAGAAAATGCTGATGTTTTATTTGCGAAATTTAAAAAAATTAAATTAAATTCGATGATGAAACACCAGTGTTTCTTCGAACCGTCAATTACTTTAGAAATATTCATATAATAAGTAATGACAAAGGGTTTTGAAACGGGGAACACAGTGAATAAGTACATTTTTTAATTTAAAAAATGTGATGCTTTAAAGTCTAAAATATTTTCTCAAATATTATGTTGTGTGCAATTATGTATTAACGATTTTTCCAACAATGTTCTTCGAAGAGAGCAACAGTTTTATAAATTGAAACAATATAATGCCAATTTTTGCCACGTAATAATAATTCATTTAAAATAAGTCTTTAATGACCGGTTGCACAAATATTTTAAGCAGAGCTTAACTTTAAAACGTATTTACATTACAACATTTTTGGAGGTTTAACAAAATGTCAATCACGTCCTAATTGATACTTAAATTTAAGTTGAATGGCCATATGCAACAAACACTTAAGCTGAGCTTAAATTTAAGTGGCATTTATATAATGTGACATCTTTAGACTACACAGCATTTTGTAAGTCATATTCTAAGTGACCCTTAAAGTTAAGTTGAGATTAAGTACTTGGTGCAAATAGCCATAAATCTTAATCAGAATGTGATTGACCATGCATAATGCCCGGTTGCAGGGCATTAAGCAGAACTTAAATTTAAGTGGCGTTTAGCCTATGACATTATTTGTAGATTTAACAAAATGTTGGTCACATTCTAATTGGTACTTAAGTTGAAGTTTCAATGTCAATCAGAATGTATTTGACATTATACGTGATTATACTGACCATACCTAAATGTCACATTCTAAACATAACTTAAATTTAAGCTCTGCTTAAAAATTTGGTGCAACCGGGCATTAATGTCTTATTCTAAACACAACTTAAATTTAAGCTTTGCTTAAAAAGTTGATGCGGTTGTGTATTAGATGCACAATCACATACATTTAGGGCCAGTTTACAGAAAATTTAATTGCAATCAAATTTTAATGACGTTGTTAATTTGACAGTTCGCAATGTAATTCTTATGGCAACTTAATCGTGATTAGTTTAATTCGAAATTAAATATTTGATTTGCTTTCTGTAAACCCACCCTTAATGTAATAAATTTCAGTTAATAAAAATTATTCCAACTTTGTTCTATGGTTATTTCTTTGCCTTTAGAAGCTCCGCAATCTGGAGAGTGGTTAAGGGTTTTTATATTTTTTATCATCTTCGTTTTGTTGATTTCTTGTATATCCGTGCGTATAAGTCGCAAGCGTATTTCGAAATTTCTCGTTCGGCTAAAAAATCAAACATGAAAAATGTTCTAATATATCGTCATCAGCTTTCTAAAAAACCGTTTTACTACCCTATTTCTTGTACAAGATTTGCTCCAGTTTAATTTAGACAATAAATTGTATTAAAATTCAAAAAACTACCTATGAAAAATAGAATGTGTTCTATCTCCAAATCCAAACCATAGCTGCAGCCCAAAAATTTCTTGTTTCAAATATTTATTGGTGAAATTGAACCAAATTTTCATAATAATCTAAAACGGCACAATTTTGTAAGGTGTTTAAACTATTAACGCTTTTATATGGAAAAAGGAGAATTCGAGATAAATAATAAAAGTATGCAACAGGATTCTTTTCGAATTATATTTTGTATGGCAGTATACTATGATGACTAACAAATTATATAATTAGTACTAATAAGCTTCTTGTATAAAAATTACCTCTAAAATATAAAAATAAAATTAAGCATTTTCACCAATGGGAAGGCGAATAGGCGTCCACGAACATGTAAGAAGCACGTCCGATTGGTCGAGGACGCAAGTACGAAACACATACTGGTATATCTTAAGACGCAAACGCGCGCGCAACTATACTCCAATTCTTAATATAGTAAAGAAGGACGGATAGTCGGGGAATACGTTACACAAAATAACATCTTGGGGCCAACGCGTGCTATATGAAACTGCTTTGGACTTTTCAAAGCACTCTTTGATTTGTGTTTGTGGTTGAAGGTGTCAGACCGATGCACCCAGAACAGTCTCTTATTGTTTCCTAATAGCAGTAGTCAGGTGGTTCATTCATTCATTCGTAATAATTTATTAATCAGTCTGAAGCGTCGCGTGTGGCTGAAAGAACTCTTGTTGTCCAGAAACTTTTAATTAACGGATTAAGTGGCTCGAAAATGATGTCGAATTCGTTATCTCAGACTCAGGCAGTGCCTATTACGTCGACTGTGGCGGCAAGCGTCGCGACGGCGGCTGTTGCGGTTATGCAAAGCGGTACTGTGAACGCGTCTCAACAACAATGCTCAAGTGATTCGGGGCCCTCGCAGTTAGATAAGACTGAAATTAACGAAGCCGTTACTAAAGTATTGCAGGGATATGATTGGTCTTTCGTTCCAATTGCTACAAAGTAAGTTGATTTATTAATCATTAATTTTATTATACACAATGACCACCAAAAAGAGCTTTTTTTTGGAAAATAAAACCCTGATGATCAAAGGTGGTTAAAAAAGTTATCATGTGACTTCCGTTATCTGCTAAATTTTACATTTTTTTTTAAATAATTGCGAGAAATACATTTGCTAGCCAAGATAGACAAAATTTTACTAAAAAAGTTCTTCAAAATGTAATTTTTTGTCTGAATACGAAATTTTGAAAAATCTGTTAAATTGTTGTTATTTTAAGTAGGTATTCAAAAAGTGCTGTGAAATACTAAAAGCAGTTCTCTTTGGTGAAGCTTGAATCGTTTAATAATCTGTCAGAAATAAAATTTAATCAAAATTAGAAAATTATTTCAACTGAAACAATTCATAGTCATCTCATATTATGCCTATTTAATTTTATTTAACATTTAGGGGTTTTTGTGAAAGTATTTCATTAACAGGGGTAGATTAGAGTTTTTAGAAGCCATTTACATACATGTTAATTATGATTGAAAAACATTTCTCCTAAAAAGCACCTTGCATCAAAAACGTAAAAATTACGCAGAAATATTACTTTTCGGTAGATAATAAAATATCTGAAGCGATAACTATCCTCTCCTATAATTTTTTCCAATTATAAATCTTTAAAGTTTTCGCCCAAAAAAAATTAAATTTTGAAATAAGTTTTAGTAGATTGTGATATTTTGAAAAGTTTCCTAAAAATTGAAAAGTTCAATTCTTGCTGCGAAAGTTAAAGAAGAAGAAGTTGTTTTCTGGCCTTGAGATTGTTCAGTAAACTAAAACTAACACACAATAAAAAAAAAGCTCATTGAAATCTTGATTAATTTCCGAAAAATAACAATTTTAGGATTTTGACAACATCAAAAAAGGCCTTTTTCTGACTAAGTAAAAATTACTCGGTACATCTGATAGGGACTAAATAGATTTCGAAATTATATATAAAGTAATAATTAATTTATTTCTCAGATTGTAACGATCATATTACAAAATGCATGAAAAATTCACCCTTAAAATTGCGTATTACCTTTTATAGGAACCAAGAAAAAGATAACAATGTAAGTAGTGATGCCCTGTTAATTGTCATGTTGTGATATAGTTAACATTCAGTTTTAAGTAAGGTAATAATAATATAATTTATAATAATTTTATTAATTTTGGTACATAACAAGACTACAAGAGCAAGGAAAAGCTGCAGCGCCCGAAAAACGTCACGCAATCGACATAAATTGATTAAACGAATAAAATAAAATTAATAACAATAACTGGCCAAAAACTTGTACAGTGCAAATTGGGACATAAACGGCCATTTGCACCGCTTGTCGTTAAGTTGTAGTTAAAATTTAACTATAATTAATCCTTTGTCTACCATTGGTACTTGCAAGACTTACAAATGTTTGGTATTTAAGAGGTCTTTAAATGCGCATACTTTCAAGTACCAAGACTTGCAAATGTTGGTATTTACGAGGTCTTTAAATGCCGCTACTTTCTAGTACCAATGGAAGACAAAGGGTTAATTATAGTTAAATTTTAACTACAACTTAACGACAAGCGGTGCAAATGGCAGAAAGAAATGTAAATGTAAGCTCCAAAGAATTTTTCGAAAACATATTTCAAACGAGTATTAAATTAAAGTCCGACTAGACTATTATAACACAAAAATGGCTCAACTTTAATTAAGACGTGTTACCATTGAAATAATGCCCTAGGGCATTACAAATTTTCAAGGCACACTACTTTAGAAAATAAAATTATATAAATTGTCAGTAATCTTTATTAACGCAACCATTCTTGAAAACTCTTTCTCATACAGTTTTTTGTTTTTTGGGATACAAGGGCTTCCACTGCTTTTGGAGCCTTCAGCCTTTTTCTGAGAGATTAAACTCTTCTTTTTCCATTTGACAACACTTCATGAAAAGTTACAAAATTGACAAACAAAATATGTTGCGGCGGTCAAAGAAATCTATGATTCTAGTGATTTGATGGTTTTAGGCCTGGTTTATCAAACACAAGTTAGCTTTAAGTTAAAGTTAACCTTCAGTTAATTACCATAACAACAATTGTCTTCGTAGTAGTTACTATGGGAACAAACTGAAAGTTAGAGTTAACTTGTGATTGATAAACCGGGCCTTAATCAAATTATTACAAACCTAACGAAATACAAATCTATGTAGTCTCACATTAAACGTTGAAGGCACCACGGGCGTTAAAATTACACACCCTTGATACCTTAATAATAAATATTAAAGTTAGTTAAGTTCATAAAAACAAATAATACAAACTTTCTTAATAACTCAGACATCTTTCTTTGAACTTGTTATAGTTATTATAAATTACACAGATAAAAATTGTGCGGGGTTTAAGGAGTAAGTAGTTAATTGTTTCTACGGAAAAGTTAAATTTTCAGCTAATGTAATAAAAAACTATTCCTTTATCTCTTCAAAGTAACTCTTTTCGATGTATATTTAACAATCTGTACAGTAGTTAAAAACTTTAAATATACGAAACGGAGAAATATTACAGTTTCACGTTGTTACAAATGAATTTAACATATCTGTCTGTTTAAGTGTTTCCGAACCGATTTGAGGAGGTAAGTATTATTTCAACAACAAAACTCTGTTAAAAAGTTAGAGTCAACACACTTTTAACTCTGCAAGAAAAAGTGATTGTAACAAACACGTGAATGCAAAAACTCCCTAATTTTATAGTTCTGTGACGTTATGGATGTTGAGCCGTTCGTGAATGGCGGAATGCAATTAAACTAGACTAGAAAAGACATAACATCTCAAGAAAGACTAAAAACAATCCTGTTAAACAATACTCTTGATTTTAATGATATTTTTTGACACAATTCTATTACAAACAAGTTTTGCGAAACGTCAAATGTAAGTATAGTCCATCTACAAAGTATCTGGAAAAAGAAAATAACACTGCAACTTCCAGTTACAAAAGGGGAAAACAATTCTAGTTATTTATTTAGGTAATTCTAGTTATTTATTTAGGTAATTCTAGTTATTTATTTAGGTAATTTCTGTTTAATTCCGAGAATTATATTAAACGTTTAGGGAACCTGAAATAAAATCAATTGCATCCCGAGTAGACTTGGTGTATCATGCGTTTAAAATATATGTTCCATCAATTTTCTCTTTTCTTAAATTTGACACAAAATATCTCAATTTTTCTTTGTCTGTTTCAAATTGTTAACGTTCAACATCACATACTTTGTTAAGTTCTTTGAAAACTACGATTTTGTTAAAAATACTGCGCTCCTAAGTTATCGAGAATATAATATTATACAGTGTGTATAGTCGTCCAAGTTTTCTATCGGTTTTATGATCTTGCTATAAAAAACAACTTCAAAGAGACTGGCCTGCGGTCGCCTTTCTGTCGCTTTTTTGGCGGGGCAATAAAACCGCTACCAAACTGGGACGACTATACTGGGTGATTCTTTAGCCTCTTCACAAACTTTGGTAAATGAAAGTAGATGTAATTTTATGAAAAAGTCAGCTTATCAACATAGGTCCAATTTGCTTTTGTTTAGAAGATATAGCTATTTAAAGCTATTTTCGTAATACTTGAATGTTATTTCATTATAACTGCATTGTTTCCATGGTTGTTATGCTATCCATAACGGCCGTGGCCGTTATAACTTAACAGCCACGGCCGTTATTACTATTTGCTCTGTATCTCACACGTTGCTACAGTTACATCTAAATCACACTCATAATTTGCTATAACTACAACTAAATCACACTCATAATTCTGCCTACTTATCGAGGTTTATTATTATGAATGTTTTTGCCAAAATAAATATTTGTTTCATCATTTAGTATTACGAAAACTATAAAACAACATACGGCCGATATGCTTATGCAACTCGGATAATTTATAGCCTCGGCCATAGAACTTATCCTCGTTCGTTATATCAAGCATATCGGCCTAATACCGTTATATACTATTAAAAAGAAACAATTTATTTACCATTATTTAACACAACATTGGAAAGAAAAGTTGTTAGAAGGTGCTTTATTATTTACTAAATCAATATTTTTGCTCATTGTTTGTAATGCTGGACCATGCAATGGAAACGCTCGTCAAGCAGCGAAGCAAGACAGAGTTATATTTCCCAATAGACGTGAACCTACACATAACTTTTGAACATTTGTTATAATTTTATAATTTTTGCTTTGTACCATTACAATAAATATTTCTTGTCATTAAATATACTGCATTTTCAGTCCTTGAAAAAAAAACGAAAATCGCTGTAGGTTCTAAATAAAAGCAGATCGGACCTATATTCATAGGATGTTTTTTTTCATAAAATTACTTCTACTTTCATTTGCCAAAGTTTGTAAAGATGCTAACAATCACCCTGTATAATAAGTAATACATTGATAGAAATTTCAAAATTCTGGAAACTTTCTAGACGGACTAATTAATAATAATAATAGACATTTATTAACCCATAAAGAAGTACAGTACATACATACAATAGATTTTATAATTATTGGGTTAAAAGGTTTTGACTCAGACTGGTCTTTAAAAAAGCCGTCTGTTCTTTAATGTCAAAACCGATGTAAAATGAGAAAACAAAAATATCTACAACGCAAGTAGAATACTAATTTAACTTTAAATAAATAATAGAAGAAAAGAGGAAGAAGAAATAAAGAGTAAGCGAAGAAGATAAGATAAATTAGTGTTGAAGAAAGAAAAAATAATAATAATAATAATAATAACAGAAGCAGGAAACTAACTGGCTATCTGCTGCTCATACACATAAATTTTAAAAACACGTTTAAAAGTGGAAACAGAAATGGTTTTAAAATTTTCTGACACGGAATTCCAAAACGCTGCTATGCAATATGAAAAGGACCTAGTAAATTTTGCAGTTCTATGTTTGGGTACAGTAATCACATTTTTGTGTCGAATATTGATGTTATGGATATCCGTGCGAAAAGATATTTTGTTATATAAATAAGGTGGTGTTTTTTCTTTAATAATTTTGAAATACAAATTGGCGGGGTGTAGTAGTCGACGGTTAGACATATTCAACCACTTGCAGTTACGTAAACAGTGTGACACACGTTCAAACTTTTTAATACCATATACACTGCGTTCGTAAAGTATGGAATAAATTCATTTTCTACGAAGTAAACGACTTTTATGTAAAATCCTGAAACAGGTCGATTTTTAATTAAAAAATGACACTATTTTAGTGGAATTTTGTATCTTCCCCTCCAACACCCTCCGAGTGACAGTTGCCCCTTTAAAATTTTTAAATGGAATGGGGGGTCATGTGATACCTCATTTTAAAGAGCTCTTCATTCTCTATTCAGTAGTATAAGAATTTTTTTGTAATTCCTCTTTTTCTAAAAAGAATAATACATTTTAAAATCAACACACAAAATTTTAAAATGAAATAATTTAAATGAAATGTTCGAACTGGGAACCGTTTGATTCATGACAATAGTACAAACGTTGCAGACGTTCATCTAAAACATTTCATTTCCAGGGTAATTTGAATAATTCCAATTTTTTTGAATTTTTTTAAAATTCATTATCAAAACGAGTAGAAACTGTAGATACTAATGTATGTAATCAACGTAGAAGTAAAAGTAATAACACCAATATCAAAGAAACTGTTCCAAATGTCCTCCTCCTACCTCTTGACTATAACCAAGACGAAATTCAAACTCATGCAAAACATTAATTAATTAATTTTAATTCTTCAAGACTGTTTGGTTTAGTTCTGGAAACTTTACTTTTTAGAAATCCCCATAAAAAGAAATCGAGAGGTGTTAGATCAGGAGATCTAGCCGGCTACTCAATTGCCCCCCTTCGACCAATCCATCTATTGGGCAAAACGTCATCCTAATAATCCATTTTAAAATTTTGTGTGTTGATTTTAAAATGTATTATTCTTTTTGAAAAAATAGGCATTAAAAAAAATTCTTATACTACTAAATAGAGAATGAAAAGCCCTTTCAAATGAGGTATCACATGTCCCCCTATTCTATTTAAAAATTTTAAAGGGGCAACTGTCACTCGGAGGGGGTTGGTGGGGGAGATGCAAAATTTCGCTAAAATAGTGTCATTTTTTAATTAAAAATCGACCTGTTTCAGGATTTTACATAAATATCGTTTATTTCGTAGAAAATGAATTTATTCCATACTTTACGAACGCAGTGTATAAACCTCAAACAAGTATTTTGGATACGTTGAATGCGTAAAATGTCAACTGAATCTAGACATGGACCATGCACAGAATCACAATAGTCGAAACGGGAAAGAATCAAAGAATTGGTTAAGAGCAATTTACTATTCTTGTTAAGGATAAAACGATTAGAATATAAAAGTTTTAAAACTGAAAATGATTTTTGCAGTAAATTATTTACATGTGTTTTGAATTTTAAATCAGTGTCAATAACCCACTTAGATATGATTTGTGTTTATTTCCGAAAAGCATTATAGAAGATTTTTGTGCATTTATTTTAAGACCAGGACGTTTTGAAAGATCAACAATCGATTGTATATCTAAATTGACATTTATATTAACCTGAGCTACATCCTGAGCTTGGAAATGAGAATAGAGTTGGCTATCATCAGCATAGGTGTGTAATTTACTGTGACGAAGGCAGTTACTAAAGCTTGATGTGTAAATAATATAAAGCAACGGTCCTCATATACTTCCTTGAGGTACACCTGAGGTTAAAGTTCGAATTTGTGAAATCAGACCTTTGATAGTTACACATTGAGAACGTCCAGTTAAATAATGCCTGAAAAATTCAATTGCTCCATTACTTAAGCCAACGTAGTGCAAAATTGCCAACAATAAATTGTGATGAATCATGTCAAAAGCCTTGGAATAGTCAAGCAATATCAAAATTGTATAAAGTCCATCATCAAAACTACGTAATAAATCATCAACAATATCCAGCAGTGCAGTATTACAACTATAGCCAGGTCTAAATTCTGACTGGGCATTAGGCAATATACTGTAATGTTCCAGATGGCGACGTAATTGTTTATCAATAACTTTTTCGAGAACTTTAGATAAAACCGGAAGTATGCTTATTGGTCTTAAATCCTTGAAATCAGACGGGCGTGTAACTTTAGAGACTGGGACTATAATTGCTTCTTTCCAGCAAGCGGGATAAACATTTTCTGTTAAACAAAAATTGATGATATGTCTAATATATTTCAAGAGAAAAGGACAGCATAATTTAATGAAGCGTAGGGAAAGTTTATCCGCACCAACAGCATCTGAATGAATACTACAAATAATTTTTAAAATTTCCTCTGTAGGCACAGGCATAAAAACTAAACTTTCAAATTCAGTTTTAGTATTAGAATTGTAATAATCTATTAAATTGCTATCAATAGGCATAGTTGATACACTATCTACAAAATAATTATTTAGATCATTCGCCGCGAAGTTTTCCGGTATGGAGTATTTCGGTTTTTTGGTATTAAGAAGATTATTGAAATTTTACTATCGTTTACTATATTTCTATTCATTTTAAAAGAGCAAGAACATTGCTGAAGCAGCAAAGCAACTAACGTTTCCAAAATCTGAAAAGTATGTAGCTTCTATCTTAATTTTTTTTATCAACTCTTACCATGTAATCTGGACGGCATGTCTTAGCTTAATTGAAAAGCATGTCATAGCACTCCTTGATGCTGTTTTTCAGTAAAAATGAGACGTATCGTTCAAATTCCATGGCAAGAGTTGATAAAAAATTTAAAAAATCACTGGTATAATGTTGTGTATACTGGTGCTTAAAAGTATTCGGACGACCGGCGTGACTGTGGAAGTTTACCACAAGGGTCAAATTCGAACTATTTTATTGCTTTTGATTCGGGTACTTTTAAGCACCAGTATACCTACATACATGTAAGAATCGGAATATTGCATGTGAGATAAGTTTCTAGTTTATTAATACATACAATGCTATCGTTTGAAAATTGCAAAATTCTCTTCCTTTTAAGTAACTTGTTTTTTTTTTTTAAATTTTAAATTTGTTTCCTTTTCACGATTGTATCGATTGCTTATTTATTTGTCTGTCACTTTTCTTGTCTTGTGTACCTTCCGATAAATATTTATTAATTTTTTTTTGACTCGACGTTTTTAATTCAAAATGTGATTATTATTCTGTGCTTATATATTATTCGTTGCAATTTATTTCGACTAGTTGTTATTTTAAAACTAACGCTTGTTTTTATTGTTAAGATTTGCATTTTTCGTTTTTCTTTATTAGTCCAACATTGAAAATAAAAATAAAATTATACTTAAATCAAGTCAAGAATTGTCATAAAAATAGTCTGCTTTATGATACCTTGAAAATGTTAGTAATTTTAGTTCTATAATTTCTGGCTAACAAATTAATAATAGGTTGTGCGAAATAGACAGTGAATTTGCAATGTTTTATTTTTAAAACATAATTCTCTTGTCACCTATTTACACACTATTTTGTTATCGAAATTATCAATATTTTGTAATATTTTCCTCACAAAAATTCTGTTACTCCGTTGGATTGAATTTACAACTATTGAAGTACAATAGTTTGACTGTAACACCATTGGTTTGGGTTGGGTTGGGTTGGGTTACTCCGTTACTCTGTTACTCCGTTGGATTGAATTTACAACTATTGAAGTACAATAGTTTGACTGTAACACCATTGGTTTCCTAAAATTTCAGGTATTTATCATACGAAATGCATAAGCATATTACTTTTTGCACAACCTCTATATAATGAGTAACTTTACTCCCTAATTTGAGAGAATAAAGTTTTACTGCCTTGGGCAAAAAATACATGGTCAGTTTAATATTCCGTTTGCCATCCATCAAAACGATGTGATTTTTATGTTCGTAAAATAAGAATATCATGTTGACAGTTAAAAATGAGCTCTAAGCTTTTTTCAAATTAAAATCGTTAAGTCGTACAAAAAATAGTATATACATCTCGGGAGTGAATGATTTTTCCCTTTGGTGTTTTGTAGTACCCTCGGGCTACAAACTACACCTCGGGTAAAAATCATGCACTTCACTCCCTTGATGTATAATCTACTACTATGATACTTACTATGCATTAAGGCCCGATTTTACCATCATCGGATAAATTGGGTGTACGCTATTTTTAGAATAACGTAACGTAGACTGTTATTAAGGGATATTCGGTAAATAGTTATTCTGTTCTTATTCTATGTTTGTAAAACATAAGTCTGCATGTGGCTTAAGAACAATTTTGTGGTGTTCATGCTAATTTCCGATTAAGTATTAACTTAAAAGTGATGTATGATAATTCAGCTAAAATATTTAAGGCCGCTTTGAAAAAGTAAATAAAACTTTGCGAATGAGCCAAACTGACTATTTTTCTTGAACCATGAATGCATACCAAACCAGTGATATAATACCGACGCTGAAAAAAGTCCGAATTGATAAGTGCACGTTTTAAATATTTTATTTCTAAATCTAAGTAAAAAAGAACTCCTTTCACGTCATTAATATACAGTACGAATGGGGATATTTTAAATTATGTTTAAGTATTATGGAACACTAATATATTTCACAAACAACAAAGTTAAATGAAACCAGAAATTTACTCTCGACATTTAAGTTAAGCAAAATCTAATCTGTTCGAACCGATTTTTATAGATATTTGTTTTAAACTGAAACTGGAATCGAATTGGCAAAATATTCTTAACCGCGAACCGAAACGAATCGTATGTTTTACCGGAACGGTTCCTATTCCAGGTAAATACCTAACAAATTATATAAATATTAATTATTTTTTTACACTATTACTTTTCATTCTCTTGTATTCGGGATCTCAAATCCTAAACGTGTTCAAAATGCATTTCTTAATTAAATAATGTCGTTCAAAATAAAATTAAATAATTTCATTCAAACAATATTCGACTTTTGTACAAGTCAAATGGACGAAATAAAAATCATTTTAAGTTTGACTAGTTTAGGTAGACTAGTTTACTTGGCCTACTTATTTCAAAGAGTTCACCAGAATTGACCGTTTTTTTCATACCGTGCGATCCAAAATTATTTTGATAATAAGAGGAGGGTATGAAAAATAAAATCAGAGTATTAGCTTAATTGGTACAATTAACCTATCAAAATGGAAACGTCAAGATATATTTGACGACAGTAGAAAAAAATCTCCTAAATCTTCTAATTGAATACATAACTGTTTGTTAAAACTCTTTAGGCCCAGTTGTACAATTCGAGTTTAACGTTAAACCAAAGCTTAAATAACATGGTTGTAATGGACGTTGCTATGGGTTTAAGATTCGCTTAAAGTTAAACTCGAATTGTACAACTGGGCCTTAATATGATAACGACCGATTTCAAATGCTGCGAACTTGCTTGCCGACCAATGACTGCAGTGTTCGAGAGCGTTTAAACAACTAACAGATTTGACAGAAGTTTTTCTAACTTCTTGCTTTGCTTTCTGCAAATGAGAAACTAAAGGTGTTGAATCAAGCTAAGACTCGGATTTTATTTTTCATTGGCTTCCCTTATCTAAATAATCAAAATAAATTTTCCAATTATCTCATGTCTTATAGTTTTCAATTCTTTAGTAGTACAAGTAATAATAATTATGAAACTGCAGGGTAGACTTATTATTTTAGGTCACTCTGTAGTCTTATTATATTTTTACCTTATTCAGCTCAAAGCCGTTTTACACTACCCTATTTCTTGTAATACAAGATTTGCTTCAATTTCTCAAACAATTTAATTTATACAGTAAATAGTTTCAAAATTTGAATTGAATTAAAACTGGAATCTAGAGAGATGTTCTACCTCCAAACCGTAAATGCAGTCCAAAAATTTCTCGTCTTAAATTTTTATTGTAGAAAACTGTACCAAATCTTATCGAATAGAGTTATGTAAATTAAATTAAAAAAAAAAATAATTGTCAGTGATTATTGGTTATAGAGACAGTGGTGTAGCGATCGGGTAGCAAGGGATGCAATTGTTCCAGGGCGTCAAAGACTCACATTTAACTTATCACTAACAGGAATTTATTTTAAAGCCCCTTGAGGCAATGGCGAGTAAATTATAACAAAAAAGGCGTTGAAAGAAGGTTCCAAAAAAGAAAACAAACAAGGGATGATCCATTTCATAAAATTATCTCATCACCGAGCAAAGAAAAGTAAAGAATCGAAATTATTACAACTTTTAGTCGATAAGTAACGAAGGATAATCACTTGTCGGATTTTTTCTTTCTACTCTAAAAGCAGCAGTATTAAAAAGTTTTGCAGTTTTGTCAACTCTTTTTTTAAAGATAGTCCCATGAAAGATCTTTTATAAAAGATGATTTATAGCAATAAGTTGTCACTTATAATGCGTTCTACATTTCCTTTGAGTTTCTTTTTTTCTTTCTACTTCAAAGCGATAGTATAAAACAAGTTAACGTTTGCCTTTTTCATTATTTGTTTTATATATTAGCCGTTTGTCTTGACTCCACCTTTTTTCAAGCTTCAATGAAACAATCGGTATGTACAGCTCATCTACTATTCTTTACTTTACTAATAACAATTGCCACTACTGCAGAAGAACCTATTTACAACTAATTAAATGTTGGTCAACAAAAAAGGCGTAGCAGATAGCTTTCTTAAGTATTGAGAATTAGAGAGTAATATCGTTCTCTTTAGATGAAAAGAAATAATTCTAAAACAATATTTTCGCAAAGTCGAAAGCAACGTTCCTGTAATTTTCGCCACCTTGTTTAAAATTTTTATGTACCTAATACTTCATTTAATAATAATAATAATTTATTTGCATTATGTGAGCTAGTAGCAAAATTAATGCCTCATTTATATTTTGGGTGTTGGACGTATCGCACCCCGGCGGAACGAAAGGTCGCTACGACACTGTGTAGAGCGTATCATTTATAAAAATGAGCGTTTGGTATGATAACTTGGAATTGTAAATAATTTCAGATCACACAGTAATAAACTTAAAGGGCTTTTTGGTGAACATTGTAAATCAATTTTAGCTTCTGATGGTACCTACGTGCACTGAGAAAAATGGAATTTAGCGATTTTGATAAAACATCATTCCTATCGATAAAATAAAAGTATAATGTAAAAAGTATAACGCTGTCATGTTAAGATCCATCTTACTCTAAATTATTCATGATTCTTAGCACAATGAAACTGTTCAAGTTTAATAATGTAAAATTATCATTCTACATAATACGTTTTGTTAAAATAATAAACCATAATGAAATATTATGCTGAATATATTAGTAATAAAATGTCATGCCTGACTTTTTGTTAATTACTCCGGTAATTTTATCATGACAGGAAATGATATTCTAAACAACAAACCACATAGTGTTAATTTTGCAGTAGTACGCTGAGTCGGTTTTTAACGCGAATCCGAATAAAATGTTCGGAATTCTTGTTAATATAATCGTACTCTTTTGTACCCTTTTTCTCAGTGTGGTTGCAGAAGAATAAAGCACGCATTTAACAAACCCAAGCACAACTATGTATCTTACTCAAATTATCTGATATCACAAACCGGAAACACACGTTCCACAAACTTTATCATCTCAGATATGAGGAAATCTTAAATCGGTGGTGTTTATTGATCCTCCACATAATTTTAATGACCCAAAAAAATAATTCGACTAATTTTCGACTGATGTTTGTGGATAAAATACGAAATTTAACAATACCATTAAGCGAAAAAGTAATTAAATGCATGGCGACATTATGTATCTAATTTATAAAACATTTCAAATAAAAAATAAATGAATTTAAATAAAATGCCAAATTAAATTAAGAATAAAATAATTATCATGAAATATTTCTCAACACTTTAAGAAAGCAAAAGTTTTAATTAAGTGCAAACCATATTTCGTTAAAACACTCTATACTTATTATTTATGGTATAATCAAACCAGATTGTTGTCCGACGTTTCGTCGAGACTGTATAATATTGTGTCATTTTAATATTTAGATAGAAAACAATTAAGAGTTATAAATAGAATTAAAAAAGGTGAATCTGGTTACAAATTAATCTGAGAGTGTTTTTATTACAATAAAACTGTGGATTGAATTTAGCTTTTTATTCTTTTTATTCAATAAGCCAATAACGGTATAAAGGATTTACTTTTAATATGTAGTTATAACATACTTAAGTAAATGCTTTATGCCGTTATTGTATTATTTGTTTAATTAGTTTCAGAATTTCATGAGTTAGTGAAAATTGCAATGTATTTCTGTTGTGTAATAATAAAATAAAATAGTGCAAAAATCTAATACGAATGAAACCGCCTTTAAGACCTAAACTTACTTAAAATTTTGATCGATTTACTTCAGCTTCATTTTAATTTTTGGAAAAAAATTACAATGCGACCCATAATTAAATTTGAATAATATTAATCAGTTTTCAAATTATATATGATTTTATTGTTATTTGATTTCACTGAGAAAAATAATTCCTTGTAGTTAATGTACATGCTTTAATTTAAATAAACTGATTCTTTCAATAGTAGCAAAGATATATTTCTTTCGGGATAAAATATTTTATTTGGGGATAAAATATTATTTTCATGTGAAAAGTAGCTTTTTTAACATTAACACAAATAAAGTATATTTTAATGAAGTAATATTTATTCCATTGAAATACAAAATGATTCTTTTTTCTCAATGTACTAAATATCAATCTCTTTGAAAACAAAATGAGAACCAAAGATATTGTCATTTTTGCATCCCTTCTATGTTGCTTCATTTGTTGTCTTCCACTAATATGGCTGTGTTAATTTCAGCACATTTTTCCTCCCACTCTATTTTTGGATAGCTTCATTTCTTTAAAATCCTTATTATCCTCTAATCCTCTACCTGTTTTTCTTTTCCTGCACAGGATTTCTACTTCCTCTACCCACCATAACTTATTACTTATTCTTTTAGTCTTGGTTCCAATTTCTTCCCTACTGAGTTTTAGAAGGGGATTTATCTGAGAAACAAATGTTGACATCCGTGTATATGTACTATCGATATCATAAAAAAACTAGGACAACTTTAAAATCTAGTAGCCACGCGTTTCCATTATTTTATTATGTTGAATCTTACTTTGTTGTCAAGTCAGTAACTGTATTCTTGTTAACGCTGAAATTTTGAGCAATTTGTCTAACTGTTACACCCTTTTCTATGCAAGCAGCTATCCTAGTTTTTTAAACAATATTTACTGTAGGTATGATTGACAATGAGTGACAATTTCAAATAATTTTAAATTTATGGTCTAGCAGTTTTACACAGCTTAAAAAATCTTGTCCTAGTTTTTTATGATAGCAATAGTACGTATATTTGGTAATGAGGCTGATCGACATTGACTAGGCAAGTCATTTGTGAATAAGACTAATAGAGTTGGGTTAAGAATAGAACCAGTAGGTACACCCACGTTCACTTGAGCAGTGTCCCAATACGTATTGTTAATAACTACCCTCCGAGATCTAAGTCAATCATTAGCTATAACTCTGATACCCATTGCATGCAAAAGTTGATAATATAATTTACAAAGTCAACTGCATAACTTAAATGCAAAATTTGGTGTACGTTTTCTTCGTGTTATTTAATTTACTGAAAATGTAATTATATTTAACTTGAAGGCTTCCGCGGCCGTCGTCCATGTTTGAATTAGCTTCCGGTTGGAACCACGTCGTTGACTTCTTCTACTGCCGACGTTTCGTTCTCCATTGCAGAAGAACTTCCTCAGGGCTGCCGCTGCTGGTGGTGTTGCTGCAGTCTCAACAACTAACGAGAAGCAGCAGCAATACCACCAGCAGCAGCAGTCCTGAGGAAGTTCTTCTGCAATGGAGAACGAAACGTCGGCAGTAGAAGAAGTCAACGTGACGCGGTTCCAACCGGAAGCCAATTCAAACATGTAATTGTATGTTGTAGTTATGGCTACCATTTATGTCTAACTAAAACAGAATGCGAAATTGTCAAAATTGAATTTAATTTACGACTGACTGACTACTTCGTAGGGGTTGTAAAATCAATTTAAATAACACAATAGGTTGACAGCTTGTTAGGTATTATTTATGCTGTCAACGTAAAATTGAAATTGATGTTACGTCTTCCAACGAACTATAAATTATAAATGCTATGGTAATTTACACAGGACAAGAAAGTGCTTTGAGAATTAAAATTTAGTGCCTTCATAACATAAGGTCTTCTATGTACAGTAGCGGACAATAAAAACCGGGCAAGATTTTAACATGTCGTGCGTATTTCGACAAACTTGGTAAATCAGGCTTTCATTGAGGTTATATTTCTGTCAAAATAAATAAATAAAACTTGAATCAAACGTCAGAATTACTACTGACATGTTTTAAACGTCAAAGATATGAAAGCGAGGTTTACATTGTGGAAATGAGTGCCCGGATTTTATTGTCCGCTACTCTACATACTTTTTGTGCTCTTAGATAAAATTTCTTTCATATTTTTGGGTATTCTAAATTCTCAATAATATTTTCCGATTCCATTTCTTGAAGAAAATTTATCACGATAAAATTTCCCTGGGTATATTTATACATACGAGGATACCCATTGCATGCAAAAGTTGATAATATAATTTACAAAGTCAACTGCATAACTTAAATGCAAAATTTGGTGTACGTTTTCTTCGTGTTATTTAATTTACTGAAAATGTAATTATATTTAACTTGAAGGCTTCCGCGGCCGTCGTCCATGTTTGAATTAGCTTCCGGTTGGAACCACGTCGTTGACTTCTTCTACTGCCGACGTTTCGTTCTCCATTGCAGAAGAACTTCCTCAGGGCTGCCGCTGCTGGTGGTGTTGCTGCAGTCTCAACGACTAACGAGAAGCAGCAGCAATACCACCAGCAGCAGCAGCCCTGAGGAAGTTCTTCTGCAATGAAGAACGAAACGTCGGCAGTAGAAGAAGTCAACGTGACGCGGTTCCAACCGGAAGCCAATTCAAACATGTAATTGTATCTTGTAGTTATGGCTACCATTTATGTCTAACTAAAACAGAATGCGAAATTGTCAAAATTGAATTTAATTTACGACTGACTGACTACTTCGTACGGGTTGTAAAATCAATTTAAATAACACAATAGGTCGACAGCTTGTTAGGTATTATTTATGCTGTCAACGTAAAATTGAAATTGATGTTACGTCTTCCAACGAACTATAAATTATAAATGGTACGGTACAGGATAAGAAAGTGCTTTGAGAATTAAAATTTAGTGCCTTCATAACATAAGGTCTTCTATGTACAGTAGCGGACAATAAAAACCGGGCAAGATTTTAACATGTCGTGCGTATTTCGACAAATTTGGTAAATCAGGCTTTTATTGAGGTTATATTTCTGTCAAAATAAATAAATAAAACTTGAATCGAACGTCAGAATTACTACTGACATGTTTTAAACGTCAAAAATATGAAAGCAATCAAAGTGAGGTTTACATTGTGGAAATGACGTGCCCGGATTTTATTGTCCGCTACTGTACATATTTTTTGTGTTCTTAGATAAAATTTCTTTCATATTTTTGGGTATTCTAAATTCTCAATAATACTTTCCGATTCCATTTTTTGAAGAAAATTTATCACGATAAAATTTCCCTGGGTATATTTATACATACGAGGATGGGATGAATAATTTCCGGCCTGACCTATAGGGGGCTGTGATTTTGATGTTTTGTTTATTATTTTATTTAATGTCATCTGTCATTAGTTTAACTGTGAAACATCGTTAGTTTATGTCCAGTGGCTTGTGTTTGATACCTCGCTATAATAAACTGTTCTTAAGTTTTTTGAATAACGGAGAAACTGGAGAAACACGAAGTACACGCTGTCAAAATATTTTCATATTAAGTGTTTAAGTCCCACGGAAATTAAAGTTGAGCTAGATTCTACTTTAGGCGAGTCTGCTCCATCATTTTCAACGGTCAAAACTTGGGTTGCAAATTTTAAACGTGGCCGTACAAGCGCTAAGGATGCAGATCGTCCAGGTAGACCAAAATCGGCTACGACGGAAGATATAGTCCTAAAAGTCCAGAAAATTGTTTTGAGTGCCCGTCGATTGAAGTTGATTGAGATAGCTGAGACTGTGGGATATCAAAAGAGCGAACACATCATATATTATGTGAAATTTTGGGCATGCGAAAGCTTTCTGCAAGATGGGTGACGCGATTACTCACGTCGTGTCAGAGCAAAAACTGGTTCGAATGAATGTTTCGGAAGAGTGTTTGTCGTTATTCAAGAGCAATCCAAAAGGCTTTCTCCGCAGATTCATCACCGTGGATGAGACTTGGGTTCATCATTATACACCGGAGAGCAAACAACAGTCAAAGCAATGGACGGCGATAGGTGAACCAGTCCCGAAGAAGGCGAAAAAGTGCCATCGGCTGGAAAGGTTATGGCTTCGGTATTTTGGGGTGCAAAAGGCATTATTTTCATAGACATCTTGAAAAAGGGAAAACAATAAATGGACAAACAATATTATGCCAACTTGCTTGACCCCCTGCAACAGAAAACTCTGAAGAAGAGACCTGGATTAGCGAAAAAGAATATTTTCATCAGGACAATGCATCATGTCACAAGTCCATTAATGCGATGGCAAAAATTCATGAATTGGGCTTTGAATTACTTTTTCATGCAACCTACTCGTAAGATTTGGCCCCTTCGGATTTCAGCTTGCTTCCAAACCTAAAAAAATTTCACGCTGGCAAGAAAATGCGTCCGATTTGGAAGTTATTGCCAGCACTAACACCTATTTTGAAGAGCTGGACGAATCGGCCTTTAGGAACGACATAAAGGTCCTTGAATTTCGCTGGGCCAAGTGTATTGAGCTACAAGGAGACTACATCGAAAAATGAAATCATTTTTGACCCCGTCTTATGTTGTTTTCTATCTTAGACCGGAAATTATTCACCTCATCCTCGTATATTATTATAAATTTATAATTAAAAGTACAGTATATAAGTATACTTGGTGCCTTAATAATCAAATTCATATATTAAATAACAACTAACAATTATAAAACAATTTTACAATTTATATTATTAATTAACAATTTATATGCATATACGAGTAATTTGCAGCTAGAAAATTATATTCTTATTTTTTATTTTTTTACACAATGTTCTATTAATTTTAACAAATTCATTTCATTTTTGAATTGTTCTATACGTTGTTCACAAATTAAAAAACCACCACCTGCTCCATTATGTTGGTATAAATCATAAGTCCCCTACAAAACATTATCAAAATAGCAAGGTTAGCAAGGTATGTGAAGTTTCATGTCAAATCAATTTTATTATTATATTGTTTACATTTATATTCATTTTAACATGCCATTTCAATGCCTCGAAAGTATTTTAAATGCCAAAATGAAAGAAGCACTCGTCAAATGTTACCAAATTTCTAACTAGGACAATGTTGCCGGTTGTACTTTTCACAAGGCAACATCGCCAGTGGTCTTTTAATCTCTGAACAGAGAATGGAAAAAAAAGAAAATTTGTGCATTGAATCCTTCTCAAAATCCGATACTTTCAACCCAGTAATTTCCTATGTGATCTTTTCAAAGTATAACTCGCATAAAACTTAAAACAATTTAACACATTTAAACAATCGTTCATGGGACTCGTATATTTTTTCAAAATATTTCGAGCGAGTTCATCATGAATGTAAATAATTTTAGTTATTTCTGTAAACTATAAAATGTATTTAAATTAAATTTAGTAGCGAATAAGTGATTAGATTATTCGCTTAAATTAAGAAATAAATAGCGCGAGTTTTTTTTAATATTCCATGAATCATACATACGCGATATTTATTTTATTTAATTCCTTGTTACTTCTCTGTATTGTACAATATCGTTTCTAGGAAACGTGTAAATAAAAACAAATTTTAAAGCCAAGTAACATAAAAGTATATTCATTTATACGCCCAAACAAAAGCAATAAACTGTGTTGTGTGATTGTGATATTTACATAGAATTAGAGAACTTATTCAACGTAAAACATTTAAATCAGTAATTATTTTGCAAAATTTGTAAAAGTACAACATTCTACTTTTCCAAATTACGTTGAATTATTTGTAAAATTTTTAAAAAAATCTTTTTTCCTGTGCCAGCTTCGCTCTTTATTATTTCATTTTGAAAAAGCTGTGAATTTACAGCAAAACGTAGATTAGAAAAGCTTTGTAGATGTGATCCAAAGAGTCAACAGAAGACCTGCGTTTTATATGCGTATGCAACAACTAAATATTAAAAAAGATGTTTAAAACTTTTATGCTGGATTTCACAAACGTCAATTAACTTTAATCATCGATTAAGAATAATCATTCCTATACCTTCAACACATGTAACCATGGCAACGTTTACTTTTAACGGATGATTAAATTTAAGTAACGTTTGTGAAATCCGCCATTAATATAAAAAATATAAACAAAGAAATTGATTAATGGTAACTAACAATTTATTCGAAACAAGTTTTATTCTAATAATAAAAATAGAAATCAGATTTTTAAAGAAAAACTATCAATTATGCCGACAATTTAATATTCGGACGAATCTAACATTTAATAAATTAATACAGGTTACAGCACTTCTGGCTTTTTATTGCACCCTGGATTCTTCCTGGCATATTGTCCACTAAGGATTCATAATATTGTGGGATGAAAGAATTTCATAGTTTCTGTATTTTAGCCTTTAGTCCGGGAACTGTTCGTTGGGGATTTTTTCGCAAGATCTTTTTCAAGTCATGTTGCAGGGTTTCGATAAAATTTAAGCCGGGGTTATTTGAGGGCCACGCTAATACTAATATCATTGCCCCCGAACATTTTTTTTGTAGATTTGGCCGTGTAACACTTAGCCTCGTCCTGTTGACAAATGAAATTTTCTATTCCGAACTGCAACCTTGCAATCTGCAGGAGGTTTCTTTCTAAAATATGTTAATTTTTTTCTGCATTTACGATACCATCAGTAAACTCCAGTTTGTCTAAACCTTTGCTGGACATGCATCCCCAAATCATAATCCCCTGTGGGATTTAATGGTTCGTTAAAACAGTTTTTACAGAAAGTCCCTAATTTTGTTCTGATCGCTTTCTTCCGACAATCACTAATACAGACATCAGACCTTGATTCATCACTGAAAATTATTTGACTTCACACTTCTTCGGTCCATGTAACTTCAGATTTTGCCTAGTCCAAACGTTTTTTCTTTTGTGCTTCTTTAAGCAGTGGGTTTTATTTCATTTTTTTTTTTTAAGAAAATGTATTAATATTTTGGTTCTCAAATTTAAATGAGTACTGAGTATTCATTTGATCTTTATGACATCTAGTTTCAAATTTAAGTATTATTGTACTTCCATTACTCTAAGTCTAAGGTATGAAAGCAAAAATGAACATTATTTCGTGAATAAAAAATTCGCATTCGTCTCTCGAAAATTAAGAAAATAATACTGAGTAATCGTGAAATATTTGCAAATGAACAAACTAAATATTATGATTCATATCCTAATAGGAAGAATTATAAAAGAAACATTACACACATTGCGGTTATTTAGACAAACATAAAAGACGATGCAGCGTAAATCGAAATGTATACATCTTTTCCCTAATATACAGGTATTAAAAAGTTTCGTAACTTTTACTTTACGAAAAATACGTAGTACTATTCTTAGTTTTTAGTGAACGTGTAAATTCGTTATTATTGGCGTTGCTCACTTAGACAGTTAACCATCTTTCGCAACCATATTCGTCAAATTCTCTCTCGTTTACGCAATGCGTGCTTGCCAACGCGAGGAAGCAGGATGCAAGGCGTGCATGAATATCGTGTTTATATTTTAAAATTGTTTGAAAGTTCCGCCGGTAAAAAAAAATGTTTAAAGTCGGGTTTTAAAGCCAACTAATTAAGGTACTGATGTTAATTAGGCTTAACTGACGGTACGTTTTATGTCTAACAGAACATATTTACAGTTTTTATTTCGATATGTACTATGTATATTTACTGTGTGAAATGTTTTAGTTCTGAGAGTCATATTTTGCAAAAGATGTTAATGCTTTAATGGTACCTAATTTTTCGGTAATATCAAGAATTCTGGGCGTGGGTAGTACAGGAATGTCGTATTTACAGTTTTTGTTATTGTTAATACATACGCCTTACTAAGTAAATACTAAGTGTTTCTCGATAAAGTTGTTACAGTTCATGTGTTAGTCATTCGAAAAAAGAAATGTTTCAATTGAAAAATATGCGTATTCTAAGCACCTTATTTTTACTCATAGGATGAATTGACAATGTATGCTCAAGTTATGCCATTCAGTAGCTTACCGCTTTTCATATATTCTGTCGATATTTGTTTGATTAATTGATATGATATCAGTAAGAAAATATTAAAACGCATCTCTTTAAATTGGCATGAGCATGTCTATTTGATTATCAAATTATCCAATGTTAATCAACAATAATGAAAACTTATTCTTTCTTTTCTAACTTTAATAACATTTTACATCTACATATATAAGTACCATACCTTTATGTCCTTTATTATATTTCAAATTCTTAGTTTATTTAGGTTTTCATTTCTAATCGAAAAATAAAGGTCAATATTAGCTAACATTACATGGGAATTTAAGTTAGACATACCTTTAAAAAAATCCTTTGCATAATCTTTTATGATCTCCCGGTATTTGAAATATGTAAATATAAGACCATAGAAAAATATTCTAATAAAATCTATTTATTTATTTCTTACTTTATTATCCTAATATGATTTCTTTAAATTAAGGAACGCAGACAGAATACATTAACATTTTTGGCCTAATTTCGGACGATTCGACAGCACAAAAACAATAAAGGCTACGTTTCTAAATTAGATAAAACTAGAAATATGGTGCAGAGATTCAGTGTCAAGATGATCATTTATGTCAAATTAATGGAGCTTGCGTAATAATTCAGCCAAACAAAGGTTCCTTTGAGAGACGCGTGCCGTTTCGCTGCCGTCTGCAAGTTATGGTTGACTGACAATTATTTTTAGCGGCGTCTCATAATTTATGAATTTGGAAGTAAATATTTGCAGAAAGATAACACCTGAAATTTAAGATAATTTTGTTTTATCCTTTCGAGTAAAATGCACCAACATGTAAGTAGGTATAATATTCTTCTAAAATCATTCGATTAGAATTCTTTTGACACTGAGGACTACTCATAAGTGGGCAAAAATATTACAAAATCCACGTCTTGATGTGTAGTTTAGTAAATTACGTTTTAATGTAGCCACTCACTGCTTTATCAACTTCATGCAACCTTCGTAAAACCGTATCTCAGCTTACAACATTTCCGGTGACCCCATCAAGACCTAAGCTGCTCTTATGTTCTGCATCATTTGGTGAGATAGACTATACACAGTGCAAAAACTCTAGTATTATTTTGTCACCATAAAATAATTCACAGAAATTTATGTTTCGTCATCAATTACATTTCCTTTTAGTAAAGAAGTGGTTCTATTTTCATTCTATTTTCATTTTACGAAAAGAAATTATTTTGAATTATTGAGACATTTCACATGTAAACAAAGTAATCGATATGAAAATTGTTTAATAGTTAAATTCATAATCAAGACCATATGTACATGTGGAAGAAAAGACTCAAACAAAAGGAACATCTCCCGAAATTCATTTTTGGAAAAAATGCTTGATTCAATCTTCATTTTACAATAACGCACCATTGAGCAAATTAAGTATATTTTTTTAATACATACATCAATTTATTATAAGTAATGTTAGAAGAGATCATATTTGTGGGCGTATGTCAGAGCATCAAAGTACATACCACATAAAGCTTGAAGCAAAATATTACGTCCAAAACGGTGATAAAAACGTACCTATTAATGCAAATTACATAAACTCGAGAAATCATCTAAAAAGACATTCAAATTGACATTGGACTGGCCTCAAATGAACGATGTCAATTTTCGATTTAATATTATCGTATTTCATAATGAATTCTTTCTCGAGTCGTTAATATTCCTTGATGTATTGTTTGTAAATTTTGCTCTTTAAATGAGTCCTTAAAAATAAAATAAGTGAACTCATGTCTGGGTTCAACTCTCACTCTCTCGTCCATGAATACAAAGAACGGGCCTTGACACTCCTGCTTGTTGAAAATCTTCTTTTGCTTTGAATTTTTTTTTCTCTGTTTGAATCTTCAGGTATTGCAGTATATCTATTTTTTCTTTGCCTTTTTTTTTCAAAATTTCAGCTTTAATTCTATCGCGTCTTAGAGTATTTTTATTCACAGTGCTTCAAGTGTTTCCGTCGCTTCCGTTGCCAACAGTTCTATTTCGTCTTCCTCTATTTACTGCTTTCTTGTTCATTTTATGTCATTCATAAAAGAGTTTGTAATTGTCCTTACTCTATGCTTCCTTTTTTTTTTTCTTCATACTTTATCCAGCTATTTTCTTCTTTTCTCCCCCCATTTTCCAAGTTTCCTATTGTTTTTGTTTTCGGAGTTATTGCCATAAGCATATCCATCAATTTTTGTTTTAGGTTTCTTTGATTTTGTCTTTTCACTTCTTAACTTTTCCATCGTTTGAATTGGCTTACGGTTGGAACCGCGTCACGTTGATTTCTTCTACTGCCGTCGTTGAGAGACTCAACGACTAACGAGAAACAGCAGCAACACCACCAGCAGCAGCAGCCCTGAGGAAATTCTTCTGCAATGAAGAACGAAACGTCGGCAGTAGATGAAGTCAACGTGACGCGGTTCCAACCGGAAGCCTTCAAGTTAAACTAACTTTTCTCCTTGTTTACTCTCTCTCTTAGCTGTCTTTAGAATTCTTTGCTTGAATATTTTTTAAGTCACCTCCGAACTCCGAATGTTATTTCACGTTCATTAAGAACGTGCGATTTTTAAAATCTGTCCCTGTCCCAGCTCTAACGCTAACCTTTTAGGATACCGAGTGAAGGCTTCGAAAGAGTTTCAGTAATTGATCAAAACAAAATTTATTTTATTAAAACAATATTGAGATAAATTTAATATTTGGAGGAACCATCTTTGCTCGTGTGTGGATGCATCCAGTCATCGGGGTACGATGTCAATTACATTATTAATTGTTTCTTGGAGTACCTCATTATTTTCTTCGACAATAGCTGACATTAGTTTTTTTTTATTGTCAGGCTCTCGTAATCTTTTGGCCAGCTTATACCGGATTATATCCTACATATTTTCAATGGGATTCACATCCAATGATTGAACTGGCAACAAGCGAATCTCTTGCGCGTTTTCCCACGTGTTTTTTGACAAGGCGGCACATTTTCCATCAAACAAACGCTTTATTTTAACAGCACGCTGTCAGTAAACAGCGGCTAGCTTAACTAATAGCATTAATTCTTCCTTTGCACATGATTAGGCCCGATCTTCCATTCGATACCAAAACGCTAATTCCACCAAATTTTACTGTTTGGTGAAGAACCGCTGAGTTGATTGTCTTCTTACCCACATGAAGCTGCTACCGTTGGATTGACAATATCGGTTTTGATTTGAAAAAAGTACCGCCGATACATGTCATTCTTCCTCATTTTTCTTCCTTCTTCTTTTTTGAAAAGACAAAGAGTTTTCTTTTTCACAACTCCTTTATTCATGCTCATAATATATAAATAGCTTGGAATAGTATGCTTGGTTTTTTGAGAAATCTTCGCGAAGTCGGCTACAGTTTTTGAAGACTTTTGGCAACAGAGGATTCTGCGTTTTATCAAAATTTGACATGTTCAGTAGGACCGACAATGCGCGAGCGGTTCGTCCTGATAACCTTGGCATGATTTAAACAATATTAAAGCTGTCAGAATAATAACAATAAACATAGCTCACAACAAGCAATTGTCCCTGTTTGTAAAATTTGCATAATTTCGGAATTATCGAATTGTGATGGCCATTCAGTCAGTCAGTCTAGCGCAGATATAATCTGTACGTATTCTGGTTGTTTTCAACGTATTTTTATGATTAATATCATTCTCGAAAACTCAATTTACGCGTTTATTCACGCTTACTCAGCAATTATGAGAAGTGTTTTGGGACGCTATACACTAATGCTTTGTTTTAATTTCAGAGCATCCTCTGACAAACGGAAGCTTCACGTGAAACGACCCATGAATGCATTTATGGTTTGGGCCCAAGCGGCAAGAAGAAAACTGGCCGATCAATATCCTCAATTGCACAATGCGGAGCTATCGAAAACGCTGGGAAAATTATGGCGGTAAGTCAAAATTTCATTTACTTCAGAAGATTGTCAGGCCGAAAGAGTTTCTGAACTCTTCTTAGTGGCTTTATTTTCACTAAAGAGTATCCCAAAAAGTTCTCTTTTACTACAACCAGAAAGGTACGCTGCGATTCATTCTTTGATAGTTGATGTGCGCAAGCGTATAGTAATAGTTGACGTCTTTTACTATTAAAAAATGACTGTATTGGAAGAAAACAAAAAAAAAGCAATTTATCGATGCATGATGATGATTGCAAAAATTGAAACCAGTAGAATTATGGCCCAAAAATTAAGGTGCAAGTTTTGAAAACCGTACAAAGAAACTAAGGTTCCAAAGCTGCCAACTGCACAGTTTACAACACGAGAAATTTGATGGGTGATGAAATTACGTCAAGAAAAATTTATCTGCGCTACTAGAACCATTTTTTTAGCATCAGTACTAAAGAGTTACTGCACAGGGAGAAATTAAAGAAGTTTAAAAAATTGATACTAAATTTGCCAAGCAATTTATATTTGTAAATTCACATCATTAATAATACAATCAGAATGGAAAAAGTGTCTAAAAAACGGTTGGTTTCGCTTGTAAAGAAACGCTGTTTTGAATTAATTTGGCTTCAATGTATTCTACAAAGATTACTCCAGAATGTTTAGATTAAGTATAAGTAATTTATAGTCACAGCTATAGAATCTACCAAATTATTCTCAGTTCCAATCAGTGGAAAATATTGGACTTTTAACGAAAAGTGAATTAAGGGGACAACACCCTTCCAAATTTCAAAATGAAAAATATAAAGAATTTCTTTTTATAATCGTTTTATGTATTAATTTTAAATTATAAAGTACAACTGTGTACAACATTATTTAACGAAATTAATAGTGCTTGTTTTTTACTTTCTTTGGACTGCTTTACATTATCAAAGGAAATGTATAATGTAATGTGTAAAATAAAAAATGTATATCGAGTTTTAGGATGGATTAAAACAGAAAAAAATATATAGAAACTGGACGTGTAACATGACATTTTTTTATTAATATTTTCACGTAACAAAAATTAGTATAACGTAAAATAAATAGGTTTTAGATTAGTAATTTCTGAAACTTCCCCTTATAACGGAAATTCTAGCATCTGCTGTTGCCGTAATACGTACACAAAAAACAAACTGTAATCCTAAATGGAGGAAGTAAAAATAAATAGGAATTTTATAAGTAATTTATCTCGGCGAGTAAAAGTCGTTATCATTTATGTTGTACACACATAAAATTTGTATTTTTCTATAAATTCCGATAGCGTATGAAAAATACATGCATACTGGACTTGAATGAAACGTTATCTTAACTATGAATTAATGCAGCGGATATTATTCCGATAAGGCAGCCAAAAGTCATAAAGTCGATCATTGACCGTTAAACAGACCGCAATTGCCAGGATGGACCTCATCTTGACCTTAGTTGATAGCGTTCTAATGTTTTTCAAAAAGGCTTTCTCAGTAATTAATAATATTTGATGAGGGGTTTCGAATTGAGTGACAAAGAAATTACTCTTACATAAAACAGGGGGGTTTTGAATACAAGAATTCATAGAGGATGTAGACATTTTTCAACTTCAAAATTACACATTCCCTTTTGATTAACAGAATTAAGTCATTATAATGTACATTTTAAAAGTTTAGGAATGAAAAGTCAAGGAAGAAAATCAATGCATAAATTTGGTCGTTTAAAGATTTAATCAAGATCCAAAATTAACTAATTTTTTTGTTGGTCATCAATCCGTCGCTCTGTACACTAATGAAAGTCGCGAATTTGATGTGCGGTCTTCCAGGATTCTCATTGGTTTTTTTTTTGCTCGTTTATCGTTTGTCAGTGTCCAATTTATTGACCTGTTTATCACTGATTACAATTGCATCCGTTCTTGATTAAGAGCTCATAAAGTTAAAAATGATCGAGACAGTTTCAAGTTTTTTTTTAAATATTATTCGAGATTTATCTTACTTTTTTAAATATAAACGCCACGTGTATACAATTGAAGGTTTCAAAAAGGATACCTTCTAGTAATAACTTCAATTTTTTTCTCCCCATTCTATTCTAACGATGGGGTAGTTTAAATTAATAATACCTAAACGATATTTATTCATATACTTAAGTCAGTCAATTTTACAAATTTCTTTTTTCATAATTCTTTTACAATGAAGTCCTTTGTCAAAGAGTTGGTTCGTCTACTGCTAGCCGTCTTCTCTTGTCTTGTCACTATGGTTGCGACAGACTTACAGTTTCTTAAGTTTATATGTTTACTTTACAAATTCCTTACAAACTCGGTAATTGCAGTAAACCAAGGTCGATATGATTTTTGATGTAGTCCAATAACATGAAAATTTGATATTCCACGCACCATGCGATTTATGAACAGCATTTTTATTTTCAAGCTAATGCTTAAAAATTTAAAGCTGGGTTGACACGATCCAAATGTACTTTGATCCAATACACTTTGATGCTGAGCACGCATTACTTGGATCCTACTTGGATCATCTTAACAAATCTACTTTGACAGGAGAGTTACATCCAAATTTATTAAGATGTCGGCCAACTTACTTTGACCAAAGTGGTATTTTGATGTGATAACAAGTGGCGTCAAGAACGCAGAGGGTGAAACTTGAACATTTAGTAACATGGCAGATTCGATTTTCCAAAGTGTGGAAGTAGTTGCGAATATGCTTATACAGGAGCTTCAAATCCACAAAAAAAAAGATGCTTTGGGTCCGGAACTGAATCCTTAGGCGTGAAGTCTTACATTTTCTCTACCCGCCCATTGACCCATTTTTTTATTTTTCCTTTTATAAGATCCACTACCCGTGTTGTTACTTGACGCCATTTTTAATCACAACGGAGTTCCACTTTCATCAATGTAAATTGGTTGCTGTCCACGTCAACTTGGATGTAATTTTCCTCTCAAAATGAACTTTGATGAATTGTGAAAATGATTTCAGCAATGGCCAAATAATGCACGCGCAGCATCCATACTAGATCCAAGTATACTTGGATCGTAGAAACTCAGTTTTATATATATGGAAACCACCTTCTGCACTTGTACAAGTGTACTGGGTCTACGGTGAATTGAATACTAACGGTGGCAGCATTTCGGCAAGCCAGATAGCGAACCGTTACGTCACCGCATACCCGCTCCTCATTTTACACAATTATTAATCAATATTAACTGTCACGGTTGACAGTTGTATTAGAGGGAGAAGCGGGTATGCGATGATGTAACGGCTCGCTATCTCTCTTGAATGCTGCCACCGTTAGTATTCAATTCACCGTGTACTGGGTCCAAGTTTTGTTCCAAGTACACTTGGATCGTGTCAATTCAGGCAGTTCAAGCTTGATCCAAGTCTTATGTGCATCTCTTTTTTCTTCTTTTCCATTCTTATTTACTCTCAAGTATTTATTAAATTTGGTTGTAGATATCAACTAAAAATTACTATTATTAGTGTACACATTTTGTGTTCCTTCAGAATATATTTATTGTTGTGGTTTGGAAGACACATTTTTTATCCATGACAAGTTTATAAGTTTTCTGCTTCTTTAATGAAGCGTATTTAAGTTTTTGTTGTAATAATAGGTAAAATGTAGCGTAATATCATTGCATTTTGGCGTATCTGTATAAAGGAAGCGATTATGTTGAAGGCTTATAATAATTTATAAATAATAAATAAGGTCAGCGGATAATTTAAATTTAACAATAATAATTAACTTTCTTAAAGAATTTATAAAACAAAATCAGAAAAATACTAAATACATGATAATGGGAGAGACACGCAAGTACCTAGTCTGAACGTCGCACGAAGGAAAACTAAATAAAGTAGAAGAGTCAAAAATTTTACATACCTAAGAATAATAATAGAAGAAAAGGGAACAGAAGATTAGAATAACTAAGGGTAATTAGAAATACGTAAATTGAAGAAAATTGATGAAATTAAAGTACGTTTCCAGAAAAATCAAAACAAAAATTTATAAAAGTGTGATAAGACCAACAACAACGTATGCCTGTGAGATGTGAGATCTGGGTACTAAGAAAAGCAGATGAAGAGAGCATGGAAAGATGGGAAAGAAAAATGCTAAGAGCAATCTACGGAGGGATTGGAGAATTGGAAGAACTTTACCAAGGACCAGCAATAAGTAAATTCATCAAAAGACAGACAATAAGATGGCTGGGGCATGTGGAAAAAATATATAAAGATAAAATGCCCCAACGAAAACCAATAGGAAAAAAGTGGAAAGGCAAACCAAAGGAAAGATGGCTGGAAAGTACTACAGAGAACCTCAGTGATGAAAGCATCCGAAATTGGAGAGAAAAAAAACTTTAAATAAAGATGAATGGAGTCAGAAATAGTATGGAGTTTTAAGGAATGAGTAAAAACATGTTTTTTCGTGTAGTTGACAGAAAAGTGACACAATGTTTAATCAAAAATCGTAAAGAAAAGTGGGACTTGTCTCGTTAGCAACACTTTCAGTTAGTAACACTTTTTTCATTCATTTTATTTATTATGGTGACGCTTCATAGGTCAAAGATTGATTGATTGATGTTTTGTTACTATGTCAACAAATGCTTGACATATCTTCAGTGTAGAGCATTAAAATAAAATAAAACATTTAAAAATACCACGCGATCATTTAAATTTATAATTAGAGTAGGCTATGAATTTTGAAGTAAATTGGCAACACTAACTATTGACAGCTTACTTTGAGTTTGAATTGTCAAAGTGACGCTTCAACATGTTTAATTAAATGCCAGGGGCGAACATTAAAACTGTTTCACTTCCTTTAAAGTAAAAACCATTGAACCCGATGAGAATCCTATAAACCTCGAAACATTAACATAACCTCTAATCTCCACAGCGAGTCGATTGGCAAGGTGCACAACCGTATAAAAAAATCCCGCCTACTTTAATTATAAATTTAAATGATCACATGTTATATAACATGTGTCCCAGAAATCTTATAATTATATGAACTACGAAACATATTTCGTGTTTAGGTTGCACCTCCCATAAGCAGGCTGGCAACTTCAGGGAGCGCTAAATCACTGCCCAACACACAATGTCATTTTTTTTTGCTTTGTCAAGTTGATGAGTTTTTCTTAAAACAACATGGTTAATGGGCATCTGATGGGTAACATTAATAAACTAATATACCATATGTTCAAATAAACTTTTGATAAGAGTAAGCCATGTTTGATGTTACAGCAGTTTGGCTTAACCTTATGTTTGCACCATTTATTATTGGTGTCTCAAAAACTGTTATTTCTGGAAAGCCGATTTGCTTTACTCCACTCATTCCGGTACATGAATGATTTCGACGGCTGCTAAAATTCGTTTATCTATGTATAGACAGGACTAATTGTATGATCTTTTTAATAACTTCCTTAATTTAAGGTAGGTATTAGAAAAAATTTAATAAGTTCTATATTTAAAAAAAGTGTTTAATTTAGGAATCATCCTCTAGAAACAATACTGTAAAGTTATTCTATGTCGGCATCTTCGACGTTTGTTCTACGCGTATAGAGAAGTGAACGTACTATATTATACAGAGTGCGTGAACAAGTTTATAAAAAAAAATAATTTTGCTTATAACACAATTTGGATGTTACTTGAATTAAGAGTCTAAGGAAAGTAAATCACATTTTCAGATGATTTTTGTAATTTCCAATAGATCAATAATGTGAAAAACTTTTCACGACACAAGTCTCAAGGTAACCACCTATCTAAAGTTTAGATCAATAACTCAAGCTTAATTATTTCTAGAAAGAGACATTCGCTTGAATATATCTTTGTAGCTTTTGAACTCTCTTACGGTTTAGCTTTATTTAGTGGTCTTGTTTTTGAGGCCAGGCATTGTGGTGAAGCCATGTTCTCACACTTTAGAGATTTCCTGTATATAAAAATTTAATTACGAAGTTTGCAAATATGAAAATGATGCTCAGTTTCTTTGATGCAATTTAATTCTTTCTATAGGTACGTATTATTTATTTTGATGAAAATTGCTTTTATTTTTGTTATTTTCGTACAGGATGTAAGCGAATTGAGTGCAATAATTTCACAGGGTGGTAGCATGAATCAAGATGATCAAAAATTGTTACATAAACGTGGTGTCTTAAATGTAACCGTTTTCGAATTATGAAGAAATAAATAATGGCATAAAATTCTTTCTGCCATATGCGGATTTTGGTGGGGTGTTGTCAGACGTCTATTTCTTCGTTTATTCGAAATTTAAAGCAACAAATAAATTTATTTTAGCGAAACTGACGTAAAAATTTAATTAAGAAAGAAAAATATTGTAAATCGTTTGCAAGAATTTCCATTCTTTCTGTCGCATTTTGGTTTAAGTTTTTTTTTTTTTTCTGGAAAACGGTTATATTCAGGACACCATATTAAATAACACTTTTTGATTGTCTTGATCTAAGCTATCTATCACCCCGAGAAGCTATTTCACTCATTTCGCTTACACCCCGTATATTAATAGATTCTTAATCTTTCTTATTTTCTTATTTCATTATTCCAATAAAATCTTGAATTTACGTAATTTTTGACTTATATTCGTATATATAAAAAACTGAAAAGTTCTTGTCCCTCTTTTAATGAAGGCTATAAATTTTCACCCATTTAATCACGACTGTGCCCCTAAGTAGTCAGAGGCGATTGTAGGACACTATTATTTACATAAGTCAAAATAAAAAAGGTCGTCATTTAGGGCGTTGATTTTATAATACTTTTTGATTATTATTTCGGAGGAAGGAGGGGGAAATTAGAAATAATGCATATTTATTAAACTAAAGCGTAAAGTAGCCTCGATAAAATAGGAATACAGACTAATGTGTCGATTCTGGTCGTATCTGTAACAACCGTAAGATTTGTAAATCTGTAACTCGGTTATTAAAATATGGAATTTTGAAGTTCTGTGAAAGGTATGATTTTTCTTAGGTCCCTGGTTTTCCTCGTAAGTCTCTGGGGTATTATATTATAGACTTACAAGAAATCATATCATACTGAGAACTTCAAAATTCCAAAATTCTTGTAATAATTGACTTACAGGCTTACAGATGTTACGGTTGCCACAGATATGAGCAGAATCGCTCCATAGAGGTGACAAATATTTTACAGATCAAATTGTCAGAGTTTCAGGCGCATTAAATGCTTAAATGAGTAAAAATACACTTGAAAAATTTATTTGTTTTTAAATAATTTGCAATAATAAAGAAAATTTTTATGTAGGGTCCGTATGATTTGGAAAAAAGTGACTTCGATGGACCCCCCCTCGTAAGACCGCGCCTGTAAGATTCTTCATACCATGCGTAACAAGGAATATTCTGCAGCAAAAAAAAAACGCCTTTGCTGTTCTACTTTTAAGAAGGCGCCAGTTGGTTGATTATAAAAAATGACTAAGGCTTCAAGGATATTATTGTTCATGAAAATAGTTATGAAAAGTACCACATATATTAGAGACGAGTAAAAAAGTATAATCGATAAAAGCGACAATTCTTAACAATTCTAAAAGTACTGAGTAATTTTCAAAGGTTTTTATCAACTCTTGCCTTGAAATTTGAACGGCATGTCTCAGGTTAACGGAAAAGTAATATAACTGCAGTCCTTGAGGGGTTGTTTTATAGTAAAATTAAGACATGCCGTCCAAATTTCATGGCAAGAGTTGATAAAATTTTAAAACTCGAGTATGTTCTGAAACCATACCACAAGAAAAAATTTAGTAACGAAAATAGTAAAATACATTTGGAAAACAATGACATACAAAATATTAAAACCGTGCTTATTTTCGCATTTGATTCTTCGGATTCTAATGAGTTTATAAAAGTAATACGAAAATTCTTAAAGCGTCTCCTTGCTTTTATATACAGGGTCTCCCAAATAGAGTGGCCTATTAAAATATTATAGGGAAGGAAATATACAAAAATTCTGAAAGTTGGTACACTGCCCTAAGACATAGTGATCTTTTCGCGTAAGATACTTTCACTCTTACATTACTTCCGGTTATACCGGAAATCGCCATTAACTTTCTTATTTTAAATGGAATGTTACATTTTTATTACAAATTCTGATTCTGCACATTATTCTAAATAAAAAATGTTAAGGCTTCTCTATACCTAAATATAACAGATTTTGAGATATCTTTAAATTTCTTTAAAAAAAAGTTTAGGTAACTTTCCCTTTAAAAAAATGTATCTATGACACTTTCAAATTTCAAGATTCAAGTTGCATATCGTTTGAAAGTACAATTTTCAGGCTTTCAAATCATATCGTAGTTATCCTAAAAAGAATCACTGGCTGGTTACAATATGCTTTAACTGCCCAAAACTCAATTTTTTTAAATAGAACAACCTGTATGTTTTTACATTATCAGATGCAGAATCAAATTCTGCATCGATTGATATTAGCATTCCCTATACCTATTTCTTTTAGTTTCTTTGTTATCAATAATTGTTTATTATAATGGCATATTTTGCTAGAATTATCGCAATTTTTCGGAGTAGGTGTCGACAAAATAAAAATATTTATTCAGTTTCACCATTAACAGATAAGTACAAAAAAGTAAATAAGCTTCAACGAATGCCAATACACAAATTTAATTTGCTTCATTACGAGTTACAGGAGAAGACGAAGTTTTCTTTGGTCTGACAGTGCCACTTCTTAAAAAATACGTTCAAATCTTCTATATTTTTTCTGTCATTGGCGGTATCTGCGGATACATTTCATTAAATTTTCTGCGCGTTCTCGTAACCATTTTATTGCACTCTTCTTGAATGTAAAATAAATTTAATAATAGTTTATTAGAATAAATAGAATTTTATTATTTTTACCACTTTACCAATTGTAAGTTTTGCTTTTGTTGCTTCATAAAAACTTGAAACTGACAAAGAAAATTGTTTTTCAAAGGTATGTTTAATTTTTAAAAGCGCTCGTTTATGAAAATGGTAAACTTACGGTAGGTATTTGCCTAATAGCTTTATTCTATGATATACGTCAAAATAATGTTATGGTTAGCAATTATTTATTTCTTAAAAAAATAACAGTTCAATATCTGCTTCTGTTTTCAAAGCTTGCTACGAATAACAGCATTCATTCCATTAATTAACAGAATAAAATAAACAATCATTGATAACAAGAAAACTAAAAGAAATAGGTATAGGGAATACTAATATCAATTGATGTAGAATTTGATTCTGTATCTCATGATGTAAAAACATACAGGGTGTTCCATTTAAGAAAATTGAGTTTTGGGCAGTTAAACATAATGACATTGGAGACCATATTGTAACCAACCTGTGATATTTTTTTTGGATAACTACGATATTATTTGAAAGCCTGAAGATTGTACTTTCAAGTGATATGCAACTTGAATCTTGAAATTTGAAAGTGTCATAAATACAATTTTTTAAAAGGAAGGTTACCCAAACTTTTTTTTAAGGATATCTCAAAATCTATTACATTTAGGCATAGAGAAGTCTTAACATTTTTTATTTAGAATAATGTGCAGAATCAGAATTTGTAATAAAAAATGTAACATTCTATTTAAACTAAGAAAGTTAATGGCGATTTCCGGTATAACCGGAAGTAATGTAAGAGTGAAAATATTTTGCGAGGAAAGATCACTATGTCTTAGGGCAGTGTACTAACTTTCAGAATTTTTGTATATTTCCTTCCCTATAATATTTTAATAGGCCACTCTATTTGGGAGACCCTGTATAAAAGGATAATTCTGTTAATAATTTCCTAGTTAATTCTTAGGAACGATTTTAGGCAATCAAATCATTAAATTATTTTAAATAGAAACTCCTTTTTTGCTTTCAATACGCCTTCCCGAGTAACTTCTACGATTTGGACTAGGCTTAGTGTTAATAGATAGATATTTATTTATTTATTTATTTATTATTATATTCAGGAAACTAACAGGACAAGTCCCAACAATCGTTTCCATTAAATTAACTTGACAAAGAAAAGGAGAATAATATGCTAAAATACGCATGTAGAGAAATTAAACTTAACAATATGATTTAACCTAACTAATTAGAAAATTAATGTAATGACCACTTACATATTATGTATTTCTAACAATACATGAATAGATACCGTTTCCGAAAGGAGCGTGTTCCTTATTCGTACTTTTCGAATGTGATTGTATGACTATAAAAGTAATAGTATTCCTAACTAGAAAGACTAACCTGAAGATAAAGATAAAACAAACGCGGTGAAGTTAAACTTATATATTTTTACATATTTTTTAAACGTTGGCAAATACATGTTTTAAAAACAGCCAGACTGGAAAAGAAGATGTCCGCATCATTTGCAATACGATTGAAATTACGACCAATATTTGTTCTCTGACTATCGATATAAAATGTCACTGGATATCGAGATTCACAACGAGGTGTACAGAAATTAATTACTTTAAAAACGAAAATAATACCGGCAGCAACACGTATCTGTTCCAACGAAAGAAGATTACACCTAATCAATGCAGCTTTGCACTGATTACCATAATGAAATTTATAGTCTAAAAATTTTCGAAATTTCTTTTGAATACTTTCTATTCTATTTTTATAAACATTCTATTGTGGGACCCAAATTACAGAGCAATATTGTAGATTACTGAGAACAAGTGTTTTATAGAGATGTACATATAATGGAGTTTAAATCGCCGAAAGGTTTCGAAATTCTGCAACTGAAACCAAACATTTTAAAAGCTTTTCTCGTTATTAAATCGATGTGATACTGGAAAGTGAGTTTTGAATCGAAAAAGATCCCAAGATTTTTAACCTGGCTAACTTTAGATAGAGGTGTGTTGTCAATTTGATGTGTATAACTTAACAGTTTGCAACTACGTCTTAATAATTTAGAGAAAACGTAATTGCTTAAATCTTAAAGTCAGATAAAAAAATGAAGTTTTGATAAAACATTATTTAATCCAGTTCCTTTGCTACGGTCATCCCTCAAATTCGTCTTAGTAATTGAATTTACGTGATAAGCGCTGCAGACCGCATTATTTACATAACTATCAGATAATAAACGTAATTTGATACTGCATTGCAAACATAAACATATTCATGACGCTCTGAAACTTCTCCGAAACTGCTCTCTCTCCCAATGTTTAATATTTAGTGTGACCTTGCATACATATAATAATTAATTAGTTATCTCCTTCGACTAATAATAGAATAAGGAATATTACAGTACAAAATTTCCTAGCTTAAATAATAATTAAGTACATGATAAATTATTTCAATTTAACGTTAACATTATTCGAATAGAAAAAGAATGTAGGACGTCTTTGGAATTATTCACGAATAAAATTCCTTTTTTACTCAGCGAGTATTTTTTCTGTACTGAAGGTGATCAGTGTAATGAAACGTGTATACATCATCGTGTTCCAATAAAGAAAATCAAAAAGAAATAAAATATATTGCCTCAGATTTGCAGGGCTATGTTAAGTACAAGGAGCGGACATTGAATTAGGAGTTTCTGCTTTTGTTCTTTCACTATTATTCATTTTTTTCTTTTTTTATCTCTGCTATGTTTTCATTCGTTCTTAAGAGTAATTATTATTCAAAAATTCAATTTACAAAATACTGGATGTCTCATAACGTACGGAGGAGACTGAAATGGTAGCTGGGGGAGATCAATAATAGAAAATGTTAAGCGGTTATGGACATATTCTTTACCAGAACCAACAATAACAAAAGATTAGTGACATAAAAGATTTCGGTATTTATTTTTTTCTTTTTGTACCCAAAAACTGCTCTTCATATTGCTTCAGTTTGCTCTTCATATTGTTGAGAGCCGCTGACTAATTAAAATAAAACTAGAAAGCAAGTTGACGTAGAAATTTACTTAAATGTCAGTTCCTTTAAGTAGTGCCAAAATTAATAGTTGCTGTTAAAATAAAATGGTATACTACAGTAACGACGAATACATGGACATGATACTCGTTTTTGGAGCTATTGGACAAAATGCTAGGCCTGCAAGACGTATGTATTTAGAACGATTTCCAGATCGAAGAACGCCTTCCGAAAACCCTTTCCTCCGTGTAATTCAACGAGGAAGAGAAACGGGAAAATTTATACCTAGGAAAGGTGATGGTGGCGGCAGACCGAATCAGCATCATGTTGATGTAAAAGAACAAACTTTAGAAGTGGCAAATGTTGAACCTACTATAAGTACACGCCAAATTTCTTGTCAAGTTTTTGTTTCTCGATCCTCTGTATGGCGCACGTTAAAAATAAATGGTTTGCACCCGTATCACTTCCAAAAGGTGCAAGGACTGACTCCCAATGATTATCCATTGCGGCAACAGTTTTGCGAGTGGCTACTCCATCGTGCTAATAGGGAAGCAGAATTTGCAAGAAATGTACTGGTGACGACGGATGAATGTTGTTTCACTAGAAATGGTAGTCCCAACTTCCATAATTTTCACATATGGGCTGATGAAAATCCACACTCGGTCGACAGAGTAATTTTTAGATGCGTTTCAGTTTGAATTTGTGGGCTGGGATTGTGAACACCTTAATAGGGCCTTTCGAATTACCAGCACGCCTTAATGGCGATTCCTACTTACATTTTCTACAGGAAGTTCTGCCGGAACCCCTCGAAGATGATCCTTTGGATGTGCGCCGCAATATGTGGTTTATGTACGATGGCTATCCTACGCACTTTAGTCATGCTATTCAAAATTATCTTGACACTACTTTTCCGCAAAGACGGATCGGTCGGGGTGGATTTTTTCCATGACCCCCACGTAGCCCTGACCTGAATCCACTTGACTTTTTCTTATGGGGGTACATGAAAGAACGGGTTTACGCCACTGAAGTTGATACCATCGAAGAGTTACGCCATCGCATCAACGTTATTACAGAACACTTGCGCGAACAATTTCCACAAGTATCCGGAAATTGGATTCGTCGTGCAGGAATGTGCGTTGAAATGCAGGGTCAGCATTTTGAACAAAATGTTTTGTGAAATTTTTGGTTTCGATTATTAAAAATTTTTATTTAAATTTCATTTATTTAATAATTAACTGTTTTATCAATTGAAAAGATTTCTACGTACTGTTTTTGCTACTATTTCTTTTTTTGGATACATACGTTAAAATGACTTTAATCTATCAGCATTTGTAAGCAATACTATTATTTCAAATTCTTTCGTATTAATCTCAGTGGTAGTCAATAAGTGCTCGTTTATTTATAAGAAATTTAAATTGTTGTAACTTGTTATAGAGTTTTTATCCAAAGTTTCTTAACAAAAAAGCTTTAGTTTGATCTCCCCCAGCTACCATTTCCATCTCCTCCGTACGTTATGACGTTATGAGACACCCAGTATAATATCAAAAAGCTTGTTAGTTATAAAGAATTATAATCAAATGAATACATTTATGCACATATAAAAAATATGTAATATATAATTACTTCAGTTTTTGGCTGTGAATTTATATCCCTAATTAAGATATTTGACGATTATATTAATTTTTTTTTTGTGTCTGTTAATTGCCTGTAATTTTTATGAAGTTGTCAATCTTAGAACGTGTAACTAATATTAGTCACAGGAGAAAAAGACATCACGTGCATGTTTCCGGAGTAGTAGTGTGCGTGTATTAAATAAAAATAGTTTCATGAAATCGTCACACGCTGCTGTAGGCAAAATTATTTCCAACGAACGTAACGCAAGCGAAACGATTAACTCTTAAGATAAATAATCCCAGATTACAAATCTATACATGCGGGAATGTTTAGATTGGCGTGTTTATTTATATTCCGTTATGTGGGTGTTTGGTAATTAATTCTAATTTCTGATTACGATTACGTGGATTTATTTTCAAATGCAGGAAAAATATATCGTGGAGGTGCATCAACAATTAAAACGTAAATCAAATCTAATCAATTTTATTTGTCATTAATAAAAGGCTTGAGGGCAAATTATGTGCCACTTTATTTGAAGATAAGACGAGTTAATTTAAAATTTACTCTCCCGGTATCACCTTTAATGAATATTAGTGAAATTATTATTTTTTTATAATAATGTATTTAGCAAATAATTTACTAAATCTGAAATCCAAATTAACTATGTAATATCACAAAATCTTCTAAGCGGACACTAAATCGCGCAACTACACACTTTACGTTTCGCAGTCGTTCGACTGCTTCGTCAGAAGTGAAAATTATTTATGTTGTCAAAATAAACAAGGTTGTCAACGGAAACTGAAAAAGTAACTTGATTTTCTTTTTTATATATATTATATTTATTTTTTAATTTAAAAATAATTTGAACATTACAAATGTTAAAAAATTGACAGATCTATGTTCAAAATAGTCATTTTTGTCAATCAAAACAGTAACATTGCTTTTGTCTGCTACTGTGACAATGATGTTTGGATTTTCTTTAAGAAATTTTTTACAAGCCAAAAGATCTCGAATAAGAATTTTATATTTTGATTTTTCAAAAGTCCTATCAATATTCCTAATGTAATTTAGAAAATTAGAACAAAATTTATTTAACAGATCGAGCTGTTTTACTTTCAGATAAACTTTTCATTTATGATAATTTAAATTTAATAAAAAAGACTCTTGTTCAAAATTCTTATCCAATAAATCTTATAGAATCAGTAATAAAAAATCGTGTTAAATATTTACAAAATTCAAAAATCCACAATAACAATAAACAAACTTCAAACAAAAAATACATATCATTACCCTACATTGAACCACTATATGACACATTTAAACACATATTCAAAAAACACAATTTAATTTTAGCTAGCAAATCTGTAAATAATTTAAATAGTATTTTTCAAATTTAAAAAACTAAAACACCAAAATTGAAACAGCCAAACGTAGTTTATGAAATTAAATGTTTCAATTGTAATTCATGTTATATTGGAGAAACAAGCCAAAATTTAAAAAACGTCTAGACCAACATAAATATCATATCCAAAAAAATAATCAAAATCATTCAATGCTTGTAGAACATTCATTAGAAAATGACCATAATTTTGATTTTGAAAATACTAACATTTTATATTACGAGTCTAATATTTTCAAAAGACGTTTTATTGAAATGTGTAAAATAAAAATGTCGTCGAATTCTATTAATAAACGTACTGATTTTGCAAATTTAAACGATACATTTTGTAGTTTTCTCGATTCCTTAAATAGAACATAGATCTGTCAATTTTTTAACATTTGTAATGTTCAAATTATTTTTAAATTAAAAAATAAATATAATATATATAAAAAAGAAAATCAAGTTACTTTTTCAGTTTCCGTTGACAACCTTGTTTATTTTGACAACATAAATAATTTTCACTTCTGACGAAGCAGTCGAACGACTGCGAAACGTAAAGTGTGTAGTTGCGCGATTTAGTGTCCGCTTAGAAGATTTTGTGATACAAATTTCATCGGACAAGAACCAACTGTAAATAACTATGTAATATTAAATTACATTAACTATTAATATACTTTCTCGAAAAAGAAAAATATAACAATACTTCTGAGAAAATTTAATTATTTTTCTCCTTTAATCTAATTGTTATGATATCAAAATCCTCTTTTCCTTTTTAACTTTCTTTCAGTTTTACAAGTTGTAATACGACACATAAATCTGTATTTTTTTTTAACTTTCGGAGTATCTCGCTTTTTTTAGAACCAACTCACAGGTATCTGAAATCGTATGCAGGTACTAAAGGAAAACTAAAGAAATATAGATTTCTTTGGTTATGTCAGTACAATTTGGACAAAAATTTGTCCTACTATCGTTTGTTTTTCTTCGGTTTCACGTCAATTTAGACCAACTTCAGATATCCGAATTTGTCAAGAAATTAATGGAAATGGTGGCACCCTTAAGGTTTTCTTTCTTTAGTCTGAGATATCAGCGAGCATTTTCATTCATTTCTTGATAAACCTTTTTTTTAACAAAATAATTTGTGCACGAAGATGTTTTAACCTCAAATCAAAGAGATAATGGGTGGTATGCATAAAACGTAGTACATGCTAATACTTCAAGCACCTACTTCGAAAGTGAAGTACCTACTACAGTAACGTAGTATTTACTATGCGATCTAGTAGATACTATTATGTAGAAGTTTTTACTTCGCATAGAAGCACCTACTGTAGTATCTACTTCAAAGCCTCAAATTCATTTTAATAATAAATACTACGCTGCAGTAGTATTTACTACGTGCTGTAGTATAAACTTTGCTTTCGTAGTATATGCTTCAGAGCTGCAGTCGGTATTTTATGTAATAGAAGATACTTCGAAGAATATACTAATTTGAGAAGTATTAGCATCTACTTCGTTTTATGCATACCACCCAATGGGTGGTATGCGTAAAACGAAGTACATGCTAATATTTCAAGCACCTACTTCGAAAGTGAAGTACCTACTACAGTAAAGTAGTATTTACTCTGCCATCTAGTAGATACTAGAGCACAAGAGCACATAGGAGTTTTTACTTCGCTTTAGAAGCACCTACTGTAGTATCTACTTCAAAGCCTCAGATTCATTTTAATAGTAAATACTACTGCAGCGTAGTATTTACCACGTGCTGTAGTATAAACTTTGCTTTCGTAGTATATGCTTCAGAGCTGCAGTAGGTACTTATGTAATAGAATATACTAATTTGAGAAGTATTAGCATCTACTTCGTTTTATGCATACCACCCAATAATTAGCTTGGCAAAACGTTTTCTTGATTTAAATTGTCCGAATAGTTTATGAACTTATGTAGATAACAATTTCGAAAGAAACATTGGGCGCGTTTTGTTGGCACCATTCTGATTCCGGAATGATCATTCCATGGTTTTATTGTGAAATCCTGCACCCTTCACTCCAGATTTCCACTCCTTCCCTAATGGTGGAGTGAAAGGTAGAGCCAAGAAATATTTGGTTCGGTTCTTAATGTTCTTTTGCAAAATTTAAATTTCAGCGCCAACTTGTCTTGTCATATCCACTTTCATCCAGCAAAACGTTTTATGTTAAACGGTTCTATTTGTCCTAGATCGAGTAGGACATTTGCAATAAAACACACCCGTTTTCTTTGGGAATAAAATCCAAAGGCCCACCAAAAAGAAAATTAAGCCGTTCCAACCCTTACAATACAGGTTTCTTTAACGATGAAATCTCGTCTACTTCCTACCATTCTCGTCTGAGCACTTATTTTTGGGTTAGCTTGTATACAAACATACAGGTAGTGAATAAGATAAGTTTCTAGATTTATACAGTGTGTAATCGAATAAGTTTCACTTACTGTAATCACTGTTAATACAAAAAAAGAGAAACGAAGTTATGATATATGCATGGGGGTCAATAATAACCCCGGAAACTCTACGTTTACTTTTTACCAAAAACGTTTCAGAAGCACTGGAGAAGAGGAAGCAGCTTGTACTTAGAAATACTGTACAATGTGATTTGCGAGTACTATGAAATTTGATTTTCCATTTAAAAAGAAGAAAGTCGTTTCTGTAGTTTTTTATTTTTTCTTGGCAAATTTTTATTTAAAATAAAAATAAATTAATTAAAAATTTTAAATGCTCTAAGGCTTTCAAACTTTCAGTTCTTGACTTAATCCTTTAAATTTTTAAGACATTCAATTTAAACAAAAAACTACAACAATAGCTCAACAATGAATGTATAAATATAGACATATACGGCGTGATCACTTGAACATGATCAACGTTCTGTAGTTAAAGAAAGAAACATAAGTCAAATACAATGAACTTACGGCCATAAAATTTCTCTTTTTCATAAGCAAGGGAGTGTAGCTATTAAACATACATAGATAATTGTAATTTAATTTTATTACCAATGCTCCATAAATATTATTCAGCTCAGGATCAGTATTATTTAAATTATTATCAAGGTACATGTGAAAACGAATATACAGCCTGTATCATAACGTCCGACAAATATTCACACCACGCGAGTCTCTGTTAAAAACTGTATCGACAAATATAATATCATTTTCTCCAAAAACGTATAGTTTCCAAAATATAGCCGATCAAAGTTTTTTAAATATGGCAACGCAGTGTAAAGAACAGCACATTTAATTTAATTAATCCCACTATTCGGGAACATGTATGTAGCGTCGTTTCATAGCAACCTGATTTTCAGTAAGAAGTAGGAGAATTCTGCGAAAATACACTTCAAATTTGACACTGATTTTGAAGTTACCTGGATACACATTTACACAGTTGCAACCAATGATATGGTAAGACGTAGATACAGAGTGCCTTATGTTTCCTGCATTCTCGATTGATATCAGCATGTGAGTGAAATAGCGAATATCTGTGAGTAATTTTAGCTCATGTATGCGACAAGGATGTCACTCAAAGCCTAGATCACGTGACTTAGAATGAACAATGCTTTTGAAACGGGTGTATATACCATCTCACTCTTAAGTTAATATCAATTCCTCTTTCTCTACAGGGAATCTGCTACTTGATACATCATTGGTTGCAACATCCTCCCAGATTATAAAATGCAAAGAATTTGCTTTAGTAAGATATAAATTAGAAGTAAACCGGGGGGAAAAAAGATGAAAATATTATTTAGTTATCTAATCTATTGCATGTTTCATGTACTATCACGGCCTTAAAATTTATTTAATGGCTTTATTTAACGGCTTGTCAGAAATAATCATTTTAAACGTCAGATTTCAAATGTAATGTAGCATCACAATGCCAAATCACGTGCTTTCTGAAGGAAAAGATTTTGCAATCGCAAAATTACAAGATGGTTGGTCGCTACTTTTATTGTGTTATTTCAGTTCTAATACTTTACCATCTTGTTGTTCTGAAAATATAACCAAACAATCTGACTTTTGGTTAAATGTCTTTAATGTCAAAATTGAGGAAAGAGCCTGTTCTACAAAACTATAATTTAAAGAAATTCTGACTACTTGATAAAAAGTCGTGCGAAATTTTAAGGCCCCGATAGTACCCCTTGACGAAGATTTATCGCAACTTACTGAAACAAAAATCAATTTTCAACTCTCCCTAACTTCACAACCAGAGACTTTATTATAGGAAAGTAGTATTATAATTTTCTGTATAGTTTCCAACACAGAATCGCGTGGCGTGAATATTTGTCGCACGTTATGATACAACCTGTATATTATTATATAGGGTGAGCCAAGAGAAAAGGGAAACATTTTGGAGAAGATGATTATACGGATTATACAAAAAAAGTTTATCTGAACAAAGTTATTGTTCTCAGTAGTTTTACGGAGTATCTGTTTGAATTTTGTTGAAAATAAATGATATACATATGCGTTACGTACACAAGTGTTCAAAAATTGAACTGTGTACGTGAATACATTTTCACAAGATGACAAGCATTTATCTCAGTGCAGACTATTGTTCTTTAATATGCATATTCTTGTCTCCGTTGAACAATAAAGTTGATAACATGCATTATTTGTAAAATATGTGCTGACGAGATGGCGACGAGTGGTTTGGAACGTAATGAAATTGAAACTTTAACTTTCAGATAGATGATTCAAAATACTCTTTCTTACACCGTCACTTTCAAATGTTAGGGATTTCTGATTTCTTTCTCCAACACATTTAAAACAAGAATAGCCACCGCAATTAAGCGCCAATATAGTTATCAACAAAGGAAAAAAACCAGGTGAGGAGGGTTGTGGTAATAAATGATTTAGGATAACCATGATCTATGAACCGGTAAAAGCAAATGCGAAAAATCCACTTTGCAACAACTTTCTAGAGAGAAGAAGAGAGCATAATGTGCATTCAAACTACACTTATTGAGGATAATAACAAAGTTTATACTAACTTTTTTAATGACCAGTCATCTTTATTACATATATGTCGTGAACAAGAAGTAACACGTCACAGGGCAGTAAAGATGGAAAATACTTTCTGTTCTGTTTCGACTGTAATTTGTAATTAACAAGTGAAACAAAAATGCAACAGCCCATTAAGCATCTTTAATTTTCTGTGTCTCTTAAGAAAGTTGTCGAAAGAACTGAATTTTTGTTCATTACTACGGATTTGTTCTACTTTTGATTATTTTCACAATGTTTCTTTGTTTATTCAATAGTTATTACTTAACGTTCTTTCTATTTCATAAAATTTGACTCTCTTTACGGCATCATCTAGTATCAACTAGACATAGAGGGTCAAATATGAACCTTACCTTAAACCCTTAGCTGCTTCTAATATACAGCGTGAATAAAAAGTAAGGAACATCGAGCATTATTATAAGTTTCATAGAAAAACGTTTTAAATAAAAGTTAAATGGCTAATTGCTTGCCACAAACTGGCGTTCCTCTTTTTCTTTCTGCGACGTCACAGTCTCGACCTATGACGTCAACGACAATTTTTTAAATTGCAACCTGTATTTATTTTGATGGAGCTCGTAGAGTAATTTTTTCTCTTTATGGTCGTATAAAAATATCATAGGGTTGTACAGGCTGTCTTATGAAAAACGCCCCAAGCCATAACTTCATTATTTATAGATTAATTTTAACAAACAAAGAGGCAAATAAAATGAGACTAAAAATACTATAAAGTGAGTCCAGTTTCAAATTTTTTTAAAATTACCTTCAAGGTCAAACGACTGTCAACTTTTATTTTTCAAATGGTTCTGTATATTTTTTATTATTATATCTGGTAGTGATTTTTTTTCTAAATCCAATAATGTGTAACACTTTGACATTTAAAATAAATTTTTCGTAAAAAAAATGAACCAGTCTATTAGGCAAAACGTGCTTTTCATAAAAATGTTAAAGTTTGTCGTGAAAACAATGTCACTGAGCGTTATTTTTCACAGTTGTTTCAAATTGTCAAGTTATTCTCTTTGTATGATTTATTGTTTCCTAAAAAAAGCCGATTATGGATAATACTCAGTTGATTGACTTACTCCAAGCATATTTTGAGTGCAATAAAAACACAAGCAGTGCGTCTCTATAGACAGGGATTTTTTCCCAAAGCAACTTACACAGTTGTAGACTTAATTTTAATTATTTCATTAATGTTTTCTGTACTGCTTGATTGCTGTTTTTATTGCATTCAAAATATACTTGCAATAAGTCAGTCAGGTGATTGTTATCCATAATCGGCTTTTTTTTTAGGAAACAATAAGTCGTACAAGTAGAAGAACTTGATAGTTTAAAACATCTGTGAAAAATAACCTCAGTGACATTATTTTCACGACAAACTTTAACATTTTTATGAAAAGCACGTTTTGCGTAATAGACTAGTTCATTTATTTTTTTTACGAAAAATGTTTTCTAAATATCAAAGTGTTGCACATTATTGGATTTAGAAAAAAAATCTCTACCAGATATAATAATAAAAAATATATAGAGCCATTTGAAAAATAAAAGTTGACAGTCGTTTGACCTTGAAGGTAATTTAAAAAAAAATTGAAACTGGACTCACTTTATAGTATTTTTAGTCTCATTTTATTTGCCTTTATGTTTGTTAAAATAAGTCCATAAATAACGGAGTTATGGCTTGGGGCGTTTTTCGTAAGACAGCCTGTATAAGAAAAATTTCGAGAAAATCAACTTTATTGTCCGAGCGCGCCTGTGAATATAAAGTGAGGATCATCGAAGGTAGCGTCGTTATTAAGTTTTACAAAAAAAAAGTTTCAAACAAAAATTAAATGGGTAATTGCTTCTAAATATCTCCATGCTATTGGTATCAAAAATTTAATCTTGAAAGGAAAGGCTGTGCCGATGATACAAAATTTTTTTATTATAAAATAGCGACCGCGGTTTTGTCTTATAAAAACATCGTTTAATCTTGAAAGGAAAGGCTGTGCCGATGATACAAATTTTTTTTATTACAAAATAGCGACCGCGGTTTTGTCTTGTAAAGACATTGTCAAGCAGATAACTAGTCCATAACTAGAAACTAGAAACACAAAAGGAAACTTAAATGAAAATAGTTTAAAAATTTAAAATTAAAATTACGTACAATACATGAGGACACCGAGGCTCCCAGGAACCAGACAGGACTGGAGACAACGCAAACCGAGAAGAACGGGTCAGCTGCAGTATTGCCAACGTATGGTTTGAAAATACTTATCGGTATTGAAAACCGTCTGATCATCTACAACAGGAGCAGGATGGAATTAGTTGTGAAGGAATATTTCTAATTGTTCGGCAATGTCTAATGTTTTGCCTTTGGGAAATTTATGTAAGAGTTTGACATTCGAAGTGGTATTGAAAAAATGCAAATTTTCGATTAAATGGTAGGCGAAGGTGGAGTCGAGTTTGCCTAGACGAAGGGAACGTATAGGTATGTTCCTGGATCCTAGTTTTGATATTTCGACCAGTTTTCACCAACATAATTAGAGTGGCAGGTGTCGCATGTTAACACGTAAACACCACTATGCGACATATAATCGATGGGATCTTTATTAACACAAAACATGTTTTGCAAATTAGGTTGAGTTTTAAATACTACTTTGAGGCCTATTGATGATAAATTTTTTTGATTTTATTAGAAATGTCACCCATGAATGGTATGACCACATATTGAAGGGGATTATTACTTGATTTTGACTCACTAGCGGTGAGAAAAATTAATTGGTTGTTGCACTTAAATATATTGAAAATAGGTTTAAGAGGGAAGTTGTTCATGTAGGCAATTTGAATTATGGTGCCTATTTCAGCACTAAAGTCTTGAAGGTTCATGGAGATGACAAAAGCTCTGTGAAATAGAGACTGGAAGGTAGCGAATTTTTGTTCACAGGAATGGAAAGAATGATAGTTAATAACATTAGATGTATATTTACAGTTGGTTCTTGTCCGATGAAATTTGTATCACAAAATCTTTTAAGCGGACACTAAATCGCGCACTATACACTTAACGTTTCGCAGTCGTTCGACGAAGCTGTCGAACGACTGCGAAACGTTAAGTGTATAGTGCGTGATTTAGTGTCCGCTTAAAAGATTTTGTGATATTAGATGTATAGGTGGGTTTTCTAAAAAAAATTAATTGGAGAGAATTCAAATGTTTGTAAATTGTGAGGTCTAAAAAATTGATCGAATTATTGTTTTCTATTTCTAGTGTAAATTTGATATTAGGGTGAAGGGTGTTAAATTTAGCTAAAAGGGAATTGATGTGTGAGGAGGGACCATCGAAAACCATTAAATATCGTCGACGTATCTTCCTTAAAATTTGAAATATTCAATGTACCTTATCATTGGAGTTAAAGAAATTGAAGTCAAGTTTATTCATGAACAGATTCGCTAGCAAAGGAGGTAGGCCACTTCCCATGGCTAGACCGTCTGTTTGCGAGTAGAATTTGTTTTTGAAAGAGAAAAACTTCTGTTGAAGAGCTATTTTTAGGAGGGATTGTAAGAATTGGGGTTGGGCGTCCGTTAGGTCTGAAGCAGATAATAAGTTGTTGACGATGTTAATGGATTTTGAAATGGGGATGGATGTGAAAAGGTTTGTGACATCGAAAGAGATTAGTTTGCTGTTTTCAGAGAGATTTAAATCTTGTAATTTAAATATGACTAAGCTGTATTTTGTATTTAAATTTAAATGTTGGTTAAAAACTTCGATATAGGGGCAGCTGGTGAGCCAATAAACGACACCACTGGCCTGATGGGGCAATCAGGTTTGTGAATTTTTGGGAGTCCATATAGCCTGGGTATTAGAGGGTTCATTGTTTTAAGTTTGTGGATGTTGATAAACGAATTATTCGAATTGTCTTTCAGAAATTTGTTTAGTGTAGAGTGGTAAACCTGTAACGGATTTTGGTTCAATAAAACAAAACCGTTGTTTCTAAGAAACGTTTCTACTTTTTCATTATAAGTGGACCTGTTAAGAATGGTCACCCCTTGGCCTTTATCACATTTTGAAACTACCAGATCCTGTTGCGAAATTTTCTTTTTTAAAGAATGAATGTTGTGGAGGAAAGTTTTTTTGAAAGTGTAAAAAAGTGCATAACAAACGATCAGACTTAATGTGTATCCACGAAACCGTTTCAATTTATACATATACGGTCAAAATTAAAATTAACGCACGGTCTTATCCATTCTGATCATGATCACCATAGCAATTAGGCGGCCAAGCAAACATCGACAAGAATAACGCATCGAGTTATAGCGGTCAGAAGTGATTAGGCCACAAGTTAATTTTCTATTGGGGTGACATTACTTTTAATTCTGACTGTACTTATATCCTTCACTCAGTGCCTTCTCTGTGTGTAATGACTGTATTCCTTCTTGTTGCCCAATGATTATAATTGTTACTTAAAATATTAACGAATGAATGATCTGACAGTAAAATTATCTAAAGATCGATCAGAGAACGAAACAATGTTTGATCTAGTTTTTGAAAGTACTCTATTATGTTGCTAAATTCGAAATTTCAGGTGACGTTTGCGGTAACTTAATCCTTAATTTTGTATACACAGGGACTCCATCATCGATTCATCCACTTTATTTTCATTCACTGTCCGAATAGTAATCGTGCAAATGCATTTATTCTTCAAATGCTGGACGTTTACTGGACCATTACTTAAAATTCCAGAAATGTAATGATCCTTAATTACCTTTTTTTAATAACATCCGTGCATATAATTTTGCCTACAATTCATTATCTGATGAAGAGTTTCATGACCTGTTCTTATTAAGCTTTTGCTTACGCAGTCCAATTAATAATAATATCAGAGTTATAATATAATGTAATAATATTTATTTGCACATATACGTCTTAATTAAAAAGATGTTTATCCTCTGTTAAGCACATTCCTTCCATACGGAGATTTACCCGTTGTTTTCGAAACGAAATCAAAAAGAATTAAGGGAACGTTTAATTGCAAAACATGTGTTAATTGACGCGGGCAGTCAGCCAAAAGAACCGCATCAATCTTTTTTTGGCATATGGCACGACAGTCCACCGCAGTCATGGTACGTAATGACCCGGAATGTGCCTATCAGCGGCGATCGGTCAAATTAATATCCGCGCCACATTACGCAGCAGCGGCGGCAGCTTTGACTGCGTCTCCCGCGGGGCCGTCCTAGGTTGATTGCGCTTACACACACGCGGACACGACGACACGCTCAACCCAGGGGTTTGTCATGCTATCCGGATAATCCATTGGGTAGGACTTTAAGACTTACTTTAGTTCCGTGAAGATACCAGGCACGTTTTAAGGAGGATTTCAGTTAATCTGAGATTGGTCCGGACTCTTAATGACACTCTCCCTTATGACCTAGTCCTAGTCGACCGACGACTTCATATGAGACGCTGGAGAGCTGCTCGCGTTCGTAATAAATAGAGCAATTTCCGGTGTCTCGATGATGTATTTTCTAATTATTTAAATTAGCACAATAATCAATGACTGTGGGTTCATAGAGAATCCAAAAACTTAAAAATGCATCTCAGAGGGTACGGAGCGATTGGAAAAAGATGGAATAAGTGTGTAAGTGTTGAAGAAAGTTACGTATAAAATAGAAATATCTTCCTAGAACAATATAACAGTTACATTGCCCGAAGTTACTTGCATATTACATAAAAATGTATCCAGTATCATAGTTTATTTACAATCGTTTATTCAGGTGCTGCGCACTGTACACGTACGTAGAACGTACATAAAATTAGAACATAAGTAAATAAAGGGGAATTTTTATAATAACAGAAAAATGGTAATATTTACCGTGTATTTTAAACGAGGGTAGATAACTTGCATAGGATATCCTGCGAAAAGTATAAATAAAATAAATTGTGCTCTTTCGAAACGGGCCGTGAATCAATAAATATTTCCTGCGGAGATATTTTCAGCAAACAAAACGTAAGACTATCGAAATTTCGTTTTTAATCAAGTTCAGATTACCATTTGATAAGCCTAATCTTATACAAATGGATTCGAATATTTTGTCCTAGTTTTTTTTTTTATTGTAACACTTGCACAACAATAACAAATAAAATATTTAAAATATTTATTCAAAGTATCTCAAATGCTCATAACTTAATTTAATGTAACATAAGCACTATTATTATTTTTTTATCTGTGGTGGTTGCCCAACGGGGTTCTAAGTCATTAGGATTGATGTTACAGTCGTAAAATTTTCAAAAGGGGCAGGCAAGTGCTTTTCAAGTTGTCGAAATAGGTTATTTTCGGAGAGTGCCAGATCTGGACTGTATGGAGGATAAAGTCAATGGCGTTGATAAATTCCTTAACTTTTCTTGTTTTATGCACCTTGCACAGAGCTTCACAGAGCTTTTGACGACGTTTTGTTTTAAGAGCCCTTAAGTATTGAAATATACTTTGGTAAGCTTTTGCATTAATGGTTGAACCTTTCAATTATAAGGATTCCCTCAAAAAATCGTAGCCATCAAAAGCTGCCTGCAAAATTTCGCATTCTCGCTTTTCTCGGGGGTGGAGAACCTTTATGTATCCATTGCGTAGATTGCATAGATTCTTGTTTTATCTCTGTAGGCAAGTTTCATCGCCAGTGATAATTTGTGAAAATAGGTTTGGGTTCGCCTTTAAATCCTTGAAAAAGGTGATTCTCTTAAAGATGTGCAAAACTCAGGTAAAAAGGAGCGAATATCAGCAGCTTAAAAAGGATACTAAAACAAAATTTTCAATAGCACTTCATCTAATAGAAGTAAAACTGTATGGACCATCACCAAGGAGTCTTCTACACAGCACCAATTTTCAAATGTTGAATTGACAATTAATGGTGTATCTACAACGGATCCTTATACTGTAGCAAATCTTTTCAACGAACACTTCATCACGAATCATCAATATTTGCATACAGACAATACAGAAATACTTTCCAGTTTAAATCTAGGATTAAACTTTTTTTTATTTCCTACTGACCATATGGATGTTGAAAACATTTTCAAGAACTTTGAGTCAATTCTGCGCATATCTGTAAGGACCGTAAGATCTGTTAGCCTGTAAGTCAGTTATTAAAAAATGGAATCCTGAAGTTCTTAGTATGATACGGTTTCTTGTAAGTCTCTAAGATAATGTCGCAGATACTTATGAGTAATCCTAGAGACCTAGGAGAAATCATACCTTCCAGAGAACTTCAAAATTCTATATTTTAATAATTGAGTTACAGATAGATAGATAGATACTTATAGATCTTACGGTCCTTACAGATATGCGCAGAATTGACCCATTATTTTCAAAAAAGGCGCTACAGGCTGAGATGGAGTTCCAGGTACCATTCTTGCCGATGTCAAGGATACAATATCTTTAAACTTTACAACAGGATTTTTTCCGGACTCTCTTAAAAAAGCTAAAGTCGTATCTATTTACAAGAATAAAGGGTCCAAGCTGAACATAAACAACGACCGCCCAATATCATTACTGTCAATCTTTTCTAAATTATATGAAAAGCTCATTTACGATAGATGGTATTCGTACCTGGTACATTTCAATATTGTCAAGGTATCAGCATGGTTTCATTAAAGGTCGCTGTACAGAATCTGCCATTTTTGAATGTCTAAATTACATAACTTCTTGTTTAGATAATGGTAAGTCGCCCGTTGGATTATGTTTTGACTTATCCAGAGCCTTTGACACTTTGGATCTCGAAATCTTATTGTCCAAATTGTATGATAGTGGTGTCAAAGGAATTACAGTAGACCAATTTCGTTCTTATCTTTCTGGAAGGTCTCAACAAGTATGTATTAGGCATATGAAGCAAGGTAAAATTGAGGAAATTCTATCTGACCTCAAAGCAATTAATAAAGGCGTACCCCAAGGCTCACTTCTTGGTTCTTTGTTATTTATAATATATGTTAATAATTTAGGACAACAATTTCCATTTGTGCCACTCTGCCAGTATGCCGATGATACGTCTTGTATACTGACTGGTGATTCTCAGGCCTTATGCTCGGAACTTGCTTCATTCACAATTTCCCAAATGTCCAATTGTTATGAAACCAATCACCTTATATTAAACTCAAATAAAACTGTTGCATTACAATTTAAGAATGGTCCGAATGGAAAATCTGTACCAGTGGTAGATAATGTTAAATTCTTAGGCCTAAACATCCGACGCTACATTAAAGTTTAATACTCATACTAATTTTGTTTGCTCAAAGCTATCCCGGTTTTCTTATATTTTAAGAAATCTTAGAAACCCAGTCATATTGGATATATTAGTAATGTCCTTTATACAGTCTACTTTATCGTATGGGTTAATATTTTAGAGAGAATTACCAAACGTGCAGCAGGTTTTCATTTCGCAGAAATCTATTATACGAACGATTTTAAGTAAGAAGTCTACTGGTTCTTGTAAACCTCTTTCTCAATTGTTAAAAATTTTACTATTACCTTGCCTTTACATCTATAACTTAGCAATTTTTGCTAAGACCAATCTAAACCTTTTTCCGAAAAATAAAGACAGCTATGGAAGGATTTTGTACCGTTGCTGAAGAAATGTGATAACTACAGGGGAATTGCTTTGCTTGATGTGGTGTTTAAAGTAGTGGCTATACAGCAAAAGATGGAAGAAACAATAGGGGAGTACCAAGCAGGGTTTAGGAGTAGGCGGTCAGTAGTAGATCGATCACATGGACACGTTAAGACAAATACAGGAAACGGCCAAAGAACATAAAATGAATATGCATGCGATTTTTATAGATTTAATAAGGCGTACGACAGCATAAGGAGAGGAAAAATGTATAAGATTCTGGGCCAGTATGGTATACCAGGCAAAATTATTCGCCTTGTAAAAATGACACTGAGTGACACCAGATATGAAGTAAGAGTGGAAGGACACATGTCGGAGAGTTTTGCCGTAGGGAAGGGTCTGAGGCAGGGTGATCCCTTGTCCACTGTCTTATTCAATTTATTTTTGGACCAAGTTATACGAAAAAGTGAGATGCAAACGGAAAAAATTATAAATACCATGAGTCATCAGTGTATTGCATATGCCGATGATGTCGTTATACTGGCCCAAACAAAAAAGGTACTTATAGAGGCATTTAAGCGGTTTTGGGAGGAAGCAAGGAAAGTAGGACTAGAAGTAAATAGTAATAAAACGAAGTATATGGAAATGGGAACACTACAAAGGAGAGGGGGGATAAATAAGCTGGTAGTAGAAGTTTATGAAAAAGGGGGACTGAAAAGTGAGATCGAAAGAGTAGAAGAGTTTAAGTACTTGGGCGCCAAGTTTCATGAGAGGGGCGGAAATGATGTAGAAATAAGAGAGAGGATAAAAAGAGGATCGACATGCGCGGCGACATTGATGAATATCCTAAGATCAAAGGTGGTATCGAGGAAATCGAAGCTAAGCATATATAAAACGGTAATTAGGCCAACAGTAGCTACGGCATGTGAAACATGGGCACTAATGGCCGTATGCACCGAACGAATTAACTCAGCTTAACTTTAAGCGTCACTTAGAATGTGACTTATACAATATTATGAAACATCATATGTCACAATATAAACGTCACTCAAATTTAAGCTCGATTAAAGTGTTTGGTGCATATGGCCCTAAGTCAAGCATCAGCAAGCAGTCTGGAAATTTGGGAGAGGAAGATGTTGAGAAGAATACTAGGGGGGAAGAAAGTACATGGAATGTGGTATAGAAGGAGTAACAAGGAGCTGTATGAAGAGTATAACGAGCCTAGGATAATGGGAATAATTAAAGTACAAAGGATAAGATGGATGGGACATATCTGGAGAAAGAACGAGGAAGCAATAGTTTGTAAGGCAATAAATGATGGAGCGGTCTGCAATAGAGGAAAAGGGAGACTAAGGATAGGATGGAGGCAGCAAGTAGAGAGTGAGCTGAGGACTATGCGAATCAGCAACTAGATGGAAACAGCTAGAAATAGGACAAAATGGAAGAAACAGGTTAAACAAGCCCTGGGCCTACCAGGCCTGTTGTGCTATATATAATATATGGAAGGATTTTATCAATGCAAACTAGACACTGTGACAGCCTAACAATTCCCGAACATAACACCAGTCTTTTTGAAGAACGTGGAGTGTATTTACGCGGCAATAAAAGTATACAATAAGCCGCCTGCTTCAGTAACACTGTTAGAACCGCTTACTAGGTTTAAACAAAAACTAAAAGTATTTTTTTTCTATAGCGAACGTTAAAGTGTGCTTTGTCCAAAACAAAAATAGTTGATAAAACGGAATTTTAACAGCGAGGGTAGATAAAGTAACAATTTTCGTATTAACCATAGCAACAACCCACACTAGTTACTGGGATCATGATCATACAACGCGATTTTGAGACGTGATTGCTCTCTTTATTTTTCTGTCTAACGTTCGCTATAGAAAAAAATAGAATGTTACACACGACGGTAAAATTTAATTATCGACTCGTGAAAATTAATTCACTCATCGATAAAGAATAACTTTACCATCTTGTATAACAAATAACTATTATTGTATCGCTGTTTCTATGATTTTAAGGAACTTATTTAATTTGTATGTACAAATACAAATTGACGATACCGATAATATCTCCTTTGAGATCTGTGGATGGAAATAAATAATAATAATTATAAGAATAACAATACGGCTTAAATTTTGCGCTAAATTTTTCTTGCGGCACAATTTTTGGTCTGGCAACAACCTAGGAATCCAGTGTGCAGACACTGCTAAGGCCTAAGTCCAAGTGTAATATTCTTAAAACTGAAGCTTCAGATATTACAACTTCTACAGTAATTGATGACAAGGATTACGATTTCGGTCCACTTCGAACATATTGAATTGTAAATTCCCGGGCTTCGCACCACATCGCAGGTAGTAAATATTGTCTACATACTTTTTTAATTTATGTTAAACTTTATTTATTTACTGCGATCGCGTGGCCCATAGCAAATTTTCAATAAGTATATTTAAATACGACGTGGGCCGAAATCGTAAGCCTATTGATGACACTTTCATACATCGTCTTTCATCAATCACTAAATCCTCCACTGTTATACCATATCTGTATTTCGAACTTCTAAGGGCCTTCTCCCTCTTGGATCGTCCTGAATTGATTCTCTACCCCAACGAAACTGCTTTGACCTAAATTTGACTTGGAAATATGATGGGCAATCATGGTTATACACTGCTGTCATTCTCTCATGGATACTTTTAGAAGTATTTCCGTCTTAGTCAAATATGTTATTACACTTCGATGTTCTAGCTTTAAATCGCCTAAATTGAAATGAATTGAATTTTTATACAAATAACTGTTAAAAATCAACAACATAACTCTTTGGTTTCTAGCTAGGCAGATAATTATTAATTAATCTCCCCTCGCATGTTTTTTTTTTACAACTTCCTGTGAAACTATTTAAATTAATGAATGAATCACTTGTTAAATTTCTGAACCAGTTTTTTTTATGCACGATCGACTGAAATGTTTACTTCTTGTTTCAGGATTTTAAGCGACAGCGACAAAAAGCCATTCATTGAAGAAGCGGAAAGATTAAGGGTAATCCACAAGAGAGAGCACCCCGATTATAAATACCAACCTCGCCGGCGAAAACAAAACAAGGGACATGCTGACATGCACCAAGTAACTCATGGTCAAAATATCACGTTCAATAGGCCCTTAAAGCAAGAAGATTCTCCGTGCAGCCCAAGAAGCCACAGCTCTACGTCACCGTCTTCCTGCACGTCGCAGCCCCACAGTCCGTCCATACAATCAGTAAGAAGCTCTTGTATTGAACAGTCAAGTAGTATTGATTTTAATCGGCTGCCCGAATTGGAAAATCCTTACATGCCTGATGATTGCTTGGACAGTAGCGATTTTGATCAGTATTTGACCGCTGAAAGCGCGCACGGATATCAAAGTTACATGCAACATTATGACAAGCATACCTCAGAAGGGGGCGAAAGCAATAACAATCATAAAAGTAAAAGGACATGTCACGATAATGCGACGCAAAACTGCGATAGTTACTACCACGAACTCCAGCCAAGTTCCTCCGTCGTCAAAACTGAAAGGTACGGCACCTCAACGGTCCCCAAGATATTTACCTATCAATCACACGTACCTACCCCAAACAGCGCGGTTTATTACTCGAACGGCAATCAGTACTTACCATCGTACCAGTATTTACCTCAGAGGCCCACCGTTTTCACCAATTCTGCGAATTACACCGTGGAAGGGAGTCCAACCTTAGAAGCTTGGCAGCATTACAGCATGTAATATAATATTTTTTATGTGATTAATGTAAACTGTTAAAAAAAGTTGTGCATTTAAACCGGACTTTAGTGAATTTCGTATTTATGATACAAAAAGTGTTACGGTGAACTATTTTTATCTTAGGATTGTATAAATATATGTCTATATTTAGGTTAAATATTATATTATGTTTAAAGATTTAACGGCAATAATCACTACTGATAAAGCACTGTTGTTACTTATTTATTTTTTCATATGAATTCCTCTTTAGAAGGTACCTGTAGTAGAAAAAGAGCTTCCTCGACAATAACTTAATAGTGATCCTCAAAAATATTCTTTTATTTTAATTTAAAAAAAATATACTTTTTCGATTATATGCCGAATATTCCAGACGATTTGAGCTATAGGAAATTAACATGGGATTTCACATTTTTTAATTCCCTATAGCTCAGATTGACTGGGATGCCCTGTATAGACATAAAAATCAAAATATGTGGATTACAATGTAATCCACGTCATGTAGCCTTACAATTTAATTAACAATAATTTTCATTCACTAGTCAAAACGATCACATTCGTGAATCATGATTCTATTTAACATTAGTGTATGCAAAATTTAATATGTTAAAGCTTTCTAGACTTCCACTCATTTTTGGTTTAAGGAATTCAATTAAATATTAAATATGTTTCACAAAATCTTTTAAGCGGACATTAAATCGCGCACTATACACTTTACGTTTCACCGTCGTTCGACCGCTTCGTCAGTGTATAGTGCGCGATTTAATGTCCGTTTAAAAGATTTTGTGATACAAATTTCATCGGACAAGAACCAACTGTAAATATTAAATATGTTATTGAAAGAATTCGTATGTAATATATTACAAAGCTTACAACAATATCTGATATTTTAATCTGCTAAAGCTAAATGTCTTATTATGTTAGCACAAAATTATCAACGTTTCGCTGCACGTCGATAAAATTTTCGTGTGTAAGCCATTTAAGTGAAGAATAATTATAAACTTTTATATAATTTTTCAATGGACGAGAAACTACTTTAATCAAAAACGTAAGTTAACGATAAAATTAATTTGTAATTTTTCTATTTTACAATGATTGTGTAAATTCCATCTTAACATTTTTAGGATTCAAGTAATTTTTGTCGTTCTGACAGAAACTCCTCTCTCCACTTTACACAATGTTAATTACATCATGCATAAAAATATTTCATAAATCCCCATTGACAGTATTTATCAATATTAATGCAGGCCGGATATAGGCTTATCAAATTGTCAACTTATCGGATATTTTATTCACCTAAAAAATTTTCGGATCTAGATTAATTTAAATATCAAAAAAAGCTTAATTTTTTAATAAGACATAGTCTTTAATATAAATAAAAGCAAGTGAGTAGGTAACTGTTGATTTTATTAGTTGACAACTGAGAATATTTAGCTTAAAAGATTGTAAATTTTGAAATGCATTCCCAAGTAACGGAGAGAATTGTTGATTACTTGACATCCTACCCTTATGATTTTTATGGACGTTTAAAATGCATCAAACGTACCCGATACGATGGTATGAATAAAAAAAAGATATCTTTAATGCTGCGAATAAATTGTTTGTCATCAGGATGGAGATCATCTGTTAAACAAAGAAAATATTCTTAGCAAAAGGTACCTAATAAAATAACAGGTAAGACACAAATTAATAAAGTAATACTAAAAAGTTCTGAAAAGAATAATTTTTTGATATTTATAGAATATACTAATTTTATTTTAAGACATAAGTTGTTGTACATTATGATAATTTTAACAAAAGATACATTTCCAAAATTTTTGGTATCGTTACTTAATAATAATAATAATAATACATAGGTCCAATTTACGAGGTGCATCAGTTCCCATATCATCTAAGCTTTCAGCTTTACTTCTTGATATCTTTGCATATTATCACAATTTTATTCTTCCACTGACGTGTCCCAACTGTTGCTAAATCCTTTTCTACTTCATTGAGCCATCTACTTCTTGGTCTTCCTCTCCGCCTGCTTCTAGGTTTCCATTCTACTAGTGCTCTGATTGTTGCTGTGGGGGCTGCCCTCCAAACATGTCCAAGCCATCTGACTCTTGCTGCTTTTATTTATTGTATTAATGATGGTATCTTCACCTGTCTCTTCCAATATCTCCTTATTTGTCCTTTTTCAGCAGATTCCTTCTGCCACTTTTACTGGGCCCAGTATTGTTCTCAAAATTTTTCGTTCCCTTACTGATAACTTGTTCTGTTCCTTTTCTGTCATGGTCATGGTTTCAGCTGCATACGTCATGATTGGTTCGCCTTGTAAGTACGTTATTCTTCAGAATTTTTTGGTTCGCATAAAATGCTTTACTGGCCGCCTGTATATTTTCGTTTATTTCTGCTGTCCTGTCAGCTGTGCTCGTAACAGTTACGCCGAGGTATTTGAATTTATTTACTTTTTCAAATTCAAAATTTCCAATTTTAACTTTTTCCTTTTTATTGTCCTTTCCACGTATCATTATTTTTGTTTTACTGGTATTTATTTTTAGTCCAATTTCTTTCCCTTTGGTCACAATTTCTTCTAACATCGCTATCAATATTTTCCGTTGTTTTGCTATTAACGCTATGTCATCAGCATAAGCAATCATTTGACCTCCCCTGCTTCTTAAATTTCCTTCTTTGCTTATTTTACTTGTCACATACTCCAATGCCAAATTAAATAAGGTAGATGACAACCCATCACCTTGACGCACTCCACGATTTACCACGAATTTCTTTGTTTCACACGCTAATTGTTGTCTCCATCATTGTCATTTGTTAGTAACTACTTATTTTGAGGTATAAATGCCAAAAAGTAAGTAGTATGAATAATAGGTTCCTTTTAGAAAAGAAATTTTCAACTTTCACCATTAATTTGATTAAAATAAAGTTAACAGTTAGTAAAAAAGGACAAGATCAAGGTAATTTGGACAGTTATTAACAAGGAAACAGGACGAAGCAAGAAGAATGCGAACACAAAGGGATCTCCAACTAGTGATTTCAATGACTTCTTTATTATTGTTATAGTTGATTTACTACAGTCAGTAACTACTCTTCAATATGACAATTTAAAAAAATTGGAAACAAAATTGGATTTATATTAAAAAATATTAAGAGTAAATTCTCATATGGAAGTCATTGGCAGCCGTCATATCTCGTCCACATACTGATATCTGCGACGCACGTTTGGGACAGGGGATTTCCCGGACAGAATGAAGTTAGGCAGAGTAATACTGGTACTAAAAACTGGAAATTCTGGAAAATTGTTACAGACCAATATCGATGCTGCCGTCTTTTCAAAATTCCTCGAGGCATCAAGAATATTTCGCTTCTTCCAGAAGAACCTGTATCTATCTGCACATCAGTACGGACTTCAAACTGTAAAGAGCACGTGTGATGCTATTACGTTCCTTTTGAATTACATTACAGAAGTTCTGGAAGAAAAGTGAGAAAGTACAGCCACTCTGGTGGACTTGTTAAAAGCTCTTGATTTCATGTCACACGACGTTCTGTTGGAAAAAATTGAACACCACGGTTTCAGGGAACTTCCAAAAATCTTATTAAATCATATTTTGATTTCTTTCAATTGACCGGCAAGCTCTTAGCTGATCTGATAAGTTACGACTAATCGCGAACCTTATGTATTCTACACATTAGGTTCATTACGGTTAGTTCTAACTGATCAGATCAGCTAAGAGCTTGCCGGTCAGTCGAAAGAAATATGAGTAATAGTCTGGCCACAATGCTATGCCCCACATTTTAAAGATAGGAAACAATAGTCGTATTTCTTTCAATTGACCGGCAAGCTCTTAGCTGATCTGATAAGTTACGACTAATCGCGAACCTTATGTATTCTGCACATTAGGTTCATTACGGTTAGTTCTAACTGATCAGATCAACTCAGAGCTTGCCGGTCAGTCGAAAGAAATATGAGTAATAGTCTGCCACAATGCTATGGACAGCGCATAATCAGAAACGGCGTCGTACAGGGTTCACTCTTGGGGCCGTTCCATTTCCTGATCTACGGAAACGATTTACCGGCTAACATGAATTAGCACTGCATTCTTTATGCAGATGATACCATGCTAGTCACAAAAGGTACTCCCAAATAGGAATTGCAACTGAATAAACAAACACAGGGTGTTGGACAAAGCCAAAAATTGGTTAGCTGCTAACAGATTAATTATATATGAACGCATTAAAAACTCAAAAAAATTAACTTCCTTAGCTCCAGAAATTGCTATATACCCTCTGAACATGGGAAATTTCTTGGCGTCTTTTTGGATATCAGACTGACTTTGGCCATGCACATAGATTATCTTCAAAGTAAATTGGCGAAGGCAACATGTGCGGTGAGAAGAATTCGTAAAATTATTGGAAAAGATGCAACAAAGCAAACTTATTACGCCATGTTTTACCAGCACATTTCTTATTGTATTCAAGCCTAGGGAGGAACTACCAAAGTTTCTACCATATAAAAATAAGCCGTGAAAGCCATAGTAGGAGTCGATTGGCAATCAAACTAAACTGCTATTTATTAATTTGGAAATTCTCTCTCTGCCATCTACGAGCCCACCGTCGGTGAAGTTCGTACCCCTTCGAATGAGTTTTTAATTTATATATAAATTACGGACATTTCCGAAGGTTAATAGCAAAGATCATAATCAAAAGACGACCGCAAGATAGCTCAAGGAGACTTACCGGAGGCAGATGATCTTTGGTCAGGCTCAGTGTTTGTCAAAGCAGTGAAAAATGTTATATTGTAATTTTCCCTACAAGCACAACAAACTTCCAGATGAAATGAGAGCCCTGGCTATTCAACAGTTCCGTAGCAAGATAAATACATTTTTGGTCAAACAATGTTTCTGTTCGATATCTTTCATTGTGTAGTAGTAATTTTCAGTTATAAATATTTGCCTATTTAGAGATAGTTCTATTCAATCAAAAATCATGCAGCAAACATACGTTTGACAGAGAACTAAGATCAAGAGATCACCTGAATCGGAATTTAAACCTTTAAACATTAAAAAACCGGCTCTAAATCTAATGGTGTTTGCGGTTGACTGCTCTAGAACAATGTCCTCAAAATATTTCCGTCTTCTATAATTACACGACTGACAGTAATTAATAATTCGGAATTAGGAGTTCAGCTGTATTATTAATAGGTCATACCCATAAATAGTACAAAAATTTAAAAAAAAAATATTTTCTTCCTTTAATTTTATTATTTTTTTTCCTGATGTTACTCAAATAGATACGTTAGTTTAAAAAAAAATCCAGTTATTTCTCACATTGGGATTGCTTTTATGTAAACTGATTCGTACTTTTCCGATAGTTTTAAAGTATTTCAAAAAACTGTTTCCTTTCAAAGAAAATGCATTTGTACACCATTTCCACTTTTTCTTCTTCGTCTTCGATAGTAACGAATTTCCGATTGCCATCAAAGAGGGGCATTTCGCAGATAATCCGCTACACCTTTAGATTTTCCCGGAATGGAAAAATGTATAAGGAGCGTATTTACATTTTACGTCATTCAACATTCTTAAAATCAAATAATGAAACGCTCACATCTACTTCATGAAGTATTTAATAGTACACTCTGCTACATATGTTTCGGCCATATCAAATAATAAAAAAGGCCATCTTCAGGCTAGAACAAAACCCTTTAAGAGGTGAAACAAGATTTAAAGAGAACTTACCTAAGTTAACATGATGATAGGAATGGTGTCTTAGGTTAGGTATGGTAAAAATAAATTGAAAAATAATTATAAAAAAACAAAGAACCATTAACCTAAGACATCCATGAGTGTGGTTTGAAAACTAGATTAGATTTAATGACATATAATTTGAAATTAGAAAAGACCAACAATTGGTTGAAAAGTTGACATTTGACATGTGTTGAAATGAATGAGTCGGTAAGTTAGGTAGTGATGGAGTGCGTAAAGAAATTTTTGTCTATTTTGAAGTCGTGCCCGGAGAGAGTGACATGTTCTGTAAAGGTTGATTTAAATTGATACAGGGGGGGGGGGGGAGGAAAGTTTGGGTTTTTCGGATTTCACTTAGATGTTCCTTAAATCTAAAACTGCGACAAGTCCTACCAATGTAAAATTTATGACAGCTGCAGGTTAGCTTGTAAACACCAGATTTATCTAATAGGGAAATTTTATCTTTATTATTGCATAGGGTAGTGAGAAGGGAACGGGGGTTCTGAATGAAACTGTTATGTTAAATTTTGCAAAAACAGATTTAATTTTATAAGAAAAAGGACTGAAAAAGGTGATTGATCTATATGTGGAGGGATCTTCTATGGGAATTAGTGAAGTATGATTGCGGATGTTAATTTTTTCAAGTTTTTTGTTGAAGATTTTGTTGATTAAGTTGTGATTGAAACCATTTTTGGCTGCGATAAATTTAATATTGGAAAGTTCGGAAATGAAATCATTGTTAGCCATAGGGATACTAAGTAATCTGTCTAAGTAACAGTTGAAAGCGGAGAGTTTGTCCTGGATCGGGTGATGTGAATGGTTGGGGATAGTAATATCGGTGGTGGTAGGTTTCCTGAAAACGGTGAAGTTATGTTTATTGGAAGAGACGTTAATGGTAAGATCTAAAAAGTTGATGGTATTATTATTACTGACTTCTAGAGTGAATTTTATGTTGGGGTGTATGGCGTTTAAAAAATTGTGAAAAGTATCTAAATCAGAAAGGGAACCTTTGAAGAGGACTAAGATGTCGTCAACATATCTAAACCAGTAGCGGATGTGGTTCGTGAAAAGGGGGGAGGGAGAAATGTAGTTGGTTTCCAAATGATTGAGGAAAATTTCACTTAAAACAGAGGAGAGGGGTGAGCCCATAGCTAAACCGGAAATTTGGTTGTAATAAGAATTGTTGAAAGAAAAAAAGGATTGATCTAAAGACAGGCGTAAAAGGTTGATGAAATGATCAATATGAGGTTGGGTAAGTGAAGTATTGGAGAAAAGGTTTTTGACAAGGTCAATGCATTCGAGTTGAGGGACACTGGGGAACAGGTTAACTATATCAAAAGAAACCAAAAACTCGTTTTGTGTGTTGACATTGAAATTGGAAACATTGTGGATAGGTTGTTGTGAATTTTTAATAGAACATTGAGAAGTAGGATTTAAAATGGACTGAAATTGGTTAGAAAGCCAGTGAGTTAGTTTATAAGCAGGGGAACCAATAAATGAAACGATGGGCCTGATGGGGCAATTAGCTTTGTGGATTTTAGGCAAAGCATACAAGCGTGGGATGTGAGGGTTTTGTTCGATGAGAAATGAGGCTTTTGTGTTGTAATTGTCAAGAATGGGTTGGGATAGTTTGATGGTACGGTTGAATTTAGAAACAAATTTGGGATGGGATTATTTTTTAAAATAATAAAGTCTGGTGAATCAAGAAAATTCTATGTTTTTTCTATGTAATCAGTTTTGTTTAGAATAACTATGCAATCCCCCTTGTCTGCTTTGGATAAAATTAGATTATTGTCTTTTAAGAAATGGTGGGTATTTTTCAGTTGAGAATTAATTGGGGTAGAAGAAATCGTGTTGTTGGTTGGGAAATTATTTAAAATGGGGAGAAGCTGGTTCGTGGCAGAAAGTTTTTCTTCAGGTTGGAGTGTGTGTAAAATTTTTTCCACTTCGACTAGGGAGGTGGTTTGGGAGACAGTCTGTTTTGAAGGAGGGGTGTATTTGAGGCCATTAGAAATGAGATTAGTTACATCTTCAGGAATCGTTGTGTCAGATAGGTTAACCACTCTGGGATGGAAATCGAAGGGAGGTTATGTGTGGAGGGTGAAGTTGGCTGGCTTTTAAACGAGTTAACTTTTGTTTGAGGGTGAGAACAACTTTTTTGCCAATTATCTCAACGCAATCCCTCACCTTATTGTCGAAATTGTCCCAAATTGCCGGAAGTAAGGAGCAGTTCAAACTTGTATGAAGATACCAAATGTTTAGGCAGATGTTATCACGGATGGAATACCATTTTCTAAGTTCTTGTCTTAACCAAGTTTTCTGTGCTGTTTTTATGGCTGTTCTGGAAGCTGGAGAATTAATGTTGGTTTTAATACGGATAAAGTCAGGTATTACATTGAACTTGAGGCAGCTGGATAAAAGCCAAATTTTAAGGCAAATTTTCTTCTTCTTGATCATTAACTGTTGATAGAGGTGGGTATTCTAACTCGATGTGCTGTATGAATAAATGGTGGGGACCCACGATATTGATATTTATTTTTCAATTTATTTTTATCACCATACCTAACCTAAGACACCATGCCTTTCATCATGTTAACTTAGGTAAGTTCTCTTTAAATCTTGTTTCACCTCTTAAAGGGTTTTGTTCTAGCCTAAAGATGGCCTTTTTTATTATTTGATATGGCCGAAACATATGTAGCAGAGTGTACTATTAAATACTATGGGTGCGTTTACAGAAAGAAAATCAAATATTTAATTACGATTAACTATTTGATTGAGCTTAAAATTCGCGTTGCCATGGATTAACAATTTGATTTCTACGGCAACACGAATTTTAAGCTCAATCAAATACATAATCGTAATTAAATATTTGATTTTCTTTCTGTAAACCTACCGTTCATGAAGTAAATGTGAGCGTTTCATTATTTCATTCGACCACTACATTAAGAGCAACCACCGTGGGTCCCCACCATTCTTAAAATCGTTAAAATTATTGCCTTCGGTTTTTGATAAATGTCAAAAGATTCAAATATGTACAATATCTATGCTAGTTTAAATAATTGCAATCAATCCCTGTTACAACTCAATCATGATGTAGCAAAAAATTTACTTCTTTTACACTCTTTTGTTAGCAGTATTTTTTCAATACATACAAATGCTTCTGACACAATTCTTAACATTGAGTAGGTAGTAACGTATAGTTGGAATAAGCAAAGTCCATGTGCGTCCTAGAATTTCAGTAACTATTTTTTTTTATAAGTTTTAATGATTAGGTAGTTATTTAGGTATAATTGAAAAAAGTAGAAAGCATAAGTAAATATTAAATCACAATTTGAACCAAACAAATACAAACAAGAAACAAAGCAAAAACGAATACATGACACTGGCCAACACTCATTTTGGTGCCAGAGGTTTAATACCTGATTTTGAATATATCTGGTTGGCTAATTACAAAAATGCTATTAGTTTTTCTGTATCAGCTCTACTTTACGAGATATGAAATAAAGGCAATTTTAACAAAAAATTGATTTATTTCATTGTCGTTTAAGCGATTTTATTGAATGAATTTGGTTTGGAGAGTTCGCATAAGTTCCTAGCAATAGTCTGTCATCATGTGAACATCCCATCTTCCTCGTACCCTATCTTCCAATGTTTTTATATCTTGATGGAAGCGCTCTCCTTGCTCTTCACTAAGTTAATAAAAAACAAAAATACGAAGTAAGGCATTTATTTGACAAAGTAGATATATATACGACTTTCTAGTATGGAGTTTAATAAGGCAGTCTCGCTGAAGACTCCAACAGTAGTCGGCCATCATGTGGCTATCCCATCGTCCTTGATATCGATTTTCCATAGTTTTAAACACGTGATGGAATCTTTCCCCCTGTTCTTCACTACAATCTCCTAGGTTTTATGGAAACCGATCTAAGTGGTTGTGGAGGTAGTGAACTTTTATGCTCATGTTACAACCGAGAAGATTAAAGTTGGAAAGCATATTTTCTACTAATTCTATGTAATTTTCTGCCTTATGATTTCCAAGAAAATTTTGTACTACTTGCACAAATAAACACCAAGCGTTAAATTCAATCTCGTTCATTGATGCGGTAAATTATGGATCTTTAATAAGCTGCCTTATCTGAGGATCATCAAATATTCCGGCTTTCAGTTTTTCCGTGCTAATTCCAGGAAATGTACGTGTCAAGTAACCAAAACAAAGTCCATCTCGATTTAAAGCCTTCACAAATTGCTTCATAAGCCCCAACTTGATATGCAAGGATGGAAATATGATTTTTTTCTTTTGCAACCAAAGGTTCGTTGATTACGTTTTGTTTTCCTTGAATCATGACGTTTCTTAAAGGCCAATTTCTGTTAACCCAGTGCTGATCCTTTGCTCTGCTGTCCCAAGGGCATAAAAAACAAGGATATTTTGTTTACCCACTTTGCTGTCCAAGGAGGAAATTTACCATTTTTAGATCGACACAATTCACCCACTGATGTTCTTCGTACTTAATTTTTTTCAAGACTAGTGCTATTGTTTCATATTCCTCTTTCATGCTGGTAGAATGACCAATGGGAATTGAGCCATATTTGTTACCGTTGTGTAAAAGGACACATTTCAAACTACGTGTTGAATCGTCAATAAAAAGGCGCCATTCGTCGGGTGTGTATTCTGACAAACCCATTTTTTCTAAGAGTCCTTTTATATCGTTACAGAATACCAGGTTATTTTCCTGAGAGAAAAAGGGGAGCAGATTTTTATCTCTTTTACGATGAAATGTAATATTAGTATCTGGATAAAGTAGATTCTTTTCGTTTAATCTGGAGGCAAGTAATTCGGCGGACTCCTTTGAGAGGCTCAGGTCTCTTATGAGATCGTTCAGTACTTGTTGATTGAAACGTTGGGGAGTTGCTGAATCTGCCTGGAAGGCACTGTCATTTTCTGATTCAATTCGTTGAACTTCATCCGACGTTGATGTTTCTGTATCCTCTTCCGGGAGTCTAGGCAGACTGCCTGCCGAATGATAGAATGGATATTTCCTCAGAATGCAATGCAGATATTCTTGCAGAACGTAGATCGTGTCTATTGTTCCGATTGGTGCCTTTGATATTTACGACACAAAAATAGCAGTCATCGTGATGGTTTTGTGGTTCCGTCCAAACCATTGGTACACCAAACTTTAGGCACTTTCTCGTTCCAATTGTCCACTGTCGCAAATGTTTAACACATGTTTTACATACGCAATGTGGAACCCAAGATTTATCCTGGTCTCCCAAGTGGACGCCAAAATAGGCCAGATAGGCCCTTTTCACAAAGTCAGAAATAGGTTTACTACTTTCTTTCCTTCCAAGTGTATTCGCCACATACATAACAAAAACATCGGGATGATTTACACAGCTACGTCTGCTTCTGGATGCCATGGTTTTGGTTCAGTGTTTTAATACTAAAGAACGCCGAAAATCTACACAAAATGATAACACAACTTTACCTACGAAAACTCAATAATAAACTGATGTCCAGTTTCACACAAAATAGTTAATCACTTGATTAAACTAACTGTCTGATGAAGGAATGTCTTTGGATAAAAGTTAACAATAGATTTAAAACAACCAATCATATCGTTTCACCCAACAAATCATAGGCCTTAATCGCGCTGTTAAATTAATCAGTATTTAACTACTTCTGTGAAACTCTTGGTGAACCGGGTAAGGCGGAGGTAGACAGAAGGAAATATGGGCCTGAAATTAATTAATTAGTGCATGGGGGTTAACCAGGTATAGGAAGCTCGGATTTTATGGTCATAGGTAATTCCAGGTATCTCAGACCGACTAATTAGATTGCAATTATCGGAACGAAATTTCTATTTTGACCTCTAAAGATATATTTATTTCATTGTTTTTGTCTTTTATCAGAACTAAAATAGCCTGTATCTAAAAAACTAGAGCTCCTACGAAAAAAACGAGGTATCTTTGGAATCAGTACATCAACAATACTCAAAATCAGTTCTTACTTTTCCGGCACCAAAAAAAAAAAAATTCAATTTGTTGGCCTGTGTAATTAGAGCCGAAATATCTTGTATGATTAAAACAGATGTATAGGACAAGAATAAAAAAAATCAAGCTTTATAAACATTCAAATAACTCATACACTGTTATTATTAGCCTTCTTATTATACAGGGTTAGTACAAAGTCCCGGAACGGTCGAATAACTTTGTTATTTGAGAAGTATATTTTTTTTAATTTGGTACGGATATATAGTTAAAAATAACGAATTTATTGTGACAATTTTTTCCTTTTTTTCGCTTCCGGTTTGACAGGAAATGCTTTCTACTTAATTTTTTTAAATGAGACACTATGTATATTTTTACATTTTCGGATGCAGAATAAAAATCTATCCTCAGAAATATCAACATGTTTATTTTTATTGATACAAAGGCAATACGAAAAATTAAAAAAACTACAGATGAACGTAAAATCAAAATATCTTTGAAAACAAAGGAATTTTACTGTAACGTGTCAGATTGTTGTCACAAGTTAGTGTCACTATCTTTTGGTTTTGTCAATTAACGAAAACTTTTGAAAATGGCAGTAAAACTTACAGAATCTGAGCGAATTGACATCTTGATCATGCGCGGATATGGTGACCGTCAACGTTCTTTTGAAGAAGTTCGTACTTTGTTTAACACTGTTAATCCAGATCGCCAAATCAGTAAAAGTACGGTATATCGGACAGTTCAGAAGTACGAAGCATTGCGCCAAGTAAAAGATTTACCATGAAGTGGACGTCCAAGAACAGCAACCGATGAAGACACCAGTCTAAATGTTTTAATAACAGTGCAAGAAAATAATCATGTATCTACAACGGATTTGGGACAAATTCATGAGATCTCCCAAAAATCTGCCCATAAATTTCTAAAGTCTGCAAAATTGAAACCCTTCAAAATGCATATTGTTCATGAGTTGACTGAAGATGATCCAGATCGCAGACAACATTTTTGTGAACTAATGACAGAATTTATCAGAGCAGATCCCAATCTGGTGAATCAAATAGTTTTTTCTGATGAAGCGACGTTTTGTCTCAATGGCACGGTTAACAGACACAATTGTCGTTACTGGTCAACTGAAAACCCTCATTGGATGGAGGAAGTTCATACACAACATCCTCAAAAAGTGAATGTGTGGGCTGGTATGGTTGGAAACAACATAATAGGACCGTTTTTCATAAGAGGAAATTTAAATGGTGACGGCTATTTAAATTTATTGAGGAACGAGATTGTCCCTGCACTTACAGCTCTCTTTCCACATCCAAACATACCTAATCATTTACACGAAAATATTTGGTTCCAACAAGATGGAGCTCCGCCACATTTTGCGCTTAATGTTCGTAATTATTTAAACGAAATATTTCCTGCGCGGTGGATAGGACGTAGAGGAGCAATTGATTGGCCAGCCCGTTCTCCAGATCTGTCGCCACTGGATTTTTTCTTGTGGGGTCACTTGAAATGTCAAGTGTATAAAAATCGACCAAATAACCTTACAAGTACGAATAACTGAAGAAATCAACCGTATTGCGCCACAAATGATACAGAATTCACTGAGATATTTTGTAGATCGACTACATTACTGCCAAGTTGTAAATGGGGCACAGTTTGAACATTTATTGTAACCTAAATGAAATTTCAAATTGTTTTCAAAGATATTTTGATTTCACGTTCATTTATAGTTTTTTTTTTAAATTTTTCGTATTGCCTTTGTATCAATAAAAATAAAGATGTTGATATTTCTGAGGATAGATTTTTATTCTGCATCCGAAAATGTAAAAATATACATAGTGTCTCATTTAAAAAAAGAAAGTAGAAAGCATTTCCTGTCAAACCGGAAGCGAAAAAAAGGAAAAAATTGTCACAATAAATTCGTTATTTTTAACTATATATCCGTACCAAATTTAAAAAAAAATACTTCTCAAGTAACAAAGTTATTCGACCGTTCCGGGACTTTGTACTAACCCTGTATGTATGTATGTAGAGATTACTAGATATTTCAAAAAGATACCCTTCGCCACCAAATGTAGAAGAACACTTTTTGTACATCATTACTACTTCAGCTAAAGCTGGAGATAGAGGTGAATCCATTGCTGTACATAAAATTGTTTAATGAAAGTAAATCAGGACGCTTCTAAACATAGTGCAGCAAGTTCTAGAATGCCAGTAAAGTCTTCAATTTAAGCTCACCTAAGATCAGTGCTTTTGATTCTTGAAATTCTTCTGTAAGGATACATTATCTCGGACAGAAGATATCTCACATCTCGGAATAAAATTTAAGAGTATAGAAAAAATAACATTTTCTCAGAACTTTACACGTAAGAGCATCGATGAAGATAATAAATAATCGCGGCCTTAAGGTGCCCTTGCGGAACTCCTGCTTGCGCCCGATTTGAAAAGGATGAGGGTTATTTAATCAAAAGCGGAATGTTGCCATTCCTTAATTATAAATACATTATTAAGCTCGTCGAGCCGATTATACGGTAGACTTTACAAGTAAACCAGGAAGAACAAATTCACAAGTCTTTTTTTGATTGAAAATTATGTATGAGCATTTCGTTTCGTTTCGTCATTTTTCAAAATGAATTTTAAATAATTTAATGCTAAAATATAACAAATATCTTTTAAAAATTATAGCACATTACTAACCACAAATAAAATTTGTAATATAAAAATGCAGGTTCATTTCTATAATATATGCTGACGCAGAATCAATTTTACAGAACGGTGGTTGCACTGGAATTTAAATCCTCATACTTGGTAATTGACATGCAGCTTAGTACTACATGCATCTCGCCCTCGCCTTAAAAGATTTTTAGTGTCGGTAAAGAAAAAATTAAGTGCCTTAAGTAAGTTGGTGACATAGGCCAGACGCTACTGGTAATTAATTTTTGTTTACATAGGATTCAAGTTTCTTGAACTATCACCATTTTATGCGTAATAATTTTTTCACATTAACAGATTTTAATACCTAACGAAAGAGGAGTTTTCCTCCCTTCATATTAATTCAACCTTCTTGGATGGAAAGGCGAAATTCCGAATGAATTAATTCGACTGAATTTCTGACATATGTAAATTGTGCAATCACTTTAAGATAAATACGACTAAATAATGCTGGGTGGATTACACATAATCTTCCTAATCATATATACAAATTTCTGAATTGCGTAGGTACGTATTATTTGTACTTACATAAGGGTTTATCATTTCAAGATTAAGACAAACATGTTGTGAAAAAAATGTCGGAAATGGTGTACAGGATGTACATAATTTTGATTTCTTAAATATTTAGAATTGGGAAATTTACTCTTTGAATTAAAATTATATAGATACACACACGCCTTATCTCTCTTTCCTGAATGAATGAAATAAGTGTATCTGTTTAGATTACACGATAAAAAGTGAACAATATTCAGCCTTTGTTTCAGTACGGAATTAGACACTTAAAAGCTTTCATTAAATAAGATAAGTAAGGGCGAAACCGTTAAATATAACTAGAAATGTTAGGAAGGATTTTTGAGTTTTTGAGTCTTACTATAAATTACAGAGAATATGTTGCAAGATACTTATACTAAAATCGTTATAGTTTCCACTTACGGAATGTGATGTTGTTATCACTTTATCTCCACCAGATATGACCTCAGAATGTCGTTATTGCAGAAGAGAAATGCGAAATCTAATGCGTTCTCTCGTTTAACAAATTTTTCAAATGATAACCGTTGCGTTCCATTTAGTAATGTTGATTTGTCATCCTTTTGTTGATTTAATCGAACCCTTTATTTGATTATCATGGGAAAGAATAATAAAGTAACGATCTCACACGATTTCGGTTTTTAAATTCTAAAGCCCTCAAATTTAGGTGTGTAACGTAATCATTTATCGGTGCATGATACGGGACATTAGAAGTTAAAAAAAAATTAGAAAAAAAACTGAAGGATGTAAACGTTTTCTGAATTGTCCGTTTACTGAAATTTCAACGAACAAAAAAGTGTTTCATTCATTCATTTATAAATTAACTAAATTTTTCGCTATTCCTCTTTCGATTAATTCTTTCCAAATCGTAATTTTTCGAACAGAAACGAGGGTTCCGCAAGGGTATTTTGGGGCCGCTACTATTTAAGATCTTTATCAATGACCTTACTTCTAAGTTTCTGAGAACAAATTCCTTTTACTGATCATTATCTTAAATTGTACTCTGCGATATCGTTTGATCGCAATTGTCTCTTCTTCCAGGAGGATTTTTGGACTGTGTATCGAATACGAACCATTTCAACTACTTATATTATAAAATTTCGTTAAATCAACAAGAAACATGTACGTCCTAACTAGGGTATCTATTAGGAATTTCGTAGGTTATACGAAACATTCTTCAAAGTAAAAGCTCGGAAACTTGAACTCTTCGAAAAGGGTAAAAAGATTTCGACACAAAAACAGACAATAGTTACTCAATCCTCAAGTATTTCGATTGAATATTTCCATCGAATGTGATGTAATTTTATTATTACGGAACAAAGATTATGCAAGAGATCAAAACGCATAATGCAAATTGGGCGTTCCTATTGATACGGGCAGCCCTCAAATTATCTTGTTTGCGAGCAGATAGGTGTTCCTAACGCATTCTATTTTAAGTGGATTTACGATATAAGCAGTGCATAAACAAATTATTTACGAAACTCGGGGGAATGATTTTAAATTTAGGACCGGTTTCAGAATCGAGCGTATCTGATGTGTATTACTGACGTAAACGTATGTAAACGACGCTTATTTTGGCTTGAGTCGATAGCGGATCTCACAATCAGTGGTTAAAGAGGTGTGGTCAGAAACACAAAGTCAACGAAAAGACGAAAACAGCCGTTTACGTAAGAGTAGGTACTCGAAAACTTGTATATTATGGGTACATATGCATTTAATAACATACGATACATTTCGAAATCTATTTTTATTCATTTTTAGCATATATTATAGTAAAACAAACAAGTTGTACGAAGCAATAACAGAGATATTCAAAAAATCGAGACAACGCCAAGAGAACAGGAATCGAATCTAAGTGGAAGAAGTGTGAAGTGAGAATTACGATAAGGAATAAGGATGAAGGAGGAATGCAAGGAACAAGAAGAATAAAGATAAAGAATTACGAAAAATGAACCAGAATCGAGACGGAAGGAGATTGGGTTTGTGTAGACTTCTGCAGTAGACTTTTAAGAAGTTTTAAGAAAACAAAAGGAGAGAACCAATACAATATTGTATGAAGAATTGCAAATAATCAACCTTAGAATTAAGATTAGCTTGAGTTGTCCAAGTCTCATGTTCGAGCTAGTTGCTTTGTTTAGTTTCTTCTACCTCCTTTGATGATGACGTTATTGGAAATGTGCAATATTTTTTTTGCAATTACGAAATACCTTAACCTACATTACTTTATAAATCAATAAGTCTACCTACCTATTAAGGTAGATGCAAGTCTATTTACAATTTTTATCAACCGGTAAATATTAAACATGCAAACTACCATTACCTATGCCAAATATTGCTTAATACTGCGATTTTAAGCGTAATATAAGAGCATCAATAGAAAGTACTTGAAATATGAAATTGCCCGTGTGAAAATTTGGTTTTGCAATAAGAACTATAAACGAATCAATATTTCACACATTTTCACAACAGTTAACAACACTGAAAGAGATTTTTGAAAGTAAGAATCATCACGTTTTTGTCCATATCATTTTAAATTATTTTAGTATGACATTTAACAAAACCAAAATTTAATTGAATTTATTACTAATTAAACCAGTGCCATACCTTTTCGCTATTTTTACGTTTTGTTATCTCGTTCTCGTTGTCTCATAATAAACGGTAAACTGTGGGCAAAATAATTTAGCAAAGTTAAAAAACGGTATCTCATAAGTCATAAAAGAACTAGACGTTCTGTAAATATGTTTCGTGTTAACGATTGTGGAGTAACGTGATCCCAGCTGATGGTCAGCATATTTGTTTCAAATCCTAGCCGGAAGTGCGTTAACGATAAGGCGATTTCTCAGAATCTCATCGCAGTACTTTTTACTTGGTATTACTTTCAGCTGTGCAGATTTTTAATTAATAAACTATTTAAAATATAATTAAATTATACTATTAACATCGACGCGACGATTCCAGTTTATTTTTCCTACTGTGCAAAATTTTATTGAAATTAATTAATTTTCTCTATGAGTAGGTAGATTGCGCTGAGTTAAAAAAAAATTCCTCGGTGACTGCTAACTTCATTCCGATTGTTCCATTCGTTGGCTACTTTACAAAAGATGTTTCTATTCGTTTGTTACTGAAAACAGATTGTTTGCTTTCTCGGTTTATGTTGTATATTTTAAGCGGGTCTAATTTACTTACGCATTTCTTGATTGTTTATTATAGAGGTCTTAGGTAAATAAAATGAAAATATTATATAATCCGTAAATTTTAACAGCCGTAATTGTTTGTCCGATTCGGAAACGTAAACGGCGTTCAATATAAAAGTGAAGCAGTAACCCATAAGTTTTGTAAACAATTTAAAATGCAATAAAAAAGGCAATAAAGCAGTATTGGGTAAGTTGCACGCTATCTGCAGCACATGGCCCCGGTTCCTGCCACCCAGGATGAAGTCGTCATATTTTCGGCTTCTGCTAGGAATCACTGGCAGGTAAAGTGTCAATCAAACGCGTCAAGGAACCGTCAGAGTTTTACATAATACCGACGTATGAATTTGGTAACTCGAGACGACCGGATACAATGACCGATTTGAAATAAAGTGGCAGTAGCTCTTAAGATAACGCCTCTTTATATCACATCTGGTAAATGCAAGGGAAACATTCATTTACTTTTTATTAATTAAATTCGTTCAGGTGGTCTTACTTTCTCTTGCCGTCTTATTTAATTTTGAATTTTTTTCACAAATTTTACACTATTTTTGCAATAATTTTTTTGCTTATAAAGTTGCTACAATATGGTACATTATAAATAAATTTCTTCATATGTATTTTATAGTACATGGCATACGTTATATGTATACACCGTGTCCACGGGTTCAATGTAGAAAAAACTTTTTTATTTTTCGTAAAAATCATTCTTTATAAAAGTTTTTGCTTGACCTAAAAACCCAAGTAATATTCCAGAAAATAATTAATTCCCATTAATAATTGAAAAAGTTGGGAAATTTATCTTTGAGCTTTTACAAAATGTGGCAAAGATCAAAATTCTGTTAAAAATCACATCAGCTAGGAGTGGGTAGTATTATGAGTTTGATATCTTATCACTTTTTAATTCGCAAAAGTCATTTTTTATTAAAATTTTCACAGGTTCTTAAAATTTTAAAAATGAAATAAAAAATTTAAAACTTAATTTTTGAAGAGAGTTTATTTTATATGATCTTATTCTACATAACCCACCCCACACTACATCTACCACCCACTTTGAGAATCAATTATTTTCTAGCACCCCCTAAAATCATTACGTTAATAATTTTACAGTAATTGATGCAGATATGCCAGATTTCTTCATTGCCTTATCTTCACTATGGCCGCGTTCACCAGACGAATCAGCTTGCGATCAGCTTGCAAGCTGCGTGCGATTTTCTAGTGAACGCTATAGTTACCTTTCATTAATTACGCTTAAAAATAATCATTAGCAGCTTGCAAGCTGATTGCTATCAAGTGCGTTTGGTGAACACGGCCATTATCGAATTGAATTTTGACACCGGTGTCAAAATTCAGTCGAAGCGATTCAAAGTTGTTCATGTGTCAAGCAAACAAACGTCAATCACAGCAGCGTGTGTTAAAGGAAACTCGACCATTTATGGCTCTGATGATTTAACTTGAAGACTTCCGCGGCCGTCGTCCATATTTGAATTGGCTTCCGGTTGGAACCGCGTCACGTTGACTTCTTCTACCGTCGACGTTTCTTTCTCCATTGCAGAAGAACTTCCTCAGGGCTGCTGCTGCTGCTGGTGTTCCTGCTGCTTCTCGTTAGTCGTTGAGACTGACTGATGAATCTCAACGACTAACGAGCAGCAGCAGCAACGCAACAGCCCTGAAAGTTCTTCTACAACAGGCTGAAACGTCGGCAGTAAAGATCAATGTATTCGGTTCTGGGTTGCTCGATGTTCGTGAGTTAATAAACTATAAAATACTTTGACAAAACTGTTTGACAACAAACGGTCAATTTTGACCGCTTTTAGTAGTCTACCTCTACAGCTAAAAATAGTCTCTTGTTAGGACCCTATCATATTCTTTTTTGAGAATAACTTAGAAGAAAGAATCATATTATTCAGAATTAAAGTGAATTGTTTAAGGTACGTTTCGTTATAGAATATAATAGTGCATAAAGAAGGCCGTGGAATATAATAAAGGAGATAATCACGTGCGTATTTGATAAGAAGACAAGAATTGTTCTCTCTCGTACCTATTCCCATAATCAAAAGCACTTAACATAAATTGTCCGAGAATCAAAATAAAATTCTTTTAAAAAGTTCTTAAGAATTTAGACTGCGTGATTTTTTAAATTTTTTATCAACTCTTGCCATGGAATTTGGACGGCATGTCGTAGCTTTACCGTAAAACCACAGTATAAGAATCACACAGTGGCGTCACTCGAGTATAACTGTCACATTTGTTCTTTTGTTTGATACCTACCCAGCTGTAAATTACATTGCATTTCCATAAGGGTATCAAATAGAATGGCCGCTTTTTTTGACACTGTTGTTTAAGTGACGCTACTGGGTAATTACTTATACTGTGGTAAAACAGTATAAAGGAGTGCAATGATGTACTTTTCACTTAAGCTAAGACATGTCGTCTAGATTTCATGGCAAGAGCTGATAAAAAATTTTAAAAATCACACGGTAGGTATACAGTGACCGGTAGAAAGTTGGACACATGTGGGAAAATTTTTTATTATTGATTTCTCAGAAAAGTGTATTCTTTATGAAAGTCCCTGCATCTTCCCAAACTCAAAATACATCATAGGCGGCCATGATTTAGTTCTTCAACTTTCTGAGCAATTCTGCCTTTAAGCCCATTGATGGTGTTAACTGGTGTTTGGAATATGTTGTCTTTTAAGAAAGGCCAAACAAAGAAGTCGAGGGGGGTCAGGACACAAGAACGAGGAGGGTAAAGATTTGCTGTACCTGTACTTATAAGCCTTTCATCAAAGTATTCTGGCAGTAAAATAAGCAGTATGTGCTGTAGCACCGTCTTGTTGAAAGAAGCCTTCTTGCAGCTCGTCTTCATGCAGAATTGATAAATGGTTCTAGAATTTCTTCTCGATACCTCTGTGCTGTAAGTGTACCATTAAAAAAAATGGGACCAATTAATTTTCTGCGACTGCAACCTAACCACACACCAACTTTTTCAGGCTGAAGAGGAGTTTCTCGATAGAAAATTTTGAGAATTAATGTAACCCCGAAGAGTGAACCACGATTCATCCGAAAAAAATGTTTTATTTAATACGTCATCATCATTGATGTTTGTGAGAAACCACTGTGAAAATTGTGACCGTTTTTCATAATCGGTGGGTCGAAGTTCTTGCACTGCGGATAAACGATATGCATGCATTTGCAAATCCTTTTTTAAAAGTATTTCTACACGTTCCATAAGACAGTTCTGCTTGCTGCATTAATCTGCGGACTGAAGTGGTAGGTGCGTTTGTAATTCATTTCAATTCAGCATTTTTAATATGTTCAGCAGTTCTTTTTTTAGGACGACAGCTTCCCCCCTTTCTACTTACAGAACCAGTTTCTCTAAATATTTGTACGGAGTGTGATAAGGTATTAACAAATTGCTTATACTCAGCTATTATTTCTGGAAATTTTTCTTGAAATACTCTTAAACATTCTGCAATTGAAAACTGCTTCTCACCATTAACTATTTCACATGTATAAAAGTATGATTCTATAATAAAAGCTTTTTGAATTGCTTTATATACCATTTTTAATCAAATAAAAAGTCAATAAATTTGACAGATCATGAATGCAATATTAATTAATTCAGTAGTGCCTGATTGCACCGCATTTTTAATCATAGATTAAATTTAAGACGTGTTTAGAGTATGACAATCGTGAAAACGTGACAACATATTGTCAATCACCATCTAATTGACACTAAGGGTGGGTTGCATAAAAGACTTAAGCCAGGCTTAAATTTAAGTCTAAGTTAGAATGTGATACTGTCATGACGTACAGCGTATTGTGTATCACATTCTAAGGTAGGCTTAAATTTAATCCTGGCTTAAATCTTTTATGCAACCCAGCCTTAAACTTCAATTTAAATGTCAGTTAGAATGTGCCTGACATTATAATAATAATAGTAATAATAATAATAATAGTTTAATTGCCCAACAGATAAAAATCCTATTACAGAGCAAACTTAAAATGTATAATACGTACGCAAATAAGTAAGTACATATTTATGTAGTAGCTATATTACAAAATTAAACAAGAAGAAAGAAAAAAAATTAATTAGACTTTAGAGAATTATAAAAAAATATCATCAAACATCTTCTCTGCTGCGGAACACATATACGAGATTGGTGTCTTACATAACATGTTCGTCCTTGGCGTTGGACCCGAAAAAGTTAAAGCTGACCTACTTGAGATACGTGGAACGTGGAAATTAACTTTTGCAAGCAATTCAGAGCAGTCAATACGTCCCACAATCAGTTTCCACAGAAAACGCGCAGCATGAACATCTCTGCGCCATTCGAATGACTGCATGTTGTGTCTATGAAGCAAAAGCTCATTAGGAATATCCCTCGGAGGGTAACTGCCATCACATCTGAATGAAAGGTATTTTAGAAATCTTCGTAGAATTTTTTCAATCCGTAGGCGAGCAGCAGCGTAGTAAGGAGCCCAGGTCATCGAAGCATATTCAAGCTTACTAGCAACGAATGCAAAAAATAAGGTTTTTAGCAATGTAGGATCATTAAAAGGCCTAACAGATCTAATCAAAAAGCCCAAAGTTCTGGATGCAGATAGTGCAATAGCTTCAATATGATGTGAAAAACTCAATCAGAATCAAACAAGACACCAAGGTCTTTAAAGTGTTAGTTTTACTTAACGGCTGACCATTTATTTCATAAACTGAGTCGATACTGTGCGTTTTCCTACTAAAAGTAAGTGTGTAGCATTTATTGATATTCAGATTCAGTCTATTATCACATCACCATCGAATGAGTATATCTATGTCAGACTGAAGTTTCAACATATCCACAGAACTAGAAACAGATGAGTAGATTTTTAAATCATCAGCATACGCAAGGACATGACAGGAGAAGGAAGAGAGAAGATCATCAATGAATATTAGAAAAAGAAGAGGACCCAAATTTGACCCTTGAGGCACACCAGAAGTTGACACAAAATCATAAGATTGAAAACCATTGAAACAAACATAATAATTATCTAATATTCTATTAGAAAGGTAAGACTTAATAAGTAGCAAAAAGTTTAAATTAAACCCAAAAGAACTTAATTTATCCAATAATATACCGTGATCAATTCGGTCAAAAGCACTAGAAAAATCTGTGTAAACAACGTCGACTTGTTTTTGCCTATCCAGTTCTTCACTAATGAATTGCGTGATCAAAGTTAAATTAGTGACTGTCGACCTTCCTGGCATGAAGCCGTGCTGGTTAGGCGAAATATACGGACTAACACAGGAATAAACATGTAAATAAATAATGTTTTCATAGACTTTAGCAAAATTAGATAATATGGATATAGGTCTATAGTTTCTAATTTCACAGGTATCTCCCTTCTTAAAAACTGGAGTAATACGTGCATATTTCCACTTGTTAGGGAAAACAGACGTTTTGATAGACAAATTAATAATACCAGCTAAGGGCTTTGAAAAAACGTATTTACAATCTCTAATTATAAAATTAGGAATCATATCATGACCAGCAGTGACGTTTTGAGGAAACTTCGACATTATTTTTATTAATTCTTCTTCAGAAACAGGGTGCAGAATCGAACTAAACCGGTTTGAATAAACGTCGTGTATTGGAAAGGAAGACTTAGGAATAAACGATTTTGAGAAGTGCTCAGCAAAAGCATCGACAATAGACTGCAGGTGTTAAATGTAGCTTCATTGTCATATAGCTTACTGCACTGGGTATTCTAGTAGTACCATTTTGTCATGCAAATATTTGAACAATTCCTTTGGATTGGATTTGATTGATTTTTCAATACTGGTTGTATAGGATCTATAAGCTGCTGATATTTTTGATTTACAAACAGATCTAAGTCTCCGAAACTCTATAAGAAAAATAGGATTTCTAGTAGATTTCCATCGGCATCTGTAATAGTCTTTCAGTTTTAGGGTAGAAATAATATCAGGAGTAAACCAAGATGGATTGGCTTGTTTAGAACCAGAGGATGAAAAAGTCGGTATGTGTCGATTGAAAATACCATACAACTTTGAATAGAACATTTCCAGAGCAACATTGACTTCGGTGCAAGTATCAACAAAAGTCCAATCTGTTTGTAACAAATCCTGATAGAGCTGAATATAATTTGCTTTACGAAAATTATACCTACGATTCTTCGCTGACGGAAAAGCCTTCGATTTGGAATTAACAAGAAAGCCAGCTGTAATTGTTAAAGGAGGATGATACGGATCAACAGGAACAAAAGGATTATCATCAAGATCAACAGATATAGAAAAGGTAGAACTGGCCAGAACTAAGTCCAGAAGTTTACCATCAGTGTTAACAATTCTATTACATTGTTTAAGATCAAGAATATTGCATGCTACTAGGAACGAATTTGTTTTGCAACAACCCACAGGATTATTATGGAATAGAGGAAGGTTGAAATCACCCACAAACAAAATCGGTTTGTCAATCAGATACTCTTCTAAGCATTCCAAAAATACTTCTAACTCATGTGCTGACACATTTGGAGGAATATATACAGCAGCAATGAAAAATTTTACTGAAAATATTAAACATTCACATACAAGAAGATCAATTAGTGGAACAACATTTGATATATGTTTAGTATTTAAAAGTTGATACTCAATATTCTCTGTGAAGGCAATAAGAACACCACCACCAACAGAGCGTCCAGTAGCTGTAAAATTCCTATCAGATCGAATGATATCATAACTAGAAGGAAAAAGTTCAGCGCTAGAAATAGAATTATTGAGCCAAGTTTCAGTTATGATAACAATGTCATGCGAGAGTTCACAGGCGCTGGTGTAAAAAGAGTGTGTTTTAGTGCAAAGACCACGAGCGTTCTGATAATAAATGCTAAGAGAGGAATTCATATTTCTGCCGGGCGCTGCTAGTTTAAAGAAACAACATGTGGAATGCCGTTCATATATTTTATTTTGAGATTTGATTCACCATTAAGTAACCGTTCATTTAGTTCAGCTTTAGCATTTTTATACAGTTCGATTTGCATAGGAGTCTTATCATTTGATATGAAAACATTTCTGAAGTTAGGACTGGCTTTCAGACTTTTGGAGTTGCGCAAGGCACAAGCAACAGAGGCATTAGAACCTAAGTTGACCTTAATTGGACGACAACGGTTTTATTCGATGGATCAAATTTACCTGGTCTAATAGGTTTTTAATCCAGGAATATCAACTTGCACTGTTTGAGTAAATCACATACAACCGGAAAGTCAAAGGTCAAGTTGTTCGTTGTTCGAATTGCAATTAGATTCCTTACAACCAAATATAACAATATTACCCTTACGACTCTCTCGATCTGCAATTTCCTGGATAATCTTTTCAGTACCTAGCAGGGTTTTAGTAGGAGGAGGTACAGGCAAGTTAACGTTACCTTTTAAAACTTTGATTTCGTCTTGCAGGACAATAATAGCCGCTTTTAAGGCATTAAGATCATTACCAATTAGGACACAATTTTTACAAGTCCAAGATAAACCCGACTTGGAATGAATTTTCCGAGCTTCACCTGTGGATAATCCCACGCAATGAATTTTGTAAGATTTGCTGCAAATAGAGCATTTAACAATCTTATGCTGCTCAGCTACTTGATTACAACAAGAACACTTTTCCGTCACCAATATGTGAATAGAAAGAGCCGAAACAATAAAAAAAAAATAAAAATAAAAATTTGAAAATAATGCTAAATAGAAATAGCGATACCGATAACAGCGATCAATAAATATACAAGTTTAACTAAACACAGCCGAAGAAATGTTGACCGCAAAAAGTAGAATAGGCGTGCTGTTAAAGAGCTATAGAAACTTACCACTCAAATATTGCAGCTCACGGAAATAAACTAGAAAAGAATGTTACACTAACAGATAGAGGAAATTAATCACTTTATAAAGATATAAGTTTTAACAAAGAAGATAAACTGTAAGCAGAGAAAATCGAGTTAGATGAAGCACAAGACGTACGTACGTACTCACGTTGAAGACGCGCGTTGATTATGCTGGTTCTATGTAAATATCACGTTCTAAACAAGACTTAAATTTAATCTCTGCTTAAAAAAGCGGTGCAATTGGCCATTAATCACAAACATACATTTTCTTTGCACCGCCTACTCTAATCTGATTTTTATTTGCTCACTTTTTACATGTTGTTGTAATTTAGCATAGAAATTCTGAGTATATGCAGGTAAGATTTTAATCTAAAACCGTAAAAGTTTAATGCTAAATTAAGTTGTCGAAATTCTCCAGCTTATTCCAACGTAAATAATAATAATAACTCCTTTATTTTCCCGAAAATATGCAGTACAATAAGTTTAGTACAAAATAGGTAGTAATATTCAGTATGCTTAAATTGTTTCAACAATAACATTAATTGTTCTTACACGAACTCATCCACCATTCACGTGTGATAGAACTATCAAAATTTTAGGTTAAAAAAGCGCCCTGTAAGAAGAGCTTGAACTGCACAGGCCAGAGAGAACTCGTTATTCATTTAAAACGGCATGCTCAGATCTATACGATCGGCATATGATAAAAAAATGAACTTTAGTTATAAATTCTATGTCTATGTTTGACATTTTGAGTAATTTTTACAAAACTATTCCAGCATATTAAAATTTAATTTGACTGATTTGGCCGATACGTGGTGGAGATCCATTTCAATGTGTAGATAGAAGTAAAAAAAACAAATATTTTCTTACACGATTTCCACTAATTTAACAAACTATAGAATGTGAAAATAAATACGACGAAAACCACCAAGAAATTTCATTTTAATATTAATTTTAATTTAATGATTTTGGTTTTGGGTAGGATTAGAATTTATTTCTAATCGAAATTTATTTCCCTCTGGAAGTTTAGCATTTTATTAATCTTCTAAGATGAATTTTTTAATCTAAATTGGGAAGGGATTAAGATTTTCAAGGATTTATTACGACGGGAAGTCCCAATTATACTAACTCCTGAAACACTTACGTTCAAAATCTTAGCTCTATTAATATAACATATTGAGTATATTTTGTCATACTTCATTTTCTGTGGAGGAAGTATCGTCTGTGCAATAAAATTAAGCACAATAATTTTATTTTATAGTTATACATATCAAAAATAATGTTTCTGCCAACTTGTAAGGTAAGGTTCCGTTAGGTACAGTTTTCAGGGCATCTTTAAGGTTTCTATTTGACTCTGCCTCGTATTTTATTTTGATAAATTTAGTTTTGTTCTTCACGTCCGTTTTAAACTGCAATAGTTCAGCGTGATTAATTTTATTGCACAGAAATGTACTTCGTTTTGATTTTGCAACTCAATACATTATTTAATTAATTAACTACAGGTAAACGTGTTCTAACATCAAGTCTGTCGTTATTTAATGACGTGCAACTTGCCTCTTCTGTAACAAAATCATAATTGCTTCCTCGGATAAGATAATTTAATCGGTTTTTCATTTAAAACCAACAAACCTGAAAAGTTAAGATTTACAAAATTATGTGCTCTTCACATGCAACCGATGGCCAGTCCTGACGATTCATCGGGGTTATTGTTTAAATTGACTTTTTCACATGAAAGGGTACCGTCAGCGTCCTGATCGGTGCTTTGCTTTCATTACCAAGGCTGATCGTCAGGACCGACCATCCGACACATTTGAAACGGGCCTAAAACATTTTGAAAGCTCCAGTCGTCATAAATAATAAAATTTGGACATTTTATGATTATTACGATTACAAAAAAAAAAAACAGGTTTCTTCATTATTGTTTCGAATATTAAGATTTCTTCAGATAATTATAATTACATTGAATTTTGTATTCAATTGTCCTTTATATGAGGTGCGATCGTAAAGTTTTGCGAACGTTTGGGAAGGTTAAAACAAACTTAAGTCAGTTCTTAGAGATCAGAGTCTGCAGATTTTTTCCAAGCGAAAATTTAATTTATGTCATCGAGAGCAAGAACTTATAGCAGACTCTAGTCAATATTCTAGTTTAAACACAGGCGCAGCATCATCCGATCGTTTTTAGAATATGAGAAGCAAAGGCGATAGTTCGCTACAAATTCTTCCTCTTTATTACATTATCTCTGCTTACAACAGCACCAAACCTAATTTGTGGTGCAGGTGCGCTTTTATCTTAATGTGTCCGCCCTGGTTTACAACTGGATAATAGGTAGGTAGTATTAAGAAAATTATTATATTTTGAAAGTATGTGTACTTGCCCTTGTTTAAATTCTACTGAAGCAAAAAATTATCTCTTTATTTTAACATTTATGCAACTACTAATTTTAATAGTAGTAACGGCTTTAGTAATACTAATATCATTGTCAATACATTTGATGCGTAAAACACTACTATCTCGTAGTCATAAAATTATTATGTTATTGCGCTTTAATAATATTAATTTGTTATAAAGAAAATATGCATATATTATGTACTATTTATCTCTGCAAAAATTGATCTTTTTCTGATAATACATATAGCTGGTGCCAAGATATCGGGTTAATCTTTTAATATGCCAGGTCTCACATGGTGGCCTTCATGCAATTGTAATGTTTATAGAGAAAACCAATGTTGTGAACTATCACAATACAAATATTAACAGAATTCTTACAATACAACACAATGTAAGGCATTTAAATATTCCCATCATTGAAATCTCATCAACAATCAACTTTGTTAATAATTACATCAGTACAAGCAAATTGGATTGCAAGATTAAATGTTAAAGCGTTTACTTTTAATTGTAATTGTCCGCAATGAATTTATATTTTCTTTTATCCTACCTATTTTTTTAGTTTGAAAATAATACTGAAATGAAAATCATCATACTTTTCTTAAAATTTGAAATACATATTTTTTTCGTTAACGGAAAAATAATTTAGGCTTTTGGCTTGTTTACTCTTTCTAAATTCTTCCGCTTACCATTTTTTTAATATTGATTAATTAAAAGTTGAAAAGGAGGGCTTATGCAGGACAAGGATTTTTGATTAGGGGCCCTATTCTCAACTCGTTCGAAAAGATTCGCATGCGAAAATTACGTCAAAATGACGTAGACTCACGTACAAAACTATAAAAATCATTCGGAAAATACGTCATTTTGACGTCATTTTCGCATGCGAATCTTTTCGAACGGGTTGAGAATAGGGCTCCTGGTACGAATTAACTCAAAAAAAGTTTAAATAATAAAAAATTTAACCAACATTTATTAAATAAAAAAATTAATGTTGCGATTGCGGAGTGTTTACGCTCTATGCCCTAACAACTGAACGCATTGACTGATTTTGTTGGAGTTTCAAAACAGCAAATTAAAAAAAAAAGTTTAAACAGCAAATTGATATATGACATATGACAGTCTTTTTAAACTTTTTATTTTTAAATTCAGGAAACAAAATTAATTAATAATATCTTCATTAACTGCTATAAACAATCAACAACTCAAAAATCTGCTGCCCCACCAAAAAATAAGATTAAGAAGTGGGTAACTGATGAAATAGTTCTTGCCAGTAATAAGCTTAAGTCATGGTTTTGGTTAGCCCAAAATTTTCCGTGCATGAAAGAACTATATAAGGAAAAGAAGAAACAATATAATAAACTAATCGAGGAAACAAAGAAATCCCAGAATGACCATAGAATTGCTACTGCGGAAAATAAATGCAAAGAAGTATGGAAAATGGTCAACGATGAAATGGGTAACAAAAATAAGAACAGAAACAAGTCAAATGAAATAACCCTACTGATTAGCAACAAAACACTCAAAGGTTGTGAAGCTATAAATGCTCTGGGGGAATATTTTGTTAATAACATTGCCCTTCAACTCCAAGACCACTTTGCAAACAACGTACCATGTCCACTAATGCAGACAAAAAACATCTCAAATAGTTTCTATCTATCGCCAACGACCGAAGAAGAGGTCAGCAAGGTTTTCTGCGGTATGAAAAACAAGCATAGTGTCAGTGTGGATGGTGTTTCGGTAATGGTGCTAAAAAATACCTTTCCAGTGATCCTACCACAGTTAACCGAGTTAATTAATCAATCGTTCAGGGAGGGTATCTTCCCTGATTCCCTGAAAATTTCAAAAATAGTGCCTATTCCAAAAAATGCGAACAATCTTGAATCTTTATCTAATTATAGACCAATTTGTTTACTTAGCAGTTTTTCAAAAATTTTTGAAACCATTATAGCAAATAAAATTAATCTGTTTGTGTCCAGGCAGAATATTTTAAATGATTGTCAACACGGCTTTAGAGGGGAGCGATCTACGGAAACGGCCTCCATAAACTTTTAAATTATATTCATGATAGATTGGACAAACAGGACCATGTGCTTGGCATGTTCTTTGACATGAAAAAAGCTTTCGACAGTATCGATTTCAGTATTATATGTACCAAATTAAGTAACTTAGGTCTTAGAGGCAACATATTAAGCTGTATTAACTCATTTCTGGAGCACAGGAAGGCGATTGTCTCCGCAAATCTCTCCTTCTCACAGTAATTTAATCTGTTGAGTGGGGTTCCTTAAGGCTCGGTGTTGGGGCCACTGATTTTTATTTTGTTTATAAATGACCTTCCAGAACATATTAGAAATGGTTACATCATTACATATGCTGACGGCATATCTATTGCGGTTGCGGCCTCATGCCCTGAGGAACTTCATACTATCGCACGAACTACGTTGTCAGAACTATCGACTTGGTGCCGTCAAAACAAGTTAATGTTAAACGAGAGCAAAACGCAATACTTGTATTTCAAACCAAATCAAGTAAATGTCTTTCATGATCTTAAAATATGTCAGGTTGTAAAATTCTTAGGGTATCACCTTGATTATAGTCTAGATTGGCGTCATCATATCTCCGAAGTTGGCAAAAAAATTGCTAGTTTCTGTTACGCTATGCGCCGTATAAAAGACACTGTTAGTAAAGCTGTTTTGTTACAAGTATATTATGCAGTAATATATTCTAGAATAGGTTATGGAACTATTTTATGGGGTAATGCGTCGGACTCCAATAGAATTTTTATGTTACAAAAAAGAGCGATCAGAATAATTTTTAACCTGCCCAGACGTCATACTTGTAAACAGACTTTCATCGATAATAAAATATTAACTCTGGCTTGCATATATATTTATAAATGTTGTATATATGTAGCACTCAACAGGCGTAAATTTCAACTAAATTTGGACAATCATGGTTATCCGACAAGAAATAACGCGAACATTAGAACTATCCCGCATAAAACGGCAAGGTTTGAGAAGTCACCCATATACGTGTGCGGCAAAATTTTCAACAAACTTCCAGACAGTATCAAAAACACAGTGGAGATATCGGCCTTCAAGCGTAAAGTCAAGCAATTGCTATCCGCAAAGGGATACTACTCTGCTAAGGAATATCTTGAAGATTCCAATTTTTAGATCTAGTTTTAGTATAGGATTTATCTTAACTGTAGGAGTGACGAAGCTAATATCATGTAATATGATCTTCCAGTGATTAAAGTATTATTATTATTATTATTATTATTATGTAAGGACTAATTCAAAATTTTGTTAGATGATCACAAAAAAAAAACAATAGAGCATCGGTAAGTGATATAAGTACAGTTACGAAAAACTTTGTATATACTCATACTATAATTGGATTTAAATCAAAATTTCAGTGAGATGTCTATAATAAATGTATGTCCAATGTGATAAAAAAAAAAAAACTGTCTGAAAGAAACTAACTTCCAAGAAGGAATATATCAATATTTAGGTCCGAGTTACGTCAATTGTTAGAGGAATTCTGGGGAAATTTAGTGAATTTCGTTTGCCTTTCGTTTCACTTTCTATTCATTGGCATTCGGCTGCGATACTTCTTTATATTTGCTTATTTACTTCGTCGCTAGGCAAAATTAATTTAAATTACATAAAAAAAATAGATATTTCGTATTTTAAAGTAAATCTGACCTCTACTATTAGCAGATGGCATATAAGATTAATTAAGTGATTATAAATTAAAGTAGCAGCACGGACAGTTATTATTGATCGCACTGTATAAAATTAAAGTTCTGAGACATTTGTACTAAATCTTGCAACCTGTAAAATATGTAAAACTATTTGGTTTGGATAATTTTTTATGTTCTATTTCGGCGAAGCTTAAAAACTAAAGTACGGTTCTTTTTAAAGTAGGCTGAATTTTCAAAATTTTAGCATATTGAAATGCTCTTAAACGCTAGAAATAAAACAACATTTATGAAAAAAATTCATATTTTATGGAACCACCATTCTGATCTAACACATCTGAAAGCCTTCGCCCCATTGATTCTACCAATGTTCGTGTGTATTGCAGAGTGAGAGTTTCCCATACATGTTGAATTGCCTGAATCAGTTCATCCCTATTCTACCGCCGAAAATCTTTCCTGTAATTTTTTTTAACAATGTAACCCCAAATGTTTTCAATCGGATTAATATTCGGACTAAGGCCAAGGAATAATTTCGAGTTCATTTTCTGCCATCCAATCTTGCACGATTCTAGCTTTATGCACAGGAGAATTATCCTAGAAAAGATAATTCTTTAGTAATTTTCAATGAAATTTGAAAAAAAAAACACGCGTAGTGTCATGCTCACTTGCTGATATACAAAACCGTCATGAATTTTTTCTCTAAAGGCTGTTTTACATTATAACATTTTTTGGTACAAAGTGAGAGAGATAAGCTACCACAGTGAATTCTGATTGGTTGAATTGGCATTTCTCACTTACTTTGTATCAAATTTTAGATTAAAAATGTCATAGTGTAAAACGGCCAAAAAGCATCACGTTATTTAACATATTTTTGGCCATTCAGACGGCCATCTATAAAATGAATTATACCAGGGCCCTCACTCGAAAACCAAACCATACATGCACGGAAAACCGACCACTCTGCTCTTCATGGTGCAGGTATTCTTGATTGTATCGTTGATTTCGAGGGCGGTATACCCTTTGTCTGGCATTATTCGCTAATTCAAAGATCTTTTCATCCGCGAAGACAACTGTTTTCCAAAAATCGTGATTCCTATTTACAAACATAAACTACTCAAAATTGAATAGGAATATTGACCTAACATGTACTTCCATTGCGTTTTTTATATTAAAGGCAATTTGTGAATTAGTACTAAAACCATTTTAACTAAAAAAATTATCACAGTAAGCTGCTGTGACAAATTATTAAAAAAGTGGTAGCAGCGTAAGAGTTCATTTAAGACACGAGGAAGCCGTTTTGGTGGTAAGAATGCACCAAAGAGGCGTCCGGCAAGTTGAAATCGCAGAACTTTTTAACACTTCTCAAAGTGTGATCTCAAGAACAGTTACTCGCTTTAGGCAAACAGGAACAGCTGCAAGAAGACCTGGTAGTGGATCAGAACGTGTAACTACTCCAAGGGAAGATCGATTTTTGATCATTCAGGCCAGGAGACAACCTTTCGCAACTGCTCGTCAGCATATGCAGAGCCTTGTCAATGCCACTGGTACTAGAGTATCAGACCAAACAGTAAGAAACAGACTGTGGGAGGCTCGATTGACCTCATACAGGCCTCAAAGACGTCCTCCTTTAACAAGGGATCACAAACGTCAAAGAAGAATATGGGACGAACAAAGATTTCAAGAAGCTCTCCTCATTGGGAGGACATTTTGTTCAGCGATGAGTCACGTTTTTGGATTCACAATGATAGTCGTCGTAAACGGGTCTACCGAGAACAGGGATATCGTTATTTGCCCCAGTACATCCAACCAGTCGTGGCCTTTGGTGGAGGTGGTGTTATGGTGTGGGCAGGAATCAGCTTGGGATATCGCACTAACCTTCATATCTTTGATGGGCATGTAAATGCAAGACGATACGAAGAGGAGATTATCATGGATCACGTCCTATTCAGAGAAAATGAAATTGGACGTGAGAATTTAATTTTTTTGGATGACAATGCAAGACCACATCGTGCTCAAAATGTGATCAGGGCCCTTAATGACAATGAAATCAATCGCTTACCGCTTACTCCATGTTCACCAGACCTCAACCCGATAGAACATATTTGGGACATGTTGCAAAATAGGATGATTAATCATAATCCTCAACCTACGACTGCTAGGGAATTAAAACATATTCTTCCTAGTCTTTGGCACGAAATTCCACAGGAGCATATTGATAATTGTATTGAGAGGATGCCTAATAGATGCCAAGCTGTAACTGATCCACGAGGAGGCTCAACGCGCTATTAAATTTGTTTAAATGTATAAAAGAAAAAAAAATGCCTACTTTGATTATTAAAAAATGTTAAATTATTCAATAATTAAAGCGTTCCGATTTTTTTTATTTGCTCATTTGTTTTGTTTTTTGTGTTTTAATAATGCTACGTATAACAATATTTTTTTCCTGAAGTTAAACTGTATGTACAAGCAATATCCCTATTCAATTTTGAGTAGTTTAGTTGCAAACTCTATTCTCCTTAGTTTATTTTCTTCTGTTAGAAAAGGTTTTCGCGCCGCTGTCGAGTTCCGTAAACCTGCTTCTTTTAAACGCTTCCTAGAAGCATGCTCTCCAGCAGGAAAATCAGTTCTTTGTTTAGCCTCCACAGCCGTAGAAAATGGATGGTTTCTCACAAAATTAAAAAAATCATCGTCTTCATCATGTGTTGTCTTCCGTTTACGACCCGCACCAGGAATACGGGCCAACGATTGCGTTTCCTCCCATTTCCTCTTGAGTTTTTGGATAGTGAACTTTTTTAAATCTAAATGATCTGTTATTCGTTGCAAAGACCATCCCTCTTCCAGCTTAGCAATGGCAGTTGCTTTTTCTGCCTCCGAAAGAATCTTGTAAGGCATATTAATAACTTACTCTGACTTTTGACAGTAACAATTTCAAATTTTATCGCATGTGCCAGAAAGTCCTATTTAAATAGGGAATATCTGTCGTATCAAATACATATTTATCTCGCAATGGTACCTACATACATATGTATATTAAGAATCGGCAGGATTTTTCACTAAGATTTATTTAAATATTTAAAATATGTTTAAAAGCGAATTTTCATTTGGTTTTTTACGTTCACTTCTTATCTACATTTTTAATTAGAAATTGTAAATATGCTTTGGTTTGCTTTTAGAAAGATTTCTAATCGATTCATTTGGACAATTTTTTCAGGATATAATGAAGTGTCAATTACAAAAGCAATCCAAAGAATAATAGTTTAGAAAAATAAAAAAAAATGCAACTAACGTAGTATACTATTAGTATACTTTACAAAATAAATTTATATTTATTATTCTCTAAATAAATTTTTAAATATCACAGCAGTTGTCCAAATATTTTTAGCAGTTATTTGCATATAATACATTCAACAAACAAGAAAATTATAATACATATTTTTGCTTTTATTAAAAAATCGACAGTGTACATTTTATCGCATGTGAGATTTCTATATGCATAGAATCGAACTTAAGAAATCTCAGAACCTATTGATTTTATTGATATAGACAAAATCTAGCTGAAATTTGATTTTCATTCCAAATATATACAGTGAAAGCTCTCCTTGCGGACACATCTAATAAGCGGACATCTCTCTTAGGGCCAGTTGCACCAAACTCTTGAGCTCTGCTTAACTTTAAGCGTCACTTACAATATGACTTTCACAATGTTGTGTAACCTCAAATGTCACATTATAAACGCTGGTTAAATTTAAGTTCAGCTTAAGTGTTTGGTGCAACTGGCCATTAAGGCCGCTACACACGTTCCTTCTTACCTTGAGTCTTGCCTGCGCAGTCCAAGTCTAAAGGCAAGTCTTAATACCAAATTTGTAACCAAACGTACAGTGTTCAGTGCGTACTTTTATTCAGTTATTAAATAATGTTCGTGTGTGATGATCATGTCTACTCTATCCCAGAATGATTTAATTATCTCTTTCTTTTAATTTTTCACATAACACTTCATACGCTGCCGCCTTTTTATTCCGATTACTGTAATCTTTCGATTTAATTTTCCATAAACATGGATTGTCTGTATATAATGTAATAAATTCAGTAATAAACTCGTGCGAGTAATTCCTCAAGTCTACCATCACAAATCACACAATTCACTCTTGGTTTGTTAACCAGTTTTAAAACATATTCGGTACAAAACTGAGGGTTGGCTTGAACTGAAGTTGGTGGCTCAACCACATGTTCGAGCAAGTCTGCGAGTCTGCCGGCTCGCACGCAAAATATCAAGTAGAGTGTGAAATCCTTCGAGCCAGTGTCTGAAGTGTCTGAACTGTACACGGCCACAAAAGATTTTGCATCTACACGTTCCGTTTTACCTTAAGACTTTGCACTGCGCAGGCAAGAATCAAGGTAAGAAGGAGCGTGTGTAGCAGCCTTTAGCCGGACATTTTACTTGGAACCAAATTTGGCTCCATAGTTTCCAATGTTAAATGCTTCTGATAAGCGAACATTGTAATAACCGGAAGCGGGATTTCTCACAAAAGGATAAAAATCTCCTATAAATGGACGCGAAGCTCTAATGAGTGGACGACGAGAAATGTTCGTTAATAGGCCCCATACACTTGCGAACAAATTGCGCAACAGAGGCTGTCGTGCAAACAATTGTATAGTGTATGGTGTTGTTTGGCGTGCTGCGCAACTAGTTGCAGAAATTCAAAATTGTTTGAAATTAATTGCGCAACGAGTGGCGTTGTGCAACGATTGCATCGTGTATGGGCTTTGTACGACACATTGTGCAGTAATTTTTGAATGAGTTTATTGATTTATACGGTCGTCAGGCGGCATGTTTCCGTAGGTGCACGACAAAAGCAACTGGAGTTTGCACAATATTGCGTATAGTGTATGGGTGACCTTGTTTGCACAACAACTTGTTGTGCAACGCCAGTTTGCGCAATTTGTTCGCAGGTGTATGGGGGGCTTTAAAGACGACACAAGCGTTTATTATTATTTACATTTGGGAAATCCCAAATCAATATTCGCTCAGTCCTCGTTCTAACCATTTCACTTGATTTTCGTTTGTTTAATGACTGTTAGTTATTGAGATTCTTGTGTGAAGGAAGGATGCATAAGATGGCGCCAAAAAAGAGAATGCTTACCCTTAGAGAGAAGATAGAAATCGTTAACGTTTTGGACTAAGAAAAAGAGTCAGTTCGGTATATTGGCAAAATGCAAGGCGCAGAAATCGCAAAACAGAAAGAAGATATAAGGAACAAGTGGCAGTGTGGTGTCAATGTTGAGCAAAAGAATAGTTTTTTGGAAAGAGGTTTTCGGTGCTCCGAGTAGTTCGCGAATGCCTGTAATCACAACATTCCCATATCAGGACCATTGATAAAAGCGAAAGCTAAGGATATTGCAGAAAAATTAGGCTGTAAAACTTTAGTGCGTCCGACAGGTGGTTAAAAGTGGAGAAAACAACATAACATCAGTTATAAGTGCGTGTCGGACGAAGCGGCAGATGTCAATCAAGTAGATGTAGACCAATTTATGAAAAACTTCCTTCTATGTAGATTGTTTACAAACCATAGGATGTTTTCAATGTAGATAAGAATGGACTCTTCTTCTCTCGTGCGTTACCAGATAAAACCTTGATATTTAAATCAGAAAAATGCACCGGTGGAAAGTTTTCTAAAGAAAGATTAACCATATTGTTTCGTGCAAGCATGCATGGCGGAAAAGAAGATTTATTGGTTATTGGGAAAGCACCTCGTCCTCGTGCTTTGAAAAACATTGCCATCAAAGATTTGCCAGCAACTTGGAAGTCAAACAAAAAAGCTAGATATCATGTCTGAATAGTTACCTCAATTCGATAGAGAAATGGGCGTCCAGAGAAGAAAAGTGCTTTTATTTCTGGACAACGTCGGATCCCATCCTCGTCAATTGAACCTAAAAAATGTGGAAATTGTGTTTTTACCCCCCAACACGACTTCAGTATGTCAGCCCTTGGACCAAGGTATAAGCAAAAGTTTAAAATTCTATTATCGAGATCCTACATGAAAAATGTTCTTACAAAAATGGACGTTGTGAAATCTGTGTTTGAGCTGTCAAAATCTATCAATGTATTAGAGGCTCTGTATTTTATAAAGACATAAAAGTAAAGTAAATTTCACAACAATTGAGAAATGTTTTCCTAAGGCTGGATTCAAAAAAGTTGAAGAAAGTTCAACTGATTACGACCCGGAAGAGGAACTACCCTTGCTGGACTAATGCGGCATGCAAAAGACTTAGGAGTAGGTGACTTTCAAAGAATAGAAGAATTTTAAGACATTGACCAAAAAGTGCAAACGAAAGAAGAAACGTTCGATAATACTGATCTTTCCCTAAATATCGCGAATAGTGATGATGAAGGAGGAGGTGAAACGGTGGAAATTGTACCGTACGCTGCTGAATCCACAAAATCCTATGATGAAGCCCTACGTACCATTTCCATATTGAAAACATTTCCAGTACGTTTTTATTGCATTTGAGCATCTTAAAAACCTTGAAACGCATTTTCAAAACTGTATTAATCAACATAGATTGGAAAAAATCTATAAAATCAATACAATAATTTTTACCTTCTCTGTATGTATTGTCTTACAAGAAGTAGTGTTATGTACGTGTTTTTTATATCGTTTTTTGATGCTTTTATTTTTTAATTTCTTATATTTTGCACTTTTTTAAAAAATAAATAATAAATAAATGAAAACACGTTGTAATTTTTTGTTTTATAATAGTTCTCTTTATTAAACGGACATCTCCCATAACCTGCCAAATTTTTTGGAACTGTGACTGTCCACTTATTAGAGCTTTCACTGTATATATGAATATACAGTGTTCAATTTAAAAAAAAAACAAACTCTAGTTCTAGTACAGTTCGCTTATGTGATGTTTAATTCTTAAACTTTCTATATCAACAAAACTTTTGAATTAGTTCCCTTAAATTTTATACTTATAATAAAGTTAAAAGGGGTGGGAATTCTCGCATTGAAACTGTGTACGGGTATCAATTTTAGAAAAGTTACAAGGTGGTCCAAGACACGTAAGTTATTTATAATTAAAAATAACTTCTTTCTTGGGATTGATATTGAAATTAAACCTCAACTTGGTAAAGAACTAATTGATAATTATGAATAAATAACATGAATGTTTTCGAAACAGTTACTATGAACTACTTATTTGATTCTTTTTACTTAGAATAATTGATACTGCAACTTCCTAAGATATTACAATTCTTTTTGAGACACTCTGTGTAGTACATTTAAGCAAAAGTGAAGTAATGTTGGTTTCACTCTAAATTCGACGAAAGCACAAAGTTTTACAAAATTATTAATCCTATTCCTTGGGACTGCTCTATTTCAAAACTCAAGTGAAAGAGTTTGCTATTTTTATATTTGCTAGTTTGCTGATTACAGACCGGACTTTAGGAAAAATACGTCGCTTTAGTTTTGTAAGTTTGTAAAGACTTTTAAATATACATTTTCATTTAATTAGAAACAGAGTTATTTGTCTCTATATCTAATGAAACTAAAAGATATATTTAAAAAATCTTTATCTACGACCACTACTGTAAATGACGAATTACGTACAACATATAAATTAAGCAAGCCAGTGTTTACAAACGTCGTGCGTAAAGTAACAAAAACGCATCTACTTTACGCACGTTTATAGTTAGATCTACGTAGCCGCATCACATTAGATTGACAGTCGTCGAAATTACAAGTGTCATTGCTGATTATTTTGAACTTGAATAATAAGGTAATTTTTGTGGTCGTAGATAAAGTATAGCACAAAACTCGAGTTGTAAAGCAATTACGCACTTGTGGAATTACTTGCATTCGCCACTGCGCGGCTCATGCGCAAATTTTCCACCGTGCGTAATATGCTATTTACAACTCTCGTTATGTAATATACTATTACAAGCAACGTATTTTTCCTAAAATTCGGTCTCTACTGATGATAAAGGAACATATTTAGTATACAATTTGCACATACAATCTATGTTTCATTTGATCTGACATAATTTTTTTACTTTACATAGACCAAAGAGTAATTGTGTATAATCTCAAGCAATAACTATATTAGTCGAATCTAATGAAATCAACAAATACAAAGTAGGTTTAATATAGGTTAAAATCATTATCAAACGAAACCCTTGATGTCAAATTCAAATTCGTAGGTACTGTCGGTTTCATATAAAGAAAGAAAATTATTAGCTAAGTCGGGCATTAAAGAAATATCTAATTTTTGCATACATAACTCTGTCTGCAGAAATATAGAAAGTATTTATAATAAAAATGTATTGCATATATTGTTAAGAAATTGCTGTTTTCGTATTTAAAAACTGGGTGTGTTAGAGAAACTAACTTGAATACGACTTTACTTAAACACACAATCGCTTGAAAGTTGCATCACACAAGTTGTTTGCCGGAATACAATAAAATGCAGCAGCACTTTGACCGTCGAATATGTTTGTATACAACATAATCGTTCACAAGTATGACAAGTAATGATCGTATCTGGAGTACACATTTAAGGGCAGATTGCTCTTAAATAAATACCCTAAAAAGTCGTTAAAGCGGCATAAAATTTTATTCACGTGCTGCAACTTGTCGAAGGATCCATCCTGTATACGTTTTTGTTCTGCCGCATTGTACCAACCAGAACGGCTCTAACATTTGACCCGAAATTATCTCGTAAAATAAATATAGTTAAATACTTCCTTAAAGCTGAGCAAAGTGTTTCTTTTGATAAATTTATTTATTCTTTTGCACGTGCGCCTACCACCTGCCTGTCAAATCTCAGTATCAAGTTACACATTAAAACTACTATAGCAAAAGATTAATACCATAAGCGACAAACATCCGTAGAATATTATAATTTTTATATGCATGTATATAGTTGAAAACTAAATCTGTTAAAATTAATATAATTCGCAGAATGTATTTAAAACTACAGATTATTTTTTTTACTGTTTACCGATCGTATAAAATATAAGTCAAGAAAATATACGACTAAATGACCACGGGGCAGTTTCATGAATGTTATAGGAGATAGCTACATAAAAATTCTTTGACTTATCTATCGATCGATCGGCAATATAGAGAAAAAATTAACTCTATAACTATGTAATATATCTTTTCTCAATTTACAAAATATTTTAATTTTTGAAACAGCAAATACACAGTATTTTTATTTATCTTAAAATTATATACAGCATCTTCCAAATTTCTTTGGAAGCCACTTACAAATAGACATGAAAAAATTATTTTTTCATTACTTATCGAATAAATGAAGGATGTATGATTTGGTTTTCCCCCATGTAACTGATTTTTAGAGATGTACTATTTATTTTATAAAAGAAAATACATATTTGCGTGACATTTATTGTGCGCGTGTCATTTTTATATTTGATTTAGAAAAACAGTGAAATCTAATCTTCTAATTCGATTTACATTTTTCAAAGAATACGTTGATAAAAAATACCATGTAATCACCGACATAATTTACCTTGAATCAGTCGGCACACAGATTAAAAATATCGGGACACGCGACTCGGATTTTTCGTTTTCTTGTAAATATTAACACACACTTTCATCGGGAAGTTGTAATAAAGAAACACAAACACTCGCAAATATTTACGCACCGAATTTAAATGAGTAATTCAAAGACACAAATTTATTCGACGCACGGTAAGATTAGCCCGATTGATATTTTGTTACGTTGCTGCTACTTTGTAATCAAACGCTATTTTACGATAACAATATTATCGTTAAGGAAGTTTACTTATATATATAATATTATAAACAACTTTAACTTTTAAGGACCGAAATTATTTTACTTCTTTAAGACGAATACGCCCCATCAATTGAAATCAAATTAAAACTGAAGATAACTACACTGACGACTTACTTAATTATAAAAGATTACATTTTAAGTTTTAAGGCCGTTTTAGACTACCCTATTTCTTGTACAAGATTTGGTTCAATTTCTACAATAAATATTTAATACCTACAAGAAATTTTTGGGCTGCAGTTTGGAGATAGAATACGTTCTATTTTTTCAGATAGTTTTTGATTCAATTTTTATGCAATCTAGTGCACAAGTTAAATTATTTAAGAAATTGTTAACCAAATCTTGTACAAGAAATAGGATACATGTACAAGAATAAAATATCTGACGTCTTTAAATACTCTCTTCCTTAAAAAATCCATATTTCCTTATGAAAAATCGAAATTAAGTAAGAAAATTTATTTGCTTTGTAAAAAGAAATATTGAGAAGTTTGATATTAAAACAAGCTATAAATTATAATGAAGACATCATTAAATTAGTTGTGAATACGAAATAGTGTTTCTTTGTAGTAAAAACAAACTTATAAATATTTCACGGTATTAAAAGCAGCTCAAAGAAAATCACTAAAATTAAGTGTTATAAATCAATTAATTAGTAATATGTCTTTGAAGTGTTTGTACACTTTCTTTTTTTTAACGAAACGCTCTAAACTTTGATTTACTTAATGCCAGCAGCGAACATTATAGGTTTAATAGATTTATGTATATTAAAAAAAAAAGCGTTACATATTCCCGTTATCAAAGACATCTAAAATTCTTTACTCCTATAATTTTCACAGCATTAAAAACACATTTAATTGCGCGTATAAAGCCGTCCCGTTTTACAGTTAACAAGAATTTTAAAATTGGTAATTAGAATGCACATAAATATGCAAAATAGTTTTGTAATAGTTAGCAGTGGTGAGTAACTTCACATATACGCATATTAGAGGCGGCGGCATGTGAACTCTTTCGCTTTGAAGTCGTTAATTATTTTACTTTACTTTAATTAGGAAGCATTATAGGACCCGCGTAACATATGTCATATATTTTGTTAATTAGTGGAAAATAGTAACACATCTAAAGTAGGACGAATACGTCTTAACCGGGCGTGGCAAGTTAAACTGTTTGTTAAAGAAATTTACAAAGTCCATAAAGACTCACCTAGCCTCTGCACTAACAACCTGTTCATAATAGATTTATCCTGTTTTGCTCAAATATAATCAACACAACTATTTGAGAAAATCCGCCTTTTACAATTCCATAGATAGAGAGAGAGCATGTTGAATATTACGTACAAATTTGAGAGTGATGAGGATTAATTGAAAATTTAAAAGTACACTTGGCAAATATGTTTGCAATCACAAATGAATTATGTTTGCACTTCTCACAATCTGCAAATTGCGAGTATTGTTTTTCTTTAGTGGCGATTTAAAACTTAAGAGCATCTGCTTCAATCTGAAGTGCAATGTGCTTAAAATAAAGAGATTAAAAAAGTTTTCTTGCTGCATGCGGTTCGGTTTATTGATAAAACCGATGAAATTGATGATAAAATAAAATATGTACCTACATATATAAAAATCAGCACAATACATACAGGGTGTCCCACAACATAACGGCCATAGCTTAAAAGTGTGTACGCTTAAGTCATTTTTAGTCAAAAATGTCTAAGGGCCAGTTTCATAATCGAATTTAAAGGAGACTTTAAACTTAAAGTCACTTTCAGATGTCAAAGCAAATATGAAAACACATTTGTTTACACTTCTGAATGTGACTTTAATTTTAAAGTCTCCTTTAAATTCGATTATGAAACTGGCCCTAATACTGTAAACTTAGTTGTAATGAAGCTACGGCAGTTTTAAGTGAATTTTTTTTATAATTAAAATCACTGATAAATGTACTAAGGAAAGAGTTAATTCCGTATTAAATTTGAACCTATTACGAAAGAAGTTGCTCAAAAAGTGCCCACCTAATTTTTATGTACACATTTTGACTCTGATAATAATTGAAGAAGTAACTCTTCCAAGAGTATTGTGATCAGCTCGAATAGTGCCTTCAGCGTTCATAATTCTAACAATAAGCTTATTTAACTCATAATTTTGACTTAAACGAAGAAAGTGCCCCCTTCCCCTCTTCCAATCTAAATGAATAAATACTATTCTTAGTGTATATCCGCTTACAAACTTTTAAAATTAAAAATGCTCGTATATCCATTACGAATGAGTTTTGGAGATTTTGACTTAAAATAACTTCAGCAACATGCTCTTAAGCTAAGGCTGTTATCGTCATGGGACAACCTGTATGTACGTATTTTTTAATGTATTTTAATAAAATAAGTAACGGTAGAGTTTTTTTTTGCTGATAAACTTTGTAATTTGCTAATTTACATGAATTTTGTTACTTCATTTGTACTACTTTTAATAAAGCATCAACACTAAAAACGTGTAATCAAATCCCTACTCGTTTAAAATTCGATTATAAACAAACAGATAGATAGATAGATGCTCAACCACTTTCGGCTCACCTTCACAGCATTATACAGCGCTTCTGGTTCCAAAGGCCTGCAAAACAAGAAACCATGGATAAATAGCACAATTAAATAAAGAAAAACAAAAGTAAGACTTACCTCAAAATCAGAACGGCCAACTCTACTGGAAGATCCGAGATGTCATAGCTCCTAGACTGCTTTCAGAAACACTTCGAAAATCCTCTTGCTAGTTCATCTCTTGACGCTAACTGATTTCGAAACGAAAAATTTGTTGCTTTTATACCCCAAAAAGTCAATGACGCATTACGTTACGGTCCAGTGAACTGGAACTGGAACTTGTGAGAAGTTTTGGAAAAAGTTAGTGTCTATTGGTTGTTTATACTAAGGCCAGTCAATAAAAGTTCAGAATCTAGAATTTTTCAGATCTCTTCCTTATCTTATCTTTTTTCGCATGGTCAGGTGCAGGGACTTCTATTGGTATGAGAAATACCTGTATTATACCGGTATTTTATTTCACTAGTTACTTTCACCGAAATTATTTTGATACCGGTATTTGTAAACATCACTAGTACCGTTATCGTTCAATTACCCATATCCTTAAACCGAAATTATATTTCCATAACGGTATTTAAATACCTGTAGGTATTCGGTTATATCGGTAACCGATTACCGAAATAAATACCGGTATTTTATCGGTAAATGTGAAATCATATTGTCACGAAAGGGATTTTCTAAAAAAACCACGAGGGGCTTTCTGGTTGTATTCCGCAAACAAATAATTTAAACGCGAACATGTGTAATCGAGGGCACCGCAACCGTGTCGAAATAAATAGGTAATCGGTTCGAATTCCACAACAATAGAGCTCAGCGAAAATTACGATAAACGAGGCCGCGCACATATGAAATCGATGGGCGAAACACGAGGCAAGAACAAAGAGATGCAACATGCAAACTAGCCAAAAACGGTGTATAAAAATGCGGGCCAAAAATTAGGAGGCAGTCGTTCTACCGAACCGACTCAGTGGGCACTAGTGCCGACGCACCGGGACGCCACTCCATTGAGACGCTGTCCTACAACTGAACGCCACTCCATCGAGACGCTGTCCTACAACTGAACGCCACTCCATCGAGACGCTGTCCTACACCGGGACGCCACTGCATCAAGACGCTGTCCTACACCGGGACGCTACTGCACCGAGACGCTGTCCTACAACTGAACGCCACTCCATCGAGACGCTGTCCTACACCGGGACGCCACTGCACCGAGACGCTGTCCTAAAACTAAACGCTACTGCCTCGAGCTGCTGCAACCCTGCTGTCCGACTACAGTACCAATCCCCGGGAACGAGGACCATCTTTCCCCGCCAGCCAAGGGAAACGATCCCCGAGTCCACCAACCCGTCAGGGAAGAATCTTGTTCCACTCCGGCCAGAAAAGGAACGACGTGAGTTAACCGTCGCCGTGAACACCCGGACCACATTCCCAACAATTCGAGACGAACCCCCGCAACTAAATTTATTTAATTTCCTTTAATAAAGAGGTATTAATTCCTTTGTTTCTAAAACACCTGTGTTTCAAGCTCTACCATCTATTACCTCTGCTACCTACGCCCCTAAACGGACCGAAGCCCGGGCCCGTGACATGGTGGAGGCTGCCGGCCTTCATCGCGACATGATGGAGGCGCCGTCCTTCATCGAGACAATATACATGTAAGACTTTTGAGTAATGAAAAAATCATCTTTTGTTTTTAATCATCCTCAAATTTTTATCTACAGTTGAGAATAACCTCCCCTGTGAATATTTCCGAAATTTTTCTGTTGCAGCCCAAATGGATCCTTATGCACACCATTTGTAACTTTTGCATCCTGCCCATGGTTAGGCTCGAAAAAAAAATAAAATAGAAACCCATTGAAAATTTTGTGTAAAATGTAAAAATATTGGTTCATAAGGGCGCATTAGGAGAACGACAAAGCATAATAGCATAAACTAGATAAATCAATTCGTCTAAATAAGAATTACCGGTAAAATACCGGTTAAATACCGATATATCATTTCGGTATGAAAATTACGAAATCAAAATATTATTTCGGTATGAGAATATCGGTAATATAACGATAACGGTTTGTGGACGTGTAACAAATACCGGTATTGAAATTAATTTCGGTAAAAATATTCCTTCATTTACCGGTATTTTTATTATTTCGGTTTCAAATCCCTGGTCAGGTGTGGCTAGTTCCTTTACCACACTCATGCCTTCGTTCAGCCATCTTTTAACTCTCATATGACTCTCTCAATTCCATTTCGAATTTTGTTCTTTATTCGTCGAAAAACAAAACTACCATTTAATTCACAATACTTAAAAAAACCTATCCACTAAGCAGTCTTTTTTAATCTACACGTTTCTCAGATAATAATAATTATTTTTTGTTCCATCTATTTCCCCAAGCTTTTGAGCTTGTCCGAAAGGTGTGTTGGCTAGTTATTCATGTATGGCCCGTAGCGGCTATGACCGACTTACAGATGCTCCTTCGTATTCTTTCTTATAAACAGGGGAAATGCAGAAAACCCAGTCGGTATGAATCCGAATACAATCCGAGCCATTTCTTTTCGTTCTTTCAAATCTGTAGCCACCTTCTCCTCCTATCTTTATTCTTTTTAACATCCGGTTTTAACACTTTACATAGAAAGAGAAGGGAAAAAAGAATTTTATTAAACCCAGGTGTCATCTTGCAAATAACAAAATTCGAAATGGGATTGGAAAAGTCATACAGTCTCACGGTTTCGTTGAGGGTCCAAAAATGGACGAGAGGGAAGGATCAACTTTCTTTGGCTGGCCCTAATAAAAACAGCCAATAGGCGCTAACGTTTTTCAAAACATTTCAAGCATTACGGTTCCAGTTCAACGGGTTGTAACCGTTACGGTTCACTAGACCGTAACGTAACGCATCATTGACTTTTTTGGGATATAAAAGCGGTGAATTTTTCGTTTCGAAATCAGTCAGCGTTCCGGTGGCAACAATAGAAGAGCTAGCAAGATGATTTTCGAAGTGTTTCCGAAAGCGGTCTACGAGAGGAGCTACGACATCGCGGACCTTCCAGTGGAGTTGGCCGTTCTGATTTTGAGGTATGTCTTATTTTTGTTTTTCTTTGTTTGATTGTGTTGTTTATCCATGGTTTTTTGTTCTGCAGGCGTTTGCAACCGGAAGCGCTGTATAATGCTGCCAAGGTGAGCCGAAAGTGGTTGAGCATCTGTCTATTTGACCAAGTGCTTCGTCGTCGACTGAGGGTTGAGATCCAAGAAAGGAAGAAGCGCAACGTGGAGATTTTGACCAAGCCAAATCAAAGTGTGATGGTGACAAGGATGGGGTCGTCAAGTGTATATGGGCGTAATGTAGTGAAAAGCGTGAAGGTGAGGAATGGACCGAAGTATGAGCCATATCAACGATGCGTTGTGGAGGATGCCTTGAAGCCGAAGAAAACTGCAGGCCGAAAACCGATGAAGGGAGGACGCGAAGGCAAGAGGGTGCAGTGTAGAATTTAAAGCTTAATTTAGTCACAAAATTAGTTACAGTATCTTTGTATAAGTACTTGACTTGGTTGATGTAAAATCAGTTAAATTTGTAAGTTTTATTTTTGATGTAATTAGTTGCTTATAAAGTTTGTGAAAATAATGTTATGAATTAATTATAAACACAATAATTAATAACGTGTTTAAGAAGTTGACTTGCCTGATAATTGGTTAATTTAGATTTAAGTTAAATTTGTAAGTTTTACTTTTAATGTAATCAGTTGCGTATAAAGTGTGAAAATAATATTACGATTTAATTATAAAATACAATAATTCGTAATATATTTTTATGGCAGCTTACTTTTGCATTCATGGTAAAACATTTTTAAGTCATTGCACGTTGCACATAAACGGTGAGCAAATAAAAATCAGATTAGAGTAGGCGATACAAAGAAAATGTATGTCTGTGATTAAAAAGTCAATAAATTTGACAGTCTATGAATGTATTACATTAATTATTCAGTAATCTGATTTTGTTGCTCACTTTTTACATTTATTAATCTTTAATACGTAGTTACTGTAGTATTAGTAATAAACAATTTAAGTAGCGACATCTTGCAATCGCTTTTTGACCTAACATCGCAGTAGGATTGACAAATTGAAGCTAGTTCGCCACATAATAAGTCATCCCATGCGTATTAGTATTAGTAGAGAAAAGTAAGGTTTTAAAATTAAGGCCCGTATTCATAAATAAAACTTAGGCTATGCGTTCGATAATAATTCGCTTGTAATTCATGATCTGTACGCATTTCAATGTGTTGCGGACGCACAACCAATATGGGTTTAAGTACAGTTTATCAATTACTTTCCATAAAAGAAATCTTTGCAGTACATAAATAGATATTTACAATGTTTTAATGAATGCATAGCGTAAGTCTTGTTTATGAATATGGACCTAAGTCTCATAGATTATTTTTCGGTTTTATCTTATTTTTGTAAGTTATATAATAATTGTGCAATAAAGGTTAATAATAAATCTATTTCCAAAACTTTTTCTTTGTGTTTATCTTTCATTAAAGTGTAATAAAATAGTGGTTTAGATTTAAAGTGAGGAAATGAGTTGATTTAATTAACCCTTTCACTCACAGTGTACACAAATATGCACATCAGTTTCACAATGTTTCAACTTCAAAGTGTTGGTAATAATGTCCATGTTTTCACTTTATACATATTCCTGTATATTACAGGAATACACAGCAATATGTACAAAGTGAAAACATGAACATTATTACAGGAATACACAGCAATATGTACAAAGTGAAAACATGAACATTATTACCCAAACTTTGAACTTGAAAAATTGTGAAACTGATGTGCACATTTGGAAAGCTATGAACGAAAGAGTTAACTTCATCCACTTTGTATGAATTTATTTTTTCTCTTTCGTTCAAAAGTATTTCCTCTTTTTAGACAACTCTACATCTTGGAAACAATTCTAAATTGAGAAAAATTTCAATTTTAAAAATTATTAGAATATAAAAAAACATAAAATTTTGAAACATACCGTGTGTCTCAGAAAACCAAAACATTGATAACAATAAAGGATTATATTATTTTAAAATTATGACAACGCAGTCGAAATTGCAGCAATAACAAAGTGAAAAGGTTAAGTATTATTAATAGTTACTGTATTTTTTGAGTAAGATTTGGATAGACTGAATCGAATTTTCTGAAGAAATAGAACGCGTTCTATTTCCAAATAATATCTGTAGTCAAAAATGTCTCATTATTGCAAAGAAATTGACCGAATCTTATATAAGAAATGGAATACTTTAAAACGTCCTTAATGTACTTACTTTCATGTTCTGTACGAAAATGTAGACCGTCTAGAAAGTATCCGGAATTTTGAAATTTCCATCAATAGGTATATTGCTTATTATAAATATTATATTGTATTTATGATATTTTTAGGAGCGCAGTATTTTGTCAAAATCATATTTTTCAAAGAATCTAACAAAAAAAAGCAGGGCTTCGAACCGTAATTTTTTCTGTTCCGGTTTTCGTTTCGGTTCAATAAAAAAAATATATATCAGTTCGGTTCCGGTTTTCGCTCCAGCAAAAATAGCGGTTTTTACCGGTTTTCGGTTTTCGATTCCGTTCCGAATGATTAATTTTTTAATATTTTTATTTATATTAAAAATGTATTATCATACTCAGCTTAAGTGTTCCAATTTGACAGTTCTGTGTGCCTTGTATCACAAGGTTTTAAGGGTGAGGTTCGCGTGCGGGTGGTATATTTAAGGTGCGTATGAGTGTACAGTTGCGATCATAATTCATGACGCTCACAGAAAGCTTACAGAACATCGTACCCATCTCCTTTGCAACTATGAACGTCGAATGCAATCAAATTTTACTTCTTAAAAGTGAATCTGGGATATCGTAAATTATTTTTTGCTTGGAAACCACAAATAAAATGTCCACGATGAGTTTTTCTGTAAAGGTTATGTCATGAATTATGATCGCGACTGTACATATATACAGTGACCGCCAGATAAATCGGGCCATATGGACTTTTTTTAATTAGTAGGTTTTGGTATTCTATAAATACGTAGCATCATCTCAAACTGATATTACACTATGAAAGTTGGGACAATGTTCAAAAGTATACGGGGGAGGTGCTAAAAATGAAGTTTGGAAAAAATTTAAGTGGTTTTACTGGCTTTATTTTAAAAGATACAAGAAAAAGTTATTAGAAAGAATCTTACATGGTAGTCAAATTGTTAACGAAGAACATTAATTTGCTACGAAATATTGCAAGAGTTCTTCTCCATAGAACCATATTGTGTATCGAACGAGGAGGGCGCCACACTAAAATTTAATTGTTTTAAAATTAATGTTGATTGTTAATAATTTGACTACCATGTAAAACTTTTTGTAATAACTTTTTCCTGTATCTTTTAAAATAAAGCCAGTAAGGCTACTTTACTCCTGTCCGAACTTCATTTTTAGCACCTCCCTCGTATACCTTTGGACATTGTTCCAACTTTAACAGTGTAATTTTACTTTGAGATGATGCCACGTATTTATAGAATACGAAAATCTTCCTACTGCTACTAATAAAAAAACCCATATTGCCCGACTTATCTGGCAGTCACTGTATATAATATATGATAATAAAATAATATACATATACGAGACTCCGCAGAAAAGAATGTGTTAACGTGCGTATCTGAGCATGTATCGAACCGAAATGAACCGATAAGTAGTAGGGATAGGCCGATTCTGGAACCTCCTCCGACCTTGACGGAAAAATTCAAGGTCAAGGTCGGAGGAGGTTCCAGAATCGGCCTATCCCTGACGTGACCTTCGCCATAACCTTGACATGGAGGAGGTTCTATCGGGATGACCTTGAAGTGACCTTGAGGTGACCTTGAAATGACCTTGAGGTGACCTTGAAATGACCTTGAGGTGACCTTGAAATGACCTTGAGGTGACCTTGAAATGACCTTGAGTTGACCTTGAAGTGACCTCGGGATGACCTTGAGGTGACCTTGAAATGACCTTGAGGTGACCTTTGAAATGACTTTGAGGTGTCCTTGAAGTGACCTTGAGGTGACCTTTGAAATGACCTTGAGGTGACCTTGAAATGACCTTGAGGTGACCTTTTGAAATGACCTGAGGTGACCTTTGAGGTGACCTTTGAAATGACCTTTGAAGTGACCTTGAAACGACCTTAAGGTGACCTTGATGTGACCTCGAAATAACCTTTGAGGTAACCTTCATATGACTTTGAATGTAACCTCGAAGTAACCTTAACATGATCTTCAAACCACTTTAACCTTAAAGTATGTAGCATATATAAGGAGGTGTATAAATTGCACCTACAGATGAAGTGTGACACTCACGTTGAGTTAACCTATTGTATTGAACGTGATCGAAATAACAGTTCTAAAAACATGTTTGAGTGTAATCAGTGCGGAAAAGAATTTACGAGAGTTGATAATAAGAATCGACACATGCGTACAGCATGTCACGGTAAACGTTTAAAATTAAATGAAGCCGGTCCATCCAAGTTCTTGACCCCGTGAATGTCGTGAAATGTGATGTGCGAAATATACGTTAACAGAAAGTGTTTGTCGGCACACCTACGTAGTAATTCACATAAAAAGCAATGCTTTTGTAATTGTTGATAATGGTGTAGAAAAAGATAGCAGGTGCATTCGGTGATAAAATTGTTTCGTATCTCACGGAACCCTACAACTATGTGGACGTTGACGACTTTACGTATAATATTCAAGAAAAGTATTAACTTTGGTTCAAGTATATTGGATATTCATAAAGCGTTAAAATGGAATGTCGAAATTTTCGAGTGTATTTCTTGGATTCTAAACAAAGTACTGAGATAAAATCTTTCAATACCAAAAATAAAATAACTTGTTTTGGAACGGATATATAATATATATCGAGACTTCGTGAACGAAATTCATGCTAAAAAGTCAGAGTTTCAGGAGCGAGATTCAGGTAAAGAAATTAATTAATACATTCTTTTGAATAATGTATAATGTTGTAAAATATTTGCAGGGTGGACTTTGTGTAGAATTTTGTATATGGAAGTCAACATTAATAAATATAATCCTTTGAGAGCATCCAGCTTCATGTCATTACCGGCTTCAATAAGTGCGAAAAAGCAGTCATAAACGTTAGAAATAACACAACGCTTGTTTGCCTGGGCGATAACATCAGCGATGTGTCAACCGACAGGTCTTCCTCAAAGGATATCTTCGTATCCCCATTATAGCACGGTAGCAGATTTCACAGATTTAGAATTTCCACTGAAAGTTTGTGATGTGAAAATTTGAAAGTCAGAACAATATTTCTATAAATGTTTATGGACTTGCTTCCCATTATAACGGTAACGTTATAGTCTATGAAGTTGTAGGACCGCCATTTTACTAAAAATCGAAAAGATATTCATATAAATTTGTTATTGGTTGATGACGGTAACGAAAATACTCACTATTGTTGGATTAAAAATTTATCGCGTTTAGTGTCAAAACAGACGTCACACCACGGTCACGAGAAATATATTTGTGAAGGATGTTTAATATACTTTCCATGTGTAGAAAAATTTCAACTACATGAAGAGAAGATTGTAAAATTATCAAAACAATTTTACCATCAGCAGAGTTAAAAAATAAATAAATATGGTGAATCTATCCCAGAAAATATATTACAATTTGAATATTTTGAGAAGCAATTGAAACTACCATTTGTTGTGTACGCTGATTTCGAGGCTTTACTAAAACCATTAGATAGAGTTGAACCAACTCCAGATAAGTCTTTCACAGTTAAATGTTATGAACACGAACCTCATTATTTTGCGTATTATATTAGTGTAGCTTTAATAACAATTTGTCAAAATTAAAGTTATATCGCGGACAAAATGCTGCTACTGAGTTTATGAAATCGTTAGAAAAACATATTAAAGAGATTTATGATAAATATTTAAGTAAATTAAACCAATGCTTGATTTAACACGAGAAGAAAAAGAGGTCTACGACAGCGCAACGATGTGTCATATTTGTGAAAGACCAATATTGGATGTTAAGGAAAAGTCCGAGACCATGAACATTTAACTGGAGCGTTTAGAGGAGCTGCTCATTCGGTGTGTAATGTTAATTTTAAAATACCAAAATTCATTCCAGTTTTCTTTCATAATCTTTCTAATTATGATAGTCATTTATTTGTGAAGACGATGGCATTAGAAGGAGAGGACGTTGATGTGATCGCACAAAATAAAGAAAAATATATATCTTTTTCGAAATTAATACACGTAGGGGATAAGATAGATTGTAAAGGAAAATGCGCAAAGTCTATTTCAAAATAAGATTTGTAGATTCTTTTCGTTTCATGCAATCGTCTTTGGAAAAGTTAGGCTCATACTTGGAAGATTGGCAATGTAGGAAATTAGAAATATTTCAATGACGATGAAATGTTTAAATTAGTACGGCAAAAGGGTTTTTCCATATTGTTTTATTAACTCATTCGAGAAATTAGATTATCCCACCTTACCTTCTAGAGAAGAATTTTATGACGTGCTTTATGATGAACACATTAGTGATGAAGATTATGAAAGAGCACAGCGCGTTTGGAATTTATTTAATTGTAAAAGTATGGGTGATTACAGCGATATATATGTAACATCAGATATTTTATTATTAGCAGACGTATTTGAAAATTTCAGAGATCTTTGTATTGATAATTATAAACTTGACCTTGCCATTTTTCACAGCTCGGGATTAAGTTGGGATGCAATGTTACGAATGACGAAAATTAAGTTAGAATTATTACAGGATGTTGATATGTTACACTTTTCAGAATGGGTATTCGTGGTGGAGTGAGCATGCACTAAAAGAATTGAAAACGCTAATAAAAAATTTTTACAGAGCTTTGATTCAAGCAAGGCAAATAATTATTTAGTTTAACTTGATGCTACAAATCTCTACGGGCATGAGATGTGTTCTAGATTTCCATGGGGAGAATTTACTTGGTTAAGCAGAGAAGAAATTAACAATATTAACATTTCAGAATTCGAAGAATATTCAGATGTTGGATACGTATTCGAAGTAGATTTGGAATATCCGACTTATTTACATGAAAAGCGAAACGATTTGCATTTTTGTCCGGAAAACATAATTCCACAAAAGTCAAAAATATATAGTAAACTTATTCCAAATCTCTATAACAAAACCAAATACGTAATTCACTATTTAAATCTAAAGCAATGTTTGGAACATGGTTTAACATTAATTCAAATTCACAGGGCAATTAAATTTAAACAGTCTCGTTGGTTAAAAATATATATAGACTTTAATTCGCAGAAACGAGCTGAAGCGAAAACGAATTTGAAAAAATTTCTACAAGTTAACTAATAATAGTGTCTTCGGTAAGACCATGGAAAATGTTGAGAATCGCGTCGACATTAAATTAGCTACCAGGTGGGAAAGTCATAATCGGAGACCGGGAGCTGAATCATTGATTGCTAAACCGAACTACAAATCGAGTAAAATTTTTAGTGATCACCTGGTCGCAATAGAATTAACCAAAGTACAAGTAAATTATAACAAACCTTTTATACGGTAGGATTTTGTGTTTTGGAAATATCGAAAACAGTAATGTACGAGTTTTATTATAATTTCATAAAACGAAAATATAACAATCATGCAGCTCTATTATATACCGATACGGACAGTTTAATATTATCCGTTAATACTGGTAATGTGTACGAAGATATAAAGCAAAATTTAAATAAATTTGATACTTCAAATTACCCAACAAATAATATTCATGAAATGCCTCAAACTGAATCAATTATTGGAAGATTCAAAGATGAATACGCCGGACAAGTAATAGAATCGTTCGTTGGTACAGGCGCGAAAGCCTATTGTGTAAAGCTTACTTCAAAAATGTACTAGAAAGCGAAAGGTGTTAAAAAATATGTTATAGATAAATACTTAACTGTGGATGACTACAAAGAAATTATTGAACGAGATGGTTTCATTTTTAAAAAAATGTACGTGTTTCATTCAGATTTTCATACGGTGTACACAGAGTTGAAAAATAGTTGCATTATCATCGAAAGATGATAAACGTTATATTCTGCATGACAAGATTCATACTCGCATGGGGTCATTATAAAATAGCTGATATAGAAAGAGATAGAAAACTGAAAGAATTAATTGAAGAATTAGAAAAGGAATTAGAAAAGGAATTAGAAAAAAGTAATAAAAATAGTAAATAGATTAAATATATATATGTTAGTTCGTAAAATATATTTATTGTAAATAATGTATGTTTCTAATTATAGTTAATAAAAAGTTATTATAAAACATTGCGTTTTGGTATCCAAGCATTATGTTTAGAACTTAATCCTAAATAACTAACTAGTGCTTTATTACCTTTTTTTCTCAACACATTAATTAAATATACATCAGGATGTTTCACTTTTTGTAATTCGTACTCATAAAACCCACCAAGTATAGCTTCACCGTCAGCGTCTTTAATTAGATATGTTCGAGGATTAGTATTCTGCACTGATGAAATTGTAAATATTTCGTTAGACCAATTTGGAGTGTACATTTTCGCAAATGCTTGTCGATATTTGCTGATGCGCACATGATCTCCAACTTTAAATTTTGCACTTCTTGGATCCACAATTTTAATATTGCTGTAGACGGACTGTAAAATAGTTTTCGCATTTCTTTGATTTATCTTACTAGGTTTGTAACCCGTCGTACTGTGAACTGTGTTGTTGTATTCTTCGATTAGTTGTGGTAATAACTTGAACCAGCTGAAATTTCCTTGCATGCTAAATTCTTTCCACATTTTTGTTTTAATGTTCTATTAAAGCGTTCAACTATCGAACTTTTTAAATTAGAATATGTGCTGTAGTGATTAATTTTATACTTCTTCATTAAATCTTGAAAGTCTGCATTGTAAAATTCCTTTCCGTTATCTGTTTGCAGATTTCTCGGTATAGAATTTCTACCTTCAGATAAGATTGTTTGAAAAGCTTTGGTTACTTCTTTACCTGTCTTGTTTTTTAATGCTATTCCCCAAGCAAATTTAGAAAATGTGTTGATCACAGCCAGAATGTACTTGTATCCTTTGTTTATCTTTGAATAAGGAAGCATTTCAATTAAATCTGCTTGGAAGAGATCTCTGAGACCTTTTATTATAACTCGACGACGGCGAAAGTTTTTCCTTGCTGGTTTGTGCAGTTCATCGACAACATCACGTTTTACACTCGATGATAAATTAGACATTTTCAGTTAGAACTCGTTTCCTTATAATGAATTCAACAAATAATGTAGTTGCACAAACTACAGCTGTGCAAGAAAACGAGAGTTTATCTCCCACATTCAACGTTCTTCCAATTAAAGTATCAGTACAATCTATACCGTTGATATATACTTTCCTGTTCCTAGGTTTATGAAAATTTACTTTTTAACCACGCAAGTTTCTTGAATCGTATACGTCGTTTGATTACCTCTATTTGAAAGAATAAATTCGCCTTGGGCATTTAACTCGTCACTTCGAAAGTCTAATAATGTTTCGTAAAATAATTGTCTAGAAACAATATGCTTGAGAACTGTATGTTTAGTAATGTGCCTTCCAAACTTATCAATGGTCATCGTGAACTGACCAACAAAGATGTGAAACTGAAGAATGACCTCGTTATCATCCAGCTAAATACTTAAAATTTACGAAATAATTTTGGCTTCTTTCAATTCTTCGATAATAGCTATAATCTCATTGGTATGTCCTGTATGACCTGCAGATTCTGATGCTTTCAATAAACGTAATCGTTCTACTAATTCATTAGCATTATCCCAGTATTGATACTGTGTACAACTGTTAGGTATAAGTTCTTTTCTAAAGCTCCACCTGTTTTCCAGCTTCGAGCCCACCAAACGTTTGGTGGTTTTCCTGCATTATTGGTTTTATAATATGTATACTTATATCCTTTACTTGCAGATATTCGGCCAGAAGGATTATAATTTACTTTAAATGCATGAGTTCTTCTCAATATATCTCTATAGTCACGTACATCATGAAATGTAAATTTCTCAGGAGCTTTCTTAAAATCAGTTCATATAAACCTTTTGTACCTTTATATGTTAAGTCTCCTACTACAAGATCACGACCATCAAACGCAACTTCCGCGGCACCAATAAACAATTTCCCATCATGTTTTCTTATACCGTATTTGGTGTCAAATTCATTTTCCACATCAACATTAAATCGTGTAATATAATCACGTGGTAACGGATCAATTTGTTGTAAAGCAGCCTGTACCTCTGGTGATTATAATTTAGATTGTAGTATTGATTTCGTTCTTGTAAAGAGTACGAGCATGAGCTTCGGATTCGTCTAAAGGACACTACTGCTATCTGTATGAAACTCTTCAGCTTCTTCATAAGCAGATTTTGATGGTGGAGATTCAGGTTCTCCATGAGAGATGTCGTGAATTTCTTCTTCTTCTAAGATGGAAGGTTGTTTTCTTTCCAATTTCACGACCAACTGGTGTTGAAGTACTCACATCATGCTTTTCCTGACCATGTAATTTGTGATGAAGGATCAGATTTTAATTTATAAAGAGGTCTTTTCGTATGAAAGAACTTTTCGGGTCCCCTTAAAGCCTTTTCACTGGTTACGATTGTTGCTCTTCTTTTGTAGGTAAAATACTGCGAACAACATCTAGCTTATTGACAATATCTCTTAGTGGTTCCACAATAGGTGAATAAGTCGCCTGAAGGTATTTTTCTTGATTGCTCAATATGATGTTTGATCGTTCGATATCGGATTAAGTGTTTTTAATTTAGTACGCAAACTTTCACGTGCAGTAGCTAATTCAGCTTTAAGTTTATTACTCATAGCGCATCCGTTTCCTTTAACGCCTTTTACAACACTGAAGAACAATGTTAAAATGTAGTGGTTTTAAGGTTTATATAATTGTCGAATCCTTTACGATATCTACCTCGTTGATAGTACAGTCAGTATCAATAACTAAAAAAACCAAACGGTTCCTTCCAACAAGCGTAGTATATATCACGAAACTGGTCAAAGGTCATGTCTCCATACACATGTTCATCAAATACATGCTTTAGATTTGTAGAATCTTGCCGAAATAACACTAAGAAATTACAATTATCACGAATCATTTGTTTTGGGAATTGCACTATAAGTTTGACTTAAATAGAAACAATCGACATTTTTATGGCGTCCAAAAGAGAAGTATTCTTTAATTACATTTGTGTAGTACATTGAACGTCATCAAAAACAACAACTGAATATTCTTTTACATTTGCAGGGGATACCATCTTATCAGTATCAGAAATTTCAAAGTAACCTATCTCGGCACTGTAGCGGTAAATGTCTAAGAAAGTTATACTTTTCTTGAGATAAGGTCTTACAACAAATGTATAAATTTTGAAACGCAGCCCATTAGCGTTTACCAACAAAGACACTATCAAATTACTTTTACCACTCCCACTTTTACCACTGATTATGGCACGTTTAGTTGATCCTCCGAAAGAACACTGTGACGTTTAAAGGTTTCGTTTATGATTGCATCATCAAAATTTTGTATAGGTAACTTTAGAGACTGTTGTTTAAACTTCATATTTCTAAAACAGTAGTTTTCTGATATGGTACTTTCACTCTTGGTACTTTCACTCTTTACCAAATGCGACACTCTGTTATTATGTTATAGTCATTAATATCATCTGCTATTTATAGTAAAATGCGTGTTGTAATTAAATTATTTATTTAACACTTTTTAACACTTAAAACTTAAACTATAAATAACAAACTATAAACTACTATAAACTATAAATAACTTAAACTATAAATAACTTAAACTAACTTAAACTAAGAGCGCCTCCACCGTAGTCTCGCCCAACCGACAGGGCGATCTACCCGCTCTATCTAATCTAATCTGGATCACTCTAGAACTTGTTCTGGCAATATGTTGCTGTAAGAGGGTGCTGCGGCCTTCGAAATCTGTTGTCCATCCAAGTTCTAAAGTGATCCAGTTTACTGTCAATCTTCACTGTAAAAGTAATGTTATTAAAAATGTTGAAAATGTAATAATGTAATAAAAACAAACCCAAGACTCGTCCATCTCAGTGGATGACGCCTCCACCTCCACCTGCACCGTGTTTATGGGTGCCGGTGTGGATGTTATGGGTGCCGGTGTAGGGATAACTTCCGAGGTAGAGGCTGCAACACAGGCGGCGCAAACACCCCTTTAGGCGGATGCGCTGAGGCGCCGCCACTTGTTGCTCCGGCGGCCGTCATCCGGCGTCGTCGTTAGCAGCGGTGTTGGTGTGTACGATGGCGAGTTACGCGGAAACCCAAGTATAGTATAATTGATAACTGCGGTTTCCGCGTTTAAAAGTGTCCCGTCAGTTAACTGGAAAAGTAAATAATCAAATAATCCAAAAATATACCTAAAGTGTAAAAATAAAAATAATTGACTCACTTTTAATTCTACTTGCTCACACTCTATTGATTTAACGTATGGGATAGGGACATTTGGTGAAGACATCTGTAAATTGAATAACATTAATAATACAGATGTCTTATTAGGTATACTTTATATACCTAATCTATCTCTTGGGAACAACTTCATTTGATGAACAATTCATTTAACAACAATAAACACAGACATATCGCTGCCTTGGAGTTACAAGGTTCTATGTTATGCATGATTGATAGATATAACATAGAACCTTATAACTCTAAGGTAGCGATATCTACTATGATGTCTGCGGCAAGATTTTGAAATAAATCTTTGATCAGACTCAGACGGTCGCGTACAAGCGAAATTTTATCGTATTGTTCGCTCAAAGCCCGGTCAGTCGGAGACCTTGGGCGAACTATACGCATAATTTCTTCGCATGTTTCTAACTCGTCCGTGACTTTTCTAAGATTTCTCTCACCCTGTAAACAATAATTCCTTACTTCAGGCATTATTCCATCATAATAATTTTGGACTGCTGTTGAGATAATTTTAGATAAATTGGAAAAGGGTTCTTGTGAAGGAATAGAGGGTAAGGGTTCTTGTAAAGGAACAGAGGGTGCTAAGCGTTCTTTGTGAAGGAATAGAGGGTGCTGGTGCTTGTGAAGAAACGATAGGTGTAGACATTCAGAGGGCTGCAGTGGTTGTGGTGGCATTTGAGGTTGAGGGGTGGTTGAATTTGAGGTTGAGGGGTGGTTGAATCTGAATATTGGAAATAATGTTAGAATTAATATTATCCCCAATAGGTGATTGAGCTGGTGATAATTGAGATATCTCCATTGATCGGTCTGATATATTAATTATCTCAGAATCACCAGATTCATTAAGATTTAGCAAGATATTATCTGCAACAACTCGAAGTTGCGACTGACCTAACAACTCCGCACTGGACTTTTGCTTAGACAAAAACATTGAGTCTGAGTCATTTTGCGGCGGTGAACGTAAAGATGAAAGGAGAGCTGCTCTTCGATTAACAATCCTAGTCATCCTTTGTTGACGCCTAAATAACGCATACTCATGCTTAGGCAACCACAAACTTTCAGCGGTCCTTAGATGAGAAGATTGACTACCTCGGGTACATCTGCGACTACCCCGCGTACATCTGGATTCACGAGAAAGAACGTTATAAAGTTCAGAAATAGAAGCAGGTGCAAGTGTAGAAATAGGAGCAGGTGCAAGTGTAGAAATAGGAGCAGGTTTAGAAATAGAGCAGATTTAGAAATAGGAGGTTTAGAAATAGAAGCAGATTTAGAAATAGGAGCAGATTTAGAAATAGGAGCAGATTTTACAGTAGAAGTATTTGCAGGTGGAAGTAACGATAGGAGTAACTATTGATTGTTGGGAAACTAGTGAAAGGGATTGAGTGGGCTTTTGGATAGGTTTAAGAAAGATGAAATAAGGGGTTGTGGGGCTTGAACGGAAACTGCTTGGGGTTGTGCGGGTTGAACGGAAACTGTTTGAAATGGCTTTGAAGGAATAATTATAAATTGTGTTTGCGGATGTACATGCATGTGTTTGCGGGAATTTGAGTTTGAAGGGGTTGTATTTGAGTTAGGGGTTGTATTTGAGTTTGAAGGATTGTGTTTGAAAAAAGTAGACGGGGTTACTTGAGTTTGAGGGGGTTGTGTTTGAAGAGGAAAAGGATTGAATTTGAAAAGAAGTAGACGGGGTTAGTAAATTTTGTTGAACAGGTTGAAGTTGAAAAGAAATATTCGGCGTTAGTAAATTATTTTGACTTAAACGATCTATCTCGTCACCAAGTACGGTCAAGGCAGAATCAACTGCACCTTCCTGGAGGAATAAACCATTATCAAAGTCTTTCAACCAGGATGGTACAGCATTTGCTCGAGGTAACTGCACTCAGAGAACTTTCTGGAAGTGCAGAAACCACGCTAGTAGTAATTGAAGTAGAAGGGTTTTTATCCTGCAAAATTGTTGCAAAATTGAACGTTCATCATTTCCGCCACGTTCATCCGACATTACTGTTATGTAAAAACACGGGTGCATTAAAACATATCATTTTAGTAATCGTATATAAAAAATACAAAAATACTCACTATTAGATTGTAGAAAAAAAAGATGTGAAACAATGTTAGATCTACAACAAGAAATAAAAACAGTATTAAATTAAGGAATAAAACAGTATTAAAATGTATTATCTTCAATTGTATAAAGAATTAACAGCATTATATTAAAATAAGTAATAAAGAATTAAAAGAGGACTTACCAGTACTGTTGTAGAAAGCACTTATGATGTTAACTGAACGGAAAACTTCTTATATACCCGAAAAGTGAACGTTAAACCTTCAGAAATGATGTAATGGAGATTGCTTCATATTTGTAGGAATTGTTTAACATTTGTAATATCGAAAGGTTACATAAATGATGTAATAGGAAATTTCTATCATGTATTTCAATAACATCTAAAGGTTACATACCAGACGGGTGTGGGAATTTTTATGATATCCTGTTTCCAAGGCAAAACACAAGGAGAAATGGGAGGAGACCAGCCAAGGCGAAATGGGTGGAGACTAGCCAAGGGAAAATGGTAGGAGACTGATCAAGGTTTAGTGGGCGGATTCGCCCCTCACGCCCTCACGCCCCCTCACGCCCCCTGCCCCTGCCCCCCCGCCCCACAAGTACCACCACCATATCGGTTCTGAAGGAAGGGTGAGAGTCAAGAGGGTGACAGACAAGTGGGGTGAGAGATTCGGCAACATGAGTTAATGAGTGGAAGGAGAAAGAAAGAAATCAGTCATAAGTCGGCAACTCATACAATAAGAAGTGTTTTTATTAAAAAGTGTTTGTGTGAATAATTATAATAATAATTAATAATTATATCACTCATTACAAAACAGTCTAAAAACATGGTCAGGTATGTTACCTTTTAGATGTTATTAAAATATAAAATTTCATTGTCTTCCTTTCTTCTCTCTTCTTTACATAGTACTAAATGTAATTCTGTTAGATCAGAAACAAAAACAGTATTATACTATATGTTTTTAAATGTCATAAGGGGTGGCTGTGGAAAAGGAAATTCATGCCTTAGCTCCATTCATATACTCTAAATGGTTAGTTTTGACATGTGTTAAATGGTAGTAACCTTTATAACATTTAAAAAATACATCGTATTACATTTATAAAAAAAGAATCTCACCTGTCTGCAGGATTGTAGAACTACTTGTGAAGAGATTGACTAGTTTTCATACTGAATTTAAAGCAGACGTGATTCTGTTTTTATAGAAAAAGTGAAGGTAATAAAAACAGTTTCTAATCGTTTCGCTAAATTGCAAAAATTCGCGAAATGTCAATGAGATGCAATGATCTTATGCGTTTTAGAAACTTTATATTGCATAAAAATCACGTACCATTGTAAACCATTCGATTCAAGTATTCAGGAGCGTTGAAAATGAAAATCACGTTCTTTTTATATTGTTAGACTTTACAAAGGTTTCTTCAGTGCTCGCGTAACAAAATCTAACTCCATTACTCGCGTGGATTACAAAATTGCGCATTATTGCATATATACATACGCTTATCCAAAATTGCGACTTTCGTAAGGTTACACCCGCGTCATTCTAATCGTTTCGCTAAATGTTAATTAATGCAACAGCGAAATGTTAATGATATGACTGCAATTATGCCGAATTTTGATGACTTTCAAGTCCGTGTTACATGCATAATGAATGTCGTCGTTTTTACGATTCGTTTTATATAGTATACAGGGTATTTCAAAATCTTAACGCTTCAATAATTATTATAAATAACGAATAAAGCAAGGTGTTCTTTTTGATTTCCTTTAATAATAATAATTAAGCATGATTACATAATTTACAATTCATCTTACGGGGCGCTGGACCGTCTATTGCGTCGCTAAAATCCAATTGGAAACAATGATGGTGTTCACAGATTCTGAACATTTGTAGCTCAGCCTTCAAACGATCAGGAAGCTTATTGTAGACAAATTCTAGATCAGTAGATGTGACCTTCTGTGCTAAGTACCATTTGGGAAAATAAATCAAATCCTTGTCTGGAATATCGGTGAATGAATGATCCGTCTCGTACTTCTTCATGACATCACCAACCTTTTCTACTGTGTGTTTTATAATTTGCTTGCAAAAAAGACGTCTCAGCGAATCCATCGCGAAGCTGGACTTTTCTTTCAATAACTAAGAACCAAAGTTCCCTCACACTATATCACAAATGCTTCTTGAAAAATTACGTTTTGTAACTGGTTCATTACAAAATAATATAGATCATACACGTTGGTTAATGCGCACATACAAGTTCTTCTTAAATGAAACGGACACTTGGCTTCGGACTGTTGTAATTTTGCACATTTCCGTAAATTTCACTCAAATCCATTACAGGTATTACACATGTACTTCCTGTAAGAATTCCACGTAGAAACCGAGTCTTCTCCGTTCCTTTAACGTATACAACTTTGGCTGTACAACACAAAGAATTGATAATTGCATCAAAATCCGATAACGGAACGAATCCCGTATTCCAGCTAATGCAATGGTGATTAGTCATTAACCAGTTTGCAACATTCTGATATTTTCTGGATACTAATGACAAACTGGTGTGAGGTTGAAACATAAAATGACTTACTTTATTTTCACTATCGTAAGAAGCCAACTCTTTCGGTATAAATTTATTATCTTCCACTTTAAATCCTTGGATATCAATGATAATAAACTCTTTCATGGTTCCGTTGATGTTGCTTCTTACAAAATCAAATTACGTTTAGCTTATAGCATCACTTTTAATAATGTTATTACGCTTCAACGTTTACATCAACTGACGTACGATTTTTGTGAGAGGTAAATAAGAGAATGCTTTGTCGTGCAGAATTAAACAGTATGCGATAGTATCTGCCTTGATATTTTCTTTAGTTGTAAACTCAATTCTGATTTCTACTGCACTTTTATGCATCGTATCTTTTGAAACGTGCAGTCAATTCCTATTAAAGGACATCGAGCTAATTCCTTTGGATTGAACCAAGGTTGACTACTTTCACGATGGTAATATTTTTCTTGAAATCTAGAATACATATCGTATAGGATGGCGTATTTATTATTCTCAATGTCGATGTCTAAATTATCATACGGATATCGTTCACCATTTAGAAATACTGTTAAAGATTTTAACTTAACATCATCAAACAGACTCATGTTAACATCGGCAACACCCTTTCTCTTAGTCTGAAAAGCAATAATTATATATCTTGGCGTTTCTAACTGTGGAGCAGTTTTTACAGTCCATGAATGATTTGTACTAGTTGGAATGGAAGGGTACTCGTGTAATTCCCAGCTCCTAAAAGGGACTTGTATTTCAACATCTCTATCTGTTATCCTCGTTAAAACCAATTGCTCTCGCAATCCTACTGATACATGCGGCATCCTCCATACAATTTTATCAATTGTTAGTTTGATTTTTTCAGCCGTATTACTTTCATAAATTGCATCAACGTCATCATTCGTTCTGATCAACACCAGTTCCTGCCTCATATTCAAGATTATCTTTCTATAATCTTCCCCAAAACCTAACAATGTCTTTAAAGGTACGCTTGCTGCGAAATTTCCCTTAACGTCGAGTACATTGCTTATTCTTGCTTTCTCCTGAAGCCATCCTGCATTTTCCAATTTTATTGTTTCGTTGGGAGTAAAGAAAAGTAACCTTTCATCGTGGACGTTATCCCAACATTTCTTACCGAATCCACCTGAACTCCATTCAGAAGATATCTAATCTCGCTAAACATATAAGCCACTGGATTATTTATCAACTGTGCTGTAGGACTATGCTTGGTATTATCGCTAGCCAAACGAAGTCTTCCTTCTACATACAAATAACTTTCACATGGTAAAGTGTAATTGTCAATTTCCGGAACTGTTATTCGAACTTCATCGTTATTACCAAATGATGAACCGAATGGTAAGTGTGAATGATACTCAACGTTAGTTATTGAAGTATCCATTTTAATTTTATCAGTTACTCCCAAAATATCCATTTTGTTTAGGTAATAATTGATTTATGTATAATGATGGTGCTCACCCTTTGACGGTTATGTCACTTCTACACAATAATTCTCTTTAAGAGTTTTAAAAGGTACTATTCTCTTTCTCTAGATTAACACATTATAACCTAAACTCTTTAAATACTTTTTATTTTCTCGTGTCAATTTCAATTTTTTTGTCGACAACAATTCAGTATATATTTTCGTGGCTTAAATAATATATTACGTCTTATTCTATCCCACTTCTTTTGTTTCGAATAACCACTGTCGTAGATAATCATTATGTAAACCTCTTCAAGTGAAGTCTTATAGTAACTACTTCGTTTCTAAAGTTAACCAAACGATTCTCTTGATCTAAGACTCGAACGACTAATCTCGTAATTACCTTCACGGTCACTGGCAGATAAATAGCTTGAAGAGGGGATTCTATTATTTTAAATCCCGGTGGTACGTTTGGAAAGAAATGATACAACATATGACCTGGCTCTCCGTTGTTATAAGAACCACCGGTCAAATTACACTCTATTCTTATAGCATTGACTTTGTTTATATCGACTGGAAAATCACCGATGTTATTGTCGTTTTCCTTCAATATTCTGGGTTCAAATCCCAACAATCTTCCCAATGAATTTGGTTGACTAAAATCGAGCTTAACCGAACTGTTTATGGTTGCCTTTAAAGTATTATTATTTCCATGAATGTTTATATAATCAGGAATATTCTTATTTTGAAAATAATCTTTCAGAAATTTATTAATATCATCGAGTTCATATGTGCCTGTAGGTATATCGATAGTTTTCCAAGCAGACTTTTTCCTCTTTCTTCATAATGTATTAAATTATTACTTTCATCTATGTTAGGTATTGCGTTAAACGTTTCAAAATTTAACATACACATTTCATAGGTTGCGTCTTCGCTCAGGTATATTGGTGGATTAAATTCACAAACTAAAACCGATTCATTTCCCGTTAGAGTAAATGTACACGAAATCGGTGAAGATTCCATGTTGACCATCTTTCAAGAACTAAATCCTTACTTAACTTGTAAGGCTATTAAAAACTGTAGACATAATTGCCCACAATTTTGTGAATTCGATTTTTGATATCTTTCATAATTATAATTAATAACGCCTACTCCGTTTGACAAAAGATATTTTTCCACTTCCACTGGAGGTCGTAGATCTCCATAACTATCAAAATACTTTACAGTTCCACCTCTTTTGTAATATGCTACCCAATGTGTTCCTTCACCAGAATTGTCATCTAAATTTATAATTCCACATTCCTGTTCTCTTATTTTTTTAGGTAATGTATCTCTCATAAACACTCCTCGAAAAAATGGTAATTTTAATATTTTAGCATATTTTAGTATGTCAAAGTTACTCAATGGTCGCCGAGGCAAATATTTCAGTTTTTTGAATTAGATGGTAAATATAATCCACATCCTGTTTTGTAAGGTTTAATGTAGAATCCACTTCCCACTGCTTTTGTTTCCATAGCCCTATTATGTCGTTCTGCCTCTTTCATTTGTTCTTTCGCAGCCTTTGCATCGTTTACCGCCTTAACAATTGCAGCTGCAGCTGCTCAGAGTGTTACTATTGATACAAAATCTGCAAATAATGGAATTAAAGGTAAAAATCCTCGTCTCTTGGGAATTGAATCACTCTTTGACGTGGACGTCTTATTTTTTGTGGTTTTTCTTTAAAACTGACTGCGCCAATTTAACATTTTCTAAGAGGTTTTGTTACCGCTGCGCGAAATGGCATGTCGAGCTTTCTTGACAGCTTCCCGAAATGATAATTCACCACCGCGCTTCCTCGCACGCTTAATCGCACGCTTTCTCTTCCCACTGTTCCCCATTCCGAGCTTCGTCTTAGCTCGCATTATGGCGGCTACAGATAATGCCGATGCCCTCTCTCCAAGTCCCGCTTCTGAACTTTTAACTCTTTGTACTGCCGCTTGATACAATTTTCTATCTGCTTCGTGACGCTTATCTAAATCGTCACTTAACGAATATGCAATGTCGTGTTGCTTACACGCTTCGTCCAACACATTAACACCTCTGTCTCCTCTTTTAAGACGAGTATCTAATTTTGTACCTGGACCGCAGTAGTTGTAACCTGGTATATGTAACTCTATTGGCAGTTTATTAATTAACGTATTAAGTAAACCACGACCTTTTCGTTTTACACTACTTCTCAAAATGTGGTCTCTCTTGACGCGACGCCGCATTTATGGCTTTTGTTTCTAACAGTTGACGATGATAATGTGTACTACTCTGATACTCTTGTCGCTAAACATTATATATCAAAAGTTATTAGGTGAGTAAATGATAAAACTATTGTCAGAAAATTTTATTTTTAATTTCATATGTTTACAATTTTACAGTAATATGTACATAATGAATCAACATTTACATAGTAACGGCTTTATGCATACTTATGTCACACATTAATTTATTAATTCCGAACATTATTAATTCATTTGTAATCGCCCTTTCTCAGATATTTCATTATTGAGAAATGCTTTGACAGTTAGCTTCACGTCACCATCCATAACACTCACGCATGGAATCATGTTGGAGTAGAATGTTTTATAATTCAATTGCTTCAAAACCTCCAAACGATATGATATAATATCACACAATTTCCATAATTCCAATAAACCCTTATAAGATATATACAGTGTCTCGTCACCTCTTTCTAATTTCAATATTTTTGTTCCTTCGATACGTTCGAACGATGCCTTTACTGAACTAATTTTCATTACCGGATAAACAGTTTTTTTCTCGGTAAAATATGATTTTAATGTGTAGTTATAAGAACAAAATTGTTTCCATTCCTCTTCTAAAAACGATATGCTCTGCCTTTTAGTACCCATAATGCGTATTACTGGATCAAAAAATGTTTCGGCACACAGTCCCACGCAAACCCATTTCGTGCGACTCTTATTTAAAAATATACACTTTGAGCTAACAATGGTAATTGGTCCACATCAGCCACTTCCCTTACTTCTGATATCTCTGAAGGTGCTTTCTCGCTAATGTCATACTGACGAAAATCTTCATCCGTGAAAAAGGTTGAGACAATACTTCAAATTGAAACTCGTTTCGAACTGAGGACATATTCAAATCTTGCTCATCCTGTTCTTTTGGTTTATCAACGTTTTGAGTGAGAAATCTTTTCTTCTGTACATCATCACCTTGATCATCCACGTGTCTTTTCTTCTGCTTCAGGAAATATTCCACTTGTTTAGACGTCACTATTAAATACATCAAAAATATAAGAATTGTATATGATTAGAAAAATTTAATAAACTTACTTTTATATAGATCGACGATACACTATTAAATTTGTATAACACAACTCACAGTTCTGCAACAACTGAAACAATTCACAAAATAACGGCCTTATATAACAAGATTTTAGGTGGGGGTAATACTAATTTAAATAATCACCTCCTCCAACCACAAGGTCACTAAGCAGAAATCAACACTATAACCTCCTCTGACCTCAACACCATTTCAAGGTTATCTCACTCTGGAACCTCCTCAACGTCAAGGTTATGGTGAAGGTCAGGAGTAGGTCGATTCTAGAACCTCCTCCGACCTTGACCTTGAATCTAGAACCTCCTCCGACCTTGACCTTGAATCTAGAACCTCCTCCATGTCAAGGTTATGGCGAAGGTCACGTCAGGGATAGGCCGATTCTGGAACCTCCTCCGACCTTGACCTTGAATTTTTCCGTCAAGGTCGGAGGAGGTTCCAGAATCGGCCTATCCCTACTACTCCGATATTTTTTTCTCGGTTCAACTCCGGTTTTCGGTTCAGCTCCGGTTCGAAGCCCTGAAAAAAAGTGACCACAGATGTTGAATGTTAACACTTTTAAACAAACAGAAAAATTTGAGTAATTGCGTCAAATTTGAGAAAAGTGAATCTTATAGAACACATTTTTAACAAAGGGGTGCAAAATTAAAGAAAAAGGATTTGTAAAAGTGTTTCTACAAAAAAATGTAAGAAAAAATTAAATAACTGCATAAATTTTACAAGCATGAAACACCAAATCTGCTCAAGATGCTGTTGAGTTGGTTTGAGATTCTCCGAACATTTAGGCCCGATTTTACAAACGTCGGATAAGCATTATTTTTAGAATAACGTGACGTAGGTGTGATGTATACATGGAAGAACGTTGAAGGATATTCGGCGAACAGTTATTCCGTCCTTATATCACGATTGTAAAACTGGGCCTTAATATTACTTTCAGGATTAAACTGAAATTACGTAAACAAATAACTAAAATTATTTTGCTCTATTGTAATTGTTTCGTTCATAAATTCAAAAACTGGAAGTTGCGGTGTTATTTTCTTCTTTCCGGGTACTTTCTAGACGGACTATACATTTACAATTTACATACTTTATCTTATTTGAAAATAAAAATTATTTCATGTGATTTGTTTTATTTGGTTTTTGCGTTTTAATTGCTTTACTATAACTATGTACACTTTTATCTACGTGCATACATTTTGTATCGACCGAAAACGTATTTTATTCATTTTTAAATAAATTTAAATGTGTGTGTTACTACCATATCTAACTGTTTATTATAGACGTGATTTTGTAAAAAAAAGAAGAAAACTTTGTAAATAGATTCCTTATTGCAAAATATGAAACGCCATCATAAATATGCATACCAGAGGAGACTAAAACGAAATCTACATAACCGGAAAACAAAAGATTTAGAGAAAATAAAATCGAAAATAACACCAGGGTCAGTACGCGAATTAATTATTGTAGTTAATACTTCATCACGATAAGAATAATTGAAGTAGAAATATTTTTTTGTGGTGAAAGACATGACTGCATTTTGCAAAATGTAAGTCCAATTTATTCTCTTGATACCAAGACGCCAAAGCACAAGAATATACAGGCTGATTGATTATAAAGGCCCCAAAGCTGTAACTCATTTATTTTTCTTGAAACACTCAATAAAGTATATACATATATTCTTAAATAGGACGTTGTGTTCTAGAAAATGAAGTATAATAAATATTTTTTGTCTGCACTGTATAGGCGTGATGACGTCATCGATAATTATTTTAAATGGCACGATAATATTTTTTTTGCGAAACATGATTCTTGATGATTCAGGTAGTTCTTTCAAGTTTTCTCGAAAATATTCTCCTGTAAGGATATAAAAAAATTATGTGGTTGAAATCATATTCCACAAAAGAAATATTATCGTGCCATTTAAAAAAATTATCGATGACGTCATCACGCCTATACGGTGCAGACAAAAAAATATTTTTATACTTCATTCTCAAGAAAACAACGTCCCATTTAAGAATATACCGTGATTTTATTTTAATATGAAACATTGCTGTTCATATTACTATGGAAACTAATTCCAATTAAAACAAATGTCGTTGCATGATCGTCGTTAGGGTTTCTAATGTCATATCAAATAAAATTTGTCCATTTTAATTTGGAACATCTGTCAGGCAAAGAAAGTTAGTGAAAATGTATCAGGAAGAATTACCCCTGGACAAGTAACTAATGCAATTAACAACCTTAATAACATTTAGGATATTGCATGGAGGTAAATGAAGAAATTTTTGAAAACTTGTTGTGGTGTTTATTTTCAAATAAAGAATTTCTGTTTTCCTTATGTTTTAAGTTTACTTATTTCAAACAAGAATAAACTTTTCTAATATAATTGAAAGAGTCGCTATTATTTTGTAGTACAAGTAGTATCGAAATCACTAATAACAGAACAGATTCATGACAGCTGTCATCTCATGTTCTATTTTAAAAAGGACAGTTTGATTTACAAATTGTAAATGTTGCTATGGATGCTCAGATTCGTACGTAACAGTAATGTTTTATGTTAAAGTAAATTCACGGTATACACTTTATTGGGTGTTTGAGCAAAAATAAATAATGAGTTAAAGCTTGGAGCTTTTATAATCAATCAGCCTGTATACTGTTGTGGATAGAAGAAATGTTACTGTATTATTTAAGAATAGTACCTGCAAAAGGGAGTCGTTCAGTGTGAGGTATTAATAAAGATGTGAAATAGTTGAGGACCTAGGACGGATCCTTGAGGGACCCCCCAAGTTGCTACATAAACATAAGATTTACAACCGCTATACAACAAATTGTATCCGATCATATAAATAGAAGAAGATCAATGACTGAAAGATGATGAACTTTAGAAATCATGAGTGAATGATCAAGCTTATTAAAGGCCTTTGACATATCAACTTGTATGTTATTATTCATGCTATGAGATATGAAGTCAGTGATAGCGGTAAGATTTGAAACTGTTGATCGTTTGCTCACAAAACCATGTTGATCAGATGAGAGAACGCCATGAATTTGATTACATACAGGGTGATAAATAATATATATTCAAAAAGTTTTCTGAGATTACAAATGATTGCTTGCATATATTTGATCGGTTATTACTTTTAAGTATTGGAGAAATTTTTGAGTTATACGCTAAAGCCCAATTGACACGGACAAGAAAAACTTGTACAAGTTTGTTCTCTCGTAAATTTAGAATGCGCTAGAAAGAGTTCGCTGCAATTTACAAGTCGGACTTTAAAAGTCTCAACTTTACAAGAAAAACTGGCACATGTTGCATATTCTTTACAAGTTGATCTGCAAGTTACAAGTCGCGCCTGCGCAGTTCCTTAAAATTAGATTTACCGACCTAGCAATACGTAGTGTCTTAATACGTGACACTACGATTACAATAGTTATTTTTGGAGGTTACTTTTAAGTAAGAAATAAGTTAAATATCAAAAAATTTAGGATTATATTGCAGTACTGCAATAATCCACTCCTCAAATTTATTATGGCCAGAAGGTTAGTTAACGTGCGTATTCTTTTAGCGCTTTTATTCAAGATGGAGTAAAAGGATAAAAAAGTGTACACGGACTTTTCAAGAAAACTTTCAAAGTAACTTTACAAGTTTTCTTGTACGTGTCAATTGGGCTTTAGCCCAACTTTTCTAATAATAACGTGATAATAAAATTAATATTAATAAAATGTTTTCAGTAACTCCACAAGAAACTCGGAAATGGCGTCCTTTAGTTCTTCATCTGAAGAAAGTCGACGTCCTCGCAATGTTTCTTCAGCTTAGGTCAGGTAATGTAGGAGGAGTATCGTAACTCAACAAAATTGACTTGCAGTAACAAAGTTTTTTGTGATTTTCAGTTGTTTCTTTGTAGATATCTGCGATAATTGTAGACCCCTTCTACACATACTCAATTCCCTAAAAAATTATCGCCATAGGTCGTCCTCTTTTGGGGTCACCTCGAATGGATTCTCTACCCCATCTGATTGCTTTGACCAGAATTTTCGTGTATAATTTTTTGCTGATTGCCTTCTTTTGCTTCTAAGCTCTAATTTTCTCGCGTTTACAGCTTCACAAAAAACCACAAAAATGATTTGATTCACACACAATTTGACACTCATTAAAAAGTTGCAGCAACTTGACAGTAAACAATTGTCATGACAAGTGCGTCTTTTTCATGGTTAAGGTAGATTTCATTTTAATCTCCCCCCGTATTATCAGGTATAATTTTAAGCAATATAATAACTTGAAGTAAACAAAAATCACAATAATAATAATATTTTCTTTTTTAGATATCCTTCACATCACTTGCAAGCAAATATTTTCTTTTTGTCATTTTTTTTCATTACATTAAGGTATGGCTTTACTCAACGAGTAGGACCAGAGATATTTTAAATAATTTATTCTATTTAATTCACGACTTATATAAAATATTACACATACGTATATGCGTAAGATATGATGATATAACGCGACCGGATTAGCCGACTGCTAGGAACAGAGAATACTTGTTCGCTGCCAATGCTCCGTGCAAATTGCACTTCTTTGATGATAACTAAAAAGCTAATTGCTCTGTGTTGATTTGTAAACCGTTTTTGTGATTAACTGCACCCTTCAAGACGCGACACAAATTTATTACGCTGGAAGTATTTTCATTTGGATGTGTAAATATGCTTTGAAATTATTCCGAGATTTTGTTGTTGTGTTTTTTTTTTCGTTTTTGTAGATTAACGCAAGTAAACTTTGACAATTCACAAAAAGGTATTTATTTTTATTTTGATGAATTAATAAAATTCTGTATTAACAATAATAATTCCAATATTCGAGTACAGATATGTCATGTTATGCCTCATTTAAATTTTCACAATAGAAATCGAGAAAGGCTCGAGTCATGCCCAGAGCTCAGTACTGAAAACACCGCCAAATAAACAATACAGGAACTCGCTTCAGTGCAGAGTGAATCCTACCCTCTTGACCCTTTGGTCCTGTCACTTCATCATCTCCGGTCTTGTGTCGTCTTGAATACATATCAAATTTAGGGTGGTCAAATTCTTGGAATCATCACACACAAATAATGTGGATCTAATGACACAGTTTTTTCAATAAAAACAGACACGCGACAAAATACTGGGAATACATGTTGTTTACATTATCAGATTGGAGAATGGAATTTACACATGTGTTGTTCATTTAATGGTACATTAAGCTCTGCCCAGGCTCTTGTATTTGATGTTAAAGAAAACATCAAATGATTTTTGTTTGTTCTTTATAAGACAGTTATCAATTAATTAATTGTAAATACTACCCGAAAACAATTAGGAGAAGTCTCAAACAAAAGCACAAAGTAAAACAATGCAGACAACATTAACCCCGTCTCCTTTAAGAAAGTTTATGAAATCTAATACCTAATATGAAATATCTAAAAACATCTAATATGAAATCGAGAAGAAAGAAAGAGATAAGTTAAGGATAACATGGGGGAAGACGTGTAGAGGCAACAGGATTCAAACACCAAGGATTAGCAAAAGACAGATGGAAAACGCGATTATAATTGAAATCGAACTTTAACTGACCTCATATGGGGAGGTAGAAAAATACTGGAATAAGTAAATATATAAGGTAGTAAATTATATTTATAAGAACATAATATACGTGAAATTTCATAATCGTCTCTAAAGGTATTATCTAGTTCTACCGGTTCTGCTTAAGTAACTTTATCATTATAATTACGAGCGTAAACGCGCCGAGGCAATCAAAAAATTAATATTCATAATAAAACCAAGCAGCATCCATAAATTCTGTTCGTAAAACGTTAAGGTCCCCATAAAGTCAAGTGTAATGTAAAAGAAATACGAGCCAGGTCCAGGTCGGAGTTCACATGGTGGAAGAATGGTATTAATGGTTCGGGGCAAACATTTTATTGTAACGCCGGGCCGGTGTTTTAGTTTTAGGCATTCTTAAAATTGCTATTTTACGACGAAAAGAAAAACAATACAAATCATCGGTTGACAAGTAACAGCCGAGGTTGGAGGAAACAGCCAGGAATGTCGTTTTGATTACGTTATTGACAAATGGTGAATTTAACACTTCAAAAAAAGAAAAAATTGGTATAGAAAGTGATAGTTTAACTTCCCTTTAGTTTGTAAGCCTGTTTTACATTATCATGGAGAATGTTACTAGAAAAAGTTATATCAAGTTTTAAGTGCAAAACACAAAAACAAATCACGTTTACTAAAAAACAGTACAAGTACAGAAATAGAATGTCTTCTAATTTGTAACAATTTCTTGTAGAGACATAATGGGTTCATTTACTACTAGCAGATTTAGGCCCAGTTGGGCAATGCCAGTTTAAATTTAAGCCGAAGCTTATACCCATAACGACGATTATTTTTAATTGTTGTATAATAAGCTGTAATTATACAACTGGGCCTTAATGAGATTAAGTAATTCCTCAAATTGTGAGCACCAAGTCCTTTGTACATAGTTTTAAGCCAAGGTTTGGTTCACAGACTACTTTTTCACGCTTTTTAGGGTTTTCATTATTACAACTATTGCAGGAATTACCGCACGTAACTTTTTCTTGTACAAAAATATGAGCAGTGTAATAGAGCCTTAAATATTTTTGTGTCCGAGACACAATATTTTTTGAACTATTTTTTCGTAACAGAAATTAGTGTAATGGCCGTTTTACATTATGACATTTTCTGTCTACAATCTGTTATAAAGTGAGTGAGAAGTGCCAATTCAACCAATCAAAATTTACTGTGGCAGCCTATCTCTCTCACTTTGTAACAAAAATTATCAAATTTAACAAATGTAAAACGGGCTTAATGTAAAATCAACTTTAACGTTTATCACAAGACCTGAAGTTGTTCAATTTGAAATAATAAGTATAAATGTAAACCAAAAACCCAGAAAAGGAAATATTTCTAGTTATTCGAAGTTAATTATTAAAACTATTGATTAATATAAAACTTAATATACAGGTTGGTCAAAAATATACAGGGTGTTTGTAAAATAAGTGCAAAAATTTTAACCACATTATCGTGAGAACACATAGCACACGGAAACATTTTTAAAAAATTTCATAACGAGAGAAAATTATTTGATACGCCCCTTATACGACGGTCATGAAACAACAAAAAACTTACGGAACCTGCTTCGCTGATCGTAGGCAATAAACATCGTAGGCGTGACTAAATGCAAAGGCGCACTCACTCACCGAATAATATCTGTGTGGAAGAACAGATTCAAACGTTCACTACAGTAATTTACGAATGTTTATAACAACTGTTCAAAGTGGCATCCATCATTAGCGACACACACACGAAACGTTCCATAATCGCGTAAATGCTGTAAATGTTCTTGCATGGATTTGGAAATGTGTTTCCATAAATCTGCCGTGCTTCTTCAGTATTTCCTGGAGCTTCGCCGTAGATGAAGAGCATCTGTTCTCTCGCCGCTCGTGAATTGCGGAATTTTAATAAGTAATACTAAGCACAAAAAATAGTAATCGTATTTAATTTTAACTCGTTCAACTACTTTTCACAAACTAAACTGTTGATCCCAAAGGATACGACTTACTGCGACGTGAAAAAAAAATGCTTTTATTAGCCGCCCGAACTCGGCAAAGGTCACTGGGTCACTGCTCGATTGCAGTTCTGTTTTTTGTTCCAACAGATGCTTTCTGCGGTCGAATAAAATTTCCTTTTCTTGACCTACCTCAAAGACATAGACGTGCGATTAATTCTTTCCCGATTTTCAACTGCGATTTTCTCGAAATGTGTAAATCTTTTGTTAAAGACATATGAGTTCAATCGTTGCCATTTATGGTGATGTATTACAGGTTTAAATATTTGCATACAGTAAAAGAACACCCGGTAGAATAGTCTTTCTCACGCTTTAGATATTCATTTTATGAAAAATTTGTTAAGAGATATTTTTAATTAGAAAGTTTTGGTGACTTTTAGCCTATTTACTTTTCACTTAACTCCCAAAGCAAAAGCGCAGCGACAATTATGTCATTTTTTTGATGGCATTTTAGGTCGTGCGATACATCATTTAGGCCCGATTTTACAATCGTCGGATAAGCATTATTATTGGTATAACGTGACGTAGGTGTGATGTAGATATGGAGGAACATTAAGCTGGCTACACAGTGGCCGCACCGCACCTGTACTGCAATGTTGCAATACAGGTTCGCTGAAAATAAAAGTTAATGCCCCCGTCATGCACCTCGAACGCACCAATGCGCATCTAGAACGAACCATTGGTGCGTTCGAGGTGCATGACGGGTGCATTAACTTTTATTTTCAGCGAACCTGTATTGCAACGTTGCAATACAGATGCGGTGCGGCCAATGTGTACCCAGCTTTAAAGGATATTTGGCGAACAGTTATTCCGTTCTTATTCCACGATTGTAAAACTGGGCCTAAATAGGATTTTTTCCTCTTTTGAACGGTGGTAAATTTTAACAGAAATTAGTTTGCTAAAGTAATCCGTACTCAAACAATAAGTTCTGTACGATCAAAGAGGAAAAGTGAAATTGCTAGGCAATAAATAATTGAGAATCGAAAATATGACATTCATTGTTCAAAATCAGTGCAAGCCTTTTAAAAGTTAAAAATTATAAATATCAATTTTATTGCATTTAAACTGATAAAACAAGACTGGAAGAATAAGGAGAAATGATCAAAAAAAGAAAAAAATTAGATTGTAAACACTCACTCTGTTAAGTGAAACGCAGAAACACTAATTTTACAGCATTATGTTAATTCAAATTCAATGCAATACAGTCTGTCGCTAAATTCCGTGGACATGACTTAACCATAGACTCCTATTAAACAGTGTACCTGTTTTCAATAAGAAACGCTGCAACCTCTTAGATTTTTCTATTTTGTGACTAAATCGTAAGAAATATCAAAAATTACAAAGATTAAAAAAAGTTTCCTAATGAATGCTTCATTCTAAAAATTGACTATTAATGCTACATTTGTAACCTCAAGAAAGTTATTGCAATATCTGTTCGATGGCAACCCTGTTTCTCACACTAGCGACCCAACGTAAATTACTCAAACTATCTGAAAATGTGACTTACCTTACTATTGATCATCGTACCAAATATCATCCAAATTAATTCAAGCGTTCTTTTGTTATAAGAAAAATTAACTTTTTCTTCAACAATTTTGAAGCAGAATACCGATTTAACGAAGCACTTTTGGATATAGATAAGTTGAGCTAAATCATCTTATATTGAGCCCAGAAATCTGTGGTTAAGCCATGTCCACGGAATTTAGCGACACGCTATCGCTGTCGTTGTGAAAAACGTAAAAGACAATAAAACATTTTTATTTATAAGTCCTTAGTTACTGTACGCAGTTACTTTGTTAAACATAGTATTCAACCGTAGATTACAAGATGTTAATGATGGTTGGCTACGGGGATCGTAAATGTAAACGGCAAAAGTCTGTGATTTGTTCAATATTATACTATTCATCCAGAAAGAAACCCAATAAATTAATCTATAGTGTACAAAATAATTGCAATGGCATGGTTGTCGGTTCGAACCGCGCTCGGGATTTTTCTCGGGAGTGGTCGGTATCGACTTCAGGCACCCTTCAGTGTTGGGGATAAAATTCGACACTGCTTGCCCTTAAACGGCGAGGAGGGAAGTAACAAAGCCATGAAACACTTTACACACACTTAAATACACTTCCGCTCCTGAGGTCCTGACAAGTCTATGACTTAGGACCCCGTTGGGTAACCACCACAAAAAAAAACGATACTCGAAACGTGTGGTGGTCTGCTTATAAGTCAGGTCGGCCAAAAACGATTACAAACGCTTATAAACGTTTTATTAGACGTTCAGAAAAATCCTTAAACTTCCACTAACCCAGCTGGCTTTAAGTTTTGGATTTAATCGTCGGATCTGTTGGAAGAGATTTACAGGCTATATAAAATTCATCTGGTTCAAGAACTAACAGAAGATGATTTCGACAAAAGAGTAGATTTCTGGGAAAGTATGAGTGCAAGATGTATTTATAACGATTTTGTTTTCTTTTGATGAAACGATGGCGACATTTTGTTTTAATGGGACAATTAATCGTCACAATTGTTGCTACTGGTCAACAGAAAATCCGCATTGGATACAGAATTTCACACGCAACATCCTCAGAAAGTTAATACATGACTGGGTATCTTAGGAGAAAATATTGGACTTTATTTTATTCAAGATACACAAAAAAATCTTGACCTGTTAGAACAAAAAATTTGTCCTGAAATTCGAATAATAGCAGAAGGTTTAAATACATACTGTCTGGTTTCAGCAAGATGGAGCTCCTCCGCATTACATATACGTTAACTGTTCGGAACTTTTTAAATACCAACTTTCCAAATCGTTGGATTGGTAGAAGACGTATGATCGAATGGCCGCCACGGTCACCCGATTTAAATCCTTTAGATTTTTATCTACAAAGACAGACCAAATAATCCGGATGAATTAAAAGAAAGGATTCGGCAAGAAGTGGTTTTTACACGACCAAATATTAATTCAATTTCAACTCCTTGCTCAAACTAATTTTTATAAAATAGTCAATTTTTTATATCACCATAGAAGACTGTACTATTGCTATCATAAAAAACTAGGACAAGATTTTTTAAGCTGTGTAAAACTGCTACCGACCACAAATTTAAAATTATTTGAAATTGTCAATCTTTTCTACAGTAAATATTGTTTTAAAAGCTAGGATTGCTGTTTGCATAGAAAAGGGTATCACAGTTAGACAAATTTCTCAGAATTTCAGCGTTAACAAAAACACAGTTACTGACCTGACAGCAAAGTAAGATTCAATATAATCAAATAATGGAAATGCATGGCTACTGGATTGACAAGTTGTCCTAGTTTTTTATGATATCGATAGTACTTACTACTATTGAAAAGAGAAAAAAATCCTATTGAATGATGTATCACACGACCTCTACTGCCATTAAAAAATGGCATAATTATCGCTGCGTTTTTGTTTTGGGAATTAAATGAAAACTAAATAGGCTAGAAAAGTTGATCAAAAACATCTCTTAACAACTTTTTCATAAAATTAATATCTAAAGCGTGAGAAAAAATATTCTACACTTTTGTCCAACCCTGTATATTTATCCTTCATTTATACACGTTTAATGTGTAGTTTGTATTTGTGAATAACTGAGTTTAACATTTGAATAGAATTAATTAGCATTTATTAGCAGAAATACTAAATAGAAGCAAATCTTGAGTCTAAGATAATCAGAAAATAATACAGCAAAGGAAAGGATGAATGGAAGTAGTAAAATAAAAGTAGAAAAAAATATTAAAAATAAAAACACCTTAACTTTATCAAGGAATTTTCAAAGGATATTAATGTAATGAAAATATAAATAATAAATTAATAAATAATAATAAAAATAGGTTTAAAAACAAACGTAAAACTTCGAAAGACGTACGAGTAAGTCTTGGTAATCACGAAGATGGAATCATAGATAAACAAATAGTAATATAAAATAAGAACAATAAAGAAACTATTGCTCGAAAATAAAGGAAAACTGAAACAATATCAAATTACATATTTATTAATGTAATTGTTCAATTATTAAACTTGATTGCTGTTTAAACAAATTTTTAATAATAATTCTCAACTTATATATAGTTTGTTTTCTTTTTTCTATAATATCTGTCAGTGTCAAAATTCTAGGGTTTCTGTTGAACCCTGCGTTTATCACTAAATATTGGGGAATTCAAAATTTGGTCACGACCTCTGGAGGTATTTTACGGAACTAACGTTTTACGTAAATGTGATGTGACATTTAAACGGTGTTTGAAAGAAATTGCGAATAATATCATGAATAATATAAATTAAAGAATTTGAAGCAAAGCTACTCTTGAAAGGAAACCCAACCCCTGTGTTTTGTAAAGCAAGATCAGTTCCATATGCTTTAAAAGCTGATGTGGAAGCAGAAATTAGGAGGCTAGTAAAAGAAAATGTGTTAATTCCAGTTGTACATAGCGATTGGGCAACTCCATTGGTTGTAGTTCCTAAGGCAGGAGGTGGAATTCGACTGTGTGCGGATTTTAAGGTATCTATAAATCCATTTTTGAATAAAGAACATTATCCATTACCTAATCCTAAAGACATATATGCCTCACTTGCCGAAGGTAAAATATTTTGTTCTCTTGATTTGTCAGAAGCATATCTTCAATTACCTGTTTGTAAGGAATCTCAATCATTATTAACAGTGAATTCTCATATAGGATTATTTCGTTTTACTCGATTAGCTTATGGTATTGCAACAGCACCTGCACAATTTCAGTCCATAATGGACCAAATTTTAATGGGGATACCAGGAGTGGTATGTTACTTGGACAATATTCTCATTTCAGCTAAATCTAATGACGAATGTTATGACCGTCTTTTAATAGTTTTAGGAAGACTTCAACGTTACAACATCAAGATTAAAGTGAATAAATGTGATTTTTTGGTAAAATCAGTTCAATATTTAGGACATATTATAGATGAACAAGGTGTTAGACCAACTGAAGAGATAATAAAAGCAATTAAATTGGCACCAAAACCTAAGAATCAACGTGAACTAAAATCATATGTAGGATTATTAAACTATTATGGTCATTTCATACCCAACATGTCTTCCAGATTAAAAGTTTTATACGACTTATTGCATAAGGATATAAAATGGAAATGGACTGATGCATGCAATAAAGTTTTCGAAGAAAGTAAAAAGTGGGTATGTTCAGATAATGTATTAACTATTTTTGATCCATCACAACCCTTACAATTAACATGTGATGCTTCGCCATATGGGGTAGGAGCAGTGATAGCACACATCATTAATGGAGAAGAACGACCTATTAGCTTTGCCAGCAAAACTTTGTCTCAAGCTGAGAAAAACTATAGTCAATTAGAAAGAGAAGCCTTAGCTATTGTTTTTGGACTAAAAAAGTTTCATAATTACCTGTACGCAACATTTTGAACTTGTTACTCATCATGCACCACTAATGACAATTTTTGGTGAAAATAAAGGAGTACCAGCTATGGCAGCTGCAAGACTTCAGAGATGGGCTATCTTGTTATCAGCTTACGATTATCAAATTAAATATCGAAGAGGATCTGAAATTGCTAATGTGGACGCTTTGTCACGACTTCCTTTACCTGAAGATGACGAACTGGAGGACAAACCTAACTCTTTTTCAGCAAGCACTTATTTTTGTCATTTTATAGATAAATGTAGTCCTGCTTTAACTTCGTTGGAAATTGCAGAAGCAACTCAACGAGATCCAATATTGAAGCAAGTTTTTGAATATGCACAAAATGGTGGGCCAAGAGAAGTTTTAAATCCAGATGTAAAGAAATATTTTTTTAAACGCGAAGAAATTGCAAGAGACGGAAACTGTTTGACTATAGGTAATAAAGTTATAATTCCGAAAGTATATCAAGAAGATGTTTTGGATTTACTGCACGCTAGTCATCAGGGAATCGTAAAAATGAAGGAATTGGCAAGATCGTTTGTATGGTGGTCAGGAATCGATGAAATGATAGAAAATCGAGTCAAATTTTGTAATAACTGCCAAATGAATGACATTTATTCAATTACGAGAAAAATACAATTGTTTATTTTTTGTGATATGTAACTCCGACAACACAATTTTTATCAGAGCTAACTTCTATAATATAATACATAAATACATAACAGTAGTGTATTTTGTTGCTATTCGCGCAAAGGAAAAATCTGGAATTATGTTTTGATAGTTTTCCACGTAAAATAAAACAATAACTAGAACAATTAAACTTGGCATTGTTGACAAAGTGGACAGAAGATTAGCTTGGGAACAAATTTTATTATTAAAGAAACCAGCTGGAAAATGTATGAAAGTTTGTTTTCTTCATTTTCTTCATTTAAGCGACTATATTCCAGTAAAAGGTAAATTATACACGAAAGTCTTTTGGAACATCCAAAACTTGTGTAGGGCAACTCTTCAAAAATCGTAAAGTTCAAGATGTTATACTCACCAGAACTGCTTTTATAAACACTGAAAACGTATTTCGGTAAGTAAGCAATCTTCTTCAGTACTTGTAGAAATTGCATGAATGCTTTTAAATTTAATTTTCATAGTATAGTTACTTTAGAAATAAATTTGGTAGAGTTTATAACTTCTGGATATGTGAAATATCAATAATTTCTGTGACTACTGAAAATGGCAATTTAGCTGCTGAAATTTGAAATACGAAAATAACTTATTAAGAGTTAGAAATGCGGGAATTGTTCTGTTGTGCAGATTTCAACAATGTTTGTTTTACGTAAAACACCGATCAGCGTCTACACCTTTTCACTTTCAAATTGAGACTAAACAAATTCAAATTGAGAATAAACAAATTGAAAATGAGAATAATCAAATTCAAATTGGGAATAAACAATTTCCAATTGGGACTAAACCATTTCCAATTGGGAATAAACAAATTCAAAATGAGAATAATCAAATTCAAATTGGGAATAAACAATTTCAAATTGGGACGAAGCAAATTCAAATTGGAACAAAATATTTTTTTCTACTTTGCGTTCACAATGAACTCATTGTGACACCAAAAACAGTTTCACAATGAAGCTCATTGTGAAACTGTTTTTGGGGAAATTTTAGTCAATTTTTAATTGAAAATATTTAATAGATTTTACAAAATAACTCATTATTCATTTGTTACTTAACAGAATACTCACAATGAAGCTGGATAAGACAAATTAATAACTGGTTAATTTGACTTTTGATTAAAACGAAAGGTTTTCAGTGTTGCCACGCATTACAACTAAAATTCCCCATAAACTAAGGAGATCAAATTTTTGACAGTATTTTTCATTTTTTTGTTCAATAAGTGACGCAAAGTAGAAAAAATAGTATATTATACACGTTTCACAAGAGGCATTGTAACACTCGTTCCGTTGGGGCACTCCTAGCTCGCTACGCTTCGCTAGTCGTACCCCAACCCCACTCGTGTTACAATAAGCCTTCTTGTGAAACTTGTATAATAATATACTATAATTTAGAAAAAATACAAGCTCGTAGGTAATAATAACAAAACAAAACGAAACGTAACTACCTAACTAATAATTACTTATGCCTAAAACAAAATTTTAACATATTTAACGCATCGGATACGAATCTGTGGATGTTTGCAACAAATCTTATACAGTTAGGTACGGTAATTTTAATAATAATATTTTGTCGCACTACAGTTCTTGTAAACTTCCACCCAACTTTCGTCATTAGTGACGTTAAACCAGTACCAACTGAACTGAAGATGTAACGTACATTTTGTTAAATGTCAGGTGTGTTTACTGTGAATATACAACACATATATAACCTATACACCATCAACCACCGATCATATGTAAACACTTCAACACTTGGCAACATTGTTATAGAGTTACGCCCTAAATATGAATGACGAAAGTTGGCTGAAAGTTTACAAGAACTGTATTGTATATTTTCTAATTTTTGTAAACGATATTCCGTCCGCGCAATGTTTGCCCTGACCTCACCTGCTAAAATTTGTGGCATTTGGATTGTTAACGTCAGCTTTTAGATAAGACCACGCGAGTTCAATTGAATTCACCATTGGGCTGTATGGGGAAAGTCTAAGCAAATGATTCGTTTAGTCCCAATTTGAAATTGTTTATTCCCAGTTTGAATTTGATTATTCGGATTTTGAATTTGTTTATTCCCAATTTGAAATTGTTTAGTCCCAATTTGAAATTGTTTATTCCCAATTTGAATTTGATTATTCTTATTTTCAATTTGAATTTATTTAGTCCCAATTTGAAATTGAAAAGGTATAGATCAGCGGTAATCGCAGCGCCACCATCGGAAATTTAAGTTGCCAATAGAACCGAAATTTTTGAAATTTCTTGATATTCAGGTAACAAGTACCAACATTAGAAACATTTGACAGGCATTACAGAAAAAAAAACGGAATATAGTGCTTGGAATATCGACGTTTCGCTGAACTTTGACAGATATCAAGCTTAACACGTTGACTCCCATCGTCCATTATACTTGACAGCAAGGTTTTTGCCTGGAGTCTGCGTCCAGTTTACTGGACGGTTTCTACTATGCATTTTTATATGCTTTAGAATTTCATTGGACCTGTAGGTAAACCTGGTACACGCTTACGGTCAATAGGGATAGTCTGATATCAAAAATGTTTGCTTTATGAAATTCCAACTTTGTTACAGATTTATTAGAGTATGTAGAGCAGTTGCTTTGCAGATTTCTGCACTTTTACGTAAATTAGAATAGATTTCCCCCAACGACGTAGTTGAAAATTTTTCAGTTAGGAGTTTCTGTTCTGGGGTTTTAGTGCATTGCATTGTGATTTTTGCATCTACTGAATTGTGATGGCGTGATTTCAACATTTTTACCTAAAAATGGATAATGAATGCCTTTCATCACCTGGCTTATGCGTGTGGCCATATTTCAAATTGTGGCACGAGGAAAATTTATAGTACCTACCTATTATTACTTTAGCATTCCGGAATGTCTTTTGCATTTTTTGTTATTTTTTTATATTTTTTGAATTTGGAATGTTCTTTTATTTAGTTTATGCTGTCTATTCCTTTTTTGATATTTTATAAATTATAATAAACCAATTTTGATAAATATTTTGTGTCCAGTTAACTGGACAGCGGACCCTTTTTATCAAAATAAGAAACCAAAGATAGTTTTAAAAACCATCTGGCATTGCTTATAACTTCAAAATAAGCACACTTATGTAGGTAGGAATTCGTGGATCAGGGGAACGAAAGCCGATTTAGGTGCGGTAGTCAACGTGTTAAGAAAATAGTCGAGCCGAAAGGCATAAAGTTAACACATGCAGAATAAAGATGAAGAAATTGTGTTATTATAGTGCATCGCCGTTATTATCAAGAGTATTTAAAAACCAGTTGCAAAATTCTAGTCTTCGTGGTAGATCAGCAGGCAATCACTCTTGATGGACAGTTATTTTGTAGGGTTACAGGTTTACGTCTTTACATTAACATTTTATGACAATTTTCCATTACTTCTTCCAAAAACATGTTACAAAGTACTTGACCGTTTTTGTTTTATAGAACACACGTTATATAGAACGTGAACGGTTATTTTAGGCCCATTTCTGTGTAAGTTTCTTCCATTTCTTTCTGTCTTTTGCTCTTGCTTTCCAGTTTCTTACATTCTTTTTTCTTCGAGAACTGCCATTACTACCTGAAACAATCTATTACGTTTAGTGGAATGTTAATATTTTTTTTTTATTATTCAGGTATCTTCTCTCTGTATGTTCCAATCTTCTAAGACTTTCCGTCTTAACTAAATGTATGATATTTGGGGCTCCAAACAGGTATCTTCTTAATTCCTCATTTCTTCTTCTTTCTCACACCTCTCCGTTTCTTTTGCCCCCAAATCTTTCTCAGACTTCCAATCTTCCTGTATCTATATATGCTATTCATAATTTACGTTTCACAACCAAACGATACAGATGCCTGAATGTTGTTTTATGTACGCCCGCCGACAAAAGTAAAGCCCAGGTTAGTGGCGCTGGTAACTGTGGTGCAACTGTATTGGACAACCCTTAAAATTCTGCGCTGATATGGGGGTTTACGTCGTTGCTTTCACAGGTAACTGACTCTAAATAATGAAATTTACTTCGAGAATGAATGTATTTATCTACATTGTTTTGCCTTGATGCACCTAATTTGACGACGTGTGGACGTCACCGTGATCTCTTGAAGTTTCGTTTTAATTATTTTTTTGTCTGCGCTTTTACGTAATTTTACAAATTCGGTCAAGCAAGAATTTCCTGCGTGTTACACATATAAACGCTACGAAGAGAGACATCGTAATATAAGGTGACATTTTAAGGGTTGTCCAAATTTTATGCTTCGCAGTTGAGCCACTGTGGGCCTGGGCATTACTTTTGTCCGCGGGTGTACATACATACTCGTACGTGTATTTTTGTCCCTCTTGATACATTATCTTTTGATTTCATTAATTTATTTAATGAGCCTTCACATCTAACATCACCTTTAACTATTCTCGCTCTTATCACACACAAAGGTGTATAAAGTCAGAGTACAGGACTTATTTCTAGTCTTCTAGCTCTCGATATTTCTTTCCAAATTCTTTTCTGTTTGTTTTCCTGTTTCGTTGACTCCATAATTATGTACAACCTCAATCAAAAGTAATGAAACGCTCAAAACCGAAACGCTGTAGTCAGAGAGAGAAGATACCGAGTGAGATGAAATCTTATGGCGAACGAATGTTTCCGAAGTCCTTCGGAACCCCACAACACGTTGCGCTCTCTCTAACTCGGCATCGTTGCACTCTGACTACAGTGTTTCGGTTTTCAAAGTTTCATTACTTTTGATTGAGGCTGTACTTCGTTTTTCTCTACAATTATAACTAATCCAGATTTTTGTGCTTCTAGAGTTACTCTCTGTAATTCTTTTTGTTATATTGCCTGACCTTTTTATCATCAGTATACGCAAGACGAAATTATTTGAATAATTTAAATGTCTAATTGTAAGTGAAATCCAAACAAAGGATAGATAATCGGAGTACTTAAGAAAATGGTTAAGTGAACTCATTTTTTATGTGAAGATGTGAGATCTAATTTTGCTCGACAGCCGAACGTTCACGATTTTGACTATTATATGTAGTACGCCCTTAACATTTTTTACAGATTTTCTCAAAAAGCAATTACGGTATTTATATGTTTTAAACTAAGAATTAAGACCGAAACCAAAATCACGACAACAATTGGACGCCTTTCTTGCAGAAAGGAACCAACTCGCAAATTGACAAAATCTGAGTTCTTCGGGCTATGAACGTGTTAAGCATTTAAAATTCTACTGCAGAATAGATCGAAGCCCCAAAATAATGGTAATAACATCTATTGGCCGCTGAACCAACCTACAATCAATAGTGGTAAATAAATAGATCTGCAGAACAGAACCGTATGGGTTGGCTCCTTTCTGCGTAATGTCATATCAATGGCAGGGTATTAAAAAATACTCCGTAGGAAGCCTTAAACGTCAATGTCTAAAACTATACAAGTATACAATAGGCCTAAAATTGTTTAGGAATTGTAGAATTGTTCAAAACTTAAATCACTGTTTTCTCAGTTTGACCATAACGTGGGTTGGTTCCTTTCTGCAGAAAGTCGTCCAACTACGGCGTTTTATTGCAATAAAGACTTTACAATCATCATCCAAGTAGATTTCACAGTATACTCAACTAAAGGAGAATATAATTAGTTAATTTTATAAATTACAAAATAGTCAATATAATTAATAATAATTACACAGAAATCTAGTTTAACTAATTTAGGGTAGGTTACTAACTACCACCTTACGCATGACTCAATACAGGGGTACCCAAACTGTGAGAGATTGGCTAGCCACACACCAACATTCATTCACGCCATTCTTTCTTTCGACAATCTTTCCCTTCAAGAAATTGAAACGAAACAAATCTTGTTCTAACCCACTAACACAAAGTGAATCTTGGAAGTAGTGCAGTATAAACAAGTCTACAGGAAACTAAGTATTTATCGTGTCGGTCAGGAACGTCGGAACATCCCTAACATGATTCCAGAAGTAAGTAAGAATGTTGGCTAGTCATCTCGTACTTCCTCAACACACGTTCTTTCCTTCACGTTTGCACTTTCCGGCGGGAATGATTGCTCGTGTATGGATAGCTATTCTTTTGTTTTTCTTTAGAATAAAATTCGGCATTTGAAGTGCGCTGCCTTCAGAAATAAGCTTCCTCTATCTTCTCGTGAACTCCCGAACTTCTGCAAACTTTCACAATATGTTACATGTTCAAAATGTGTTATGATAGTTGATAAAAGGTTGCGAACGTTTAAATCACCAGTTTTCAAATTGTGCTGTGCAGAGTATACACAAGAACCTTCTTCAGCAACGAATTAGATATCCTGAATATACAGAAGTTGAGATTTTTCGTCATAGCAATCATTCATATAAAAATGTTGGCATTCTCCATATATTATTTTTCCTAAAAGAAATTTACATTTCTCTAATCTACTTTCGATGTTCATCCAGTTTTTATCTGTTTCTAACCCAAATACAACAAACTGAAAAGAATTTGGAGTTTCTTTTGTTACAGACTCTAAAAGCTACATTTTTGTAATTTACAATTTCTTTTATGCATGTCAATTTCTTTTAAGTTAAAAAAACATTTTAAAATTATGAAAAATATTAGCAAATGAATATCACTTGAATATCAAAGTGTGGAGTGCTTTAGCCCTGCAAAAGAAAAATAATTTTTCAGCAGCGTTGATATGTACAGTGATGAGTAAAACTGTAACTACTAAATACTTCTATAAAATTTTAAATGAAAGAGAAAAAATGATATAAAAGAGTTTCCTTTTGAATATGTTTTCTTTTAAATTCACAACATGACAAGAAATGAAATAAAAAATCTTAGTTCGTTTAGCTTCATAAAAAGTGAATCGTTTTCATTGGATGTACTTTTTCCGATTCCTCGAGTGCCAAACAAGACTGTGACACGATCGCGCAACTGAACAAATACAAACGTAATAAAATCAGCCTTAAAATTATGGAATCGTGGGTGTTTCGAAATTTAAAATAGTGACCTGGGCCGGGTACGTCAGCGGTTCTCGAGAAATCTCATCTCAAGTGCCCCTCATTGACTCCGCCTGATGGATCAAATGTTATGTTGCTCGCCTGGATTAACGCCTCTTAAGATTCTCATTTTAAATTCCGACGATGGTTTTATAAGCAAGTGGCATTGTGCATGTAGATGAAATTCGGTACCGATTGTTGCTTTGAGATCACGTGAACAATATTTGAATTTACATTGTTTGCAACTAGACAAGAACTAATTTATTTTATAAACGCTTAAATATACGACAACTTTCATTTGTATAAAAAAACACAATAACAAAAGGAATGTTTAGGCAATCATGTAAATGAAACTACCCTGTCAGACTACTAAAAATATAAAATTTGTTAAAAAATCGGGTTTATATAAGCAAACGTTTCAAAAAAAATTCATCAATCAAATTAAGAGAAATTTGTCATGTACATTCTGCTCGTCGACAATAGAGGTAACATTGCCTTTGAATTTAAGATGATTCCGTATAAGCAACGATACAATACGGCTAATGAATGTCCTCAGCATCTGCACCTGTCAATTCCACGTTGAAAATAATCAAAGATGAGTGCCAATGCCGATTATTGCCATTAGGAGATTTGAAATAAGATCATTAAGAAAGGATTCACTACATTCCGGGAGAGAAAAGAAACTGATTTTAAACACGTTAACTTTTTTGTGAGCGTGTTCTACAATCCTGTGGTCACGCAGTGACTATACTTTTAATCATCATCAATACTCAAGTATATGTAACAAATTATGCCTCCTATTATGTAGTACACATATGATCAGATATTTTATTACTTCAACAAATGTTTTAGACCCCTTTTTAATAAGCTATCGTCTTAAAAAAAAATAATAGAATTATTCCCGTTTTGTGATAATGCAAGCCACGAAAATTCACTTTGTTCAATTGCCTGCCATTTTGGAGCCCAATCATAGATTATTCTGTATGTAATAGCAATCAATGGTTAACATCATATTGATTATTTCTCTTGAAATAACAAAGAAAATATGTATTCATACTGTTTTATATACACGGTGATTCAAAATTGTCTCCCCGATATTTATTCATGTCTCTTTTCATCTTCATTTTCTTCTTTTAAGGTTTCTTCAAATTCTTCTCTGCGTATAATTTCTTCTGATATCTCTGTTATTTTATTTCTTTCCGGTATGAAAATGATATCCCTATGAGTTTCCACTTTATTTTTATTTTGAAAATATATTCTGTAGCCTTTGACATCTTGTCCATAACCCAAAAATATTCCTATCTGATTTTTTGGGTCCCATTTAAGCCTTTTTTCTTTAGGAACATGCACGGATACTTTTGTTCCAAAGATCTGAAAGTTTTTAATTGTTGTTTTCTTTTTGTGCCGTAATTCGTAGGGCGTTTTTAACTTTTGTGGACTTGATCCACTTCGGTTTTATGTATAAGTCACTGTATTTATCGCCTCGGCCCAAAAATGTTTTTCTAGTGTTCGTTCTCCATTTAGCATTGTTCTTGCAGCTTCGACTAATGTTCGGTTGTTCCGCTCGGCTCGTCCGTTTTGTTCGGGTGTGTAGATCACTGTGCGCTGATGCTTTATGCCTTTACTTTCTACCAACTCTTTGACTTCATTGTTTAAAAATTCTAAACCATTGTCAGTTCTGAGAATTTTCATTTTATGATCAGTTTCCCTTTCTGCCAAAGACATAAATTTTTCGATTATCTTTTTAACTTCTGATTTCTGTTTCAAGAAGTAGACAAATCTGTATGATGAATAGTCGTCTTTAAAAAGTAGAAAGTAACGAGCACCTCCTAGAGATGCTGTTTCCATTGGTCCGCACACGTCAGCGTGTACCAGATCTAGGAGACCAGTGGCCCTTGAATCACTGTTCTGAAATGTTTGTCTATGTTGTTTGCCAGATAGACATTGCTCACACATAAAATCTTCAACATCGACAAATTCTATTTCATTTTGTTTTAAAATGCCTCGAACATGCCTGATATTTTGGTGTGCTAACTTATCATGCCAATCTTTAATGCTTTCTATCGACTTGACTTTCATACACTCTGACACTAGACTTTGTGGATCATTTATTTCTAAAAGACTGTCTGTTTCTTGGCTAGTAAGTAGTGCTGTTGTATTGCACTTTGTAGACCTTTCAGTGGTGAACAGCATTTTGAATAATTTATTTTTCCTGATTGCAAGTGCCCTGGTGTTGCCAGTTTTATCTACAAATTCACACTTCTTGTTATCTGAAATCATATAGAAATTTTTATCTAAAGCACTTCCTGCAGAAAACAAATTAAACTTAAGACCTGGCACATACAGCACATGTCTGAGTGTTGTTTCAATTTGTTTATTGTTGGCAGATGCCCATAACTTAATTTTTCCAACACCTCTTACTTCTAGCTTTTCTCCATTTCCTACTTGCACCATTTTCTTGTGTTTTACTTTATTTATGCTCTGAAAAAGAGTTTCATCCCAACACATATGCTCACTAGCACCTGAACCAAGATACCAGTCATGACCTTTTAAACCTTCTGTGTAAACCATGAAAGCATTTGTCTCATTTTCTCCTTCTTCATTTTTCTTGCTTGAATTATTTTCCTTATGTCCTTTCTTGAACCAACAAGTCTTAATTTCATGGCCGCCTTTTTTACAGTGTGTGCAAAACTTTTTAGTTTTATTTTTATTTCGGAAACAACAATTTTTTGCTAAATGACCAATTTTAGAACACACGTGACATCGTAATGTCGGGTTATTTTGTTTAATATTTGCTGCTAAAGCTGTAGTCGACTCTTGGGATTTGGCTCGCTCTTCTTCTAACACTAAGCGTGATGTCAATTCTTCTAAGGTTTGATTTTCTACTGGTACACTCTCCCATGCAGACCTGAAATGGCGATATTTTTCGGGCAAGGTCATTAAAACTTTCGTTATTATCATTTTATCCGACAATATTTCTCCTGCCGTTTTTAATTTATTTTTAATTTCTTCTATTTTTGACATAAAGGTTGATACCGAGGAATCAAACTCCGAAAGGAAAAACCTTTGTTGTAATAGGTGACACACAGCTGATTCCTTGTCGTAAACTGACTTTAATTTTGCCCACATATCTTTTGATGTTTCACAGGACAAAATGTGTGTTAAAGGACCTTCGTCCATTCGTGTTACCAATATTTCTTGGGCTTTAGCGTCGTCCTTTTGCCATTTAGTTAAGTTATCACCTGGTACTGTGGCTAGAGCTCTCGTGCCATCGACCAAGTCGAAAAGACCCTTTACTTTTAATGTTATGGTTGTCTGGAACTTCCAAACAGGCCAATTTTCGCCGGTTAAACTTACGGTATTCGTGTTTTCCATTTTTATGCCCTTTTTGGTTTTGTTTTATGCACTTTGTACCACCTTTTTTTTTGTTACCGTCACTAACTTCTTAGATTTTTTAACAGCACGTTTTCCGTAGATTATTTTTCATCATCCTTGCACACGTCACAAAAAAACTCTCTGCTTTTTCTTAAAGGGGGTTCTGGGCGCATAATCTGTTGTATTTTAACCAGAGCGTGGACAGCAGAAAAGAGTAGTGCTTTAATAATTAAACACAACACAGCTTAAATGTTTTCAATTATTATTTTTCATCACAAACGATAATGACAACCAAACTTACATTATTTTATATAACATGAAGTTGGATGCGTTTTCATTGATACCACCTTAAACTTAGGTTAGTTTATCATTGAAAATGTACAACACTTTATTAAAAAATTAGAGACGAGCAAGTGAGTTTAATAAAGTCAATTGCAATTGTATCAGATTTCGAAAATTTGTTAAAAATGGCCCTAGGCAAAATTGGAAAAACAACACTTATGAAATTTAATAGCATAACAACCAATAACGTTGGTTTTAAATAATTAACTCGAATATTAAATATTTTATCATTACAGTCCACTGAAGATAACGATTTAGATTTGGATTTAGATCCTCACCATGTTGCAGCATTAAAGTATGCACCCATCACATCGGTGGATGTCGAAAGAACATTTTCAACATATAAAAATATATTGTCAGATAGACGGCAAAAATTCAATGTGGAAAACTTAGAAAAACATTTGATTGTCAACTAGCACAATAAGAAAAGCATTAAAATATTAATTCGCTATTCAATTTCACATGCCAATAATAATCTTCATTTTATAATGCAAACTAAACCTAAGATAAGTGAGAAAGTAAAGAATCGTCATTTTCTTAGGGTGGGTTTATAGAAAGGAAATCAACTATTGAATTACGATTAACTGTTTATTTGAGATTAAAATTAGCGTTGCCTTAGTTTAACAATTTGATTTGGCAACACGAATTTTAAGCTCAATCAAATAGTTAATCGTAATTAAATATTTGATTTCCTTTCTGTAAACCCATCCTTAGCTTTGCGTAATTTCATCGGTTTCGGCTGGAAAAGCTACCTTCGGTCGGACTTCACTAATCATGTCACTTGACGTTGCAAATTAACCGCTGGAAAGAACGAAGGAATAAATAAGTCTGCACGAAAGTAATTGCGTATTAATCGTGTCGGTTAAGAACGTCAGGACATCCCCTGACATGATTCCCGAAGGAAATAAAGAATGTCGGCTAGTCATCTCATACTACTCTAACGCGCATTCTTTCATTAGGTGACCATACACCAGCATTCATTCCTGTCATTCTTTCATTCGACACTCTTTCCCTTCAAGAAATTGAAACGAAACAAATCCTGTATTATTGTATTAGTGGGTTAGAACAAATCCTGTATTATTGTATTAGGGGTTAGAACAGGATTTGTTTCGTTTCAATTTCTTGAAGGGAAAGAGTGTCGAAGGAAAGAATGCCATGAATGAATGCTGGTGTATGGTATGCTATTAGCTAAGCATACTGAATATTTGGAATGAAACACAAATCTTTACGTTCTAAAGTAAAATGATCGGCTGAAGAGATAATTCTAAATAAAATGACAAAATTTAGACCTTAACCAACACGCATTCCGGCGGGTTTAGTTTTATAACGGAAAGCTGCAAGGAAAAGTAATTTGTATTAGTGGGTTCTGAAATGATTATATTCCTAGCGAAAATCAAAAGGACACTCCTGCAGTAAAGAATGGCCAGAAAGACAACAAGATTCAGTTTGTGTTAGTGGGTTAGAACAGGATTTGTTTCGTTTCAATTTCTTGAAGGGAAAGATCGTCGAAGGAATGCTGATGTATGCCTAGCTATTCACAATGCATTCGTCAGATCCTCTCTCCCTTTTAAGAGGTAGTTTGAGGTTGTCACTTTCGGTATTTTATGGTAAAAAAATGTAATAGATGCATGCTAACTCTTAAACCTCAATTACTCGAAAATAATTCGGTTTATCGAAATGCAGCAAGGAACCTTTTCGTGCGAAAGAATCTAAAAAATATTATCTTTATAAATCTTTGACGAAATATGTAAAGAATAAGAAATTATGGATAGAAAACTGAAAAATCACCCCTTAAAATAGCCTTTAAAAGGGGGGGAGGATCTAACAAATAAGTTGTAAATGCGCACTTATACCCGAGTTTAAAATATTAGTAAGGATAACTTAAAAATTAAAAGAAGATACTGCCAAAAAAACAATAATTTCCATCCCCTTTTCAGGGCTTATAACTCCCTTATTATTCACTTTTGGATAAAAATTTGTATGAAAAGGTTACCTTATTTTTTGATGTTCTATTCACCCTGAAGTTTTTTGAATCACCGCGTATAAGGTGCGTTCGGATATTTGTTCCGAATTGTCCTAAGAACGATGCGGTACTTTTATCATACACGTAAAACAGAGACAGATAATCGCAAAAGTGCGAAAAGAGTAAATATGTAGAGTGAACGGAGTTGGAATAACCGAATTTATCTATAGTAGCTATAATTTAAGATAATTTGCAATGAGACGTAAAGAGATGTCTAGAAATGAAATATTCAAAAATATTTTGAAGAGGGAACACAGTCTGGGGAGTACCTATTTAACAATTGCATGCGCTTTCGAGTTAGAGGTTTCAAAATGGAAATGATATCATTTAACAATATTATATCGCATGGTTTTGATATCTCGTTTCACTATGAAAATGTGGCCTGTTCAAATTAGCCCGAATCACCCCGTATTATGTGAAATAAGGACAACTTAAAATCTATGGTCCTTGTATTTTTTATTCATTCAACGATTTCAATGAGATTTATGCAATTTTCGGTGTTTCAAAAATTCAAACTAATAGCATTTGTTTTCATTTACTTTGTACTTTTTATATTACAAAAAAATAATTATTATGTAATTATATTTTATTTTATACAAATTAGTTATAATTTATTTCGAAAAAGAAATTTCATATACGTTTTACGTATGGCAGGCATGGGCATGGAAAGGGGAAGTATCTCCCACTACGCTAAGCAATAGGTCAAACGAGTGTTGATTGCAGCTAGCTTGGTCCCACGAAATATAAAATTGTAGACGGCGGCGGAGCGGTGTATTCGTTTTGATGCTGTTCATATTGAATTAAACCGAAAATTATTATAAATATTAAAAAAGTTTTGTGCATTATAAATATTGTTTAAAAAAGGTTTGTTTTTCAATTTAAAATGGTCTCGAACTTGTACGACACTGTTAAACGCTAATAAACCAACATGAACTAACTCGCTCGGCGCTCTCTGTTTTTGATTTCGTTGATACGACTGAGTCAGTTACGTGCGGCGCTTGTTTGTCTGAAACATCGAGATCGTTGCAAATAATTGGGGGTGGGGGTTGAGCTTTCGGCGAGCTCGTGCCCGTCTCCGACGTATGGTTTGACTTTTCCTTTTCAAATTTATAATAGCTTTTGTTGGTAATTTACTAAGAAATTGAATTCCTTCAAATATGGAAAGAAAAAACACTACACTGATCTCTGGCCCACGAAAATACCAAAATTATAGCATTTTCAATTGACTGCCTACTCGTGTACTGAGAGTACCTTCACCTCGTACTATTACATGAGGTTAAAACAAGATGCAAATACTCTAATGGCGGATTTCACCAACGTTACTTAAATTTATTCATCCGTTAAAAATAAACGTTACCATGGTTACATGTGTTGAAGGTATAGGAATAATAATTCTTAATCGATTATTAAAGTTAACTGACGTTGGTGAAATCCAGCATAAGTTGTATAAAAAGTTTAAGCCAGGATTAAAGTTAATCCTAAGTTAGAATGTGACAAATTCTGTACGTCATAGCGAGTGTCACATTCTAACTTAGGATTAAAGTTAATCCTGGCATAAACCTTTTATACAACGCAGCCTAAGGGCCGGTATTATAGCATTAGTTTAAACTGCAGCTTGGCAGTTAAACTTCAGATTTGAAGATATTCCCGTTTTATACCTGCCGAGGACTACAGCTTCTAAGTTTAAACGACAATCGGTGGTTGAAGAGAAACTTAAACTTACTGTTAATATAAGGAAGGTTAGTTTTGATTGAGTTTTTCTCATTTTATTGTCTAACTTGCGTTTAATTTCACACTCATTCTTCTGAAAATGGATTATTATCATTAGACTGATCTGAAGTTTTACCTTTAGATTAATCTGCTCTTTTAAACTCATACTATAATACCGGCCCTAAAAGTGTATTTAGTACAAGTAAATCGAAAACGCTTTTACTGCCCAGCACGCTTTACCTTATCTTAAGTTATTTTAGAAATGCTGAAAAACTGATTCACGGCCTACTCTGAATCATTTTATTTTCGATCGCGTGATAGTAATAGTAATGTAAAACTATGGTATTTTAACATATTTTATACAGTCCTATGTGTATTACATCGTAATACAACTGTAGTAAATAACTTACTACAACTAGTGACGTAAAGTTGTATTATACGCATTTTAAAACAACTTTACTTTTACTGTTGATCAATAAAGTTAGATTAGGCGTAATACAAATAGGGTTTTAAAATAAAACATTTTTACATCACTAGGTATAAATCAAGGTAGATTTAATTTATGTTCAAGAACGTCAACTTAGAAACGAAATATTTTTTGAGTGCTGTCAGATTTCGCTTGCAAACTTACGTATTGTCATTAGTAAAGCACAGATTTAGGTATTTCTAGGTCATTTTTAAGTCGGGCGTACGCTTTGTAGAGTGATGACTCATGACCTAAAAATGCAGCTAAATCCGTGCTTTAGTGATTAATAAATAATTAATTATTTCTGATGAATTCTTTTGGTTTTCGTTCATAGTTTTGGTTTATTTTTCAAAGTTCCGTTTGAATTATTTATTCTTATTGTTTATACCGGGTGCTGTAAAAATGGCAAAACAACGCCATTCTGCAATATTCAGGGACACCCTCCAAGTATGGGAAAAATGTTAAAAAAATTCTATTTTGTGATTCCTTAAAGATATGAAGGTTATAAGATTGGAATTTGAAATTTTTATTATTTACCAATTCTGAATATTTCAACAATTTTTATAGTGAAAGGCATATGTATTTAAAATAATGTTCAACAATAATTTTTATTTAAAATTAATAAAAAATAGTACATATTTTACATAAAAATTATCATAAAAATGATCTGGGAACCAAGCTATTAATTATTAAGTAATTGCATTTAGTTATCTATGAATTTACGTTGACTGAATTTGTATTATTTAATATCAGTTGACAGAAACATAAATATAAGGTAGATTTTTTTTACATTTTTCCCATGCTCAAAGGATGTCCCTGAATAGTGCAGAACGGCGTTGTTTCGCCATTTTTACAGCACCCTGTATTTGTAAGAGCAAAAATCAGAAATCAAACTGATGTCGACCAAGCTTGATAAAAGCTTTCACAACCGTGTCAGCTTTGCTTTAATAGTGACGATGTTACCTGAAACAGCGTCCTCCATTAAATCTCATATGGTATGCGAATTACAAATGAAGGTAAACGGTGTTGCTAAATAATAATAATAACTTAGACGTAAAATTTTGCCTTTCTCGCATGTTTTTTTTGTAAATTCTTTGTTGCTAAAGGTTTTGGAGGTAGAACAGCGTACTCCTCTGGGGGAGCTGATCCAAAACCTTTTGGTCGTGTTTTTTTTGGGGCCAATAAATTATATTATTATTATTAAATTGAAAATTTTTAAATTGCTTCCTGCTCAATGTAGAAGTAGCATATAATGTTTTTAACTTCACATTCCCCTATTATGCAACCCAAAGATTAGCGCCTTGCACGTTTTGTTCCACTTTCTCATATGTACCCTGTATACACATTTGGTCTGGCCAGGACTACCTATGCGTTTATCGTGAGTAAATGAAGGATAGAATAGTAGAAACCGCATGAGTAAATTAAATAGCTACATCAATCGGCGTTGCCGATTGATAACACGGGCCACGCTCCGGCCGCCACATTCCTACCTTCGCACGCAACATTGTAATATCTTTATTTCACTTCCACACAAGTTTCAATGAGCCTCTCCTTCATTTACTCACAATAATCGCATACGTAGTCATGGCCAGACCAACTATGTATGTAAGTTTCTATTTTAAACTGACTTTTCGAATAAAACTATAATGTCTTTATAGTGTTCTAGATACTATAAAAATATAAATGATCGGATCGTCAAGTTTTCTAATTAAACGATTTTAATGAAAAGTTTTAATCGCGACATCTTGCGATAGCTTTTTGATCTAACACTGCAAAATTTTTGAACGATTTACACTATCTATGAAATTAAAAATAAAACAACTAAAATAGATCAAACGAATTAATAATTTATGTAAAAAAAATAAAATAAAATAAAAAATTAGAAAAATCAATAATCAAGGTGATATTCATTATTAAAATTGTAAACTTAAACTGTTAACTACGAGCCCTGCTTCAAAAGTATTCGCCTACCTCCCTTTGGTAAAGAAAAAGACAATTATTACATTATTCAGTGGTAGATTATTTTTCTAGAATAATAATAATAATAAATAGAAATTAAACGTTTTTAAATAAAAGTTTTGATATTTAAATTCTAATAAAGATTTTATTTTCAAAAACAGCTATACCAGCTAGGCGAATACTTCTGACGCAGGGCTCGTATATAAACTAAATACTCAAATTTAAAGTTGGTTCTTGTCCGATGAAAATTGTATCACAAAATCTTTTAACCGGTTAAGAGATTTTGTGATATAAATACTCAAAACAAAAAAAATTAACGGATATGTCATAAAATGTTAATTTTAATTTTTCAGTTTCAGTATTTTAGTTTTAATTATTTGTAAGCAAGTATCCACTTGCTTTTCATTTTATGAAATATCAGTGAATTTTTTCGAGCCAATATGTCGATAGGTATTTTTTAACAAAGAAGCAAAAGCTGTGAACAGACCGAACGTCGGCTTGTTTGTAATAAGATAGGAGCTTTCTGAGCGAGTCCCAAGAAATTTGATAGAAACCATTTAACAATTAATGATGAAAAGCAGATATGTATGGCCCCGAAGATTATTGTTTTGTATCCAAATTGTTTAAAATAAAACAAAAGTATATACACTGCGGGACAAAATTATAACCGCACTAAAATTCTTGTTATAATTCGCCTTATGTTGGGAGAATTTAACTGGGAATTTTTTGTTGAAAAAATTTTTTAAGAGAGCTTTATCATTTCAACGTTAACAAACACAACTACAAAAATAAATGAAAAATTGAGAGAAAATTTGAAAAATGTACTTTTTTCGGTGAGACTAAACTCTAAGTGCGGTTATAATTTTGTCCCGCACTGTATGTTTTTTATTGAATGTAAATTTTGTTTTCTAAATACAAACAGCCTGTGGCATTTAACCGGGTCTCTTCAGTATCGCCGTCCCTATTGAAAATATGGAAAAATTATTTATACAAAAGTATCATTCTTTCAAGCTCCGCATAATTTGAAATATTTTTTTTTTAAATATACAGGCTGTCCCAGTTTGGCTGTACGATGTGTAACTTCGTTATTTTAAATGGAACATCTTATGTTTTATAACGAATTTGAGCTCGTCAGGTTATTTTAGGGTAAGTTTGATAAGGGTTCCCTGTACCTAAGACCTACGGCTTTTAAGGTATAGGGCTTTCTTTGCGGTTTTCGGAAAATGCAGATCTAACTTTTATAATTAATATCTCATTAACGAAGAAAGTTAGAATGCGGACATTGTGGTACTGTTACAAGCTAAGCGGAAGGTGTCTACCGCAGTAACAAAATTTATTTTTCATTAAACAGGGATTCAGTAAAACTATTTCCATTTCGACAAAAATAAAAGGCAATAACTTTTGTTTTTTAAATGGAACGTATTATTTTCATGTCGTCGTTAGATGCCTCATAAAGTTTTCTTTCAATTAGCTACACACTTCCCTATACCAATTACTGACGGTTGAGGAGATATTTAATATTAAGTCAATTTTCTAAATTTATTATAAACTCTGCTATATGTATTAAATGCATACATTTTGAACACTTATTGTAAAATTACAAGACATCTTAGAATTATTTTGTTGTTCCTACAGTTTTCAAAGGTTTCGTATTTATTTTGGAAAACCAATATTTAATTTTGTTAATTGTTGCTGTAATATTCAAATATGATTAATAAATATTTCATCAATAATGTGTAGAGCGCGCTTTATTCTGTTATTTGACTTAGAACAAAAGTTAAACTTAAGTACAAGAAGTCTTAGGGCCAATTGTATGAAACGTAGTTAACCACACGATCAAGTTAATTGTGTGTTTAAGCAATATCACTTGAGAAAACTTAACTATACTTAAGAATACCAATCAAAATTGTTTCTCTCGTTACTGTTTAACCCATCACAAGCCTTAACAAGTATGGATTTAAGTAATCATGTATTTAACAATATTTTATACGACCAGAAGTTAAAAATTTAGCAAACTGATATTTTATTCAAAACAAGTAAAATGTTTGAGTAAATACTCACTCCTGATTTTAATTAACATGTTAAAATGCAAAAATTATGAAATAATATGAAATATCTTCTCAACCACCAGTAATTAGTATAGGGAAGTTTTTAGCTAATTGAGAGATAATTCTATGGAGCATGTAAAGACGATATAAAAATAAGGATGATACTTTTGTATAAAACATTGTTCCATATTTATATTCAATAGGAACGGCGTTAATGAAGAAACCCGGTTAAATGTCACAGGCTCTATGTATACAATGGCCGCCAAAAAGTTCGCACCACATTAAAAACATTTTTATTATAGATATTTTTAAGAAACTTTTTGGGTCAATAGTTTGTGCATCTTCGATAACCAAATATAAGCAGGACAGATCCGGTGAGCAATTCTTAGTGTGGCTAAAAATGGCGCCTACTTAAAAATACGAAAATTAAAAAAATTTTATAATTTGGAATTGTTGGTCATATTACACAAAAATTTTGTAGGGTCCGATAAGTTTTGAGAAAATATGTCGCTTGGTACACAGACAAAATTTTCTGCGGCACAATATTTCAAAAAAAATATTTATCATTTGTTCAAGATGCGAAGCTGTAAATGGGCATTTGGTATTTAATTCTTACGAGTAGTTAGCCTACTCATTTATATCCATAAATATTACAAAAAATCAAATTTACTCTTGGATTCTTAATTGTTGCATGCAAAAGAAAATTTTAGTCTATTTTTCACGTCTCTGATGCAAGGGTTTTTTTACATAAAATTTTGTGTTATCAATTTTGATTTCTTGATCATGCAATCCTAATATCCCAATTTATCGTAAGCAGACTGAACATTGCACTTTTTATTTTAGATCCGTTTAATATCCATACTTAAAATTTTTCGTAATAGTAAATATTTTATGGCTCCTATGAAAAATATCGATTTTACGTACGGATATTAAACGTATTCAAAATAAAAAGTACATGCAATTCTTGCATTGTTCGGTCTGCCTAGGCTAAATTGGGGTTATTAGAATTGTATTATCAATAAATAAAAACTGATAACACAAAATTTCTTGTAAAAAAATTCTTGCACCACAAACGTGAAAAATCGTCTCAAATGTTTTTGTGCATGCAACAGTTAAGAATGTCAGAGCAAATTTGATTCTTTTAAATATTTTTTATGGGTATAAATGAGTAAGCTATTTACTCGTAAGAGTAAAGCAGGGAATACACGATCCCACATGTCTTAACACAAGTACGCGCGTACATGTTCGCCGAACATCAACGTGCGTGTGTTGGCTCCAAAAACGCTTCGAACATGTACGCACATACAAAAAGTCCGTCGAATTTGTTTTCTGGTTTTCCTGAAAACAAGTGCGTGCGTTGATGTTTGTACATACATGTTCGACCGTGTGGTTGCCAAACGCACATGTTCGCTACGGACTTACTCAATGCAGTACGTCGGCGTCGTGCATAAGCTTTTCCATAGCACCTCAAAACAGCCAATTTATGATTTTTAATAAATAACTTTCCGGCAATGTGTGGTGGCAGATCCTGCAATTGGAACTATTACACTGGGGATTGGCTACAGCTTTATCACTTTCAGATAGCTGACGGCTATTATTAGATGTACGCCACTGCCACCAAACATAACTCTTTGGACATCGTCTTGGTTGATAACTGAACTATGATGTCCTACGACATGTTCGATCGTGTGTAGTATGGTACTATTTGACGTTGATGTTCGGCGAACATGTACGCGCGTACATGTGTTAAGACATGTTGGATCGTGTATTCCCTACTTTAAATACCAAATGCCTACTTACTGTTACACAACTTGAACAAAACTAAGAAAATGAAAAATTTTATTTTATTTTTTTCAAAATACTATGCCGCAGAAAATTTTGTCTGAGTACCAAGCGATAGGTACATTTTGTAAAAACTTATCAGACCCTACTAAAATTTTGTCTGAAATGTTTAACAGTTCCAAATTAAAACATTTTTCTAATTTTCGTATTTTAAATAGTACAAAAAAATTTGTTTATATTTGGTTATCAACTTATCAAACATGCACAAACTATTGGCGTAATAGGTCTAAAAAAAATCAATAATAAAATTTTTTCCTTATTTACAGTTGGTTCTTGTCCGATGAAATTTGTATCACAAAATCTTTTAAGCGGACACTAAATCGCGCATTATACACGTTTTCGTTTCGCAGTCGTTCGACAGCTTCGTCAGAAGTGAAAAATATTTCGACTGACTTCGAACGACTGCGAAACGTAAAGTGTATAGTGCGCGATTTAGTGTCCGCTTAAAAGATTTTGTGATAAAAATTTTTTCCCATATGGTGGGAACATTTTGGCGGTCACATTACTGGTACACGGTACTAACTTTGAGTTTTTATTAATTTTTCCAAATTGTGGCAGTTTATCACTGGCGTAAATAATACCCCCGCGACCGCCGCCGTGCGAGGGCGCATCGAACAAGAGGAAGAAAATAGTGATTCGTTATCATTCTGGACGCAATAATTCCAGTTGCGGGGAGGCGTAGCGTCTCATAGTTACGCCAGTGCAGTTTATCTTTAGGTGTTGACATTATTTAGTTTTCTGTTTCAAATTTAATCATTACAACCGTAACGACGAGTTTTTCGAAGAATTATCATGTTTTTGTTTTGAATACATAATTTATTAAATTTCCTTAATCACTAGTGCTGCCGGGATCGGGGTAGAATACAAAAAAAATTACACATTAATTGTTTTTGAGCAAAAACAAAGTGTTCAATCATATACCCAGTACATGTAAATACAGAAGTTCTGTTTTCAGCCACACTTCCGAAAACACCCTATACATCTAGAGTATGTCACAGGATTAGCTGACAGACGGACATTCTTTCCTGCCCGATTAGCATGGAGAATAATCTCGCACGATTAGGACATCCAATTTTTAGCGCGACTTACAGCCGATTTCTTCATCGTGTTTATCCTAAGGTTAACTTATCTAACAGTTGGAATGTGTCGTACAGTTGACCGTACGCATACTATGTGTCACATTCTAACTGACAGATAAATTTAACCTTAAGATAAGGCGATGAAGAAATCGGGCACTAGTCCACAAATGACACGAATTTTTATGTACGCTTATCGCATTCGTGGCAAGCTGCTAGGAAATGATTGTTCGTTAGTGGTTAATCCCATGTCTTTTCTCAAAATTTACCAACACAGATATTAACCAACACTCTTTCCTTCGAGTTTGGAACGTCACATTCCAAACGCGACGAAAAGAACGTACGTCTATGGCTACCTATTGAGTTTACACGAGGAAAAAAAATTTAATTTTACAAAATACAATATACAGGCTGTCCACCGAGTGCCGCGGTCTTTTCTACCGTCTATAGTATCTTCTGTTTTGATTTGCTGATAAATCAATGAATATGTTTTACTTTTTGTTCAAAGTAATTGAATATGTTCCTGTTAAAATAATTCCGATTTTTCTTTACTTTGAAAATATCTAAATAACGTTAAAATAATAATTCTAAAAAATAAAATTTAGAATCATGTTGCCGTTTGCTAGAAAATAGGAACACAGTTGCTATGATTTTTTAATTGACAGAACAATTATTCAGATTAGTAGATAACACTACTTTTACAGTTTTGTATTTTTTTATGATAACAAAATGCATTTTAATAATGAAGAGTTACGTGACATGACATACCTACTAGGAAAAGGCAACCAAAACTGTCTTTTGGCATCAAGATTATATTCGCAGCATTATCCTACGAGAAGACACCCGGCTTATGGAGTTTTTCAAAGATTGAAAGAAAGATTCGAAACGCCACGAAACATTAAATACAGTAAAAATGTTATTAAAATAACGTTATTTAAATATGTATGTATTTTCAAAATAAAGAAAAATAGGAATTAGTTTAACAGGAACATATTCAATTACTTTGAACAAAAAATAAAACATATTCATTGATTTATCAGCAAATCAAAACAGAAGAACCGGTCCGAAAGGCTAAATAACGTCAATATTAAAAGAAAAAAAAAATTATAAATTTTTGTCTCACGACTTCTTCAGTTTAGACAAATACATTTGGCGTTTTATGAAAGCTTATTAAAACAGTGTTTCACGAGAGTCTAAATATACTGGGTGTTCCATTTGAACATTTTGAGAAAAATTATCTTTTGCAAAACTCAACACCCTGTACACATAATAACAGATAGACCGAAGCTGTTTTGAAATTCCTGTAGAAAAGATAGTGTATTGAGTACCTACAAAAATTCAACACGAAATGTAAATAAATAACAAAGATATAAGCGATTTTTTACACATAAACATCAATATATTACAAACTCTTAAGTAAAACTTCCTAAATTTTTGGTTATTACCTATTCGTTATGCGTACTTTCGAAATATGTAAAAATATACTGGGTATTCCGTTTAAAAAAATATAACTTTGGTATGGCTCTCAGTTACTGAACACTCTGTATAGCCAAAAATAATTTTATGAAGTAGAGCTGACTGAGTTACATCTTAGCTCGTTTGAATTTTTTTTCTATCTTATATACTATAGACGCTAGAGAAGACCGCGGCACTCGGTGGACACCTGTATACCCAAGATTTTTTTTTAAATTTGATTCAAGAAGTGCACTAACAGTCATAAGGAACAACAACGATGTAGATTTGAATTATGTACTGAGAGGGGTGGTGGCTTAATCTAATATACAGGGTGCCCGGATTTCGTAGGGACAACATGGGTAACTTTTTTATTCGACGAGATAGAGAGATGGTTAAATTAGTAAAAAGGTGCGGGTTCAAGAGCTCGTTGAGAATACATTTTCAAATTTTATTTGTCATGGCCAACTTGGTTAAAATTTAAAAAAAACAAAATTTCATAATTTCTTTTATTTGCCGTAACTTTTTTGTTACTTAGGATATTTAGATGCGGTTTGAATTAATTTGTATGGTAATTTAAATATTTTTATTGGCAAGTGCCGCAAATTAGTTCAAACCGCATCTAAATATCTTAAGTAAAAAAAAAGTTATGGCAAATAAAAGAAATTATGAGATTTTATTTTATTTTTTTTTTATTTTAACCAAGATGGCCATGACAAGTACAATTTGAAAATGGATTCTTAATGAGCTATCGAACCTGCACCTTTTTGCTAATTTAACCATCTTTCTATCTCTTCAAATACAAAAGTTACCCATCTTGTCCCTACGAAATCCGAGCACCCTGTATAGGTTCAAATGTTGTTTTTTTATTTTTTTTTTCATTTTAAAAACACCTGCATTAATGTTGATGTTTTAATTACAGATAATTAGTTAATTATAAGTTAAATAAACATTTCCCTTCGGTATTTTTTTTATATAATTAAAAACAAAACTTTTCCCCTTTTGTAAATTCAATCCAGGGGCATAATGTATATTATTCGATATAGACTATTTATAACTTGTTTTCTTTTGTGAGAATAAGATAAAATTTTTCGCGAATTAAAAAAAAATTCTTACCTTTATGTGATACTGAAGGCTACGAGATTCCAAAACAACACCAACACATTTCTTTTAAAAATCACAGGTACAAGCGAATTGTTTATAAATAAATGAAATAATTTTCACAAAACGAACAAAATTTTACGCGTCCCGACCTGTTCTTCCGACCGCTTATCACTGAACTGCATTGTCGTCGGATCTGTAAAATCACAAAAACTGCAAAAAAAAGCCAGGGCCGACTTTTCTTGATGATTTTATTGCTTACACGTAATGGAATCGGTATGTGCAGTTGTTACCTGAAATGAAATGTTTCTTTTAATAGATGACCTTAATACTAAAGGCACAAAGTCCTGACTCTGCGAGTCCTTTTCAGAATTATTACTTTAACGTAAACAACAGTTTTTCTTTAATTAATTATAACGAAATTCATAACAGCCGAGGCAGGCGGAGATGGCGTTCAGAAACATCGACTTAAATGCTTCCATTTGTCAATTATAATTTAAAATAATTTCAATATTTCAGGACAGATTACACCGACATAGGGATGGCAACGATATATCAATATATTAGAAATATCGATATATTCATGGAAAATATCGATATATATTATATCGATATTATAATTCAATATATTGGTAAAAATATCGATATATTTCGCAAATAACCTTTCGATATATTTTTTAGCTTGTGCAGTTTTAAAGAACAATGAAATCTGTTACCAGTAACTTTATAGTGATGATACAGAAAACTACTTGAAATATTTTTTAATTTCTTTTATTTTTACCGTCACTAAATAATTACAGTACCGCAATCAGCCGCCATTTTAGTGCAAAATATTGGCGCGAAATTTAAATGCTAATGCCCCGTTTCTATAACATTTATCATTATAGCGCGATTTTTTTTAACATGAAACATTGCTGTTCATATTACTATGGAAACTAATTCCAATTTTTAAAAATGTCATTGCATGATCGTCGTCGTTGTGGTCGTCGTTAGGGTTTCTAATGTCATGTCAAATAAAATTTGTCCATTTTAATTTGGAACATCTATCAGGCGAAGAAAGTTGAAAATGTGAAAGTGAAAATGTATCAAAAAGAATTACTCTTGGGCAAGTCACTAGTGCAATTAACAATTTTTATAATCGTTTAGGACATTGCATGGAGGTAAATAAAGAAATTTTTGAAAACTTGTTGTGGTGTTTGTTTTGAATTAAAGAATTTCTTTTTTCCGTATTTTTAAGTTTACTTACTTACTGTTTTTACAAGTCAAAACGACACACCCGGGCATTTTAAATCATTTTTAAAGTTTTGGGTGACAGACGTTAAATTTGATTAAACTTGACGGAAAGAAAATCACTAAAAAAGTCGGCCATTTTAGTGCAAAAACGTGTTTCTTCGTCTTACACATTAATCATATGGGTTGCGGTACTGTAATTATTTATTGACAGTATTCAGTTTACGCCTGCCCTGCCCTCTAGTAAGTAGTAAAGAAAATAAGTTACATTGAACTTTTGCAGAAACTCACAATCATGCATCCCCATAAAATGTATTTTTAAAGATTAGCTATGTAAATCCCCGAACAAATTACATTATTGGTTTTATAAACGGCCGACACAAAGAACCAAAGAACTTTGTGAGTCATTCGTTCTTGTAACGTTTTGATTTCTGAAGTGCGGTTTTAAAAATTATTGATTTTTTTAAATTGTGGCTTATTTTTATAAGTTATTTAATAAAACATCGTAATAACACCACCGAAAAGCAATAATAGTAAATATTATTAGTTCTTATGTTATTCATTTTTGTGCGAGTATATTAAAATAAAATCTGCCTTACTAATAAATTGAAATCTATTAAATATGCTGGGACTTATTTTTATTTACCTTTTTTTTAACAATCACTTAAATATATCGATATATGAATATATCGATATATTTGTAACATATAACGGAAAGGTTACGCCAGGAAAATACAATCATATAAAGGGTAATTAATGGTTTAACTGGCAAGGAAAAATAACTGCCGACGTACGTTTCGGTCTTATTAGACCTCGTCAGGAAGACCGAAACGTACATCGGCAGTTACTTTTCCTTGCCAGTTAAGCCATTAATTACCCTTTATATATTTCTAACGATATATCGAATGTATCGATATATGGTTAACGATATATCATATGAGTCGATATATCGATATATAATTTTTTTTGCCATCCCTATACCGACATCGATTAAAGTTAATTTCGAATTAAGGTGAAGAAAATTCTAGGTTTAATTTACGCTTAAGTTAACAACGGTGTTGGTGCAACTGCAAATTACAGAATTTCACCTTTCCAAGTATTTATAAAAATTATTTTATTCAGAAATTTAGTAGATTTACTTACTTTTGCTTTTGCTAAAACAAAGAGCGGTTTCTTACATTATATGTATTATCAGGTCTATAAGTTGTATTGTATAATTTGTGAAAAATAACAAACTGGGAAATTACAAGCCAAGAAAAATAATAACTGTTTATGTAAGAAATTTAAAATAAACAACAAATAATTGTACTGTGTTGTAAACTGCTTAATTAGATAATAATCAATAAACTAAACTATTCATTAAACTATTTAAAAATAATCAATAAAATAATAATACTTAAAAAAATATTGGACTGGGATTTTATTAGAGAAATTAAAAAAAAATAGGAAACTGTCATTAATTGTACAGAGCGTTGACATATCTCACGTTGTCAAGAAAACTAATTAACATATATGACAAGCAAAATACGTCATTCCATTTTCAACAAAAGAACGTTAAGATGCGTTGAGTTTCAAGCTAAAGAGAATCAAATACCAAATCTAATTGATTACTTCTAATGAAATGTGACATTATAGAATATGCCTATCCACTTTCAATTTAATGACTTGCACATTACACAAAACGTGAATAATTAAAAGCACATGACCGTATTTTTCGATAATCCTTTTGTCAATCATTTTGCGACATATTAAGTTAAAAAAAAATCAAATTTAAGTCTTTCAAACACTTTGTTACCGAAATATTAGAATTTAGTTTTACAATTAATTCTTAAATATTAAGAGAAAAAGCAAATCGATCATTTCTACATTATAAATAGGAATATAATGATCTTAATTATTATAGGTCGGAGATGATGATTAAATTATTTTTAATCTTTTACTGGACAAATCGCATAATTGCTCAACATTTCACTATCGGTTGATAGCTTCGTTAAGAGTGAATTTTTTTTCTTAATAATAAAACTTTTCTAGTTATCAGAAATCTTCATAATGCTGATCCTTGTGAATTAACAAAAAAAATAAGTATTGTCTTTTCATTGGACAGTTCACATCCATCACTTTCACGGCCAATTCACCCCTGTTCGTCAGTTAGTAAAATGACAACCTGACAACAAATACACCTGGTAGTTAGGTACATATTCATAAATTCTAGAATATCTAAATTAAATTAATTAATACAGCCTGGTAGATAGGCCACCCACAAGCCAGAAAGTAATGATCTAATCGAACGTTCGGGACGAAGGAATCCGTTTATAAAAGCAGGATAGAGTGCGAATTTATTATTATTTTATTCAGTAACGTCAGTATGCGAATATAACGAAGAGAGAAGTAAATATTGTTATATTAAGAAAATAATTAAATTATTTCAGATTGAATTGAATTTGAATTCTAACAATATACTACTATTTATATAGGTAATGGGCATGCAAACATTAAAGTTAACAAACATAAAACAGAGAACTAAAAAATTTAAGGTCAATAATACATAGAAGAAATGCACAGTCATTCAGAATTTCATTTTATAATCCGAGATCCCGCAATAATACAAAAGACGACAAATTCATACTTGAACGGTTATCAAAAATTATACAATTACTGACAACTGTAACCAAAAAATCAATCAAAATTCTCACGACGCCCACCGATAGATAAAGTACAAGGCTGTGCCGCCCACGAGAACGTTTCACTGGTACATAATAATGCAAAATTAGCATAAAACTGTTACTTAACGTTGCCACAACTTGCATTTTATGTAGCTTCTAATTACTGCTAACATCACTGAAAAATATTTAAACGCTTGAACAATCGCTTGACGAATAGTTTTAAGACGTATCCATGATGATTTATGAACAAAATCAGCTTTCACAATGATCTCAGAATTAAATATATCTGTCAAATCACTGTGAAAACCAGTTTCGTCTCGCTGACGTTACCATGACTCGATGGATTTTTTCTTTGCAGACTTGGGGGTCTTCATCTTCAGCAAATACGGGCCGTTGCACATCACCCACTTCGACTACTTTGATAATCATAATTCTTTTCGTATTCTATTCCTATTATAATAATAATCCACTTACATACACTCATGTATCTACTTAAATAAATTATTATTATATTTTTATAAAGTACATTGATTTTATTGTAATTACAAACAGAAACTTGATACATAAATTTATGCTCTTACTCTCTAGAACAAAATAACAACATTTATTCACCTCCAATTAAATTTATCTGATGATTCATTCCCATAGTAATTATTGTGATCACAATTGTTACTATGGGAATAAATCACCAGATAAATTTAATTGGAGGTGAATAAATCGGGCTTAATTAATTACAAAAATGAAAAACCTTTTTTTATAAAGCTTGCCTTACCAAAATCTTGGCACATTTAAAAATAAAGTTACAGAAAATAAAAATTGGTATTGCTGGACTTGTCAAAATTAAAAAAAAACGAACATTTTAATTACATAAAAGGCTTGGCCAAGAAAAACAAAAATTATGTCTTCAGCAAACTGTGTCCTATTGTAAAAACCACTGTAGCTGAAGCTTAATTGAATTTTCAAAATAAACTTATGACAACAACAGCTGTGATGACAGTTAATCGAAATCTTTGACGTTCAATTAATTTAAGCAGCAGGCGTTCTCTTTTAATTGTCCACGACTGTACATTTCCATACATTCTTTAGCCCTGGTTCTGCTCTTTGGTCCAATTGGGCACCGCAGCTTAGTCTCTCTCTCTCTCGTAACATCTTCCTCTTTTTCTATTTTTGCACTATTTAATTATTTCAGGTCAAAAGACCTTCACGTTTTTTCTAAAATTATTTCTTTCTTTTAAGTGGGCTTTGTTGAAAATTTTTGTTGTTAATTGCCAAGTTCCCCTCAACCCTAATTATACTAAAACTAACTTTATATCACTAGTGATAGAATTGGAAGATTTAGAATACTTGTTACTTATTAAACAAAAATTCTGTTTTTAGTTACTATTGTTTCTCAAAAATGTCCCTTAAATTCCACGAATTTATTAAATAACAAATGAATTCCTTTCCCGAGTAGAGCCTCTTTATATCAATGTTGCTTCCGAATGCCGTCAGTTCGCGATTATTTCAACACGATAGATGAATGAATTATGTAAACCCCTTATCAAAAAAAAAGTTAATGATTAATTAATTTTAAAATAACTTACCTTAAAAAAAACGAAAATTAAGCTGCAGGAGGAGGCAAAAGTTGGGCTAAGCAAAATTTTGAAAGAAACAAAGAGCACTCGGACTTAAACTGGGTGTTAAAAAAATTACTTATTTTTACGCCATTGTGTTGAAACAATGCCACACCAACGCGGCAGCAATTGCGCAAAAATTTCTCTCATGTAAGTATCAATGAGCTAAGTTATGGATGGAAACACTCGGAAGGCTCATTATCTGTATCAAATGTTACAACAATATTGAAAATATCATGCAGTGAAGTCAGCGAGTTATTTCTGGAGTATATAGTGAACTCCGGCTCCAAAGCAAAAACAGTCGGCATTCAAGAGATCAAAAAATCCGAATTTGTTAAGAGACAAACGTTCCTTACGGTTTTTGTGGAGAGAGTTAATCCCAGGAGATCACAGAAATATTTTCTATAATCTATTTTTGCAGATAATTGCTAACTGCAGTGCTGATGTACTTTCGAACTCTGAATTCACAGTAACGAAACAGAAAGTTAAAGGACACCAAATTCACGATTTTATTATCAGTAAGTTTTTTTTTGCAACTTTTAGATAGATAATAAGGGAATCTAAAAAACTGAAGAGAATTTTTTTTTAAAAACGAAAATAGCGCGACTTAAATTAATAAATAATTAATTATGGAGTCGTTTCAATTTTTCAGTGTTCATTTGTAAACGTTTTTTCTTTTTCTTTTCAATAAATTGACATAGTTGAAATTGGGTGCAAAAAAAAATTTTGTTTTACCACGAAATTCTTTTATTAAAACAAAAGAATTAGATATATTTTTTGCACCCAATTTCAAGTATTTCACCACGAAAACATCATGGAGAAACGAAACACAAATTGACATAGTTTTATCTATCAATTACTTTTGATTGTAATTGAACAAAAGAGGTCATGTCCATTCTCGTTCATGCAAAAATTTACCTTTTTCTTTAGGTAGAAGGTAATACATGGGTAATACAATTAAGTAGATACAGAAAAATTCCAATATTTTAAGTAATACTTCATTTCATTTACAAATTGTGACACTGTGACAAAATGTTAATGTACAATTTCACGTTGTTAAAAATTAATTTAACATATCTGTGTGTTTAAATGTTTCCGAACCGATGAACATGTATAGATTTGAGGCGGTAAATATTAGTTCAACAACAAAACTGCGTTAAAAAGTCAACACACTTCGTTTGTTACTTCAACTCTGCAAAAAAGTGATTGTAACAAATCCATCCAATTAACATGCTTTTATATCTTTTGCAGAGGAAATTTATTTCCTTCTTGGAGTTACTTTTATTCCTTTAAATTTTCACATCATCGTGTTTAACTGCTTCTGTAAATGGTCGTGAGGGAACAACAAAAAAAAAAAAAAGTAAAACCGGTGTTAAATCTAACTCCGCATTTTTATCTGTGTACAGATTACCCCTAAAAGTGTTTGCAAAAATTACTCCTTTACCCCTTGTCATAAGAAACCTCTGAAAAGCATTTGGCAACGCTGAGTGAATTATTATCTGCTTTTATTGACCTTTTTTAAGCTAAAATAAATGTTAAGTTTATTATAGAACAAAAAAAAAAGAAAACAGTAATTCATGTTACTTAACGTCTCTTAATTAATTACTTAACTTTGATAATAATTAATGACTTAATTTTAAAAATATTCATTTATCCTATTATTATGTTTTAGCCTATTATTAAGTGGTAAATACAAATAGCTTTCACACTCACATGATTAGCACAAATAGCATGAACAGTCTTTTTAAATATTACTTTATTACTAAAAAACTTCTATTACACGACTTTACACTAACTTGATTCTCTTTTAATTTCAGATACCCCTCCGCAGTGTTATCAATGTATAACAAGCAGAATTACCAAAAAATTCCTTTTCAACATTAACGAAATCCCTAAAATTTGTTACTACAAATCATTTCTTCACTACATGCCAATCGTATACAGCTGAATTAAGAAAATATACTGCGAAATGACGTGACATGACAAAAGCTGTAAGGCTGTTTCACGAAAGTTAGAAGTTCTTTGACTTATCGATCGATCGATCGCTTACGCTTCCGAGTATTTTAATTTTGAATCTCTGTTTCTATATGTATAGCAACATTAAGCACTTCAATACGAATAGTGACATTCATCAGTTAAATACACACAACAAAAATGATTTACGAACTCCTCACACAAAATTCCCCGAGTTAGCTGGGTATTAAAATGTATAATAAGCTGCCTTATGAAATAAAAAATTGTACAAATATTAAAACATTTAAGAAATCTCTAAAGTCATACCTAGTTGCTAAATGTTATTATTCGATTGACGAATTCCTGCGCTAGGATGAGGTGATAAAACTATTGTTAACTTTATTTACTATTTTTATTTTATCTTTTTTGTTTTGTGACGATCTTCAAAACATCCTGTTGTCTACTGAAGAATAAAGAATTATTATTATTATACAGGGTGATTCATATTAAATGTAACAAACTTTGGCATTTTGTTGGAGAGGTCATTTCAAGTCAATAATGTTATATGTACCTAGGTCCTATTTCACTTCGTTACAGAATTACAACAGATCAAAGTTTTATTGGCGTAGTAACAAATAGGTAAACAAAACATTATGTTATGAACTTATAATTATCATTTAATTTAAAAACAAAACAGAGTGTACAATTTATAACAAATGCTCAAAATGTGCCCCTTCAGCCTGAATGCAAGCACGACACCTACGAATCAATGAATCATAAACACGAACTATGGCATCGTCATTGCGAATTTGGTTGGCAACATCAATTATCCTTTGAAGTAACTGTTCATGAGTTTATTTCAACACTCTAGAGTAACTGTTTCAAGTGACCCCAAAGGTAAAAATCTAGGGGATTTAGATCAGGGACCTCGGAGGCCAAGCAATGGGGCCCCCACAACCAATCCATCTATTGGGATAATGTAAGCTTAGCCATTCAGTTACTCGTTTTCCATAATGGACTGGGGCGCCATCATGCGCTGATACCACATTTGTTGCCCAAAGTGAAGTGGAGTGTCTTCCAGAATCTCATAAAGTCTTCCATCCAGGAAAGTAGCATATCGTTCTACATTTAAGTGATTATCAATAACCTCGATATTAAGCATTGTTAAAAATGCCAGCCCACGTATTAACACTAAAGCAATGCTGAAATTTAACACTAAAGCAATGCTGAAATCTTTTCTGTACCATGGCATGGGAATTCTGGATTAATTAATGTATTTTGTTTTTGGCCATCTGGCCCCCGATATTTAAAAAAATACAAATGTTCATAACAATGCTGGTAATCACGCTGCAGAAAGTTTTTAAATTGATTTTTTTTAATGATAATTATAAATTCAATGTTTTGTTTACCTATTTGTTACTACGCCAATAAATCTGTAACGAAATGAAATAGGACCTAGGTTCATATAACATTATTCACTTAAAATTACCTCCCCAACAAAATGCCAAAGTTTGTTACACTCAATATGAATCACCCTGTATAGTAAAAAAGTGAACTGAAGATTCAGGAGTAAATTTTAAGTAAAAATCATTAAAAATACGTAAAATTAAAGAAAACAAACAAAAGACTTTACAATAGTAGATTGTAGACCGAGGCGCTAAAGTGCTTGTTTTCCAGGTCGAGAGAAGGTATGGACAGGCGAGGCGCAACCGAGCCTGGCCACTTCTCGAGACCTCGAAAACTGCTTTACCGCCATGGTTTACACATTATTTTTTTTCCTACACAACATTATAATTAATTTTGTTAATATCACACAAACGTTCTTTTTCTCGAAGTAAAAATATTAAAATTGAGTTACTATTAAAATTATTATAGATGTTTTAAAACACGGTGTTCTATGTACTAGCGTGGCCAAGCGGTCAAGACGGTGGTTTAATACACCAGTCTCTTCGGAGGCATGGGTTCGAATCCCACCGCTGCCGAGTTGTTTTTTTTTTTTTAATAATTTTAATCCTTTTTAAAACCAAATACCAGTAAAATTAAATAAAAAAAACTTACGTTTGTTAATTTTTTGATGTCGATGAGAATGCATTCCAGAAATTATTGTTGCGCCACCTAGTGGTAAAGCCTCGTAAATTATTTTCTCGGCTAGGCAATTATGTTCATTTTGTCGGGCTAGCGTGGAAACGTTTGCTTTCTCCTCTTTGATGAGCCGGTAAAATTGAATTTTCTACTAGTGTAGGAAAAGAAAGATTTTACAGCGCAATTCAATAATAACCTATTGAATTGCGCTGTAAAATCTTTTTTTTCCTACACTAGTAGAAAATTCAATTTTACCGGCTCATCAAAGAGGAGAAAGCAAACGTTTCCACGCTAAATATATAAGAAAATAAATAAGAAAAAAAAATACAATTTGAAAAGAATAGTGACAAAACAAAGACAAATTAATAAAAATTCAAAAATAATCAAATGAAAAAAAATAATGAATACAAAAGAAAATCGATTTTACAATAGAATTTAATAGATTCATAATTTTTTTAACTATGTACTAAAAAGAACGATGAGAAAGCAAAGAAAATGAAATTGTATCAGAATTTTTTTTAAAATTAAAAGTAATAGAACTTTTAAAAATACAAAATAAAATTTAAAGAACAATAAAAACGAAGATAAAAAAATTCGGCGTGTTTCAACAGAAGGCGCTGTTGAATGTCTTATAACAACGCAAGCCATTTTTTTTTCTGACCGTCCAGAAATGACTGTCAGTTGAATCTAAAGGCTCAATGGATTATGGTTTTTCAACATAACCCGTCAATAATCATGAACCACTTTCATAGAAACAAATGGTAAGAAGATTTATTGACAGATGGCGTCGTTGAATGTCTCACAGTAACGCAATAAACAGTTTTAAAAACATACTTTAAAAGACACTTTGAGAAACTTTGCGTATTCGTGTTATAGTTACAAGGTGCCCACTTTAAATCGTGACTGCTGAAGGTATTAGGAAAGGCAACTCATCAATCAAATCAGAAATAACTTCGTGTTATCATCATGTTAAAAAATCACGGAAGTAGAATGGGTTGCCTATTTTCAATTTTTATGACGTCGTAATTTAAAACGGACACCAACTATAATAGGTCTTTTCGCGGAGACGTTCCGAACTAGTTCGGAACCTTAAAATCCATGCACTCATGAAAGTTATACACTTGAAAGCGTGTTCAAATCGTTCATTATTTCGATGGGCATTTGATTTTAACCGTTCCGAACTAGTTCGGAACGTCTCCGCGAAAAGACCTAATTATTTTGAAAATAAGGTTTCGGATACATAGAACTTTGACTTGCTTAATTAAGGAGTTTTGTATTTCAAAGTATAACTAAAGTGACCATACGTCCCGTTTTCAACGGGACAGTACCGTTTTTAAAGCCGTAGTCCCGCTGTCCCCGAGAGATCATTCGGGACGCAAAAATGTCCCGTTATAAACATCTTACCAGTAAATGACCCGTTATAAAGATCTTAGCTGTAATAAATCAATACTTTCTGTTTTCTTCGGATAAATTATTCAGCGTGTGAAATCAAATAAAACCAAGCAGTGTTCAAGAAAATTTTCTTCACAGAACTACATAACTGAATTAAATTATTTTATTAAAATTACGTTTAAAATTACTAATTTTAATTAATTGTTTAAAGTTATTAATAAAATAGATTTTAATGAAATTTTACATTTTTATTTGCAAAATTTGCAATTTCAGGTATGCATTCGTCGGTAGAAAACTACTCCAAATTTGAGGAAAAAAATCATATCACTTTTTGCAAATTACCTTTTCACATACAAGGTTGTACTCAACTAAAATCATTAAAGATCCTCTAGGTCGAGGATCCTATAAAATAATTGATCTGCGTTTAGGTCGGAAAAATTACATTTATTTTGCAAATTACTATCTACAAACAGGGTTTTACGCAACTGTAAACTTTGAAAGATCCTCATGATATGCAGAGTTCTACTCAACTGTATTCATTAAAGATACCCTAACACCACAAGTAAATAGTTTTAAATTAAAGATTCACAAGATATACACTCGACATCATTTTATCAATAAGTTTAACATTATATTAATAATAATCATGATTTTTAAAAATTTGTAATTAATAAAATTTAAAAAATCTGAGTTCTATTATAAATTATCTTTCTGATTTTTTTATTAATTGCTTAAGAATGTGTACGAAAAGTCAAAAAATACTTAAAATGAAGTTTTTATTTAAAAATATATTTTAAAAATCAAGATTTTTTTTAATATAAATCGATTTTTAATTTTTTTTAATCGTGATTTTTATCAACACTTGGGATAAATATTAATAAACCAATAAAGTTAATGTGTTTATGGGTTTTATTTACAATTTATGGGTTTTATTTACAATTTAATTATAAAATCAAAAAAGTTTGTTTCGTACAATATTTTTGGTTTTTATCGATTCTGATTTAATTTTTAAAACTTGTCCCGTTTTCGGATGAAAAATAAATGGTCACTTTATACATAACCTCATTTTTTACTTCACAACATATGCGAACCATTACATAAGTGGATTTCCTAACTCATAAAAGAGCAACTTTTGAACTGTCTAGGCGCTTTCAGTTTCTTTTTATGAAATAAAACTTTAAAATCCCTTTTTTTGGAAAAAATCCCTTAATTCCTAATGATTTGAAAAAAAACTCTTAAAATGGGATTTATCCCTTAAGGTAGCAACACTGCCTCTCTGTATGTGTTTGTGGTACGTGTTTCCTTCCCAGTGTAGCCAACCCTGTCAAAGTGAATTTTTTACCACGTTCACGAAAATTTCCCTTTTTTCCCAAACCCTGAATCAAAAAATGCCCTAACTTTTCCCTCTCGATTTAATATAGGGCAGCTTCGGACAGGGGGCACCTCCAGACAAACCGAATTTAACACCATAGAGTGCTACAAAATTGGACATTTCGAGAATACGTATCCTACTAGAGCAGTAGTGTCGTGGGCCATTATTTTGTTGAACAACTTTGATTACGCACAATCTGATTATTTGAGAAAATTCATAAATAGAGTTCCTCTTATAACTTTTACTGCAGACATCGTAAGCTTTAACGACTTACAAACAATTTTGAAGTAATATTCATACTGTTTACCTCAGACTTACAATCAGATACGTTTAACAATGCATAATCACACAAAATAGTAGATTCAAACCATATGTAAAGTAATTTATGTATTTTTGCTACGTGGGGCAAGTTCGGACAAATCAGTTTCGGACCAATAAAAAAGACTTTATTTTATCGGTAGAGTGGAATTTTGCATTAAAGACCATTACGTCGCGAATTTCTTGAGAAATTATAAAGGCGGCTTCCGCTTCCGGTACTTGCAAGACATTTCGAATGTTTCCAGAGAAGATATAGTCTCAAAATTACCTACCTAATCCAGAGTCAACTTCAAAGATGTCTTCACTTTGCAAATTTAATGTCAATATTTATAGTTAAAAGATTCAATAAACCTTTTTCTGATAAGTACTGTTATTGTCCGGATGTACCCCACCATGGGGCAGTTTCGGACAAACGCGCTTTTTACGGGAAAATATAACTGAATAAAAACCACTGTACTTTTCGTTTAAGATAAGCCCTGAATGTTGGAAATACAGGGATATCCACATAAACCGTTCGTTAAAAGTTTTCAAGGTTGCAGTTCACGTAGATATTTGAAATTTAAGGAGCAAGGGTTTTCCGCAGAGATCTCTTTAAATAAAATAAAATTGTCTTTGTATCACTTCTGGTTGTACCGGAAGTCGCTATCAACTCGGTTATTTTAAATAGAATGCTATATTTTTTATCACGTTTTTGAATTCTACATGTAAAAATATGTTAAATTGCAATACATTTCCCTATCTCTAAAATGCATCATTTTGGAGATATTTTGAATTTTCTTAAAAATTTGGATTCTACAATCTGACTTTCAAAAAATTATAACACAGCTGTTATTGAAGCAATTTTATTTGTAATAGCTAATATTGTAGTTGAAGCTTTAAGGTTCTTAAAAATTCCATCAGCATAATCTATTAAGCTACAGGGTGTCTAAAACGTACCGCTCCACTCGAAGATATTCAAACACAGAAAAATACTTTTTTTCAAATGGAATGACGGATATTTTAATGCACCATTGTATGTGGAATCAAATGCTGCGTCGAACTGTACTAGCATTCCCTATACCTAACTTTAACAGTTTTTGAGTTATGAAACATTTTCGATTTAATTCATAGAAAATTACAATTTTAATAGGTCAAATATTTTTAATTTTATTAAGATAGCATGGAAATTATAACAGTGATTACTGTTACTACAAATTTTGTAGTCAACCAAAGAAAATAGAATTTGGCAAGTGGAAATTCACAAATTTTAATAGTTCTTTAATCATCCTTCTCTTAGGACGCTTGTGATCTTATGAAACGAAAAAGTATGAATTTCATTACTTTAAATTGAAGAATAAAATAGCTGCTAGTTTGCAATTCTCTGGATTAGCGTGAAAGTATTTTAAAACCATTGTCTAATTATCTTCGTTATTTGTTACTGATCTTCGTACATTTTATTTTTCCAAGTTGTATAAAGTTAGGTTCAAACTATTTTATCATAGGAGACAAGAGGGGTACATTTTATTGAACACACATTCTCTGCTCTGAACAATTTTAGATCATTCTTCATGAATTTAAAAAATAGATTTAAAATATCAGCGTTTGAATAATTTTGATTTTGATTCTCAACTTTTTTTTGCTTTTGCTTAAAATTTGTAGTAACAGGAAACGTTAAATGCAATTGTTTGTTGTTTTCATAACTATATCAACAAAATTAGAAATATTTAACCTAATAAATGTAAATTTTTATGTATTAAACCAAAAATATCTCATAACTGAAAAACTGTTAAAGTTAGGTATAGGGAATGCTAGTACAGTTCGACACAGCATTTAAATCCACATACGATGGTGTATTAAAATATTGGTCGTTCCATTTGAAAAAAAGTATTTTTCTGTGTTTGAATATCTTCGAGTGGAGCGGTGCGTTTTAGACACCCTGTAGCTTAATAGATTATGCTGATGGAATTTTTAAGAACCTTAAAGCTTCAACTACAATATCAGCTATTACAAATAAAATTGCTTCAATCATAGCTGTGTTATAATTTTTTGAAAATCAGATTGCAGAATCCAAATTTTTAAGAAATTTCAAAATATCTCCAAAATTATGCATTTTAGAGATAGGGAAATGTATTGCAACTTAACATACTTTTACATGTAGAATTCAAAAACGTGATAAAAAATATAGCATTCCATTTAAAATAAGCGAGTTGATAGCGACTTCCGGTACAACCGGAAGTGGTACAAAGACAATTTTATTTTATTTAAAGAGATCTCTACGGAAAACCCTTGCTCCTTAAATTTCAAATATCTACGTGAACTGCAACCTTGAAAACTTTTAACGAACGGTTTATGTGGATATCCCTGTATACGAGCCCCGTCAACTATAAGTTCGGACACTACGATTTTACTTATTTCTTGGCTTCTTGCGAAATATGTATATGTATAAAAAGATGGTTTTTGCATTTATGTCATATAATTTATTAGTGTATAAAATAAAATTCCAGAAATAAGCAAGAATATGTATTATAAACAACTAAAAATGACTAATTAACATTGAACTATTAAAAATTAAAATTGAGTAACATCGCCCTTTGCTCTTACAACAGCCTTTATTCTATCAGGCATGGTGTCAATTAATTCCTTGCACTTATTTGGGGTTATAAAGTTCCAAATTTCTTGAATTTTTTCTCGTAATTCGGGCAATGTACGTTGTGGTTCCGATCGCAACCTTCTTTTCATTATTCCCCATATCGTCTCGATAGGATTAAGATCGGGGCTACTTGAAGGCCATTCTAAAGTCTGTATGCTATGGTCTTGTAGCCATTGCTTGGTAGCTCTTGCCGAATGGCAGGAGGCACTATCTTGTTGAAACGTATATGTTTCACCGGTCGATAATAACTCTATGGACGAAAGCATACTTGTTTCAAGGATCTGTATATATTTTTGGCTATTCACTAAACCGTTAATAAAATGTAGCTTCCCCAAACCTCTGCTAGACATGCAGCCCCATACCATCACACTTGCTGGAAATTTAACAGTTCTTTTGAGGCAATCTCTATGATATGCTTCATTCTTGTTTCGTATCACCCGTTTCCTCATATCACCCACACACACTTCAAATCTAGATTCATCACTGAAAATGATGTTTCCCCATTGCCTCTCCGTCCAAAATAGTCGCTCCTTAGCCCACTTTAAACGATTCTTTTTCTGCTTTATCGTTAATAATGGTTTTTCCTTTGTCTTTGAAAAACAAGTCTCTGCATTAGCATAATTAAGACAAAGTATTAAAAGATAGATACCTTATAAAACTTATAACAGTTTTTTCTTAAATATTTTCGGGTGGTTTCTATTGACACTGATTTTCCAAGTTTTTCAGACCACAATTTACTTAGATCACGTAAATTTCTTCTTCGATTTTCTTTAACAACATTAATCAGTGCTCGAATATCACGTTGTGTAATTGTTGCTGGACGTTCTGGACTCTTTCCGCTATCTAACGATCCCGTTTTTTTATATTTCTTAATAATATCGGCAACTGTGGCAGCTGGCAGACACAAAGTTTTTGCAATTTTTCTCCCACTTTGTCCAGATTTATGCATATTTCTAATTATTTTACGAATTTCAAACGACAATGCTTTTCCACGCGCCATAGTTACAAAGTAATAAGAATTTGACGTTTATACCTGTTCTGTAAATACAAATAGGTGATATCGATACACTTTGTTAAATCAATGAGTACTTGATGTTATTATTTATTGAATAAATAGAAAGTGTCCGAAGATATAGTAGTCAGAATTTATTACAGGTAAAATTATATTGTAGAAACTGATAGAAAATGTAGTTATCTTTTTAATATTTTTTTCCGTTGTAACATACTTATATGATATATAATTCAAATAGTATGTAGTATTTTAATTTTATTAAGAAACTTGGAAAGTTATGTGAGACGAGAAGGTAAAAAGTAAAATGTCCGAACCTATAGTTGACGGGGCTCGTACTAAGGTATCTGTGTGACTCGAATTAAAACCTGAATTTTCTCTTGGCTTTGAAATATTAATTTTTGAAATTATGTGTCCGAACCTGCCCCATTTTCCCCTAAGCACAGAAAATAATAGATCTCTCCAGATGATAGCCAATGACAGGAACGAACGGACGCTTTAAAAATAGTAGTGACATCTATTAAGTACCCATTTAATAAGATTCGAAAACTGAACATTTGTCACAAACCATGCTAATTCCGAAGCTCAATTGGCTTATTTCCCGCCAGATGTCTCTTTTAATAACACAGAAATAAGTCCCTAGGTAGATAAAGTACCGCAATTAAACGCCATTTTGAGTCAAAATAAGCGCGCGAAACCTTGGAAACGCAATTTTAAACGTCCTCACAAGTTCTGTCAAACTGACGGATTAAAAAAAATTATCTTATAATAATTAAAAATGCCGACCTGCAGCATTAAAGATATAAAAATAGATCCGAAAAGGGAGTTCGATTATTTAGAATCCCTCAAGGTGTTAAGAAACGAGGCACGGCGTCAAAATTTGACGCATTTATCCGCCATTTTGAGTCAAATTTAGATTTACATTGGCTTAATGAATAGCGGTACTTTAGCTATCTAGGGCTTTACACAGAAATAAGTGGAGCTAGGATGCGAAAATGTGACGTACGGTTATAATACGCTGTTAATTCTCCTTTTAAACTTTGCATGACACCACTTAGTTATAGGATTTGTTTGCATGTTGGTTTACATGTTATTTATATTTACAGGTTTCGGTTTTCCACTTTGCTATTGTAGCGGTAGCGCCACTACGTATTTGGTGAGCCAATTCCTAACTAACCGAGCTTAATTCCCAATTTAGAGCGTCACATATCGTATATGACATCGACCATCTGTAAAGCTCTTTTATCTGTGACATAAAGCATTTCTAAATCAAGGTTTTTATTCAGAAAAAAATAACAAAACAAAAGGTATTCCATAATAATCTCAATAAAAGTAATATGAAATATGAAACGTATACAGTCTATATAAAAATATGTGAAGAAAAAATAATTAATTTTTAAAACTGCATTATTATAAAATTGTTGGTTGCAAGTCGGCAGGATTGCAATGGGGCCCCCGAGCATATTCTGTATAGCTATTTCGGCCCTAATTGGGGCCTCATCAGCAGAACAGTAGCCCGAGAACTCCATTACAACCCCGACGACCAACAAGGCATTATGCATTATTATATTTTAGGCATTAAACATGTTCAAGTGTTTGTTTTAATTCGAAAATATACACAATCAATCTTATTACTGCAGAATGAACTTTGAACACAAGGTAAATTTATTCCAATACGGCTTCTTCTTTTTTTTTGTGTTGATATCTGTGACAATAGAAAATAATTTAGTTTTTTAAATAATTTTATTCCGCATCTCACAAATGTTTCAGCATTTTCCCCGCAAACTGAATTTTTTCCCCTTTTTTCCTTTGTGCAAATTTTCGAATTTCTTTTCCCATGAAATGCCATTAATTAATGAAATCGCCTACGAGTTTGCAACACTGTTCCTTCCACTGTTTAGGGTTTGCTACTCTGCGCTAGGTAGCGACATCTGCTCATAATAAATAAAATCCGTACATAGATAAAGTACCGCCATTTTGAGTCAAATTTAAATTTACGGCTCAATGGCTTGCAGTACTTTATGTATTTAGTGACTTTACACGTAATTAAAGTACCTAGACAGATTTATCTAGGTAAAGTCACTAAATACGTAAAGTACTGCAATTCATTAAGCCAATGTAAATTTAATTTTGATTCAAAACGGCGGTAATTTCGGTACTTTATCTACCTAGGGCCTTCAAAAAATTAGTGAAAGTTGGCCAGGTACAGAAAGGCGTATGTCGTTCTTTAAATTTGTGACACTAACTACATAGTAAAGTTAAACTAATTTTTGGAATAAAAGAAGAAATAAAAATTAAATAGCAAAATGTGTATTATTTAAAGGTGTTGAAAATAATTATACATGACGCTTCACATTTTGAGTAAAACGGATAAGCATTTCATAAATCACAGATTGGCATTTGCTAAATATCAAGTGTTCAATTGGAAAGTTCATCAGTAGCCTTTGAATTTTCCATAATAATGTGAAGCAGGCCCTGAATTAAATTAAAGTGAAATGTCACTTGACGTTTAGTGTTTTCGTTTGCTGCACTAGTGTGCATTCAGAATATTCGCATCTTGTTTTTACCTCATACATTAATACGATATGAAGAAATGCGCACAAACGTAGCAAACGAAAACGCTAATAAGTCACGTTATGTTATAAATAGAACGCTACAACTGTTTGACAACTGTCATCCGTTAAATGTCAATCGGTTTAGGAAGTCCTTCCTTTTTCTTCCTTCTTCTTTCAACAAAAAATCAAAACCAACTTGATGAACTTTTCAATTGAACACTAACGCATAAGTTTAAGATGAGACGTTCGAATTCGATCGCATTGTATTAAACACAATAAAATGTATTTAAAAAAAAAACAATTCGAATTAATCAACTTCACAAAGAAAATTATTAAACTTTTAAATATTTTTTTTTGTCTTTGTTTTTTATTAAAATATTTTGAGTTGAAACAAATCACAACTTGAAGACTTTAAGACAAATGTGTAAAATAATAAGTTAAGTGCATTGACCACCACAAGCAAAAGAGATGTCAGTCAGGAAATGGGTTGGGCATCTTCGAAGCCGGATATTACAAAGAAACAAACAAACTAATCGCTTGCATCTCCATTCCACAACCCGAAACTTATTAATTTCATACATCGAGGAGCGAAAGTGCATGGATACACAGCAACAATTAGCGCTTAAGCGAACCAGAAGAAAAAAGAGAAGGCCGACAAAGACAACGGATCAAATGTCTAATTAAAAAGAGAAAAACTTGGATTAATAATAATGAGTGCGACCAATTGCACATGTGTCCGAAATATTTCTTTTAATAATAAACCTAAAAAAATAAAATAAAATAAGCTTGCTTAGATGTACTGCATGACGTATCATACGGTGTAGTGTAATGATGCGTAAGTTAATGGAATAATTTAATGCACGTAAAGATTTTTAAATCTTTGATAGTCATAATTACGAAGAATACAGTTAAAGGCAGGAAGTGTCAGATAAAATTATGATGACCTGCGACCTTATTATTTATAACAAAGTAATAATAGCTCTCTACATGTTCAATGGAACGCGAGGTCGACCGTAATGAACAAAATAGCAATTCTAAAAAAAAATATTTAATTGAAATAACAGGAAATGCTTACATTACAGATAGAAGATAATTTATACTACATTTCTATGTACTGCATAATATGGGTTAGTATTTCGTAGGAGTAACGATAGAAGAAAAATTTGCTACAACTGCAAAATTTTTCAAAAACATTTGCAGTGTTCTTTTCCAAAATATTAAACGAACAAGTACTTAATAATTACATAATTATAAATTAATAAGTAATTAATAATTTATCTTTAATTAATGAATTACGAGAAGCTGTTTTACAGAAAACAAAATTAAACTCATGATAAAGAAATAATAAACAAATATTTAATATTTATCGCTAAGTTTTTCAATAGTACAATATCGGAATAGAAAAGCAAGTCAAATACAAAAGCTAAATTATACAAAAAAAGGCTGTATTAACTTCAATAGAAATAAACTAACAAAAATTACCAGAAAAGTAATAATAATGTAAACAATTATGTAATTAAATCTACACGAGAGATTAAGTATTTTTTTTATTTTAACAAAGGAAAATCAAATTACTATATCCAAACAATCCCTTTAAATGATCTAATTTACTGCTAACAGTTTAAAATAAAATTACGACAAATAAATTGTAATTAATTATAATATCAGTTTGACTTTGTCGCCAATTTGAATTAAAAAATACAAAATTAGTATGTCAGTAATATGAGATTCGTAGCTTAGGATTATTATTATTATTATCTATTACATTAAAAATAGACATTTTCTAAAAAAAAATTTATTATGAGTTTTCCTTATTAACGAAGCAAGAAGCGCTAATAAAACAAAATAAAAGCAGAAAGAAGAACAAGACGTAAAAGAAGCACAAATAAGTGAATAGCAAAATACGGCAACGCAAATTATGACAATTCGTTTAAACAATAAGTAATTGGCAAAATTAAGATTTGATTCACAGTTCATATGCCTACAGAGAAGATGAGAAATAATAAGTGTTTACAAAACAAAATAAAAGTAACAAAACTGGTCACACAAACGAATACAACTGAACGAATAAAAAAAGAAGAGAAGCATGAATAGTTTGAATAGCAAAACAGAGCAACAGTAAAACACTTTCAATTTCAATGATATTTTCTATAATTAAAAAAAAAAAAACTACAAATTAAAATGCAAACGCATTTGAAGTCTACTACGAACCTAGATTAAATACTTACTGTGTGCTATTTTTTAAGGTAAAATGTTTAAAGAAAAATATCTCACTTTATGAACATTTGAGAAGAAGATATCATCGTAATTTTTTTTAAATTATAGTTTCTTAAAGCTAAAGGATTCTTAATTTTATTCATTTTCTATTTTTCTATGAACCACTCTATATACAACAATAAAGTAACTAATTTACCCTCCAATACAGTCTTTCTGCAGTAAAAGAAATAAACATGATTTCCAAAAGAAAAATTAAAATATGTAAACGTAAAAAATATTCTAATATTAATTAGTAGGATAGCAAATATGTATGTATATAAAAAATTTATTGTAAAGTTGAATTCCTTGGAGATGCAGTTAATTAAATTTACTGTGATTTACCAGTAAATATATCAAAAATTATAAAGTTATTATTACCAATAAAAAATACTACACAAGTACATAGCGATACAGTTTTCTTAATTGAAATTTTTACATAATAAATAATAGAAAAAATTGTCAACTCGGAGTAATGTGAGTGTTTTAATTTTTTTAAAAGTGCTTCTGATCACGACTGCGAACTTAAGGAACCAGTGTTGCTAGAACGAAGACATTAATTCTTTTTCTATTCCATTTACTTCAAAATGCAAAAACTATGATTAATTGTTTTCTTAATTAATTCAATAATAACTGTAAATTTCGAGATTGTTTTTTGAATTTGGGGAAACAAACCACAATGAAGATATGTTCACATGTTGATATTTTCAATTAGATTTTAAGTTCTTTCTTTCATGCAATGCTTTCTTCTAAAAAAAAATATTTATTTCTCCTAAAGTAAATTGTCTCAAAAAAAAGAACACAAAAGACGAAAATCTTTGAAGCAATTCTATCCAATATTTGAAAACAGTAGTGTTGGTATTTTTCTGGTATAACTAAATCTGGTTTAATGAGACAAAGTTGATGATGCTCGCCCCAAAATGTCTCAGTATCAGTTTTGAATACGTAAAGATTTGAATCATGCTTCTTTCAATACTAATCCAAAACAAAAAAAAAATGAAAGAAACACATTTTCTAATAACTGTTATATTCGTATGAAAGTTATAAATTAAAACATGAATTTTTGCTTCATCTTATAATCAGAATGTATTATAAATGCAATGACTAAGGCAAAATTCATTGATTTCACAGAGACTGTGTTATTGAATGTGTTTGTTTCCTTAAAATCGAAGGCAATATTTTGTACAGGATAATCTACAATAAATTATTGTAAATACTTTCCCTGGACATCAACAGACCTTACATTGCAATAATAAGATTTAACAAACAAAATTTTATTAAGTATTAAAACAAGCATTTCAGGCAGTGAAATTAAATTAATAATTAAGAGGGAATTATTTCAAAATGAATGTGAATTAAAAAACAAACACTTTGTTCATGTTTGAATTGGCTTCCGGTTGGAACCGCATCACGTTGACTTCTTCTACTGCCGACGTTTCGTTCTCCATTGCAGAAGAACTTCCTCAGGGCTGCTGCTGCTGCTGGTGGTGGTGTTGTTGCTGCTGCTGCTGCTGCTGGTGTTGCTGCTGCTTCTCGTTAGTCGCTGAGACTGCACCACTACACCACCAGCAGCAACAGCAGCCCTGAGGAAGTTCTTCTGCAATGGAAAACGAAACGTCGGCAGTAGAAGAAGTCAACGTGACGCTGTTCCAACCGGAAGCCAATTCAAAACATGGACGACGCGACGGCCGCAGAAGCCTTCAAGTTAAACACTTTGTTCCCTAAAACGAATTAAATTAAATGTGAATTAAAATAATAAAAAACTAGCAACAAACACATCTATTAGATTGAGTAATGTTTTATTTATATTGTGCATTACTTACTACATTAAGATTACTATTTTGTGCATTAAAGTAATAAAGAGTGCTCCTTTAAAAATTATTAAATTTTAAATCATATAATATAAGTAGGTACAATTTTCATTTTTTCATATACAAGGTGTTTCAAAAGTAAAGTCTGCACTTTCGAGTTTCGGTTCAGGAAGCTGAAACAAATCGAAATGAAGCAACGATAAAAGTTCTTCGTTAACGAGTTTTTTAAGGAGAAAGAAAACAACTAAATTAATTTTTATTTGTAACAAAATGATTTTGTAGTAATACAATTAATATTTCCAGAAGTTGATTAATTCAACAGCATCGTGAATAAGAGCTATGACATCTTTGGCATTCATAGTAGGTTCGAAGTAAGCTTTTTGATTAATAAAACCCAAAAAGAAATCTAGAATATTTAGATTTGGTGATCTATGAGACCATGTCATGAGACCACCTCTTCCAATCCACCTTTCAGGAAAGTTTCTAACACGTAAACCACCACTCCATCATTATGAAATCAACATTAATTATCAGACTTCGATTTTCATGTTATCATGCTAATGTTTGCATTTGAAGTAGGGGAAAACCCATGATACATATGGATTTTACTATTACAATTCATTTCGTTATAAAAAAAAATTAATATACAGTCGCACCTCCATAACTCGAACCTCCACAACTCGAAACTCTCTGTAAGTCGAAATTTACTGATGTCCCTGCACATTGTGTATAATTGAAATCTCTTTCTTTAACTCGAAATTTCTACAACTCGAAGTAATTTTCCGGTCCCTTGAGATTCGAGTTATGGAGGTTCCACTGTAGTTGTTTTCTTTTTCTTGAATAACTCGTTAACGAAGGAAACTCGGAACTTCTATCTATCTTCTATATTCATTTCGTTTGGTTTCAGCTTCTTGAATCGAATTCCCGAAGCATGGGTATTACTATCGAAACACCCTGTATAATAAAGAGAATTAAATATTGTGATTGTGAAAATATTTTATTTTGAGATTCTTACGAAATGGTTGTTTTGTTTTTATTTACCTTTTAATATACAAAAATGGTAACACATTCAAAATAAACTATTAACTAAATAATATGTATACATAAAAAGAAATTATAATATTAAAAAATATTTAGACTTTTTTAGCATACTCTTATTACAATACAATTAATGCGTTGGGAATAAAAACGTTTTTTTATTTAAGTGCACAAATATAATACAAAAACAGCAACAAATTTTCAAAGACTTTTTTTTTAATGTTGCTAGTGCCTTAGAATTTTTTTTAAGTAATTCATTGCACATTTATTTTTTCTTTTTAAATGATATACCTACATACATAATTATTTTTCTGTTGCACACATATTTTATTAAATGCAATAAATGCACATTTTATTTTATAAATATCACATTCAAATTGTTCTCTATGGACCGGTATTTCAGTTTAATCTTTATTTTATATCAATAGGAACAATAAAATTGTTCTTATAATTGGTACAATGGGAATAAACTAAAGATTAAAATTAAACTGTAACTGAAATACCGGGCCTCACTACGATAACTTGAATGAAGTTATTGTAGGAATTTATCAACACGAGGGCCATCTAGTACCCAAGAACATACACACACAAGTTAGTGAAATGATGCGCCATCTAAGTAATAATGGTCGAGATACGTTTAGCACAAGTATGAACCACATCGACGAGCTCTCAAAAGTCTACTACCTACATAATACTTACGGTAACCTCCGCTAGATGGCGCCTCAAGCCGTTTAAGTAAAGGTCTCTACGTGGTTTTCTTAATGTTTGTCTGAGCGCCACCTGTAACAAAGAAAAAGAGGTTTCGTAAGAGTTAGATTTTTCACTCAATGGATTGGTTACACAACTACACAAGTACATAAAGTAATTAGTCGCGTTAAGCGCAACTGCGGTTTAAAGAAATGCCTTCATGTTTTCTTTGAGTTTAGATATGTATATGCAGATAATTTGTAGGCCGACTAGTTTGATATAATGTGTTTGTTGTAAGCGCATTAAGTATTGAATGACAATCCGACAAAGCGCGAGATATTCGTGAGAAAGTTCGAGTGCGGTCACAGGAATGTAAACAAGCGACCACTATGCATTCTTGTTCTTGACCTTCCAGCTTTTATTCTGAGCTATGACGTAACACCTTATTACGAAAAGTGCATAGCATGCATTTCTTTGAACAATTCTATTTATGGCCGCATCCTAACAAACAACATTCAACATGTAATTATGTAATTAAGTTATTTTTTATTAAGATTATTAGGTACGGTGCCTGGCAGTTAGTTAACAACATTCGCTGTAATATGTCGGAGTGTCTTTTTAAATGATGAACGAAATTAGCTCCGTCGTGTCTTAAAATAGAATTACGGCGATAAAATATAACTTCATCATTTTTACTTACAGAGGTTAAGAATGAGGAGTGACTCACTCGAATGGCACTTGCAATTCCAAATTCAACGATTTGTGAAATGTCACGATAATTAATCATTTATTATTCAAACTCCTAATTCGTCTTAATGCAACTAAACCCACTTTTATTGGTCACATTGAAAATAATTCACAAACTAAAAATAATCGCTCTTTAAACTACTAGGAAGCGTATAGTCATGCGCAGCATAAGTGCTACAATTCGAGAATTCTGTGAAGCCACAAGGTTTGAAGGGTGAAGTTTGCGTGCAGAAGGTGCATTTTAGTTGCGCGTGACTATACCACTCACAAGAAAATAATGATTGAAATGATGTAAAGGGACATAAATTAATAATTTGAAACTGAACTACCTACATATCGGATCTTTAGTCAGCCTTCGAAAAAAGTCAGCCTTGGAAACAAACGTACTGAACTACACAGGTGTTGTGATTACCGCAAGAACTGTCAAAATAGAAAATCTAGGTTATGCGAAGGAATTGAAGTCATACAATTTATTTTAAAATATTTTCTCAAAATATTTTTTTGCTTTGGCCACTTCCACCTACGAATTTGTGTCGTCCAACAACTGAAATCAACGATTAAAAGCTAGATCTTGTCCATACACGAATATTTTGAGGTTAATCAAATGTTTATCCATTTTTGACATATAAGAAATTGATTATGAGAGGCTACGACTTACGATTTCTTTCCAAGGCTAACTAGAGGTATTTTTTTTGTTGAAGACCCGATAGATTCACAGAATTTTATACAGGGTGTCTCAGGAAAACTATTCCTAACTTTCAGAAGTAGTAGAGATCATTTAATTAAGCAACTTTTATTAATTTTTATGAATAAAGTTAGAAGTTAGGACGAAATAAAGAAAATGAGGACTGGAAGTAATCTCGATGTATGAAGTAACTTTTCTGTTTATTTCTATTAGCTATACAATTTTAATTAATTTCAATTTATTGAGGAAACTTAAAAATTATAAGAAATGTTCAAAATTAGGGTCACAATTTTGGATGCATAAGTTATGACGACGTATGATCTGAGGATGGCATCAAAAGTAATAATAATTCGAGTCATTAATTTCTATTCTGTGTTGCATTTAATATGACCCCAAATGTAAAAATGAATTGGGAGTCATAACTCGGGATCATCCAGGCAAAGAAAAAGGACCACCTTTAGAAGCACAATCGCTGGTTTGGGAGATGGCCCTTTTCCTTGGCCCGCACCATCGCTAGATATGACTCCAATTCATTTTTACATTTGGGGTCATATTAAACCGAACGTCTATGCCAACACAGAAGCGGAATTAGTGGCTCGAATTATTCTTGCTTTTGATTTTGCTTTGTGATCGTCCTTCAGATATTTCGAAGAATTCGTCGTTCAATCGTACATCAATTTAACTTATGCATCAAAATGGTAGCGTTAATTTTGAACATTTCTTATAATTTTTCAAGTCTTTTTAATAAATTGAAATTAATTATAATTGTATAGCTACCTGAAAAAAATAGAAAAATTGCTTTTTACATCGAGATTATTTCTAGTCCTCATTTTCTTTATTTCGTTTTAACTTGGCGTCCGGACATAACTTTGTTGGTAAAAGTTGCTTAATTACATGCCCTCTGCTACTTCTGAAAGTTAGGAACAGTTTTTCTGAGACATCCTGTATACTGTATGTTTCAGGACTAATTTTGATGACTTCATGATGAAAGTATGAAAAAATTCGTTTGGATTTCAAGTTATATATGTCTCATAAAAGTGACACTCAGTGTAAAGGAAAGTATACTAAATATCTAAGGTTTTTCTATTATTCTTAAATATCGTTTAAAGAGAACTAAAATTTCACGCCATTTTTCTCGAAGAGAGAGCGTTTTCAGACATTTTGTCTTAATGAAAGTCCTACTTTCTGAAGTTCTGTCCCTATCTGAAATTGTAAAGATTTAACTTCAATCACCCTGCATAATAGATTAAAAATCGACCTATTGATTTATTAAACAAATCCCGTCAGAAGATCTTGTAAATTTCAGCAATAATGAAGAAATGTCCTTGGGTCCTAGAATGAGGATATAACATACTGATAATTTTATAAACTGTTAGCATGTTTTTCATTTTATGAAGTAGTACTTAAGTGCATGGAGAATATCACAAGAGAGATTGAATACGACGTGTTAGACAACATTTGTAACTTTTATATACAGGGTCTCCCAACACTATATCAACTGGGTGTGCATTGAAGGGCATCGTGAGAGATACAGATTGGGTTATTAATAGAAGAAAAGTTGTACCAAATTAGTGCTTAAATTATATGTAAAAACAGAATAGGTTTTCTCTTGCCCTTGCTCTTGAGATATAAATATTAAAATCGATTATCTTTTTTCTTTTCTATAGTTCTCTTATAATAAATGATTTTCAATTCTGCTTTAACTTTCTACAGGCATTTTTTCTACTTCGTTCAGTTTTAATTCAACATTTCGTATTCAACTTTTAATTTCTTAAATACAACGTGTGCCTTTTCGTTATTGTATTCGATGGCATTTTTTCTTCTAATTGCAGAGATTAATATGCACACCGAGTCAAAACTATGGAATAATCAAAATATCAAAATGATAGATACGACAAGGTTGATATTTTACATCAAGATATTAGCTAAAAAGGCGGATCAGAGCATCAATTAACATTGTTGCTAGTTTCTCAGAAAATGACACCAACTTTATTATTTTTAAAAAAATTTGTTGCGAATCGCAGGATGTCGCGATTAAAACTTTTCTTTATTATTTTCAATGGAACGCCCTGAATCTATCATCTTTGAGATATTTTGATTATTCCATACTTTTGACTCAGTCTGTATACCGTGAATTTATTTTAACATGACATTGCTGTTACATTACGAAACTGAGAATCCATAGCAACATTTACAATTTGTAAATTAAACTGTCCTTTTTAAAATGGAACATGCGATGACAGCTGTCATGAATCTGTTCTGTTATTAGTGATTTGTACTACAAAATAATAGCGACTCTTTCAATTACATTAGATAAGTTTATTCTTGTTTAAAATAAGTAAACTTAAAACAAGGAAAATAAAAATTCTTTAATTCAAAACAAATACCACAACAAGTTTTCAAAAATTTCTTCATTTACCTCCATGCAGTATCCTAAACGATTATAAAAGTTGTTAATTGCATTAGTTACTTGTCCAGAGGTAATTCTTCCTGATCCTGATACATTTTCACTAATTTTCTTCACCTGACTGATGTTCCAAATTAAAATGGACAAATTTGCTATGACTTTAGAAACCCTAACGACGACGATCATGCAACGACTTCTTTAAAAATTGGAATTAGAGTCCATAGTAATACGTACAGTAATGTTTCATATTAAAATAAAATCACGGTATATTTTGTTTTCAATTAAAGTTAAACATGATACTAAACATGAATTTCGTCGTTATAAAAATGTTTTATTTAATAAATAAATTTGTTTGTTGTTTACTTTTCTTTGACATACTAAATATGTACTAGTAACTAATCTTCAAATAATCTCGAACTGCACTTGCTTAGCATAATTTATAGAGGTGCACAACAACTTAAACAAAATTAGAAAATCAAATAATGAAGCGGGAAAGAAATTCAGTAAATAATAATTAAACATTAGGTACTTATAACACAGACACAGACAAAATAAGCAATAATACAAACAAGAAGTAATGTAAATTCGTAAAATTAATAAATTAAAGTAAATGTACAAAACGTCCTATATCGTTTTCGTTCGTAATACATACACCCCAATTCTGTAACTCATAACAATATTGCTAAGTTAACAATATTGTTAAGTGAGATATTTTGACCAATTAGGGCTTAGATACAACGGATTTCTATGTACTGATTGGTCAAAATATCTCACTTAACAATATTGTTAACTTAGCAATGTTGTTATGAGTTACAGAATTGGGGTAATAGTTCGTTGTATAAATATAGATACCCAAAACATTTCTGCAATCTAAAATTCGTCTTCTTAATTCATTTTTATTATTTATTTCGACTGAATATACTTTATTTTTTAAATAACTCCGGAGCAAAAAATCCAATGGACTAAGATTAGGTGATCTCGAAGATCACATGACAGGTCCATTAGTGCTACCGAGTGACTATATTATTTTATTAGATTGGCAGCACTTTTCAAAGTTGTGATGTTGGATTTTCGAATTCAAATAAATTCTTTTATTGTCAAATAAAAAATTAAATCAAAGTTGTAATTAACACGGTTAGTTATTTTACAAAATATTTACAATGTCGATTAGTTCTATAACAATAAGAAATTAGCCAACGAATCGAGCGAAAGTAACGAACTATGAAAACAATGACGAGTTCTACCAATTCCTCAGTGTTTCCAACCTACTAAATTTGCTTCAATCGTTTATAGTCACATGGTCTTTATACCCATAAGGCATATTAGGAAATGTTTCGTTTAAATAATTTGTTGTTATGACAGTATTATGCGATTTGAATATGGAATTAAGGAATGTTTAATTAAAATATATATAGATAATGGTCCAGAAAGAATCAAAGAAGATTTCGATAAATAAATCAAAGATGCAATTGAACTTAAATATTTATTCTAATAGAATTACTGGTGGGATCATTTACGAAACTAATATAACCACTCATTTGTAAGGACACATTTTAGACGACATTCCCCTAGGAAATTATGGTTTCAAAAGCACCAGCACTAAAATTGGGATCAGAGATTCATTCTTCTTAAATTATCACTCTCATGTAAACTTCTCTTCCATACTGGACTATTTAAAACCATCAAATTTTGTGCTATTTTTCGAGTAGATGGTTCGACTTTTTAATATTTTTGTCTACATCTCTCACGAACAAGCAAGAGAAAATCGATTCTGTTATTGAATATGAATTAGTCATTGATTGATGCCATTCTGTATTCCTTACGGTTTAGATCCCTTCCGTGTACATTCAATTTGAAACAGCTTATATACTTCGGCGTATAATTCTTTCGAAAACAGTTCCAGATAGAAAAAGATGTTAGATTACCAAAAAGTGAATTCAAATGACATCCCGAAATATGCAATATATCTCAAAAATAAGTAGAATTTTTAATTGAAACTCCTTATGTCTTTTCACAAAAAAATTCAACAACATCCATTTTATCCCAAAACAAACAGCAAACACTTTATAGCGTTTTCGATTGACTACCCGAGAGCACTCTCAAAGTATTCTCATCTTATTTTAACCTCGTGTAATAATAAGGGATGGAGATATTCTGAGAGTGCTCTAGAGCAGGCAATCGAAAATGCTATTAATATTAAAATTCAGGTGGTTTTTAAGTATCATAACACCAGTTAAAGTTCTGTCTTTAGTTTTCAAAATAATTTCCATCATATAAATGTATAGTCGCAAACATAATTCATAACGCTTACAGAATATCGTACCCATCTCCTTCAAAACTATGAACGTCGAATGCATCCAAATCATCATACATCATTTTAATTAATGGAATACTTTCTAAGGCACAAATATAGAAATTCTATATTATACAACTTCTGTACGGGGTGGTTTATATAGTCTTCCAAAAAATGCAAATATGTAAATACAAATAGACCGAGTGATCCATTTGAAAAAAAAAAAAACCATAACTGCAGTTTATACCTTGCTTATATGATGCTCATTTGTTTACTGTGTTAAATTTAAAAATAAATAATTTAAAGTGGGTGGAAATTGGCACCAACTAAAAACTATTTATATACCTACTGTAAATTACTGCAATCATTTACTTCCGCTCTATCTGTTTGAATTTCCTTACGGTATGAAAGCGTGTTTTTTTAGGGAATTATCCGAGAGATAATTCACCCAAATCCCCATTACGTAAATGCACGAATTATGACAGTTATGAAAGCGGAAACAATACCTAAAGATAGGACCCCCGCCGGTTTTGTCGGAGATAAATTCAGAGAATCCGAAGAATGCACCGTACAACTTCAAACACAAATATTTATCTTCAAGCTATAATCAAATACATCAACTTAACAACTTTACGTAACAGGAAATTCTTCTGTTACACGTGTTAGGTTAAGGCTTACACTGATAGATTAAATTGATAAGAAGCCGACGATAAGAAATCATTTAAAAGACACACAGGAAGAAAAAAATTAGAATAATTAAATTACGTAACGAATTCCGTCTTAAATTACGAACGTAAACGCAATACTAGGAATATCAAATTGCAACATAATTGAAACTAATAATAATTGCCATAATTGTGCAATTTCGATTAAAATTTTAACAATTTTATTTTGCGTGAGTGATTTTAACACGGGGGAAAAACTGCAAAGTTTAAAATTGATATCAAAGAAAGCACTGAATTAATCCACACTGTTCTTTATTTTATTTATATAAGTCAAAGATTTTTAATGTATTTAGAAATTATATTCTCACCCACAACTTCCGAGATTTATAATAATCTAGGTCGTTGTTTTTATCTTTTTACCACCTTTCAAGCCAAGTTGTTACAATACAAGATTTAAATAAAGTAAAAATCGTTGTTAATGATCGAAGAAAAAGTCTGGAACTTTCTCTTCTTTCAACGTAACTCTAAATGCAAATCAAAATTGCATAGTTAAAAAACATAAATGACACGAAATTATCACTTGACTAGATAATTAGTACGTCTACACGACGTTGCATAATTACGGCTTTCGTAAGTAGGATCAGTTCATTTTTGTTTAAATAAAGAACAGAAAAAGAGATTAGCTACTCTGTCTTAAGGCTGAGATAAATTCATCCGTTATTCGACCGTTTATTTGTAATTTTGCTGTCTCTGAGATTTGCTACAAAGTTTATTGAATAGTTCCATAATGTTTTCTAAAATATTTTGGAGTAATTTCATAAGGAAGAAAGTGAAACTGAAGCAACACTCTATGACACCTATTTCGAAAAAGTTTTAGGCAATTTCTTGTGCATAATTTTTATTAAAATAAATAAAATAAAAATTCACTTCAACATATTAAAAGTTTGTTTAAAAAATGTCAGAAAACACAAACAACTACTGAAAAGAAATTTAATGTTACACTACAGAAGTTAAAAAAAAGGTGGATGCGCTGGGCTTCTTTTTTTTATGTGATATTATTATTTTTCAGGCATATCTTTAAGTTTCTTTCTTTACTTCTCAGTACAACAGTGAAATATAAACAAGCGTATGTTTCATTAAGAACCATTACTCATTAAGAACAACAGCACGTAACTGAATAAATACAAAGTGAGCAAAATAAAAATAAATTAACGTAGGCGTTGCGACTTTTAATTCTGGTCGGAGATAGCGTCACTTTAAAAATAAACAAGTTTGAAGAAATAAATAAATTATCAGAAACGTTCTTTACGCTAACAGTGCAGTTTTTAATAGAATGTCTTGAAGGTCCTTGTGGCTATTTATGCATTTCCTGAACTTATAAATAAAAATTCGAATATTTCTTTCCTGTGTTTGTTTTTATAATTAACGTAGATTATTGTCAATAAAGGATTTATGACACAAACTTCTTTCTTTCATATTATATATTTATCTTTTTTATTCATAAATTTCACACAAAGTGAAGTTAATTTTCTGTATTAATATTCTTTTAAGTTTAATCGCTTCTAAAGCGACTTGCAACAAAATAATAGAATGAAAAATGAAAGAACAAAAAACACATAAAGCAACGCTCGGAGAATAGTAAAACTTCTTTGCAACATTGTTGGTTTTAAACAGTAGAAAACATTAAAACAAACGAAGGTAATTCAATTACACACTCGTGTAATAACATAAACAATTACGTGTCAACAGAAATAATGTGCTAGGTACTTCTGTGGATAATTTATGTAGAGGAAGCAAAGAAACGAACAATGGTTGCTGGAACTCTTTTGGTCTGCACATGCGGAAATCTTTGAATGGAACACAGAAACAAAACGAGATATTTAAAAAAAAAATTCGCATTTTAAGTATTTGTGTCGAATTCACACTTAAGGTGCATATAATTAGTGATTAACACTATAAAAATTGCTGCAGCAAAATGTGATTAGGACTATTCTTTTTTCATACTGTCACAGTTCTGGTGAATTTCTAGTAAGTTGAAAATACTTGTAAAATCATGCCTATTATAGTTTTACAATAACAATAATATAATTGAGAACCTTTCCATTAATCGTCTAGACAAAACAAGCAGTAGTCCCATCAATTGCATGGTTCTATAATTAACTCTCCCATCGTGTAACACAATTCACCCTTCCCGCATAAATTTGCACTATGCAGATGAATATTTCGGTAACGAAGTTACAATGGCCAAAGGACTCTCGGTAATTAGTTGCAATCCATTCACTTTTGATGTTTCAAACTTCATTATCTATACATCGTGCATAATTCAATTAGTGAGCAAAGGGCGGAACGATCCGACAGGCTCTGTCTAAAATGGAAATACTTATACATATTAACAAATTTATTCAGTTTCCGTATAATTACCTTGCCTACATTTTAAATAAGTAATATAGTCAGCGCAATTTTCAAACGAACGTATGCAACGCCGTTAAAAATGTTAAGAATTTAAAATGGCGTCTTATCGCATGTTCATTTTATTAAAGCAAGATAAAATCTGAGAATCTGAAGCATTTCGATTCGGGGAGCATTCTGTAAGTGGTCCATCAAGGCTTTCGGGTTAAAAACTTAACGCCAGCTAGTGCAATGATCCGAAGAGTGGCTTGCGAAGAATGCAGTCACCTGAGGAATGCAAAATCAACAAAAGATAGCTAAGTTGGACTACTGACGTTAGTTACGTTACACGTCTTCAGGAGGCACGCAACGCAGACACCTGAAACGTTAATGTAAGTGCATGCAACACAAATGATAACTATGAATGAGAGATAAGGAGATTAAATAAAGTGATATTATAATATGAAAGAGAAAACAAATTTCGCTTTATCAGAAGTGAATGATTTTGTACCAAAATTAACTTAGTATTTAGTATTAACAGTATTTAAAACGACAAGTTCAGAGTTTGTAAAAGAATTAAAATAGAAATTTGGCAAATAACGGAAAAATTAAGAAAAAAAACTATATACTATACGTACTATTATTTTTATACATTCGAGTATGAATTGCACGAAAAACACTGTGCATTCAGTGAATATTCACATCCAAGAAAATAGGTCCTTTTACAAGCAGCAAATGCATTTCGAGAGCAAAATTAATTAATTAATCATCAATGCTAAATTGAATAATAGAACAAGAGGTGTAAGTTAAGAGATTCAATTCTGGTTACTGTACAACCACAAATTAACTAAAAAAAAACTCCCCCGCCTGTTTGTCTACAAAAGAGCAACCAACCATCGTCCTCTGGTTAGATGATGCCACTGACGACACTACTGCTTCACACATATGCAAGAACTAAAAACGACCACCCTCTGGTAAGATGACGTCATTGTCGTCACTTCTTCAGATGCAAGAACTAAAAGGGATGACCTTGCACTACACATAAACCCCTGATTAAGACTTACGACTTTGTTGACACTTCTTAAGGTACAAGAACTAGATAGTGTTACTTCTTCAGCACAAGAAACGACCCCTCTAGACAGATGTTAACTATGAACGATGGTCACTTCGGATGGACTCATGACATCCGCCATTTTTTATTTCAAGGCCAAAGTGTCACAGTATCCCACTTGCTATACCACTGTTCGAATTACTTTTAAAAAAACATGAGGCACTGAAGAAATACGAAAGCAAGAGCAAGGTTGGAACAAGAAGATAATACAAAATGATGGTGACATTTAAGATGAATAAGATTGACAAAAGAAAAAAGAATAGTAAAACTGGAGGCAAATCTAGTGGAATATAAAGAAGGAGACCAAAGATTAAAATTGAAGAATAGCGGAGGTCTAAAGAATAGGTTAAAAACAGGACAAAATAGGAGGAGGGGGGAAAGCAACGGCAGGATTAACTCTCTGCATAGACGCGACGTCCATTCTCAAAAATGCAGAATATTTTTGACAGTGGAATGGACACTTTAGATCTGTTCCAACTACGCTTTGTAACCGTTTCGAAACAGTCACAAGCATGCACTCATCAAGTTTTAAACTGGACAAAGCTGTCAACATCGATCATTATTTCGGTAGGCAACTGATTATGACGGTTTCTTAAACGGTCAGAAAGCGTGGTTGGAACAGAGCTTTTATTTTACTTTGTTCAAAAATACCGCAAATTAATATTGATATACCTAATAAAGGAACCATTGCTTATGTAAACTAGAATGTACTTTGCCTTAAAATAAATCAAAAAACTGCTCATGGCATTCAGGAATCCTTGGCACACTTTGTGTCAAATAATCTAAAGAATGTTTTCTTCACAAATTTTTGATGAAATATGTAAAAAATAAAAACTAGGGATAAAATACTGAAAGGTCACTCCCTCAAACTACCCATTAATGGGGGGAGGATCTGACAAATACGTTGTAAATGCGTAGTTAGGTGCCTTGTACCAAAGTTTAAAATATTAGTTTAATAACTTAGGGTATCCAGATAATATTATCAAAAGAAACAAAAATTTTTCAGTCCTCTTTCAGCCTTATTATTATTCACTTTTGGAAAAAAAAATATATAAAAAGGCGACTTTATTTTTCGATGTTCTTATTCGTCCTGAAAATATCAGGAGACAATTTTTAATAACAGACTATATGAAGTAAGGAAACTGATTACAGTGAAAGCTCTCTTAGGCGGACACCGACCGTGACCAGCAAACTATCCGTCCATTAGAGGTGTCCGCCTAAAAGAGATGCAAATGCATGTAAATTACATGAATGGGAGATTAAAAACTGTCCAGCTAAGAGAGGTGTCCGCTTAAGAGAGCTGTCCGCTATGGGAACTTTCACTGTATATCAAAAAACGAAACATTATATGCCTTTAATGATCTAAAGGCCAACTTATAGGAACGTTGAAAATTAAAAGGAGTTTACTGCTCCCTTATTCCTTCTAAAGTGGTATAACCAAATCAAATATGTCACATACGAGAATAGCTCGATAAGTTTTGCGGCTTGGCAACATTGTTAATTTTGGGCTGTCAATTTACATCATCACTTGCTAATGTCATCTACAATTAATTTTTGAGAGTAATATTGCACGATCACAAAAAAATGCGGAATGTAATTTACTACGATTTTAAATTAGGCTTAACTAGAAGAGAATGTGCGGAAAAGATAAAAACTATTTTTTGGGAAAATACCTCCAAGTCTCTGCCCTGTAGAAAAGGTGGTATAACGAATTCCCCCAAGGACGAGAATCTTTAAAGGACGACCTTCGAGAAGTTCGTACTTGCACAGTTATTTACGCGAAAAATGTGAATATTAGAAGAGGCAAATTCATACAACATTCCTATGACATCAATTAAAAATATTCATGAATCATGATCAACCTGTGTTTCCGCTGGAAACCCGAAGAGGAAGCCCGAGTTAATTAGATTTTAAAAAAATGCTTCAAACAGAGGTCGGTTAAAAACTTCATGTGATATCGTTACAGGGGATGAGAACTGGATTTTCTGTTATCAGCCAGAAAGCAAATTCCAATCAGCACAGTGAATGTTTGCAAATCCTACCTTGCAAAACGACGACGCAGTACATGAAAGCAAATGTTTGCTCTCACGAGCGGGTTACATATGAACAGGTAACACTTGAGGACCGATGAATGGTGTATTTGGTAGCAGTCTACAAAAGATTCGGGAAAAACGGCCTCAATAGCCGCCCAATTCTGCTACATCATCGCGAGCATTCAGCAGCCAAAACTATTGAACTTTAACCAATTCAAAGGCATCGAATTATTGGACTATCCGCCCTATAGTCCCGATCTCGCACTTTGCGATTTCTATTCATTTCGAACAATCAAAACTAAAATGCATGGTTTACGTTTTGATGCTGTCCAAGCGGCAGTAAACGCATATGAGATACGGCTGGAGAAAGTGGTAAATGGCTTTTTTAAATGTGAAAGGAATAAAAATATTTTTTCTAAATTGCACTTTTTACTTACGAATTGCAAAAATTATTGAATGATCCTCGGATAATTTAATTATAAACGGAGTCTAATAAATCTATCAAGGCACTATGTAATTAGATTTGTAACAATCAGAAAGTAGCATCTACAATAAACTTTGAATGAGATTTTAAGAAAAAGGATTGATTGTCGAATATCCAGCATCAATTTATGAAAATTGAAAAGTCGTCTTGGAAAGGATTTTGCAACTTTTGATGTCTTTAAATAAACAAATAAAGATGAAGAAAAAAAATACATATTTTTGTTGTTTTTTGTATTGGTTGATAATACTTAGGGATTCTTTTATTTAAAAAGATGAAAGTAACACGTACAAGGCAAAATGGCAATATAGGAAAATGGAGAATTTTTTAAAATTATTTGATATTTTGACAGTCAAATTCTGCTATAGTCGTCCCAGTTTGCTGGCGGTTTTATGGCCTTGCCAAAAAAGCGACAGAAAGGCGACCGCAGGCCGGTCTCTTTGAAACTGTTTTTATAGCAAGATTATAAAACCGATACAGAACTTGGACGACTATACTGTTGGAACTTCCTCTGTTAGAACCAATAGCGGAACTGTGAGGATATTCTCCCCCACTAATGAAGGAAACTGTTTGACCATTCGCTAGAATTGGCTACTTTTTGATGATGGACAAAGGAAGAAAGGGGTAAGATGAGGAAATCTCCATTACGCCCCAACTATTTTGCCCCGAACAACCTTTAAGTAATAATAATTGCAGGTTACCTCGTTTTCTTAATTCAACCAACTTTGTATCCACACACATTCTTCAAATTAGGAACTAAGTCAGATTTATAACGAAACCATAGGGATGTTTACCTACCTTATTAATTTCTTACTTCCTCGATGACAATTATTAGATAGACGATATAAGAACACACACGATAACAAACCGAATGAATTCATAAAGACAGGGATTGAAATATTGCATTGCCTTTTACAAAAAAAATATGGAAAGAAGAACATCTACCGAAAGGATGGACAAAAGCTCGAATCATTATGCTACCAAAGAAGGGCGATAAAACTTTCTGGAGACCCATAAACCGTACTAAGGTAATAGCCATATGCACCGAACAAATAAATTCAGCTTAACTTTAAGCGTCTCTTAGAAAGTGACTTACCATTAAGGCCCAGTTGTAAATACAATGCCAGCTAAAATTTAAACTGAAGCTTAAACGCACAACAACGATTATTTCGCTGATAAGGGTTTAAGCTTAGGCTTAAAGTTAAGCTGGTATTGTACATCTGGGCCTAACATAATGTTGTGGAATCTCAAATGTCATATTATAAACCTCATTAAAATGTAAGCTCAGCGTAAAGTATTTGGTGCTTATGGCCTTAAGCAAGGTAAGCAAAATTTTGATGCGCATTCTCTTAGAACTAGCTAGAACGAATTAACTACATAGTGGATACATTATTAAGGACCAGTTGTTCAATGTTAGTTTAAATTCACGCTAAAGCTTAAACCCTTAACAACGATTATTTTAACAATTGCTGTAAAGGGTTTAAGCTTTGACTTAAAGTGGAATTGTATATATAACTAGGCCTAAGAGATAACCCAGCGTGCTTTACAGCAGGGTTGTGTTCATAAATTATACCTTCGAGTGCACCCTGGGTGTGTAATCGCATCTTTCTCACTCACAATTTTTCACTTATTTTGCGTCTCGCTCATCAGTTTTAAGAACTCTAGTGTTTACATAATTTCCATGATAACGAGCGAACTTTTCACGTCCCACTTTTAAGTAGGATGTAGAAAATGTGTTTGTTGCTGTGGAAACACACGCCTGATATAGTTCTTTATGATTCTTACGTGAGAAACAAAATATATAAACTCATTTATGCGAGAGAGATCACAATATTACCCGAGAGTAACCCTAGAGTGTAATTTATGAACACAACCCTGGATATTCATGAATTAATCAAATCTAAACTTAAAGATGATAATGGAGGAATGCACAGAATGGCAAAAAGAATTAATTAAACTTCCGATTTGTCGACTTTCAAAAGCTCTTCGATAAAGTACAACACTGAGGGAATACAGAACCGACAAAAATTATCAAATTTTCACCTGGGATGAAAACGTCAACTGCGAAGCACGTATAGAACGTCATGGTACGGTGACAGATAAGCTACACATTCAATTTGAAGTTCGATCGACAAAGATGCATTCTCACTCATTTCCTATTCGTGTTAGTCATTGATTAGATACGGCAAAATGCAGTGACCAATAAAACTGGGCTGACGTGGAGGTTTAACAGGTATCTCGAGGATTTGGAGTAGCTTGCAGAAGATACCCGTTTGATCATAGACTAAGCTATAAGCCACTTGCAAAGAAAGATAAACACGTCGAAAGAAGATGCATAAAAAGTTGGAATTAAATTAAACATGGTAGAAAGCAGAACTGTTAAAAAGAAACTGCAAAAGTGCTCAAAGCGTAGTAATTTTGAATCAATTTGTTTATTTATTTAGGTAGTGTGGTGAATGGGGAAGAAAATAGTGAAGCGGATATTGAAACAGATTAGGCCAAAGCACAAAGAGCTTTCAGTTCGCTATGGAAAGCTTGAAGGTGAAAGAAAACAATTCTAACAACATTAAAATCCGAATTTTTAATACAAACGTAAAGAGCGTCTTACTGTTTGCATGACAAATAAGAAGCAAATTACTTTGTGCAAACTTTTATAACGAAATGCCCCAGAAGAATTATTGAAATACATTGGTCGAATAAAATTTCAAATTGAATTGTTATTGAAAAACACTAACTAAGAACTTACTGAAAAAACTATTGAATATAGAAAATGGGGTGGATTGGACATAAGCTAAAAAAAACTGGGGTCAAGTATGACAGAACAAGTGTTGGATTTTAATAGCAAAGGAAATAGGGAAAACCTGAAACATGGAAAAGAAACAGCTGCTTAAAGGAGCTAACTACTACTACTATCTACTATCAAAACTACTACTACTATCTACTATCAAAACTACTACTACTATCTACTATCAAAACTACTACCACTAAACTCTGTTCACAAATTAAAAGACCACTGGCGATGTTGGCTTGTGAAAACCGGCAACAGTGTCCTAGTTAGAAATTTGGTAACATTTTGACATTTAAAATATTTTTCTGCTTTCGAGGCATTGAAATGGCTTGTTAAAATGAATATAAATGTAAACAATATAATAATAAAATTGATTTGACAAATTACTTTGATTTTTTTTTTTGAACCAATATTGTCGAAAAGAAGCCTCGAGTCACTATAAATTCTAGGTTAAAATTTCCAAATCTGTTTATTAATCTGTCATCGCATTAACAAAGTTGACTAAAGTTGACTAGTTGACATGTTTCGGAACAAAATCCATTATCAAAACTACAAAGTTTGAAAAATACTTATGAAATTACTGCTAAAAGTAGAAAAATTGATTACAAACCATAATTAAGTCGAATCCGCAGGCGTAGCCATTTCTAAACTAAAGTCAAAAGACAGTAGGGTAAGGCCTATTGCCAACCTAAGTTACATGAAAAGTTAAGTCCCCAAGAGGGTCACAAAATTTATTCTATTAATTTTCGAAAACTAAGTTAATTTTGAAAAAAGAGGTAAAAATGACAAATCGAAGCAGAAGGCTTAATAAATACAGAGATTTGGAAAAAGCGAACCGAACTAATCGTAAATCACAATTATAAAAAGCTAAAAGCTGGAAGTTAGAAGTTACATCACAAACAAGTTAAAACTCATGATATTAAAATAAAAGTTAAAATATCAATCCCTTTCGAGAAAATGGAAAAAAAGAGAAAATTGAGGCCATCAAATTAATTAAATTTTTTCCAATTAATGGATTCAAAAAAGTTAAGATGAGAAAATTGGATCTGATCGTTTAGCAAAGTGACGTTACAATCCTTCCCGTGTAAAAAAATTTCTAAAATTTCCGCAATGTTGAGTTTAAGACTTTTAGGTAATTGGTGGATCAATTTGATCTCATGATTAGCAGAATTATTATGACCAGTCTCAATAATATGATTAGCAAAATTTGAATTGGTTTTACCCAATCTGGCAGAAGCTAAATGTTCATTTAAACGAGTAGACAGGCATCTACCTGTTTGGCCTATGTATATAGAATTACAATCACCACATTTCAAAGAATAGACACCACTCCTTACTTAAATTACTTTGACATGAAACTTCAAATACCTTGCCAACCTTGCTATTTTGATAATATTTTATAGGGGACTTATGTTTTATACCAACATAATGCAGCAGGTGGTGGTTTTTTAATTTGTGAACAACGTATATCTATTCTCAAAACTACTACTATCAAAACATAACATTTCTTTATAACTACATGTACCCACAGGTTATGCAGCGTTCTGTAAAATATGTCCTGGATGTAAGCGACATCTCTGAATGCTTTCGACAACAAACGTGCAAGAAAATCAACCGAGTATCTTTTTATGACGCATCCCCATTTTACTTCCTAGCTCCTATCCCATCTTGCCCGGTAGTCCCCTATGCAATTTTAATTTAATCAAATTCATGTTTCTTCTAAATTAATGAGATTCCTATACTATGTCGTAAATTGTTTTATACTCTGTAGAGGTTTTCTTTTTATTTCGAAGTGTCAGTTAACTTTGAATTTTGTTAGGTTTTGAAATCCAGTTATGGATTCGATTTTCAATCGCCTTAAAAGATAACCTCTAATCCATGTGTAAGTTCAGAAGTTACATGTTGTAAATATGTTATCGCGACTGAATGAATGTTCGTATCAGACGAAGAAATCTTATCTTTAACAAATGAATCGCACAAAAATATGCAGGAAGCAAGAAATCTGGGTACTAGTAGGAAGAAGAAATTGTGAGATCTGCAACCAGCAGCTGACCGTGGGACAGGCGCCCGTGAAAAAGTCGCACGGTCTCAGCGCAGACGCACTGCTGAATGTCTCACCGATACCGGTCCATTGACGCTTATGTTGAAATGCACGGAGTGCCAAATATATACAATACGTAATAATAAAATCGAACTAAACACAATGAATGTGTACATGGGTCCGTCTAGCGAGTTATTTTAAATAGGAACGACTGTCAAGCACGAAATCTTAATTAATCCTGGGTGGCTAGGCTAAATAAAAACGAGCGACTTCCTTGAAAGGAATTTCGATTAACTGTAAAAGCTTTTTCGGTGTTCCGATCGTAAACGCCGCAGCGGCTTCATTGTGGCGTAAAAAGCGCGGATGTCAAAAGCCACATTTCATCACAACCGGCCCCATAGCAAAATTTTTTGACATAAACAATTGCCAACATCGTAAATAGTTAAAAACGAGACTTCGTCGGAGCTCGTACGAATTCGTACTACAACAATTTACGTCGAGGTGGCGGAAATAAAAATAAGAAGCCGTAGGTTGTTGGAATGTCGATCTACTCACCGATGTGGCCCAAGTTATAGCGGAAGAATGCGTTTAAAGTAGTACACTAGCACAACTTCGATGTACAACTGCAAGCCAATCGTATAATCTGTTAAAGCATTAAATGCTTCCAGTGCTGCCACATATATCGACTTACTAACACCTATTGATAAGTTTCTCGAGTTACAATAGGGGTAGTTAATTATCCAACCAACCCTTTTTTTTTCAAATCTATTCCACACAATCACCTTTTTTTGAAAATTTTATACAATCAGAGGATATGTCATTTGGTATAAACCGTTCCGATGGAAATAGCCATCTTGACACAACCAAATGGAGAATGAAAGTTTGGGTTACAATTGTCAGGATACTTCAACCATAAATATCCAGCCTAATTACATTACATTGTATAATTTTTGTTGGAAATCAAAAGGACTTTTTTTAAACAACGTATGAGTAGTTGTTCCCTTTTGTTACAGAACGTTTTCGAAAAGTTGACTAAGTAGAGTAGAATGACCTGTCCCCAATGAAAAGGAGATCGTCGTAACTTTACCTTATTTCAAACAATGACTACTTTTAATGATATTTAAGGCGGGTACTTTTAGTTGGGAAATCCTATGGCAACACTACTAAAGAAGGAGTTGAACTAGATTAATCCTATGCAAAAAACCTACTTGCATACATAAAGAAATGAAAGGTCTCTTGAAACGAAAAATGGGACTTATTCATAATAGGTTTCTGTCTAGGAACAAGTATATGTATAGTGTTGGTTAGAAAGTACTTTATACATAAAATATTTCTGCATAAAGAGAGTTATTTAATTCACTGCGTGATTTTTTCCAATTTAAGGCCTAAGGAGGGTTTATTCCATAAATGTAATAAATCCTTGAGAAATCCCACATATTACATACGAAGCAAAAATATTGCCAATTATATTTAGCAACCAATAACCAACTTGGCTTGGCTCCAAAAAGTGGAGGGTACAGAAAATTCTTTGGGTAGTTGTTTCAAAAACTGAAAAGTTACAATCTTAACAAATCAAGTCAGTTTGTCAGTTTACAAGAACAAATTTACAATAACCAGATTCAGGGAATTACTAGAGAACTTAACTGTTCTATAATTTTTCGTCATGATCTAGCGCACAGCATGTTGTATATAAACTATTGAATTTTTACACCCGTTCTTCATGATATGATGAATGAATGCATAAGCATTTAATATGTTAAATAATTTCAAACTGGAGTTCAAATCTGTCCAGTCACGAGATATAAACTTTATCGTTGCTAATGGTGTTATTACACCAGTTACGTTATTAAAGTGTTTGATCTAAATCGGCAAAAAAAAACAATAAAATATTATTGCTTGAAGATGAGTCGGAGTCTTTGTTCGAATAGGCCAAAGAAGTTCAAAACTGAGGCCAAAATTGGGTCTAGACGCTTGGATATGACTTCAACATATGAACATTTTTTTAAGGCTGCTCAAGATCATTTTAATAACATAGAACGAATAGTGAACGCCTCAAACTTTGTAAAAACATTGAATTTTATGCAATTAATTTCCACAAGACTACACTTTGAGATGATTTCAAAATGCATGAAATAACCTTTTGTCCAAAATGAACTGGTATTGTTCCAATGAAAAATCAGACATCTTTCTTCAAACGAAACTAAGGGATGGCGATTTCTCAAATTATTATATAAGATAGACCGTACCTTTAATCTTACTATGTAGCGTTTATTTTAAATTATTGAGTAGTGACATAAAAGTCACGTTTATTTTAAATTATTGAGTAGTGACATAAAAGTAAAAACCATATTCTCTTCTACTTGAAGCTACCTTGAAGACCCAATAGCGTTTCCGGCCACATACACGAAAACCGATTGTCTTTATTTATAACATGGTTTGTTATCACGAGTGGGCCGTATTTAAAGTACGTATAACACCACTCCTAACACTGGAACAAAAAACTTTTGTAATTGAAATGTATTTTGCTGTAAAAATGAGGTGGAATGTGGGTGCGTTCAAACGAGAGACCGCTTGAAAGAATTTAGTATCGAATTTTCAATTACAACTGTTCGTGAAGAATTAATGAGGCACGCAGTACATACTCTTAATTACGATAAGAGAAAATCGAAAATATTTTCGTAAAGTAGGTACTTTACGTAATTAACTAGATACAGGTCTAACGACACAAATGCCATGTGGCTTGTCGAAAACTCCCACAAATTTGGCAAAGCATCATATTTACATTTAGGTAACAATGTGCAAGAACTCAACCAATGCCAATTCTAAATAAATTAGTGTTTTAGAATTACAGAAAATGAGACATGGCGAAATGGCAGCAGTGAGAAGAACAGCAGTGACAACAAATTCTTCTGCCCTGCTTTATGAAGGAGACCTTTAAAATGCAGAACTAGCTGCAATGTCAATACTTTAGTGGAACCCTGGTTAGTATAATCACGTGCAAATAAAAATCGATGACAATTATGAGCGTGGCAGAGAGCGATAGAATCTTCTTTCTTAACGAAGTGAAAATTGGTAAGGATGATGTAACTTTTAATTAATGATGTCAGGTCTCTTTCTCTAATTAATTTAACTCTATCCATTTTAGACCCTTTCTGCAAGATTACTTCTGCAGTTCCTTCTGATAGAGAGCGACAGAATCTTCTTCCTTATCGAAGTAAAAATTGGTAAGGATGACGTACGGAAAAGGCTTATAATTTTTAATTAATGACGTCCGATTGTTTTTCTCTAATTAATTTAACTCTACTCATTTTAAGTGACAGTTTAGCTCATTTCTGGAAGACTACTTCTGCAGTTCCTTATGACAAAGAGCGATAGAAGCGAAAATTGATAAAGATGATGCGTTCAAAAATGGCATGTAACTTTTAATTAATGACATCAGAGTATCTCTCTCTAATTAATTTAACTCTATTCATTTTAAGTGACACTTTTCATTTTAAGTGACACTTAAGACCCTTTCTGCAAAACTATATCAGCGGTTCCTTATGACGGAGAGCGACAGAATCTTCTTCCTTAACAAAGTGAAACTTGGAATTGGAAAGGATGACATGCGCAAATGTTTATGGATTAAGGTAGTTTTCATAAACCCATCAAATTGTACCCGTTTTAAAAGTGACCTCTTCAGAAAGGCAAGACATTGACCAATTAAGAAATATCTTCTTGCTTCTCATTTCCCAAATATTGAGTAGGTACAGTAGGTAACCATGCATCATAATTGGACGACTTTCTGCAGAAAGGAATCAACCCAAGTTATGGTCAAACTGAGAAAACAGTGATCTAAGTTTTGAACAATTCTAAAATTCCTAAACAATTTGAGGCCTATTGTATATGTACTTGTCTAGTTTTAGACACTGACGTTTAAGTGTCCCTACTGAGTATTTTCTTATACCCTGCCATTGATATGACATTATGTAGAAATGAGCCAATCCATATGGTTCTGTTCTGCAGATCTAATTATTTACCACTATCGAATGTAGGTTGGTTCAGCGGCCAATAGATGTTATTACCATTATTTTGGGGCTTCGATCTATTCTGCAATAGAATTTTAAATGCTTAACACATTCATAGCCCGAAGAAATCAGATTTTGTCAATTTACGGGTTGGTTCCTTTCTGCAGAAAGGCGTCCAATTGAAAATGAAAGCTGTCGTTGACGTTATCGATAATTTACTGGAAAATTCCAACTAATTATTAGTAATATACACCAAGTGGTGACATTCTACTTGTAGACATCCCTTTCGATGCCTACGTATTAAAGTATTAATTATACCATCAATTATAATTGGAGAATGTTTTCTATAAAGACCACGGACTATATTCTCTCAATGTTTTCTGACTTCCAAAAACTATAAACTAGAATTTGTAGATTCGGTGGAGTGATAAGTAAAAATAAATAATTAATTGTCTATTTATAAGGTAACGATCTAAGTAATTACTATGACTAAATAATTAATTGATTTTCCGAGTGGAACTGCTAAGAAGAACAGCTTTGTTTTATTTTGTTGAATATGTACTTATTAGTGCGATTTTGCACAGACAGAGTTAATTAAGATACATGTACCTTATTCTATCGATTAGCATTCCTGCATCATATGATCGACTGCAGAATATTAAACATACAAGTTTCATCCTAATATATTGTACATTTAGGTAAATTAAATTCCACAGAACATATTTTAATGAAACTGTACTCAAAAATTTAAATCACATAAACACTTAGAAGACGATATGAATCTATTTCGCGTAAGAAAAATTTAGAACAAGTGTTTTTAGTTATCACTGTGTTACATAAAAACTCATTGTTATTCACAATCGGTTCTAAAAATGTTAACAATTCTCTGTATACTGGCGCCACGTTTCCGTTTTACTTTATCAACAGATCTATTCAAACAAGATATTTAATGTTATGGCACACGTTTAAAAATATTCAGAATACCATTTCTTTGAAACGCAGACGCCCAAAGGGATAACACAGATAATCTACAAGCGAGAAAGATAACTTATTGCACGTGTGAGTTTTATTTGGGATCAAACCAGTCGATTTTTTAAAGCAAAAATAAATACAAATATTTCGATGAAATTGGACGCAGTTTTCAAAGAAGATAAATTCATACTTCTCTGATGTTAACATATTATTTTTTTTACTTGCCAATCCTTAATGAGGTGCTAATTTAAAGTAGTATAATAAACAGAGTCACCAAAAAAATAATAAAATTTTCGATCGGCATTACTGTAGGTATAGAGCAAATTTATTTTTTATGAGAGACGATGGTTCCCAAAATGTTTTTTTTTTAATTAACATTATCTTCAAGAATTTTTAAGAATTACATTGGTTTTGATTTGTATAAAAAATTCAATTTACAAGTGTGAATAAATACAATTATAATTTTAAGTTAATAAACTTGGAAGAAATGATTTTTATGATTATCAGTTGAGCGCAAGCAGTAACGAGTTAACATTATAATGAACACATCTACTTAATGTAAGGCGCAATTACCTATTAATTAAAGTATACTTGCACTTAATTTAACTTATTATAAATATACTAATTGCCTATTAAATTTCACTTGCATGCGAGTCGCATTAAAAGGTTTAATTAGAGTCTAGTTTATTCGCCTTGGATTAAAACTAGCGCGATGCTAAAAATGTAGGCGAAATTTAGTAAAAACCATCAACATATTATTCGACTTCCTTCCGTACGCGCTTTTTATATCTGACTCCAAGATGATACGCACATGTATAATAAATTACATTCATTTAATTATGGACTAAATTATGCACGCTATCTTCACACTGTAAAACTAGGGCGACGAATACTAACTGAAAAGATGGGATTACGTAACGCTATGTATGTATGCCTGCACTATACATATATTTCTATTATAAAAACTGACGTACATATCGAGGTTATGTATATGAACGTGTTAATTAAGAACTGGTACGACCCGTCATAATTAAGATCTGCATAGCGAGATTAATTGATGGTGCAAACAGAAATAAACCTCAACTATAAATAGTTGTCATTGAAATCTTCATCGATAGATTGACAATTTTAAAGCCACAATAAACTAACGAAAGAAGATAACATAAATAAAATAATTCATGCATGTACTTTCGTCTACAAGAAATAAACGATTCACAAATTTAAAACAAGCCCACAAGCTCATGTAGGTTTTTACAACAATAAATAAAAATCATACCCCACAGAGTAAATCATTATAAATATATCGAAATACCATCGTTTATATAAGAGGGTATACAGTAAGTATCAGGCGCCTATTGTCACATCGGTTATGTTCGTTTACACAAGGGAAGAAAAATGTACCATGTCCATAAGTTAATATCCTAAAATTATTATTTGTCTCTTGTTTAACAAAGCCTCATTCTAAACGAAATGCTATAAAGATAAACTTGTAAATAAAACTTAAAGAATTCAAAATGAAGATTCATTGTGCTTTAAACTTTTTTGTACATAAACTGAAAAAAGGCGGTAAAATAATTGAAAACAATTTAGCTAAAGTCATTTTTGGAAATACATTAGAATGGAATGTGGTAAATAACTTTCTGTAAAAGAGAAGAACCAAAAATAAAATGATCACAAGTGCAATTTCTATTCGATGACTGAAGGTACACTTTCATAACTTCCCAGACGTCTACTTGCAGATACGAACGTTTCTATTGTATTAAAAAATTCAGAACCGATTAATTATAACTGCGTCTCATTTAAGCTGCTGCACGACTTCTAGGTGCCGTTATATCTACAGTGATTTAGTTCAGTGCACCTGCCCAGAAGACAATTTTTCAAATAACCCTGCAAACACCAGTTTGTAACATGAAGCAAATTACTTCTATCAGAGTTAAAGAACAATTCACTTCAAGATTAATTTTAAATTTAGCGAGTATGAATAATATAAGAAATAGGAATCAAATTATTGTCAATTATAATCTGCAATTTATAAATAAATGAATGAAAGGAATAGCTGATTATTTGCAGTGCCCACGGATATGACTAATAGCAAATATTTACACGTTCCTCTAATTACTGAGTTCTTGCAATTCTTATAGTAATTCAGTTTCACTTCTTTCAAGAGGAGGTTTCTGTGATTTTTTTACTTGTTGTAATAACTCCAAGTCTTTCAGACATCTACTAGAGAATTACCGAATTAATTGTTTCTAATTGACATACCGGTTCGCATCAATAAAAATGCTTATACTCGTAGGCATAAGGTGGTAAAATCTAGCAATTGGCAGAAGCTAAATAATTTCCTTTATTTAATACAAAAGTAATTAATTTTTGATAACAAGAGAATTATATTGTACAGGGTGAGGCAAAAAGATGCTAACATTGTGTGGGTGCCAAATTGAAACCCTATAACCAAATCCCTGCCTTGTAATTTAAAGTGATTAAACACCCATTTAATGTTAACATCTTTTTGCCTCACCCTATATATGATTAAAAAACATCAAAAGTTTTTGGAAAGAAAATTGATACAACGAAGTTACCGAAAAAATAATAATGTGAGAACATGGCTCAAGAAGAAAGTGGATGAGAAGCATGAAGTTCTTGGATTGTACCGAAATTCCAAGTGTATTTTACAACTGTGTTTCGTTATAAAAAAAAGTTTGACTATGACTCTGTATATCTATGTATACGCGAAAAATTTATAAACTATAAAGATTTTTTTAAAGTTTGCTGCAAGTCGGCTAGATTGCAATGGGGCACTCGAGCATCCCCTGTATAACTATAAAGATAAAGCCATGTCTCTAAATAGTTGAGAAGTAATATAATTTTTGTTCAGCAAGCAATCGCTCAAATTTATTGAAAATCTACTAAGTACAGTAAGGATTTCACACAAAACTATTGGAGAAGAGAAGCTTAAAGAATGATCCTTGAAAGCGTATTTGACAGACCAAAACATTCCACAACTCATCAAACGTCCAGCCTAATATTGTTCAACGATGTAGCCACAGTTCACATTAGTGGTTATGTAAACAACACAACACAAATTTTGGGGTAGCGAAAGTCCATGAGTCGTAAACATGAAGGTGAATATCATCAGGTGTGATGTTGTCACTGCTTTTCCGACACTCCTCCAGTGAATTCCAAAATCTACTCACATACATATATTGTAATTCCTTGTCGTTGGTGAACTTTCATTCATAAATGCCATACAGACCACCTATTTCCTATCTACTGGCAAGGTTATCTCGGCCCTACAAAAATGAATAAGAAGAACTTGAAGGCTTCCGCGGCCGTCGTCCATGTTTGAATTGGTTGAATCTCAACGACTAACGAGAAGCAGCAGCAATACCACCAGCAGCAGCAGCCCTGAGGAAGTTCTTTTGCAATGGAGAACGAAACGTCGGCAGTAGAAGAAGTCAACGTGACGCGGTTCCAACCGGAAGCCAATTCAAACATGAATAAGAAGATTCGCTTTATCAATGGTCTCCATTCACATTCTCCCAATATAATGTTCTGCAACTTCTAGCTGCGTGTCAAATGGAAGAGAAGTGTATAACATCAAGATACACAACATTAATGAGTTTAAGGAATTTGGTAGAATCTATTCCCAAAGATTTCAATGACAGACATTGACTTTTCATCTTTTCCTATTGTAAGTCGACAAAGATAAACAACAGATAGACTTTACATAAATATAATTCCACAAATGAAAAACACCTCTCAGATTTTGCTTTGTTTCATTTTTCCGGACTCGAACATTAATATCCTGAAGATTTTCGTTGTTATCATCTAGTATAATATGTAACTGTCTTCAAAATCTTTATCTCCAGATCTTTCTTGCTTCATATTTGGAATCTTTGCAAATTTGAAACGACAAACATACTTCGAACTTGGAAATTGATTAATACTTGGCGTAGCCGCCATTCAAAACGCTGTCCGATTATGATCCTTCTAACTCTTTATAAGAACATAATCAGAATTACTAAATGGTATCATGGGCCATAGCTCTTTTCCCATCTATCATCAAGGATAGTAATATTTGTCCTTGCCAACATCTGCCGTTGTTCAGAATTCATCTAAATCCTACTATCGTCAAAGAATGCAAGTCAACCATCATCAACATTCGTAAACATGCGTTTGCTTGATGTTTTCCCTTCTGTGGAATTTTGGGTTTTCTGTTTGCATGTGTTTTTGAATATTGCAATTATTGCTGAATGATTACGATCGAGATTAACATGATATAGTGGGGGCAACGGCGAAAGTTCACGAATTTGAGATGTGTGACCATAGGGTCGTAACACGTTCTGTATATGAAAGCTCCTCTTATCTTATTCAGCAAATCAAAAGATATAACATGGAGGAAAACGAGCGTCTTACCGAAACCAGTATTGAATCGAATAATTACTATCAAATTACAACAAAATCAGAAAATTGACATTAATAAAATGTACTGACGAATAAAATTATCATCGATCACTAGGGGACTAGGGCAAGCTTGCGGAATGTTAAAGAAATCGACATCAAAATCATCTGTGGTGGCCTAAACTTTAAAACTTGACTAGGTGTCCATTCATTGACAGTACTTCTGAGCGTCTTTGACTGTGAAGGGATTTGCATGTCGCTAGTACTGCTGGTTAATGCGTAACGCGCAAGCCAGGCTTTTCCATTCTGCTTATGTCCGACAAAAGGATAAGCGTGCTGAATCAGTAGTCAGTCCAATCCTATCAGGCCAAGCCTGTCAGTAATCCCGCTAATATATGGGTAACTATTGGCAAGCACGGTAGTGAAAAATGTAAACCATTGAGCAAATGAAATTCTCTAGTAACAGGAATGGTAATAGACAGTTTTTTTTTTTTCGAAGAAGAAACAATGATACTTAAAACATAAGAAGTGTCTACTAAGCAGAAGCCGAAAGGATATTTGTTTTTGCCAACATTTGCCGTTGTTCAGAATTCCTCCAAATCCTACTATCAATTGTGCCATGCCTTCGATGGAGTTTTGAGTTTTCTGTCCACAAGTGTTTTTGAATACTTATGAATCACATCTAGTACTCCTGAGAAACGCTATTTATTTTAACATAACTCTTTTACTTCAATGATAGAAGTGTATGTTGTGTTATGTATTTAAAGATAATGACACCTATTCATTTGAGGAACGATACCTGTTATCATAGTCCTTTACTTCCACGATGGCATTTTAAGTTGTGTGAGAAAATTCAGTTTGAAGTTTGAACCGTTACTTTCTGGATAATCTGAGCTCATTGATTATTTACATATTTGTCTATTTCTGTAATTCAAGGTCTACATATCTTCATTTTTTTAAGTAAGAGCTCCTAGTAAGGAACAAGTCTTCTGAATAAAAGAGAAACTGGGAACTATGTATATTACAAAATACCTAATACAGATACTTAAAAAAATTCATTTACTTATACAAAAAAGCTTTCAGCTTGGTCAAACCTATGATTTCAAAGCATTTGCATCACAATAAAGGGTAGAAGGTTTTTACTTAGATTCTTATTCACACTTCTGAGAGGGCATGTGAACTTCGCATGGAGTTTTCTTGTAACTGCAAATTATCCCCAAACATTTCGGAACAGGAATAACAATCACGTACAATCAGTTCTGATCAAACTTTCGAAAAGGATATGAATTTTGAAACCTTCAACGTGATGTCTCAGATAATTAAAAATTAAAACAATTTTAGTATGATTCTAAAAGTAAATTGTATGACGTCGAATTAAATAAAAATAAATTTGAAAGCAAAAGAAAAATAATAGGTTTCGGGATTGACATATAAATAAAATTAGGTTTCCCAAAATAAAGTATACGTTGCCACATTTTCTCACACAAAATTAAATAATTATTTCAGAATAATTCCTAAGAAAAAATTGTTATTACTATTTTTTATATTAAATATATTCTCATAATTTCATATCTTATGCGTCATATCAGTTTTCCACGCAAACCTCTTGTTTGATGATTTTCATTATTGTAAACTTTTTTTCCTCCTAATTCTAATATGTAGAACGGGAAGAGGAAAATATTATTACGTAGGATTAGTTAAAATTGTATGCTATTTGTTCAAGTGCCACGTGCTAAGTGAATTTTTCTGCATGGCACATGCATTCTTTAATCAATGCCTTGGACTTTTCTTGCGTTTAATACAAGTTCAAGCCTCGATTTAACATAATGAATGCATCAACAATTACAACTGTATCTACTGTGCGTACGCTTAGAAATAGCAAAGATTCAGTTTCGATAATAACCTCACACCTGTCTTCTTAAGAAACATCTGCTTCCAGCACGTGTTCAGCGGTTGCACCTTGCCTCCTGATTTCAGAAGATTCCCCTGTAATTTTCCAGCACCTGTTTTAACCGCCAATACCGAGTTAAACTCAACAAAACATAAAGAGGGGTCGGTACTTTTCAGACGGACCAAGACAGCATGATTTACTCCAATTTATACCAACACATGTTGAATACTTTGATATACAAGGTACATTAATTCCCAAGACGGAACAATAAATGTAATTAGTATCTGTCACACTTCTTTATCCTTCTAAAACAGAAAAAGAAAAACTATGAAAATAACAAGGTAGTAAAGATTTACCGATAAACTGACAAAAGGTAATTAAAGAAGAGAACAGCCAAATCTTATCAAAACAATAGATTATTTGAAATGTCTGAGAAGAGAGGTATTGAACCAAAATCTTTGGAAACAGTCAAAAAATAGAATGGATTGCAAAATATGTAAAGAACTAGTAGAACCTGAAGTTAAGTTAAATAAAAAAAAAACTGAGATATCTCATACTGAATGGTTTGTGACGGTTCACATATAAGTATAATTTCCTTAATGCTATAGTTACTTAACGAACTAATTGTAAGTTTGTTGGTCAACTTCTGAATGGACCATCATCATAAATGAAAATATAAAAAGGAATACCACACCACCATTGTACAATTTCATGGATACTCTTGAATAATAGACGTCTTAACTTAATATATTCGTCTATACTAGTCGAAAAACAATACTTAAATCCTGTATAAAGTCGTTACGAGACGGACACGTAATAAATTGCACTTCATCACGCATGTTTGAGGTATGCGTCAGACATAATACGACCACGCCTTTCCTTTTGCGAAGCGCTGTTTAGTTTATAAGCGTATATAATAATCATAACGTGCATGAACAGAGGAATTTGCATTTGTCGTGTGCATCTTAATTATTGAAAAGCTTCACGCAACAAAGAGTTGGGGTGCAATTATATCAAGTCGGCACACCCCCGCATAATGAAATCCTTACTGGAGTAAGTGACGTCCTCATTTCGAAACTTGAAAAACGTCAGATTATAACCTGGGACTTTCGAAGAATAGTTTTTCATTAATACAATGTTAGTCCTCCAGAAATAATAAAAATAACAACATGCGATTTTGCTGCCTGGGTGGTCCACAAGTTTGCAAGTTTGCTTTCGAATACGATGGGCGTGAGTTTCACAAATCGCTTTTTCTATTGTGGATGAAAAGTCAAAAACATACCTTCTTTTCGGATAGGAAATAAAACTGTAGGGTCCTACGAGTTCGGTTGGTAATATGACCTTAGCAGTTGACGCCTAGAGGTATGAGGAGTATTCCACAACCCATTAGATAAGTAAGAAAGAAAAATGTAATCGTTAAAGAACTTCTGTAAACGTGATTTATTTAAGCGAAAAATAGTAGTTTTATTGATGGTGATATTATGTAACCTAAAGACTTCGTTGAAGGCGCTCTTTCATGACCGGTTGGCCCTTCCAGGTTTTCTTCTTCATCCGTTTCTGTTGTTCTGCTTTCGTCTTCTTTGCTTGTTTCAAGGCCACGTCACCTCGGCTTTCTTTTTGATCAATTCATCTTTTTTCCTCTACTTCTCCTCTTTCAAATTCCAAATGCACTTTGGGAATTCTTTTAGTCTTTTTCTCTTCCACTGTGTCATCGGTGTTTTGCACTTCGGCTTCTTCTTGGCATATTTTTCTGATCGTCCAATTTTACCTTATGGATACCTCTGTGGGGCTCTTTTAAAACTATCTATCGTATTTCTTGCAGTATTTCTGCAGGCGCAATTTTTTGTCGAAAGGTCTTTTCTCGTTTGGGCCACTTTCAATCTCTTTTCGATCTTTGGAATGATCAGAGGCAAGGATAGCTTTACGAAGAAACGAAAAATGGACTTACGAAGAGGAACGATTATTTTTAATAAGAAGCGATCGCTTAAGAAAATCTGGAACTTGGAAACATAGAACAATCAACTTGAACTGATTGGGAAAGGAAAGGAGAAACAGAAATAATGTTGTTCCGAAGGACTATAAAAGATGAAAATATTCACAGCTCTTTCTGTGTCATCGATATTTTGCACTTCTTCTTCTTCTTGACATATTTTTTGAACGTCGACTTTTGCCTCTTGGATGTCGAGTAAGTGGTACTCTTTTAAAACAGTCCTGTTTTGTTTCTTCTTCCACTGCTGCATCTTATATTTCTGCAGGCGCCATTTTTTTTGTCGAATGGTCTTTTCTCTTATGGGCCACTTTCAATCTCTTTCGAGACTTTTTCTCTTCGGCTTTTGGAATTACCAGAGGCACCGGATAGCTTTACGAAGAAACGAAAAATGGACTTACGACAAGGAATGATTTTTTAACAAGAAGCAATCGCTTAAGAAAGTCTGTAGCTTGGAGTCATTGGGCAATCAACTTGAACTAATTGGAAAAGGAAAAGAGAAAGCGCGAAAAGACGAAAATATTCACAGCTTTTTCTCTACTTGGTAACATAAAGCTAAAGCATGCTATTAATGAAATTAGTTGTAATTCAGGTAACTTCTACTTAAATATAATAATAAGATCAAATTTCTTGGGAAAATAAAACAAAATTTTATTGGATCTAATAGGAACTGGGTTAAAAATAAAAACTGTTTATAGGACCAGAATTTTCAAGTTTTGTTCAAATGTTTTCAAAAAGCATACCCACTTAAAACTGTACAAAAATAATTTCGGATTTTAAAGATATCTTAATATATCTTCTAAGATAAATTATATTAATTAATGAACGTCGTATAAAATATTTTAACAGTGGCCAAATTAAAAATATACGCCGTGCTAGTTTACACTAAGCTGAGTAACCAACCATTTCGACGTTTAACTAATTTGGCAAGTTTACAAACATCTTCCGGCGTGGAATTAGGAAGCATATCCTCACCCTTACTTCCACATAGACTACAATGTTTAAATATAGAAGAGCAGTAATAGTATACCAAATATTCAATATACATTAAGTTTGGGGGATGTTATTGGTAATAGTTATGAGATTCAATCTTACAAGCACCATAGTGACAATAGTTCAAACTTTGGAATATTGATTAATTTACCTTCCATTTCGTTCGTTGTTTACTGGGCCTCAAATTAACGAATTAATTTCTGATTAAATTTGAGCACGGAAGTAGAATTCAAATAGAATACCAGAGATAAACGTTCTTAATCAGTAAATTAATTCTATCGAAGCCAGTGCGTTTAATTATAGAATTTGGCTAGCACCGTCAGAATGTCAACAAACATCGCCAGACTTAAATCGATATTTCACGTACATTCCAGACACATCAAAAAACGCGAGTTTCTAAATCAAATTTATAACTTCCCGAACTTTAAGCTCTAATTAATAAATTCTTTCCGTGATATTGAAAGTGATAATGAGTTTTGTCTACGTCTGTGTTGTTGCTACTCGGCAGCAACCTACCTACTCTCTTTATGCTCTCGTGATTAACTATCCAATAAAAATAGTGAATAGTCATGAGGCGTCTTAATCACAATAATTACACACCGAGGTGCATCACTTTACAGGCAGCGGTCATAAAGCCGGCACACGTTAATAATATTCAGGTAATGTGAATGTAAAGTTAACTACACGAAGTAACAACTCTCGAAGGTAGGTAAATTCTTTAATGGAAGGATGTAAAATAGCTATTACGTGTTGTCAAGTGTGACGTAATGGCGCGCCAAGTCTATTCTGAGCGTTGCGACGCCATCCAAAGGCGAATAACTCTAAATAACCCCGTGAATCAGTTGCAACCGTCACTGTGTATTCTTTCGGCAATAATCGACTGTAAATTGACGTTTAAGCAGACTGTAGCCATAAATATTTGATTTTCCCATTACACAAATTAGAGCTGAAAGTCTAGGAGAGTTTGATGGGTTACGGAAATACAGTTGGATTTCGTGACTAGCCAGTTTCATTTTGCTAACAAGATATGTCTACGAATAAGTGCTCGTGTTTGAAGGTCGTATCGTTGCAATCATCAAAATCTTGATCTACGTGATATTAGGATACCCACGCTCAAATTGTTAATAAAATAATAAAAATTTGTTCTTTTTCGAAAGGCATGATGCAGAAAAAGGATCAGTTTAATGTAAAGACTGAAAGCAACGGTACCGTACATATTAACTGCAGTGGACCAACACTATATTCAAAGTAATTTCGAGAAGTCATGAGTTCCAAGAGTTCCACTGGAGATTATTACCAGGGCACATTCATCAAACAGTAGAACTTAGATAATATGAGGAAACGTGAAGTTCAAAGAGCACATTCATCAAACAGTAGAACTTAGGCAGTATGAGTAAACGTGGAGTTCAAAGGGCACATTCATCAAACAGTAGAACTTAGGCAGTATGAGGAAACGTGGAGTTCAAAGGGCACATTCATCAAACAGTAGAACTTAGGCAGTATGAGGGAACGTGGAGCTCAAGTAGACCCTATCTTTGGTTATACGATAGTTAATCATCTTTAGTCATAATCGTTTATGTATTGTCTCTTATTTATCGTTAAAGAAATAAGACATATGTTTTATGTTTATTCGAAAAAGTCTACGAGCATGTCTAGGAGTGTGTAGGGTCCCAAGAAACAGCACAGCAGCATTTTTAATCCAGATCTAAATGCGTCACCAATGTGCGTCGTTATGTATACAAACATCTATGACACTTCGTTTTTAAATGTCGACTCGAAGTTTGATACGAAAGGCCCACATTAGGCGATAATTTGGAACGTTTCTAAATTATAATAGTTTTGGCTTCCTTTTAAATAAATGCTGCAGCAGCAGCAACTTCACCTACTCACATTTTTTTTGTCATATTTCTACGTGTATCAATGAATTTCTATCAACCCACTGATTTTCATTCAGTAACTAAAATTAGTTTTAAATTACTATTTCTTAAACATATTTTACAAGACATCTACTGTACGAGATTAGTCAATTAAGATTAAATAATGAAAAAATAATTAGCAACAAGCATATAGTTTTTTTTTTGCTATTTTTAGAACCAAAGCAGACGAATGAGTTCAAAACAATTTAGGGCAGAACAGCAACAATAAAATTGAGCTAAAAATAACGGCCTGAGTTTGTTGAACTATTCTGCATTATGCGGTTGTTACAATTTTGATTAAAGGATATTAGTGTCCTTTATTACAATAGCAATAACTGTATGACGAGTGAGGGACACGTTCACCTATTTTGTACAAACATTATAATAACTTGCTCGTACAGGCAATAACGTTGCGAAATACCACTTTGACCTGTAAACATACATTACACGCGATACTTAATATTATTTCAGGAAATTAATATGTGTTTTATTGTTTGTTTAATTGTTACCATTAAACACAGTGTAAAAGAGTTTCGTTTTATTCAAATACAATACACATACGACACTTCAGTTACATAAACATAAGATGTATTAAGTAAAATTTTATTGCTGGAAATTATACTCGTGCTGATTGTTAAGTGATCATAATATTTATTTGATTCAAAACACTCTTGACAACTCTGTAGTCGAATTTTAAATCTTCCATGCTTACAAATAAATTTTGAATATAAATTGAACAGATGCAAAATTATATATTATTATATTCACTCCATATGTATATAACAGATATTTATTTTCACTCCTTAAATACAAATTCCATAGATGATTAATTTAAAATTTTAATCACTCATTCCTGGAAGTTCTAGGTCATCTGACTCAAAACCTTCCTATATACGTATACTGCCTTCAAAATTTATTAAAGCCTTGGTCTTAAGAAGATTTCATTAAGGTTCACTTTCGCCGATTTATTGCGAATTGGAAGAATTCATTCCGAAAAGAGTCATACATCATTCACAGAAACGTAAAATGATTTATACCTACATCTTCAAATACTAATTAAATTAATGGTTTTATTTCTATTGGAAATGTAAATCAACTAGTTACATTTTTCTGTAATTTAGTTACAAAAATGTAGATTGTAAAAGTAGCGTTTTAATTAGATCGACATTTTAACACTGATGGAATTGTCAAAGTTAGTTAAAATCCTGGAGAGTATTGTATACCAGAAGACCTAAAGAACCTAAAGCAAAGGGGTGGATGGATTAAGACTGACATGAAATTAGACGAGGTTCTGCAACTGCAACGAATTCTGATCCATGTGTATTATCGATTTGGTTCCGAAGACGAATTAATCTTGACTGTCGTGTATGTAGTTGACTATTGATGGTGTCAAGAAATCAAAGGCGAGTTAATTTTCCATCAAATTTGAAAAGGAGGATTCAAATCCCTTCAACTACTTACCAAGAGTGGTAATTGCAGGAAGGAAGGTTTTCTAAATAGGTTTGGATTTGCTAAATACAGGTCGGTGACTATTCCCCTTGTCAATGGTCTCAAGCTGAAGAAGAGTACGAACAATACTTCAGATTGCAACGAGAATGCTCCGATGTTTGAAAGAGACAATTGATCTCAGATTGTCATGTGTTTTATATGGTTGCTGAGGATTGGGAAAGCCATGTAGAAGACAAACGTTGAATTGTGGACCAATATCATAAAAAGCTATAGCTAAAAAGAGTGACAGTTGCCCGCCCTCTTGCAGACAGATCTACAGTATAAAACTAACAGCGTTTTCCATTGGTTGCACCGGTGTGCACTCAGGATATCTTTATCTCGTTTTATTACATAAAGCTGAACCGAGATGAAAATACTCAGTGCACACTAGTGCGGACAGTAGAAAACGCTATAAATGATACCTGATGATGTCAGAAATTTGGCTTTCTTACGAAGCTAATACTAATGGAAACTGTCACATGAATTTTTAAATTCAATTTGAAGGGTTATGCGAACAGCCAATAAAATTGAGGCTTTTTGATAGAAACCGAAAACAGTCAGCAAGAATAGCCAAAAGACTTTTGTAGAATTACAATTCATTGTCAAGAAGAAGGATGAAGTACCACTTTCTTTAACTAAAAAACACACAAAATGCTATGGAATTATCTTACAAAATATACGAGGAGTGATCTACCTAACTATGAAAGAAGAGAGAACAAAAGTAGTAGTTTTATCTTCCAAAATATGACCCACTAACCATCAACAGTTATTCCAACTTTTTACAGTAAGGCCGTACCTTCCAAAACAAAATTCTTTCGGTAGGTCTTCAAAAAGAACCATCCACCGCTTCCTTCGAAGAAAGTGCATTTTTAGGAAAGAGATAATCACTTGGTGCCTGGTCCGGGCTGTTCCATCTCTATAAAACAGCACTCGTTGATTATTCCTCAGATTTGGCTAGCTTTATGGACTCCTTAAGGACTTCTCTTTTTATTGTATCATATATCAATTAGTAAGATTTCTTCCGGACCCTAAAGCACCGTCGCCATCAGTTTTCGTGATGAATTCTGCGTTCTTGCCTTTTTTTGGCAGAGGAGATCCTTTGTGGATCCACTGAACGGATTCCTGTTTTGTCGATGGGTAGTTCCTGTGATGCACCCAAATCCCACCACGTCGCGTCGTCAGCCAAAGCCTCTTCAAAAAACGTGTCGGTAAAAAAATTAGAATCCAAAGTGCTGACACCTTATTCCTTCCTAAATCTTCATGAAAAATGTTTAGTACTGCAGCTTCTGATATCGTTACTTCATGGGAAATCATTGAAACCCTTATTCTTCGTTCTGATCGCTGGTTCTTGCTTCAACAGATCTTCCGCAACTTGGATCACCTTGAACTGATTTCCTATCCCATCAAAATTACTTAGGCCAAAATTTTACCGTAAAATACGACGACGCATCCTCAGATTGAATAAATTTGAATCCATTTGTTTCATTAAGAACTTGGTCACGCTTCTACATTTCAGCTGAATTTCACTCATTTGGGAGGGGGGGAGACAAAACTCTGGATCTAAACCAAACTTGTTCAATATGCACCAAAATGTCACAGCTACTTGACAGCAAAAATTTGCGTTTGTCGTTTGTGTTCCTCTTAACTAGATAGATAATATACGAGGTGTGATTGGAACGTTTTGAGACAGGTGGCGCCACTGTTCAATAGGCGGGCTAGGTTTGCCCGCAGGAGGCTTGCTTTGTTCTTGAAACATTCTGAAAAGATCACCGCCATATCTTTGTTCAGTAGAGAGTGACATCCTGATAAGAGGACGTGTCTTAGGGTTCTTGGCGGATTTTTGATTTAGCAAAATGGGTGAAAAAACAACGTGTTTGTGTCAAATTTTGTTTTAAAACCGGGAAATCAGCTTCGGACACTCATGATCTCTTAAAAACAGCTTTCGGGGACAAATGTCTTAGGCCGAATTGTACCAACATCGTTCAACTCTGAACTTCGTTTTATTCCCGTAGCAATAATTGTAACGATGTTGGTACAATTCGGCCTTAGCCGTTCAAATGTTTTTATCTGGTTCAACAGATTCAAAGATGGCCTTGAATCAGTTCAAGATGACTCCTGGTCGACCGGCCTTCCAGCTCAAAAATCAATGAAAATATTGTGAAAGTTCGTGATTTAGTACGTTCTGACCGTCGGGAGATGGCTGATGAACTGAACTTAAGTTTCTATGCAGTTTAGTCAATTTTAACTGAAGATTTGAACATCCGTCGAGCGTCCGCTAAATGCATTCCCAAATTGTTGTCAGACGTGCAGAAACAACAACGACTTGAAGTGTCCCAACAACTGATTAATCGGGCCGAAACTGACCCAGATTTGTTAAATAGGGTTATTAGAGGCTACGAATCATGGGTTTATGGGTATGACCCAGAAACAAAAGCACAATCATCGCAATGGAAGGGTCCAAGCTCGCCATGACCGAAAAAAGCGCGAAAAAGTCGATCAAATGTGAAGACAATGTTGTTGGCTTTTTTCGATTCTACGAGTATCGTGCATCATGAGCTTGCCCCTAGGAGATAAACGGTCAACCAGGAATACTATAAAAGTGTCCTTCAGCGTTTGCGCAAAAAAAAAGACCTGCACTTTGGCGAGACAAGAATTGGGTCCCTCCATCACGACAACGCACCGGCTCGATCACAGAAATTTTTGGCCAAATTCAACATTCCTGTGCTTCCACAACCCGCCTATTCTCCTGATATAGCCCCTGCCAACTTGTACCTGTTTCCTAAATTGAAATTTTCATTGAAAGGAAAGAGATTTGACTCAATTGAAGACATCTAGGCAAATCTATCCCCTGCCAACTTGTACCTGTTTCCTAAATTGAAATTTTCATTGAAAGGAAAGAGATTTGAATCAAATGAAGACATCTAGACAAATACGGAGAGGATTCTTAATACCTTTAAGAAAGAAGATTTCCAGGAAGGCAGTGTGTTGTATCAGAAGGGGACTAATCCATCACAATAGCCTCTAAGGCCGTATGCACACGGAGCTACTCAAAAGAAACTGAACTGGTTTGTGATTGAAATTACTAACTGGTCATTATCGCAGTTCCGCACACGCGGCCCACTCAGGAGTGATCGAAATCGGTAATTTCCTCCGTGTAGTCATGCAAGGTGGAACCTCATCGCAATCATTGTTCTGTTATCGTGGATAATGATTCGAGTGATGATTCCAGTGATGAATCTGTGTTATTATATTACTAATATCATTACAGTAATCTCCAACAGATTACTAACGCGTTACTGGCTGGTTAGTGACAAGTGACGCCGTCTACAGTGTCCCATTCAATTACGGAAGTTCTGATTCAGGGCGGACTAGTTAGTGATTTGCATCAGTGATCAGTTTCTTATGAGTAACTCCGTATGCATACGGCCTAAGTACTGCCATTTTTTAATCACAAACCCAGTCTTAAAACTTTCCAATCACACCTCGTAAAAATCTCCCCTCTTTCTGACATTTTGAAGATGACAATAATTTTACTTGTTACTGCTCACCTTTCATTTTAATAACATAATGTGTATAAAATTTAAGTAAATTACAATGTATTTTTAAAAGTATCGTCCAATCGGTCACATTTTAGGACTGTTCTTATCAAGTTGAGTCATAAATTTCTACCAGTTTTTGAATATTTTTTTTTTCTGAGATTTATCACGAGAGAAGAGAATATGATTCAGCGCACATGTGTCATTCGATACTTTAAAGTTTAGTTCATTCAAATACACTCAATACACTATCTGTAATTGTTTTTATTTAATTTCTTTAAAACAAATAGTGATTCAACGAACAGTACGTTTTTGATTCACTTTGGTATTTATTATTTATTGAAAAACGTGTGCATACTTAATTTAAAAATTGTCGTAACAATAACGAAGCTGTTATACAAATTTTCAACGGACAAGAGTTCAGTTTACATTAGGAATTACCAATATTAAAAATGTTTAATTCGTTATAAATCTGTCGGTGTCTCGGTTCGTTCTATTTAAACAAGCAATATCTAGAAATTGTTTGAAACAGAAAAATTCTATTCAATTAAAAATCATTAGGTTATGCCTGTCTCAAAAAATTCGACTTTTTTTAATGTCACATACTTTTTACTTTCTTCGAATTTCCATCTTTATTCTTCATTAATCAGCGAAACTATAATAATTTATAATACACAACAGCTCAGGCTTGTTATGCAACGTTAACGCTTTGCAAAATATACAGTGTACGTCAAAAAATTAAAGTGCTACATAAATTTGTTTTTTTTTTATGTCACCCACTGTAGCTTTTTACATTTTTGAATGCCCAACTTTATTCTTCACAAATTTAGCAAAACTGTAATAATTGATAATGTGTAACAGCTCGTTAACAACTTGTTATGGAATGTTGTGGTTTTGTTGTACAAGAAATTTTATTTTTACTTGGAATTGTTTCTAAGATATTGCACCGACATATTTTTGGAATATTTCAATTAAAATTTCTTCAATACGACAAACTATTTATGTATGTAATTAATCAATACGAGAACGATAAAAATAATAATCGATCCAGATCGTCAGTGCATTAGTACTTGACTACCGTAACGTAACATTATTATTATTATTACTTTTTCTTAATGAAATAAATTATTATTTTAATAATATTATTAAATTATAATCCTGTTCCATAACATTTTTTTTTCTATAGTTGTAAATGTAATTATACTAAAAATGACTTCCTTAAATATAGGAACATGGAGCCAGTCACGCAATCTAACTACGCACGCGACAGATCTAATGTGACTGTTCATGAATGAAACGAGATCTTTATTAAACAGCAGGTACACGAAGAATCGATCGCTTTGGTGCGGCTGTTCTCATCAACATAACAATGCACCGAAGGAAGCAATAATTCTACGTATAAAGAGGCTATGAAAAATCTGCATCGAATTTAACACGAGCGCATAATAATTAGCGGTCGGTGCGCGTATTACTACTATAAATGAAAGAAGGGACAAGTCGTCGAAACTTATGAATGAATGAGCAACATACACACGTGTCTAGCCAACAGAGGTCGTTCAACTTTGTAACCACCACAGCGAAACATAAATAACAATACTTTCATTTGGAAAAACATACCTTATCGTTATCGCAACAACTGCTTAGTTGCTGCCTCTTTATATACTTCAATAAACACCTAACCAGAAACTTCATTCACAAGAAAACATGAATAGCGTGTATGAAATGTTTAATGGCCTTTTAGGAAATAAAATTGGTTAATAGTTTTTACGCAGAAATTGATTATCACATTAGAAGTTGCCTTTCAAATGTGAAAATATTTTAGTACCGGATTCTTCACACTAATTATTATTTAAATATTTTTTAATTTAAACGTCGAAATTCATACCTTTTAACTATTATATTAAGTATTCGAAAAATTTCCACTTAATATTACTAAAATATGTTGACTTGAACAAAAAAAAACTTGCTTTGCTACAAATTTTTGATTTTGAGGATTTTTATTTGATCACTGATTACAAAAACCTTGACAGATTTTGTGCAAAGCTGAATTTTTGGAGATTTTCATTAAATGTATTCAATTCAATCCACACCACACAGTAAAAAAAAAAGAATTTCCAAACGTTATTTAAAAAACATGAAATTTTTATATATTTTTAAAGTAAACTTTAAACTAAACTTTAAAAATGGGTCGAACGTCGAAACAACATATGCTGCGCTTGTGCAGAAAATGAGAGAAAATTTTTGACTTTTGGCTTTCTTTTTCATCGTTTGTACATTAAATCTTAATTCATTCTTTGATTAGATATCATTAGTTTTAAAATGTTGACTTAAACTACCACTACCAGAATGTTACTCTTTTCCACTTTGCAATTTCGAAACAACTAAAAGTAAACAGTCTATCGTTTGACAGCTTCTTCTGAAGAAGCTATCAAACGATAGCGAAACGTAAAGCGTTAGTGTCCCTTTAAAAGATTTTGTGATACAATTTTCATGGGACAAGAACCTGCTTTAATTATATTATACACTATTCAAAAATGAATAGGGATATCCATATACAGGGATGGGCAAAAGTCTGGAACCAAGCTAATATCGTCTGTACCGTTAGTTCAATTTTTGTGAAAATTTGCATTAATATACAAGACTTCCTGGCGGATCTGATTAGCAAATACTCGTTCGACTGAGACTTCCGGTTTAACCGGAAATGATATCAACTTTTGTTTTTTAAATGGAACACTCTGTATATTTTTTAAGGTTTCGAACCTTGAAACAAAACTACAAAATAGAAACTAAAATTGAAAAATATGGTCAGAGTCAATGTTAATTAACTCAACATGACTCAATTAACAGAAAAAGTGTGAGTAAAAATACTCATTGATGATTGGTTTTAGTGACCGCATAAGAACACAGCACAAAATTTACAATCTGTTTAATAACTTGCATCCAGATCGCAACCCTATATCTTGAAGTGTTGTAAGTAAGACTCAGAGAAGATATAATTTAACAGGAAGTGTTAGAAATTTAAGTAAAAGCGGACGATCGAATACTGCAACAACGAATAACACTGTTGCTGAGGATATTGCTCTCGAATTGGAAGAATTACCTCAAACATCAACCACAGTTATGGTGTTAAATCATGATGTAAGTCGCAGATCGCTTTCGAGAGTATATTTTCTATGAGTCTTAAGTTTGACCAAAGTATCCTCTGCCTACGATGCACTGGAGTTCTTGCTGGACATCTTAGAGAGCGATATGATCTTAATCCTACCTAAAGTAACCGATTTCTGACTGTTTTAGTCAGATTCTAAAGCTCCTGCTGTTAGATGTCTGGCAGTAGAAAATGGGCACATTCTAGCATTAATTATTAAAAGTCCATCTTGCCAAGGTGTCGTAATATGAGAGGATCCACTGCTCGGTCTTCTACTGGCATTCCCGGTTTCTCGGAATCGGGCAAGGAAACGGGAAACAACTCTCCGAGAGCATCTCAACAACTCTGCAATATCAATTTGTCGCTCCCCCCTTTGTTGCAAAATAATTGCGAAATTTACCTGTTCTGGTGTCAAATGTCGTCTTTACATTGGAACTGTATAAAATATTCAAGTAGATAGCTTAAAATGTATTAAAAATAAAAATAAACTTGACAAATCACAATCAAAGTGTTTTTACAAAACTTGAACCAGTTAATATTTCTTGATAGACAATTGTCAATATTAATGTAATTGTGTGAAAGACAACACCTATTTGTTCTAATGATTATTTAATAAGTATATTTGTGCATTTTGAAATCTACAAATCTATAAAATTAAGATATCCCTATTCACTTTTGAGTAGTTTAGTTACTTGTAAATAAATTTTATTTGAAGACATTACACATAATAAAAAATTGTGGCCCTTACATACGCCATTGTTGCAAGAAGAGCATTGAAAAGGATGCTTGTTCTCATTATGGTACATGTGACATCTTCGCCTTTTTGGAGTTTGAATGATACTTTGGGTTCTTGGTGGCTCTTGATTTCCAAGAATTTTTTTGATCAAGTTTCTTACTTCTATTGGATTTGTTTTCACTTTTGCCCTTTCATTAGGGTTTTCCGTAAAACTAAAGACCTTGGAATTCAGTTAAATCTTTAGATGTTCATCTATGTATAAGGTCCCGACCAAAAATTTTCTACGATCCATCAAATTCTCGCCTGCCTCTTTTGCACTATTGGAAATGACGTGACTGTTTACTCCCATAAAGTTGAGCATTGCAAAATGGGCCATCGTCTTGTTCGATGACCCGTGTTATAGCAAACACATTTCTGATCTAAGCTGTCTACGCCACCCTTAGTTGAGTTGTAGAACTGTATAATTTTTGGTAGTTTTTTTTTTATTATCTTCAACTTTATCTGTATAACATTGTAACTGCTTTACGTTTCTTTGGCACGTAGGACAGGAGAGAAGAGTAAGGTCTCTTGTAAATCCAAATATAGAACTTAGCGCTGGACGATCTTTATGAGCTAGGAATTCTTGCGTTTGTTCTTTCGAAGAGTACCTGTGTAAGTTACGTAGAATTTTTTTAGTTCATTTGCTAATTCCACGGAAGAGAACCAATTATCTGCTGTGATGTTTTGGCCCGAGTTTATAATGGGTGTGATAAGTTGTTGTTGTAAGCTAAGTGTTGGCACAGATAGTTTTCGAGGATTGACAACATGTTCATCTCTGCCTGTGTATATAAAAGCATTCAGTAAATAGTGCGTTCTGGCATCTTTTTGGCTTCTTTTTATGCCGTATTTACTGGGTTTGTTCGACATGTAAATTTTAAATCGACACCTGCCACGAAACCCCACTAGCATTTCATCAATAGTCATATTTTGACCACAAGCGTAATTTGTTTGGCAATTGATTAACTTTAGACAAAGAAGTTCTGAAATAGCAGCCGCCTTGTCTCCAATGTCTATGTTTTGTCTTCTGGTTGTACTGTCATCAAACGTAATGCACCTAATAAAAATAAATACCGTTTCAACGACATTGTAGCCCGGAATATGTCACAACCTATCCCTCCCATCAGTAACCCAGAGTGCGTTTAAATCTTCATGAGTAGATTTGAATACACCATGATAATGTACGCAGGTCCCATACGGACTACTGACCCTAAGTATAAACATTACGAACGACTTCTAGAAGCGACAAACCGGAAAATGGCCATCAGAATCACCTCTGCTTACAGAACGATTGCCACTGAAGCAATACTCGTGATTGCAGCATTGCCTCCAATAAAGCTGAGGGCAGAGGAAAGAAAGAGCAAACTCCTAGAGGGAGGACAGTCACCCCAGTATCGCAAGAAGGAGACCTAATTGCGAAGTGGCAAACATCCTGGGACCTCATATCGAGGCTGGGCAAAAACATTCGTCAAGGACCTACGAAAATGTTGCGGCAGAAAGTTTGGGGACGTTGATCACTTCATTACCCCAGGCGATGACTGGCCATGGAGTTTTCTCGAGCTACCTGCAAAAAATTGGTAAAGCGAGAAATGATTCCTGCTGGTACTGTAAAGAACCCGACACACCGGAGCACACGATCTTTGTGTGCGACAGATGGGCCGAAATCAGAAACGTAGCTGAGAAAAAAGCCATCACCGCTGATACCGTAGCAGACATCTTACTAGAAAGCGAGACCCAGTGGAACAACGTCACTGGAATGCTACGAGAAATAATGAAAACCAAAGTTCAAGACGAAAAAACTTGGAAAGACACTAATAAATTAAAGAACAAATAAAAATAAAAAGACAACTATTGACAGCGCGCGAAGTTTCTGGAATACTAGAAACTAGCAGCCGAACATTAATAACGAACAGTGCTAATTTCTGATGCCTAATGCCTAACGGTGGATTCCAGAAATTAGCAGCTGCAAAAGAGGTTAAGAAGTTTAGTTGGTAGGCGCTCTTGTCAATGACCTAAGAAATAGGCGATAAAGACAGGGCGAATCCAACACGTCTGATACTGGATGCCGTTGATGATGTCTTCTGAAGATTCTCCAAACCTCTATTAAAAAAAAGATTTGAATACAGCAGATAATAAGAGAGGGCCTAAGAATGCATCCATTTCCTGTTTACTTGTATGGTTCGTAAACTGGCAGTTTAGTCCAGAATTGCTAGTTAGTTACTAGCCATTTCGGTTATTCTATGGTTTGTGTGTTCTATAAGAATCTCCAACATACTCTCGTCAACAAGCAATTTCCATGCATCAACAGGCTTCGATGGCTTATTTATTCTTGCTTCATCTATTACAGCGGGAATTCAAAGTCTAATCACGTTTTCTTTGCGAGTCTTTCCAGTAGAAGCAGTTCTGGCCCACTTATAAAAATTCTTTTTTGAAGAAATATTGATCTCTTTTGCCAGATTTTTTTCTTTGTTTTACATTATCATTTGTGTCGCTTGAATGGGAATCTGAACTGCCACTTGAGATTTACGTCTTTCCATTCTTCTTCTGTTTCATCTTTTTCCTGTAAAGTTTCATCATTTTCATCATTTTTTTGAAAGTTGTCGTCACATGAATCACATTCTTGTTCACTATCTGTGTTGTGTATGCTCACTTCATCTTCAATGTCAGAATAATCACTAATATAGGCTTCTAAAGCCTCCAGCCTTCAAAGAAAACTTCTTGGGTCAGATTTGACCCAACCATACCACTTGAGGGTTAATTAAGCTTGTTTTTCGTTTCATTCTTGTATAATTTATTTAAAGTTAGATCTAAATATTTAAATGCTAGAATTAACTAAAAATTAACAACTTCAAATTATTATTATTATTTTTTTTTGAAGATGCACAAAAATAACTGGTTTCCACGTTTTCACTTTGAAAATTCGCGCGGTAATCTGAGACAAAAACCCGGCACATGAAGCTGTATTTAGTCCTTCCTAAAGTAAACATCCTATAGTAATCAATAGATTAGAATCGTAGCCAATTTTTTTAAAATCTAACAAAGTTTTTATCTGGATAAGAAAATATTTAAAAAATACATGTGAAAGGCCAAAAGGTGTAAAACTATGTACAGAATAAATATTCTGGAATAGATCAAACTTAGGACATTTAAATTTAATTAATGTAACTTGAAATATAAAAGAAAATGAAGAAATCGTTCACTGATAATTTTATTTATTGAGCGGAAACCCGACAATTGACAATTTTTGAACCACCCTGTAGAGAAAGAAATTTCCTGTAAGTGCTACGCGTTCTGTTTTAAAGCTCCACATCAAATAAACCATTAAAAACCAGGAATAATCCAGGAAAATAAGCCTAAATACTAAATATTTTCAAATTGTGCAGTTCAAATGATCTGTTTCCTGGAAAATAAACTTAATACTAGCCCTTTCGGCCACACTTTCTTTTTCTAATAAAGGAGAAAAATTGAGCTTTTGTGTAGTACCTACCAGTATGATTTTCTCAAAACTTTTTGGGAATAGTTTTTGAGTCGTTTATTATCCCCAATAGGGGGTTGGCAATATGTCGACAAACGACGACCAAAGGACCTAATCAAAGCAATTTGGTTTCTATAGCCGTCCTCCATTTACATTCACTTCACCCAAAATCAAATCAATTTGATTTTGAACGGAACTGATTTCAAAGTGAACAGAGCGTTTTCGATTCACGTACACCGGTAGCACTCAGTGTATTTGCATCTTCTTTAAACCTCATGTAATTAACACGAGATGAAGATACTCTGAATGCGCACTAAGGCGGTCAATCGAAAACGCTATTAAAGGAATGACGTTTTGGAACTAAAATTAACATAACCTCAAAAAACGTATGAAATCACATGAAACTGATAACTGATTATGAACCGATTTAAAAAACCAGCTTGATCAGTACGGGATGCGGGAGGGGAAACTCAATTACTTCCTCATCACTGATCGCTAAATGAGTAACTGCAAATGGAATGCAATCAGTGATTTTTAAGTGAATTTGAATCGATTCGCGTTCAAATAAGTTGTAAATGAAGGACGGCTTATGACAAAAGGTTATTATGAACACGTACAACTTAAGAAATATGTTTTAATTACGTCTTATTGGTGGAATGTATATGAATCACAGCCAGACTGAATTATTTGTTCAGTTTCCTGTTCAGTTTGACTCAGTTCAAATATCGTGTATACATAAGGAGGAATAGTTTCAATTTCGTCATTTTCTAAAAATAATAAACAGAACTAGTACTTACAAAGAATAAGTCATCAAACAAAAGTATTTTCACCCCCAAATGTATTTTATTTAGTTTACTGTAAAAACTAGATGACGCAGATGATTAAATTCATAGACTTTACATAAGATATTTTAAGATCGACGACGTCGTGATTAGATGGTAACAAAAGCTTCATGTCATACATATAAAAAAAAGGAAATTGATGTAGTAAATTGATGATCGAAAGGACTAGTATGTTAAGTGTTCGAAACCAAAAAATGAATATAATTTTAGCAAAGAATATACCTCCTTCGTTACAATTAAGAACTATCACCAAATTCACCAGATTGCAACTCAACTTGGAAAAGAAAGAATTCCAACCGCACACTTGGATTACTTACAATGAAATGCTCTCCAAGAAATTTATAATGCATGAAGGAAATCATTTGATAACTTCATGATAGAATAGGACAAGTACAACCAAACACTTTTGAAAATTTCATTAGAGTTTTATTCAACAAGCCAGCACATTCTTAAATATGAAGTAATTAAACTCAACTTTTTGTCTCGAGCTATTTGCTATTTTCCAAAAGTATTAGTTGTCAACAAGGGCACATTTTTCTGTATCCATCCTTCTATTATATTAAGCAATAACGGAAAAGTTACCTTTTTACTGGAGGCAAAACACCATTTAAAATTAATTTATACTTAGCCCTAAACGTAAATTAAGATTGTCTCTTTGAAACTTGAGAATAGGTGGAGTTCGAAGAGAGATGGTTCCATTACAAAGTAAGGGATGTTAAAGTAAGGGATGTTTACTGGCTTACCTTACGCACAAGGATCGTAAGCAATTAGACGATTTGAAACTTAGCACGTACTTGAAGCAAAAAAAAAATCATCTTATTAAGTAGTCGGATGATAACAAAAAAAAAAACTTATGAATCTTATGACACATCATTCGTAGCAACTTTTTTGACATCTTGATGAGTAAACATTACAATTGATTTTCTTTCGAATGTAAAATTAGAGTGACTCACTCACATTGCAAAATAAGATTTAATCCTCTTATTGCAATACAATAAGAAAAGACGAAATGGCGAATAATACTGAAAAGAAACATATGTTGCATGTACACAAGCACAAAAACCCTACCTAATTTTAGACGAAAATATTTTCGTACTTTTGTTTTACGCTGATGTCATTGCAGCCGTAAATCAAAGTTGCATCATTCTGTTTCCTGCCACGTCAATAAGCGTTCTGCACAACAATATGTTTGCCCCCAAACATGTTCTTGCTATGTGGCTACCGTTTATCTGGAAATGTTCCGGGAATTTTAGATGAATGAATGCAATGATTCATTCATATTTCTCGTCGTCATCAGAGAGGTCGGTTGATCTGAATCACACTTTGAATTCAATATTGTGCAATTCTTATTTAAGACTTTGATATCTTCCAATTTTCTATTTTTATTTTGTATATCAGCAATGATTAATTTAACATTATTAAACCGAGAGGAGTTCAAGACGCACTTGGTTCACATTCAAATAACAAAATTGTTACTGACTGAGTTCATTACAAAAAGTTGTCCTTTGTAAGTTGTAGGAAACACAGGAAGCGAATGATTACGAATCAGATCTACACGTTTGTGGATTTGAGATTTCTACTAGTCTACAAGAAGTAGGTACACGATTCTTTTATATGGAAATGCGGAAATGACTCTTCGAATCATGCACAAAAAAATTAATCGCAGCAATTGTATTCGTAACTTCTGAAGTGAAATAACGTGTTATGATAGCTCGTCGTTTACTAATGATAATATAACTCTGTAATTAGTTCCATTAGTCCTAGTTGTAAGCAAATTTCAATCTCGCCCCTAAAAAAGACAAGAGATTCTACGTTTGATCAAAATCATCGAATATCAACATAATTTAAAACATATTTGCGTTATTGCTTTTAACTGAAACGCATCGTCAACTTACAGGTATTAAAATGTAGTTAAACAAGCAGGAGATATGAATAGAATGAACCCCAGTTCTGCAAATAAAGCTCCAGTTCCTAAGGGAACGTGTTGCTGGTGGGAAATAGCCGTGGGAATATTTTGGAGTTCACTGCTTTACACACCGCATTCTCATATACATCGGCTTTATATAAATACACGATTCGTTCTGAACTTTGCCTACGTTTTGTTACGTTAATTACAACGTGAAAATTCTGCGCGGCTTAAAAAAAAGAAATAACATTTCAACTCGGTTCATACCCTAGAAATGCTAACAAAAAAAATACATTCTGGGTTTATTCACTCACACAATTGGGTCAACTTTACATACAATGAAAGAATTTTGTTATTTATGTATTGCACAAAATTTCAAACCGATGATTTATTCATTTTGATTTACTAGAGTATCACCACACAATAGATTTTTTTTAAATTAATCTTTGTAACGGATTCATTTTTATTAGTAACTGAATTTTTGGTTACTTTATATTTTAATTGAGCAGAAATTTCACATGCATACTAAATAGAGTATTTCCAGGTATTGTATGCTGTTACATAATGTAACTTTTAAACCTTTACATTCTGTAACAATGGGAACTTTTAGAAATTTCCGGTTTCATAACAAATACTTAAACTGCATATAGCGAGAAACCGCATTATTGTTAAGTGTTAACAACATCTGATAGTACCTTACTTACCATGAATTGAATCGACACCAATCAAAATGAACGATTGTAATATGTAATTAGTGTACCTATGGATTAATTTCTGTTCAAATAACTTTTAAAAGTAGTATAGTTCTTTTAAACTTAATAATTCAACCTCTTTTAGAAAACCGGGTCATTTCAAAATGTACCCTCGAAAGGAAACCGTGAAGATTTATATGCAGTAGTTATTTTGTTGTATTGTTGTTTCCGACAAACGCCTGAAGTGCACTGAATACAGAATTCCGGGAAGCAACCGCCTAATATAAAGTGATTCTCAGAAGAGGGATACTTTTTAAGGGCGAAATTCTGGTAAGTACTAGGCTTTGCCCACCCAGGCATGAGAACATTATCTGAGCTGCAGTCCCTACGCTATAATTGGGGAGACATAACAAGCTCTGACTTTTAATGATCAAAATTGTATTTTTTGGTTGCTTATTTGTTTTAATGGTACGGAATTAATAGAAAAATTTATTATTAGTTACACAGGATGTACAATTTAATTCACTCTACACCGCTGTCATGTACGTCACACGTGATACAACCACACGCAACAACTATTAATTATTAGTGACATTTTATGGCGGTTCCTAACACATATTTCATTTAATAACAGCAATTTTAGCATCTCGGCTATGGCATTTAAGTTGTCATAATATTACAACAAGTAGACATAAATACAATTATTCAAATAAAACTGGTTCCGTACAAATAAATATGTTTACACTTGTTTAAAAAATGTTAAGCAACATACATATATTATTTTTTTTTACATATTATGGTTATTATGAATTACATGATATGAGAACTTTCAAGAAATTTTAGAGAATATGTGGTTTATACAGGGTGTAACAGGCAACTATAACTATCTAATATCAGAACTATTCTTCTACATCATAAGTTTGATTTATTTTATATTTTACAATGTAGGTGTAGTGTGAATAATTTTTGATTGGATTTTTACAAAAATTTCTTAGTTCTTGTTTTTTTTTGTCACAATTAACCTGAAAACATCTGGTTAAATAATCGTCAGTTATATTGACATATTACATTACATCATTATAAATACGATTAATTGATCAATTAATCTTATTTTAAACTATTTCTACAATAAATTTGGTTTGCACTTGCTGTACTCTACAAAGTACAATGTCTTGTTATGGTATTATGTAGAGATAAATGGTTACTAATGAAAATTATACCTCTAGAAATAACTAATGCGATTTTATTATTTGTTTATAATTATAATTACAGTCTTTTTCTATTGCTTTTCGTCTTTTGTCAAACGTGTTTCCTAATTTGTCAAATGACTTTCCAATCCATTCAAAGTATAGTAGGCCTGCGGATTGGAAAGTCATTTGACAAATTCGGCAACATAATTGACAAAAGGGGAAAAGCAAAAGAAAAAAACTGTATGGTGGTTTAATAATTATTAAAGCACCACGTAACGAAAATTTTTAGAAGAAATAAGACAAGTGGCATGAAAGTTTCATTTCAGTTTTAGTGGTAACTTATTCGCAATCAACCATCGTCCCTCATTATCCACTCAATTACGTAAATTTAATATTGGCTATTTCTTAATTAATTAACTCATTTATAGTCGATATTGCAACAACCATTTTTGAATATTTATAAGTCTGAAACTTTCAATTTAGAAAATTGAAATTCTTTATTCAAATTTTCCTTTTACTTTTTATACAGGGTGTTTACGATCTTCTCTGTATCTTTTTAGGGGGCGATAGTACACCTTAGAAGGAGTCGATAAGCCTTAAAACGCCTTAGTAAAAGTCGTCTCATAAGCGAGATAATAATTCTTTTATTTTTTACATTAAACGATTAATTTGTCTTAAACACTAGTAATCTACTACTTAATCAGTATAACAAAAAACATAAAAAGTAATCTTGGACGGTTGCAAAAATTATTGTTCAAGTGTTATTACGTTTGTTATTTGACACGCAAAGTTGTTATCAGTAATTCAGTTTTACTATCACCTTTGCTTGACTAAAAATTTTATTATTTTTACCTTGTTCTTTAAAAATCTTGATGGCCCATCGATATTCTATACAACATGGTGATAACTTCGAACATCTTTTGTAGTGGACAATGTTGATTAAATAGTAGATTACTGGAGTTTAAAAGGAATTAATCCTTTAATGTAATAAATAAAAGATATATTACCTCGCTTACGAGATGACTTTTACTAAGACGTTTTAAGGTTTATCGACTCCTTCTGAGGTGTACTATCGCCCCCTAAAAGAATACAGAGAAGACCGTAAACACCCTATATATGTGTATATCTTGTTTTATTTTTGTGTAATTATTAACCATACTATACAGATATTCTTATTTTGTCGTCAGCAACCCCAAGGAAAGCACTGCAGAAAATATGAAACGTCGACAGAATTTGCAACGTGGTATACCCGAAAGTTAAAAGAAGAAAAGCAACGATTATACATATTTAATTCCATAAATTATTAAGTTCCTAATCAATAATAATTGTAAGTAGAAAAAATAGAAAAGAAAACGATATTTTTAAAAAAGAAATACACCAGTGCCACTACAAATACAGAGGACTGTACCACCTGCCCAACTCTTTCCAAACTGAACCAGCACTTCACTAACCTACACTAATTTAAAGTCCGAAATATATATACAGTGAAATCTCTCTCTTTCCTCTCCAACGGGCATCTTTCTGGGAATCGATTAAATAAGTAATCTGAACAAGATCCGGAACGAACCGATCTGTCTCAGAGAGATTTCACTGTACTACGAAATCTCTGTCTTAGAGAGATTTCACTGTAGGTACTATGAAATGTGTGTCTTAGAGAGACTTCACTGTACTATGAATTTATAAATCGCGGCAGATATACAAACGTCAAAAAAATGACTTCAATGTGTTTTAGAAAAATTATTAAACTTTTCACATGAAAACTGATTCAAACAACAAATGAGTTTCTTAGTGTTGTGGCGGCAACTGTTTCAAGTTATAATCTAAGCTATTGAGACAATTTGCAGCATGTACAGATAAGAAGATTCGTTTGAATTTTAACCTACTGAAAATTAACCTTATTCGTCTTAATAAACTCATTTAATAGTACTTACGTACCGACAGCAAATTAATTTCTTTTAAAATCGAAACCAAATATGAAACGCCAAACGCTGAAATGTAGTAACCCTGACAAGACTACTTTACCCATATCCTTGTGTTCAAATACACAGTAGTCTTACAAAACTTGTCAACATAAATACCTCTTTGGTAAGTGAAGTCAAATAAAAGGAAACGTGTTGGACATTTGGTCTAAATGAAACAAGTCAGTAGAAGGAACTTAATTTTACTTGGTGTGTCAGTGAGTATAATCGAATATGATTCACTCTTATTGTCATACCTTATTTTTAAATAAAAATTCACATTGTCGATAAATTATGGCCAAATTATGGTTTAAAGAAGATATAACCGCCTGTCGTTTTTGGTGATGGATTACTAGCGATACATACGCCCCGAAAAGTGATAACCTGAGCACTGAACTTGTCATCATACGAAACGATTCTTTAGAGACACGAAGATTTATTGATGATATTTCAGTTGCTTATGTATAACAGATGAGTTCAGAAATTACTTCATAATTACGTACGATATGCAGATGATATAAACATACCAACTTCAAATTGAAGTTATTTTTAAAATAACGCCCAGTTTTACTAAAATGCGATTAGATTATATTAGTATTTGTGCTGTCAATAAATAAAATTAAACATGTGGAGTACTGTTTAGGTTATCACCAAGACACCTGTATATTAATCAATTTTGGAGTGATTCGGTTATATTGCAAATTCCCTGGCATTCGTATGGTGAGCATTGCTTTATTCAATTTGTACTGATGTTATAAGTCGAAAATACGTATTATATAATAGATTAAAAATATCTAATCAGCGAACTATATATAAACACGTAATCATTCTGATTCCAAATATTACTTACAAAATGATACTGATTGCGTAATATAAATAAATTACTCGATCGTTCTGATTACTTTAATCAAATTACTGCGTATGCTGTTTTAATTAAACGTTTAACTTTATGGGATTAGTAGTGTGGTTTCCATTACAAACTTACAAGAAATTACACACTCCGGCTTGCGTAAAAATACTGATATAGGTCAGGTTTCACACAATAAATTAATTTTTTTTCAATGCTACTGCACTACACATGTTCGTATGTTATCTGCGATTACTTACTAATTTACATTGTTAAGTCGTATAACACAATCGATAAATTGTGTAACTTAAAGTACTTTTATATTTTTACACCCAGTTGTAAAGTCTTGAAAATACAACATCAATTGCATTTTTTCTAGCACCGCTCATTGCACACAATCTACGACCTACTTTAACTAGGTACGTACATTTTTTTCAGTTATGTACTTATTAGCGCCGTTATACACGAAACAATCGCACTTGGTTTATTTTATGGTTGCGGAATGCTGGCTTTTTGCGGAAATGTGGGATTCAGGTTACACTACATGAAGGTACAAGCAAAAACATAACAAAACTGTATATTAAATGTGAGACTCGTATGCCAGACAAATACCTTAAATGCAACAATTAGCGGCGGCGAAAATGCCATGAATTGTAAAGATGTGAAACTAAGAAAGTTTCTTACTCACGCAAACAAATGTCTCACAGGGGAACGTAGTGCACATAGACTCACATACATACATAGAAAGATAGGCTAGTTACGTTGGTATGCCGTTTGTGGGTGTATGGACGAGACCCGACCCCGGAGGCCGCATGAATCACCATATGATCTACCATATAAGGTCTAACGCCATCAAAACCGGCGCCGTTCTCTCTCACCAACTACGTACTGCAAATAATGCATTTCGTAAGATAACCCAATTTCGGAAATTTACTAAATCTTCTATTAGCAATACTGTAGAAGATTTCACTCGTAATTTGTTGCCCATAAAAGAACAAATAACCTTGGCGCCGTTAACGAATTATTGACTACTAATGATGTGTATGCAACAAGGATAATGTACACTATAATATTAGACGTTTACATAAGAATGGCACGTGAATATAACGAACGATGGAAATATTTGTTGAAAATTAAAAGCAGGAATTCACCGAACACTGACGCATCGCTAATTTAACACTTCCTTGCCAAAACGTAAAATTTATTTTTCAGGAAACGGAAAGTTCGAAAAAATCGAAAATAAAGAAGACCCCAACACAATTTTCTATTTCATTATCCGATGGAAACCTATGACATCCTCAAATAGTCAAAAGGATATAAAAATAAACATAATTACATCAAGAATGACGGTAAAGGATTTTTATAAGCCTCCACACATTTCAAATCTTCTAAATCCACTACTGGTCTGTAATACACAACGAAAACTTCCACATTTCTGCACATGTGAGAACCAGAAATACATTTACATTTGCATATTGAAGAAGTCAGGAAAATAGAGTAACCTAGGGTGACCGAATGGACAGAAAAGGTAATGTAGGTGATTAAAACTGAAAGAAAAGAGAAAGGGCAATGCAACTGTGACAAATGAAGAAGACGGGGAATGAATAGAGAAAACAAATGGGAGATTTAGACTGAATTGAAAAAATATAATACGGGAACCTTGTAAAAAAAAAAACTTGAAGAAAAAAAAAGAGTAGAGATAGTAAAGATGAGAACAGAAGAAAAAAGTGGACGAAGTATTTTAAGCAATTTACTGAAGGATTAAGAAAAGAACGATTGAATAATCAATGGTAGGAAACTGATGATTTGGTAAGAAACTTAGGAAAATTCACAAAACGTGAAAGTAATTGAATGTACATATTTTCTTATACATACAATTTTTTTATACCAGGCGCAGATGTACAATGCCAGTTTAAATTTAAGCTGAAGCTTAAACACATAGCAACGATTGTTTCAACAACTGTTGTTAAGGGTTTGAGGTTTGCCATAAAGTTAAGCTAGGACTAAATGTTTGTTGAACTGCAGTGACAAAAAGCATTCCTTTCTACTGAGGTCAAAAGGGTATTCCATTTGGGATTGAAAGCAAACCAAGTAGATGAGTTTATAGAAAGATTTAAAAAGCAAAATTGTGCTAAACTATTGAAATAAGCAGAAAATTCAATTCTGTTGGGATTAAAAAATGATTGAATGTCAAATCGAGTGGATGAGAGGATATGAGGTTATCAAATTGCAATGTTGAACGTACATTAAGTAAAAGTACAACACTGCTTTTCAATAGAAGAAACAAAGAAATCTTCTACTGGGCACTGAATGTCCCTATAACTGAATAGATAAGATGATAGAAGAATTGAGAAAGCAAGAAGATGGTCACAAGCATTCTAATCTTCTGAATTAAAATTATGAGGCAATACTGCTTCCCTTAGATACAACTAAACCTTGACAATAGCTTTTATGAGCGAGATAAAAAGGAATTCAAGCTGAATGTATAAGATTCGAAACGCAACAGATGGTTATTTACAAACACCTGTAAATTCTGTTCCCCAAAATTCTGATGCAATCAAACGTTAAGCTCAGGTAAAAAAAACATAAACATTAAAATTGCTTTTCAGAGAAGAGATATAAAGAAGAGCAGATGAGGTAAATGATGGACTGGGGAAACACAAGAGGCAACACTCTGTTCTTCATTCAACACGATTTATTTTCTCTTACAAGCTTAAACTAATTACTTCGCCATTAATGACAGTTCCTATTAGAAGAGGTAGAAGTTAAACTTGTTGCATTCCATATGGAAAAATAAGAAATAAAAAATGGATTGGAAGAATGAAACTTATCGAGATAATGGCGTCTTCTACTTTCGCCTCTTGTGGTACCGTAGGTACATGTTCGTTGGACCTTTAAAAATTAATAAATAATATTTGAACTTCAATTAAGCAGCCGGAAAACATGAGCTTTGGACACAAATCTTATTCAAAAACTGTAAGGATGTAAACCATACAAAACTGTGACCCAAATTTCAAGATCAGGAATTACAAAATGAGAAAGAAATAAAGTCTTTTAAGAAGCCTTGAATGATGTACCTTATTAACACCGTTGGCGCTTGCGCATTCGACCCTTAAATATTGGCAAGGCAGTTTACCTTGTATCTCATATAAAGCAACCAATCCCGGTTTTTCGTACAATATCTCTGATTGCATTAATAAAAGCAAAGGCAACATAATCCAAAAATGTAAAAACAATAATAGAATTTCTCGTCGAGACTAAATTACACAAAAACACTAAAATGTTGAAACTTATTTAAGAATACTAAGGATATAAACCAGTGTGGTCCCCTATGTGTAGAACTATGCCCAAAATTCATCACCATGATTACCACTTACCTAACCGAAAAAATAATGTTCTAATTTAATAACCATTGTCAAAAATGAATTAAAAATATCCTTAGAGCCAGTAGACACTATGACACTCACATTACCCTCACGTCATAATCAGTCCTGGCCTCTCCTGTAGCATACCAGTAAATTTTATTTGTGGCCAATCTATGTAAAAAGAGGAAAATTACATTTTAGAAATCAGGAAAATTGAACACAAACATACATCTGTATATGCAGGATTAGACTTTCCCAAATAATAAAGAACTAAAAGAAAACTGGAAAGGAGAAACTAAATTCCAAGAAAATCACTAATCACTTTTTGGTATGGGTAGTAGGTAAAATGGATTGGGTTGAGTTGGTTTTTGGTATGAGTATCAGATAAAACTAGGTTAAGAAGTTAGTTGAGAAACTGTTTCTAAGGAAAATTTTTAATGACAGCATTTTTCCAAATGAAGTTTTGGTCAGATTCGAAAATACCATAATTTAGAATATTAAAATAATTTAAAAAAAAGGTTTTGCTTCTCCAAGTATCTAATACACCAACTCGCCTCAATATAACGCGATGGGTAAAGGAATTTTCTTCAACTATGCAATTATCTGGAATAATATATTACACATGATAGTGCATAAGAACTACTAATTTAAATACGTAATGCTCGACAACATAAAGAGCCCCGTAATGATTTTATGTCAAATGAATCTTCCCACGCCCACGTGGGTAATCGAGGGGGTTTTTATTTTAGATCTCCTTTATGATTTTTATTGTACTTAATGGCTAAATGGGTGCTATTAAGTTTCTTGTTTCTAATTTACGACCTAGATGTCCAAAATAGAAGTAATTGAATAACGCAGCTTACTTTGTATATCCAGCGCAGGTAATAGTTACTAATTTATAGTAATCTAATGGTTCAGATTCTATAGATGATCGATGTGCCTATAAATCATATTGGTGTGCATAAAGACTTTAATGAGTTAACATTTACTTCTTAATGGACCAATAAAGTTCTTTGTAATTAATTGCAACTCACGCTTAATAACTTAAAATTATGAAAAATGTGCTCGTTTTCTGGAAGTCATAAACGGCGAGTATTTACAAACAACAAGAACTAAAGTTGAGAAATGTGAAATTTACCATTCAAGAAAATTGTAACAATTTATAATCGTTGATTCAAATGTTTATATGTATTAGTTGAAGTCACTTACCTTTTACGTCCAAGTTTAAAAATTTCAACAAAATCTGAAATTAAAAAATAAAAAGTTAGTATCAAAGTAGTAAGCGATAAAATCGCAACACAATTATTAAACAAGTTCTGATTTATTACTGAACTTGTCATACTTTCATATACATAGTGACTGTAACAGTACCCAACAAAATAAAACCACTGAAAGGACCCACGTCACAGATTACAGGAAAAAATGTTAAATAAATTTTATTAATGAATTAGAATGAATTAAGAATTTAGCCTTAAATCATGTTACGGCACTTCCACGGAAATACAACGCGACGTTTTATAAATAAAATAGGAGAGTTGAACCAACAATGGTAAAATTGTATTTAAATTCTATATTTAGTATTTATTGCAAGCCAAAATAAATCAAATATGGAAACGACGAACTAACAGAATAAATTTAAATTTATATTCAAGTACAAGTCAAAAAGGAATAAGACTCACCCGCCTTGTTGTGAATACTTCTCGTAGGTAACATGAATGAAAGCACAAGTAAGTTTAATTTAAAAACACCCAAGACATATATAGCAAACCACCACAAATATGCACCACGTAATTAAGATCTAGTACATGCAGAATACCTTTGAAGTAGCAGAAAATTACTACACTGCTCACCCACAACGAGTCCCACTGACTGAATACTTCAACGCCTGTTATTTAATATTACCCCTACACCTGTATTAAGACCTACACGTGTCATATATTCATTTTAAGCGGATATCTTAGATCACGTTCTTACCTGCAGAAGTGCATTTATAAAAAAAAGAACAATATGAATACTCTGTTGTTCTGGAAAAGCCCAACCATTCACCGTCCTTCGATACGTATTAAATAAAAGTTTCAGACATGTTTTAAAATTTATCTAATAGCAAGCCGATTCAAGATTGCAAGATTCGCGTTATTATACAACACAAAATACTACAGGTAGGGTTCAGTTCTCTGCTTTGTCAATAAAGATTAATTGTCAAATATATGATACTGTGAGCGAAACTCTACATACATTTATACTTTCAAATTTAATGATCCCAATTTTGACTACGCAGTTACTGAGACGACAGGAAAGCACAAAGCAGATGGACCACATCAAAAACATTATTTAATTGCGTTCATCGCCGCTCCCCTAAATAAAAGTAATAAAAGCGAGGAACCCATTTCCACGTGCACCATAAAAAATAGACTTCATTTTATAACGTCTGGTTACTACGATGAATTGTTTTCAAAAATATTTACAAGAAAACTATCGTTAAAAGTGTTTGTTGTAATTACGTGTTCGTAAATAATTAGAAATTTATACCAAAGTAAAACTAAAACGAGCAAATTTTAACAAAATTTTGCAAGGAATGTTTACTTCAAGAGTTTACTTTTGTATTCGAGTCATGACAAATCTTTTTTAAATTAACAGCTGTGTAAATACAACTGCTAAATTTTTTTATTTTGAAGTGAAGGTAGGACAGAAAGTTGTATTTAGTTGAATCCAAAAGTGCGATATTTCCCTCGGTCGGCCATTTTATTGAAATCAGAATTATATGTATACTGGTGTCTAAAAGTATCCGAATGAAAAGCAATAAAATAGTTCGAATTTGACCCTTGTGGTAAACTTCCACGGTGCCAGGCGGTCACGCCGGTCGTCCGAATACTTTTAGACACCAGTATACAAATCACAAATGTAGTGACAACAAAACACTGCAATTAACGACATAAATGACGCAGGAGAGTACACAGTAATTGCGGACAGATGTATAGGACTCGGGCCTTGAGACGTACTTTACCCAAAAATTAATGAAATTCTACATGAATGGTTAAAGCCGCGATCCCATGACCTATGTCTTTGGCGTTAGGTCCGGAAAGACTTGTTAAGGCGACAAGCTCTTTGTTGCCACGAACTATAATTTGTAAACGCCCTTCAAAGTTTGTTGTTAATATAAATAATATTTTTACTATTTAAAATTGAAACAGATATCCTTTTCAACTCCGTATCCGTCTATACGAATTTACGCAAAACTACGAGAGCCAAACTCGTCGCAAAATGCTTTTACTTATGTTTTATTACCTCCTCCGAGACGATCAATTAAGCACCCACCCCCCCAGCTCCTGGGGCCCAATTTTTGAAATCATTCGACATCATGTCGTATGCGAACGATTTGTATAGTTTTGTATGAGAGTCTACGTCATTTTGACGTCATGTCGCATACGACATTTGTCGAATGATTTCAAGAATTGGGCCCCTAGTCTGATGATTTGGGGCTTGTAGTGACTCCTGGTCACTTGTCATGACTTGCCGAGCCAACACAGGTCGTGAGACCGAGCGGACGTACCCTTAGCTCGCAAAGTTCCTCCTTTACTATAATCAGAATTACTACAGATGAAGCTTTACCCAAAAATTCATTAAATTCTACATGAGTGGCTGCTCGTAAAGTTTTTCATAATCTTAAATAAACATAAAGAACTTTGTAAATGCTTTTGAAGTTCTATGCTTTGTCGATCTCGAAAGCATTTCATAGAGTCAAAAAAAAAGGATTGCTTGGGAGGGTCGCGATAGGAAAGTAATCGACAAGGAAACATTTGAGAGTGATACACGAAAAAATATTACATATTCGGGAGGGTCTGGATGGGAAAGTAATTGACAAGGACACACGAAAATTAAAATTAAGTTAAATATTTGAGAGGGTTTGTACAGGAAAGTAATTGACAAGGGAACATTTGAAAGTAGTGTACGAGAAATACAAAAATTGTAAGAACAGATAATGAGGAATCACTAGAAGGTTTGAAACAAGGCTGTCTACTCAACGCATTACTGTTCTCATGTATAGCAGATGAGACCATAAAGAAAACAAACAACTGGGATGTTGGATTTTAGAAATTGATTGACTTTACAAATTGATGGAACTCCTATTAGTAGGCGATATGGCATAATATCAGAGGCAGAAATAAATCTGCAACACAATATGAACGTTTTAAACAAAGAAATGCAGAAAATTAATGTAAACGTGAACAAAACAAAAACCATGATAGTAGCAACACACAATACCACCCTTGAAGGCAATAATATCGAGCGAATGAAATGATTCAAATATTTGGGAACGACAATCGAAGCAAAGGACGGGCAAGACATTGATATGAACAAGAGATTCAGGCAAAGTGGGAAAATGCACAATAGACTGAAGACAACTTCTTTTGGAAAGCAGTTTAAAAAAATTGTAACGCATCAAGTAAAACGTGGATGCTTTACAAGGTGAGGCGAAGCCGAATAAATGCGATCGAAATGAGGATCTTAAGGAAGCTGCAGGAAAAACAAGGAGAGACCGAATGTCTTAAGATTTATGCCAACAGCAGTTCTTTTGACTAGTTAGAAACCGTCCGAATCAGTTGCCCACCGAAGTGACGACCAGTTTTGACAACTCCATCAAGTGCACATACAACTTTGATGAGTATAAGCTTTTGATGATTTCGAACTGCTGTTGTAACAAAATGGGTGACAATAAAAATACAAGGAAGATAACTGGAGCGGTTGGGTCATAACTTAGACCATAGACTGCTAGACCAAATATGCTTGGACTTTGTTTACAGCCACCATAAGGGGTTGGGGTAAGGAGAATGTACAACTGCAAGTAAAACTCAACCTCGGAGGATTCTGCAGAATCCGGTGTTTTCAATGTTTTCATTGGCTAGTTCGCCATTACCCGCTAATACATAGTGACTTTTCGTTTCATATCGACACTTGTGGCAATTGTTAATGGTGTTTAGTTACAGGTTTTCCTGATTTGCTTGTAAGTTCATCAATTAGTGTTAACTTCATTTAAAAAAATCTAAAAAAATGCTTTGTGTGTTCATGGAAGTGGGAAAAGGCTTGTCAAACTTTTTCGCAAGTTTGTAAGTAGCACGTGGTATATTAGTGCAAATTATTTTAATTAAAACTGCTCCGTAATGACATTCCACCACTGTCAAGGTTCTTTTGTAAACAGTAAACCCTCGTTCCCATTATTGTTGGCAGGATTTTAATCCCTCCACAGCTGAGTGATATACTGGATTTGTGGATTTCACAAACGTTACTTCAATTTAATCAAGCGTTAAAAGTAAACGTTGCTATGGTTACATACATGTGCTGAAGGTATAGGAATTATTATTCTTAGGGCCGAGACATCCATCTCCTATTAAAGTTATTCGACGAATAACGTGATTTTTCTGAATTGTTGATTGATTTTTTATGAATTGTTTCTATGGTAGTTATTCGTCTAATAACTATTAGCCAGTTTATTAAGAGATGGATATCTTCGCCCTTAATCAATGATTAAATTTAATCGACTTTTATGAAACCCAGCATTAGCCTGCGTTTAGTTCGTAAACAAACCAACAAAGCTTAACGAGAACAGTTGCACTGTTTTCTAAACGGAATTCTGACCATAGTAGTTGCCTAATAGTCGCATTTCAAATCACAACCACGTGACCAATAAGTTGATCAGTCGAAAAACGTAAATGAACTATGTACTAAACAAAACCGACAACGTCCCCCATGCACTAAACGTTGGGCAAGTCTAAAAGTGAATGGTTTAAGGGTCATATAAACAGGATGTTAGAAAAGAGACTAACCAGGACAGCTTGCAAAGCGAAAGGAGGAAGGTGATGTGACAGAAGGCAGAGGAAAGGGATATGGCAATGGAGAGAGCTAGGCCAAGATAGGAAGGAATGGAAGAAGGCCAACTCAAATCTACAGTCTTACACTTAACGGTAAAAAGACTAAGGAATAAGTAAGTAAGTAAGAAACGTGGATGCTTTAATTTAATTCTGAAAAACCAAAACCCAACCAAAAGATTAAAGACGATGAAAGGATGGTCCTCCAATTAAAACCTACGCTAGTGCTTCGGTTGGCAAGGTAATAATTAAGAGATTCTTGGGATTGCGAAGACGTTATTCTCATAGATTGTCTCCCAAGAGGTACAACCAACACAATTATTCATTTATTAAGACGTGTCTGAGTGGACTCCATTTTTGACTATTGCTACAACAAAACGACCTAAAACACAAAACTAACGATAACTTAGCTTCCTGGGATGAGAACTTCTTTTGGCAGTTCATCTCCAATGATTTTCATTGGCTTAATGAAATGACGAAATAACTTTGCGGATTTTATTCTCAGTTGATAACTCCTAAAAATAGACAGATAAAAAAATTCCTCGGGGAGCATCTCATGAAACCTATTTCACGTTGGCAAAAATACGTAAACATTAATTGAGGTTAAAGAGAAAAAGTAGCTTTCTAATAGTGATGAAATAAGAATCAAATAAACCTCTCTCGTATGCATAAAACATACGACAATATGTATTTACATTTTATATTTAAAAATCAAGTAACTGAAAATTATTGCACTATGGCAAAAAATATAAAATGGGCTTTCTAGTTACAAGAAAAACTTAGCCCAAACAACCATATAAAAAGATCAATGCAAGAAATGCTCGATTCATAGGTGACAAATTAATAAATTTTAAAAAAAATGAGAACAATGTGACAATTTCAATTAAAACATTTCGGCAACATCAGCAAAGACTAAAAAGTTTCTAAAATCGCAAAATTAAATCACAATTGTGACAAATAAGAGCTTTATTTATTTCATCATTATGCAGAATGAATATCAAATTTGCTTAGTAAGTATTTCAATCAGTCGTCGACCATTCACATTGAATCAACTAAATAAATAACTGAAGCGCTGATTTCCCCAAATTCGTTTGACTTGTTCGAAAAAATTCAATAGTTCATTACATGTACAGAGCATCAATTCTTTGTTTCATAACACAAACAATAATTTCCACAAAGTATAAAATGTTTTGGCAAATTATGAGGGCCTTTAAATATGACATTGATGACATTGTTGATGCACTAATTCCGCGACCACGTTTGCGTTTAATCTAACGCCTAACGTGACTTTTAACATCTAATTATTTGACATTCATTTGCGGTTACACTTAAGCTTAATATCAAATTACTCGTTATAAATTTGTTTTCTTTTTTCTATATCATCATACCAAGAGTAAAAACTATACCAAACTAGTCAAATTAGACTTTGAAAAAAAATCACGTTAGGCGTTACATTAAACGCAAATGTGGCCGGGGCATAAGAGTACTTGTGTTTACAATACTACTGACTTTTTAAATCAAACTCACTGCGACACAACATCCCTAAAATAAAAATATCAAATACCTGTGGATTATTTGCAGTTACTTGAATTGATTTAGTTTAATCAGAGGAAGTAACTTACATTATTGAGGCTGTGTTTCTCAGTCCTAGTTTAACTTTAAATTCCTGTTTATTTCCGTAGAAACAATTGTTTTTATAATTGCTACCATAGGAATAAACAGGAGTTTAAAGTTAAACTCGAACTGAGAAATCCAGCCTTAGTTGTTAAGGCGGATTTGGACTCTCAGATAATTCGCCCAAACCGATTTGCGCAAGCTATTTTGTACAAAGCAGTAAACTGTCAACTTTTATTTACACAAGTTTTCACAAAATGGAAATTGATGATGAATTATTATTATCCTCTGCTGCAGTGCGCATAATTTTGAAGAAAAAATTAGAAAAAGAAAAGAAAAGAAAGTGGTTGAAATCTTGGTTATTTCTAAGAGAAATGCAGTCTCATTTAATTTGCTAAAACGTCAAAATTGTCTGTCCAATTTATCTCAATCAGATATCCGTACCAACCTCGGTTAATTTTCAGGACGAAACAGATTTCATACAAGCCAAATTTTTGAACTGCACAAATTATCCATTTCCGTTTATACTTACCAACTTATTTGCATAAACTGGCTTGCACAAGCCGATTTGTCTAAAAAATCTGAAAGTGTAAACCCGCCTTTAAAGACATTGAGCTTCTTATGCATGCACGAATCGTCGAGGAATTAAACAAAGTGACACTTCTATAAATGTTTCATCTTTAACGGTCCTAATCCTGTAAGAACAACGGTTGTGAAAATCAGGATTATTGCTAGACCTCGCCTTCTAACACTTGGACAAGTAGTGGAGATGAATTTTGCTCAGTCTTTCATACTATCAAATTTTACAATTAAAAATTTTAGTTTAAAAATCGCACAAACCTCAACGTTTCGCTATCGTTTGTCAGCTTCGTCATGACAAGAATCCAGTTGAATTTACAATTAAAGTTTATTTTTTGTCTCGTATATTTGCAAAACATTATAGTAGACGGCAATTACAAGGTGGTTTCATTTAATCTACCTAATTTTATCTGGTTTCTTGGTTGATTATATTAATTATAAGTTAACTCGTTTACCCAAATATTTCACTTTGATTACTAAACTTTACTACACACTACGAATAAGAGTAAGCAACTTGTAAAGTTCAAAACAAAATCAATGGTAAATAGCGGACTTAAAAAATTAAAAAAACATAAATAATATAAAAACGCTGAGTAAGTTAGCGTAATAATTAAGATTACGTTCGTTACATTATAACATTAATGAATGTGATCTGCTGTATTTTATTACATGAAATAATTCATTGCACCAATAATTATTTCCTTATTATAATTTATTTATTAGCTAACGTATATTTGATTTTAACACTTGAAGGAAACGTATCTTCGTAATTTCTGTAAACCCTGTACACGGAATACATTGACTGCTTGTTTATTACACGGCGTCTCTCATAGGAATTTTAGTTGTAATTGCCATAATTAATAAATAATCAGTTTTAATTTCGCTGACGCGGCATCTTACGATTGCAATTAATATTTTCTTAATTAAATATTCTATTTTTAACTTAGAGAAAAGCAAATTATTAAAAAGAGAATCACAATTTCACAAAGGAAAATTGCGTGCAGTCAGAATTAAAAGTAGTGGCTCCTCAATAAAATGTTAAATTGCGATCCAATCACTTCTGGTCGTTATAGTGAGCATGCATTGACAAATTATTGGGGAGTCAATACTTTTAATTCTGACTGTACATCATTCAAAAAAAAAATACATACACAACGTGAAATATTTTTTAAGTGACACATACTGATTCATGTTTTCTATAATGTCTAGAGTAGTGTGTCATGTATAAATGATTAAATTGTTTAATAAATTGACAAATTACTAGGAAATTGATGAAAGAAAAAAATTAAAACCAATTGCAAGAAACATTTTGAGGGCATAAATGACCATTATTCTTTTGTATTTTTGCAAGTGAAGTTTAATTTATTGACACAGAAAACAACAAACAATTAAGTTGTTTTTATATTTTTATTTCCTCAGTGTAATGATATGTTTAGTTACGATGTTGAAACAATGTATCATAAAATTCTGTAATTAATTATTCAATCACATAGAAGGTCTTGAGTCGATGTAACCAGCTTAACCGAAGAACTATTGATAGAAAACTTTTTATTATCACGAACTTCATGGACGTCGACTTGAAGAGTATTTAATGTGAGATAACAAGCACCTGCCGTTGTTATAATGTTCTGTAATTCTTGGGTTACCCAAGATTACCATCTAAAGCTTCTCTGTGTTAAAGTGAATATTAACCTTAGGAATTTTCTCCCTTGTATTAGTACAAAAAATCGGCTGGAACAAATTTATCAATAACACTTTGTTCATTAAAACAATATGTCATAAATCGTGTCATAATTTCAAATTTTATGTCAAATTTTTGCAATTTTGTTCAAAGTGTCACGCTCTTAAAAAAATCTTACGGATCATAATTTAAACAAGCAATTCTTGAAGACACTGTTTCTATGCCCCCATTAATAATGAACTTCTCGATAAATTTCCTCATGATATTAAGTTTTGATTAAAAAAAAAATCGAAAAGCCTGCAAGAAACTCGGTGGTCACGGCTTGTTAACACCCTTTTTTTTCCAGAACTCTTAAATTATACTACAACTTTCGAGTTACCTGAAAAAGAGGTCTGCTTCAAATATTTCTATAAACTAACATGGTTTTATAAGTACCATAAAAGATAAACATGAAACATCTATTTTGATTTAAAAATAAAAGGTTTTAAGCAAAAAAATTTTTTTTTAATCCCCCGATATACCACAGACAAAGACTATACGCCGATTAAAATTCACCAATTCGTCGTCAGTTTATGAACACATTTAAAAAAGAACGACTGATTTGTTTCGTCTGTGACTGTGCAAACGAATAATATCTAGTTATGTTACAGTTTAACAATCCGTTACTAACATTCTAACAATCACTCTCAATTTACAAGAATTATATTAGAACTGCTATCTGCAAAAAGTTGCAATCTTTTCTTCACGCCCAATCTTTCTCTGCAGCAGATATCGACTGCTGCACATAAATGGTTAGCCCACTTTTTTGTTCGAGTCCTTTTACCCAATAAAAGTAGATCAGGTATTTTGACAGATCATTCGGTTTTTGTAATAAATTGGTTAGCACCGTGCTTTAAGATTAGAACGAAGTTTGCGAAGTTTAATCCAGATTTTTTTCTCTAATTTACTTTTCCTACACAATTTTATTAATTTGTCCATAATATTGCAATTATTGTCTTTCGCTTCAGAAATTAATTCATCTCGGGAAATATTTAAATAAAACCGCGATTAGTATCCAAAGCTCACGTAAACTATGTACCTACTTACTTAAAACAATAAAAAAGAGACTAATCTTTTATCATCTAATTTTATTTTCCAATAGTAGACTTATTAAAATTATTTGTGTTTCACTTAGATCATGCCCATCGTATTATTATTATTTTTTTAGTCGCGTCGCCATTTTGTTCCTCATTCCTCAGAACATTCTATTTCTACGTATGAGGCCAAATTCAAAAAATTCAAAATCGATTCATTTTATTTGATATTAAAAGCTGAACAATATTTTTATAATTTAAAGCAAGTTGAACTTATACTCTATAGACAGTATAGACAAAAGAAAAAGTTGCGGCCATTTTATTTTTAGTTAAATTTTATTATTTTAATAATTACCTACAACCAAGTTAACAATTTTAAATTAACATTTTGAGAAATGCCCTAAACAAAGAGTAGCCTATTTTTGAGTTTTGGGTTAAACTACCTACATTTGTATTAGGAGAAAGTGGGATAATTGGTAACACGGAACAATAGTAAATCAGGCTATATCCCTTTCCCAGCTAACCTTAATAAATAAACGCAACAGAATCCTCTAGGCCCCGACGTTTTAGTAGTGTTTGTGACACAAAGTTCACCGTAAATGCGCTTGAATTTTTTTTATTGTACTTATATAATTTTCACAATAAAACTAAGTTATTCATGCTTGGATTCTATTCGAATTTTAATCAGTTAATACTTACATACCTTAATTTTACATAGGTAGGTTATAATTTTAAAAACGATGTCGATCAGTTTCTATTCTATTTTTATTTGACCGAGTTGGGTAATTGAGAATGACACTGAAGGGGAAATTAGGAACGTTCTTAATTACACCTAATTAATTTGTAATTAGTTACATACCTCTACAAGTTTCAAACATTTATTAAACTACAGTTTAAAAGGTTTTCATCTCGGTGTCGATGATATTAAAAATAAAAGACTCTCGTTCGATCAGGCTTCTGTAAAGTATTCAACAGATTTGTTAAAGGAACCAAAAAAAGGGCTGCACAGTATTTTTAAGAAAGTGTAAAGTTCAAAAGGGGAAACTAGTGAGTTACGTTCATATTAACAGGTTATCCAGGCCTGGTTTTTCGATTAAAGTTTAACTTTCATCTTCAGTTTATTCCTATAGAAGCAATGAAAATAAACTGAAGATTAAAGTTAAACTGAGCTCGAAAAACCGAGTTTCAGGCTGGGTTTCTCAGTCCTATATTTTAAACTCCTGTTTATTTCGATAGGAACAATTGTTTTTATAATTGCTACCATGGGAATAAACAGGAGTTTAAAGTTAAACTAGGACTGACAAACCCAGCCTTAATTAAAGTAATTTTAAAGACGATATGCCAGAGGGTCACAAAAAACTACTTCTAAGGTATTGAATTATATTTTGTTCATCAGTACAATAACTATGAATTAGATGATGACACGTTTCGGTTTAAGACCCATTCTCAAGTCTGTTAAGCAAGACACATTAAAGAATTTAAGTAAAAATGGCCACGTGCTAATGTATCTTGCTTAACAGACTTCTTTAACCGAAACATCTCATTTATAATTATTATATTATGAGCAAAATATAATTCAAGACCTTAGAAGTAGTTTTTTGTGACTCTCTGGCATATCGTCTTCAAAATTATAGTTATGTATGTATATGTTAGACAGTTGTAAGATTCTTTATGGATCTCTTTAATATTCTTTCCTTAGGTACTACAGAAAGACAAAATAAAAACCATTCTCATATTCTGTCTAGCCCACTAGCCCACCCATCAAGTACAGCTTGAGTAAATGCAAAAAGAGCAAACTGAAAAGAAAATAAAAATGGAAAAGAAAGAGAGAAAATTGATTGAAGGAAGAGTGTTAGAAAGTTGCAGTTTTTAAAGAGCAATGTCAACATCCTTCGAGGGAAGACTGGATCATGTGCCTTATGACGTAATTGGGCACATGAGAAGTGTACAAATGTTAAAAGAACCAGTCGTGGATATACCTGTGTGCGATCTTTGATAAAGAAAATGATCGTTTTCTACCTTTTCTCTATTACCCCTGTTATATCTATTTACCCCACAATAAGCCATTCTCAATTACCCCAGGCGTGATGGAGTAATTAGGTATGTAAAGGATCTATTACTCTTTCAAATTATATTTAAGTCTTTCTCTTCTCATTTTGATTTATAATGCTTAATATCCCTTAGGCGTGTCTATTTACCCTACTTTTCCCTACGTGAAGTTGCTGTTGAATTTGTGATTCAAAAGTCCTCCTTTATTCTGAATTACTTTTAATCTTAAAATTTGATTTAAAATTACAAAGCCGTTCTTAAATGATGTTAGGTACTTATTTTCATATTTTCTCTCTTCTTATCTCGAAATTTTACAAAATTGTTTACTTTCTGTTAAAAAAAATCATTCAAAATTCTTTTTGAAAGTCGAAATTCTTTTTAATCGCTATAGGCTTTCACTAAATTTATTAACTAGATCAGAGAAAATTAAATAGTTTCTTTTTAATTATCCAATCGTCACACGAAGAGGTCAACAGGACATCATTATTTATGAAATGTTTTTATCAAGATTAATTTAATATTAGACAATTTATAAATGGATGTTTGACTAAAATGGCATAAGCTTAAAGATTTTTGCTTTAAGTATCGCAATTAACCATTGAATTTCATCAAAGTGCTGGGAATGAAAAATTGGAAAAAATATTTACTTATTAAAAGTAAAACTAGAACAGGAGGAATTTTAATTGTGTATCAAATGTAGTAAAAGATATAGCACAATTTTAAGATCTTATGAAATAAAAATAATAGTAATCGTTCTTGAGGAAACTTTTAAAAACTTTTCGCTACGTTAACAGTTTCTTCTTATTAGCTAATAATAAAAGTATTTTAAAAGTTTTACCTAAAGATACGACTTTTTAATTTGCGCCTTTAACATTTAATTAAAATTAACCGATTTTGAGTATATTTAAAACTTATTGACCAATACCGAGTAATCTACTGAATTCTTCTTATACATAAAGTATTAAAAACGTAACCCCTCACATGTAACATCTAATTCAACATGCAGCGGTACGCCATTTTGTGTGTAATCATGTACACTCATCCATTACGTATATGTATATTAGTTGTAGCGATGAAAATTCCCAGAAATAAATAGTGGAAATTTATGTAAAATGCTTTACATTTCTTATACAGATTTTCACAGAAAAAACCTTGTACCTAAACTAAAAACCACTTTTTAGAAAACACTCATTAATTCCCAACTTAAGTTGCCAGATTTTCTAAAAAAATATACTTCTGCATTTATTACTTCTTAACGCAAATGGGGGCATTATTAAAATATATGCGGGTACAATTTTGCGAAAGTTGCATATGTCATCTTTCTGAACACAGTCAGCAGCGTAATCTTTTTTTTTACTGTTGCTAACGTGACACAAAATTCGTTGTTTGAAGGTTACAAGGTTATAGGACGATCGCGAACCCATTATCACTCAACGTGATATACTTTTACGTTTCTACTTTAAATACAGAAAGAGCGATTGAACCGTCCAGAAACCCCGTCACCTAAAAACAATTTGCATTAGCAACACAGACAGATTTGGAAAATTACCGCAAGTTTAAAGCATTACAGTGTTCCTTAGATACGTACACGTAAATTTAACTTTGGCTTTCATACGTATACTTTAATAAACAACTATTAAACTGGCGCCAACAGATACAAATGACGTATGAATCATTAGTTTCAACCACTACTGCGCAATCTAATTGTCGTTTTTTTGGATAGTCTGTATCGGATCGTTTAAATTTTCGTTAAATTACAACTCACTTTAAAATTAAATGTGGCTATAGCTGGCCACTTTTATGAACAAGTTTGTAAAAAAATTATATTGCTGACGAGTCCATAGCTCTTATACGTCTGCTGCTATTTCATATTGGCCAGTCCATTTCATTATCAATAGGATTAGTAACTATGACACATTGTTTCATTTTATTCTATATTTAATTTGTTATACAGAGTGAAAAAATCTGGAAAGCCTCAAAACAATCTCTTTTTTTTTAAGTTTTCTTCTCGATAATTTTGGGTATTTCACTTCATTCACAAAAAGTACATAAATAAGCTTAAAACATACCTACCCTTATAGTATACTTGGGATACAGTATTTTCTAAAAAGAAAATTTAGACCTGTCACCTTCAAAATTCGATACTGCCGCCAATATGTAATTATAATCTAATGATTATTAAATTATCGGGGATATTACAACTTTCTCCAAGTTACCTACATGTCCCAGTCTCTCCTGTTTAGTTATTAGGTATAATATGTTTACTTAAATCAAATCAAATTATAATATACGATCAAATACAGTGTGTCACTCCATATAATAAAGCAAGTTGCAATTGTTTTGTATTACAGAATTCTTCTATAATAAAAAAAAAACTTTTGTGCTATATGCGTGTATCCTAAAAATAAAATTGTACCATGCATTCATAATATGTATAATATTGCAAATCAGGACTCTTATTATTAGGCAACTAGCAAAGCGAATGTTTGAAGTAAACAAAAATTAGCATATTCATAATTTTTGTAAGTATTAATAGCATTTCCATCAAATATTGAAAACAAAAAATATCTAAAGTGTCGTAATTAATCTTGACACGTTGTTTTCTTTTTTGGAACGAGTTTCAAATCAAACAGAAGAAATTTTGTTTCTAGAATTGAAAAAAAAAACATTAAATATGCAACAAGAAATTTACCAAAACATGAGATCATAAGGGTGTTCAACTAAAAAGTAGAGTTTAAATTTTTCATAGCATTGTTAAATTAGATTAGGTCAACGTAAAATGTCATTTGATAATTCAAACGTCAATCGCTTTAGGAAGTCATCCCCCTCATCACCTTTCTTTAAAAAGAAAAAAAATTTTGAATTGAACACTCGTTAATTCTAACAATAGATTATAAGCAAATGCTTACGTAACATTTGGTTTATCACAGACGAACTTTGAACGCCCATTTGCATGCATGTGTTGTACGGTAGGTAATGTGGTCTCCTTTTCGCTTATAAAATATTCATTTTCCTTAAACTATGCACGTTTCTACAACGAAAATAATACAGGGTCAAGTTATTTATAATTAATGTGTCTGCTTATTTTCGTACGGTTTTATCAAATAATGTGCTGTGATTATGAGAACAATCCGACAATATTAAAAAGTAAGCTACATGTTTTACTTTGTAATTTAATACCTTTCGTAAATGCATTTATTAAAAGAGGAACAACTGAAATAACATAAACACACCACACAAATGAGTTACAAAGGAAAAGCATACGTTACGTATTTACTATGAATCCAAAAACCTACTAAAGATCGCTTTACGAATTATTTTTGAATTTATTTTACTTGAGGAATTAAGGAATCTACCTATAATGTGTGAACAAAACTATTTTATAGCCAGAATCACTACTGAATGAGTACTAAAAAATTTTAATTACATTCCCTTTAAAATGGGGGGTGGCACAAGTGCCTACTTGTGTATCTAAAGTAATGTCTCCCCTATATGTGTTAAATTACAACCTAATCCCTTCTGACTAGTATAATAAGTAGAGGGATAAGCAAATGAGCAAGCAGGTGTTTGTTTACCTTTTAGGTCGCGACTTCAAATTTTATTAGGGAGACATTATTTTAACGCTCAGTATACAAGTAGTAGCACCTTATATTTTATACCAAGTTTCGAATACTTTATGAAGACATTTCACAGTAAAGCATAAAGCAACTACTAACATTTAACAACGACGTCTATTTATTAAACATGTCATAAATGTATTGCATTTTTAATTATTTAGAAATTAGAATTTGCAACAACTGCTTCTTTACATTGTTATTAAATTGTAAATAGCTATAAAGAAATAAATTCCAAATTGTTGTAACTCGGTTGCACAATAACATTAGGCAGATATCTGAATGAGGCAAATAAAGTACAGGCTACGTCTCTTCGATGCAACTTAATGCGCAGATTGTAGATTTGAAAATGGCTAGGGCTAGTTTGGATTTTTCCAACAAATGGATCTTCCACAAAGTCCAATAATCCTGACATGGTTCCCAAAGAAAAAAAAAAGGTCCTGGATTACTATAGACAATGAAGAATATGAGAAATCCGCAGGTCAAGTCAAGATAGAGGATTTACTCCAAGGTGGTCATTTTAATCGAATTTACAATCTAGCAACGGTGGTACCTCCTTAGCGACATGGTAATCTTTGCAAAGTCTCGGGGGTAGGAAGATATAACGTTGTATAACCTCGGCAGTATGAAGATACCATGTTGGAACTTGCAACCCTTATTAGGATGGGTCTCTCACAGAGAACCAATATGCGCCACGAGGGGAATCAAACCCACACCTAATTATCTTCGATGAAGCGTCAAGTCCTTGCCAATGGCAACCAACCAACTGGGCCGTGCAACCACTGTGGTTTCGAACAAGCAGATCTTCACAAACTCCATTGTTTACGAAAACAATACTCTTGACATGAATCCTAAGAAAAGAGCAGGTACAAGTCATGTATATCCCTTGAAATGCATAGTATGGAAAAGTCTTGAAGCAAATAGTGTTCAAGCGGAGGTTCAAACTATTACGTGTTCATTACTTTACAAATTCTTGAAAAAAAGTTACTCTTAAGTTAAATGATGGTTAGTTGTTCATTATTACTTCGAGCATTTCCTCTATGTTGCCCATGTTTATTTTCGAACATATTTCACTTCCTATCCTCTGTACACTCTATGGGGATTATGTGACTTATCACTTACATCTAAGTTGTACATTTTCTTGTACAAAGCCGAAAAACATTGAATTAAAGAAGTCTAAAAGTGCGATGCCAACAAAAAAGTGACCGTTGAGAAAGGACCATAAGAAATAAAATTCAAAGCCTGAGGTTATAACTCAAACGCGGATTTAGTTGCATTTTTAGGTTATGAGTCATCTTTTTTAGTTGGGCATACGCGTTGAAGAGTGATGACTAACGTCCTAAAAATTCACCTAAATCCGTGCTTTAGAGATAACAAAAGGATTAAATTTTATGTTGTGAGATAAAGAGGAAACAAAAAGACATTTACAATGGAAATGTCACTTAGACCCGATTTTACAATCGTCGGATAAGAATTATTATTGGTATAACGTGACGTAGGTGTGACGTAGATATGGAGGAACATTAAAGGATATGTGGCGAACAGTTATTCCGTTCTTATTCCACGATTGTAAAATTGGGCCTTAATGTTTTGATCTTCAAAATTATTTACTATTTTTCCTAACGAACGGACCATTTTTATCAAATAAAATGGCTGCAAGGATGTTTGACAATAGTACATATCGACATCTTATCAACTACCACTGAATGCAAAGAATTGTCCGTATGTTCTTTCTGGTTCTAAGAGAATACGAGTTTGACAGTTATCACACCTTTTGAACACAAATATTAATCTGTTTGATCATATATAAAGTTGTCCTTTTATCAGAGAATGAAGCAAATAACTTCACTATTGTTAAGGGGCAAGAGATGGTATTGGTAATAATACAGGTAGTCACTTTCTTTCCTTTTTCAAGAAGATATTTGAGGTTTATATCGGAATCTCATAAAACAAACAAAAAGATAAGCGAAAACACAGCTTTTAAAATTAGAAAGAGTTTGACAATACACTATTGTTCTAATTTACAAATGTTGGGCATGAAATTAGTTATTAACTTTGGGCAGCTCACATTTCAAAAACAAAATAATTGTTACTTTTAGGAATACCAAATAAATAAATTTTGGCCTTTTTTCTATCCCCTTCTGGTTAATTTGGCGAAAACTGGACGCTACTTTCAAAGAAGGAACTCTACAGGGAATAAAAGCAAAAGAAGAAATTTAGCAACAAACACAACTGATTAAGGTCTTCAATTAATTACAAAAAGAGATTTCTTATTGATATAAAAAATAGTAGTTAATAGTATGTATTTCCTTTCATAATTCTTTTATATTTACTTTCTTACTTTTTTATTACAAGCCGAAGCAAATTTTAAACATTTTCGAATCACTTCCCACATGTCAATTTTCAAAATTTGCAAAATGAGGTACAAACACATTATTGTAAAAGGTGATTGACAAATTTTTTTCTAATTTAAGTAAACATTTCTTTTTCATGAAGAAAGAAAACAACAAAGAACGCCCCGTAGATTTGAACACACTAATTAGGACTAAACAGCAGTTAGGTAAATTTCGATTTCTATTTGCAGACACAAATCACCATGAAATAATAATATGCACATACCTGCGGTCGTTGCCCTCGGCAGGTAATACTTGTCTAGGTATGTCACATATTAATAAGTATATTATTCTCGGTCGGTACGTACTCTGTCGAGTAGTTGTAGAATGTATCGATTTGTTCTGCGTTGAATTTTAAGTCTACGCACTAGAAACGTGTTGTTTTTCAAGCCGAACCTTTGTGCATTCATACGTCGTCGGTGTAAGTGCTCAAAAATCAATGCTCAATCTCCTAACAAGATACTTTCCAACCGTTTCATATTACACCATGCAGCAACGCAAATCAACACTAAACAAATGAAGTGATAACACTTTGAAGACGAAGTGCGTAATATTGTATTTCCAGAGAGGATTAATTATCCACGAAATTAATCTACTAAGTTTCAAACTCCAATAAGTTCTATGAATCCAAACACAACTGCTTAAGATCTTCCATTATGTAATTACCACACATGCATAACTCAGTTTTTAACGATGGATGTGAAAATGTTTATAAAGTCAGTTTTTTTATAAACGATGACATTAGCAAATTCATTTAAATACAAGATTCACGATGAGTGAGAGCAGACACTCTTCTATTTACTCTCAGTTACTAAACCAAGGGCGAAACGAATTGTATTCTACGTGTAACAAAGACCAGAGCTTTTGTTTTTCATAAAAATGCAATTTTATTCCTCATAATTCATAATAGAGTAGCCCACATATATTGATTTATTAAATAAATGAATAATGAAGCAAACAAAAAATAAAATAGCGCCAGTATATCATACAGTAAAGAAGGAGATAAAGCAACCCAATTAGAGTATGTCCAAAGGCTTTTGTTTAGTTTATGTTTATTTAAAAAAAAATGTCATAAAAGAAACATGATCCCAAAGGTCATAAACATTAGGTATCTTCTTTAAGTAGAGTCAACCAACAAAAAAAAATACGTAGATTTACATCCAAATGGTGTTATCTTTTAAATAAAATATTTAATGAGGCGATTACTAAGACCATGTCAATATACAGGTACTTGAATTGTAAATATACGCAAAGGTAAATAAATTGATCAGTGGTTTGAGTGGAACATGTCCAATAAGTTTTATTTAGTTAATCATGAAACAGGAAAATAAGTTTTCACAAACGGCCTTAAGTGAAAAGCCTAGATTATAAATCATAAACATCAAATATATTAAACTTTATCATGAAACTCTTACCAAAAGTTTTCGTAAATGGTCATAAAACAAGCATGGTTTGGAAAACATATACATAGATCACAAACAGTATAATCTTAGTATTGTTAATAATAGCAATGTTAACTATAATTACCCATATACACTTTTGATGCTATATTTACGAATAGTATCTCTTAAATATGATGTTTCGAAGCAACCATATACTTTTGATAAATACGTTATTAAAAACGTTATAACTAATCGCAGGTGTACAACGTTTCGAATTATTTGAAACTCATAAAATATTGCTATGATGGTCATAAATAGATTGCAATCCATAACGCTTAATAACTTTACGAGTTTTAAATAATTTGAAACGTTCTGTAATAAGGTGACTAGTATTCCTTCTTACATCGTGAAACCATTAGTAAAATAAGATATAAGGCAAACAAGATCTAAAAAAAAAACAATCTTCACGAACATTACCTCATTCAGAAAATCACAAGGCAATATTTATCAGCTTGTAGTTATTGATTCTGTATAGATTTGACCGAATTTCAAACCCACTTGAAACTTGTACATACATCTGTCTCAAAGCTAAGTCATCAAAATCATTTTTTTTTCTCCCTTTTTACAATTGTTATGAAAAAAATGAAAGATCACTTGTCATCAACCTTTTCGTGTTAACATTTTCTGATCATCATTATAAGTTGGTAATTCTGTTCTATTTTCCCTTAGCACCAAAAGTCACACACCTTATTTCGACAATATGTGACCTCATTAAAAAAAAAATAAATTTATGATGGTCTGTGCAAAATGTGTTCTTATACATGAAATTCTTCGTCTGTTAGTGACCACGTCTTCCCTTTTATAACTTCAACAATTTGTAAGTAACACTATTGACCACTGAAACCCATGTTTGTAACATTCACCTCTTACAATGCCCTGATGAAGGAAATAGACAATTCCGAAAGCTTGGCTTAAAATTAAAAGGGGTGGTTCCTTTTACCATCCTTAATTGACTGCATCCCCAAGCATTTCCACTTTATAGATTTGACTGATATAAAGCTGTTAGTACAAAAAGCATTTTGAATATGCTGTTAGAAAACATTATAATTCATTTATCATACATATCAAGTGAGCCAATTTAAAGTCATGCTCAGAAGACCATGGAATTAAAAATCATCATGTCTTAGCTAGATTCAGGAAATTCAATGTTGATAAGAAACAAAACAAATAATGAAGCCTAGGCATAGTTTCTAATTACATGACCACTTGAGGATGACTTTAATTAAAGTGGATCACGTGATACATATTTACTTGAAGGTACTCAACATATCACGAGCATTTTTGTGATGATAACAAAAAAAAGCAATGAAAGATTCTTGTTCCCTTTTTTCTTTTATCATATTTAGTGTTGATTCAGATTGAAATAAAAAAGTGTGAGAGGTAATTGCTGATTGATACTACAAATGCTTTTGCTCTGTCGGTAAATTTAAAAGCAATAATAAAGTTTGTTGCATTTTCTATTTTCATTTTCATCAATGCACTATAAGTTAAACGATGGATCGCATCAAAGTATTCACAACCACTGTAATAAGGTTGAAATGACTCCCTGGCTCACCCTTTTGTGCTGTTCGTTGTATTATCATTACCATTTATCTGTTTAAGTATCAATCTTTCCTAACACAATGAAAAATGACAAGAAAGTTTACTTGTTTTTCAAAAAAGGTTGATTGTCAATGTATATCTCACAGTTATAGTTATTTACAGTTTTATTGGAGTACAAATTTTCCTATTACTGTATTGATTATTACAAAATATGGAATTACAATTGATCGGACTCTCTGTATATAGTCGTCCCAGTTTTATAGCCCTGCCAAAAAAAGCGACAGAAAAGCGACCGCAGGCCGGTCTCTTTGAAGTTGTTTTTTATAGCAAGATAGAAAACTTGGACGACTATAATTTCCTGAAGAAGCTGTCAAACGTACAGCGAAACGTCGACGTTGGTATCTTCAAGACCTTCATAAAGAAAGTGATTATTCATTCATATTTGATGGCAATTGGTACTACTACCTGGAAATATGAAAGCTGTACGGAAATTATCATATTTACTCAAACTTTCAACATTTTATATCAATTGTAACATCTCAGTATTTGTATTTAAAAGTTGTAGCTGTGGATTATCAATATTAACAGTTCACATCAAAATATCCACTGTTATAATATCATGGCCACCTCTAACATCCTCTTTCTGTGGTTTATTTGTTCTTCATTTGTTTTATTATCAGTATGAATACATAGAGTATAGAAAATGTTTATTAGATATTTCGAGAACAAAGAATCTTCGATGCTTCGGTTTATTTGTTAAATTTGTTTTAAGTAAATTCTAGAGGTGACCTCTAAAAGTATATTCGACGAAACGAATTCTGTAAGTACTGCAGTAATATCGTGTTATATTTTCTTAAAAATTTCTAACAACAGGATAGTCTAATTAATGTGGCCTTTATTAAATTATTGTGCAGAGTATGACAACTGTCGATTACTACAGAGACTTGGTATCGACCTGAGTCGACTGAGAAAATATGTGTGATAAATGTAATTCTAGACAAAATGTGACCATTTAGCAGGAACGTTGCTAACAAAAAAAATTGGCGAATGACTAGCGGTAATATCGGCCAAACAACTCCCTAAATTGAGCCCCTTCTAGCCTAGACAGCGGCCCCCACATTCAATACAATTATAATCGCAAGTTCCTAGACCTCTGAATTCTATCATCGAGACTTGTCGGACAGACGAAACTATTAAACTTGTATTTTTTTTCGTTAATATAACGATGATGATTCGTGCACGAAAAATACCAAGTGACGTTCTGTGTTAAGCATGAATATTATGTAGTGAGATAATTTGATGTTAAGCCCATTGTTTAAAGTAATAGATATACTTTCAAGTTTTAAAAATATCCTGTTCGGCGTATTATACATACATACATGCATACATACGTTCTACCAAATCAATTCTAGACGAAATAAATTCCGCAGAATTTTTTTTTATTATTAGATACTAAACTAACATACATGTAGGCATTAAACAGACAATGAGAACGTAATTAAACCCGTTGCAAGACGTAATGGTTTGTTTAAACAATCAGTATATCTGTGAACACAACGTAATAAATAAATGTCTTGTTACATTTACAAGTACGAATTACGTCAAAAAAAAAAACAGTTGCATTATATAAGATGCAACCTAAAATTATACGAAAGAAAAAAAAACAGGTTGTGATGTGTGTAAATCGCAATTGCAAGAAAAAAGCCGATTGGCTGCAGCATAAACAGACGATAAAATTATAAAAAAAATCTTACCCAAGGATTCAGCATATCTACTGCGTAAAAATGTCTATTCAATCGCATATTACAATAGTAGAGGGGCTGAAATGCGGAACACCAAACTACAAACAACCACATCTATTGCGGGAACTTAACTAGCGAAATTCACAACTATAACCTTATTGCAACTCCAAAGCAATGTCAGCTTGAGTTCAGACCTACGTCCGAAGCTCCATCACTCTCAAATTCACGACTACTGCCAACTCGAACCGATTCGACTGCCTCCACTTCAACAACACGTATCGCGAACTCACGAATGTGGTGGGGGACTGCGATAAATAAAATTTCCTACTTTTTACCCCTAAAACTGCAATGAACCCGATTTTTATGCGCCGCAATTAATATTTGAATCCCGTAACTGCCCCTGATGCCGAAAAAGTACGCATTTTTCGCCTCGATATTGCAGAATTTTTCATTTAAAGTTCATAAAGTCGGACCATGGGCTTTGAGACGGGAGGGAATTTTAACAAAATGGCCGCTATCTCCAACCATGCGAATTCTGTAATGTTAAAATTTAATGCGGCCACATACGTGAAAAATTAATTATTTTCGAGTTCTGCACGATTAATATCACCAGTGGTTAATATTTTGTGCCCTCAAATTCGACAGAATACACGCAGCGCGGACCGCATTCGCTTCGGCCGATAGGGGTAACTATAATAGGTTTAAAATTTCCTGGACGTAAAATTTTAAATCGCACAAAATTACCCTGCCCTCTGACGAATTTTTTTCAAGCATAAATTGTTTCAATAATTCCCCCGTTTACCCGTACCCTTACTCGGTGAAAAACTCACCACCACTTCTGAAAAAGTGAAAATTTTTAAATCTTTTCACTTCATACCAGGGCACTAAACAATATCACATCATTTTGCGCAGGAAATAATTGAAACACGACAACTTTAGGGCGTGTGTTTCACGAGGGTGAATTTATGGGAAGTACCTGTTAGTGTCATAAAGCTCTTGATTCATGGGGATACCTACAATAGAATTAATTTCCATTCTCACATTTTTTTATAAATACCTTTGAGAAACTCAATCCATGAAAAGTGGAGAATTTGTTTGAACTATGCGACTCTGATCTAATAAAAGTATAGAATAAATGCAGGGTGAAACTGTAATATCCTTTCCAAACGAAGATTAAAGAAAAACAACAAACCCTTTAACTAACTCAAAAAGTATACCTATAGTGAAACATTTCCTTTTGAAAACAGCCACTCAAATAATAGCACCTGCTTGCATCCCTCTGATATGTTCAAGAACTCAGGATTTCTTTTTCAAACAATCAACTTACATCTTAAATATCTACAGTGAGTTGAGATCAAATAAACCAAGTAAAACTTCCCTCAACGAAAAAAGGACCTCTTGCAAAGCAAATGTGAAAGCGTTCATCCAAACAGGAAGGCAAACTTAACAGAATTCTTTTACACACCAACGTATCTGCCATTAATGATAATTTGGAGCTTTCCGAACAAATCCGAATAAAAAGGGATGAGGCAGGTTTCACTAAAATGAATTAATGTAATGTCTATTATTTGAGCTGCTCAACTTGAGCTACTTATACTTTAGAATTAGCAGAAGTATCAGTACTCACATCCTTTTTCCCCATAACCTAATTTCAATATTTAAGGTAAAAAAAAGCTCCTTTGTAAAAGCTTAGAGAAGTAAAATCGCATGTTCTAACGTTACTGACACTCACCTCTACTTGTTGAAGGAAAAAATAATACAGCAAACCTACATAGATTGAAGAAGTCGTCTTTGGATTGTGGTTAAGACTCACCTACCCACTATAATATTTTTAAAATAGACTCCACACATATTCCTTCGCCTTCTTTATCTGAAAGGGTTCCAATTTTTACATTTGCTAATCTGTCTAGATAGGCATATGTTTAAGAACGGAATAGCTTTAGGAAAGGAGTTTTTGTAGGGGTAGGTAAATTTATGGGAAAAAAACTCTAAGGCCCAGTATTTCATTCATACTTTAACTTTAAGCTTCCTTTTATTCCCATAGTAATAATTGTAAAGACAATTGTTTCCGTAGAAATAAAACGAAGCTTAAAGTTAAACTCCGAATGAAATACTGGGCCTTACAATTACAAAACAAAGGTTTTTTTTTTATTTGTATTCATTCTTTAGGCCAGAGCCAAGCCGAATGTAAACGTCTGCGCAGCTGATTGCTATTTTGGAGAATAAAGATGAAAGAGTAAACCCTAGAGCTAGGAAAGAACTTCAACAGAATCCATCTTAGAGAATTTTAGTTATTTTAAAAGATTACTAAGGCTAACGCATCCAGAACTCAGAATTCCCAATTCCAGACGAGTTTGCAGAATTTTTTTGGGACATAATTATTCATTTGATTCCCAAAGAAAATTCTTTAGGCCAGATCTAAAGTCGAATGTAAACGTCTGCGCAGCTGATTCCCATTTTGGAGAATAAAGATGAAAAAGTAAACCCTAGACTTAGGAAAGAACTACAAGAGAAGCCATCTTAGAGAATTTTAGTTGTTTTAAAAGATTACTAAGGATAACAAGCCAGAACGTCGGAATTCCCAATTCCAGACAAGTTTGCAAAATTTTTTAGGACATAATTATTCATGTGATTCCCAAAGAAAATACCATGTGGAAGAATCATGAGGAACTACAAATTGCAAATAATATTGACCGTCTGCAGCAGATCAAGTGACAAGGGTAAGTTTTTGCAAAGTACTTACAATTGCAGGAACTGCAGAAATCAGAATAAAAGAAGATCAAGAAGATTACTATGATTTATGAAACACTTAAAAATTAAAGAAAACTTGCTAGAACCAATAGGCTCTGTTCATGGCAAGAATATCCAGCCATTCAGGTCTTGGGACTAAAGAAACAAAATATTTTTATAAAAAAATTCTTCAAGTCAAGTATTTATTAGTGTCCGGTTAAAAGATTTTGTGATACAATTTTCGTCGGACAAGAGCCAACTTTAAATATTTATTTATATACTACAAGAATGGTTTAATGATCTTCATGGTATGATGGAAATCAAAATTTTACATTAGAAACCATTTTAATCATTCCATGTACTTATGAATTTTCCATATATTTATTAATTAGCTACAAAATAAAAAATATGAGGATAAAGTTATGGCAAATTCCGCTACATGTTGTATATCTTGTCAGCATCCATCAATTTACTAGAAACACTTATAAACACTTTGTCATAAAATGTTCAGGTAATTTTCTTTTAAGGAAAATAATAATTCATGTTCCTTTTGATTGTTAAGAAGAAGACATAAATGTTATTCATTAGATTAATCTTTGTAACATCATTTTCCAAGTGAAATCATCTGAATGCGTCAATAACCCAAATTTTGTGCAATGTAGCACAATTTCATACATTTACCTAAACCAAGGATATTTCTGTTTTTGTACCAACTTACATATTAGAAATAATCTTTTTGAAGAAAATTTTTGTAATTACTTAAATAAGATTTACTTTTTTAGTTTACATTAGTACATTAAACGCCAGTATTTATGAGTTCTGCGAAAAACAACTAATCACTATCATCAGTGTTGTATTGAAAAGCCATCAAACCCTTTTGATTTACTATAAAATTCGTAAAATAATAAATACAAACTTGTTAATGAACTAGCCGAGGCAAGATGAAAAGTTGACCTAGGTCCTGTAAGGTCAACAGAGATAACTAAATAGTATTATTTTCTCCTCGACCCAAAAATTCGTATTGGTGTCTCGAACACTGGGCGGTCGTGTCGCTTTAACAGTTTTAGAATTCTCTATCGGTGTCATGCAAAATGAATCTTGGATCCTCCAGCCCCCCCAAAAAACTCAGTATACTACTTTGTGACTAATTAAAATTGGCTGGATAATACCCCAGGACATGTCATTATGGGCCTACTGAAAATTCATCTAAATAATGTATAACGCAACGTAAATCCTGAGTCTCTACTTAGGAAGTAATACTTTGTGTTCGATATAATTACATTATTAATTAACTTGGTCAAAGAAGAGAATTTGAGCGCCTAATTTAAACTATTTAAAATAACGAATTAGATTTGATTCATAAATGAAATTGAGAGTGTCTGTTTGCTTAAGGAATTAATTATTACAGAAGCTTTTCTTTCGGCAAATTTTTAAAACAAATTATTATTAAATTGCTTGTTCATGATCAATTAAAAAAATGCAGTTAATAAGTTATTTTTTTACAAAAGAATAAAGGGCATCTATTCTCTCCCACGGTTAAAATTTATTGCCCCAGCCCAAAAGGGAGAAATAATTCAGCTGAGGGAAATAATGAAGCAAGCTATCCGCCCGAGTAATACAAATAATTTTTCTGCTCCTTCTTCTTTCCTATTAAAACACATTATCTACGTTTCTAATTCATTGAGATAACTTTCCTCCCTACACCGATAAAAGGGAAACATTGGAAACGGTTTATTACAAGAAGGAAAATGTCACTTTCATTACAAGGTTGCAGAAAAGTTATATTTAGCCTTCTCGTCTAAAAAGCCAGCAAATATTCAATTCTTATCTGAATTTACAATTTACACAAGTTTTCGTATGTGATAATCTTCCAAATAGTGTAAATTACATTTAATTTATAGTTCAAAAACGAAAGGAAAACAAATTAATCGAGTCAGCCAGTTTATTCTACTTCTATTTAAATCATAAACTTATAAATCTAAGTGACTGCAAGAAGTCAGAAACACTACTCCTTGATAGCTTGGAGCTAAGTGTGATTGTAACTGATTGTGGTACGAGAGAGAGAAAACGTTCGAACTTAAATTCAATTTTCTTGACGAAAGAAATGACAATAAACAGAATATTATTTTTAAAACTGAACGTTACGATCTAGCTTCTTTTATAATCCATTAAAAATGTATGATGAAGATCAATATCATGTTCACCATATTCTGAGAAAAGTCGATCAATATCTTGCAATCTTGAAGCAGAACAATCAGTTCAAAGCAAGTCTAAAGTGAATACACTTGCTTGAAATTTGCTGACCCAAGTTTGAACGTGACGTAAAAACAAGCAAGATATTCGACTTTGATGGAAAATGTATACGCAAGATACAATGCAAGAGGAGGTCTTTGATGACACCAAAGTCAAGCTTACTTTACTTTTTGGTTACCAGTAACGAAAGATAATGTGTATGCTTCCTGACTAGAGGTACCATTTCAAGATACGTCCACTGCAAACGATCCATGTGGTAGGTTCCATGGAAAAGGAGACAAGGAGATCATGACCGGATAATTTTGCTACTGATAGTCTTTATTCTCATATGAGTCCTCCAATGATATGAATTCATAAAAGCAGTTATATTTTGAATCATCATGTCATGTAAAATTTATATTTTTTTTTGAAGGAGTATAATGTATGAGTCGCAAACTATATTAATCATGTAAGTACACTTACAAAGTCTTGTTTCAGAGACCTGTCACCATAAAATGAAGATACCTAGAGTTTCTTCCTTTCCGAAGTTTCCAAATTAAAAAAAAAATGTGTCTCACAATCAATTTCGTATATTTGATTGACGTGAATTCTATTGATTCAGACAGCCTGCATAAGGAGAGTTCTATCTTATAAACACATTGCTTCTTCAAAGGAGAAAATACATTAAAGAACAGAAGATTTATTCCTGTACAAGAATCTGCTTATAATAGAATACACAACGTGAGAACGAGTAAGGCAAGGTAAGCGATTACAAACTTAATTCGTCGAAATGAGATTTTTATTCCATTTACGCAACCCACGAATGTTAAATTGGTTTATCCTTTTGTGAACGCCCGTTTAAGTTCGTATAACAGGTTGTGGAATTTACAAGTAGTATTTTTTTCCAACTCGACACGATCATATAGACTTTAAATTTGAATACTTAAGAGAATTTATTTGTTTCAGAAATTGACCTTGTTGTGATTAAATCGTAAAATTAAATTCAATACAGAATACTTTAATAATACTAATCTTTAATAAAAAATGTATCGAGATAATATTATTTGGGCATTATATGTTTTCAATAAATATTGTATATTTCTAAACGTTCCAAAAGGAAGAAGGCACAACGTTCAATAATTATATCAAATGTTAAAAGTACTTATGCGAACTGCAATGATTTGGTCAGTGATTGTCAGTCAAGCTCAGTATAACATGAATTCCTTACTCCCTGATTCGAATATAGTTTATAAGATCCAGAGTAATGTTCAAGTTTATGTATGAGCTAGTAACTTTCTCTGGATAAACTTCGATGTTTTCATCTAAATTTATCAAAAAATTTTATTTCTAGTCCTAGCGAAAATAATTTATAACGTTCATTGGTATATATCTGGTGTCAAAACTTTATTTTTCTGGGTTTTCCAAAATTCACCACGTATATTACGTTTACGTCAAACTGGAATGGCTTTTCTATTGCCTCCAGCAGAACGAACAAGTTGGTTATTAAGTCTGTTCAAAAGGATTTTATTTATGCAACACAGCTTCGAAGAATTACCTTACAAAAATTTCCGCACATACCTAATCGGAGAATAATAAACCACTAGATTAAATCAGATCCAATCTTCAATCTGCAGAGAGAGAAATACAATTAAGGAGAGACGATGAAGACAAAAGAAAATGAAAAAGCGACTGGCTCGAGAGTAAATTAATATGGAGTGCAGGTTTTGTTTATTTTAGTTATATCTGAGGCGTTAAAATAATAACTTATAGTAAATAAATGGGGATTCTCTCTAAACTGAGCGGTGGGATCAATGTATAGTTTTTCAAATATACAACTAGAAAGGTGCAAAAAAAAAGACTCATGCTTTTCTAAACATTGCTCCTTTAAAATCGTATACCATCTTTTCCTTTTTTAAAATACTCCAAAAAGATTAGCTTTTCAGATGAAACGATCGTCGAAATCTGGTCTTATTTTCCAAGAAAATTTATATGAAAGGAAGAAGTCCAAAAAACCTAAAGGTATCATAATTCAGCTAAGTTTCAGAGTGGAAATTGGAACTCCTTGGTTTTCGCTAGACTTTCAATTATCAAAGAAAACTTAGTTTTACTCTAAAACAATGTGGCAGTTTTGTCAAAAGTAACAAGGATTTTTTTATGAAATTTCCTCTTCTAAGATACCCTTTAAAATAATTACAGAATAATACGTTGTTCTAAAAATATCAATTCTTTGTAAACTGGCATTAAAAAAGTTGGCAGAAAATATATGCGTTGCACAGTGGGCCAGATTGAATCTCCAGGTAGGCAAAAATTGTAAAGCTGTTTTTAAAGTTTCTTTTTTTATTTTAGTAGTATACTACCTACTACTATTTTAGTTGAAATCAACTGTTTTAGACAAAATAAATATATTATGTATTAACAACACTTGCATTAAAATAAAAATGCCTTTAAGACTCGATTTTACAATAGTCGGATAAGCATTATTATTCTTAATAACGTGGCATACGTGTGACGTAGATATGGAGGAATATTAAAGGATATTCGGCGAACGGTTATTCCGTCCTTATTTCAGGATTGTAAAACTGGGCCTAATGCGGATAAATCTAAATCACACGGATACGATTCAGAAAGGTAGGTCTTTTCTGGCTCAGTTCCAGAAATGAAAGGATCTATGCTAACCATCATTTCAATTGCTGAAAAGTGCCTCCTTTCCTTCCGCAGGATATAACTGATTTTGAAATATGAAAAGTAAATTAAGCTAATCTTCATTCGTTTCCTATCGCGATAATTTCCTTCTTCAGCCTCTTCGGACAGTTGTATATTAGGAACCATGGCGAAAGTAATTTTTAGACCAAGACAGGTATATAGTTGAATAAAGAATTCAGACGCCTTTCGTGGAAACCTTCAACGTTGAAACCACTTGAAGCATGACATGATGATTCATGTCAATATTCTTGAAGCACTTGCAACTGGTTTCCACGTTGAAGGTTTCCACGAAAGGTGCCTGAATTCTTTACTGGATCGGTTTCTATAAGCTCCCTGATCTTAGAAAAAATGACGAACGATATTCCCATTATTCGTAGTGCCACTTCCTCCAGGTTTTAGTTGTTCGATCAAAACACCTAACCCCTATCGAAATTACAAATCTCCTGCTTCCTTTCATTGACTTTTTTCTGGTGTTTAGTGTCTGCGATTTGCCATTTTTGTAACTCCAGCCGATATGATATATGAAGAAGCCACTCGAAGGAAGGAATCTTCATTATTCATTTCTTTGCGAAAAACACCGCAGATGTATTAGATTTATTGGGATGCAATTGAGGAAGAGACGTTACTCTTCCCATCACCAATCGATGTGTCACGAGGATTCGCCTTTCTTATCAATTTTATCTACCAGACACCTCGTCTTCGTTGTCTGGTTTTTTCGGTGCACTCAGTGAATTTTTTTTTCGGGTGCCTTCGGCCTTGCCTAGAACTAGGCACGTCTTCTGATGTTTAAACTATGTTGCAAGAAAATGCTGACTTATTCGTTTTCTTTTTTAGTTAGGAATCGGCCCATGATCATGTTGCTATTGCACCACCTACTGGCCAAATCTCTTATAAATCGAGCCACTGCCAGGCGAATTTCCTTAAGCCCTAAAATAATGAGGACAAATTCTGTGCCCTAAAATAATGAGGACAAATTCTGTAAAGTTTCGCTTTATGTCTGAATGGTGTAGGTATGTGATTAGGTTTCGTTTTCTTCTTGAACCGAATAGGTACGTTCTAGTGAGACAGAAAATAAAAATGAGAATAAAAAAGAAGTGAGCAGTAACTGTTTTGGATCCACAAAATAGAAGCATTTTGGAATGTATGGAATCTTGGTTTAGTAATGGCAAAAATGTATATAAAATACATTAATCAAATTTTGAATAGGTTTCAGAAATTATACAAAAAGGAGCAAAATATCCTACCTTGTGATCCATTTTTAAAGTAACAGGTGCAGCCAACATAACACTGAATAACGCCAGAAAATTTTGCTTTGTGAAAAGTGCACCTTGCCGCATCTGATACACTTATAGACTAATGTCCGATTTCTTCATCGTCTTATCTTGAGGTTAAATATATCTGTCAGTTAGAATGCATGTGACACTATAGGCATTTACGAAAATTCACCGGGTGTACACCCCATAAACCGAATGCTTTCGATAATTCAACCGGTTACTTTTGTACCGCGTTCGATAATTTACCACGTGTACCGAACTCATGCACCTGGTGCATGATTTGTGCACCGAGGAAAGTTAATGGTCCATGCGGTCGGTATATTAAACATAACCTAAAAAAGTTATTAGTTGTAGGCAGCGTTTTGTAAAATTAAAATAATTACTAGTTGCAATGGATGTGGAGTTGAGAAAATGTTCAAAAATAAAACATCAGCTTCAGATATGGAAAATATCATTAAATATGCTTATTTTCAAATGTTATTATAGGTTTTGTTTGGTTAGTTTACCGAAGTTTATCTACCGAAGCGTTTTTAAATTCAGTCAACCGGTCTCTGCACCGGTGTATCAGCTGATTACCGATCGGTAAATTTGGTGTACCCACCGGGTGAATTTTCGTAAATGCCTATAGCACAGTATAAGAATCACACAGCAGCGTCACTCGAGTATAACTGTCACATTTGTTCTTTTGTTTGATACCTACCCAGCTGTAAATTACATTGTATTTCCATAAGGGTATCAAATACATAGAATGGCCCCTTTTTTTGACACTGACGTTTAAGTGACGCTACTGGGTAATTACTTATACTGTGCCTATAGTATGTGTACGGCCAACTGTACGTCACATACCAACTGTTAGATAAATTAACCTTAGGTTAAATATGGTGAAGAAATCGGCCATAAGTTTATCTCACACATTCAATCTGATTGAGATTTCAAGTGGATTCGTGAATCTGAACTGTTTTTGATCATCTACCTCAATCCGCTTGAAATAATATTTCAATCCTAAAAAGAGACAACCACATGGTAAAAAGAAATGCATTACATGCTTATAACGGATAATAAATGACAATTGTCAACCGTCAGCTGTAAGTTTGTGTTTATTATGTTAAGTTGAAATGGATAATTTAGAAATAAATTAATGGCAGTGCTAGTAATTTGATATTAAAACATGTTTATATAACATGAAGTTAGCCAGTACTAATAATAATTTGAATCCGTGTTTATATCGCTGTTTTTCAAGCGGCTTCGTCAATCCAATCCCCATTTTCAGGCGGATTGAGCTAAGTAGTAAGTTCTCAATCGGATTGAAATGACAAATTAGATGAGTTTATGTCGAGATTCAAACATTATTATTTCAATCGATTGAAATCTCAATCGGATTGAACGTGCGAGATAAACGTAGTCATAGAGTAATATAAAAATATGATACATAAAGGCCCAGTTTCATAAAACGTAGTTAACCACTCGATCAAGTTAATCGTGTGATTAAGCAATATTATTGGAGGAAAGTTTAAATTTCCACCAATGATATTGCTTAATCACACGATTAACTTGATCGAGGGGTTAACTACGTTTTATGAAACTGGGCCAAAGTGCATTCAATGGGTCTTCAAAAACATTCTTTCATAGAAATTAACAGCCGTTTGCACCGTATTCTTTAAGAATTACTTTAACCAAGCTTATTACTAAGCAATGCTTAATGCGAAACTTTGGTTTGCACCGTACACAAAGTCGGCTTTAAATCAATGCTTTATAAAGTCACCAAAATCGGAGACTTAACAGATACTTAACGCTATAAAGTATGTCATCCGTCAAAATTTTCATCATCAAACCTTATTTCGAAAAACTGTAAATTTTATAATACGGATCGTGCTGATTCTTGAAGAGAAAAATGGGACAGGATGAATGCAGAAGATTACAATATTTTTGAAGATGATTTAGGCATTTTAGAATTAATTGATTTTGGGTTTCCTCGTTGTGCATATGAAGGAAGAAATGATTTCGGCGAACTAGAGGCTCCAAGATTTTTTCGGAGATTTCGTTTACAAAAAGAGTGTTCTATACTTATTGCAAAAATTAGAAGTAGAACTAGAATTTGATAATGATCTGTAAGTTATGATTTATGAAAAGTTTAAGCAGCGACATCAGAACGGCGAGGGGGCCCACCACCTGTTTTTATCACATTCTTTCTTTCTTCAGCATCCTTTCTCAACTGTTACCGAAATGTTTTTTTGTAAGACAAGCATTGAGACTAAAATTTGTCGATGCATTTAAATATAAGGTATATCCAAATGCAGGTAATATAACTGTTAAATGTTATCTTAATACCCATAATACATCATAGGCCTGAAGTCACTGTCACAGTCAATGCTCAAAATTTAACATGTCAAAAAATTCAGAAAAAAAAACTGTATTTTGCGCTGTTGACACATTTATCTTTACCTAAGTTTGACTTTATTAAGAACATCAAAAGCGAGCGGCGGTGCAAAGCTATTTCTTTTAAGTCGAACTTAAAGTTTAAGTGTAACTTAATAAAGTAAAGCTTTTTGGCTGTACGGTGCAAACGGCTGTAAGTCTCTTAGACCCAGTTGTAAAATACCAGTTTAAATTTAAGCCGAAGCTTAAACCCATGATAACGATTATTTCAACAATTGTTGTTAAGGGTTTAAGCTTTGGCTTAAAGTTAAGCTGGAATTGTACCACTGGGCCTTAGACAATCAGAAAATCGATTTTTGTCCATCTAGAAATTCAATCGGACTCACTGTGCATTGTTGCTACAAAGTTTAGACGTCAATTTTTAAATGACAAAAATTATACCAAAAAAGCAAAATTAGAAATAAAATAATCACATAATCAGGAATGATTCGATTTTTTGCACACGTAAGTGTATATCAAGTAATCAAATAAGCATGTCCTTATTGATATGCAAATTCAAGCTAATATTAATACGTATAATCCATAAATAAATAAATTTGCAATTTCTAGAAGCAGAATTTTTTTTTGTTTCACTCAGTTTCTACAAGACTCAGACCAAAATTCTGAGCGCGACACAAACAGCTGCTTCAGCTCCAAATATCACGATACGGGAACACATTTCAAAATTTAAAAAACAAAAAATATATATAAATAAAAATTACTCTTTGTGACTTATGATTTATGAATGTATTAACAGAAATGGGATACTAGAGCCAATAGAGCTATATTCGTTATCTACAATATTTCCTGCAGGTCATATTTAATTTCAAGGGGATTCCCGGAACTCCGAAAGCATTAATTAAAGCTTCCGGCGCCCACTCGATACATTTGGAACGTACCGGAGGTAAAATGAAACTATCGACATAATATTATGAGTAGCATGCTAAAAAATTGATTACACCTATTTTTTTTCAGATATCAATCTCGAGAATTTATTAATAAATACACCGAGGAATATCAACCGATGAAAACTGAACCAAGCCTTGAATATAACTTACACTAATAAGCAAGTAAGTATATAAAACTGAATGTATTACGGGCAAAAATGGTTCTAATTACTAGAAGTAAAAAAAAAAATGCAAATAAACTTCGACTTTGGAATGCCAAAATATTTTTTGTTACTTTAAAGCATTGGCCCTGCAGGGCAAAAAAGGTATTGGCTTCAAGCTCCATGTAAGACCTTCTGTTTATTTTCCAAGACAATCTTACCAATCTTATACTCATTCGTCTTTTCCACTTTTCCAGGACTGAGTTGGATAAAAGTCGACTATCTAATATAGGTATGTAAATAAAATAAAAATGTGAACTAGTAGTCAGCTACCTTCACTACTGTTTCACCAAGATTCAATTTTTTAATAATCTTATTATTTTTCAACAGGAATAATATATGTAGATTAATCAATGAGATACACCCCTAACCACATAAATTTATGTGGTTAGGGGTGTATCTCATTAATTAATTTGGATTACAACCACAGGTTTAGTGTTGCTTTGTGATTAAAGAATAATATGTATTTATTCGTTTTTGTAATTTACTGCGAATTTGTAATTTCTTCTTAATTTAAAATAACAAGCACTTTTTTTAGAAGTCAAAATAATTAGAATTTCACTCTACTTTCAACTTCAAAGATAATGAAAACAGGCAGCTCAAAGAAGCTTCATCAACTATAATATAAATATTCACAACATGCCTTCTAGAAATCAATAAATTTCTACTCCCCTCCCCCCCAGATGCCAATCATACCGAACATCGATTTCAAACTTTTCAAGAACAACAGATAGTTACTTCAATACACAGTTTCTTAAATGCATTTGATACTGTTAGTAAATGATATTTAATAGAACTCACTATCTATTGAATGTTTCGATGTTTAAGATAAAAAGTCAAAGATTTCTAACCAATTTATTTAAAAACACTAGACGTAAAAATTCTTTGTAGTCATTAAGTGGTCTAAAGAAAACTGAAGGGAGCAGAAAAACTAATTTTATGACCTCGAAATACTAGAAGTCATAAATAGGTACCTACACATATATTTTTTTGTGTTCTTGTGACCGACGAGCATATGCTACTAGTTTACAGCTATCAAATTATTTTAATTTCGAAATGCACTCTACTACTGATCAATTTATTATTATGATAATATTATCAATTCCTAAGCACACCTTCTCACCAAGTTTTAATTTATCTCAATTTGATTATAAATTCCCACCCAGATTAAATTAACAGATAATCTGATAACATCAGTACGTAGTAATTCTCCTTCGTTTTGACGATTTCCTTGAAGATGAACATGGAATATTAACAGAGTAGAATAATTTTGTACGTGCACATTTTATTAAATATCATTCAAAATTAACGTGCGCATCAATTAATAATAGTATTTCACTGAAGGTGTAAAGTAGCTTAATTCGAACGATAATATAAGACAAATTAAACCATTTCAGATCTAGTTAAAGATGTCATGAGCCTTCATTTCATAAAAATTAATAACCGTAAAAAATCATTCATTATATGGTCCCCAACGATAATTTTATGGTCAATTATGTATTAACCAACTCAGTAAAAAGTACCACCGTGGTAAAATGTTCAATGGAACCCCCCGTTTAAGCTTAATGCAGGAGTTTCACGTGTATGTATATGTAAGAAAAATAAATATTTTGTGTCATTTAAATTCATTGAAATAAAATTTCGTACAATTATATTGATGCGTCATTGTGGTGGCATTTAATACTTTTCAGAAATGTCCTAAAAATTTGGACAAGGTTCAAATTTTAAAATTGGAACTTTTTTTTAGAAGCGTTCAATTAGCAACTAAACAATTCTTTAAACTGTCAATCTTTCCTGTAAAATATTTAACAATATAATTATAGTTGAATAATCAGACAATTTAATAGCAAGAAACAATAAAACGAAACTGTAATGTGATTGTGTAGATAGTAGTCAACAAATTAATGATCAATAAAGAGTTAATGAGAGAAATTAAACTTCTTGGCGACCGAAATTGCACATTCTTAATTTCTTTTTATTTTAAACGCAGTGGTTATAAAGGATGGGTATTTTAAAGCCATTTTCACTGCTTTATCTATCGGCCTTTTCCTTTAAGAATTTGTCGTTCTTCTCGGTTGGCCCAATCCTCTCGTAGTCCTTTTTTCATCATGGCTTTTTTGACCTATGTTTTCCATTTTAAAGTCGCTCGACCTCTCCTTCTTTTTTCTTTGGCCATCTTCCATAATTAATTTGTTGAACGTGTCCGGTCCTTGCCACTATGTTGCTCCAATTTGTATCTTCGATGTTATCTATGTCTGGATGTCCATTTTCTGCTATATCACTTCTGTTCTTACGTTATCTTTTCTCGTTACTTGTAGACGACCTCTCCTTCTTTTTCCTCTTTAGCCACCTTCTATTATTACTTCGTCACACGTGTCCATACCACTATAAAGCCCTATTTTCTCTCTTCGATATCCATTTTCTGACATATTACTTCTGTTCTTTATTTTACTTGTAGACATCTTCTCATGGAGTCCAGCTCCACCGTCCTCAACTTATCCCTCATTTTCTTTGTCATGGGCCACATTTTATTGCCATACTCTACTATGCTGGAATGTACTTTGATTTTCACTACACAAGACATTTTGAAAATACAGTTAACTCGTCTAATTCTATTCAATATATTGAAATTTCTTACCTTTCAAGATTTCGATTTTAAGAAAGAAAATCAATGGGAGCGAATTTGGCGACTGTTCAAATTGTGGAATGTGTTCTTTAGCAGGGAACACTGGCACGATATGATAAACACCTACAACTAGAAATCTTTAAATTACAAAATATTTTTCGCTGTTATTCAACTAAATCGATACCACTCCTGGATTCTGTAAGCGTTACGGTATTGCCCACAGAGGGTAAGCTTAAATGGGGTCGTATCAATAAAAATGCAATTAGTGTACAGAGGTATAAATTTCGTTCGTCAGGAAAAAACTATTTAATAACCAATTTTGGTTTTCAATTGATATTCTCGCCTTGGAGGAATATACTACAACATAGTTTTTGATATTATAAACGAGCTCAATTATGAACTAAATAGACTCGTAAGTTCTTAATGTGATATGGCTCAGACGGATGCACCGATGTAATATTTAGTCTAAGGGCCGCTTCTTAAAGATAATGGGAGGAATAGACTTTGGTATCAGACATACGGTACGGATGGGCGCTCAAGCGCATGCAGCCGACACGGTAACGACCCCACCTCGACACCAGCCCATTCGTGAATCAATAACCTCACGTTATAAAATATGTTAACTAATAAAAATTGCCCATTATATGTAGGTATAATATTTGTATAATTTAAGTTGTGCACTGAATCTTATCGAGGGTAATTGCTTACCAACATGAGGTAATCTTCTTACCAATTAAATTGTCCAGCAATTGATTATATCCTGAAGAACTTGGCTGTTTTAAGAAATTTCAAGATTTTAGTCGTGGTTGGCAAGTACGACATGTACCCATCCCTCTTCCTCATTTTTCAAATTCTACCCTATTCCGCCTTGGTAAATTATTGCAGATCGTTGGCTTAAATGTATTTTGCATAAAATAGCTGTTAATGCCAAAAAAAGAACAACATGTTTCTTAATTGTTAGATATGCCAAGTGGAATCTCTACTATAACATTGCGTTCCAACTTATACAAAAACATTACCTGCAAGTGATTAAAAGTTATCAAGTTGTACAAGGAAAAGTAATTACACGAGTTATAACGAATTTATTTCTTTTATGTCTTCACTATTTTGCCGCTGTCAGTTTTCGGAACTTACTGTACAGCAGTTTCCGATATTAATTAAATCGTGATTTAGCGGTCAGCCACTGGTGGCAGAATTAAAGTCACGCTTGTCACAGGAAAACCGCAAGAAAGCCGCAATGTTTGTTAATTGTATCGAACAGATTTATCTTGAGTGTCACATCATTAAAGTCTAGTAAATATTCAGATTTTAAATTGACTTCTTATTATCACACGATTTAAAAGTTTAAAAAATTGTATACTTACAATAAATGACTCCTTCATTAAGGCTACAATTTGTTTTATTAATTTCGTTATTTTATACATTTGCTTCAATAAATTTGTTCGGTTTTTTATTTATTTTTTAAATTATATAATCATCTTTATACGTAAATAATATAATCATTTTTATATTGTTGTTAATATCAAAATACTGGCGGTATTATTGACCGTGTGAGGGTAGCTTAAAGAAATTCAGGTATTTATTAATTTCATTTATGGATTTTAAAAAATTTTACACAACCAATTGTCTATAAATAAACGGGGAGCTTGAACATGTATTTAATTTGTACACAGTGATCACCAAAAAGTGAGTATCCAATGGAAGTTTTTTGCAAAATCAAACCCTGATGATCAGAGGTGATTGAAACAAAAGTTATCATTTTCATTATCTGTTAAATTTTATATTTCTTGAAAATAATTTCGAAAAATGCGTTTACTAGCCAAGATAAATACAAAATTTTGAAAAATTTATTAAACTACTAATTTTGGTTGTGTTGTGAAACTGTTAGTTTGTGAAACTTGAATCATTTAATAATTTTTATAACTGTCAAAAATAATACGTAATCAAAATTATAAAATTGTTTCTAATAGAAGAACTCATAGTCATCTCATATTCTGCCTTCTTAATTGATTTGTGTGTTCACTAAATAAAGAAAAATCTCCCCATTTTGGTAACTGTAAAAGAACATTTAAGGGATTTTGTAAAAGGGGCAGATTAGAGTTTTTAGAAGCCATTTAAATACATATTAATTATTATTGATAAATATTTCTCCTGAAAAGCACCTTGCATCAAAAACGCAAAAATATAATACTTTTGGGCAAATAAAAAAAATATCTAAAGCAATAATTAACCTCTCTATTATTTCTTCCAATTATAAATCTTTGAAGTTTTCGCCAAAAAAATTTAAATTTTGAAATTAAGTTCTGGTACGTGAAATTTTGAAATTTTCAAGATATTTAAGAAAATAAAGTTGTTTTCTGGTCTTGATAATGTTCGATAAGTAGGGCTGTGCGATAATTAAATTTTACTACCGAATAACGATAGTTTGCAATCATCGATAAATATCGATATATCGAAATTTATCGATTTATCAATAGTTTTCAATTATACAAGGTGATTGGACACCTTCAAACCACATATTGATAACACTCTGCAGGGTAAAAAATCCTTTACATTAGAGGGTGCTGCGGCTTTCGTTTTTCGGGAAAATAATTCTGGTTTAAAAATAAATGTGAAAACTCAGAAAACTAAAGAAAAAAAGTTACTATCTTCACTATTTGACCTTGACTTTAAGATTATCTTTACTGTTCACCAAACGCTTTTAACAATAATAATAATAATGTAATAATGTTTCTGTGGCCTTGAACTGATTTGAAAGTAAATGTGAAGATGAAAAATAGCTCAGAATTCAAGAAAAGAAAAAAACACAATTTTTTTACTTAAAGATTAACTTTGCTGTAATTAGGAACTTTCATTAATAATGCTGCTAAATGACCTTGAATTTGTATAAAACTAACTTTTAAGTTAAAAAATAACACACGAAAGAAAATAAAGAAATACTAATATTTTATTTTACACTACCTTCATTATTTGAACTTGACTTCAAGACAAATTATGCTGTTCACTAAAAATTTTCTATAATGATTGCTGCCCTGTGATCTTGAGTTGGTTTCAAAGTAAACTTAAAGATAAAAAATAACTTAAAAAATGAAAAGAAGACAAAATTATAGACTTTATATTAAACTATATTCATTATTTGACCTTGATTCCAAGATTAACTTTTGTGTTCTCTATAGGGATGCTCAAAACAGTTAAATGAATCGATTCAATTCAACCGATTGTGTGGAATCGATTCAATTTAAACACGTAGAATCGATTCAATTCAATACATATTTACCAATTTCTATTCTTGAAATTAAAACTTATGTCGCAGCATCATATTTTATGGTTCCATTGCACTGTTTACAACGAACAGATTTGCTGTTATCAGTACTAAAATGCTTCCACGCTTCACTTGTTTTAGAAGGCATTATTCTACACTCACACTCAAACACAAAATACGTATATACCTAATGTTCAAGTGTGCAACGCAAATTTTTGCTCGTTAATGTCAAAGAAATTTCTGTAATTTGAAATGTTCTGTTTTATGCCGCGGACTTTCCTTACTCACAATTTTATCATTTTGAGTTATTGGCTGCCAGTAACATATAAATGGCGCGGTGATAAAAAATTGGTTGTATGTCCACACCTCTCCGATTCGATTCTTGAATCGATTCACACCAAATTGAATCGATTTGATTCTTTCGATGCATCGCTTGCAAAGAATCGATTCAACTACAAGTCGATTCGATTCTGAACATCCCTAGTTCTCTATGACAATGGCGCAAAGAGGCCTTGAATTCATTTTAACGTGAATTTAAAGATCAAGGAAATCAAGAAAAAATGAAGAGAGAGAAAACTAGAATTATTTTTACACTATTCTCACTACTTGACCTTGTCTTTAAGACTAACTTTGCCGTTTATTAAAAACTTTACATAAAAATCCTGTGAACTGACCCCGTATTGGTTTTAAAGATCAAAAATATCTCAAGAAAAATGAAAGGAAGGAAAAGATTTTACACTTTCTTCACTATTTGACTTCAAGATTAATTTTGCTGTTCACTGTAATGATGCTGCCTTGTGATCTTGGATTGGTTTCAATGTAAACTTAAAGCCCAAAAATAATTCAAGAAATGAAAAGAAGACAAAGATAAAGACTTCGTTTTACACTGTCTTCACTATTTGATCTTGATTTCAAGATTAACTTTGCTGTCCTATGCAATAATGTTGCAAAGTGGCCTTGAATTGGTTTTTAACGTAAATTTAAAGGTCAGAGAACTCGAGAAAAGGTGAAGAGAGGAAAGCATTAGATGAATTTTTTTATATATCGAGTAATTTATCGATATTTTTTTGGAAAAAGTGATTACCAAAAAAAGGACCTCCAAACTAAAAGTAGCAACGAAAAAGCCGACTACCCACTTTTTTATTACAGTATCGATATATCGATAATTTATCGGTATCAATATATCGATAAATGTCGATATATCGATAAATATCGTATTTACCGATAAAATATCGATATATCGATACATCGATAATTACCGATAATTTTTCTATATATCGATATATCAATGTATCCATATTTATCGATATATCGATAATTTTTCAATTACATATCGTTATTCGATAATAGATTTTATTATCGATAGTTATTTTTGCACAGCCCCATCGATAAGCTTAAACTAACACACGACAAAAAAAATCTCATTAAAGTCTTAAGTTCCGAAATATAACAATTTTAGGATTTTTATAATTTCGAAAAACGATTAAGTATGAATCACTCGTATATCTGATAGGGGCTAAATAGGTTTTCACACAAGCACAAATTTCTGCCGTAAAAAAATTTACATTTGATGCCGACTTTTTGGCAGTCACTGTATAATTGTGATCATCATCATTAAAGACAATAAGAAAAAATAAAAAAAAAACCTTAAGAATGAATAGATATGAATCGAATGTAACAATTTAGACATACGAGAGGCTTATGTGTAAGATTCAGATTTCTTTGTGTATTAAGAAGAAATAGTGAAGAAAATTCATTGCCGGAGCAAGAAATTTTTGCGTCTATACCTAATGTCTAAATTTTTTATAAATTAGACATAGCTACAGCAAGTGGACTTAGATCAGAATACATTATTTATTTTGCACCTTTCAGATTACCTATAAAGTGATCAAAAAATATTTTTTAGAGCAAAAATTTTTCATTGTACTGGATGAAGTAGAAATATCATTTACGTGTTTGAATTTCCCACAAATTCTCATAACGTATGGAGGAGATTAAAATTAAAAGGGAGCTTTTTTCTTAATTCGCTTTTGTCCAAAAACCAATAACAAGAAAGTTGCAGCAGTTTAAATTTCTTATAAATTTACATCCATTATTAATTAATAAGGAAGAATTAGAAATAACATAATAGCAAACATATTTCTTGCAAATGCTGATACTTTGCTGTACTTTGATTTTAAAGTACGTACCCTACAAAAAAATTAATGGCAAAAGCAGCAGGTAGAAATCTTTTTTATTAATAAAACAATTTTATCATTAAATAAACTCTACATTTATCAAAACCAAAACATTCACAAAAGGCATTCAAAATGTTGACCTTGCATTTCAACGCATAGGAACAATAATTATTTTCATAATGACTATTATGGGAATAAACTGATAGTTAAGGGAATTGATATTCAAGTAAATTTCTACTTCAACTTGTTGTCTAATTTTATTTTAATTAAACATTTACTAAACATTGTTCGATTGACTCTTAGATACCCCAAAATTGAATTTAAAATGTAATTTATTACAACTGCTAGTTACGATTGCTTCTTAATTAATTTTACTTTAACTTGCTGTAACTTCCTAGTTATCAAGTTTTATCAAAAGTTTATTAAGATGTCCCCTAGCAACTCTTTTAGACTCCTCCGTACGTTGTGCGACACCCTGTATAATATCGTGCCTTCACATGAATTCCTGATTATGCAAGCAGTGATTTTTTTATCAAATTGACGACACAATACAAGAATGAGAGTGAGACGACAGTTCTGTTGTCAATAACTGGCAGTGCCCTATAGCTGATCATGACATAAAAAAATGTGTAAAGTAAACGCAAAATTTCAAAAAAACACTTAATTATTCACTTCAAAACAACACTAAAGCTTAAAGCAAATGCTGAAAATGCCGTCCTTCAACTTAAATGCACAAACATACCCTGCGCTTCATGTTTTCAAGCCAAGCGTTTGCCAAGCGTTGGGGGGTTTTGTTAGCACAAACAAATAATTGGATTTGATCTGTCAGTGATACAAATCTTTAGGAGAAAAAACATTGAAATCGTAGCCTATTTTAATTAGGAATTTAGTTGAATGCATGGCATGTTAGAGAACTCCTTTATCACTGGTACTGTACCCCCAGCGATCTATCCAAGGATCCTATAGGTACAATGCATAATACACACATCTATCTGATTAAACTCTACATCTGTTATTACCGTACTGATGACGCTTATGTTTACTATTATAAATACAAGCAGAGTAAAAAAATTATCTAGAAGTGTACGATGATCATAAAAAGAAAGTATTTTGATCTGATTTTCACTGCAAACATGAATACTGAATATTTGTTACTATAAAAGCAAGAAGTACCATGCGATCATTTAAATTTAAAATTAAAGTAGGCCAGATTTTTTTTATACGGTTGTGCACCTTGCCAATCGACTCGCACTGTAGATTGGAGGTTATGTAGATGTTTTGATGTTTATAGGATTCTCATCGGGTTCAATCGTTTTAATTTAAAGGAAGTGAAACAGTTTTAGTGACAACCGTAGCAAATGTTCAGTGTTCGCCCCCGGCAATTAATTAAACATTTTGAAGCGTCACTTTGACAATTCAAACTCAAATTAAGCTGTCAACAGTTAGTGTTGCCAATCTAATTCAAAATTCATAGCCTCCTCTAATTATAAATTTAAATGATCGCGTGGTATTACTACAAAAATACTTGAAGTTCCCAAATTATTCTTTCTATTTGCAAACATACTTGCCAATAAGTGCACCTAAAGAGTCGAAAGCACTGAAATTTATGTTTATTGATAGTAGTAAAAAATAAACAATAATATTAATTTGTTACTCCTCACAAAGCTATCAGCCGATAATGAAACGTTAAGCAATCGTGAAATTTTGAAAGTGTCCGTTAAAGATTAAAAGAATTTGTTATTGTTATAGAAATATCCATCGAACAAAAGTCTATTTTAATTACTTATTAATGTCATTAACGAATTCTGTATTGTTTTTTTCAGCATTAATCTTTTAGTTCCACTTTGCTAACGGATTTGCTACTGTTGCTAACGGATGACATTTTACTTGGGGTATAATTTATTGGTTTAGTATGAAAGTACATACTTGTTTTTGTTATTATTTATTTTTCTATATATGGTAGCACTGTCATTCATAAAATACCTAGAATACTTGAATCAATTACACAATCTGAATATTTAAAATTTGGCTGGAATCTCGCAATATCGAAATTTCAAAAATGAAGAAATTGTAGTAGTTTGATGTTTTAATCTTATTTTGTAAGACTGTTGCACAGTCAGTCAAAATTAGATGTAATTACGTTTTACATTTTATGATGACAAGACCACTGATGGCCATTTGCACCAAACACTTAAACTGAGCTTAAACTTAAGTGGTGTCTATGAAGTGACATTTTTAGGTTACACAGCATTGTGTGAGTCTTATCCTAACTGACGCTTAAAGTTAAGTTAAACTTAAGTGCTTGGTGCAAATGGCCATCAGTCTCATTTCACCCGATTTCTTTTTATATGGAAGCCTCAAAAAATGTTCAAAAATAGACTAGAATACTGTTGACCAACTTGAACAGGCTATAGAATGGAAGAACTGTAGAAAATAGCATAATGTGTTGTGGTAGACAATTTCAACATCTATCAACTATAAATTAAACATGGGATGACGACTTATTATGTGGCGAACTAGCTTCAATTTGTCAATCCTACTGCAATGTCAAGTCAAAAAGCGATCAAAAGATGTCGCTACTTGAAATGTTTATAAATTAAACGTTAAAACAGTTTTCGTATTTGGTACTAGTTAACTTGCATAATAACTCGATGTAAAAAAAATCGTCTGCCTAAACTTCAAGCATCAATTATTTATTTCAACTTAATATTTAATAGAGTTTTCCACCGACTGCTCTAAAGCACTCTCAGAGTATTCTCATTTTATTTTAACCTCGTGTAATAATAAAGGATGGAGATATTCTAAGAATGCTCCAGAGGTCTCTTTTTATGGGATTTATGTGTTCTATCAAAATGTAACAAATTTATTGTGGCAACAAAGTAAAACAATTTTTGTTGAACTTTTCTCAATTGAAGAGTCAACTTTATTAATGTAAAAGGTACTCTAGTTGACCATCAGTTTGAATTTGAGGTATTTAATAATCATATTATACAGGGTGTATACGAATTCGACCGACAAACTTATACAAAGGTATATTTCTTGCTTAAAGGTGTACCTAAATTGTTCATATACTTTAATCTATCTTCTTTCATTTAGGGCCAGTTTCATAATCAAATTTAAAGGAGACTTTAAAATTAAAGTCACATCCAGGTGTGTAAACAAATGTGTTTTCATATTTGTTTTGACATCTGAAAGTGACTTCAAATTTAAAGTCTCCTTTAAATTCGATTATGAAACTGGCCCTTAGAAGTTACGACCTATTATTTTGTTTTTGTTTCCTAATCTGGCATTGAAGTCAACGAATGAATTTTGTTTACATTTCGAACTAAAGTTCATTGGCATCTAAGAAGCCCTAAATTTTTCAAAGAAAACAGGCTACAATAAAAAAATTTATTACTAATATTGCAGAACTAGCAGATGAAGTTTATATGATTTTTTAAAAATTTAATAAAAGGATTAATGAAAAATTCATGATAGTTTATTGAAAATGTTTTGCTTTGTACAGACTTTATTCTTCATTTAAAGACCAATGCTATCTAACCTTTTATGCTTCAGATTAGGAGAAGAATGTGCACTAGAAATTTGTCGGTCGAATTAGTATACAGCCTGTACATTTCAGATTTTATGTAATAATAGTCGCGTTCCTTTTACACCGAGTCTAATAGCGTTTTCGACTCACTGCTCTAGAGCACTTTCAGAGTATTTCCATCTTATTTTAACTTCATGTAATAACAGGAGATGAAGATTATCTCAGAGCAGTGTAGCCAACTCGCCCCCTAAAACTCCGCTCTACTGAAATTGAAATAGCGGGAACTGACGGTCTACGCGACGCACCAGCATCAACGCAGAAGATTGGAGGGAGATTTAGGGAAATTTTACAACTCGGTTGACAGCACTGCTGGACCACACAAATTTAATTCTATTTGGTTGTCGCCTAGTTCTCATCTAAATGTAGAGTTGGCAACACTGTCTCAGAGTGCTCTGGAGCAGTAAGTCGAAAACGCTATGAGATAATCTTACCTCACTTCCCCTTCCTCACTGAAATTACACGTTCCTTTTGCTTGAAGTGAGGTAAGCAGAAGTGAGGAAGTTGCTTCCCACCTTACTGATTTGAAGGAACCGTAAACCCTTCCTCAGTAATGAATGTTCGTCCCCTGTAGTGGGGAGAAACTAATAATAATTTTTTATGCAATATATTTGCGCTGAAAATTTTCTTCTTGAAGTAGTTACCAAAAATTATTTCACTTAACTTTATCTGGCGATAAATTCCCATAGTAACTATTGTGATCATGATCACAGTTGTTACTCTGGGAATAAACCATCAGATAAAGTTAAGTGGAGATGTGAAAAGACCGGGTCTAAGTTAAATAAAACGCGTTTCACGCTTCCTTAAATTACTTATAATGTATTATTCACAAATTTTGACTTTGAAATTTTTGACATTTCTTGACGTTGTAGTTTTCTCCTCCACAGTTGTTCCATTTAGACAAATTTTCATTCAGCTTTTTTATGTGAGATGTGATAATTCACTTCACTAATAGCGTTTTCGATTCACCTGCACCGGTTGCACTCAGTGTATTTGCATCTTCTTTTAACCTCATGCAATAACATGAGATGAAGATAGTCTGAGTGCGCACTAGTGCGATCAATCGAAAACGCTATTAGTCTAACCTCAATTCTTTTGTATGAGGAACGCAATTTATATTTTGACAAAGATAGATCACTACGTGCTTACATTTAGGGAAAAGTTGCCTGATTTTGGCCAACCATTAGGTCATGTGGAAATGAGGAATAAATGAAGAACCTTTACAAAGCAGTAGATATGTATGATAAGAATATTATTAACAACATATCACTCATTCTACAGAGTTGTTATAAATAATTCGTAAGTCCTAGTAGGTGTTGAAATGTTCCGCCTCTTTCTAACTGCGAAATTACTAAATTTTGTCAATTTACCAGAGACACTCGTTTGTGTGTCGCTGTTTGTTTTCTCGCAGAGTTTGAAAATTTATCCTAGTTTTGAAAACTAATTTTCTTATTGCGAAAATTATTTCGGTAAGTGAGAAATCAATCAGCTGATGTTCGTGGTGTCGACACTATAATTAATAAGTGACAAATGTTCATTTTTTTTAATTTTAGAGGTCACTGGATCCAGTGCTGTCTTAAGACATATGGTGGCCCCTGGCACTTTTGGTTTTGGGGCCCCCCTACGAAAAGTTAATAATGTTTTTTTTTAATTCATCACATCAACAGAAAGGTTCTTAAAGTTTTTAAAGTTCTTAAAGTTTTTAAAGACTGATATTAATGAATGCAAAGTAAAGACGAACGATTGATAATAAATGATAAATTATGTATACCCCTGAGAGCCGTAGATTATTGAAGAAGACAGTGTAAATTGCATACACTTAAAGAAAAAAATAACACCTTTTAATCCTTAACAATTTTACTAAACATTTAATAACCGTAAATAGTCTCAGTAATTAATTAATTATTGATAACTGCTAAAAGTTACCTACGCAACATTTTTTAACGAAAACAATGAGGGCATGTTCGAAAACTCAGGGCAGTTACTCCTGGGTAATGTTCTTTCTCTCTCATAAAAATCATTTTGTATATTTTGCTTTTCACTTTATTCACTCTGTTGGTATAACTCTTAGGGCCAGTTTACAGAAAATTTAATTGCAATCAAATTTTAATGACGTTGTTAATTTGACAGTTCGCAATGTAATTCTTATGGCAACTTAATCGTGATTAGTTTAATTCGAAATTAAATATTTGATTTGCTTTCTGTAAACCTACCCTTATACTTACTCCCTGTATTTTCGAACGCGCCCCTACTGTGATCACTGGATGACATGTTACACATACATTGCAGGATTTTGTTATGTGTTGTTTTTGCCAATTATATCAACGGACACAAGCTTCCACAAAGTTAATTTACTTTTCTTGTTTTTTAATCAGTACTACTAAGTAGTTAATAAATGTGCAGGATTTCTTCATTCTACACCTAACCAAGAGTTTTTCAACCCGGGGCCCCCCTGGCGTATAAACGGTACTGACTGGACCTAATAAAAACTCTTCCACATCGAGTTTTGGATAGCACTGTATAAAGAAAATAAAAACGATTGTTTATCAACAAGTGCTAGAAGGAAAAAATGATTGATAACTTGTTTTCGTGAATGCCACGTATTGTTGAGGATCGTTATTAACCACCGAAGTGCTAATTACAAGAAATTATTATATTTTCTTGTCTGTTTTTCTTTTAGATAAATTTAAAAAGTTTTTCTCTCAATTGTTTTTAATTGTGTTAACGTACCTTTTCGTATTTAAAAATAAATAAATTTCATTACCAAGAACTTGGCTAATCAAAAGTTACTTACAAGGTATGAAAGGACGAGCGTTATTAAAATAAGATGATGACCATATGTAACACGTAACCAGACACCTGCTTACTTACTACATACATTGCGCCTACCACTACAATGCGGAACGTGTTACAGTTCAAATACATGAGCGCTCGCAAACATTAAGGCCGTTTTATTTGTGATATTCCGCAAGTATATTTAAGGCGATTTTTTTTTAAATTTAAAGCACGATCAGCGATTTGAATTTGTTAAAAAAAATGTCCGATTATAATTTCCCCCTTTACAGAGTGCAAATATGTACCACGCTATAACTGTTACACGTCTATTAACATATCGAGTACTTTGACCTACCTATTTTTAGAGTGGTATATCATTTCTCTATTTGTAATATGTTTCTTTTCACTTATAAATATATTATCGCGATTGTAAACTGTATGGTCAACGAACTGAATGACGAAATGTATTCAATTCCGAAACTGCTATGCCACTGTTAAGGCGATTCCTTCCGGTGCTATATCAGTCCTGTTGCAGCGTACGCGTAACGCCAAGTCTTATTTATTAATTCTAATTATTCAAGCGGACGATCATTTTAAACATATAACGCCGGCATAAATTCTAATCAAATCAAATCAAATCAAATCAGAACAGGCACTTACATATCTCAGGCCCTCCGATGATCCAAAGGTTCACTGACAAAATAAGTTCACGTTAACCACCTTCACCTGCTAACTGGCACAGTAATTTTAGCGCAGGAAATCAAAGCCAACTTACGACTGCCTTAAAACCATTGGTTTTAATATTAAATCAAAAATGTAGATGCGCATTTGTTCGTGAAAGCGATATGAAGGTTTTCCTCCTCAAATATTGATTGGGGTCCTGCATGAAAAAGAAAAATTGAATTTTCAGAGAAAACTTGGCAAAGATTTGGCGTACGTAATTCGTAATGAACGAAAATAGATCGCCAATTAAACACAAATAAAAAGGTCGTTGAACCGATACACATACGAGGTAAGGCATAAAGCTTAAAAGAAAAATAAACTTTTCGAAATAACTGAATTTTCAAGGAGATTTGGAGAATTAAGCGGGCATGTAATTAACAAAAGCACAGAGCGAGAGCGAGCACATAACTACCGAACCCACAGTCACTTGCTGACTGCTAGCGGAGCCCATTGAAGAATGCATGTTGCACAAGCAAAACCCTTTAGAGTGGGATAGCATCTATGAGAAAGAGAAGTGGAAGAATTTAAATTTACGGCAATTTACGGAAATTATCGGATGGAGGTTTTTAAAATACTAATGAAAAACACTGCTTTACAGGAAAAAAAGTGCGCCTGGCAATTAAAATGTCTCTTTCTGTACTTCGGCTTTACATAACTTATATAAATATAAATTCCAGGAATTTCTGCAATGTCAGCAATGAAAAGAATAGTAACTGTTTGCTTAAGGAAGCAATCGATTAAGGAATTTCATTCGCTTGCTTTAATGTATTACCAATAATGGCAACAAACTTATACAGAAATATAATTTACTTTGAAATACTTATTCATATTTTGTTATGTATTACCAAATACGTCGATGCTATAGCCTACAAATTTGCCACGTGACAAAAATTAAATCTTTATTATATAGCAGAGTGCAGTTTATTCATACCTGAGGTTGTAATTAACTGTAATTTCATATAAATCGCAATTTATGTAAATAGGTCGATAAAATCGTTTGTATTTAAGTACATATCTAGAACTTAACAAAAAACTCAAAAGCTAGAGAGTCTACTGGGTGCAAAATATTTAATTGCACGTTTAAATTACTTTAGGCTTTAAGTGCAACGATACAATTTACAAGTCATCCTTAAGGGGCGTTTACATTACATACATGTTTTCAAGACATTGAAAAACAAATCTATACAAAAATGTGGATTTGTCGCATACAAATCACAATGAATGTTTAGCACAAGTTTTCGACAAATACTAGAAAAGGACCTCGTTTACACTCTGTGACTTGTTCGCTACATATTTAGTATTTAATAATAAAAAATTTTCACAAAACATCAACTCGCTTGACAATTGAAAACAGCTGACTATTCTGCACATGCGCAAGTACCTTTGTATGGTCTGTGATCGCTCTGTTTTCCATTAATTTGGAATACAAATCCATATTATAAAACATGTCGGAAACATGTCAAATACAAGAAAAGTCTAGCATTTGTATGAGATAAATTTTAGATTTGTTCCAAACTTTTCAAACGACATGTATGGTACTTGTATAATTCAAACATGTATGTAGTGTAAACGCCCCTTTTTTTAGAAGACCATGGAATTAAAAATCATGTCTTAACTAGATTCATTACTTGTCTATGGCGATTTCAGTAAGGCACTCGATCTCTGTCTAGGGACACAGGTACTGCCATTATATGTTTTTGACACTGACAGTGGCTATTTGACCTTGAAGAAATTAGTTGTCAAAAATGACAAACTGGAATACTTTATGTAAATCAAGGCGCAAATTACTTTAAATTTCCATTTTATTGACACAAAGTGTAAGTTTACAATCAATTTAAGCGTTTATAGGAAAATATGAAATAATAAATGAATAAATTAGAAAACTGTAAGTAATAACCAAAAGAACATACCTACCTGAGATATTCCAAACCATTCCGAACTAAAAGTTAACTTATTAATGTACTAGGCCTTCACTAATGTTTATTAGCTTTACTAGCGACAAATTAACTGGTTTACGTACAAAATTTCTTGCATAAAGTTCTCATTTACAAAAAAACTTGCGTCTATTACCTACCTATACACATTTTAGATCAAATTTAAAAACCATTTCAGATGTATTTTAACAAATTTCGTTAAAATAAGCAACAAAATTTGTCTTAAGTAAAAAAATACATTAAATTATATGAAATATACAAATGTATTTATAATATTTTAAAAAGAAAAGCTGTATGCATTTTTAGGAATGTTAAACAGTTTAAATTTGTCGCATTTGATTTGTAATGGGCAACACAACATACTTTAGGCATTATCTAGGCTGTTTTTAAATTTATTAGCCAAGAAGCGAAAATTGAACGGAACAACTGTTACAATGACAACCAATTTGTTCAAGGTCAAATAGCCACTGTCAGTATGATGGCAGTACCTGTGTCCACAGACAGAGATCGAGTGCCTTAGATTTCATAAGGTACTAAATCAACATACTTCGTATAGAGGTAACGCATTTAGTGATTTTTTATATCTATCCTTGTCGCACATTCCTCTCATCTAGGGATAAAAAACAGTTGGAAATATTATTTGAAGTGACGTTTGTCAAAGTTACTGTCAGTGGTTAAGAAAATTGAGTTTAAATATCGCATCCCAAACTTTTATCACATGACATTTAATGATTCCGCCTTTTTCGTAAAAGAAACATTCTGCACTTCTTAAAATAACAACTTTTTGATTGGTAAATAACTAAACAGACATAACCAAATACACTCTTAAATTGAAACTAGTGACATTGCGGTAAACAGAATTCCCTAAAACTGTTGTCTTCCTTATTGCACTTGCGACAATTGTATTTGTTATCTTTGTTTCTCAATCTTCTCTCGAGAGGAATGGGATTGCGTTACCTGTACGGAGTGTTGACTTAGTATCTTAAGATTTCAGTAAACTGTTCTCCCTCTGGTGGTCATAACTGAAACTGCCGCAGACAAGTAATGGTCAATGTTTTGTATTTATTTACGTTAGATTACAGCTGAATTCGTTTTATCTGACCTATCTGACCAAAGTGAACGCAAAGAATATAACGTACAGAACACGCAAGGTTCATTACGAGCAGTTCTAGTGATCAGATCAGGTAAAACACGCTAAAACTAATACGCCGTATGTGTTACACTTTCTGTTAATTTTGTTTAAAAGTGCCTCCTAAAACAGTGCATAACACAAACTGTTGTGTTTTTAATTGCTATTCTAGAAAGAATAACGATTGCATTGCATTCTTATTTAATGTTTTCGACGAAAAATTCAGTTTCTCGTACTAACCTACAAATTTGTTATACTTTGCTTAATTAAGTGTAGAATATTAATTATGGTTGGCACTTACCAAATGATAATGACTTGGAAAATATAACTTTCCAAAAAGTTTAAATACGAAAAGCAGAATTCCTAAATCTGTTGATAATAAAGTATAGATGTTACAGTTTGAAGCACCGAAGTCTGCAGAAACTATCAATCCGAATATTACTTGCTAATGAAGTCGCAATAATTTGCAAAACAATAACGATAATTTTCTTAACAAAAGGTACACTTAAATGTTGTTTAACTAAACATTTTCTCACAAATAAATCAAACGTAAACAAAACGCATTACTTGTCTACGGTGGCTCCCTCACACGTGCCGTGGTCAGTTTATTTCTCAATTGTCAACGTTTAAGTTCCTGAATTTAGCTAAGCCCGTGGCCTGTTAAGGGGTCGGCAAAATCCGGACAAAGTTGCTCAGAAAATCCGCAAAAATGGTTAATTTTTGACCCGGCAAAGTCGACACCACCTGCGTTGATACTAATAATAATCATTTCTTTGCGAAGTCACCTGGTTTCATGTGGACTTTGCCATCAATGTTAAATCTCCATGGGCATAACTAAAGCGTGTTTAATTGAAAAGTTCATCAAGTTGGTTTTGATTTTTTGTTGAAAGAAGATAGAGCGAAAAAGGAATAACTTCTCAAACCGATTTACATATAAGAAAATAAACTCCCAGAACTGCATTCGCCGAATTTTTCAGACGTTATTACTGGTTTTTGACGTATAAGAGATGACAGTTGTCAAACAGTTGTAGTGTCCTGCTTATAACATAACGTGACTTATTAGCGTTTTCGTTTACTGCATTAGTGCGCATTATTATTATTATTATTATTATTACTATTATTATTATGTTGTCGCCCAACAGGAAAATTCCCAATTATAGGACGAAATAGAAATGTTAAACCTAACTAAACTAAAGAAATTAAACTAAGGAATAACAACAAACAACATTTAAACGCAACTAAGACTTATCATGGAATATATCGCTATAGATAACTTCGGCATCACGGCACATAGAGTAAAGCGGAGATTTTAAAATAATATTGGTGTTAGCAGTTTTTACGTGAAATGTTGTGGTCCATCTCGAGTTAAATCGTGGTACTAGAAGATTCACAAATCCCAGGATTTCAGGACAATCAACTTGGTTATGAAGAACCTTCCAAATAAATCTGGCTCCATGGTTATCATGACGTTGACTGATTGTGAGTGATTGAAAATTGTGCCTAAGTAGTAAGCAATCATAGTCAATGCCCCTAGGAGGATATTGCCCACTGATTTTAAAAGTAAGGAACTTCAGAAACCTACGTTGTACGCGTTCAATATCTAAACGGTAACAAATATAAAGGGGTGCCCATTCTTGCGAAGCATATTCTAGTCTGCTAACAACTAACGAATTAAAAAGACACTTAAAGACATCTAGGTTATTGAAATATTTAAGCGTACGTAAGACAAAGCCATACACTTTTGAAGCAACTGTAATAATATTTTCTATCTGATTGGAAAAGCTAAGCGCAGAATCAAAGGAAACTCCAAGATCAAGAGTGATATTACACTTAGAAATGAATTAGTTATGTGCACTAAATATCATTACTAATTGATTTATTTTTTCTCTGTACGCACCCAAATCATATACCACCAGTTAATATTGGCAGAACTTTGTAATAACTTTATATGAATGTTTATTTTCTTTGTAAAGGTAGGATAAAAACAGCCATTGGCTGAAATCCCGCCTAAATAAAGACGTTTATTATTATTATTATATCCTTTCTTTTTAACGGTTGACCATTAATAAAATAATTGACATTGATGAGATGAAGCTTTTTGGTGTAAGTTACAACACAACATTTGCTGACATTTAAATTTAAGTAATTGTTTGAACACCACAACACAACAGCATCAAGGGACCGCTGGAGTTCTATAGCTTCAAGATCATTCGTAACTGAGGCATAGATTTTGACATCATCCGCAAAAGCAAGAGCTCGACCTTCTAGAGACGCCAACAAGTCATTGATAAATAACACGAAAAGTAAAGGACCCAAATTGGAACCTTGTGGGACACCAGATGTTGCTCGATATTCGAAAAACTTGTAGCCATTATAGAACACATAGTTTACTCTGTTTGTCAAATACGACTTCATTAAATTTAAAGCAGATGATGTCATACCGAAAGAACTTAACTTCTTAAGAAGGATGCCGTGGTGAACAGTATCAAAAGCACTAGTGAGATCTGTGTATATAACATCAACTTGTCCTCGTTTATCCAGATGTTCAGAAATAAATTGCGTTATGGTGACCAAATTAGTTGCTGTAGATCTACCAGAGGTGAAACCATGCTGAGAAGGAGCAATATATGAACGAGCTTGATTATAAACTTGCCTGGCTCAAGGATCTTAGCAAAATTATTTAATATGGAAATAGGCCGATAGTTCTTTAGCTCAACTTTATCATCCTTTTTGTAAACAGGAGTAACTCTAGCACGTTTCCAGACATCTGGAAATGATGATGTAGTAATAGCAAGATTTATGATATACAAGAGAGGTTTGACAAGTACAAATTTCGCATCACGCACCAAAAAACTAGGTATTAGATCTTCACCAGCAGTAATTTTGACCGGACACCTAGCCATTATTTCCAATAACTCATCCTCAGTAACAGGAACAAAATGAAAAGGAGAAAAATTGGAATAGACATCTTCCGAGACAGTATCATTAGAATTAGTTAAATAAATTTTAGAAAATAAGTCTGCGAAGCCATTAACAATATCCTGAGGAGAATTATAAGATTTATTTCTATAGAAGAAGATAATTTATTTGGAATCCTAGAAGTACCTTGTCTCGAATGAACATATTGGAAGATTTGTTTAGGATTGGACAATATAGGACTCTTCCGTTCGACGCAAGTACGTTTTAAAGGCAGAAGAAATTTGTGATTTATACAAAGTTCAATATAAAAAGATAAGTTGTTAGTAGCCATCCATTTTATTCGATATTTGTTCTTTAACTTTAAATTAGCAATAATAGATTGTAAACCAAGGCGGATAAGTTGCCTTACGAATAATATGTAGCGGAACAAAGGAATCAAAAACATTGTACAAAATATTATATAGAGTTTCAACGCATGAATTGACATCAGTACTATATTCAACGGGAGCCTAATCCACATTCAGAAGTTTATTATAAAGGCCAATGAAATTAGTTTTGCGAAAATTGTACCTTTTAACTGGTGCAAGAGAAAAAGTGGAAGCAGCTACTGGCAAGCACTTAATGGAAATGACAAGAGCCGGGTGGTAAGCGTCCTCAGCGACAAAAGGTAGTTCTTCATGGGTAACTGCAAATTCACATACAAGATTTGAAAAAATCAGATCTAGCAATCTATTATCACCATTGCGAACATTATTATATTGATAAATGAAAAACGGAGATTTTTAGTCCAAGTTTTAATTATTATATTGTGTCAATTCTTGAGAGGCACAGAAGTTATGGAACAATTTTACTTTGGGACATGTGGAATTTAATTCAACATATTTTGGAAGATTAGAATCACCAATTATAATAATCAATTTGTTAGTTGAAAATATTTCCAGTGCATCAAGAAAGACCTCATAATCACTAACCGGCATATTTGGTGGTATATAAAATGATGCCAAATAAAATTCACTCGTGGAAAGCTGAAATTTACAAATAACGTAATCTATCGATGGGACAGATTGAAAAAAGTCAGATGCATCGATCAATTCAAATGTAAGGCTTTTAGAAATGCCAACAATGACACCGATTAACTTATTTAAAGCATCATAATTTCTGTCACATCTTACAACGTCATACTCAGGAGGAAATAATTCACAATATTATTAATAGAGTTGTTTAACCAGGATTCTGTTACCACAATAATATCAAAAGGAAATATCTTCATATCGTATTAATGTATGAGGTAGAAACAAGATGCGAATACTCTGAATACACACTAGTGCAGCAAATAAAAGCGCTAAACGTCAAGTGATATGTCACTTTAATCTAATTCAAGACCTGCTTCACAATAGGTCTGTTCTACACTTTTCTACACTTCTTGCAACAACTGTTCGTGAGAGAGTGAGATGTATATAATAAATAAATAGGAGTGAGAAAAATAAAGTAAAAGAGTTAAAAGTGTAGAAAGTGCAGAACAAACGAACAAACCTAATGTTAGGAAAAATTCAAAGGCTACTTGAATTTATCATAACATCGTGAACTTTTCAATTGAACGCTTGGTATATTAAGCCATGTCAAGTATTGATCAGTTTCCCTTTTCGTTACGTGTACACTTATGTTTAGTTACGCTTAGCATAACATTGAAACCAGGGAATACTTGACCAGAACTTGTACTAAGGAAAGATATCTTACAATTCAAAACATCGACTACGGGGGTCAAGCTGAATTTATTGAGAATAAAAAAGCACGGCTAATATTTTCTAGAATTTTATTTTAAATAGCCTCGAAGTAATTCCCCTCAGCAATGATACACTTGACCATTCTTTCTTTCCACTGTTTAAAAGCTCGCAACCAATCTTCTTTTGGAATACCTTCAAAATAAGCGTGAACTGCGGCATCAATCTCTTCTTCAGACGAAAACCTTCTACCCCGCAAATTCCTTTTAAGCCCAAAAAATAGCCAAAAGTCGCACATTGCTAAATCAGGTGAATACGGCGGATGTTCTATTACTTTTATATTTTTTTCAGCCAAAAACTGGAGAGTTAAAGCTGCCGTATGGGACGATGCATTATCATGGTGCAGCATAATTCCCTTGTCTGGAACTCTACTGAACACTTCAGGCAAACATTTTTCAGTGTACCATTTAGCTGTAACTGTCTTTTGTCCATCTAGCTTAATTGCCTTTACTAGGCCCGTACTTCTGAGGAATACCGCATACATAACATTTTTCATAGCTCGCTGCTTCTTGGTTATTGTTGGAGTTTCCTCACCTTCATTAATCCATACACCACTCTCTTGGCGGGTAAGTACGTCGAAAAAGGGAATATAAGTTTCGTCACCTGTCACTATTTTGGAAAAAAATTAGTTTCCGCCATTATTTAAGAAATTTAAAGTTTCATGGCAAATTCTCACACGCTCTACTTTTTGGAAGTCAGAAAGATGATGCGGCACAAAACGACTAACCACTTTTTTTTAAATGCAGGTGACCGTGTATGATTGTTCTAACAGCTGAGGATCCAATTGTGAGTTGATGCTCTATTACAGCATAAGTGGCTTTATTGTCCTCTTCAATTTTTCTTTTTAACAGCAGCAATGTTTTAGTCGGTAACAGCTGTAGGAGGACGCCCTGCTCCTTTTTGATGGTGAACAGAATTCTTCCCGCGTTCAAATTCCTTATACCATCGGTAAATTGTAGCCAAGGAAGGTGCTCGTTCACTAAAAGCCAAATCTAAACACTCTTTGCACTCATAAGCGTTTAAACCTTTTTTGAAATCATAATAAATCATGCTCTCTGGTTAATTCCATTTTTTGACTTGTAATGTCACTTTAAAAAATTAGTAACTTGAGTTATAACGAACGTAACTTCGACAACTAAACTTCAAATGACAAATCAAGAGTTGCTCTAAATAACACTGTATGTTTTGTTTTTCACGGCCTTATTCTCAATAAATTCAACTTGACCCTCGTATAAACTATTACTACATAAACTTGATACTTTGACTTTTCTAATTTAATGAAATTAATAACGTCTTATTTGAAAGATCGTTACCTGAAAGTTCGTGAACGAACTCAAATCTAATGTTCATTAAATATGAAGCTGGAGTGCCCCACGGATCTGTTTTTAGTCCTCTACTCTTTAGCATTTTTATCAATGACATTTCTAATAGACTTAGGGTGGGTTTACAGAAAGCAAATCAAATATTTAATTGCGAATTAAACTAATTACGATTAAGTTCCCATAAGAATTACATTGCGAAATGTCAAATTAACAACGTCATTAAAATTTGATTGCAATTAAAGTTTCTGTCAACTGGGCCTTAATATATCGTCTTTACTGTTTGCTGATGATTCAAAAATCTCCAAACTCAGGAACTTCCTCTCTAACGATTTAATCTGACATCGTTAGAAACAGAATTGCAATTTATTAAGCTTTGTATATTTAGGTGTCCTGTAATTGGGCTTGTCCCGTTGAATATTTTAATCAAGTAATAATAATAACAGCATTTCTGGCCATTAGAAAGATTTGGTTGGAAGTACCGAATTGATTTCGGGATTACAGTAAAAGTTTAAACTCCTTTTCTGAGACTCCAATACAGGCTCTTACCATTAGGGACTTCAGGATTTTAAAACGAAACACAGCGGAAACTATGAGTAATAATCAAAAGATGCTTATTTCATTCAAAGAACAATCTCCAGCATTATGTCTTGAAAATGATATCATTCAAACGACCTCCACGGCTTCGTCTAGTTGCATTCATTCTGAAATCATCCGATTTTTCACATAAATCGAGCGGTATATTTCCTGTAGTGCGTATTACATTCGCTTTAAGGTCACGAATCGTTTGTGGTTTATTCTCGTAGCTTCAGAGAAAAAGTCTAAAGGTGCGTCTAAACATGTATCGTATCCGCGTATCCGATCGTGATCGTGTATCATGATCAGCCAAGTGTAGACGTGTTGCCGTGACGCATCTCCGTATCGTGTCTTTGTATCATTTGAAACGCGGATGCGATACAACTACGTCACACTTGGAGTCGAAATTTCGCCGAAACGTCAAACACTGGATGGATAGATAGCAGCAGCTAATTTCGGTGACAAACGTGCAACGTCGAACAGTCGATACAGTTGTATCAAGTCGGAAAGTAAACGCACACACGGATATGACAAAACGGATACGAGACGCAATTAAGTGTGGGTGCATCATTCTTGCGTATCATATCCGATCTTCCGATCATGATTGGATACGCGGATACGTCACATGTTTGGACGCACCCTAACGGGGTTAAATCGCACGATCTTGGTGGTCAATTAACAACACCTTTTATTGAAACAACGTGATCAGAAAACTTTCCTTGTAATAAAGTCGACAGCTTCAGTTGAGACCAAAAATATTCGGTTATCATATTCCTACAGTGTTAACCGTTGACAGAAACTCAGATATTTGGATTTTGGTTCACACCCTGTCTCACAGCAGCAATATTTTCCGTTGAGCGTCTAATTCGACATTTTACAGTTGGTATTTCTTTTGCTACTGAACCAGTTCTTTCAAATTGTTCTCAATAGTTCGATTATGTTGAAGGTAAATCGAACGCAGCTGCGATACGTTGTTCTAACTGAACACGAATTTTGGTAATAAATTAGAATAATTTCCAGGCGTTGTTGAATCGTGTATCTCTGCATGTTAATTTGTCAAACATTACTGAGTACGTCTGTGAAATAATGACGACATCGACATCCCGATCGGGTTGCCGGTATTCGCGAAATCAAAAAAAGTAGGCGACCTCTGCTGGTACCATCGAAAGAGTGAACAACATTTCACGGATTGGTTTAACATTGAAAACATCAGAAAACATGCACCAATCAAACTTCGCAACTGCAATGTTGTTCACCCTTTTATCGGCCATTTTGCGGTTAACAGAGACCTATTAAGTCGCGAATAGCATTTTAAAATCATTGATAGACCCTACAATACACGTAAGTATTATCAGATCACATTAATTACGGTCAAGACTTGGTATGGCCATAAGTACAGCTTCCCCATAGAGATTAACATTGTCAAACTTGGCGAAGTTCACGAAAAAATGTTACTGATACCACCCACTCTGCCATATGCACAAATTAACCATTTCTATATGGACTTTACCGAGTAGTAAAATGTTGACATTGCTCGGAAATGGTCGACTCTGCACACCCTCCAGAATTTACCCTTAACAGATACACCGTTCACAATCTTTTCTCAACAGAAAAGCGTAGTTAAGAGTTGTCTGCAGAGAAACATAGACGTCAAAAATTAATATTGAAGGTATTTGACCGAGAAAAATCTTCTCCTTATGCAGAAGTTTGTCAAATACAAATGAGAACCGGATTTGGTACTACCCGAAAGCTGTTTGACGAATCTGGTATTCCTCATTTGTGCATGTTTTCAAACGGAAAAAATTGTGGCTATATTTATGACAACCTACGACATCGACATCAAAACGCAATTTTCATCTTCATCAAAAAGTACTCCTTAGTGTCTGGTGTGGAATGAAAACGAAACATTATATTGTAAATTCCTTCCATCGAATTAAACAGACCCAGAAAAGCGAAGCAGTCTAATTCAAATCCTGAAGCACTCATTTGAGACGACAAAATGACGTCGTGACAATGCGAAGTTTTGCATTGTTGCTATTGTTAGGTACTCTCTAGATATCGCACTATTAGATAACTATTGGTGGATGCAGCACGTATCTTCGTTACACGATTTGTAAAAGGTACAGATATCTGAAAATAAGTGGAAGAAATTGTTGTCTAAAACGATGGGGCTTTATGAAATCCATATGCTCCCTGAGTAATGACAAAGAATTTCTCGAATAATACAATAGGAATTTTTAGTAGATCTAACATCTGAAGCAACTTCAAACATGTAAGTAAAGGAAAAAATCCATGAGCACTTTTTGAATACACCGTTCAATTATTAATCCAACTACTCATTTTGATCAAAAGATCGGCTGATAGGAAGCGATCTCTTCAGCTATCAAATGTACGAGGGTCGTTTGATAATTCAGGCAAATTTCAATTTCTACTTAGTGACGTCACAGCTGACAAGTCTCACTTTTCAAACAAAATCTTACCAAATTTGAAACAAAAGTTATGGATTGTTTCTGTTCTACGGATGTTTGGGGTGTGTACTGCTGCCATTAACATAAAAGTGGAAACGGGTGAATTTCGTGCAGTCATAAAACATTTTTATTTAAAAAAGTGGACGGCTGCTCAGATTAAGGCAGAATTCATGGGACCTCTGGCACAGTTTATTTATTTCTGGGTAAATGAATTAAACGTGGACGAAGGAGCACCAAAGATGAAGACCGCTCTGGACGTCCACTACGATGGATATCATTGAAAAATCCTCAATATTTTCGTAGAAGATCGCCGAATAAAAGTACGCGATATTGTTGAGACTGTAGGCATCTTATCTCAAGGGGTGCATAATTTCCAACAGGATAAATTGTGGATGTACATGATGGGTGCCGCGATGTTGAACGTGACCAAAAACGCAAACGAAAGGAAATTTCATCGCAGTGTTTGGCAATGTTTAACTGTAATCCGAAGAATTTCTTGCGACGATTCGTTACCGCAGCCAAGTGGCAGTCAAGAAAGTGGTCAGCGTGTGGTGTAAAGGCGCCGAAGAAGGCGGCTGAGAAGATTATGGCCACTGTTTTTTGGGATTCCCAAGTAATCATCCTAATTGACAACTTGGACGAGGGAAATACATACAATAACAGGAGCCTATTATGCGATTTTTGACGAACAGCTGAAACAAATGCCCCAGCGCATAAGTCGACAATTGATTTAATTCCTCATCCACCCTATACTCCGAACTTAACCCCGTCTTTCCAAACATGAAAATTTTGCTCAATACGAAGAAATTCACGTCTATTGAAGCTGTAAATGAGTATTTTGCAGCCCTTGAAGAAAACTACTTTTCTAACGGGTTGAAAAAATTGAAATCTCGTTGGACCAAGCGTATTACACTCAATGGAGACTGTGTTGCAAATATAATTGGTTTTTTCCAAAAAAAGATTTGTTTAACTTGCTTTTTCTACCCCAATTATCAAACGACCCTCGTATAATCCCCTGATAAGAAATGAATCATGTTTAAACCACTGGAATCTCAAGTCTCACGTGGTTATTATAACCGATGAAGTTAAAGGGCTGTAGGTTACAGGTATCGTACTAAGAAATAGACAAAATAAAAGTAATAAATAAGAAGAGTAGTTTAGTGATAGATGCCAAGATCAGGTTTAAAGTAGCTACACTTTACAGCGCTTTTAATGCCACGAATCAAACTGAGTGGCTAACACACAATTGTTAAAGGAACGACTGTCCAAAATTTCTGTTTAAATAATAACACGGCTACAAACTTGTGTTTTAGGTCAAAAACTATAAGATTTCGTTTTTATTTAACGAGATTAATTTAACAAAAAAATCAGTTGTTTTCTCTTTAATATGGCACTGAAACCTGAAACATCATCCTCTGAATATTTGCTAAATGTCGGACACTATTAAGTTTCTTCCCGACTTTCCATTAAACCTTGAAATGTCCTTTGTCTTGTACTCCTTTGTAGTCGGGCATAAATTTCTCACTTCATTAATTATGTTCTGGGCGGTTAGACCCAGGCAAAATCTTCTCCGCACTATCCGTTCAACATTAGTTTAATAATTTAATAATTTAACTGCTAGTTGCTTCACGTTTAAATAACATCAAAAGGAATGTCTTTTTGTAATTAAAAAAAAAAAAAGGAAAATAGAGATTCTGTTTTAATAAAGGCTTTAATATCTGCCTGTAAGTACGTAATACTGTAAAGAAATATTACTCGAGTACTTATTACTTTCAATCCACTCTTGTTGGTCGCGTGTTCAGATAACTTAAATTATCTTGAGTTATTTTTTTTTTCCTTGTACTTTAAAGTGCAGTAAAGTATTACGCCTTTCTAAGTAAAAGCAAATGAAGACATAATTTAAGTGCTTAATGCCTGTTTTCACCACAGTCGACTCAAGTTGAGTGTGCCTTATGTTCGTTTTCATCACCATACGCTAATATAAACCTTGGTTTAATGAAATCAAATGGAAAAAGTTAGTCTTCGTTTAATCACCGTAAAAGCAATTCTAATTTTTTCAGTCTAAAGGCACGAGAAGTATTAGACGTTTACTGATAGAGTTCATACCTAAATCCTTATTTTATTCGAATTAAGCTTTTATTTATTAATTTGCCAAGTTATACAATTTAAAAATCTCTTTTCCGAAACAAAAAGCTCGAACAAATGCAGTTGTTTCATCTTCATCTGTGATAATGATATGTTATTGTAACAAAATAAAGCCATAGTTTGCAGCAACATGTGATTACGTTATTGAAGCACATAAAAAGCTTAATTGCTTCTTTTTCAATCTTAAATGATATTCATTATAATAATTGATTTACAACATACACATTAAATAAACAGCTTTAATAAAAGATGTGTGTGTATATCAATATGAAATTGTTCTCTAAAGATTTCTATTGCATCATTTCTAAACAGTTTTGCATGCTCGAGAATAATCTGAAATTTGCATGTTGTGTATCACGCATCAAGAAGCTTTGTTACATAAAGTCTAAAATTATCACATGTGATCATTATAACATAAAGAATTTCAAAACGATCGTTCCAGTGATTTCTTAATTATTATTGTTGGCCTTTTTTGTAATTACTGACGTATGTAATTTCGTAACAAATACTTTCAATTACAGAAATTTTTCTGTCGTCTAACGTTCCAAATGCCTTCGAGCTACTAAGTTCTATATTTATGTGAACGCTATATCCATTCTCTAACCGCAGCCACTTCGCATAATTCACGAAATGCAGTGTTCCCATTAAACAGGACGATTTTTCTGCGGGAGAGAGACAGAAGTAGGAAACCAGACGGATTCGCAGGGAGCGTCGAGGCGCCGAACGCGCTGGCTATATTTAACTCGCAAGAAATAAACTCGACCTTTTACACAATCGCCGTCTGCATTTTTTGAGGTTCCCGTCTAATGTTTTATGAATGTCTTCCAGATTCCAAAATTAGAACGGCGATTTAAGCGACGCCTTGCGTTTATTGTTTAATCTTTGGTTTACGCGTAAAATTACACAAAACGAATGTGGCACACGGCGTAAGCTTAGTATTACATTTATTTATTATTATTATTAATTCAGTTTTCACGCAGTACCAAACGAAATCATTTGGAAAACGAAATTTATTACTTGACTGATAAGTTTATTACTTCGATATTTCGATATTAAAATTGGCAATTGCATACTACTTTTGAAATACCAAACGAAATTCTCATTGCTCAATCTTCATCATCTAATCTACGAGATATTCTCAAAATAACACATTCAACCGTCAATTTATTTTACTAGACTTTCACAAATAATAAAATAAATAATTTTTCGAAAGTGCTCCTAACCTACACACATTCAAAATTAGTGTTTGAGAAGAATTAGTATTAGATTTAAACGCTGAAGATGATCGAAGTTTAATTGTTGAAATACGTATTCATAAATTGTGCAAGAGAAATTGGTTATTGAAGAACAACGGAAATATTAAATTTATTTATTTACATCGCCTAGTTGTACTAAATGACGATAACCTAAAATAAAATTCGGAAATAGAAACATTCCATATGCATAGGTACACTTTTATAAGAAATGTACCACCCAGTAAAATTTCTTTTTCCCACACTGCACCGTTCTAAACCCCCAAGCTTTCCAAAGCTTGGCTGGTGATCAAGTTTGGCCGACTGCGACTGCAACCGACTTACTAAATGTTTTTTCTTCCTTTGGCATTCGCTTTACAAATTGGGGAAACGCAGAAAACCTAACTAGAATAAAGCTATGATTCGGCAACTTTCTAAAACCGTGCATTATTACCAAGTGTAAAATGATTAAACTTTCCTACGTCTACGTCCTCTTGATCCAAATAACCTCGCACATCGTCCAAGTTACTTGCGCTATATCGAAGATAACAATGAACTTTACATTTTAGCGGTACAGATATATGGCGTAGGCAGCTCACAGAAGGGCCTTGATGGGGACTAGGACTTGCATAGAATTGAGGGTGAAGCTGGAATGTGAGAAGACAAAATTAGCTTACAAAATAATCAGACGACTCTAATTACGATAGAACAGAAGAAAGAACGGTTCATTTTTGTTTCATTTTAAGTGTTGCGGGTCATCTGATCCAACGAACCTCTCAAGTCGCATTGGAGGATGTTTTTCCGATGTTTACCTATCAAAAAAATGTGCCATGTCCTACGTCGTTCCTTATCAACTATTCTGCGATTGCTTCGGCGTCTAAATATGATTTCTGTTATACTTCAAATCTAGGTGTTCGTCTTGTGCTCAGAATCCAATTAAAAAAACCAAAACTAAAGTCATAATCTGCAATCCGCTCCATCTTTCTCTGTCGCTTCCTCGTTTGTTCATTTGTTTAAAGGAGGCAAAACATTTTGATTGATTAATAATTGATTAACTACAAGTACCACGACAACAGACATACCCACCCAGTCTCACCGACTAACGAAAAGCAGCAGCAACACCAGCAGCAGCAGCAGCCCTGAGGAAGTTCTTCTGCAATGGAGAACGAAACATCAGCAGTAGAAAAAGTCAACGTGACGCGGTTCCAACCGGAAGCCAATTCAAACATTTTGATTGATTACTTGAAAGCTAAGGTCCGTATTCATTAACACAACTTAAGCTATACGCTCGATAATAATTCGCTAGTAATTCATGATCTGTATGCATTTCAACGCGTTGCGAACGCACAACCAACAAGGATTTAAGTACAGTTTAAGAATTACTTTCCGTAAAAGAAATCTTTGCAGTATATAAACAGATATTCACAACATTTTAGTGAACGCATAGCGTAAGTTTTGTTTATTAATACGGACCTAAGTCTTCATCAATTCTTTAATCGCAGTTTTTCCTCTTAAAGCAATTAACGTTCACTAGTCATGATTTATGATCCTCTTCTAAATCTAGATTCAGACCAATTGGTTCCTGGTTCCACGATTTTTCCTAAGTCAAATGATCTTTGCCTCTCAGGAACGTGGTAGCCTTTCTTTCTCGAACTTTGCCACTTGATCTACGCAGAACTATTCTGCGACTGCTTCGACATCTTTGATTTTGTTGTCTTTCGATCCTTCTGAAACTGAAATCAAAATCCAAACCAAATCTGCAACTTGCTCAGTATCACCCTGATTTATTCATATAGAATCCACGACTTTGTTCGGCATTTAAAGCAGGCAAATATTTTGGTTGATTATTCGAGAGCGAAGTCTTCCTCAATTCTTTAATCGCATTCTTTCCTCTCAAATCTACTAACGTACGTCAATCATGATTTCTAATTTTGGTTTCCTCTGTTACATGTGACGTCTTCTATTCTAAATCCACATTTAGGGCGATTGGTTCCTGGTTCTATGGTTTTTTCTTAAGTTGGGTGATCTTTACCTTTCAGGAACGTAATAGTCTTTCTTTCTTACACTTTGCCACTTGACCTACGTAGTTCTGTTTGACTTATTCTGCGACTGCTTCGACATCTTTGATTTCTGCTGTACATACTTCCAAGCGCTCGTCCTGTGATCCTTCTCCCTGTTACTCTTATTTAATCGTTTAGACTCCAACCTTTGCTTCGCACGTTAAAGCAAACAAAATACTGATGGATTGCTCGAAACTTCAATTTCCGAATCGCAGTTTTTCCTCTCAAATCAACTGACATTCACCAGTCCACGATTTCTAGTTTTGAATTTGTTGTGCTGTACGTAACGCCTTCCTTTGCTAAATCAAATCTTGTGTATAGGATTTTGATGAATAACTTGTATATCTCAGCAGAGTAGTTTCTCTGTCACTCTGTCATTCAGCAGAGTAGTTAAGTTGTATAAGAGAACCCACTTGAACAAGGAAGTGCAAATTACAAAAGAGAAAACATTTACGCCAATTTAAAGGTCCTTTCGTATGCTATCGAGTGTTTCTGAACAAAAACGTGTCTGCGATAATCTGATTGCAGAAAATTGTATGCCATACCTTTCGCCATTGTGTTGTTCGTTTCCCTTTACTATTTCACCTACGCCAATTTAAAAGGACAACTGTTTCAAAGTCATAGAAACTACACGCAAAGTCAAACGGAGTGCCTCCTCTTGAATAAGTTGTCTAGCCTTTGACCTCAGGTAAAGATTAGTTTGTTCGCCGCAGTCTTAAAACCTGATGTAATGGTGTGGGCCGTAATGTATTGGATGAAGATCATCCCTTACATTCACCTCAGGCACATTGTTCTATCCATAAGTCCTAGAACCAGCAGTAGTGTTCTTCATTCAGACGTATTTTTCAGCAAGATATCGCCAGACGACAAACTGTTAACTTTACAAGGTAGGTACTTATAATAAGCACAGTTGCAAATCGCTGACCCAGTCGAGCACGTGTGGGATATGATGGACAAACAACTGCGACATTGGCCAAAGGCCAGTATTGGCCGCCACCATTTACCCATAAGTAAAATCTGGATTCGTCCTTGGAAACAATATAGTTTCTTTGAACAATTGACCTTGCCTTTTGAGGTGCAGTTAATGGAAGCTGAATATTTTCATGGTAAGCTTGTGGTCCAAAAGAAGACATCAACGTGTGGCAATCAAGTTTTCTCAATTAGTCTACACTAACAACAGACTTCGTTATTTGGATGTGATGACTTGAGATCATCCACCTTAGAAAAGGCCTTCCATCCAACAATAATTTGACAATAAAATGCTTTCTTACATAAAAAGTATATAAAAATTATTTACACAATAAAAGTTGTCAGAGTTTTTGTTAACATTCTAAAAAAAAAAACTCTGAGGACTTCGTTTTTGTCACTAAAATTGAATTTGTACGGTCAGACAAGTTGTAGACACTTGTATCCATTTTACCACAGTATTGGTTTTTATGTATCCAATTTTCCATCTGGTCAGCAAATTGGTCAATAAAGCCAAACCAACAACAAAGGGTGTTGTGACAAAAAAATTATGCAAAATTGTGCATGATGAAAAAGAAACACAAGTTGAAATTCTCTAGGTAGAAGGTTCAAGGAGGAAAAATTAGGTTAATTTTTGATCAAGTTTCACGACAAATTGTTTTGTTAACAAGAAGCCTCCATGGATCAATGGAAACTTTAATTTACTTCGTATTGAGCTCAATCTTGGTAACTCGTTGCACTCATGGCCCAGTACCCATGTGAAAGTAGTTCTCGCAGTATGCTGCAAGGTAAACAGGATTACGGTATTGTCATTGAATGGGGCAGAGATTTATTGTGGGGCGCTAAGAAGGACCAAATAAAGAAGAACAACAGGGTGCGTAGCTTAAAAGAGGTTCCAATGTAGTACGAATATAAAACTCAACGACATAGACATCATTGCAGTTGGGGAAATCAAAGAAAAATAAAAAACTCGTTACTGGGTCGAATAATGCTCGACTTTACAACAGATCTTGCAACTGTAATATCTATATGTGATGGTTTAAAAAATGGTATAAATTCGATAATTTTCACGAGCTGGAGCCGCTCTGAATAGTTTTAAATTGTTCTTTCCATGTACTTTTCAAAATTTAGATTCTAGGTATCGCATACAGTTTAAACTAAATTTTATCAGATATATGGCCGATTTCTTCACCATGTTTAACCTAAGGTTAATTTATCTAAAAGTTGGAATGTGACGTGCAGTTGGCCGTACACATACTAAGTGTCACATTCTAACTGACAAACAAATTTAACGTCAAGATAAGGCGATGAAGAAATCGGGCATTAGTTCTTTAAATATTCTTTTGCGCAGTTTCTAGACATTCTTCTTCTGGTATCATATCTATAACGAGTTTGATTGCGTACAATATATTATGAAGTTTAAAGCTTGGGGATCCAATCAATTAGGGTGGTAAGAAACTCCTTTTAATTTTAAGTCAAGCTTTCGGAAATCTTTATTTCCTTCATGAGGACAAAATTGTTGAGTCATAAAATGGAGACATGGTCTCTGATAGACGAAGAATTGACGTATAATTGTATATTTTGTTTAAAATAAAGGACGTCTTCAGTTGTATAAAGTCTTCCATTTTATAACTCAGCAATTTATCCTAATGAAGGACACAATTTTCGTAAGCTCGACCTAAAATTAAAAGGAGTCTCTTTACCACCCTAATTGACTGCATCCCCAAGCATTAAACTTTATTAATTCTACCAGTTAAGATATCAACAGTTACATAATATATTATGTACGTACATGTATGGTGGCCTATCCTTTAATTAATCATCGTTCCTTATATTTATTTATTTATTTATTTAAAAGAAATGTGCTACTTTAACGCAAGAAATTTATTAAGACGTCGTAAAACGCTTATGTATTACTTTATCACCGACATTCTTAATTTAGCTTATTCTTTTTCTATTGGCAGTCCTGCTAGCATTAATTCCTTTCTTTATTTTTTACTTTGCAAAGTTGTCTTTATTAATTAATTTTTCACGAATTTACTATTTCCTTCACTTTTATTGTTAATTTAATCACTTCGAATTTGTTCGGTGTTTATGCCAAGAATAATTATGTGTAACATAATGCAATGTATTTTTTGCTTTTTAGGAACTTAGATAAAATTGTAAGCCACGACAAATATTGTATGAGATGGCTTCAGACACTAAGCCCTATACTAAACCATTACAAATAATAGGGAGTCGGTCAGACTATATACGAACAATCCCTTCATTCTATTGTAATACTTTTTCAGAAATATTTAAATTTAAACTTTCATATTTTTATAAAAACTTGAACAATGCGTATTCTACTGTTAATTTATATAATTATCGAAATGACAGCACAATATAATTAATTTAATTTTATGTTATGTACGAACAAACAGTATTACAAGTTGTCTCAAATGTAACCTACATTTCTTAAGATGAAGCCCCGTTACATACACAGAGACATTTTAAAACACGTACATACTTGTTATCATATTTGAGGAAATTAATTTTTGTCGAAGAGTGTTTACTTAAGTCACTGAATGGAGGCTCCGGCGATATTTGTTTTTGCAAGTAAAGTAAGCTCATTATAAGTGCGACTTTGAATGTACCCGTCACTTCTTTTGGCTACAATACTGCTAATGTCACAGACCTCGGTTATTAGTATACATTGCAAGTTACGCCTCTACGGGATTTCCAGGATTTTACGTGCTTCCTTCAACGAGATTAAAATACTAGGCAGCGCCATACTACATTTAATTATTATAACATAGGATTACCCAACTATTTTTAAGGTCAGCACAATTATGAAGTTGTAATTCCTCGTTTTTTGTTCGTTATACCTACATAGAAATCATCTAACATAAGTATGTCGTTAACAAAAAGAAGCAATTTAAATATGAATGTCAGGCGTGCAAAATAAATATCTGTTTACCTGGAAGCATCTAATAGTCCTGTTTATATACGCCATGTCCTAAATTATTGAGGCATTACTTCCTCAGCCGTAATTTTTATTAGTTTTGCAAAATTTTTAAGTAATTTTGTAAACTTTTAATTAATTACTCCTTTTTAGCTATTTACAATTGTCATTTTATAATTCAAATTTGTACAATTTTACTGAAACAGGGATAATTTAATTAAAATATTAAAAATAGAACACAGCGTTTTTTTTAACTAAAGTTCCTATAAAATCTGTCGAAAATCCTTTTTAAAAAAAAATCTTAAAGCATGTTATAATTAACAGAGTAATTAACGACTTCGATTATCCAATATCTACTGGCACATAAAAAATGATCTACACATTTCTTGCCTAACAAACAGTTCCATTAAAACGTCTCGATGTTCGGTCTCGTACGAATGAATCTATTGAAGTGATATCAACGACGACAGGAAATCAATGTTTGAACAGATTGCTCTCGCTTATATAAAAGATATGAATGATAAAACTAAAGGGACGCCGCGCTTATGTAAATTTGCAAAAAAAAGCCCAAGTATTGGATGAGGTAAATTTAAACGAAACAATTTTATTAAATATGCAATACCCAGTACAAGTAAGTATTATGTAAAATTAGATAGTATCAGATTTCTATTAGGCAAACTGAACTTGCCATTATAATCAAAATTAATTTTACGTTCTATTGCAATTATTTACATACGCTTACTTTAAATTTAAACTTTCTGCTTTAAATAGTAATTTCAGTTTAACGAGTGAATTGCTATATACCGGGTGATTAGAGGTCGACGTATTCCTTTGAGGACATGTTAGTAAGTAGAGCTTATTGCATTGATTGGACCATAACCTTCGCTACACAAAACCCAATAGTTTCCAAGACATTTTTAAATTTTTGTGATTTTCTTCTCTCTGAAGCTGACATTGAAAATTACTCAGAATTTTCCACTCGCGCTTTTTTTCTGAGAACAGAAGGATATATACGTAAATATTAATAATTTCGTAGATTTGAGAAGTTTCATTGAAAAATATGAATGTAAATACACTAACTTTATCTTTACTGAATATGCATACAATGAGTACGTCCTACGTCAAATTCCCCCTGTTGTAAATAACATATTGATTTCAATACCTTGTATGTCTTACGTTTCTTTGAAAAGACGAATAGTAATATTGTCTTAGAATAATTGGTGGAGGCGCCGGCAGTGTGTGAATGTCCACAGACGACATGGAAATTGAGAACGTACCTGATGATAGTTTTGAAGTCAAACTCTTCAGGTTACACCCCCCGAATGAATGCCCTAAAAAAGTAAAACCAACTACACTCAAAATTATAAAACTCTGCCTAAAGGCGGTTTGAAATGACAAGTCTAAAAAGTAACTGGAACTTCGAACATTTACACATCGGAAAAAACCAGAACAGAAAAAGAAATTAAGTTACTAAAAACTTGAAGGAATTAGAATGTCACAGAATGTTCACAAACAATTTATAGAAAAAGTGAAAAACATCTGAGAGTGTTAACTGGAGCCCGGAGTTATAAGCACAACAGAAGTTTAAAAAAGCATTAAATATTGTTCAAGAACTTAAAAATATTACAAACTTACAAAAAACACTGCTTTGTGGCGAGTACTTTAATATACTTTTGCTCAATCGAAAGTTGTTCTTCTTATGCTCGATTTTTTCATCGTCTTATCTTGAGGTTAAATTTATCTGCCAGTTAGAATGTGACACATAGTATGTGTACGGCCAACTTTACGTCACATTCCAACTGTTAGATAAATTAACCTTAGGTTAAACATGGTAAAGAAATCGGCTATTAAGCGAAATAACATGCAGTTGAGTTACTAAGAAATAAAAAAATATATTAAATTTAAGTTACCTATATCTCTCTCTTCGTTATGTATGTATAAAAAAGATGTACCTAAGCATAAAACAATGTTTTAAATTAAATAAAAAAGAAAACTTAAAAAAGAAATTAATTCCTAGAAGTGTCAAAATCTTTAAAAAATATATCAACTACGTTTTTGTAGTTCTTAACAAAAAAAAAAAATTATCGTAAAGCATATGAATAAATGTTATCGTAATACTTGTTTCCATCAGCGTAGTTGAGAGAGATTTAGTGCCCATTGATAAACTACATCCAAGATGGCATACAATACGTACAAATCGTATTATTATTTAAATGATAGCACAATATTCAACATTGTTAAGTATGAATGAATAGGTCGTGGCAATCCGGAAACAGACAGGATATACGTCATACCGGAAACGGAACCCCGTACTCGATTAGAACGGCGATGAAAATTGCACCGAACGAAGGTCGTAATCACATAAGATAACAGTATCTTGAGCTGCGGTACTCAATAGGTTTATTTTATTGCCTAATTTGTTACGTAGCTTGATAAGATAAAATACTTTTACGTCTCTTTTAAATAAGTTCGTAATTATATACTTTACTATGGCTATTTTTATGCTAAAGCTAAATAAATAATTATTGTTAAAATTAACAAATTCACTCAGAAACACTTCTTGTTTACTTTCAACAGACATCAAGCAGTTTTATTGTAAGACACTTGTTTTTGTATTAGTTGTTGAATAGACAATACAAGTTTGTAACTTCAGTCTCGTATATTTTATTCTATTCATCAACATTCCAAAATTCAGACAGGATATGTATTATCACCACTCGGCTACTTGAATACGAATTTCACCTTATCCCCAATTCTCCACATTCACTTAATTCACTAAATTCACTTAATTGGGTGGAGGAGAGAAGTCAAACCTCGGAGATGTCTTTAAGTTGAGTTAAAGTTCTAAACTTTCTATTAACAGTGACACATAAATATTTTAGTAGAGGGCATTATCGCAAGGTATTTCCCTGTCCGAAGAAGCAGGCCTGTATAAGTTAGGTGTTAATTTAACCTGAGGGCTTCCGCGTCCGTCCTCCATATTTGAATTGGCTTCCGGTTGGAACCGCATCACGTTGACTTCTTCTACTGCCGACGTGTCATTTTCCATAGCAGTAGCAACAGCACCACCAGTAGCCCTGTGGAAGTTCTTCTGCAATAGAGAACGAGAACGAAACGTCGGCAGTAGAAGTCAACGTGACGCGGTAAATTTGCGAGTGTTCTCTTTTAACTGTCCACGACTATACCTACATACGTGCAAGAAAATTCATTTGAATTTGAGCAACAAAATATGTAAAATTCCGATACCTAGTAATAACTATTAGTTACACTATTTGCTACATTTTCTGCGCAATGAAATCTCAAATATTTAGGTTGGAACGTTAAAATGTTATGCACGTAAATATATTGTTGCATTTAAGAGAACTCAAAGAATGCGAAGCACAATTAACGTTTTATCTTGTGGCCCGTCTTCTAACATTGCCTTTTTCCTTCGTTATTTTATTAAACAAATTGATTTTTGTATCCTTGTGGCTAACGAAAGTCTTGCCGATCACACCTCCGAACTTACAAAATCAATTGTGTTTTTTTTTGTGGCTATCTACTAATTTGTGGGAGACAAGAATGAATTTACAAGTAACGATAGATGAGGACATACAAATTTCATATAATTTTCCCCTTACCTTTATCAGATACTTACCGTTCCTTCTACCTTTTATTGAATTTGAATCGAATTTCTCTATAATTATGCGAGATGAACTTAAAAGAGTAAGTCCAAATGGTGCTAAACAGAATAAGCGCAACTAAAAACGAGAGACACCAGCAGCAAATTCTAGAAAAAAAACAGAAACATGATAGAAGGTAACCCATCATGAGTACAAGGCGGGGCATAAAGATCTCTCACATTTTGAAGTGGTATAAACTATGAACGAAACTATCTAGGACAAACTATACATATTTCTGAGAAGTACATGGAAAACAGTTTTGTTTGAATGGATTTTAAAAATCACATCAGACAGCCGTCGTTGGCAATACTTTCCTGAAGACATTCTCAGAAGTCCTCCATGTCACCTTCTCGATTTCCTATCTGATCCTCTCCCTCAAATCTTCAAGAGATCGAGAACGACTTCCTTTAAGTACTTCCCATAGAAAAAAGTCACATGGGCTTAAATCTGGTAACCGTGCCGGCCACTCCACGTCTTCCTTTAAAAAGATCAAACGCTCAGGGAATATTCTCCTCAACACTCCGAGCGAATGTCGTTCATTTCCTATCTGATGCTTTCCTTCGAATCCTCAAAAGATCCAGGAGGATATTTGAAAACCTTTTCCTTTAGATATTTCCAAAGAAAAAAGTCACATGGGCTTAAATCTGGTGAACGTGCCGGCCACCCCATATCTCCTCCTAAAGAAATCACACGCTCATGGAGCGTGTGTGGGCTATGGCCCCCGTTTTATTGAAACTACACGACACTGCATCCATAAGGTCCAATTTGGGTACGTTTGAGCAACAAAGCCCCGATGTTCAACTCATAATAAACAACCCTAATAGACAACCTAACCAACTGCAACCGTATGAAATCTACATCACTTCTCTACTCCTATTACAGTCCGCCAAATGCCACATCTTTATGTCCCACTCTGTATTATACGGTGCGATCCAAAATTATTTAAATAAGGGGAGGCTATGAAAAATAAAATCAGAGTTTTAGATTAATTTTTTGTGTCCTGAATCTAGTAATTGAATAACGTTTGATGATCGGGTTAAAGACAAAGAAATAAACTATTCGTTCATTCAGCTGACTGTTTCGGTTTATCTACAACCTTCTTCAGAGCCTCTGAATAAACCAAAACTGTCGGCTGCATGAACGAATAGTTTTTTGCTTCGTCTTTAACCCGATCATCAAACGTTATTCAAATACGTAATTGTTACATTGACCTATTGACCATCTGTGAAAACTAAAACGTCAAGATACATTTGAAGACAGTAGAAGAAACCTTCTAATTGAATACATAAGGGTTTGTTAAAACTCTTTAATACATCGACCAATTTCAAATGCAGCGAGATTGCTTTCTGACCAATGACAATTCGCAGATTTCTCAGGAGCCAGAAAGCAAATGTCAGATAAAATATTCGAATGATATTAATTCTCATAGCCTCCCCTTATCTAAATAATTTTGCATCGCAAAGTAGTTTGAACAAAGAGAGAAAAAAGGACATTAAGAAGAGGAGAATTTAGCGATAATAATGAAATAAGAAGGAAAACGGAACTGAAGATAAATACTAAAAAAAAAAGCTTAAACTATGACAACTGGAAATCAAAATATTGCAGATAAAGTTACCTTGAATTTGAAGAAGGAACAAAAACGAAAGACGAAGAGGGGAATAGTTTAATAAATTAATTTTCAAAAAGAAAGAAATTGTCAGCACTTAAAAAAATGAAAACAGAATCTTTCAGGAAGTTAATAAGACCCTCACACTGGCATTACCTCCATAACTTCAATATAAAAAAATAGAACAAAGTATGCCTATGATGAGAAAGAAAGCGATAAGCCATATTTTGGAACCAAAAGACGAAAATCAAGAAACAGAGGATGAATTGGACGAAGGAATAATAAAGTGAAAGGAGTTGCTAGAATAAAATGGTTACATGAAGGACGGTGGTGGAATGGATATTGAAAGGCGAAAGAAGGGAAGTCTGAGCAAGATTAGATAGTAAATGGGGAGTGGAAAGGGACTTCAGAAGCTAACAGTGACGAGGAGAGAAAGAGTAAAAGACAGAAAGGATTGGATGGTGATGATAATAGCCCACACAGATGGTTTTGGAGATTGATCCACCCAAGAAAATAAGATTTTGAAAGTTTACAAAAAAAGCGCGAGCAAGATTTCAAAATTTTTAATAAAGTGGAAGAAGTAGCTAGATAAAAGAGTTGCCTAAAAAGTGAAACTGGAGAGCTGAAAAAGGACGGTGGTGGAGAGCTGAAAAAGGACGGTGGTGGAATCGATATTGGAAGGCAAAAGAAGGGAAGTCAGAGGAAGATTAGATAGTAGATTGGGGTGGATTATAGCCCACACCGACGGTTTTGGAGATTGGTCCACCCAAGAAACCAGAGTTTTTGAAAGTTTCCAAAAAAAATTGTTACAGTTTAATTTTCCGATTGTGTACGAACACACCCTGTGTAGTGCACATCTCAACGTTCCGGTCTATTTTTAACACGTTTCGTTTTGTTTCCCCCATTAGGCGTAGGAATGTGCCACTCCGCGTCTACGTAATTCACCCAAAACCTTATTTTTAACATATTTTCGTTAAAAGCTTCAGATCAGTCGAATAAGTTCATTTTATAAGAATTAACCCCATCCTTGCTTAGGGTCGAAATCGTGTTTACGCGACATTTAATTGTCCAATTTAAATGGTCCTATTTTGCGACGCGGATGTTAACGGATGATCGAGTTCCGGGCCTTACGGAAAACAGTCGCACTTGAAACCATTGCGTATGTCTGTAACCCTTGCCCTTTATTCTGATTGGTTTCCGCTGATGTCATAAAAATCGGCCATTGGCACATTCGAATACTTCTCTCTCTTTTGTTCTTTTTTTTCTTTTCCGCCGGTCGAGGGAAGCGTCATTTTTCAGTAATTCCCTATTCGCCCTGGGAGCCGCATGTTGTTGTCTTTCGTGGGAAGTTTTGTGTTAACTAGTTTCATTCCACCTGGGCGGTCAGAGTGAATTTGTACGGCTGTGTGCCGAATTTCTTTGGCTCATTTGGGGGCGAAAAAGCCGCGTTTCTTTTGCGGTTTGTGTCAGCCTAGCCCGACGCGACTAGGTAAGTTTTACGTGTTGTTTCTCTCTCGACTTGGCCCTTATGTTCGTTTTTCTTTTTCCTCGTTTATAGGCTCCTGGTTTTTGTTTTGATCTAAGATTTGGATTTGGTTCTGGCTTTTGGCCTACGCTTTTGGTCTCTCGTGGCAACTTGCGACTATTAATCGACGCATCCACCCCGAGGAAGCCGATCGTCCACGAAAGCGCCCCGTAGCCGGCCGCCTCCATCGCCATCGACGGACGTGACGACGCTGCGTGAACAGGTCATGCTTTTTTTTTGTTTGCCTAATTTTTGCTTCTCGGTGGATTTAATGTAGCCGCATTTGTGCACGTAAATTGCGTATACTCGCGAAGTAAACTCCATTTCGGAGGAATTCATCGGCTATTGTGCGTTAAGCGCACAGCACGTAATTCGTCGAACGATTTCTTCGACTTTAGAATAAGCGAATGTTATCTTTGTCATTTCGATTAGCTTTGTATTAATTTCGGATCCGAAAAGTTAGGTATTACCGTATCACGATTATTGCTTGGTTTACTAATTAATCTGTTTGACTTTCGTTGTTTTAAACGTTTAATAAAATTGTTTCATGCCTTGGACGTACCGTGTTTTTCTTAATTTTTACGCGATTCCTTTAAAAAAAAATTAAGTGGCGCCTATTTTTGGATTGGCCTCCGCGTTATGGTTTGAGAACCACCCCCGTCCCACTGCAGCTGGCTGGCAACACTGGAGTAATTTCGCTCCGGTGTCAAACTACTACTTATCGACTCAGGTAGGTAGCAAAATACTGAATGAATATGTTTGTATTATTAGAGAAAAAAAAAACAAAAAAATAAAATTTTGATTCGTTAAGAAAAATAACAATACATAACATGTATGTCTTAATGATAGTGATACTTAATGATACATATTTTTTTTGAATTTCCAGTTTTAACGTTTATTTTTGTTTTACAAATCGTCGTTTACACTAACATCTTTATTTAGGCAAACATGAAATTGTCGTCAATTTTTTTATGGTAATTAAAACACAACTATGAGCACCCAGAAGTTTGTTAACAAAATAAGAAGAAAAGAAAAAACTTTTTAATTGCACAATAGAGAATTTTACCTTAACGAAAAAGGATTTTTTTACAAACGTATTGACATTGGTAGGATATAACTAGACATTGGCGGGTTTAGAGGTTCGTGGTCATAATAACTGAGTATAAAGGTACGTTTTTGTGGTGACGCGCGACAGCCAGTAGGCGACCAAGCGGCCGCCAACTGCCATCCGCAGCCCGTGACGTTAATTTCCCGATCCTCTAAATCTGCCGATAACGTATTAATTAGACTGCAGGCGTTTTAGGCGACTAGGAGATCGACTCTAGTTATTGTAATAAAAGATACTTTTTGTTACGATGAGTGACAGCAGGCAAGTCTTTAAAATACTTTACAGCGATTGACCGTCAGTCGCCACTTATAGCTTCAGATTTTATACTTCTAATCGCCTAAAATTCACAGAAGTCTATATAGTAATAATGTTAATTAACACACGAGAATACACTTAGAACGTGCCTGATATGTGCTTGTAAAATATACAGAAAGTTTGTGAAGGGGATGACGATCTGATATAAAACTTGTAATAAAAAGAAATATTTTTAACAGTATAGTTACATAAATACACACAAGTTGAGAACGCAAGCAGATAATGATCTAGAATAAAAAATTTATTCGTATTATAATGATAATAGTATTCAGCGGTCTCAACCAGTGTTACTTATTCACAGAACATCGAAATAAAAAAATTTACTACAACTATTTACATATGTATACACTCGTAATTATATGTAATTACGTATTCCCTGAAGTTCCTTCTACTTATGTGATTTACCCTATACGTACAACAAACTAACGACGTTTTCTACTTGCTGCACTACATCTTGCTTTAATACGGGAGTGCGCACTAGTGCAGTCAGTGGAAAAAGTTACAAAATAATTACAAGCACAATGCAAGAAGTAGTAGATATTTCAAGGGCCTGTCATTTACAGAGTGCGGTATAAATGGTTCGGAAAGTCGAACAATTTTATTGACATTTTTATTACCATCGTTTTTTATAAACGGGAGTTCTCCAGGTATGCTTAATGCCCGTTTTACACGGTCATATTTTTGTATCAAATTTATTACGGAGTAAGTGAGAAGTGCCAATTCAACCAATCAACATTCACTGTGGTAGCTTATCTCTCTCACTTCGTAATAAATTTGATACAAAAATATGACCGTCTAAAACAGGCATTAGACATTTAATGCGATATGTAGTAACTTCTTTAATGAAAAGAAATGTCCGTTTACAAACTATGATATAAATCGAGGTTTGATCTGCCGTTTGATGACGTGATGAATTTGAGATATTTTATGAGATCATTACAAATATAGATGTTCAATATCAACAAAAATTTTGTAATTGTAAACCTGAGATTCAACAAAAAAAAACTAATAATGCGACTTTTCAAAGCCCACTTTCATTAGAAAGATGGTAGATGCATCAATTTTTCAAAGTTTCGTTTTACAAAGAGTTATGTGTCGATTGAATGGTGATGTTAGACCTAAAAATTATTTAAAAAAAAGTATTTCTATGATTATTGAATGTCCTATTTGTAAGAAAATTTTGGGAACGACAGGGAAGAACCAACATCGCATCAAACATCTCAGCACGTTTTATCTCCACATGAAACACATAAATTAATTTTATTAAAATATTTCTCCCCGCATGTATAACAGCAGATATTCAGTATCACAGTTGCATTGGTATGTAAAAAAATAAAAGAAATTCAAAACATTAAATAGTATATTGAAATGTACGAAAGGCTTAAAGTAACAAAACAGTATTTTCAAAATTCCTGCACGTTCATAGAATCGAAAAGAAATAATTTACTACGAGATTACATTTGGAACAAAAAATTAAAATTTGAATAAATATCTATAATAATGTTAACATAATATATGTATCTATAAAATAATGTTAACGCAATATAATAATAAAATCACAGTAAAGTGTGTAAGAAAAAGTCTAACTCTGCAATATCTGTGGAATTTTTTTGTCATCGTAATACTTCACAGGACTTATATCGATACCAATTAAACTAAAGTAGGGATTAACCTTATCTTAAAAAACAAATAAAATCATATTAATTACTTTATCTTTTGTTTTCTTTTAAAATTAAATACACTTTAATCAAATAAGTAAATTGTTTTATAGCTCGCCAAAAAGCATGAGTTTTCTTTGTAAAAAAATGTCTTAAATTATCTCAGATAATAAAAAAAAACTGTAAGTATTGCATCAAATCAGGTTAGAGGTTAAATAAGGTTTCATAATTTTTTTTATTTTTTAATTTTGAGAAAATCTAAAACATTCATATTCGTTCCCAAGGTAGGTTTTAAACTCCAATCCAGTTCGTTGATCTTCTAAAGTCATATCATTGACTGTATTAGCTTTTTCTTAGAAAAAGTAGTCAGTCATCAGAGAAATGGGTCTTCTGATACGGCGATCATACTCGACTTCTGGTTATTACCATCTTAAACGCGACTACTCAATTTTGTGCTGAAGAATATTAGGGACAACCATCTCTTGATGCAGTAAAAATATTTTCGTAAATTTCTTTGCCAGATAACCATTTCAAAATAAGTGTCTTATGACTGATCGTTATTCGATTTCGTCGAAAATAAAATTTTTCTTGAACATAAATTTACAATTTACGAATAAACAAATTTGAAGTAATTGTCTTCCTCATTGTAATCGTACTTGCTTCCTATGGTAATCGGTATCTGTTTTGCCAATGAAAAATGTGCCAAGCCAACTAATCCGACATACGCCAAATATACACAATTTTTTTTTAAATCTTGACTCTTCGAACCGTGTCTTAACTTTACTATAAAATAACATCAAGGAGTCCAATGACTTATTAGTTTTCTGTTAAGATAAGATAGGCCGTCCAAATTTCTTGCCTACTAAGGCAAAATAGTATATGATTTTAGAATTTATGCAGGTCTTTTAATTTACTTATTTTGGTTGCAGAAATTATGATAATACCTTTTTCTATGTACGTTCCAAATTTCGTTGATATATCTTCAAAAATGACTAAACGGCCGCAGGAAAAAAGACAAAAAGTTATTTTTCGCCAAACTCATTTTCCACATATACTGTTTTGCCTTAGCAGGCAAGATTTTATGGCAACAGTTCATAATAAAATTTTAAAAATCACCCAGTATGTGGGGATTTCAATTTTGTATGAGTTCGAATGACCTTGAGTTTTAACAATAAACCTTAATTAATTATTTCCTCTCTCACATTCTTAACATGTTCATCAAAACATTGTCATGACTGTCGTAACTAAAGATTAATAATAATTAAATTTCAAATCGATTAATTGCCTCAGGAATAATAGCAAACTTCAATAACCAACAACTCACCATATACAGGCGCCCCACAATTTACTGCCCTAGCCTTAAAGTGGTATCTTTTGGAAATTCGTTTAAGCAACCCTGAGTTACTTACCTATTGTAAAACAGTGTTTAATGTTGTATTTTAAAAAGATGCACCCTGGGTCATTGATCGTCGAAATTACATATAACAGACAAAAATTTCTTTATAGTTTCTTTTGTACTAAGAGTAACATAAAGACAAAAAGGGCGATCGTTTTATAAAGGAATTGAGGTCAGCCTAAGGACCGGTCTTTCCACCCCTTGATAAACTAATTGACGGATAGCTACCATGGATACAATTCATAAAAATCAACTTATACGCCGGAAAGCTTCAACTGGAAGATGAAAAAATCGGCCGCCCAGTTTTTTCACGTCCAGTTAACTTTATCTGACAGTTTATTCTCATAGTAACAATTATGATCACAATCGATACTATGGAAATTAATCTGGCCTTATGTCCGGTTTTTCGATCGCAGTTTAACTTTAATCTTCGGTTTATCCCTATAGCAGCAATGGAAATAAACTGAAATTTAAAGTTAAACTGTGATCGAAAAACCGGGCCTTAGTGAGGTAAGTTGCCCACCTCAGATAAGAAGTGAATCAAAATTTGTCTAATTGGAACAAGTTCTTATTTCAAGACAGCTATGTCAAAAATTGAAAGCGTGAAACGGATTTAATTTAACTTAATGAAATAAATTCATCGCAAAGTATTTTCTGCAAGAAATTTGTGATTAGTTTCCCCTATTACTGAGGGTCGTACACTCATTCCTAATGAAAGATTTGCGGTTCCTTCAAATCGGTAAGGGGGGAAGCAACTTCTTCACTTCTGTTTCAAGCAAAAGGAACGTGTAATTTAAGTGAGGAAGGGGAAATGAGGTGAGATTGTCTTAGAATCGATGTAAATGGAACGCGACAACTGTTACGTATCGTATGTCTTCTAAATTAAAGGCCTATCTTCGTGAAATAAAACAAATATAAACAAAGATAGACATGGGAAAGAAACTATTTTACATAAACACTGTTTCGTTCAGTATTCGTAATTTCCGCTATACCGGGTGCGGGTGTCCACTTTGATTACGCACCATAGGGATTTCAATGCAATTTTTTTAATTGTAAATTCCTGCTCTCTTGTCGAATATATCATAAAGCACTAAATGGCATAATACGTAGCTTTAAGTTATGCATTAGCTAAAACTACTTTGACTATGTTCTTCGAATAAATGAGCTTTCAAAATTAAAAAAGAAAAAACTAAATAAGCAGATATTTCTGTATTCCATAGTTTTGATCAAGCAGGCAAACTTTATTGATTTTTACAATTTTGTAATGAAAAATAGAGACTTCAAACATAATTCACATTGAAAAATATTTATATATTTATAAATTAATAGGTACCACATCAAATGTTCAAATAATTCGCCGTTTGCGGCCAACTTGCCCTAGAAGCTTTTACGAACATTGTTTAACATTGTAGAAGTAATAGTTGTCCATTCTTACTCGATTCTACCTCTCAACTCGCGAAAAGGAATCTGATTTTAAATAAGGCCCCAAGAAGAAATCGTTTGGTATTAAATCCGGCGATCATGCAGTATGTTCCTTTTTTTTTAACAATAACTTCAAAAGGGAAGCAGAAATTTACAATTATAAAAAATTGCATTGAAATTCCTATGGTGCGTAATAAGGGTGGACACCCAGTATAGTACTTGTAAATAACTAAGTGGAATTATAATTGTAAACGTCGAAATAAAATTTTCAATAAAAATAGAATGACTTTTTATTATCACATTTAAAATTTACTAATCCACCGCAGTCGCCAGAATTTAGAAGCAATGTTTAAACTAGCAACATTTTTATGTTGCAGTTTATAGCTACATCCACACCAAAGCAACATAGAGCAACTTTTGTGTTTCTGTTGCGTGTTTATTAAATTGTTCCTGAAAGTTTCAATTAGTTGCTTCTTGTTGCCGCAACAAAAACTAAATGTTGCACTGTGTTCCTTGTTTCCATTATAAGCGGCAAAGATCAAAGAAAAAGAAGGAACTCTTGTAAACAAAGTTGTGTTGCGACGTTTTGTTGTTGCGGTGTAGACAGGCTGTAACTAGTTGTGGTTTGTACATGAAGTGAGCAAGCTGCTGCCACTATGCTCTGTTTATTCAAGAGATATAGTAAATAGCGAATTGGTATTGTAAATAACGACTTAAATAACGAATTGGTATTGCTTAATTTGACTTCAGACGGGAAACGAGTGGGGCAGTATCACAATGGAGAAGGAAGAGAATCACGCCACGCCACTACGCGTCCGCTACGTGTCATTTACTTGATTTTATTACTATATCTGTTGAATAAACAGACCGTAGTGCAAGTCACTCGTCATCAGTCGACATTTTTGAACTTTGTTGATTGAATGGAGACACTCTGTTCCGTCTATGCGCGCAACAGGAACGAATCTGAAAGTTGCCTCGGTGAAGACAAAATGTTTATTCAAATGTTGCTTCCAGTCTATACTTTGGAACCAACGACAACATACACCAACACAAAGGTTGCTCTATGTTGCTTTGGTGTGGATGTAGCTTATGGTAACTATACTTGTTTTATTAGTAGGTACTTGTATAAATCCGATTTAAGTTCAGCTAAAGCTTAAACTCATAACAACAATTTTTGAATTATATAGCTGGACTCGTGCTATTAACCCTGAAAAAAATTTGAAGTATTTCCGTTCATTTCAACTTACCTCGGCTGGCTTTCGATATAAAGCTCTATATCTGTTTACAGTTTGAAAGGTAACAAAGTAGACAAATAATAAAGTATAAACAAAATAAATATCACTTTCTTCCGTTTTATATGTTCTTTAAAAATATGTTCGAATTAAGTTAGAATATGAAAATGGGAACATAAACTGGATAGTGTATCTTGGTATACTGGATTAAACAATACACTTTTCAAATTACATTTTAGAGTTTCTGAAACTATAATTAAATTAAAATTAAATTAGCAAAATTTTCCATAAACTATGTATAATAATAAGTAATTAAAGAAATTCTGATTTCTTAAATTAAAATTCTAGTACTTCATTTTGTGAATGGCAATATTGTAACTACAGTCGCACCTCTATAACTCGAACCTCCACAACTCGAAACTTTCTGTAAGTCAAAATTTACTGATGTCCCTGTACAATGTGTGTAACTGAAATCTTTTTCTTTAACTCGAAATTTCTATCACTTGAGATTCGAGTTATGGAGGTTCGACTGTACTTATATTTTAATTACGTTGTCCAATTGTACCGTTGATTTCACATTTGGTTCATCAATTCGTCATAAGATCATAGACGTAGATAAAAAAGTCTATTGTATTTAAACCAATAGAGAATGAGTAGACCACAAATATTTGCGTGATGACGTCAAAATATGTTATTCTGATCCCTAGTTATTAACAACTGAGATTAGGTAAAACATGTACATACATTTACATATTTTGCAGAGACGACATACGTAAAAATTGTAATAAGTAATAAACATCAAAGAATAGTAGAACAACAGAAGAAAAAAACTTTAAAAAATTTAACACAAATTTAATTTGTGAACTGTTTACATACGAATATGAATTAAAGCCAATTTTTTTTAAAATAAAATACAATTAATTTGAAACAAGTATTAAAATGAAACAATAAATACCCTCATCGTTTTTTAACACACGAAAAACTCCAAATTATATTTAGTTTTAATTTTTAACAAGACATCTTCAGTTTTCGTAATAAATTTGGCATTATATTAATGACCACAATTTTCTAATTAACTTTTGTGAACATTTTTATTATGCTGCATTTTACCGGATGCTTCAGACCATCCGTACCATCCCTTTTTTTAAATTTGAAGTAGTAAGAAGTTACAAAGAAAATTAATAACAAAAGGGGAAATGAAGAATTTGATGGCGATGTAATTATCTTTTAAGGTCAACCGGAAATAAGCACTCTTTGAAATGCATAATAAATACATAAGTCATGTTGGGTTTCATTGAATAGAACAACAAATTTTACTTGACCAATTTTTCTATATCTCAAGTAGTTTTGGAGAAAAAAATTAAAATAGGTACCTGTTATCTCTGAATCACAGACTCTTTTCGTAGCTCCACTTCTTCCATCCAACTCGGCAAACGTTCCTGTTTGAAATTTACAAGTTGGCTCCTTTTGCATCTACGATTGACCTTAAAAGATAATTACATCGAAAAAAAAATTCCTTGCATAGCCTTTTGTTAATTATTTTCCTGCGAGTACCTCAAATTTTCGAGAAAAAGGGCTGTCATACCCATATACGAATTATTACCGAAGCTTTACTGTATATTGATGTTGTGGTTCATGCCATGGATTTATTAGAAAAATTAATGAGTTTTGTGTAAGGATATTGTTTGATGATTTGTTTGTTACTGTTTGATAATTTTAATAGTTTGTAGATTCTTTATAACAACAAGATTATTAAAAAAATATTGTAATTAAACAATTGTTAAAAACTAATTTCTTGCGCAATTTTATTTTATTTTTGATGTCAAAAGTTATCTATAGTTTGTAACATGTTTCATGTCACTTTGCAACTTTACATTTTTTCTCTGTGCAGAAAGGATAATTTCGTAAAAAAAAGTTTAAAAGACAAACGGATAAAATCAATTTTTCCAAAAGATTTCTAAAACTTTAGACTTTTTGTAAAAAGGAATTATGGCAAACATTCACTTTAAAGTAGGTTCAGAAACAGCGGGAACATGCATTTCTATGTACACATATCTTTTAGAAATTCGAAATATTATATGTAGGTATTTATTCTAACTCAGCAGTGGAATGCGGAACTTACTTGCTTGTAACTCAGTGAAGGGCTTCGAATGTATAAGTAAAGAAGAAAATTCTCTATGAATACGGAAACTTACCATTAAACAAATAAATCCTGAAAATTTATAAAATTAAAATTTAAAAAAAGTCATTTCACTTCAGATAACTACATGTCTAATTTTAAAGCTTCTTCTCTATAAAAAATATATGCTCTCAATATGTCTTAATTTAGTATACAAGTTTTAAAACGTAAAGTATAGTTTTGCACTTTAAGCCTTGAGTATCAGAAAATAATGAAAACAATTGGAAAAGGTATACATTACAGTAATAAATAAGTACCTATTATCTTAATTACATTTTTGTTTCGTTAACAAAATACTAAAACTTAATACTACTGCGAAAAAAAAAATAGTAAAATGTAATACTAAAATCATCCAAATGTATTGTCAAGGTATAAAATGATTTCACAGTTTTTGTATAAATGGACTATCCCAACCCCACGTCCAAAGTCATCATGACCAGAAACCCCATAATCGCTCCCCACGTTGCCAATTTTCCGTTTCCACTGAAAGAAAAAGAAATCATTATCAGACAATGTAAACCATCACATTTATACAAAAAAAGTTGAGAGTCACATTTAATATTTAACACATTTGATATTTCTTAATACATATTTTTAAAAGAAATACTATTTTGTAATATCTTTTCAAATTAATCTTTATGTTTATATTTTCCAGAATGCATGAAATTATCCATCTTCAGAGTTGTCAATATAAATTGTATTTGACGGCGCTCTTTGATACGCTATAAATTTGTGATAAGACTAGAACAAGTATTTAATTTTTTCATAAGTTTATTTCGGTGAAGTCTAAAAGTGCTTAGAAATGAGTACGTCCAATTTCGAGTGTACGACCACATTATAAACGTGCGTTGCGAGTTGAGTAACATGAAGATTTCTCGAAGGAAATGCGCATTCCTGAGTGCCCGCGTCTGAGTTAAGCAAGAAAAAACTTTCATCGTAAATTTCAACCTAACTCCCTGTTCTTATTTTAAACTTCGCCGAGCATTGCAACAATTGGCCCACCCAGATCTAAACTTGTATTATTATTATTACTGGCAAATTGTAGGAATGTAGACTAAACTATATGAACATGATACAGAAGGGAAAAAATATCGTATAAACAAATCTGCCAAGTCTAAATGAACCGAAATTTATTTTTATGTTTCTAATGTGAAAAACAATTTTCATTTTTATTTTTAAGCTCCACCTATTAAGTTATTTTTATTGGTAATTTAAAAAGACAGTGAACACATAGAACAATAATAGATTAAAAATAGCAACAGAGTGACAGTTTCTTAAGAGCATTTAATTTGAAGAAAAAAATCATTAAAAGCGTAACTTTATATCTCCCTAAAAATCAATTAATAAGATGCACACTTATTTCAAGAAATGAAATAATAATAGAATATAGACAGAAAGCATGAAGCTGTCAGTATTTCCCACTTCTCAAAATTTATGTAACCAACAACGTATACGAGTACTGTTTAGGACAAAAATGTTCTTGGAACTTTCTATTGATATGTGTATAAGTAAATGTCCTTCGTACTCGCTTTAGAGTTGCAAATATTAACTGACAGCAATTTTCTATTTCAAGAGTTCCCAACGGGGTCGATATCAACTCCCTGGGGGTCGATGAAAACTTGAAAGGGGTCGATGAACCTGTAGGGATCAGCTGGAAGTCGGTGAACCCATCGGGGTCGATGAAAGATTAGCGACTGGGAGTCAATTACATAAGATCTATGTTGTATTATATTTACATACCTACCGAGCTTTCAATAATTTCCGAAACCCACGTGATTACCTTTCTTAGAAAATTTGTTTCGCGCAGATTGGCGACGCCGTAAGATATTTGCGTGTCACTAAAAAAAAAGTAGCATTCTTGGATGACGAAATGGTTTTATAACATACACTAAATTAATACGAGTAATACGAGAGTCAAGCTAAATTTATTGAGAATAAAAAGGACAGTTAATTTTCCTAGGATTTTATTTTAAAATATGCTTGAAGTTATTCTTTTTAGCAATGATACACTTGACCATTCTTTCTTTCCACTATTTAAAAGCTCCCAACCAATCTTCTTTCGGAATACCTTCAAAGTAAGCGTGAACTGCGGCATCAATCTCTTCTTCATACGAAAACCTCTACCCCGCAAATTCCTCTTAAGCCCCAAAATAGCCAAAAGTCGCACATTGCTAAATCAGGTGAAAACGACGGATGTTCTATTACTTTTATTTTATTTTTTCAGCCAAAAACTGGAAAGTGTTAAAGCTGCCCTATGGGACGATGCATTATCATAGTGCAGCATAATTCTCTTGTCTGGAACTCTACTGAACACTTCAGGCAAACATTTTTCAGTGTACCATTTAGCTGTAACTGTCTTTTGTCCATCTAGCTTAATTGCCTTTACTAGGCCCGTACTTTTGAAGAATACCGCATACATAACTTTTTTATAGTGCGTTGCTTCTTGGTCATTGTTGGAGTTTCCTCATTTTCGTGAATCCATACAACACTCTCTTGGCGGGTAGGTACGTCGAAAAAGGGAATATAAGTTTCGTCACCTGTCACTATTTTGGAAAAAAATTGGTGTCCGCCATTACTTAAGAAATTTAAAGTTTTATGGCAAATTCTTACACGCCCTGCTTTTTGGATGTCAGGGGCCCGATTCTCGAATCGTGCGAATTCATTCGTATGCGAAAATGACGTCAAAATGACGTAATTTTCGAACAGTTTGTATAGTTTTGTACGAGAGTCTACGTCATTTTGACGTCATTTTCGCATTCGAATCGTCTCGCACGGTTCAAGAATCGGGTCCCTGAAAGGTGATGCGGCACAGAACGACTAACCACTTTTTTTAAATGCAGGTGATCGTGTATGACTGTTCTAACAGCTGAAGATCCAATCTTGAATTGATGCTCTATTACCGCATAAGTGGCTTTATTGTTGTCCTCTTCAATTATATTTAACAGCAGCAATGTTTTTGTCGATAACAGCTGTAGGAGGACGCCCTGCTCCTTTTTTATGCTGAACAAAATTCCTTTCGCGTTCAAATTCCTTACACCACCGGTAAATTGTACCCAAGGAAGGTGCTTGTTCACTAAAAGCCGAATCTAAACTCTCTTTACACTCATAAGCGCTTTTTTCTTTTTCTAAAATCATAATAAATCATGCTCTCTGGTTAATTCCATTTTTTTACTTGTAATGTCACTGTAAAAAATTAGTAACTTGAGTTATAACGAACGTAACTTCAACAACTAAACTTCAAATGACAGATAAAGAGTTGCTCTAAATAACACTGTATGTTTTGTTTTTCACGGCCTACTAGATTTTCTTATTCTCAATAAATTCAGCCCGACCCTCATACACTTTCGGACATTACGTTAAAAGTATAGTTCTTTTACATTTTCTGGAAAAATTTAATGTAACGCCATTGCTTATCCCATTATCGCAATTGGGGGATTTTATTTTAAGTATTACCATAAGTGTGAGTTTGGTTGCCTAATTTGGGTGATCACGTGGGACTCGGGAATAGTTGAAGGCACGGTGCTTCATCTGTAACCCTTTTTATCTTTCGGTGCAGACCATACTTGATCATCCATCCAAGTCGTAACTATTGTAGTATATTTAATTTTTTTTATATTTTTCTTATCTAGTTTCATTTATCTTAAAAAATTGTATTTTTCAGAAGTCTCCATGGGAGTTTTTGTGCAGCTTTAGGCCAGCTTTCTATTCACGTGAACACTGACCATTTAGGTATTTAGTATACATAAGTCGCTTTAGAGTAACAGTCGGAGTCGATGGAAATTCTTTTCCAGTAAGGGTCAATGGTTAATAATGGTTGGGAACCCCTGTATACCCCTGACTTAGGAGAATCTATTTTGATCACCTTCCTAATAGAATTCTAAAATACAAGAGCTCGTTCGTCATATTAATTGTGAAAATTTAGATATGGAATTATACGCCACAAACTTAAAGTACAAAGATAACAGTAAAAATTGTAAAAAAGCAGTGTGGTTATTTATTTGTATAAGCAGAAAGTCAAATGACAAACAAATCCAGTTGACCACAGTGGCTTCACGTTTATTTTTGCAGTGGCGCGGCGGAGCAAGAAGAGAATGGGCCTTTGAGTGGATAAAGTAAATGGGCCCTTTGCATAAAGTTTTCGTTTTTCTGTAGATGAGCCTTTTTTTTAAATGTGTGAAATCGAGTCTATAAACATCGTAACTGACAGACCATTGGATCTCATGTAACAGATCAATTTTTGAGAAGTCTTCAAAAAATTTTTAAAGAAATGGGAAAAAGTTGCCCAAACTTTACGCCAAACACCAAATCGATTTTTTTTCACTCAATCTGGTAACTCTATCACTTTTGTTCTTTCTTGTATAGTTTCGGCGGATTTTTTACTTCTAATACTCAAAAGTGAGCAAAATGAGTGATTTGTTATCGAAATCTTGGTGCGTTGCAGTCAATGCAAGTTTTAAGTTTATTGATAGGGAGTAATAATGTGCATTTCTCTATCTACAGTTAAATATTTATGTTTTAGATAAATACTTCATTCAAATGTAACTGATTTTTTTTTTGGGGTCATGTGCGAGACGAATGTCTTCACTGCACTCACCATTCTGACAAAAAAGCCCTATACTTATGAATGTAATGTCTTTGCATATAAATCAATTAAGATATGTATCCTACAGGTGGATAAATAGTTATTTTCGGTATATACAGGGTGATTCTTAATAAAACCATTAAAAGAAACGGCACACTGTTTTTGAAATAAAAACAAGGAAAACTAGAAAATACAAACGAATTACTACCACTACTTTTTTCAGTTTGGTCACACTTTGGTTACCTAAAATGTATTAAAACCTAAGGCGTAAAATCCCTAATCATTAAAAATCACTGTACATACATAAAACCGCTTACGGGAATAGTTTCTCTTTGTTAATAAAAAGGACAATGGACTTAGGTAGAATATTAGTTCTCGGAACTAATATAAATTAAAACTTCTCGCCAAACAGACGTCACGAGTGCGGTCACATTTGGTTTGAATACAATGTTTTAAAGAAATCTTCACCTTACCTGTACACAAGTTCGTGCGGCCATTCATTGATATCTTAAGCGATTATTATTCTGAATGAGTTCTCGGAATGTAGCCGTATAAATAGTCGAAAATTCATGTCTACGTTCTGTCATCGAGATTACTTTATGAATGACATAGCGATGCTGGTATTTGCATGGGATGAGAGAACGGTGTGCGGAGGAATGTGCTGGACTACTTCCGCGGTCACGCGTTCGTGCTCAATGAACTTTTCGAAGCCTTGACTGCATATACCTCCCCACCAGAGGACCACGACACTAAGCTCCTCAGCTTTAATAATGTGGATACGGACTAGGAGCAATTTGCCACGTTTCAGTAATCCCCTCAAAAAAATGAACCCTGAAATTACGTTTTCAGCATTTCCGGTGCAAAAATTTTCTTTCCTTCTTCTTATTAGTACATACTATTCTCAAATGACATGAAGAAATTATTTGCTACATGACTAACTGGGTTCTGAAAGAAAACGAGCATAACCTTTGCTCCACCCAATCACGACGGTATGTCGGATGTCGTAATTACAATGCAATCCGCAAAAGAAATTATGACCAATAATTACACAAGATGGATGTGAAATATGGAAATTTCATTTTAATTTATTGCACGTCTAGATTTATGGTTATTTTACTGTCCGCTGAATTACCTGATATTAATCGTAGTAAATACGCCACAATGTTTGGATTTCATATCTTGCTTTTTTAACCTGAAGTATACTCGCCCAAATTAACCAAAGATAACATCTATTAAAATGGCGATTTATCAAAATCGCCATTTGAATACTTATTCAATTTCAAAACCTATAGAATAGTATGTATCTCCTCAACTTCAATACAAAAGAGAATCGATATTTTTATCAGTACAAGACAAACTTATATTTATTATAAGAAAGCTTAACCGCAATCCAATGCAGGGATCAAATATTATTACCTACAATAATGTAATATATCAATAGAAAATTCGCCATCATGTAGTCAGAGTTGTTATGGACGCAAAATTTTGTAATGACCCTCAAATTTACCATTAGAAAATAAAAGACGTAATTAATTAAAATATATAGCTTTTAAACAAACAGGAAAGCTTTGGTTATCAATACGAGCTATAAGGTAAGATGTTCAACAAATGTGCGCAAATTTAAACCATTGCCTGGTTTTTAATCATTATCGCACCCTTTAGATTTCCCATTTTTGAATTAGAAAGAAACGTTTAATACAAAACATGTGCTGACTAATTCAAAGTTTTGCTAATGCTCAGAGAAAAACAAACGAGTAATCGCATAAGTAAGCTTTGATAATCGGCATCTCATAGATCATTATCGGCTGTTTCTTCTTTCAAAAGGAAGCAATTTAATAATTTTAAATCTGGCAACAGGGACAACTCTGGCTATTAACTGCGGAGATATTTTGATATCAATACATATTTAATTTCAATTCAAGTGTTACGAAGCGAAGAAAAGCTGAATTTCGGCGGTTTTTTTTAGTTATGCATTCTTCTAACTGTCTCACGATATAATCCACAATCCTGATTATGATTAACCGAAGAGAGGAGAAGGCTATTGCTCGGATTTTATTGTCAATATTTAGTTTTAATTCTTCAATACTACGAAATGAAAGCAAAAAGTCATTTCATTAAGGACTCGGCTCCTTCGTCGCCTCGTCCTTAATTACGATTCGTCCCCTAAAACCTTATTTTGCGTATTTGATACATAAACTATTATTAACTGTTTTGAAAAATCATCAGCTTCATAAAAATGCTGTGCAGAAAAGCTACATTCAATCCAAATGACTATAATCAGCGTTGCCAACCTTAAGTAACGTTAATGTGGTAGAAAAAATCGGAACTTTCTTGCCGATTATGGAAACGATTAATTAAATAAAAATCATCACGTTTTTAGAAAAGTAAAGAACTTAATATTTTTTTTTGTATACAATAAAAAAAATCGTCTCAATATCGTTATCTAACATTTTCTTTAAAAGCCAGCTGTTATAAATGTGTGAATTGTTTTGTTTGAAAAGTTGAAATGTTTTATTCCATAGAAGGATCTATTCCCCTAGCTACAATGTTATATTATCGTAGGTACTGCATGTTAGCCATCCTTTAAATTCGGAAATGTCTTCCCATACTGTTTTTATTGCCATTGAAGCAGTACTTTATGGTTACCATCAATTCTTTAATTAGGTACTCATTACTATAGTTGATTTGCCGGCAAACAAAAACGTAAGAGAATTTCAAAGCAAAAATGAATGAAATGTTGCTGAGCTGTATTTATAACCTTGTGTGGTAATTCTTATAGAAAAAGTTCCATAGAACAATTAATTACGTTTAAATTATAAGAAATCAGGCGCTTTAAAGTCGCTGAATCAGATATCGAATGTTTTTAGCTTTTCCATAATAACTGGGGATGTACCAGCAAGTTGAATATGGCAATAATAAAGAGAAATCAATAAAAATATTACGTATGATCACTAATGCCCAATGGTATATTTACAATGAGACAATTCATAAAGATCTGAAAGTGCAATACATCAAGGACAAAAGATAAAAATTTTAAACATCATAGTAAACTAGAAAGTCACTTCCACTCTCTCCTGGAACCTCTAAATGCAAGAAGACTCAAAAAAATGACCATGTGATCTGAAGGAAGAGTAAGGAGGGCTTTCTCATTGGAGAAGACCTCATCACGTCAGTGAAGAACTACCCAGTTCTTAAGCTTATAAAAAATATCGTTTTTCTGATTACTAATAAATAAATTTAAATAAACAAATAAGTAAATAAGTAGCTAATCTGGTTGCTCTAAAAAATTGGGTTTGAATGAAGAAATTACTTTCAATTAAAATAAATAAAAAAAAGTAAAAAAATAATATATCTGAAAAATTAAACTTTTCAGTACTCAAGCAAGGGAAATTGGCAGATCGGTAGATTACCTCTTAATTGGTAAATTTGCCAAAAAAAATCGGTAGAGCAGGCAACGCTGCATATAATGTACTGCAAAAGGTCTTGAATTTGACAGTGTTTCAAAAAATCTACTGTCTTCCTATTAAAGAAAGGATTTGAGCAATGAAACGTATCGTTACGGAAAACGCAGATAAGTATTTTGAGTCCAACTTCGGCAATTCGAACTTGTTTGAACACATTATTCGAATTGTTTGTATGATTCATTCAAATATTTAGTTATAGAGAAGAATAGATAAAATAAAAAATAATCTGAAGAAAATGAGAAATTAGAAACATCACCCTATAATACAGAGGAATCCTAAACATAGTTTCCATCCCGCGAATTTTTCCAAATGTCCCTCCATTCATAACTCGAGCAATGTCTAATTTTAACATCATAAAAGCAGACGTCTTTTCTATTCTTAGGTTTCTTCTTTTTTCAAATTAAAGACGTTTCAGAAAAAAGACACTAGTGGCGTTAATTATTACCGTTAAAGACGCGCCCCGACCTAATATACAGTGTCTTTCAAAAAGTGTGCTACAAGAAAGCACAATGTTTTGGAACGCATTGAAATAATCACTTATAACAAAATGAAATAATTGAGAAATAAGAACAAATTTCGTGTTTTCCTATTCATATTATTTTGGCGAACACTTTAATTCCACCAGTATTTCCTAGTGTAACGTGTATAAAGAGTGATTCACAATAAAACGTGATTTTTTTTATTTTTGAGGTAGGAAGCTGTAATTTCATATTTAGCTATAACTTTTAATTCTGAACAACTTATTCTTATGATATTTTCTTGTATCTTGTAAAATAAGGGCACTTTACTCTTAAACCATCTTCATTTCTCGGTGTCCACGCTGTATACCATTCAAGATAAATTTCATCTGACATTTCTCAATTTGACTTTAAGGGATGCAGAAGCGTTCTGCGTCAATAAATTTTTATAAAAATCGATAATAAAAAAAATCCCATTTGTAGCACACTTTTTGAAAGACAGTGTATGTTTAATAAATGTTCAAATTATCGTGTTTTGAATAGTTGGGTTATTGCAACTGAACACCCCAGATTTGAATGAATTTGAATACAAACGAATCATAAAAATAGGAAGATTCAAAGGGGAGAGGGAATTATACAGGGTCTTAAAAGTTTTCGGGGAAGGGAATATACAAAAATTCTGAAAATTAGTATACTGCCCTAAGGGAAAGCGATCTTTAAGATTAAAATATTTTCACTTTTATATCACTTCCGGTTATACCGGAAGTCGCCGTTAACTTTCTTATTTTAAATGGAATGCTATACTTTTTATTGCAGATTCTGATTCTACACATTATTATAAGTAAAAATTGTTAAGGCTTCCCTATACCTAAATGTAACCGATTTTGAGATATCTTCAAATTTATTTAAAAAGAAAAAATTTATGACCTTTCATTTAAGACAATGTATTTACGCCAATTTCAAATTTATAGATTGAAATGACATGTCGTTTAAAAGTATAATGTCCAGACTTTCAAATCATATCCTAATTATCCCTGAAAGATTCATAGGGTGGTCACAATATGGTCACAAAGGTCATTATGTTTAACTGCCCAAAACTCAATTTTTGTAAATAGAATACCCTGTATATTTTCATATCATGAGATACAGAATCAAATTCTACATCATTTGGTATTAGCATTCCCTATTCCTATATCTTTTAGTTTCCTTTTTAGTTCCTTGTTTTGATATCAATAATTGTTTATTATGACTGCATATTTTGCTAGAATCATCGAAATTTTTCGCAGTAAGTGTCGACAAAATAAAAATATTTATTGTTATACCATTAACAGATAAGTAGAAATAAATAAATGACGAATGCTAATACAGAAATTTCATTTGCATCATTGCCAGTTAGGAGTAGATGAAGTTTTCTTTGGTCTGGCGGTGCCACTTCTTAAAAAATACGTTCAAATCTTCTATATATTTTTTTCTGTCGTTGCCGGTAACTGCGGATACTTTTCATCAAATTTTCTGCTCGTGCTCGTAACCATTTTATTGCACTCTCCTTGAATGTAAAATGAACTGTTTATTAGAATAAATAAAATTATTCATTATTATTATTACCACTTTACCAACTGTAAGTATTGCTGTTGTTGTTTAAAAAACGGTAAATTGACAAAAAAAAATTGTTTTTCAAAGCATGCTTAATTTTTAAAGACGCTCGTTTATGAAACTGGTAAACTTACGGTAGGTATGTATTTACCTAATAGCTTTATTCTATGATGTACGTCAAAATAATATTATGGTTAGCAATTATTTATTTCTTAAAAAGTAACAGTTCAATATCTGCTTCTTTTTTCAAAGCTTGCTACGAATAAGTGCATTCATTAATTAACAGAATAAAATACACAATCATTGATAACAAGAAAACTAAAAGATATAGGTATAGGGAATGCTAATACCAATCGATGTAGAATTTGATTCTGTATCTCATGATATGAGGATATACAGGATGTTCCATTTACGAAAATTGAGTTTTGGGCAGTTAAACATAATGACCTTTAACACCATATTGTGACCACCCTATGAATTTTTCAGGGATAATTAGGATATGATTTGAAAGTCTGAACATTATACTTTTAAACGATATGTCACTTCAATCTTTAAATTTGAAATTAGCGTAAATACATTGTCTTAAATGAAAGGTCACCAAAACAATTTTTTAAATAAATTTGAAGATATATCAAAATCGGTTACATTTAGGTATAGGGAAGCTTTCACATTTTTTATTTAAAATAATGTGTAGAATCAGAATTTGCAATAAAAAGTATAGCATTCCATTTAAAATAAGAAAGTTAACGGCGACTTCCGGTCTAACCGGAAGTGATATAAAAGTCAAAATATTTTAATCTGAAAAATCGCTTTCCCTTAGGGCAGTGTACTAATTTTTAGAATTTTTGTATATTCCCTTCCCCGAAAACTTTTAATAGGCCACTCTATTTGGGAGACCCGTATATCAATCAGGATTGAAATTTTACGAAGAGTGGAGATTAATCCCTCTTTGAACCTAAACGGGTAATATTGCGATTTTGTTAACGAAAGAAAGCGGCTATAATGTCCCGATTTTTATTTACGCTTCAATATAAATTGCCAGTCGTATAATAAAGACCTTTCCGTAAAAAATCTCATTAATAATGGCGAACTAATTTGACACTAACGAGACAAATTTCAGCAATTTCTTTTTTTTTTTGATAAATATAATCTATAATACTTTAATGATCGGAAGAGTATGAAATTGAAGTCCTTTTATTAAGTACATAATGTAAATTAATATTTCAATATATGTAGTGTTATTAAATTCGAATGTAATTTGAAGATAAAATATTAGTCCTTTTTGGTTTCAGATTGTCTCAATCAAAGAAAAGGTGAACTCAACTCACCTTATTTCAGTCGACATATCAATTATTTACAATAACATTTAGACTTTTTATATTACGTTTCAAAAACAACGGTATTACTGTGAAATTCGATATGACTAGCAAAGTTCAATACAATAATGTCCTAAATAAACTAAACGAAAAATGTTAAATATAAAACCCAAAAGATCATTAAAACTCTCCTATATATGTATGACACACTTGAAATATGTACACATTTCCAAAAATTAATGTTATCTTTCCAAGTGTACTTACTTTTAGTGACCTAAAGTGATCAATAGGAGCATGATTTTTTAACATCATGAACTGAGTCATAAAAACACAGACGAAAGCTCATATACGAAATTAATTTCTTTAAGTGAAATTGAAGAACATTTTTTACTTACTTGGTGTTAGCTTCAGGTATAATATCATCAACAACCACGTATATCATCGCTCCCGCAGCGAAAGCTAACGCGTACGGCAGTACAGGTTGCGCTAGTGCTACTGTTAAAGCTCCAAGTACACCAAAAATTGGCTCGACCATACCACTAAGCTGGCCATACCTGAAAAAATAAACAACAAAAATTTTACCAAAATAAAACAAAAAAGAGCGAGAAACTTATTTAAAAAAAATACTTCAACAACAACAAATACAAACAGAATGTAGCATTTGTGGTCGTGAGCTTATACTGTGAATAAGAAATTAGATTACACTAGAATGACCTTGGAAGATGATTATATCGCCATCAAATACCTCATGTAATTTTTATTCTTCAAATTCTTTTCGCAATTTCCCACTACTCTACTTCATATTTTCAAAAAAAAAGAAGGCATACGACTGGGTGATCTGAAACACCCTGAAAAGGGCTATGACTGGGTGGTCTGAAATACCCGGTATGCAGTGAGTATTTTTCATAAATTGCGCTTATACAGTCAGTGCAACAGAATTTTAGTTTTCCAAAGTGGGAGACTCATGATTAAAACAGTTCTGTAATTATTCTGATCTTGATATTCTTTGTTTAGTTTGCATGTTTCAATTAGCTTTTTTTCCTATTGTTCACACTCAATTGTCAATTCTTAGGACCCACCTTACCTATGTGTCAAGCATATCTCATAAATTTCCATTAATGCGTTCAACCATCTGAATCATTGCTTAGATAAATGACAACAATTTTTCTTCTGCTCTGGATTAATTTATTATTTACGCTGTAATTACATTAAATTACTGCTTGGTAAACAGGCATTTACTTCCTTTCACGTGCGCTGTCACTGTCTTAATATAGATAGTACAGTGAGCCGCATAAATAACAAATAATAATTATTTGCTGTACAGAACACGTTCTAATATTCGTTTTTAATTCTGTATACGAGTTGGCAACAGCGATGGTAAAATTACTGAATGAGCAATTGCTTAAAAATTGCATAGACATCCGCCAAATACACTTGCATAAGATATTAATCACAGGATAGGAACCTTGCTGAGAAGGTCCCGCCACTTCGGCTGACATTCGCGACCCTGCAAGGTCGGTCTCAACTCATTAGCGTCCCCTCTCTGGTTCGTTACACCACTACCGTGCATAACATTAAACAGACGCACACATTTTGCCATGGAATGCGGCTAGTGATGTCTATTGCACAATCAGTATTTCGACCGGTCACTTATTAATCAGCCATACACGCACTAGTAACATGTACGCAGTCATGATCACAATTTGATGCATGTATAGAATTAAACAATGTCATACCGTTACAGAAAAATACACTTCATTTTTTACATAACTGCTACAAGAACGCGTTGGTATTAGAAAATATACCAAGGTTTCAGCTTTTTAATTAACTAGAGATGTGAAAGATACAAGTAGTAATAATAATTCAAATCGAAATACGGGGACACATTAAAAAGTTTTAGCCATTAAAAATTGTCAGAAATAACATCCAAGAACCAAATTATGTTTTATACTATTTCACTTCATAGACTCAACTTGTAGTTCACGGCAAAAAAAAAGTTCTTCTTTCTCTTCTCTACTTATACCTTCATTGATACTTCAATCTATAACTATGAGAATTATATTATGAATTTGATCATCTCCAATTGAAGGTTTTTTACAATGACAATCGTAATTTAAAATCATATCAAGTTAGGCTTGGGAAAAAATCGTATGACACAAGTTATGTTATTGACTTTTTTATTTGTCAAAAATCTATTCAGTAAACCTAACCTCAAAGAGCTTTTTTGTATGGATATCAAACTAGCTTTGTGATGGAAATTTCAGCTGTTGGAAGCATTTTAAAGAATAACTTTTTCTACACAACACAAATCATTCATAAAGTTACACTGCTCAAAAAATAAAAGTGGTCACTTTTTTGATGGTTTATTTCCTTTAGGTTTTAAAATTTTTAAATAAGACTTGTTATAGCTACCCAGTTCATGTTGAAAAGGGTGAAAAGAGTGGGCTAGGATTATAATGTCTGTAATGGTGGGTTTCCTATATAAATTGAATTCATGTTTTTTGGTATTTATATCTATTGTTAAATCTACACCTTTTCCAATTGTATTTCAGAAAACTTCAGTTGTATTTCAGATTAGTAAATTGTATTTAAGAAGTCGTCAATTGTAGTTCAGATTAATAAATTATATTTCAGAAAGTAGTAATTGTAGTTCAGATCAGTAAATTGTATTTCAGAAAACGTCATATGAAATTCAGAAAAGATCATTTGTAAATCAGAAAGCATCATTTGTAAATCAGGAATCATTTGTAATTAAGTTTTTTTCTTGCAAATTTGTAAGTGCCTTGCATGTTAATAGCGAAGAACTGCATTTTTTTGCATGGACACCATGCAAATTCCATAAATATCCGTTAAATTCATTCTTCACTTTATTTCAATGCAATTGTGACAGTAACTTTACTATTCCACGTAAATCTGTTGATGGTTCCTAAGGTATACATAGTAAGACTTATTTGCTATAGTATGCTGAAAAAATATGTGTATAACTGTTATTTTCTGAAATATAATTCACCTTTTCTAAAATTGATTTCGCTTTTCTGAACTACAATTAGCACATTCTGAAATACATTTTACGTTTCTGAAATACAATTGACACTTTCTAAAATTAATATTTTGCATCTGAAAAACTGTCTGAAATTAATCTGTTACTTTCTGAACTACACTTGGAAAAGGTGTAAAAAGTTTATTTTGTTATTTTGGCTAATTTCTATTATAGTGAATTTAATATTAGGATGTACTTGGTTGAGAAAATTTAAAAAGTTATTTAATTCAGTTTGATTCCCTTCGAAAAGGCACAAGACATCGTCTACGTAACGAAACCAATATTTTATGTGTGTTTTGAAAAGTGGGTGTTTTGAAATGGTAAGTTGTTCTAAATTATTCAAGAAAATTTTGCTCATTAGTGGAGAAAGTGGTGAACCCATGGCTAAACCAGATTGTTGTTGGTAAACAATGTTGTTAAAAGTGAAAAATGATTGATCTAAAGCTAATTTTAATAAAGTAATGATATTATCTATATGGGTTTGGTCAAGTTGTGTGGAGAAAAGTAAATTTTCAGTTAAATTAATGCATTCGTTGCGTGGTACATTTGGAAAAAGATTGACTATGTCGAAGGAGACTAAGAATTGATTATCTGTTGTGACAATCTTAGAAGTTTTTTCTATAAGGTCTTTAGGATTTTTAATGCTGAACTCACAATCAGACTAAAATTCTAATTGGGTGTTAATATGGTTGCAAAGCCATTTTGAAAGTAAATGTGCTGGGGAATTGATAAATGAAACTATGGGTCTTATGGGGCAATCTAATTTATGGACTTTCGGTAAAGCACATAGTCTAGGTGTTATGGGATTCTTATTAATTAGTCTTTTATAATGTGTATTTATATCAATTAAAAAAATGGTGCGATATTTTTAAGTGTAGAATTTAGTCTCAGTGAATATTGTGAAGTAGGGTTTTTTGGTAGTCTGGTGAACTGAGAGGTGTGTAAGGCCGGGTGTCCACCGGATCGGGCCGACCACAGTCGGCTCGATTGGGATCGCGCGATCCGGTGGACACCCGGCCTAAGCATGACCGGACTTTATCATTGTAATCTGTTCTGTTTAAAACTACTACACAATCTCCTTTGTCTGCTTTTGATATGATCAAGTTGTTCTGACGAATGTAATTTTGTGTCTTTTTAATTGTTTTGTTATTTGTTGGGTTATGTTTTAACTTTTTAGTGTTGTTTGGGTCATTAATAATGCTGGGACTTAAAATAGGAAGAAGAAAATCGATTTATGATTGCGTACGGTTTAGCGTTTAACGAATCTGAATCGATTCAACATCGATCGTGAAATTGTCCATCGTAAAAATTTTACGATTCAACTGCTATTAAATATGGCGTTACGGTTCGTTTCATATGTACGAGTTGTTTATAACAGTGTATTGTTTATTTCAGTGATTTATTTGAGAAATAACTTAACTACACTACCAATATTATGATATTGCTATTGATGAAAAGTTAATTACCAAATATTCTAGATTCTAGAAAATAGGGTTATACCGGTTACGTCACCGTTCAGTGTTTTCATGAATGATTTAAATCGTTTCAATCTGATTGTAATCAATCGATTTGTTTGTTGAATGCCCCTATATTGTATCATACAGATTTCTAGGAATAATAAAGTTATAAAATTCGCACTATAGTTAATTTTTAAATTTCGCGGGATGGTTTGTATCTCAAATAGGGTGTGTATTCTAGCTAACTAATTCACCGCCTCCAAACTGAGGGCGCAACTATTTTAATTACCAGCCATTACTATGGTAGTGTCCCTTCCCTTCCCTGGTTGTGGCCATAGATAAAGAAAGATATAGAAGAGAAAGACAATACATATAACTTTTTGCACGGAAACGGCGCCATCTCGTGTCTTTAGTCACGTACTGTCTTAGTTCTGACATGGCCAACTCCATTAACATTCACTGACGTGTATGTATGGCCGTTTCAATTTGACTTTTAAAAATTTGACGGGTACTCCACTCAGCGCCTCTTGTGAGTTTTTAAGTAATTGCAGTTGCCATTACATTACTGTCAGTAGTTCTGTAGTATCTTTAATAGAGAGCGCTGAGGGGAGTACTCCACGGCATGCTTTCCGGAACCGAATTTTAGGCGAATTGACTCGGCCATACATACACGTCAGTGAATGTTAATGTTGCTGGCCATGGTTCTGAATGCAGGTTTCTTTCAATATTTCAAGTATTAATTTAAAATATAATTTTTGAACTCTAGGAAACGGAAAATGCTAAAATATTTTAATAGAACTAATGATATGGTATCTTGAATGAAAGAACTGGTCGCATCTGGCTGCCAGCTCCTCGGTTCATCCGGATGAAGCATTCGTGTTACTTCTTGCGCTTCTTCATCTGATAAAATGTCTTGCCTGCTAAAACAAATTTTTCACTTTTTTATACGTTTTAAAACAAAGTAGTGCGTCTTTATGAAAATGCAAGAATTTTATTTTCGTCTTCAAAAGATTTCAAAATTGCCCCTTAAATAGCGACCTATTATTTCTCGTCATTTTTAAGGTGATATATCGAATGCCTTAGACCATGGCCGGCTCCATTAACATTCACTGACGTGCATGTATGGCCGTTTCAATTTGACTTTTAAATATTTTGACGGTACTCCTCTCAGCGCCTCTTGTGAGTTTCTAAGTAACTGCAGTTGCCATTACGTTACTATCAGTAGTTCTGTAGTATCTTTAATAGGGAGCGCTGAGTGGAGTACTCCACGGCATGCTTTCCGGAACCGAATTTTAGGCGAATTGACTCGGCCATACATACACGTCAGTGAATGTTAATGTTGCTGGCCATGGTTCTGAATGCAGGTTTCTTTCAATATTTCAAGTATTAATTTAAAATATAATTTTTGAACTCTAGGAAACGGAAAATGCTAAAATATTTTAATAGAACTGCTGTGATATTTAACATTTAAGAAAAAGTTGCAAACTATCAAGTAATTCACCGCTGCTGCAGCCGCTCAGAATGAAAGGCGGGGCAAACAATGGCGTTAACCACTAATGCAAAACTTAGTACCTTAATTTGTCCGTTAGACGTTAACGCAGATGTGGCAGAAGATTAAAAGAGGTCAATTGAAGATCTAGACGTCCTGCAAAAGTGCCAAAGTTATCTAGACAGCGTTGCTGAATGAGACAACAATTTGCTAGGAAACACGTCAATTGGCAACTTCGGCGTCGAATCGAAATTAGTTCTTTCGGGGAATAATGGACGAATACGAGTTTGGCGAAGAACCGGAGAACGCTATTCACCGCAAACACTACAAAAAGCTATTCCTTTTGGAGGTGGTTCGTTAATTGTTTAGGGAGGTATTTTGATAAATGGTCGCACAAATCTGGTAGTTTTCCGCAACGGTCGGTGGTATTACGGGGCAAAGGTACATCGAAGATATTTTAGATCCTCATGTGATATCCAGAGCACAAAATTTCACATTAATGCAGGATAACGTTCGACCGCACACTGCCCGAATTGTTACTCGTTATCTTCAGGAACACACAATGTTCATACTTTGGATTGGCCAGCATGCAGTCCTGATCTGAATCCGATCGAGCATGTATGGGACTATTTGGCAAAGCGCATTAGATGCCGTCCAAACGCTCCAAGAATTAGAACTCGCTCTAATTGAAGAATGAGAGAATATTCTACAACAAAACCACCGAAGGTTTATCCGCAGTATGCCACGACTGCAGTTTTACAAGCCCTAGCGGCCAATACTAAATATTAATTCTTTTTTTTTTAATAAAAGGTTTGGTAAATTTTTTCGTTCGGTCGAATGTTTTTAATAGTTTTAGTTTACTAGACTGTGTTTAACGCCTTAAGAATTTCGTAACGAATTTCCCAACATTGCTTTTAATTATGATTCTTTAAGAAAAGATTTTAAAAAATTGACAAATTTTCGAGAAACAGATAGAGTTGAATGAAAAAAGAAGTATTGGAAGACTCACTGTTGGCACAGAAAAAAATATTTAGATATTTAGAAACAATCTTTTTCACTGATAAAGTATAGTTTCATTTGTCTGGATTCGTAAACAGTCAAAACACAAGAACTTTAATGCAATTTTTTAACCTACTTCTTGATGGCAAAATGACTTTTTCATTAACGACGTTGCATTTACGTCAGTTGGTAAAATATCAATTTCGTTCAAGAGTTTCTTGACCTTACCACCGACCTCAGGTCAACAGTAACCTAAGTTAAATAGAAAAGTAATCTATTCTAATCTGGATAACGCGTAAACAAACATTAGCGATGTGACAATAGACACCTGACACTTACTGTATTTTGTTACATAAAACGGCGTGATTACTTGCAAGGCATTTCACATGAAAAAACCGAATATTTGATACGGAATTTCGTGTTCTAGAACTAATAACCTGTGCAAATTTGAAGTATGGCACAAGCATATTTTGATGCTTTTGATCACAGCACTTAACACACGCAAACAAGTTATCATCAACTTCGTCAAATTGTATCACAGTTTTCTGTTTCAATCAATTACTCATAAATCATATACTTGAGAAAATTACAAAGATTATTATATAATTTCATAATTTTTGTGCAATTAAAATGAATTCCGCCCTGAAAAATCGAAAATAATTTCAGAAAATGGAATCTCTGAGTACGAATGTACTGAAGAGAGTACGCCCTTGCTGTACGAATGATTTTAATTTAAACTTTGCTTTTACTAATTTCAATAGTTTTCTGTTATTTTATGCAGACTTTTGATACTGAATCTTTGAAATATGCTAACTATACCGTGAATTTGTTTTAACATGAAACATTGCTGTTACGTACAAATCTGAGAATCCATAACAACATTTACAATTTGTAGATTAAACTGTCCTTTTTAAAATAGAACATGCGATGACAGCTGTCATGAATCTCTTCTGTTATTAGTGATTTCGATATACTTGTACTACAAAATCAGTGCTAGAACATATCTAATTACAAGTATTTAGATACAGTATCTAGATAGTTTTAGTGTATCTGTATCTGTAACTAGTTACATTGTAGTACTTGGTATCTGTAACTGTATTTAGTTACATTTATGTACGTACACGGAAAAAAATATTTTGTTAAGTTACCAACAATTGTAAAACATCTAACAAGAATTTGGTGTCATATATACGATACAAATTTTAAATTGGTACTTCAACTTTATTTTTGTGAACAACTGAAATTGTAGTTTTTATCAGTGTCATAAAGATATTTAACACACAATTTTTTTTGTTAATGTAGATCACGTCTTGGCGTCAACTCAACATCAATATTATTGTTTTTAACTACGAATTGGTGGTGATGCAACCACAAATGACATGTCAGTGTTAAAATAATGTAGTAGTGTAGTATGATGCATTCAAAATGAGATGTTGGCGTTAAAATAATGAATTAGTATAGTAAACACAAAATAATAAATATTAATTTGTTGTTGTTCTAACAATAAACACTTGTTTGTCCAACTATTTCTTAAAAGTAATATTCAAACAAAAGTTTACTATAAAATAGTATCCGCATTTACAACATGTGGTTCTCTCAATTCAATATTTGTACGAAGATAAACAACAATATTTCAACAAGTTCGGTTGTGGTAAAATTAAAAATACAATTTTTCTCCGTGTATCTGAACATTTAGATACATAGATACATTTTTTAAACAAAAACAAAAAAAATATTTTATGCCATCTAACCCTATGTTACAAGAAATTAAAAGTACAGTTTCCAATACACAGGCTGAACGTTAATGGAAAGATTTCCTTTATTGTGCAACGCCTTTTTATAATAAACTTCCACAACAGATAAATCAGTAAAACTGCCTACTCAGCTAAGCGGATACATTCAATTTCGTGCCAGCACGAATTTGTAACACGAAAGTTTGACGTGTGCTTTATTATGATATCATTTACATTGGCCAATGTAAATGATATAATAAGAAAGCACACTTCAAACTTTCGTGTTACGAATTCATGCTGGCACGAAATTGAATGTAAATGTAGCCTTATGGTTCTTGTGCAGCATTTGTGATTGGCTATAATTGTCATTTTGAATGAGCCAATTACAAATGCTGCACGAGAGCCGCAAAACGCTATCTGCTTAACTGAATACGTAGCTTAACCAACAGAAGAAGTTTTTCTACGGAAATACATATATCGACTACTATTAACTTTGGAGCCATATTTAGTAGAAGAATGTACAGGGTGACTGTTAATTATACCGACAGAATGAAACCACGACAAGAAGTATGGGAAAAATGTTTAAAAAATTCTTTCTACTTTAGTTATGGGTTAAGAATTCGAGGAGCAGATGAACGAAATAAATGCTGTCATAAAAGTCTTTTTTATAGTTTTATGGTACTGCACATGGCTTCGTGAAATTGACTTTTAAGTGAAATTTCACAACTCCGTTTTTAGGTCAATACCCGACGTGAATGCGAACTCGAAAATTTACTTGACATGCATGCAGCAAATTACCTGAAACAGATTATTCCACGCAAAGAATAACAACACTTTGAACTCCTGGTAAACAAATAAATCAGTAAACTCATTCGTAATTTGTTTCGAATATTAATTATTATAATTTCGTTTTGTGTGTGAGAAATTATTAACATAAATCTATTAAAACTTTAACAAATTCTTAATTAATTATGAACTTATGAAATTATATAATTATGAATTTTTTAAACGTGATCCCGTAATCTATTACATTCATAAAGTTTTCATAGTCGGCGATAACTTCAGGTCTAATAAATCTTTTCACATTTTCGAAGAAAACCAATTCATTTAAGCAATACTTTGCAACTGTAATCAAGTAATCATTCGTTTGTGCTGATATAATTATTACCAATTAGTATTTCGCATAATACTAGCGACGCGACGTTTAAAACAACAGATTGTATCCTCATAGTTTTATTATAATTTATTTACTATCAGATGCCTGTCGGGCCGGTCATATGACCCCTTTGATCACCAGATTTAAATCCTTGCGATTCTTTTGTGGGCGAAACGGCTGGTACATTTCACTCTAGTAAATAATCCGCATGAATTAACAAACATTATTTACACAATTATTTGCGAATTTATTATTCGTATTTCGTACGCAATTTTAGAAATTACTAATGATTACGTCACGAAAAGAAACCTTCCCCAGCTGGTAAACGAGTAATAAAATAAATTGAAATGTTTGTCAAGGTCGCATTGTGTGCAAGCGAGAGTCAGTAAAAAAATATAGAGTTCTATTATACAGCCGCATTTGTAGTATGTGGCCGCCGTATTTCGTACGCAATTTACAAGAATTTTTCGAACATTCTTCCCGTAATCTGTAACATCGATTCTCTTATGCGTTTTTTTTGTCGGTACAATTGTCATTCACCCTGTATGCAATGTAATCTATTTTGAATTTGTGAATTTGTTCATTTGATATCTTGTACTACTTTTCAGTGTAATTTTATTAATGCCACAAAACGATAATTATTGTTCTTTCTGTGTACAATTTCAAACTTTGATTCTTTGTCAGTTTTTTTTAATTGAAATAAAGAACATTATTATTTTTATTATTATGTAACACATTTATGTATGTACCTAAAAGGCTAAAAGATATCTAGATACATTTATACTATATCTGTATCTGATTCTAGTTACTTTTAAAAAAGAAGTATATGTAACTGTATCGAGTTACAAATTAGCGTAAGTATCTGTATCTGAATCTAGATACTTTGAAAAATATATCTGTTACAACACTGTACAAAATAATAGCGACTCTTTCAATTACATTAGATAAGTTTATTCTTGTTTAAAGTAAGTAAACTTAAAACATAAGGAAAACAGAAATCCTTTAATTCAAAACAAACACCACAAGAAGTTTTCAAAAATATCTTCATTTACCTCCATGCAATTTCCTAAACGATTATAAAAGTATATTCAGTGTTGGGGATAAAATTCGACATTGCTTCCCCTTAAACGGCGAGGAGGTTTGGAAGTAACAAAGCCATGGAACACTTTACACACACTCAAATACACTCCCGCTCCTGAGGTCCTGACAACTCTATGACTTAGGATCCCGTTGGGCAACCACCACAGATATTAGTTACTTGTCAAGGGGTAATTCTTCCTGATACATTTTCACTAACTTTCTTCACCTGACCTGACAGATGTTCCAAATTAAAATGGACAAATTTGATATGACATGAATAACCCTAATGACGACGATCATGCAACGACATTTTTAAAAATTGGTATTAGTTTCCATAGTAATATGAACAGCAATGTTTCGTATTAAAATAAAATCATGGTACTTTATTTGAAGCGTTTTTTTAAAAAAAAATTTACTTGTCGATTTCAAATTTACCAACTTTTTTAAAAAATATACCTACACCATTCTCTGTTCTTTTGAATATTTTATATTTTCGACAAATGTTGTTTTCGGAAAAACCGCTTCATATGAAACATATTAACTAAATTTTTAGTTTTCGAAATGAAATTCTTACCAAAAGCTTCTGATGGTCGAAAATCCTGCTGCTTGCAGTGGCAGGCTCACTGCTAGACCCTCAGGAAAATTTTGAATTCCAATCCCAATTGCGAGGTTTCTGAAAATAAAAATAATCATGGAGTTACTAAAATTGCAAATAAATAATTAAAAATTATGTATCGACTCTTTCAAATTAAGTGTACACTAAAGTGATCTCCTAAACCAAAAGCCTAACAAAACAGAATCGGTTTTCTATTACGTGTTCTTAAGATACTTACATATAAACAAATATGTAAAAAATTTTCTTTTATCCTTTTATCTCTTTTATAGTAGTAATAAATAATTTTAAATTCTGATTCAAGTTTCTAGAATTATTTTTTATTTCTGCATCAAGTAAGTCTGATGTCTTGTAAAATTGCAATCCAACGTTTCGCTTCTTTACATTGTATGTACATTCAGTTTACAATGGTGTATTTGTTTTGTTTTTATTCAACGTTAAACGTATTGTATCACAAGAACCTGCTTGAGTTAAACGTATTAATTTTAGCGTTGAATTATTTCTATAGGAATTTTGAATTTTGAATGAGTAAATTGCTTTACTGAAAAATTCATGAAAACTTTATTAACCTGCAGTATAAGAATTTTAATTTTCGATTAATGAAACTGAGCATTATAGATGAATACATCCATTATCGACTTGGCTAAGAACTATGAATGAATGTAATTTATGGAAATAACAACCTTCACATAAAATTAAAATATAATGAGCAACATTTATTTACAATAAATAGAAAGGAAATCGAGGCATTGTTACGTATTACGTAATATGTAACTTGCTGAGTAAACACATTTTTACGAAATTATGTTATTTTCAATAACCTTAGAAGTATTACGTGAAACGATTTGAAAGTAATTGATAAATGATAAACAAAGTTTTATACATTTAATCTGTTATATTGTAGGAAATTTCGCTAAGGATTTCAACATGCTAAATATTCTTTATTATTTATAATTTAATACCAAATAATCCAAAGTTTCGAATTCACATTTTAACTTGGAAAGGGTTTAGCTTAAAGATAATCCAGCATTTTTAGATTCTATAATAACGCATATATTATACAGTATGATGCATAATTCTCTATTTTTAAATAACATACAGTAACAAAACAAAGTAACAAAAAATGCAAGTAAAATGTGAAAAACTTGAGGGAGGCTCACGTTTCTCTACTGTTTTAATAAAAATCACTTTAGACATTGGAACTAATAATCTGTAAAATGGGGATTGTTCTTGTATGGGCCAGTTGTACAAAGTAGGTTTAAACTGACGCTCAACTGAACCAGATTCAGAGTAAACAAATTCGCATAGGATCTTAATGACATATGGCAATTAATGCATTCATAAATAAAATTTGATGTGATTTTGTTCACTTTGAACCTGGTTCAGTTGAGCGTTAGTTTAAACCTACTTTGTACAACTGGCCCTAAGGTAAAATGTATACTTTTGAAAAGCAAAAATAATATGATAGTAAATATAGAAATATAAAAGCAAAATATGTATTGTTAGCAAAATTAATGCAATAAAACCTGTCGACAGCAAGTAAATTTAACTAAAAGGACAAACTAGGACAAAATGTTTAATACCTGTTAAAATCTGTCATAAAAAATTTAACCTGTCATTAAAAAAAAATGAAAACAGCGCCAATTCGAAGCAGTTAAAGATCGACATCATATTGTAACGATATTAAACGTTTTATTAATTTTTATTTTAAAACAAAACACGAAATAGTTAATAAACTAATTTATTTACAAGCAAACTAATTAACACTAACATTTAACACTAGATAATTTACAAACTTAATCCTAATTTATTTTAGCGGCCGAGCGAAAGTTTATAACGCGACTTTAAGTCCGTCTAGCGTTGAATTTAATTCGAACTGTCCCACTCCCGGCCGCGTGCATTTTTATATGCCGGGGTTGTTTTTCGCGAACATTCTAGAAGCAGGCGACGGACTGTCTGGTCTAGTATATTCCGCCGTCAGAATTCTCCAGGCTGTCGCCTAAGGCGCGTCGACTAGACGGCTATGACGCAAGAGACAATTTGACGCTGGTGTCGACGAATCATTACTATATGATTTCACGAGATTAAAGCCCGATTTTGTCTCTGGGCCAACGATGGACGTAGAAGAGTCGGTCGAAGACGTGGAGAAAGGCGAGAACTTCAGTACTGCATGGAACGTGAAGTTGCGCTTACCCGAGGGCATATGGTTTGGGGTGCCATAGCATATGGAAGCAGGTCTCCTCTAGTCTTCTTGCAGGAAAACTTAAACGCCGAGGACTACATTCACAGTGTCTTGGAACCTGTTACATTGCCTTATTTTCAAGAACTAGAAAACCCTGTTTTCCAGCACGATAATGCTAGGCCTCATACTGCAGCTGGTTCCTTCGTGAAGCTATTCTTCCGTGGCCCGCTCGATCACCTGACCTTTCTCCCATTGAACATGTATGGGATATGGTGGGCAGACGGTTAGGGCGATTACCTGCTCCCCCGATGGATCTACAGCGCCGCAGAAGTGAAATTCAAATTGCTTGGGATACTATACCGCAAGAACTTATCGACCACCTCATTCAAAGTATGCTCCCTAGAGTAGACATTATTGAATTTGAAGGCAAACGACTTCTTCAAACTACATCAAATTAATACTCCATGTGTAACCAGTTTATTAACAAAAATATGTTACAGTACCTTCATGTTTACTGGGTGTTGCATTTTCAATGTCGTGCAGTATACATTCATATACCTCTAGTAATGACCATTCGAGAAGCCAAAAGCACTTAATCCAAAAAATGAGAAACCTTCTTGGTCGATCTGACAGCTGATTTATTGTACAAGTTGTTGGATGGGTATAACAGTTACCTCTTCACTTTATCATTTATTGTTACAAAGTGTCGTAAATTACCTCCTCAGTATTCAGGCATTGGGATAACTATTTACAGATAATTTTCTCATATCGAAATTATAATACGAAAACATGCTTATGACAAATTCATCGATTTTCGAGAACACCAAAAGCAGTACTAATATATACTTTTTCAAAATACAGGGTGTTCAGAAATTAGAGACTCGGTGGTCCTTGCATGATTCTAAGAAGAAAATCTTAATACAAAAATGTATTTTATTATTTTATTTGTATTATGTACTTTTTACTATTTTATTTTATTAGTTTTAATTCGTTGAAGACATGTTAAAACAACTTAAAATGAGGAGAAACTGCAAGGATAACAAAAACTTCTACATAATTATAATTTGAACAAGTTGGACGATTAAATGCACTTAAAACGCATGTTTCCTTCCTGAAACCTTCAACTTTGATGACCTCGCATATAAACAGGAGGGCTCGTAGAAAGTTTTTGTATTAAAATTTCCTTCTTAGAATCATTCAAGGAACAGCGCTACGACCACGGAGTGCCCTAATTTCTGAGCAGGGTGTACAAGTTGAGTTAACATGGGTGACCTTTTTATTCTTATTGAATATACCCTTTCTTTTTCAGATTCAGAAGTATGCCTAAATGAAAAGTTCATGTGGGATATTTCTTCTAATGAACTCCTGTCTATAATAAAATAGAAAGAGCTTTTGCATAAGACTATTACAATGTTTATATTTTATTTCTTTATTAAATTATGTAAATACTAGAGAATGTTGCGACACTTGATAGGCACACTATACAAATGTGTTATTTATGATTTGTCAAAGTTGTCGAATGGCTTTTTTACGATTTCCCACGACTTTTTTGTGCATTCTTCTTCACAAGGAATTACAAAATGTTTTATCTTGAGTACGAAACAAGCTTGAATTAAGGTCGCCCTTTATTCGCTCTTCGTTCTGTTCAACGATCCTGTATTTACAGGCGACCTAATGACGCGGTTGCAACATGAATGCGTGGAATGCGTTATGGCGAGGTGTGGGGTATATTTCCCAGAAGCGACGGTGTGGATTCGCGGACAGTTAGAATGACATGTGCAGGGTCGTCGACCTCTCACAGGATAACGTTTATAAAGACTGCATATTATACGTCGCTCAGCATTCACAGGATTAAGAATGCACTATCACCACATTCCTGAGACAGCACATTAAGTAACGAATCCTATTACTTGAAATTCGAATTAATTTTGAAATCATCTTATTCTGAAGATATGAAGATACTCCAGTTTCCAGATTATCAAGCATAATACATAAAACTATGTTGTTTCCATCTCAACCCTTACATCTTATCGAATATGAATATGAACAACTTAAGTCTTCAGACAAAATTTTCCAAATTAAATGGTTTACCCAACGGAACACTTTTTAGCCCCAATTCAAACAAGATCCCAATCAGTTTATAACGAGATCATGCTAGTACTCTACTATAAAAGTTACTTGATTCTACCCAGAACTGTATCTGCATATTTTGAACCCATTTATGATATAAAAACTAACTTTATATATGTACATACAAGCACATATAAATACATATATATACATAAATACACTAAGTTATTGGAAACTTCCCCACCAACTTTTTTAATAGCGGTAAGTAATACCAGTAGGTCCTTACTTAAAAAATCATCATCACTGACGGCTGTTTTCTTTAACATACCCAATTCCTGATGTAAACAAATTCTTCTAATACGTATGTACATCTTTCATGATAATTTACTTGCCTGAGGTTATATGTAGCGGAAGAATATCGCAAGCGTAACTCAAAAATGACATTATTGTATTAGGTCACGCTATTTTAACGTTAAAATACTCCGGAGGCCAGAATTCCAGAAGACCACGTTAAAAGAAAATCTCACAACGGTTAAATGCATCGAGTCAGGGAAATGAACTTTGAATAAGGAACCATTCCACTGTAGACATGACTTCAAATTTTGATAAGGCTTGCAATTGCTGACTATCGAAAAAGAAACGCGAAAACTAAATAAATAATTTTTCATATCTTACATTTTTGAAGCTGGTATTGTAGATTAAGCACGTTTCTTTTGAGTATACCATGACTCGTTTAGTTATACACACTTTCAAGAGCGTACATGTAAAATACATATGAAGAAGAATGAGTTGTTTAAAACTATGGATCTAATTCATTAAAACTAATTGATTCAATGAAAGTGTACGCTAGTAGGTATTTGTTCAACTAATAATCAGGTATATGCTGGTCACTGGCAGAGAGCGTGGCACCTGTAATTAACACACCGAATGAACCGCCCGCTCTTTAACTTTTAAATGACCCCACATCCACGTGTATATCCTTTACAGCATGTCCTATGAACTCGGTATTAATGATTTTCTTTTATGTGGGTTGAGGATCTAACTTTGAAAATGTTTTTGCTTACTCTAATTTTTTATATGGGTATCTGACAACAAAGATATTAATAATAATCAATTTACAATGGCATTAAACGTTTAATACATTATTAACAATTAGAAAAGAAAAAGAATTAATTTAATTCATGCTAGTTTTAAGTTCAGCAGATATTTGAGTAAGAAAACGGAAGCCACAGTAATTTCAATGTTCTTCAAATTGACTGAGTAATAGAAACTATGTACGTAATTCGATAGTTTCTATGCATTTTAAGAAAACGACATATTTTGAATCACATCAGAAATTATTTACTCAATTCCAGATGATGTTAAGCGCTGTTAAAAACCTAATACGTTCTACATACTTACAACCAAATGCACCCCTGTAACCAAAACTGGTATTCAATTATATTATAACTGAGCGGATATTATGCATCGTCGCGTATGAAAGAAATATTCGACAAAAGGACAAACAGCAAGTCTTTCAGGGTCATTTTCAACGTTGCGAATAAGGATTAGAGAGAAAGAAATGCAAAATACGAGTAATTTTGAAAATTACTGTGGTATTTATTAACAAAGAAAAATTATAGTTTTAAAAATTAAGAAACGTGATTAATTTTCAGAAAGTTTAAAAAAATTATGAAGAGGTTTACAAGTAACTACGCATTTAAATTCATCTTTATTCTTTCGAAAACTCGCATTTCGCAAATACTGATTTCATTGATTACCAGTTTTACCGATATTTACACACAAAGTAATTGCTATCACAGCAATAGTGCACTAAACGAATTTATCGCAAAATTTGTAATTATAATTAATCGAATAGAGTGTTTGTTTATTTTATTTCCCTCAAAAGTCATGTATAGGATATCAACGCGGGAATTCCTATCCCCTTTAATTTTCTTTTTAAACTTTTTATTCTTAAATGATATAAGAATGTCTCGAAAACTATTCATTTTATGAAACATTATTTAGACAAAGTCCCAATAGAATTTAATTTAGAACCCAAATATGTATAAATATACCGAGTGTTTCGTTAAAAAGAAAAGATAGCTTCAGTTTATATCTCGATTACGCGATGCCCATTTGTTTTTCAACGAACATCAACAAAGATTTTGGATTAGCATCTTTAAGTTTTGTGTTAAGCATTTATTTCTAAATTCAAAAGTAAGAAAACTAAGGGGGTGGGAAATCTCGAGTTGACACCATTTACATACATATATAGATATCGTTAATATAAATAGATAATTATTTTATTACCTACATAACTTCATCTAATTATGGATTTCATTCAACAATAAATAGATAACATTAATATAAATGTCAACGTGTCATTGCATATTGACAGCTTCTTCAAATGAGAGCTTCAATTAAGCCAATTTAGTTGTAATAAAGTAATTAAAGAAAATAGGTTTTTTTTAAAGCTTTTACTATTATTATTAAAAACTTGAATGGTTCTGATGTCCAAAGTGGTCAAAACAGTACAGCCAGGTCATCCCATAAAAATTTCCCACCACAATTATTCAAAATTTCCACTTTAATGCCTAATTTCTCACATCACTAGTTCAACCGAAAAACTTAAGTGACGTTTTTACCTCGAAATAGAAACAATTTTGAATTAAAATGGGGATTTCTCGCATATCTGACTAGTTCAAAATTGAAGATCCTTCAGAAGAAAAATCATTATTTGTCTGAAAGTATTTATTTTAAAAATTCGTTTAACTCGCCACAATGAAATCTTTTTTAACGCCTATTCGATGCTATTAAACTCTAGTTTAATTCTAGACGGACTCTACCGTCTAGAGAGTAAAAAGAAAATAACACTGCAACTTCCAGTTTTAAATTTATATCGAAACAATTACAATAGAGAAAAACAATTCTAGTTATTTGTTTATGTAATTTCAGTTTAATCCTGAAAGTTATATTAAACGTTCAGGGAACCTGAAATCAAATCAACTACATCCTTAGTAGTTCTAGTTACTGCATCCTGAGTAGTTTTGGTGTTTCATGCGTTTAAAATTTATGCTGTTATTTTATTTTTTTCTTCCTTTTTTTAGTAGAAGCAACTTTAATTATGAACTCCTTTGTTGAAAATATGTTCGATCAGTTTTCGCTTTTCTCAAATTTAACACAATTACTCAAATTTTTCCTGTTTTCTTTGTTTAAAACATGTTAACATTCAACTTCTGTGGTCACTTTTTTTTGTTAGATTCTTTGAAAAATATGATTTTAACAAAATACTGCGCTCCTATCGTAAATATAATATGATATTTATAATAAGCAATATATTGATATAAATTTCAAAATTCCAGATACTTTCTAGACGGTCACCTCAAAGGATTAATTCCATGATTTCGGGGAAAAAGGAGATAAGACGGAATTTAACTGTTTTCAGGAGCATTGATTAAAGTTTAAGCGGTCACTGTAAACAGGTATAAATCTTAGAAATGGTAATTATTTCTTTTAAATACAACATTTAGTAATCATTTAAGTATGCTATGAAGTATTTTTATTTGAACAGTGAAAATCAGTATAGCAAAATGCATTTCGCTATTCATTTTGGTCAAAAAAGACTTATCCCCTTTTTCCCCGAACCCATGGAATTAGCAATCATTTTTCAAAGTTGGTAGAACTGAATTGTGCAATAGGAGGTTGCCTCGCTCAGACTCGATGAAGAGGGGGATGCTCAATCGTTACATTATACCACGTGACAAATTCCTTAGAGCATATTGACCAGGTTTTTACATTAAAATGGTCAACAGGGCCACAAAATTTAATCCATTTTTGGTAAAGACATTCATCTTTAGGAAACATATTAAAAATTCATTCTAGTTACTTCGTTGCGCTGGATAGAAATGTCGATTGACGTCACGAGTGACCTTATAATATGAAGGGAAATAATAAAACTACGGATTCGAATGTGAACCAGGACACCTCCTATACTGTATTAGTTCTACCAATCTTATCCTTTTCTAATCCAAATTACAAGAAGGACAAAATACTTATAACTGCTACAAGCACGTAGTTAAAGATGGGCTAGCCCATTCTAAAGATCACACACATGTAGAAAATAAGTTTTGACATCAATTCTTTTCAGAATTAGGAATTTACACCCACCGCCGGGTCATTAAGGCCCCATTTATTCACCTCCAATTAAATTTATCTGTTGATTAATTCCCATAGTAACTATTGTGATCAATTGTTACTATGGTAATAAATCACCAGATAAATTTAATTGGAGGTGAATAAATCGGGCCTAAATGTGATATTTACGTGTCTGAATTGCTGTGTTGAATTAACTCTTCAAGTTGGATCAGATAGGTCAAGTATTTTTTTCTAAAATCAACGTAAAAAGGACACTCTCTAGTTAACCAAGTACACATGATAAAGTAATTCATTCATTGATTTTCTTTAAATTTGAATGAATCCCACAAATACTGGGCACTAAATGACATCTTATTAGTCCTTACAGTCTTTTTCTTTTGCGTTTCCCCTTTTGTCAATTATGTTTCCGAACTTGTCAAATGACTTTCTAATCCGCAAGCCTACTATAGTTTGATCGGATTGGAAAGTCATTTGACAAATTAGGAAACACATTTGACAAAAGAGGAAAAGCAATAGAAAAAGACTATTTAAGAGACAACCAAACTTCATTACTGACAACAATACTTTACTCTGCATTGTAACATCATAAATTAAAAAGCATCTTTCTCTTGAAACTTTTCACCACATTGATGATTGTCTAATCAACATTTATATGATTACGTCTCTCCTCTCCATAAGTCTCTCCGTATGTTTGAAAGTAAATTTCATTTATCTGATCATCTAAAAGTCTGTTCTGTGAGGGCTGCTGTTCTTGACGTATGCAAGAGTTTTAATTATGTTCCTTATAACCAGGCTTACGATTTCGCCCCACTTCGAACATATTGGATTGTAAATTCCCCGGCTCCGCACAACACGGCAGGTAGTAAATATTGTCTTACATACTTTTTTGATTTATGTTAAACTTTATTTAATTATTTACTGCGATCGCGTGGCCCATAGCAAATTTTCAATATATGTTTAAATGCGACGTGAGCCGAAATCGTAAGCCTGCTTATAACATCTCCTAAGCTCAATTCTGACCAACAAGTTTTAAGATCTGTTTGTAAGGTGCCGATCCATTTGAGATTAATTATTGGCGAGTAGCTCTCGAGATGCTATCGTTAGTACTCTCAGAGGTGTGTCCATTGACGATTAACACATCTGAGAGTGCTATCTACAGCGTCTCGAGAGCTACTCGCCTCTATTACTCTCAAATGGACTAGCACCTTTAGCCTAGCTGAGAGTTTCTGTAATAGCACATGCGAATAGGAAGGGCACAATGTGAACAGAAGTTCTAGTAGATTTCTCTTTTTATTAATTTGAACATGTCATGGCAAAGTATTCTAATTGAATTCGCGTATGCACGGTTCTATTGTAGGTAGTTGCCGCTTTCTGTCATTTAATGTTTCTTCTCGTTTCTAACATAGTTGCATTTTGAGTAAAAACAATTGTACTTGTTCTTCCACAAGTACGATGTAGGTCCCAAGATAGTTTCTTGCGGAACTTTATTTACTAACTAAATTAATGAAGAACTTAAATTCCGATAAGATCTTGTTTTTTTTTCACTCATTAGCTAATTTCCACTTTGATAAAATGTACTTATATTTAATGATGTTTTTTTACAGAGCCTTTTTTTTCTATTCAAAAATACGACCTAATAATTGTCATACTTCGCGGTTCATATATAATTAAGTTTTAATGCTTACAGCTCATTAGATTTCATTAAGATGATGGCAAGCCCATCTATTATTTCATGACATATTTCAAGATAACGATCACGTTTTCCCAGCGCCCCTTAACCTATTTAACTATTTGCTTACGTACGAGTGGTTTTCATCATAAATAGCACCATAATATGCGAAAGGTGGGGTCACCTGAACCGACTTTATTAAATAGTAACGAGAGTGTATGGTTGCCGAATGCCAAGAGAGGTTGTCCTGCAGATGCGAGATCGGATAGCGCATTCCTGAGCGGTGTGAGATCACGACCGTCTGGTCAAGGTAGGCCTGGCCACATTCCACAGCCAACTTGACCCTTCTGCTTCACAAGCCCCGCACGAGCTCCTGCTGCTACTCCAACTAGTTGCATTATTTCTTACAAGATAGCTCTTATTTGGTTGCCGAATGCGTGCTTTTATGCAAAGTGCATACGTGTACACAAAGGAGAAGAGGCTCTACTACGACCACTACAACACTGATTCCACCCTAGCTTACTAAGGAAGCTTAAGCTTTCTCACATCAGAAACCAAACGAATAGACATGTCTAGTAGGTTAAAACAGAGTTCAATGAATTGTAAATATAGAAAAAAAAAGATCACTGCCCTCAGAACATGTGTTGAAACCTAACATTCTGCAAAGTGATTCATAAGGTTATTCTACGGTAACGTAAGGTACTCTACAAAACAAAAAATAATAATTGCAATATATAATAATTTTTCTCAACTGTTTTGATTTTAAATAAAGTTATATATTAAGAGTTGCATTTTGAATATAATTTTCATGGAGAAAATGCACAATAATCTGTATTCTCTTTGAATAAATAAAATATATTTTTTTTAGTCCTTCCTGAATCCTTTCGAGTTTTTTCATAATTCTGAAATAATACGAAAAGGTAAATTCTTTAAAGAAGAACATTGAATACAGTGAAAGCTCTCCTTGCGGACACCTCTAATAAGCGGACATCTCTCTTAGCCGGACATTTTGCTTGGAACCAAATTTGGCCTCATAGTTTCCAATGTAAAATGCTTTCTGATAAGCGGACATTCTAATAACCAGACGCGGACATTATTTTACTTCCCACAAAAGGATAAAAATCTCCTATAAACGGACGCGAAGCTCTAATGAGCAGGCGACGAGCAATGTTCCTTAAAGATTCCCAAATCAATATTCGGTGAGTCCCCGTTCTAGCCATTTCACTTGATTTTCCTTTGTTCAATGACCGTTAGTTATTGAGATTCTTGTGTGTAGGAAGGATGCATAAGATGGCGCCAAAAAAGAGAATGCTTACCTTAGGGAGAAGATGGAAATCGTTAGCGTTTTGGACCGAGAAAAAATGTCAGTTTAGCAAAAAGATTTAATATTGGCAAAATGCAGGCCACAGAAATCGCAAAACAGAAAGAAGATATAAGGAACAAGTGGATGTCTGGTGTCAACGTTGAGCAAGAAAGAAAAGCTTTTTGAAAAGGTTTTCGATATAGACAAGAGTGGTTCGCGAAAGCTCGTAATCACATCATTCCCGTATCAGGACCATTGGTAAAAGCGAAAGCTAAGGATATTGTAGAAAAACTGGGCTATAAAAACTTTAGTGCGTCCAACGATGCACAAGTTGCAAAACTGGAGTTTTAAGTGTATGTGGGGCGAAGCGGCAGATCTCAATCAAGTAGATGTAGACCAATTTATGAAAAAACTTCCTTCTATGTTGATTGGTTACAAACCGGAGGATGTTTTCAATGCAGGTGAGAGTGGGCTCTTCTTCTGTGCGTTACCTTAACATTTAAATCAGAAAAATGCACTTGTGGAAAGTTTTCTAAAGAAAGATTAACCATATTGTTTCGTGCAAGCATGGATGACGGAAAAGAAGATTTATTGGTTACTGGGAAAGCACATCGTCCTCGTGCTTTGAAAAACATTGTCGTCAAGGATTTATCAGCAACTTGGAAGTCAAACAAAAAAGCTTGGATGATAGAACATATCTTGTCCGAATGGTTACCTCAATTCGATAGAAAAACGGGCAACCAGAGAAGAAAGGTGCTTTTATTTCTGGACAACGCCGGATCTCATCCTCGTCAATTGAACCTAAAAATGTGAAAATTGTGTTTTTACCCCCCAATACGACTTCAGTATGTCAACCCTTGGACCAAGGTATAATCAAAAATTTTTAATTCTATTATTGAGGTCTTATATTGAAAAACGTTCTAACAAAACAGGACGTTGTGAAATCTGTGTCTGGGCTGTCAAAATCTAACAATCTATTAGAGGCTCTGTATTTTATATGTAAAGGCAGCATGGAATAAAGTAAATTCCACAACAATCTATAATTGTTTCCGTAAAACTGGATTCAAATAAGGTGAAGAAAGTTCAATTGATTACGACCCGGAAGACTAACGCGGCATGCAAAAGACTTATGGCCGATTTCTTCACCATGTTTAACGTAGGGTTAATTTATCTAACAGTTGGAATGTGACGTACAGTTGACCGTACACATACTATGTGTCACATTCTAACCTCAAGATAAGGCGATGAAGAAATCGGGCATTAAGAGTAGGTGACCCTTAAAGAGCAGAAGAATATATAGACTTGGACGAAAAAGTGCAAATGGAAGAAAAAACGTTCGATAATACTGATCTTTCCCTAAATATTGAAGAATCCGAGAATAGTGATGATGAATCAGGAGGTGAAACGGTGGAAATTGTACCTTGCGCTGCTGAATCCCAAAAATCCTTTGACGAAGCCCTATCTACTGAAATTGAAAACATTTTCAGTACGATTTTATTGCATTTGAGCATCTTAAAAACCTTTCAAAACTGTATTATTCAACATAGATTGAAAAAGACGCGTCAAACAAGTATTTTAGAGTTTGTTAAAAAGTCTTACTTACTGATCTTACTTACAAGAAGTAATGTTATGTACGTGATTTTTTATATCGTTTTTAGAGGGTTTTGTTTTTTAATTTCTTATATTTTGCACTTTTTAAAAATATATAATAAATAAATGGAAACATGTTGTATTTTTTGTTTTATAATAGTTCTCTCTATTAAACGAACATCTCCCATAACCGGACAAATTTTTTGGAACCGTGACTGTCCGCTTATCAGAGCTTTCACTGTATATTTATAAATTTACGCTAATAAAATATAGAGTATTTGGGAATATGTTTCATAGGAATTGCGAAAAGAAAAGTTTAATTTTTTTCAAAATACGTAAATGTAATTTACAATGTTATTTTGTATTTTGAAAAAGTGAACATGTTAGAAAACGTTACTATTCGCGAAACCTTTGCTGAAAGAGTAACGATTGCTGTAGGGATTGAAACGCTCGAAATCACCTTTTTTTCCATTTACAGATAAAAATATATAACTTGCAATCCTTTTTCCAAATTACAATAATTACAGCGAGTGATTTTTTTAATTTTTTTATCAAATCTTGCCATGAAATCTGGACGGCATGTCTTAGCTTAGTGAAAAGTACGTCATTGCACTCCTTGATCCTGTTTTACAGTAAAGCTAAGACATGCCGTCCAAATTCCATGCCAAGAGTTGATAAAAAATTTAAAAAAACAACCCGGTAAAAATAATTAGAGTTGAATGGACATGTCTAGTAGGTTAAAACAGAGTTCAATGAATTGTAAATATATAAAAGCAAAAGATTATTTACGTTTTACAGAAAAAAAATGGCTTCTAAGAACAATTCTAATCTTTTACGAACTAAGAATCGCAACGAAAAGTTCGAATATCAAATAAGAACCACCGTCTTACCTTGACCAGTTTCTTTGTTTGCACACATTTTTGAACTTTTAAATCCCTTTAAACTTATCTTATTTTATTTAAAAAATTACTTTACCAGGAAGAAACTACCAGGAGAAGTTTTTTTATCAACTTTTGCCGTGAAACTAGGATATGTCTTAGCTTAACTGAAAAATAAGTCATTCTAGTCCTTGAGGCTATTTTACAGTAAAGCTAAGAAATAACGTCTAAATTTCTTGAAAAGAGTTAATAACATCAGGCGATATTATGCAAAAGTAATGTGTTCATAAAGTTCGGAGAAAATTAGAGATTTCAGCCCAAAAATTACAGTCATTAAAGTGTGTACTCCATAATTTTCCAAATATTATTTTAAAAAAAATTAACTGATTTTTCTATTGATTTTCCTCTTTTCTCAAATGTGTTTCCTAATTTGTCAAATGAGTTTCCAAACCGTTCAAAGTATAGTAGGCTTGTTAATTGGAAAGTCATTTGACAAATTCGGAAACATAATTGACAAAAGGGGAAAAGCAAAAGGAAAAAAGTGTATTCTGTCAGTTATGAAACACGACTTTACAATTTTTTTTCCATTGAATTTCAATAAAAAATGTCACACTATCGAGTAAGTTATCATTGATAAGATCATTATTTAGCTTCGAAAACGTCTGATTTGTAAAAAATCTGACCAAAATGCTAGTCATTTTTCAACAAAAAAATTTAACTTGAAGACTTTTTCAATCGAACACTATCATACTATGATGACCTATTATGACAATACTACAAGTGTTAGTTAGTATTTTGATTTTATTATAATTCTCCTATTTTAAAAATTCATTCTTTAGTGAAAAATAAAAACGTACATAAAAATAGAATACTTCTAGAATACAGTTTGTAAGAGATCTTTCTAATTAATTGGTGAGACTCATTCAAGCTTAATGCCTGCTTATTATAAATTGAACAAAAGTCCTATAAATTTTTATGTTTTCGTGCCTTCGTTAACACAGAAAAGTATTCTCTTTATTATACACACCTCTACGACGACGTGTTAACATATAATGGATGATACCTGTGCGGGCGCCTTAATCTCAGTTAAAATGCATTTTTCGGATGAAAGAGACCTGGCATCCTGCAAGGGCTAACTGGACGCGAACTGGAGGGAAGAGTGGGGTGATAAAGTTGAGGCGCCAGCAGCCACATCGACCGAGACACAAAAGGGCCCGCAAGTGTGGAGTAAATAATTTGAACGTGAGAGGTAATAAACAGGATGATCGTGCTGCTTTTCACCTACGTGTTTCTATAACAAGTTGGCCATTTAAACGAAACAACAGGGTTTCAACATATTTCGCACGTTATTCTTATATTTCGGTATTTAATGTATCACACGATGTTCAGAAATAACATCCAGCCTTTATCATGTTACTTCAACATGATCATGTTCATGGTGGGTGAACTCACATACGCAAATAGGACTTAAAAGCAATTTTCTTTTTTTTTGTGTAATACACAACGACAGTATTAATTAGAAATCAAATTATGTATGGTAGATACTTATCCAATTTCTGTACATTAAAAATGAAGATGCAGCGTTAATAATTTTAATTAATCACGGTCTTTAAGTGCAATGCAGAAAGAAATCATCTTTATGGTAATTAAACATTTGAATTTCATAAATAAATTATTTATAATAAATATTAAGTGTTTGACTCCGATTTTACATTAAATTTTAGTGAAGCAACGACAATGATATTGACAGAACACCCTTTAAAGCGATTACTCATTCTCGGGATACGACGACCGAAGGGGCACAAAATTAATATTTCAAAAAATGAATGAAATTGCATTAATATTTTTCATACATTATATTAACATGCGTTCAAAAACTCCCACGTTTGGAGTTGACGTTGGTTCGGTAAACGCATGTCGGTGCTCTAGTTATAACCGGTTACTGCTGATCTCACTACTTTTGACGTTTTAAGATTAAATTCATTCTGTCGTAAAGCTAATTATCTTTTCTGTGTAAGTGAGCAGCTTATTTACAATATTTTTAAAAGCTGCTATTTATAGGTAAATATCGTTGCTCCCTGCTCAACATAAACTGGTTTTCTCTTTAGAAAAAAAGTTGAAAGAATCAAGATTGAACAAAGGAACAAAGATCAAGGAAATTTTAAACAGAGGTTTCATAATGGAAGGTGTAAAGAAAGTGTACAGGTGAAGAAGCCATTGCAGTAGTAACTGAGATACTGTAGAATGAGCCTCATACTTCTATTCACAAAAAGTGAACAAAAGATCCACACATATAGACGCTATCGTTTAACAGCAATTAACCTCAAGTTACTTTGCCGTTGATTATTGTTTATGTGTAAGTAATTAATAAGTAAATTCCAAACGTGAGAGTTTTTGAACGCATTTACTTACTAGATAATACCTTGTTAACAGTAGTTATACATACATAACGTAGAAGTAACTGACAAACAGATGTCCGTCGTTAAAAAATTTAAATAATTATATGTATTTATATCTTCCTCAAATATTCTGTGCACAAATATGTAGAATATTTCATTAAAAATTCCTGAATAAATACGGAGTAACAATTTCAATTCAATAGCAATTATACTGGCCCCTCCACCAAATATATGGTAATGGCACTTTTAAATAAAGTACTTAACATAATCGAATTGGTTAATAAATTTAGATAAATTATCCCAAACCTCATCTACCGAGCAGGTGTAGAAACTTGCCTCCTATTTTTGGAAGTCGAGCCCTATTTCATCAGGTACTTTGCTGACGTTCTCATTCCACGTTTTATGCAATCTTTTCTTACCCCTAATTTTCTATTGCTTTTCATCCTACTTATACGTACGAATCATCTCAGTTGCAGCGACTTTATTTTCTCTGATATTTTTTACTCCTTTAACCTTCTCCTAATCTCTGCACTTTTTGTTCTATCAATCTTCGTTACTTCTACTATTCTTCACCAGATTTTCATCTGGCATACCTCAATCTTTCTTTTGTCTCTCCGTCTGTATCCACGACTCACTCCCGTACATCTCCCAACACCGAAGTTAAAACAGATTTTGCTAATGTAAATTACAAATTCGTAAATCCAATCTAACGTAGAAACGATTGTTAATTTCAATGAAAATAGTGAAAGGTAAAGTCCAATTTTATTCTGTACAAAGCAGACGTAGATTTATGATGTCATATTGTTTATTTTGAAAGTGGCACTAATATATTTTCTTTTTTGTTAAAAATATGTTAACAGGCAAAACCTTGTGGAGGAAAAAAATAGAACTGTTAAAGCCGCAAATTTTCGTAAACGAAAATAAATGACGGTATTCTAAGCTGCAGCAAATGCAGGGGGACTGAAAGATGCGGTTGCTTCAGGCAGCGACCGCATTGAATGTAGATTCTGGCCGAACAATTCTCGGAAGGCGTCAAAGCAGCCGCATACGACCACCAAACAGGGGCACTCTCGCCAGTTGTAGTCGCACACAAACATCATAGATAAAATAATTTACGTTACGTCTATTACAATTCGTTGCTAATTGCAAGGATACAAAACATGGCAGGTCAACAAACTAAAATTACTTACGGCGAAAACGTAAGTACTTTTGAGAACCAATAATTATTATGGTTGTAAGTAGGTACAATAATAGTTTTAACGCTATTTCTTGCAACTGTTTCTCTAAAAATATCGCAATTAAGTTTTGCATGCGAATGGGGTTACAAGCAATTCAATTATCATAAACTGGAAAAGATACAGACACGATTGAAAGTTGAATAATCTAAAACTGTTACTTTTCAAATATCACCCAAGAAAAAACCTACAAAAGTTTAATATTTAACTCTTTAATATTTAATAAAACATTAATATTTAATGTTTTATTATAGATGCCTTTCAAAACGCACACAACCTGTAAACCGATGTCTGTAACATAGCAGTTTGATAACACTACTTAACAGCCATTTTGCGACTGCGAAGTTATTGATATTTATCTATTAATATGAGAGTCTAGAACACAAATTTAGTATAAAAAACTTCACATCACGTAAGATTTTTGTAATAATTTAATTTGTCTTATCTGGGGAACAGTAATTTTAATGAGTTCTATGAAATAACTAGGTTCGTTTTCTATTAATAGGTGCGAGGGGCACTAGAAAATGAATCTAGCTACTTATGAAACTAAAGACATAAGGCTTGTTCGGGTTATCGCCAGGACAGTCCTGTCCTAGAACCGTCCTAAAACGTCCAGGAGCATGCGCACAACAAAAAAAGTGCGCTTTTCTTGTTATGCGCATGCTCCTGACGGTTCTGGACCTGTCCTCGCGGGAACCCGAACAAGCCTATAGACTTCTCTTGAAAATTTTATTTTTCACTTTATTCTCCCTTCACTTTTTCGACATTTCTCCTTTACCGAACTCATACCCTTAAAAAATGTTTTGTCTCCCGTAATTTTTTCTACAGATTATCGCGTGCGTGCTTTTTTAAAAGTGGAGAATATTTATGAAACCAGTGAAGCACCAAATGTCGCCAATCGTCACAATTATTGAGAAATTTTATTTTTTCACGTCTCGCTGCGATACACTTACTCTTAGTTGATTCAAAAACTGTTTTGCTGCCTCCGTTACATATTAAACTAGAATTAATAAAAAAAATTGTTGAGGCATTCAATAAAGAAGGTGACTTTTATGCACCTAAAGAATGTCTTTCCAGAATTAAGTGACGCCAAGCTGAAGGAAGATACATTTGTTGGCCCTCAGAACAGGAAAATTCTCAAGGATAAGGATTTCGAAGGAAAACAAAATTATGTTGAACTGAGGTCACGGAAAGCATTCAAATAAATGCGTAGCTACATACTTTTTAGGTAATGAGAAGGCAAAAACATATGACGCCCTGCTTTAAGAATTACTTGAGAACTACCACAAAATGGGCTGCAGAAAGTCTTTCAAAATCCACTTTCTACACTCTCATCTGATTTTTTCCCGCAGTCGACGATGAGCAGGGGGAACGCTTCCATCGGGATATTTTGATAATGGAACAGCATTATCGAGGAAGATGGAATCCTGTAGTGATGGAAAATTACTATTGGTTTCTTTTGAGGTAGAGTGATCCAGAATACAAACGAGAATTCTCATATGCTCCAACTAAATCATCTACAGATTTATGTTAATTGCTTTTTTAATATTTTACTTTATCTATTCAATGTTTTCAAGTACTACTTCTATATGTTTCATGTCTAATGAAAAAAGTTACCGATTGAAGAATGTCCTTTTTACATTTCGGGCACACGTCGTAACTCGAAAGTTATACGTGATAGAATTTTTTTACTTTCAGATTAAAATTTAGCGTATTTCGAATATTAATATTAAGAATCACCTATTACAATACTAGTCACAGAAAAAAATTATTAATTTGTTGACTAGTGTAATGAGCAAGACACTGGAGAAAACATATCGTATGGTCTATAAACGTCAGCCTGTCTTTACTAACATGTAACGTGCGTTCAATAAAAAAAAACGGTCAAGTAGTAATTTTTGTAAAAAGTTTAATAAATTAGTAATAAACATTTGTTTTTGCAATGTCTCTTTTAAGTTGGAGTGATGTTAGAAGAAGACATTCAAAAATAAACGTTTATTATTAATTTACAAAATATTTTACAAAAATTAAAGCGTGTTACAGCCTCCTTGACCGTTTTTTTTATTGAACGCACGATACTTTTTTTTGTATTCACCATCGTGTAAACGGTTGTGTTACATAAATCTGTTTATACCATGTCATGGTGTAACAACGACAATTTCGCAATACAGCAATCCCAATACTCAAGACACAAAAGGGTAAGTTCCCTATCAAGTTCTTTTTTCTGATCACATCCTATAATATAAAACGCAATAAAAGGCATACCAAGCAAACCTTTTAATTTTAAAAATGTCTTGTCCAATTTTCGAAATTTTTATTTTATTGGAGGCAGAAATATTTTTAAAGGGTAAAAGCTTCTACTATCATTAACAAAAAACAGATAATCATCAAATTACTGTAAGTAGGTAGTTTTATTTAACTTAAGTGATTAAAAAAAGACCATTGTACACAAAACAAATCCACTAAAACTTTTATTTTAAAATTGGGCCAAACCTTGAAACTTTTTTTGGAAACAAGAGCTTTTGCAATTATTATCAATAAGAAAATGCAAACGTCAAATTTCTATAAACATGTATTAAAAGGTGTAAATAGGTTTGTTCATACAGCAGCTTCTGACTAGTTCGAAACTGTCAGAAGCATGCGCCGATCTAAGTTTCACATTTAACGCAACTCTTGAAAGCAGTGATTAATTCGATGGGCGAATATATTTGACAGTTTCAAACTAGTCAGAAATGCTGTACGAACAAACCTATTGTAAATACATCAATAAATTCTTAAGTCGTATTGTTTTTCAAAACTTACCCTTTCACTGAAAAGTAAAATATTACCGAAAAATAAAATAAAAGTGATTGTTAGGTTTTATGAGCCGTAGAAGGTGAACTATAAGCAACCAACATCAACATATTTGACCATATAAAATCAGCAACAATAAAATAGACTACTCGAAACAATCAGGGGAACTCTTTTTTTATATTTTCACAACTTTTGAAATAAAAAAAAAATCAACTCCTCAAGCAGCGGTCAAAAGAAGTTGACTTCCTAGTTATTTTTAAGTAATACTTAAGAATATGATACAAATACAAAAACCAAAACGAAATCAAGTAAATGTTGTAAACGTTGAACGAAGTAATATGGAATCGATCTAGGGAAACCGGTCCCTACAGAAGGGTGTACTGGTCGAAAATGAAAAACCACTGCAAATCAAGACGGCTACTTGATCCTTTCCTGCTTAATAAAGCAACGCACATGCACAGCAAAAGACCATTAGACTAAGCTTCGGAAGGCTCATGAGATTGATATTTCCGATGGTTCGTTGATGGTTTGCGGTGGAATCAACCTGGAAGAACGGACCTGGTTGCCGAAAATGAGACTTGTACCATTTGTAATTGGAGCTGATTTCGTTTAAATGCAAGACAATACAAAACCTTGTTACAAAGGATTTTCTGCGAGAACTCCAGATTTACGTTAAGGATTAGCCTGCTTTAAGTCCAGACGTTATCCTATCCAACACTTGTGGAACACACAAAAGCAAGCGTCCATATCCTGCCTTAAGGCCAATACACAATGGATTTGCATAAAACATAAGACATAAGTCGTAACAGTAACTCGACCTATGTAAATAAGTGCGCTGTAACACAATAGCTCCGTAACGAGAACAAAACTTACGGCTTATGTCTTATGTTTTATGCAAATCCATTGGGTTCTAGGCTTTACCTATAGAGCTCCTAGCAGAAGCACTGATTGAAGAATGGGAAAGAATCCCTCAAGAAGAGTTGGGAACATTGGTACATAGGTAAGAGGCTATCACTGATGTCATGGGAGGCCACACTTGTTATTAGGTTTCTTTTTATTAGAGCAAACATCACAGTTTGATGAAGAGTTCAGTTCTAATCTTTTACTTTATTGCTGTTGTAAATTATTACTTGTATGTATATTAAGATAGTATTTTTAAATTTTTAAATGGCATCTTGGAACGGCATAAGTTTTATGTACGGTAGCGGACAATAAAATCTGGGCAAGAATATAATAGCTACTTTCTTTCGCTGAAAAGTTTAACTTGAATCGTGATTCTAATAGTTTTTTGGTTGCCCGCTGAGGATTTGGATTATTACAACAGAACACACCAGATCCGAATGCATTTGAATCCAAACGAATCATGAAAACAGGAAGATTTAAAGGGGAAAGGGGATTACTGATTGATCCATTTGCAAGAGAACATCCATCTTTGAATCTAAAGGCGTAATGTTGCGTTTGGATCTAACGAAAGAAAGCAGCTGATATGTCGTGCATATTTAGACAAATTTGGTAAATCAGACTTTTATTCAGATGGTTTAACTGTCAAAATAAATAAATAAAATTTGTATTAAACGTCAAAATTCGTTTCTGAAATGATCCTGATCCGATCTGAACATGTTTAGAGAATCATGATTCGTTTGTCCGTGTTACAAAGGAACACTTCTTTGAAACGTGTTTGGAACATTCCTTCGTAAACCGTCAAAGCGAAGTTACACTTGAGGTTAAATTTCCCTCTAATCCTGATCCGAACAGGCAAAACATAAGCAGTTTATGTTTCCGAAAATCGAATCATGATCCTAAACTATTAATGGAGGGGATGAATCATTATCACAAAAGAACACGATTCGCGTTATGTTCCTCTGATTCGCATTATGTTCCTCTGATCCGTCAGAAACGAAAGCGCCTTTTGTATTTGTACTACTTGTACTAAACGTCAAAAATATTAAAGTGAGGTTTATGTTATACAAATGGCGTGTCCGCTACCGTACAGTAGGTTTTAATTTATTACAATATTTGTTTTACAGTAAGGGTTCCTCTAATTCTAATTGTTTTGAGCAGTGTACTGACACTTGAAATCTCGCTGCCTTATTTAATCACTTTTACAAAGCAGTCAACTTTTTTCTAAAGTTATGTTTGAAATGGTTCTTTTAAAACATACGTAAGCCTTTAAAAACAAATTAGTCATTGCAAATAAAATACAAAACAAAATTAATTCAAAAATCAATGTAAAGTTAAATCTGGAAATAATTATTACCTGTAAAGCTTGTCATTTCATATTTAAAGAATATTACAAAAGTAATTATATGGAATTAAAAAAAATTACTGTTCGTGTTCTGTTTTTAGTTGCTCTTGAGGACCTTCTTATTTATGGCATGTAAGTACAGTGAAATGCAGATAAATCAAAGATTCTAAAGGTGTACAATGAATAAGAATTCCCCACCTGATTTTCACGTTTTGTAAATAAATAATAACAATAAATTTGGTGGTAAAATCGCATAGTAATTTAAACATTACATACTTGAATATGAAATCCTTGAAAAGTAGAATTATTCTATTTCCCCCAGACTAAATAACATTCTTTAAGATGCTCTTGTTGAATACAATAACTTGCAGAACTCTTCAAGTCCTTCAAAGACGCCTAAATTGTAGACAAGAGAAGAAGCTAAACAATAATTATTTGGATTATATAGGACCCACAGCTTTTCATTGATGGTGGAAACACTAATACATGAAAAGTCTCAAGCAAGAACTATAAAAGTTCAACGTAATAATAAGTATAAGATAGGATGTATTGGCACCGTTAACAGTGGGCTGAGCAGCCGAGCCGCATTCCTCTCCCGCATTACACCCCAACCCCGCAACGCAGTCCGGCACTGTCAATTAATGTTATCAGATCCAATATCGTCTATAATCGGTCTTCTTTGCGCCGCTTTTAATTTAGTGTGCCGTCGTTATATAAATAAAAACTACTTTACGACAGGCATAGAGCACGTATCAGGTTTAAAGATGTTAAACTTGAATGAACAACGTTTTTCAATGCACTATGATACCTTTGTATTCTTATAATAATTATTGTGTGAAGATTAATAATCTCAAAGCCAATGGTTTTTCAATATGTCAAAGTTTCTTGATTTTAAAGTTTCATAGACATTCATTACAATAGCTTAACATCTTCAAGTAATCCACGTTGAGGATTTTCCAATTCTGACGAATGTGGATTGTTCACCCATTAATACTCTTGAATACTGAACACTTCGTATGACGTCCTTAATTTTGCACATAATCATTCAATCATAAGAAAATTATAATAAGGCCCGATTTATTCACTTCCAATTAAATTTATCTGGTGATTTATTCCCATAGTAACAATTGTGATCACAATAGTTACTATGGGAATTAATCACCAGATAAATTTAATTGGAGGTGAATAAATCGGGCCTAAGAATTTAAAAAACCTGAATATAAATTAATCAAATTATAATTAATACAACGAAAACACTTTGATCCTTCACATCCAAAAAAAAAATGTGTAAGCAGAAACAAGATTGTGATAATACTAAAGACAAACTTTTATGATTACAGGATTACGATAAATCCTATCCACAACGATCCTTCATTAAAGCAAATCCTTATTTTTTTAGTTAATCGATCGCCTCACCAGGTCTTCAGTCTTTTCTGATTGCTAGTTACTTCTACCAATAAACAGTAATTTAAAAGGAACCAATTTTTTTACTATTTTTTACAAGTTTGCAAACCAAGATAAATATTCTCTTTAAGAATTCTTTTAGAAATTGTGCTTACTAGTGGCCACTCAAGTTTCTAATTGATTTACTTAAAGCAAACATGAGCAGAAATGTGATTGATGGCATTATACCTATTATGTTGCTTTGATAACTCACTCCATCTACTGAGAACATTTAAAAGAAAACCTTAAGGTCAAAAAATGGCAGGCAACAATCAAAAGACCTTGAGGTAACTTCTTCGGCTTTTTCAGGTCTTATTGATAACGATCAGAAGTTTTTAATTCCTCCTCTGTTTGTTCAGTTAAGTTCTTGGGTACCAGTTAAATAAGGTACATTTTGTTTAAGGAAATTTGATGAAGTTGATAAATACATCAGTTTGATTCTGAATTGTAGCAACCAATGTCTACAAGGCTCCACTTTACTTTTATTACAATTGCAATTATCATCGCAATGTGATTAACCAAAGATGACAATTTTTGAAGAAAAAAATGCATTTAATTTCTCATGTATATGAGAAATTCTTTAAAAATGAAATTATTAATGACTTGTAGAAAGATGGATTCTTCGGGAGAGCTAAAATCTTGACTTGTATTTCAATTTCTACAATTGTATTAAGTTATCGTTAGATATTACCATATAAGCCTAATTAATAATTTCACCGTGCTCTACTTAACCCAAGTAAAGCTAATTACTACATTTAATCAAGTAAATTTGCAGTGGTGTAACACGACAGCTAGTTTAGTGGCGCTACAAGAGTCTGCTGACCGTCTCCGACCCGCCTTATTTCCAGGAACTCTTAACTGCGGTCAGGTATGCGTTAGGACTAAACTTCCATAACTAGAAGACCATCTCGCTTCCACACCGAGGTGCTGTCTTTTGTACGACTGAGAAAAAATACTCGCCGCATTCATTATATCTTTCACAGGGAACACTTACATAACTTCGAACGTTTATATATCGAAAGGATGTTTGAACGTTTGTTTATTTACATTATACACACGTTGTGCTACCACTGAAATTTCTTCCGCTGCACACTCATATCTGAATTATTTATAATTAAGATTTGCATACAGATGATACCATAGGTAAATTCAAAGAAGTCACTCAAGGGAAGAACATTTCGTGATGTATCATGAATCATGACAGTAAGTAAGGAAAACCAAAAATAATTAAAATAGAAAAAGGATCTTATCCTGATGAAATAAGAAAATCATTTATATAAACATCAAAACAATCTGCAGAACAACTTTAAGGGTAAATAGTTCTCATTGAATCTGGAGGCATAAATGAAATGACCAGATTTTAGTACCGAGACTTTTAAGTCAAAATTGCTGCATCTAAACTAAGACACACACATTGTTAGACAGAAAAATTGAAAAAAACTGATTTTGCAGAACCCTTTGGAAAAATAGAGACTGAGACACCATTTATTTACTTTATATGAAGCACAGCCCACACATTACCCTTCAGCTTGTAATCTAGCTCACCTAATCAACAAAACTAAGGCCCATTTTTCAATCACAAGTTAACTTTAACTTTCGGTTTATTTTTGTAGTAACAATATTATTCTCATGGCAATAAACTGAAGATTAAAGTTAACTTATGATTGAAAAATCGAATGTAAGATACAGATACATATTTTGATAATTGCTTATTGCAAATAACGAAAACTATCTAATTTCTTTATTTTTTTGACAATTAACGATTAAACACTAATAAAATGTCAAAAAATCTCATCATATGATTGTGTGTTTGCAATCGAATGAAAAATAGAATTGAATAGTTAAAAATTAAAATAAAATGACGCACACATCCTTAGGGATTAGGGATACGATAGGTATGTATGAATTTTGTTTTTTAATTTTTATAATTCGTTATACTTTCTTAGTTATTACATAAATAAAAGTATACAGGATGAGTCATAATGGGCGGAACAAATTTTACCAGTATGTAGGAAAGACTTTTTTGAGTAAAAAAGTTCCTATAAATCTGTCTTAAACTGCATAGTTGTGAAGCTACAAGAAGTCGATGTTTTGTAATAAATAAATATTTAATAATAACGGCAACTGTGAAAACTGTTAAAAAATTGAATAAACTGTACAAAAATGTTCAATTAAATCACAGTATTACAAAAACTGTTCAAATTGTGCTCCTTGAGCTCTAATACAAGCACGAGCTCTACGAATAAGGGAATCGTACACTCTAGTCTGCATATTCAGCCGCACTAAAGTCTTCCGTTTTAAATGACTTAAATAATACGAACTGTCATCAAACTGATATAAGAATTTTATCAATTGTTAGCAAAACAAAAAACAACCGCAAACTACTTGATATTACCTTTTAAATTTAATTTTAATTAAGAAAAGCTTTTACTTCTTGTAGTTCCTCAACTGTGCGGATTAGGACATAGGTTTATAGGAACTTTTTTACTTAAAAAAGTCTTTCCTACATACTGGTAAAATTTGTTCCGTCCATTATGACTCACCCTGTATAACAACATAAGATACAGTTAATTAAGAGCTTTTAGTAGAAAAAAGGAGTAAGAAACCCTGCTCAAATTTACAAAAAAATAAATAAATAAATAACAAACGTGAACAATTTAAGCAAAAATTAATAATTATGTATTTTTTTGTTTGTTTTATGTCCAAGTTCAGAAATGTCGGTTAAAATTAATATATTTTAAAGCTTTTACGTGGAAATACATATGTACATAAAACAGGTCTCTGATTTAAATTAACTCAAAGTTGTAGAGTTTTTCACGCGTTATCTTTTGGAGTTACCGGAAATAACAAATGCGCATCGCAAAGTGGAGAAAAAAATTCAATTTGTGTTTCTCTAAATAGAAAAATTTGTGTATTTTTTCGCTAAAATGAAAGGTCTTTTTTCCCTGATTTCATAAATATATAATATGGTGATATTTGGAGGAGCCGCTTGTGAGATATTTGAATTTAAAGTATAGTTACGAATTCGGGATTCGCAAATTATAATCGTCCTTTATTTTAAAAACACTTTAAAGTCAACAATCGTTTAACGCAGTAAAAGCACAAGGATAACGAGCTGCAACATTTGCCTAACAAATAACACTTCTAACAAGTACACAAAAAGTTTTCCCGTCTAGTGTGTTGCTCTCATTTTTTCGCATGTTCACATATGTTCCTTACTTGATCCATACCCTAAACAGACAAGTAAACAAACATAACTTTAAAGAAAATGTTTCATTGATTTGATTTTACTTGATGGTTTTCACATTGGAAGAAAAATCTTTTATGATTGAATCCTACTTTCGAAACGCCCAAAAAATCTATGGCGAATGGACCTATTCTATTCGTGATTGTATTGCAGAATTTCAGGAAAAATTTCCAGAAATTATATTTCCTTACCACAAATTTGTTAATCAACTTCAGTACTCTGTAAGACTATTCAGAGAAATTGACATTGTGGCTAGAAAACAGGTATCAGATAGGCCTAAAGTAAGAACTGATGAATGAGGTAGTTGAAAATAGCTGATTTCGGCAATGCGCTCGGCGATTCGAGCAGAACTGGTGAGATTTTAATCAGCTGATCATAGAGTGCTCCACATGAGCAAACTTAATGACGAACGATTTCGAGCAATCGGAGCGTAGATTCTGACAGTTAAGCCAAATTACCTAACAAAAATCGAAAAGAAAATTGCTTAAATTGATTTGAACTGTGCCTGGGAACTGTCTCTGTTGCAAAATAATTCACTTTTAGAAATTGGTTGTATTCCTCATCATCAAACATTATTTCTTGAAATTAATTATACTCACTGTAATGTTGAAGTTCGTCTTAATTTCGTTATTTTACACAGTACAACACTGAGGGCCAGTTTCATAATGGAACTTAAAGGACACTTTAAAATTAAAGTCACATTCTGACGTGCAATTAAATGTGTTTTCATATTTGTTTTGACATCTGAAAGTGACTTTACATTTAAAAATTCCATTATGAAACCGGCCCTAAAACGTTTAAATCAGACAACGATTATTCTTAATTCTTATACTTGACAATGTCTAAATCTAAGAGCTCCTCCAAAATATTCCGAGCTGAGAGAGCGCGATCTTTTTCATCTGATCTGTATTTGCCGAACGCTTCAGATAGTCAAAGTAAGCTCGACTTTTCATTACCGAACGATTCTGAGGTGACTGATGAAAAAGATTGCATTGCCGAACACAGCATGTGAGACAAATTATGACTGATGCTCCTCGGACTTCCATCCGTCACCTGTCACCTGTCACAACAAGTTGATCTTTCTGTCGGGACCTGCAGAACTATTCTAAGAAAGGACTTGCAAATCGTTTGACTGCCGTGCATGAATTGCTTCCAGTAGATTTTGAACCAAGTCGAAGATACTGTCATTGATTTTTAAACAATATTGACAATGACGATTTGTTGGACAAAGCTTTCTTTTCTGATGAGGCCTGGTTCCATTTAACAGGATACATTAATTCCCAAAATATGAGCATCTGGAGTACAGAAAACACTCATATTTTCATTGAAGACCCACTCCATCCACAAAAAATTGGTGTTTGGATAGGTTTAAGTCGAAGAAGATTTAATAATATTATGACATGTGCAGGACTTTTAAACCTTCCTCTTTTCTTTTTCCGAGTCTTCTTGACTTCCTTATCCTTTTTATTGATTTTTATTATTCATTCTGTGAGTATGACCTTCACAGACCACACCATCTTAGCAGTTTCTGTTCAGTAAAGTTTGCTGTAGGTTTTATTTTCAATTATTCTCTTATATGGTCCTTCATTATCCTATCTTTTCACGTAATGTCTTTAACCCTTCTTAGATATTTAACTTTGCTTGATTGCATCTTGCTCTTTTCTTGGGATGATTCGTCCATATGTGAGGATTGGTTTAAATATGGTGTAGGGGTGTGATTCTATTGCCCTTTCATAAAATTCTCCCGTCCCATTCTCTTCTTTTCTTGCTAAATTCCTTGCTTTATTCCACGTCTTTCTTGTGACATTTCTTGTATGATCTAGTCCTTCCAAAATTCTCTTTTTTCTCCGAGTTGTTTTGATTTCCCTTATCTTTTTTATTGATTTTTATTATTCATTCTGTGAATATGTCCTTCACAGACGACACCATCTTAGCTGCCTATGTTTAATAAAGTTTGCTGTAGATTTATTTTCAATTATTCTTTTATATAGCCATTCCTTATTCTATCTTTCCTCGTAATACTTTTAACCCTTCTTAGAGATTTCATTTTGCTTGATTGAATCTTGCTCCTTTCTTGCTATGATTCGTCCATGCGCGAGGATTGGTGTAAATATGATATAGGGGTGTAATTCTATTTTCCTGTCACAAAGTTCTCCCATTCCTTTTTATTTATTACTAAGTTCCTTGGTTTCTTCCACGACTTCCTTTTGATATTGTGCTTTCAAACCTTCCTATTTGTTTTCAAATAGTTTTCACTTTCCATATCCTTTTTATTGACTTTTATTTTTCTATCAGTGACTATGACTTTGCATCTCAGCTGCCTCAGCTCAATACGTTCTATTTTTAGTTATTCTGTTATATGGCCATTATTTATCCTATCTTTCCTCCTAACGCTTTTAACCAGCCTTACTTACTTACATATTTCATTTTGTTCGCCGGACTGTTGCTCTTTTTTTACTACCTTGTTATAACGTTCTACTAATCGGAAGATTCACACTTATCACTTTCGGAATAATAACTGATTTAAATAGCTCGCCGCTCCTGGCTTGACATCCATTCCTTCTCGATCTTTCCAGTGAATGCCAGAACGAGACGGGGTGACAAATTAACAGGACTATTTAAATGAAAACGTAGTAGTTTCAAATATTCGAATTCATATTGTCATTTGCTACGTAAAACACTCAAGAGGCATTTCTAAGAAAAAAAAAAAAACAAGTAATTCAATTTTTTTATTGTACAAAGTTCAACAAATAAGTTCAACAAATAACAATATGAATTTGATTATTTCAAACCAAATTGAAAACTTTCATTGAAAAAAATGGTCATCTCTTTCAAATGTAAAGTACCTAATATCAAATTACTAAGAAACCAAATCCTTCAGATATCCTGTAATTAGTATTTCATTTACAAAGAAGATAACTTATTCTGTGTAACATTTTGAGAATAACTTCTTTTCTCTAATTGTTCAATTCACGAATAGAGCAAAGCAACTGATTTCTTTTAAACAGTTTTTAATTCTGCATGGAATCACTGAGTAATGTTTTAAGCGTTTTGTTTGCTTTAGTTTTTGCAGAGTCATATTTGTCATAAAAAGAAAAGTAAGACAATTATCACTGCCCACTAATCTTAAGACAAAAGTATAGAATTAGCACAAACATCAAAACTGCTTCACTTCTAAATATATTGACATGTTGTTATTGGACTTGCTATAATTTGAAAGCTGTTGTAAGTTCAAATTTTGGATACTTTTCATTTAGATTTATGAGTTTTTGCAATTGGTTAAATTAAACAACCACGTTCATCTTAAGCAGGCTTCACACCGAGACAATGCAATGCAAGGAATATTGCTGCAATAAACGTCAAGAATAAATGCATATTGCTCATCACTTTACATGATGGCAAGTTATGCACGTGTATTGTCAACATAACAAAAAATAAATATTTCAATCTAATATTGTGTATGTAAAACGTAACCTGTAAAGCAAAATGCTTTTCATTGTTGAAATTTCATGTTGGTTAAAATCCCTAAAAACATTCTGCAATGCAATAAAGATTACAGCAGAATGCAAGAGATGCAATGCAAGAAATCTTGCACCAACTTTCATTATGCGCATGCTCACATTAGAAATTGCGTCTTGCTGCAATACAAAAATTGCATCGTGTAAAGCGGCCTTTAGAATTGTAACTAGAAGGAATTAATTCCTTGTAAATATTATCAGAAATAATAATTATGCATTTTTTTGGAGCCTGGAATCCATTCGAGTTGTTGTAGACTCGAAAAAATTCTACGTTTCAGAACATACGAACTTTTCAATCTTTTTCCACCAATAAAGTAAGTGCAAGTTAAAATCACTTTTGTTTTTAACAGCTTCATTTATACACATGTTATTTATAATTTATTTGATATTTATGATATTTATTACGAATTGCATCTACATATTTTCTACAAGAACTTTCACAGTAATGCAATTATAATCTGAGTGCAAATTAAAGAAAAGTGTATTAAGCATTTTCTAAAGAAAACGTTGTAAAACTACCTTTGTGAAAGATTTCAATTAGGTGATAATTTAAACTTATGCACATTAATTATTATTAATAGACCAAATAAATCATATGAGTACGTGTACAGTGTGATTTTTTGGAAACGATCCACCTGAAACATGTCAAAAATGAAAAGGAAAATAAGATTTTCCAAAAACACGTCTGTTTTTATTCTAAGGGGGCAAAATTTTGACCTATGAATCACACTTTAGACATTTACTCCCGTGTCCCCACGAATACCCTCCCAAAAATGTTTAATGGAATGACCCATCGTGTGGTACCTCAAATGAAAGCTTATCCTCCAAAGAATGTGCCAATGTATCTATATTTTAGAAAAAATTTAATTACAAATTGAAAAATTAACACTTTGGTCTATTAAGACCCGGTCTATTCATCTCTAAGTAAATGGCCAGTAAGATACAGGATAGATTAAAGATAGGCAAATACATTGTGCTAATCGTCAAGTAACAACTTGGCACTTTACTGAGAGATGAATAAACCGGGCCTTAATCTTTAAACATCTCGCTAGGCGTTGGACATAACAGTGTGTTAGTGGCATTTTATTACAGAATAAACAACCAACACTGGAAAAAAAAACATTCACTCAAAATGAGCACCTTTTCATTTTTTAAATATTTCAGGTGGATCGTTTTCAAAAAATCACAGTGTATAACGCAAAAGTAGTAATGAAAAGGAAAGATTCTTTTAGTTCTAGTGTATCCGAAAAATACTGGGAAAACGTTACAATTATTTTAACGTACAGTCAGAAATAATACTATGGATTAAATTCCTTCATTGATTTTAGTAATTTTTAGTCAGTCACAAAACGTTTAAGGAATTTCTAAAATTTGGAAGATCGAGAAGCCGAAGGTCACAAAAAAATTAATTTTTTGTGACCTTCGGCTTCTCGATCTTCCAAATTTTATTCAAACAGTCACAAATATCATGGATAACCCAATTTTATTAAGGAATTTCTCCCTGAGCGTTAATAATATGAAGACACATTTAATAATAATGCTGCAGTTTTACTGAATTTATCCCGAAATTAAAAAAAATATTAAGCATACAATCACAAAGAGTTTAGAAAGATATTCTGACTACATAATATTTGCGTGCATACGTGCAATAATCATTTTTTTTTTAAATACATACTCGAATTGAAATTAATAAATGTTATATGTAATTTCAGATACAGCAACTTAAGAAATCAATTAAAATTTTATTTATAAATAAAAATAGTAATACACATTAAAAATGTACCTGGTAATTACCTAGCAATGATTAAATATTGCAAGTTTTGCAAAACTTAATCAGCAAAGAAATTAAAATCACTATGTCAATGTGAATTGCAAAAAAAGTTATGAAACAGATTTAAAAGCATAAATTGAATGGATTAATTATCTGACTATGTATAATTTGCAAAAGCGCTACGTGTAATTAACCCCCAATTAAAATTAATTGCGAGCAGCAATAAGCATATTTTATGTAATGTGGTTGCAAATATTATATTATATGAAGTCTCGTAATTCATTGATTTATTTTTTTCGTTGTTAACTGCCCGCTCTTTTTCAATGAATTATGACGTCAAAATTTATGAATGGAACTATTGCCCAAGAGAGAGAAAAGACGCACGTCATCCATGTTGAAATGTAGGCACTTAAATGTTGACTTTTTTTGAAAAACCCCATCAGGTTTTTCTCTGAATAGATTACCTCATATAAGTGTAAAGATTTATTGAATTTCCAAGGCAAAAAAAACTTACTTTTATTCAACCGGGAAGACTACTTGGAACATTGTATTTTCCAATTAATTTGATTACTGTAAGAAAACAAAATTCATCACCAATTTCTACAAATTCGCTAAGATGGATGGCTTTGACATGGTAAATAACAAGAATAGTGTTAATATAATATTATGTCACAGGGCATTATATCTTTCAATTTTCAGTAGTACGAAACATTGTAATACAATCAATTTAATGGTTCCCTCTAGGAAATAAAATACTGAAATTTTTACTAAAGTAGTTGTGACAACATGGTAACCTGATTCCATTTTCTTTATTCTTTCTTTTTTTTTGTATTCCCATTCCTTCATTTTCCAACACTGTATTACGTAAAAATGTTTTGAGCAACGCATTTTTTTTTTATAAATGACAATGGAGTTAATAATTATATTAAAAACAATACCGGGTCTTCAGAAAACGTCGATGTCAATCGAAAATAATCCAAAGTTCAAAACATACAACAAAATTAGATCAATGAGCTCCATTTACATAAGAAAGTTTAAGATATATTGGTAAGTCTAAATCGGCAATAAAATATATATCTAATTTTTTTTATACGACATGAAGTGTTACTCATTAATACTTTTTTATCTTATTTAAATCATCTTCGGCAGTACATGCCGAACGGTTTTCAGGAAAAAAAATCTGATACATTAATATTTAGTTTTAATTTATTATTCCATTAACATTTTATGCAAACTTACAGACGTATTTTATAATCTCCGAATGGCTTAGTATAAATCACTTTTATGAGGTCACGGCACTCTAGATTAAAAATTAAGTTTCATTCATTTTTTTTTGTCGATGAAAAACTCGCTAATTAGGTATCAATGGACCAATTCCTATTCGAAAAGTATAGCTTAGGTTACTATGGGTTTGTCGTGTAGTATTTTTGATGAAATTGTAACGTTTAGAAATTCAGGGTTGAGGTCGCATAAAGTGGTACAAAATAAGTAGGCAACTAGACATTCTAATTAATAAAAAAAAAAATACTAACTTCCATATTTCACTTCTAATATCCGTCGCATTGTATTTTTACTAATAAGTAGTAAGTAAAAACTAAATCGTAAATTGTAAAAGTAAAAAAAGAAAACTTATAATCATCAAAAATCATCAAAATGTCAAAAATTCAAAATTAAAAGGAGTACTTTAAACGTACATTCTTAATTTTCCTTAAACTAGAGCTACAAGAAAGTAAATTTCATAAATGATTTAAAACACTGATTTTTTTGTAGTAAATAAATAAATAAAATGCATGAGATTAAACCAAAGATTAAAACTAATTTATTATTACAATAAACGATGAAAATAATATAATATAAATCTTAATGCATCCCAATATATTTTTACTTTTTGTAAATTATAATTGAATTTTCTTAAATTTGCTGTATGGTGTATTACAGTGTGTATCATTCACGAAGTCAAAGCTATATAGGATACTCAGTTTGATTCAAAACTGACAACACTATCCAAATACCAAATAGCAAACGTCATATCGAACTTGAACGATCCTTGGTCGTCAATTACTTGAACGTGACTAAAACTACAATGTAAATCTGGGCTAACTGGGAAAAGATTTCATTCGTGCATAATTACATTATACTGCAAGGTCGCTGTATGGAAATGTCGCCAACGTCTCACCAGTGTAAAACAGAAACTTAAATCATTAATCACATTCTTATGGTGTTGCGCCATCAGTTACTCATTCATTTTCTGCAGAAAAACATATTACGTAAAACGAAGGCGAAAAGAACATTTAACGTAACACGTCCTTTCGACCGAGTGTTAATGAATCAACTGAAACTGTAATATTTTGAATTATAATACTAACGTGATTACAAATGTAAAGACCACGTGAAACAGTGAGACTCATTAATGTATTTCAATAAATCAAGGCACAGCAGGAAAGCTGCTTCGTTGTTGCATTGATTTTTTTTCTTTCGATGAAGCAACATGAACATATTTGAATACATAAAGAGTCAGTATTTACATACCAATGCAGTAATTAAAATTACTGATGAAAGAACTTAAATAAATTGACGACAAAATCATGTTCTCTAATTCCTCTTACGTTTCCGGTGTGTTTTCGTTATGTTCAGTTTTGAGAATCACTTTCCCACTATGTATATTCATCTGACGATACCCCTCAAAGAAGTGCGATTGCCCAATTTTTCGAAAATAATTTCGCTTGAGTTTTAGCCTTTTCAATACTATATACATTTACCCAACTTGAGAGATCCTTTAAAGCTGTAAGTTTTGCGTTTAAATATATTCAATGGCGTTTGATAAGGACCATTTTCAAAACACAAAAACTTACACTTTACAGAATCGGGGGAAAGAACGGTGGGGTTGGGTTCATTCAACCTTGTCACGAAACAGGCAACCCATTCACAATATCGGTCATTCCATTCCATTTCAAGTATTTTTCGGTTTTTGAATATCTTCAAGTGGAGTGGTATATTTTAGACAGCCGCCACACAGGCTGTACATTAGTTTTTGAAAATTAGATTGCAGAATCCAGACTTTTAAGGAAACTCAAAATACCTCAAAAATGATGAAACTTTGAGATAAGCAAATGTATTGCAGTTTTTTTTTATTTTTAACTGTAGAAAACTAACAAAAACTGTAATATGTCAATAAGCGAGTTGACAGCGACTTCCGGTATAACCAGAAGTGACTGGAAGTCAATTTTATTTTTTTGAAATATCACTACGGCATAAATTTTCAATTTCTAAGTAAACTTCTTCCTTGAAAACTTTTAATAAACGGTTTACACACTGTATAAGTAATTTATTTCAAAATAGTGTCACGCATCTACGCATCTTGTATTGAAAAGACGTGAGAAGTTTCTAACAGAACTAACAAAATATTCTAAAATGGTCTCCGGAAAGATAAAACTATCAAAGAAGACGAGAAGTAAAAAAAAGCATATTTTCGTGTATTTTAGAGATTTAACTTTTCTTTAGTTAATTTGTAGCGCTTAGAGTCCAAAAGTATGATATACCCAGTAAAATAATTGAAATGAAAATGAATGCTTATTTTTCGGATACATTAGCAACAATAAGTCAAAAACTTCAAGAAAAAAAACTATGTAACTAGAATCCTGTGGTATGCGATTTTACTATTCAACCTTCTTTCACTCGGTCCGCTGCAGGAACACAGATAGAACCCAGTATTTGGAAAGCTGCTTGAGACACGTGTCACGTCATTGCAAACAAGGTCGGTATTCAGGTCACATAGCGATGTTCAGATCCTGGTAGACTGCGGGGCACCTGAGAGTGATAGCCACAGTATTTCAATCGCGACGCAGACAAGGAAAGCCACAATTAAAAATCAGGCAATAAATATAGACGTACATACAAGTTTGAGTGTCTGTGAAAGGAACGAACGCTCGCAGCAGACGAGAGACGTAAAACAGCGGAAGTTTAATAAACGTTGAACTCAGCAAAATGGAAAGTCCCATTTTCCTATTATCTTTAAAAGTACTTGTCGTAAAATGATTATAAAATTTTATTTCCCAATGTATGATAAAATGGTATAAAGTAGTATAGTTTTTTTTTTTCAATTTAAATAAAATTTCTTTTGCCTGCTCTTACAAAATATACCTATAAAGATTAGATAGATGTGTTGGCAAACTTTGTTATTTTTGAAATAAATAAAATCGGCCCTCATGTGAAAGTGCTATGGTCAAAGGTACTGTTATAATCCTTGATTGAATTTATTCTCGGTTTAGAGTTAAAATAATCAAAGGTAGATCTTCGTTTTGTCAATTTTTTTTTATATTTACAGTTGGTTCTTGTCCGATAAAATTTATATTACAAAATCTTTTAAGCGGACACTAAATCGCGCACTATACACTTAACGTTTCGCAGTCGTTCGACAGCTTCGTCAGAAGAATTTATTTGCTTGGAAAAATTTTGTGAAGATGTGAGCAAGTGATAATGGTGCAATATCTGTAGAATATGACAAATAACTTTTCTAAAAAAATTCTTTATAAATCACTAACCAATTATGAAATCCGGTATTATCCTGAATGAATATGGGATTTAAGGTGTTAAGGCGACCTGTAAATTGGCGTCTTCCTTTGGAAATTATAATAATGAATTGCCTCTATTTTTCTTCCTTTTGTGAATAGGAGGTTCTTCTGTTTATGTTTCTTTTTCTTCGTTCTATTGTTGATAAAATCCGGCTTTCAAAACGACCTGAAGATTTTATTGGGTTATGGTTTTTATATATTTTTGCCATACTTCATTTTCGTATTAGCTCTTGGTTCATTTTACTACCTTCTTCTATCCACTTTTCAACAGCCGTAATTAGACAATTAAAAAATAGTTCTATTTGCACACGAAAATTGTAGTCCATCTATAAAATTTTCGTCAGTAAAATTGCTATATTAAACATTTCTTTTAAAACCTATTCTAAAAATTACCAGAAATTTAGTAATCAACAGTTTAGGACCGTTGAGCTAAGAAACAAAACATCATTAAATCAGTTTGACCTTACTGTTAAAAGTAATTTTAGAACTACTATTTCGTTAGAAAAAATAGCATAAGACGTTTTAATACGTGATATATAAAATATTATATTGACGATGAACGTATAATAAACCTGAACACAAAACTGAACGTAACCAACGGCAGACAGAGAACATAACAGAAAGTATAACAAACTGAAATTTTAAAACGCACTAAAACTTTAATTACACAAACCACTGCCACGCATATGAAATGAAGTAAATATAGCAATATGAAGACTGTACTAACTTGTGTGTAAACACACTAGACAGTTAGAGAAAGCCATACAATCTACAGGGTTGGCCATCATCTATAATACATTAAAGAAAACTTCAAATACTTGTATTCTTCTTCCTCGTTAAATTATATTTCAATTCTCCTGATTCACGTTTTTACGCATTGTGTTATTGATTATTTACAATTTATACTTACATATTATCTATACAACAATAGAAAGAAACAAGCAAACCATTGTCATTTCACTTTATTGCAAGTTTTATAGGCAAGAGTTTCTTTTTTGGTAAGGTGTTGTATAGGGATATACGTTGCTTATTAAATTTAACCCGGTTAATTGTTCCTCCTTGTCTAACACGAAAATTATATGAGTAAATAATCAGCTGCAGCCTCAACAACAGCCGAGTGATCTTATTATGAAATTAACTAAAGGTTACTAACACCGAAACGTGTTAAACGTATAATGCCTTCAAGTATGTCGTAAGTAATCAAGTTGTTATCACAAGTATTTCCGGTCGGGCAACTTACTCGACATCAATGGCAACATAATATAAAACTGATACAAACCGGTACGCAGTGTTTATGCAAAATATGCATTCCCACAACGGTTTTCTAGGAACAATTCACGCTAGTTTAGGCAACAAAATATTAAAGGTTTTTTCTGTTTTGCATTTTCAAATTTTCATTCATAAACGTTGCAATATTTAAATCATTATATATTTATTTCAATCTCAAAAAATAAAAGGGCTAGTTTTTAATGAAGGGGATAAGGAGAAACAGTGAAAGAATACTGTACAATCTATTTTTTTTGTTAGGTCAAGAGACAATCATATCTATTAAAAGTAAAAAATTTACCTTTCAGTAATTGTAGAACTTTTAATGATTTGTTTATGCTTGTTTAAAAACCAGGAATTTTCAACTTTGAATATTTTAAACACTTATCATACACTCATGGAGATTAAACGATCTTGAAAGTACTTAATTTTAATTATGTATTTTGTAAAAATTAATGTACTCTTACACGATCATTTAAAGTTTAGATAAAGAAATGGCAAACGTAATGTCTGTGCCAAATTCACAAAAGCATTATCAAATAAATTATTATTAAACGAACTGCCGGTTTGACAGGTGTCACAATTAAACACAAAGTACGTTTTACTGCAAACAGACATAAGTACTTGCAGAGCGCATACAGGCATTAACTTTAAGACTATTCATTTATTATTTGCTTCTAGCAAAAATGAAATAAAAAAGATTACGTTAGAAAATGTTACTTCTCGTCGATCGAATTTTAGATCATACTGTATTTCTGATTTCTCAGAAGCAGATACAGAAATTTTATGCCTATAGAAGAGAAAAATAGGTTATCAAATAGAAAAGCAAACATATTAACAGTATTGTAGATGATGAACTAAAGGAAAAAAAGAAATCCTAAGAAAACAGAAGAAAAAACTTACCAATAAGTGCTACTGAAGATAAAATATTAAAAATGAATTGTACGACCCCAAAAAGAAAAAAAAATGAAAATGAAGGCGAAAACTCAATTGTTGAGATTGAGGAAAAACAAAATAGTAATAACCAAATATGATTGAAATTTGCAGAAAACAAATAGAGACTAGACATTTTTCTTAGAAATCAAGAACTGTAATGTTAAAATAAATCGAGCAAAATACAATTACAAGAAAATTACATAAAAATAAATTATGAAGTAATAATCAATAATATTTCCTATAATTATCGATCTATCAAATAATGTGATAAATAAGCAGCACTTCAGTATTTTTCAGGATTTTTGTTTCGTAAACCTCCATTTTAAATTGCAGAATGTTTATAAGGCTCTTTTATTCTCGTTTATAATTATCGTACACAGTCAACAAGCATTAATACTATTAATAATTATTACGCAAGTGCTGACCTAAATACCTCAGATTCCTACGGTCTCTCGAAACTACATGCCTCCTATAATTTAAGATCGAGCCGGAGACGGTAAGTCTGTTTACAAATGAAAAACATGAATAATGAAAAACATGATTTTAGTCGCCGAAACTAATTCTCACAAACGGCACTGGGCATACCGACTGCAACGCTTTCAAAAATAAAACGGCGGAATTTATCGACTCAAGGATATTAAAGTAACTGTATACACATTTAGCATACCAATTCACCAACACTTACAATCAATTTAGTAACAGTAACAATCATGCTTATGAATGTATACAAGTAGTTGCGAAGTTTTAAATTATAAATTATGATAAATTTAAAAAGAACTGATTCATAGAAAAAAAGAAAAAATAGAAAAAAATCACCACCTTTTAGATAGTGAATTGACACTCGTAAAAATCCACTTGATAACAATGTCACGATTAGTTCAAAAGTCACCACCATTTCTGCGTTTTTTTTTTAATTAATAAACCTAGTGAATTTATACACTCGTAAAAATTTTTTGTCGCAATTAGGTAATTGCCTCTTGCACGTTACTGTTCGATGCTGAAGCCATTCACTATAGTAAGTACAGGTGCAACATGAATCTAACTCAAATTCCGAATTATGTCACAACAGTATATCAACTACAAGCCCGATAAGATGATCATGATCAAATCGTATACACATGGGCTGAGGTCACACCTTTCCACTGTGGGAACTGGCTCATGTGACTCGCTCATGTACACAGAGTTTTCGAAATTAATGGGTCGTTTCTGTTCATATCTGTATGGACCGTAAAATCTGTAACTCAATTATTAAAATATGAAATTTTGAAGTTCTCTGGAAGATATGATCCAGGTCTCTAGAATTACTCGCAAGTCCGGTAATACTTACATGAAATAGTATCATTCTGAGAACTTCAGAATTCCACTTTTTAATAATTGAGTTACAAACTTACAGATCTTACGGTCTTTACAGATATGAGCAGAATCGACCCAACCCATAAGTGGCGTACCAAATGTTTTCAAGAAAGAAAATTGGTGAATTACTTAAAAGGACTCCTCATTCTGTAAAATATTTTTATCTTTACATCATTTCTGGTATTAGAACTCGGCGTTAAATTTTTACTCTAAATGTAATCCATATTACATTTTTATTCTATTTTTTAATTTGAGACAGTTATCAATCAGTTAGAGTCCACGGTTACATCGATTTAATTGAATTTCCTCCCGATATTATAAAATATGTATTATCATATGTAATTCTTAAAATAATACAAAAAGGTTTAAGCTTTTACATTCTATCAAAAAACATGTACGAGTAGATTTTATACAAGGTGGTTAATACCTACTAATACCTATTTTTTTATCACAATGAAAATTTTACTAATATTTCTCTTTACCTATATCAAGTAGTTTAAGAAGTGCAATTTCCTAATAAAATAGTTCACAAATAAAATTGCAGTGACTCATGAAACTTCTCCATTACCGTTGAATTTTGAAATGTTAATAACTGGTTCAGATAAACGTACAAAATTCAAGAATGAAATAAAAAATATACACTGAGAAAAATAAACTGTTCAGTGAACCAAAAACACGTTCAGTTAACAATATTTCTCGTTTAGCTATTAGCAATCACGCGTGGTCATTGAACCAACAGTCAAAAAATGTTAAATATTTTAGATTGAATCAACTCAATATTTTGTTTGAGGCAAGCATAAAATGAAGACATCGTTCCTGTTGCTTTAATGCACAAGAAGGTTGATACAAGAACTTTAGATTGTTAAAATTGCTAAATATTTTATTTGTCTGAACGCTGTTAGGGAATTAAAATTATATTTTTGATATATGTATTTAAAGTAACTTTTCAGTACGGTTAATAAAAGCGTAAAGTCAATTCAATCTAGACTATCTTCCGGGAAACATCAATTAAATGTTCACCTCTTTGCGATACTGCCAAAGTAAGGTAACTCTTCAACCTTTGATGAAGGTGGCACAAGAGGAGATGAACAAACCTCTCAACGAATCGTATAATGTCGGACACATTCGAAATATGAATAACTTATCCATCTAAGAAATGATGTGGAACAACAAGGTTACTTATGCTGGGACAGGCAGTAAATATACGTGAAGTTTTAGCAGGCGCCATCTCGAACTCGATAGCAAGAATTTCAATAACTGTTTACTGTTTATTTCTGCAAACATAACACATAAATTCGTATATCATTCTAATGCTACATGACTAAATGCTTTTACTTGACTTAACATTTATTCCGTGAAATAAAAAATCAAAACAGACATATAAAAGCAACAGCACTTTACGATCATCTTAAATTTCAACTTTTTGATTTAACATATTAAACACTTTCATTTTAAGGCAAAATATTTACATCGTTCAGTCAAATGTAATAGTTTAACATTTTCTTGATGTTATTTCAACAATTTCCAAGATGTTTAGCTAGGAATATTACTGTTGAAACACGTAAATTTTAAATTTTAAGTCAACGCACAAAAAGTTGACATTCAAAAAGTTGTTGACTTAACTATTTCATTTTTCCCAGTGTAATATTCTATTTGAAATAAGGAAGTAATTACGGCTTCTGTTACCAGTTGCAAATATTTACTGAGAAGGATCAATTCCTGTTAGAACTGTGCACTAATATATTATGCGTATCACAAAAAAACAAATTATGTCAAACATGAAGGAGAGCAATGATAAAGTAAAGAAAGAAATTAAAAGGAAACGATTTCAGTTCAACGACGGTCAACAATCATTCTTAATAAGCAAAAGCGGATCTAAGGGAGTACCAGGGTATGCGTGCGTATTCAAATCTGGAAATGGTATACTCAACGAGTTTAGAAAATCTGTCTTAAATACAGTTGTTGTTGTTAACATTCAATACCAAATCCATATTCAATTTGGCACAACAAATGTCTCCACATGTCCTAAAAAATCACTTACTTACTAAGTAGTACATTATTTGCTTACCTGCTAGTGGTACGTCCTGTACCTACATCCTATTGTAGATAAGATGTCAACAATAAAACTGAAAACTAATAATTCTTATAATTGAAAATCTTTCCTTATACCTTTTTTTCAAGGGTAGTTTTCTCGAATTCTCTTCTTCTCTTCATTCGAATTGTTTAATTTAAATGAAGAGAATATTTTTAACCATATACATAAAATATTAATTTTGTACAAAAAGCAAATTTTGAATTGGATATACATACAGTGAAAGTGTAAAGTTTGGAATAATCAGTATAAAGCGTAAATTATTATTGAGTTTTAAGAAAATTCCAAAAACAGGTCAACTTTTGATTTAAATTGCGCGTTCTTTGGCGTTCCACCTGAATGTACAGAGTATTACAGGTAAGAGTGATGACGTCACTGACATTTTTTTTTAATGAGAACCCCCAAGTTTGAGTTGATATTTCGATAGCCCCCGAAAGTATCAAAACGATACTTCAAAAATGTTAACCTCATTCATAAGAAAATTTTTGAAGAAATTAATAATGAAAAGTGAAAAGCAGAGTTTTAATTTTAATGTTCTTAAATTCATTTCAATTAAAAAATAAGTAGACTAAGGGCTGATCTTTTCACCTGTCGGTAAAGTTTTCACTCGCGAGTGAAGTGAGGATTTATTTAAAATTCAGATTAATTTGACGTTTAGAACCATTGAAATGTTTCAAATTTACAAGTAGGTGAAACGACACCTACCACTGTTAAAGTGGACCTTAAATTAATGGCAACTTTACAGGAAGGTGAAAAGATCGGGCCTTAGGATATAAAGCATCGTAAATGAATACTTGTGTTTCCCAATCGGTGGATTGAAAGACGAGGTTCAGTGGAATGGCCTGCCAGGTCTCCCGATCTGACACCTCTAGATTTCTTCCTTTGGGGATTTGTTAAAAGTCAGATGTACAAAGAGAAGCCCAATAATTTAGATCAATTAAAAGGTCGAATTAGAGCTCTACAGCCCGAAACTATTCGCAATGTTCTGCAAGAGTTTCAAGCTAGACTGGTACATTGGGCCAAGAAGTTGATGGCAGACATTTTGAACATTTAATTTGAGATAACTTTATTCCCATACATTGTTTTATATTCTAAACTTATTTATTTTTTGATTGAAACGCATTTAAGAACGTTAAAATTAAAACTCTGTTTTTCAGTTTTCATTATTAATTTTCTCAAAAATTTTCTTATGAAAGAGGTCAACATTTTTGTAGCATCATTTTGATAGTCACGGGAGCTATCGAAATATCAACTCAAACATAGGGGTTGTCATTTAAAAAAAATGTCAGTGACGTCATCACTCTTACCTGTAACACTCTGTACATTCAGGTGGAATGCCAAAGAACGCGCAATTTAAATCAAAAATTGACCTGCTTTTGGAATTTTCTTAAAAGTCAATAATTTACGCTTTATACAATTATTCCAAACTTTACACTCTCACTGTATAGTAAAGTTAAATGATCTTAGTTTATTAATTAAAACAAAGCTGCTCAAGTACAACAAGAAACAACATAATACACGAATATTGAAATTTTAATTCACATTTTTTTGAATACGCAACAGATTTTTAAACAATTTTTTAAATATGCAACAGATATTAAAATGACTACAATTTCATGAAATACTTGTAAAATTTCTAGATAAATATTAGTTAATTATTACATAATTAATTAATTATTACAAAATAGTAATCATCATACACATCGTAAAAGCAACATAACTAATATCGACGTTTCGTTGTACGTTTGACGGTTTCTTCGAGATAAATATTTAACTTACAATAATAAATTAATTTATTGTTCATCTTGAAGAAGTTGTCAAACATACAGCGAAAATGGACGTTTGAATGCATTTTACAAAATGTTCGATCAACATTATTATTATTTTGTGATAATTTTCAACGGACTAGTGCTCCAATTAATAAATTAATTTGTTTAAATTTTCTGCAAGTTAACATTACTTTAAAAATTCGAAAGTTCTAGTATCAAAAAGCCAAGCCACTCGAGAATTTCGATATGCGAAAAAATTCAAAAGTTTTTTTTTTTTTAATTTAAATACAATGTCAAACATTGTCTATACATTTTCATTTTGCAAAAATTATATCATTCACGTCTTTGATAAACGAAGCATACCATCTCCACTTCGTCTAATTTTATATCTATTTAAATTTTTAAATCAATTAAATTTAGTGCGCGAAAATACAAATTTTTCAACTTTCATCACACATGCTATATCTCTAAACTAAAATGAACAATAACTATTTTCTTTTGCCTTCGATGACAACAAGTGTTAAACTGTAATAAATAAGATCAAATTCACACAGAACAGGATTTAAAACAACACATTTGCGCAAATTTGCAACTATTCATAAATTTCTAAGAGAGTGGTGAAATCTTCAATTTCAATTCTGATAAATCTGCATCTAATATCATTTACGACAAACATAAACATACACTCTAACTTTAGCATATATTTCAAATAAACGAATTATTATGCATTAATTCCGTGCATCGATCTGTTTATTTTGATAGATTTTAAAAATAAATTAAAACCTCATATAACGTAATAAGTAAAATATAGAACAGTGATAAACCCAGCTGGCGAATAGAGCTGGTGATGAAGAGAGAAATATTCAGCTCAACAGCTGTAGAATGTAGAGACGAAGGGACAAGAGAGCTCATGAGGTCAGACGTCTTGCGCGGAGGAATGTCGGCGCCTCGGGCACAGACTTGGATTCCTGGCCCCCTTGACGAGCCCCCGCCAGGCCACTTCATTCATTCACAACATTAGACCTCCTACTATGATACCTACATCTGAGAATTACGATCCTGTTGTACAACAGCATCTACCGCTGACTCTGTGAACTACCTACTTTTATATTATTTCTACAGCGACACCCAACGACAAGTAGATGTGTTTGCAAAAGACATGCGTACTTTTTTACCTTGCTTTCACCAGCAGATAGAAATCTGCAACAACTTTTTTATCAGCAGTTTTTAAATTAGTTCATGATTATGCAACCAACAGTACACATCAGTATTTAAATCCACATAATCACAAACTAATTAATCAACTCTTACAAATTAACAAATACAAATTTTTAAAAAAGATCATACGCTACAATATACAAATGAAACCACTTCCCATTTTATGGGGGAATAAATTTATATTGAAAGTGGAAATTTACAGTAACTGAAAAGGAAATTAATATAAAAATGTTTGGCAACATTGCCAAAATTAAAATGTACAATTTATTTTAAAAAAAATCTCTCCAAGGCAAGTTTTAATAAACACTTGTGTTAGAATAGAATACATCAAATATAATAAAATCAGTCAAAAGTGTGATACAGTTTGATCCGCTCGATATGAACTTAAATTATCCTACATAGAATTTGTCATAGTTTCTATTCACTGCTTTGTATTTAAATATAAAAACAACAGCTGAATCTGCCAAACTGCACATACACCTAATCTACAGCAGCAAACATTACGTATTTCCCATCGCACGTCGCGACAAAGATAAACTTATCTATAAAAAGTACTTGAACTCTTACATGAAGTCGTGAAAATAGGACAATACATATTGCTTTTATTATACATAATTCTTTGTCCTTAATTAACTAATTAAAAGTATAAATGGATCAATAAATTTCTGTACTAAATAAACACAACATGTTTCAAATTCGTTATTTACTATTGAAAACATTGTGCTACAAACAATGGAAAAAGCATTTAAAAGAATTCTTAGATGATGATATTTTGATTGTAACTAAAAATAAATAAAGAATTAAGATTTTTATAAAATGACTATTAGAGAGGTAAATAAATTTTAATGCAATTTTAGTAATTATTTAAACGAAAACTAATTTCTAAATTAACTCAAAAAAAAAATAACCGAATTATAATTGAATTATAGTACGTTTCATAAACAACAAAGTGAAATTCCCAATAAAATGTTTTTAGATATAAAAAAACCTACACTTTCCACGAAACACTTTTTAATTCGTATAACAAACAAGTTCATGTGAATATCGAATCCTTGAATTTTGAAAAAGTAATTCAGAAATATAATCGCTTTCAAATTCCATTCTTCTTTGACTTTTAAGAAGAATTTTCTTTTAGTTAAAATTAAAATGTAGATAGACAAGAACTTTCACATTTTTAACGGTGCAACAATGCACATTTCACGTAATCCCGTAAAAACCTTGAACTAAACCAAGCCTTTTAACAATTTAGATCGAATTTAGTTCAAGGATCGCCACCACAAAAAAAAACTTCATATTCAAATTAGTGTTGAGTACCAAGAACTACAAACGGAATATTACAGTGTAGTTTTAGAAAGCAGAGTAGCATACTTTTGAAGTTTGCTTGGGTGTGTAGTGCTAAGAAGAAAAATTAATAAATAACTCAGAGATCGCAAATAAATTTACGTTTCAACTAATTAAGTGTACGCCTACATCTTGGGAAAAAAGTTTGACCCTTTAAACGACACAGACGACATTGAGACAGACTGCAAATCGATAAAAACTTGTTTGTTTCTAAATCTTCGTCATCTTGACAAATTTCGTTACTAAAATATTTGTGTAGCATAATCGATGTATAATTCGCAATATTTTCAACTATATATTTAACAATTAAACCTATAAAGTATTAAAACGATCGTCGAATTGTTGTTATCTGTTTGTGATATCAATATTTTAATCGTAGTAATCTTTGCCAACAATATCGTTGTATTTTGATATAAACAACTCAAAACAAATCGCAGTTAATAAAACGAACGTGAAATAACTCACTGGTTCTTCACTTCTTGTAGATTAAAGATTTCATTCTAATTCTAAATTGTGATTCAAATTAATTAACATTTAATTCATTAAGTACATACATGTAAACCGAATTACATGTTAAGCAAGGAACAATCACGAAAGAAATTAATTATTTCAGTACAAGGTTGCACTGAAGGGTACGAGATAACGGAACCACTCTGTCTACATTTGCAGTGTACGTTTTTATAAAATGATTTATAATTTTCTACAGCTAAAGCATACCAACGCGTTCAATAATTAATCAATTTTTTTAAGCAACAATACGCGATAATGCAAACAAAAGCAATCTCAATCAGTAAATTAAAAACACGTAGACAAAACAAGAGGAATGCTTTAAACAAAAGTAACAATAAAATTCCCAGAAAATTTGTCACTGATATTGAGACAACAAAGATAGAAATAATTTTCAAACATCAGATGTGTTATCAGTTATCAGCAATACAAACGATACATTTGAATTTAAATATTTACGTCACTAGAGATAATACCAGTTTTTTCAAACATAATTGTTCTACATAAAAAAGCAGTTTTTGGTTTATTCATAATACCTATGCAATTGTAAATTTAGATTTACTTAAAAAAGGCACTTATTCAAAAACCTAGTTTTGACTATGTACTGAAACTTACAGAGAAACTTCCAAGTGTTGTTTGTTCCTTCTATGTTTAAGCAATGTACTACTGAAAAGACAAAAGTGAAGGAACCATTACAAAAGGAATAATGTCATTTTGGATAAAGCAGCTAATTAAGTTGGATATTTTCATTTTGGAGTCTTTAAAATTGTTTTAATTAATTTACAAAATAAAACAAACAAGCAAACGTTTCAGATTGCAAAGAAATACAAAAAATATTCACTAATTTTAAAATTCTGAAAAATCCTAATCTAATTTAGTAATTTCACACCACTTGTTTGTTATGATATGAAATGCTAGTGTATTTAGTGCTGTATTATACAAACTATTTTAATTAAGTAATACGTGCACAGGAATGCAATATGTTAATTGCAGCTACATTTTCATGATACAAATAAATCGTATTACATTTACTACATGTTTTGAAAGCCGATTCTTTTTTTAATCAACAATTTTCTTCATTTAAAATACTAAAAGAAAAAACATGAATCGAAAAATGTTTATCAAAAAGTGGTAATATTGAGAATAAAGAAATATACAAAACATAAAAATCAGAAAGATTAATATTTGAAAAACAATATTTTCCATTTTTAAACTTAAAATAATTTATTTATAAATATTTGCTCAATTACTTAGAACAAAACTGTTTTTATAAAGTTCTTCCAATTTATTAAAATTCTTCCGAGAATTCTTCTAAATATTAATTCTTAACTTAATTTTTAGAAGTAAAACTTAGTGAATTGCGAATACAAGACAAATAACGTTAAAAAAAGGTAAGTATATTTAGCAATCATTACATACAGGTGCCACCAACTAAATGGATATCCCTGATAGGTTAATCCAGGCCACAAAATTCCCAAAATGTGTATGACGTGTACTTAGATAATGCACATAATATTCACAACATACCACCCAGGAAGTCACACAACTTCGTGATTGCATACAGCAACTGTTAGAGTTGAGAGAGCACTGAAAAACTCTGAACTGATCTAAGAGCTACAGATTCGGTTAAATGGAAGAAAAGCTGCCCGTGTCGAAAAAAGTCTACTTTCTTTTGTTTATTTTCTATACTATATTGAATAGATCCAGCAAAATGGTACTGTTTCGACTTTTTATGAGTCTTCCTCATTGATTTTTTAAATATAACAGATAAATGTATTACTACAGTTGGTGACGCCTTTTATTTTATTGAAAATAACATATTTTCTTTAAACTTAACTTTAAATATATTTCAATGTCGAAATATGTTTAATAGATATCAATGATATTTTTTCCATTATACATATTACGAGCTTTATGAATGGCACTGTATATCAACCCTGCGGCGGCGTACGTGATTTTATGTATGTACTTTCAGATGCCACAAAGAAGGAAACGTAAACGACAACATAAAAAATACCGTCACTTTCTGACGTCAATTTTGTTAACGATATTTCACTCTAAGTATACTGCCATCAACGACATGGCTTAACGTTATTCAACCCATAAATAATATTTCCCAGTTATTGCCAAATTCGTCATTGATTATGACTTAACAAATTTTATTTATTGCGGACGTATACAGAACTCATTTTTGAGTGAAAGAAGGATTTTTAACAGAGAGGTAAATTACCGGTTTCTTTGCTTGCTATTTACCGAAGGTCAATAAATCGAGCAGCAATTATACTTATTAATCGGAGAAAAAAATAATAAACGTGGACGGAAAAGAGCAAATGTTTCGGTGTATATCATTTCGCTACTGTATTAAAAAAAAACTAAATAAATTGATTTAATAAGATCTTTTACGATAAACAAATTCCAAAAACTATTTAAATTCTAGCCGCATTTTAATGACACCTAGAACTTGTCAAGTACTTCACATAAGGACATCATGCATACAAAATAAACCACAAACAAATAATTTTAACGTAGGAAGCGTAATTGCAGATACATAACATCTACATTTTTTGATACTCGCAGAAAAATAAATTAATAGAGGTGCACAAATACGTACGTTTTATTAATAACATAGTACACATGAATGTTATACAACCGGTATATCTTAGATATCTTAAAGTCGCTATCGCATATAGCAAGTTCAAACTGTTTGAAAATATGGAAATATAGGGGACATAAATTAGTGTAGCAAACAAAAACCCCATTTCCAGTTCCTGTCACTTCGTGGCGTAGTGCTTATACCTATGTACGTCATACTTTGGTTACCCACAAATTCGGGAACTTTCCTAATGAAATAAACTCATTATATACTCTACCAGCTAAGCTATAAGCTTGGGATTACCCGAAAGGCAGGGTTTACAATTGTAGCATACTAATTTTCTGTACATTTTACTAAACTGAAAATAAATTCTTAAAATAACCGCATTTTGTTTTGATGATATCATAGGAGATGTTTATTACAATAGTTGTTTCATACGGTAATAAGTTCAAAAATTTCCCTTTCTATGTTGGCGAGTTTCACGATCGAAATGTCATGTAATTCATTTCGATTGTCATTCAGGTTTTGTGCGCCAAATCAACACAAAACATACGATGGCCCAGATTTGCATACCTGCTTCTTGTCTAACGAATTTCCAGAGCAAGTATTTATCCATTTATAATAATTTATCAAATATGTACTAGGTAAATAGGTTTATCCTAGTCATTAAAAATCCCTTAAAATTTCTTTTATACCTTACGTAATATACCAGGTTAACTGATTTCGTGCTCAAGATTCACTTTTTTACGCAGTCTTCTCAAGAGTACATAAAGAGCACTTAAATTTATGGACAGCAGTGTACTCTACAAAAACAAATCATAAATACAGCAAGAAAAAACTCATTAATAAAAGCCACATAAAATACCGGTTTATTTACTGCAAATTTGTTAAATTTAAATAAACAATATGTATTATTAAATTTGATAAATTATTCAATAGAACCAATTTAATATTCTGCAAATTATTTTTACTTTATTGTTTGTACTTTTCGGCAATAATTCATAATGTTTTAGATTCAATGAAACACGAATTTAAAAAGTAAGAAATACAAAAAAATATTAAATTCATTTTCATGCCAGAGCCAAGCATAAAAACATAAACAAGTACAATAATTTTATAAAATATCACAGTGATACGATGACAGGTTAAAATTGAAAGAAAAAAAATACTTCTATGTGAATCATGGATAAGGATATTTTAACATGTCTAGAAGTTATTATAGATAATAACCGCATTTAGTTGCCGCATCTAATGCAACTGCTACTATATATAGTTATATTCAAACTTTATCTAATCTAAGTGTACACAAGATAAAACATATGTAATTCTTTTCATTAGCAATCCAAAGGGTTTCTACATGTAACACAAGAATGAATCGATAAATAAATTTTTTAAAAATATCGTTAACGTTAATATACGCACAAAAAATTAAATATCAACTAATAGCGCTTTCGATTTACTGGTCCAGAACACTCTGAGAGTATCCCCATCTCCTGTGATTGATTACATGAGGTTAAAACAAGATGAAAATACTCTGAAAGTGCTCTAGAGCAGTGAGTCAAAAACGCTATAAATCTATTACATACATTTATAAACGAAACGGTGTTTTTAAAATTCTTACTTAGAATGGCTTTATTTTTAATTTAGATACGTTCATTTTATGGCTACAAGCGATTCCTTAACAAGTTCTACTTCAGATAATTACGGCTCATTGAATTGCCGAATCCTTTTAAAATTATTTAAATTAAGATTTTATCTTATCTGATTAAACATACAAGATATACCGAAGAACATTTTCAATTTTTCATTTGCAATACACACACAGATAATATAACTGTTAATATCTATCGACCAAGGTAAAAACAAAATCGAAATTGCAAAATTAAATTTTATAAAAGACGAATCACCATTACAGTGTTAAGATAAAAAAACTAAATTACAAAGTAGACCTCTGAAAGTTTTGATTCGACATTCAAATCATGTCTGGCATCATTAGCTCAGTTAACTTCAATATGTCATATCAAGTGCAATTCTGGAGTATAAAAAATTGCAACTCTTCCTTTTCTTGTTAATAGCACTAAAGAAAGGAATTTCTATTTATAAGTTTACTAGTGAAAGAGATTTTGACTTGCTCTTCATAATTCAGAACGTTGTAATATGATCACCCTATATATATGTGTGTTTTTTATAAGTGTATTATATTAGCGATCATATTTTAAGTATACAGGTTGAATTTTCAAACTAGGTGGATATAAGTAAATTCGGGCGAAGTCGTGTAGGAGTAGAGGGGGATCTAGCATATATCAGCTCACGCCTTCAGTTCGAAGCTTGCAGTTTTTAGAGCTGTCTTTTAGCTACTTTATTATATTTTTAATTACAAACAATAATAACTGCGTTATGCAAATGTACTGCGGCAATTAGAACAATATTTTACATGAATTATTGAAATCCTAGTTAAAATAAAATTGTTAAATACGCGCTCATCGTTTCGCTTCCCAATGTGAGACAAGGCCGGCCGTCTCGAATACATCCGAAGCACGCGTCACGAACCTACTTGCTTCAATCAAGCTGTATATTCTACAATTCAAATTTTTTACTTTTATATTTTATCAAGTAATAAAGCGAGATTTCAACAGTTATAGTAAATTATATTTCACAAGGTGAAAAAACGTTCAATCTAAATTTCGAAATTATTTTACAAGAATTTCAAGGTGTTGCGATAGCCTCATTATATGTATAAATACCTGCAAGTGTTTCACAAAAAATGGTATTGTGAATTTGTAAGGTAGACGAAATCGAAATAAAAATCAAACAAAGAATAATAAAACAACAATAAAATTAATTTAATAACACTTAAAGCAGAAAATTCTTTAGTTATCTAAAATTGTGCTAAAAAGTCAAAGTGTATGTAATAAAAATTTAAGTAGAATTTTCAAGTCTATTATTTATTTAGAAAATAAAATAAGTTTAGCGTAGAAAAAGTTAATTCGACTTAATTAATACATCAAATAATCTATAAAGAACTTCTATGTGAAAATTCCCAAGCAATTTAATTAAGTGAATGCACGTACTCGTCGATAAACATTCGTTATTATAATTTTTTTCATAGCATTACCTATCATAATTGAATGTTTCGGGAATTGACAAATCACATAAATGTGATAAATAAGTTTCATTATAGGACTCGTAAATATGTCATGAACTGAAACTTATATATAAAGTAGTGGACACAAAATTTCGGACACCACTGCAATTTTGATAACGATAATAAATCACAGATTGTAAGTGCCTGTGATTCGGTGGCAGATAATTTTTGTCAGTCCGAATATTCATTTATTCAATTAAATAGTATCTCTTCGGACTACAACGATAATATATCTAACTTTACTGAAATATGGTACGTCCACACTGTATCATAATCGAAACCTGACAAAAAATAAATTTCCAAACATCAATCAAAATGAATTAAAGACTGGTTTACATTAAAGAATCTTTTTCACTCTTACGTCCGTCAGTAGAATGACAGTGGTTGCCGAAATTTTCGATCCGCACTGTACTTAGGCTGCGTTTAGGCCCGGTATTTCAGTTGCCGTTTAAAATAGAGTTTAACTAAACCAAAGCTAAAAATTAAACGGCATTTGAATTAGTACGGGTATTTCAGATTAACCCGATAGTTCCGTTTAATTAAGTTGTAGTTTAGATATGTTGGTATTCCTGTGAGTAACGTTGATGGTATTATTAAACCTTTAAAATGTAAGAAAACAATGTAAACGGTATTCATTACGCTTATTAAGGCGGTTTTACTTGTTGGATGCAATAATAATTGACAAATGTTATAATTTAAATACTGATTTGAGCGGCAGATCTCGGAACTACAAAAAGCTCAGTTTAAATCCTTAAACCAACGCCTGGGTGAAGTTTAACTTTAAACGCCGCTTATTGTTGCAACGCATTTAAGCGAAAGTGGAAATACACCCGTTTATTGTTAAACTGAGTTTAGTGCAAAACAACGGTTTAAACCGAACTTGAAATACCGGGCTTAACCGAACTGTCAAAGTTTAACGAGCTCGGGCAGACTGTTTTCTAAACGGAACTCGTACCTACCGTGTTGCCTAATGGTCGCATCTCAAATCACGACCACCGTGACCACTCAGCTGATTAGTCAGACAACGTAAAATAACTACGGACTAAACAAAATCGACAACGTCGCCCATGAACTAAACGCAGCCTTAATATGTAAATCCCTCACCAATTTACATCGCTTATTCCGACATTAGATGAAGTATGACTTAATTAGTTTTAATATAGAACCCAAAGTTGAGAGACATTCTTAAACATCTTTTATTAATACATATAATGTTTATTGGAGGCGGAGCGCTTATAGTTAGTAGCAATTGTGATTATTACATCAGTTTTGCAGAACTCATACGCACGCACATTGAACACAATTCTTGCTGACTTAAGTTTTATCATTTTATTATTAAATTTGCTAGCAAAAAAAATTGCAGATAGGTACATGAAATATGTATATCGCTATCATTTTCTTATTAGATACATTTTACTACGAAACACTTGCATAGTTATCGCCGAGATGTTTAGAACTTACTTAAAATACATATCTTGGTTATCGTATGACTAGGTATTTATTTAAGTACTTAATAATACAGGGTGCCTTAAAATAAATCTTAAACGCAATCTGAATTACATGTATACATACATATTTAGATATGATGGAGTTTAATCTTGACAATGGTATTAATATTAAATGTGAGACCGATCATCAATAATTAAGTGAAATAATTTTCTTATACTTTTTCAGAAACTTTTAAGAATACATTTAAGCAACAATATTTATTTTTTTTTTTTTTTTTTTCATATTTATATAATAAAATATTTTTTAAGGACAACATTTAATACTGTAGTTGAGGAAATATGTATATTTATACAAAAATATTCCTTCTCTTTGGGGGTCATTAACTTTGGTTTTTTGTTAATGGTTTTTCGTATTTAATATTCTACAAAGGAAATTAAATTTAACCACATGGCAACATAAAAATTCAATTCGCATTTACTTATTTAAGTAGGCACTTAAATTATTTATATTTACTTGCTCATTACATTTTTAATAAAAGAAATATATATTAAAATTTAAAATTAAAATGTTAGGAATTTACTACTCTGTTTTGATCACTTTAAAATTAATTTTCACAACACTATATATAGGTAATGAAAAAAACGGATTTTTTTCACTGATTTCATTAAGTTAATTAAAATTTATTTGTTTTTCTTATTATCACATTAAGTAATGACTTCCACAAACATTTTACAAACGAAATAATTCAGAAAAAAACGTAACTTACCGAGCACTTTCAAATGTGGCCGACGTTGAACTTCCGATTGCCCCGAACCCTACCCCAACAGCCAATCCCTCCGGTATATTATGCACGGTGATCGCAATGACTAGCAGCATAATTCTTTTCCACTGGCCGTGTTGGATCTCCTCAATGTTTGATATTTCCTCATAAGTCTGAGAATCAACTATCGTATCATCTTCATTAGTATCTTTAAGTCTACCTAATGAATGTTAATTGACGAATTTAAACACAATGTTAGCAGTATTTTCTACATACCTCGTCTGCGCACATGCGTGTGATTTGGGCATTCACTGAAACCGTCTATGGCAGTCGTGTCGATTGCTGACAAACGTGAATTTCTTTTAGAGTCTTCTTCACGTCTATCTTTGCGATTTGAATGGAGTGCTGAAATAAAGTATCTAATTTTTAAAGGAATACAAAACTGTTAACAAAAGTCAAGTTCTCCTCTAAGATGATTAGCTATTTTACTTAAGTGCTTAGTAGATATGATCATGATTGAATAAATTAAGCGAAAACTGTTTAATACCTAACATAACATTTGGTGAATGTACGCCTAATTTGGTAATTAAAAAATCTGCTCCGAAGACAAACAGGGCACCCAATAGGAATCCGATCGCTACAGGGCCAAAAGCGAATTCCCCGTTCTCACCATACAATTTCGATTGCTCTGCAAGTTCTATCGCAGGAGATAATAATGACCAGTAAGAGGCAGCCGTCATAACACCAGCCGCAAATCCTAGACTTGTATCTAACAATTTTCGCTGAAATAGAAGGCTGGTAAAAAACTAGAGTAAATTTTTTAAGGTTAGGGCTTACCTTAGAACCTCTTATAACTATAACTAAAGCGGCACCGGCTGCTGTTAGGCCCCATGTAAATAAAGTGCCCAAAAATGCCTGCATAACAGGCCCGTACCCCTCTATCATGTTGAATTAGGTTCTAAGCGTACGAGATCAATCGGACTACAACATTGTAAATTTGTCAAAATACCCGCACTTAGCCGGTACCAAAACCACATTTGCAGAGAACTTCTCTCCCACCACCACCACCACTTCAAATTATAAATATTAAATTGTAAATACTTGAGTTCTCAATATTGCGCAAATTAGAAAATACGTGTTGATTTTCTAGGTGAATTTATTAATTGAATAAGTACGTGTCGTATGGCATATAAAAGATAATATTGTATTTATCTAATGTTTTGACATGATGATGCATACGGTACATTTAATGGCCATAAATAAAAAAATTAAAAGATAAACACATTCTTTCTTTTATTGCCAACTTACCAATGCAAGTCTATTTTGCACGTGATTAGTAGATATTACAATCATTACAATTACTGACCCATGCTCGCGCAACCATACACAAATTACAGTTATTTGATTTCTGCTGCGCAAGAATATAAAAATATATCAGGATTCTTTTAACAAACTAATAAGAAAGATTTTTTCAACATTATGTATACGAACATTTCTAAACTAACCGTGTTTTAAGATAACAAATTTACCTTATGTATCATCCTTATTAAAGTGCAAGTTTGGTTGCCTATGTCACAGCTGCTTAAGTTTTTTTATTATTATTATACCGATTGTTTTATTGAAACGCTAAGCCCAGAGATACAAAGAGGGGATAATAAGCGATAATCTGCGCAAGTAAGATAAATGAAAAGCTGTCATTTTACGAGCTGACGAGCGGAAATTTTGAACAATCAGTACAGAGTATGCGTTGCATCTAAGTACTAATTGGGTAAAAACGTTCGTAACAATTTAACAATTAGGTTTTTTTTTGGTTATGTGCAGTAAGATGAAATAAGTAAGCACTCCATTTTTGTGAGTTACCGGTAACTATTGATATGACGTCACATACGTTACTATAGTTGTTTTGATAAGAGAAGAGCTCTACATCATAAATAAAACGCGTCTGGCGCCCAATTCTTGAAATCACTCCACAAATCTCGTATGCGACATGACGTCAAAATGACGTAGATCCTCATACAAAACTATACTAATCGTTTGAGAATTGCGTCATTTTGACGTCATGTCGCATGATGTCGAATGATTTCAAGAATTGGGCCCCTGGAATTGCATCATCAGACTTAAGAATCATAACTCCGTCCTTTTTTTCTCATTCACCGTTAACAAAGAAATAATACTGAAATAATAAATTGTCGGTTGTAACTTCGGCGATTGATTACGCAGAGCTCAAGTTCCGTGATTTTCATATTATTTTCTTAACCCAGTCAGAGAGTTGTGGAGCATTGCTATCTCTCTCTTATTCAATTAGGGTACATTCCGTTTTATGGCATTAATCGCATTATGCGTTTAATGCGTACAAAAACCGTTCCGTTAAACATTGGTAGTGCCATCGCATCACACTGACGTACGAATGCAAATGAAGTCCCTGTTGGAGGCTATTTTAAACGCATCAACAGTGTGACCACATTTAGTAGAAATCTACTTTTTTAGTAGATTTTTTACAATAACTAGAAAATGTTAGTAGGCAAGAAAACTTTAGTAGATTTTAGTAGATACTGTCACATCTTTCAGTAACTTCAAAAGCGAGGTCCAACTTTTGAAGTTGGGAAATTTATTGAATATTTTAGGAATTTAAGGTGGCTCCATCTTCAAAATATCTTTCGAATTTTGCAGTTCCGTGTTTTAATAAATAATAAACGCTTTAAATACACTGTGATCAACAATGCACGACATTGTGTAAGAAATATTATTGATGTCCTTCTAGGTAGTAAATATCTGTTGCCAAATGAAAAATTGATATTTCGGAAGTATTTCAAACGCAAACCTTCAATCATTGTTGATCACGGTGTATTTCTCACTTGATTTTATTTGAAGTTACCGACATTTTCAAAGTAACGGACTTCGTCCCTTCACTGATAGGTATCAACAATTACTGTACAGTACTTTATATTAGAAATTAAATTAAGGGGAACAATTTAACAACTGCACTGACGTAGTTAGATATATAGTGTGAGCGAAAATGTTCACGGGCAGTTTAAATTTTGCGCCTTTCAATTTTTTTGTAAAGTTGGTGAAATGCATAGACACACTGCACACACTGGGTACCTAAATATGGGTAACGAGATTAATGTTGTAGTGATTTATAAGTAACAATATTTATGTGAATAATTAGTTGTAATTAGTTTAATAATATTTGGAATGTGTAATATTAATTATTTTAATTAAAAACATTTTGATTATATCATTCGTTTTGCATTAGGCCAAAGCAGTGAGTCAAAGACAAAGGATAAAAAATCCTAAATAGAGACACTGGAAATTTAAACTATCTTCAACTATTTTTACTCATACTGTTTATCATATGGATATATCATTTTATGCTTTTAATTAGCAGCAACATTTTACGATGGAATACCACGTAAATCAGTGTCTTTGACTGCCATTTAAACAATACAACACTTCAGGTGTCCAACATAATAATCATGGTGATTTGCATGTATATTTCAGTTCTATTAATGAATCGGTAGATTTTTTGGTATTTTCTTTTTAAGACTTGGTAGATTTTAGTAGTTTTTAACCCATAGATGTAGTAGATTCTCTTGAAAAGAGGTGGTCACGCTGCGCATCAAAAGCAAAGAATACACGATCCCACATGTCTTAACACATGTACGCGCGTACATGTTCGCCGAACATCAACGTGCGTGTGTTGGCCCGAAAAAACGCTTCGAACATGTACACACATACAAAAAGTCCGTCGAACTTGTTTTCTGGTTTTCCTGAAAACAAGTGCGTGCGTTGATGTTTGCACGTACATGTTCGACCGTGTGGTTGCCAAACGCACATGTTCGCCACGGACTTATTCAATGCAGTACGTCGGCGTCGTGCATAAACTTTTCCACAGCACCTCGAAACAGCCAATTTATGATTTGTAATAAATAACTTTCCAGCAATGTGTGGTGGCAGATCCTGCAATTGGAACTATTAAACTGGAGACTTATCACAGCTTTATTTATTTATTTTTTTGTATTTTTGTTTTACTATAATAGCGCACGCCACTGCCACCAAACATAACTCTTCGGACATCGTCTTGGTTGATAACTAGACTATGATGTCTTAAGACAAGTTCGATCGTGTGTAGTATGGTACTATGTGACGTTGATAAAGGTAGGCCATGGAAGATAAATTATTACATTATTTACATTAAAATATTGTCCAGTTCTTGAGTAGTTAAGTAAAATTGAAGTTTAATTGGCCATATGTTACAGCTTGATATGTCACTAACTTCAAAAACTGCTTGGTGTTGTAGATTTTTACACTCCATGACCTACCTTTATCAAAAATTTATTTGGACATATGGTACATATTACGTATTTTTGGAAAAATGGAGTAAGAAGTGATTGTTTGGACTTATGTTGTAAATTTCTGTAGTACATAAAGTAGTTGTTCATGTTAGCGAGGTGCACTGTTCACGTTAAGCAGTGGCCAATGCTAAAATTTAGATGTTCACGTTATCCAGGAGTTCATGTTAAGCAGTGTTCACATTAGCGCGAGTGCACTGTAATATGTTAAATGGGTGTTTTTGGAATTTGGCTGAAAAGAAATCCGGATACAACATGAAACAAATCTAAAAAATAGCAGATTTTAATTTTCTGTGTTCATTTTGAAATGAAAAATAATTTCGTAAATTTTCATAAATTACTGAAAATTGGTACACGGTACTGATTTTGAATTTTTACTAATTTTTCGATATTTTGACAAATGTGACAGTTTACCTTTAGGTGCTGACATTTTTTCGTTTCAGGTTTAATAATTAGATCCGCAACGACGAGTTTTTCCAAGAATTATTATGTTTTTGTTCTTAATAATTTATTTAAAGAAATTTCCTTATTCATCAATGCCGCCGAGATCGGGGTAGAATACAAAAAAAAATTACACATTACATTTGTTTTTGAGCAAAAACAAAGTGTTCAATCATATACCCAGTACATGTAAATACCAAGGTTCTGCTTTCAGCCACACTTCCGAAAACACCCTGTATAGGCTTATTGTCTATTCTATATCAATAAAAAAAATATAAAAAAATGTAAACATTTCAAATGACGTTTTGCAAAATGTAAACCTTTCATTTAACATTTTGTGTAGACACACAACAGGTCTGTTTGTTATTCTGCACTGGTGTACACTTTTACACTTATCCTGCACTGGTGTACATTTTTTTTACAAAATGTGCTTAATGAAGCCTAAATTCTTCGATAATGTGTCAATATGAATCATACTCATTCATACTGACATACCACACAAACATTTCAAGTTGCATTCAAGCGTATTTTGCGAAAAAGTATGCATTGGTGTACACCAGTGCAGGATAACAAACAGACCTAAAAAGAACTAAGCAAAAAATCAATTCTTTTCATAAGCCTTTTTAGAAACGCAACAGAATGTTCATTGTTTTAAATTGTTTTCTACAAATTTATTGTTCCTGCTTACATTGCTTAATATGCATAAATTTAAAGAATAGTAGGTATAATGGTCAGAAGATACAGAAACCACAAATGCAATTTAAAAAAAATAATAATAATAATAATAAAAATTACTAACAAAAATTATACTATGTATGTAATATTTAACCACAATTATTTACAATTATTTCAAAATTATTAATAATGTTGAGTACAAAATATATTTATATTATGTATAATAAAATAAAGATATATAAATTTACTCACAATACTATTAAATTGCAGCCAAAGTAACAATGCTAATAAAAAGTAAAACAATTATCACCCAGTATATACAAGTTTTATCTTTACGATCGATTGTTCCAACAGTATTGGTCTCGGTCCTTATTCTAACATCAGTTCGATCAATATGTGTACCCAAATCATCGATTATATCTGAAAGTTTTAAATATAGCAATTGGCACTAACGCTAAAAGAGAAAAAATCTAAAACAAAAATACCATTTTGTAAATCAACTTCGGTAGATATTGTCTGAGCAATATTTTTCTGTCTTGATATGATATTTGATAAGTTCTCGAGACCACGCTCTTGATCTGAAATAGACAGACATAAATTGTTTAGGTATTACAAAATTAGATTTACCTTCAAGCATTTGGTGTTGTTGCATCCTCAAATCTTGCACGGACTGATGAGAGGGTCCACTACCAATTAATTCTGAATCTTGTGCATCCCATGTTGACAACCCTGAGTTTCCAAGCAGATTAGCACGATCTCTGTTAAAAGTTCTGGTATGATCATCAAATAATTTTTGCATCTGAATGCCCTTTGACTGAAGCAGCTCTAATTGTCGATTTCTTCTTTCCTTTTCATCATATGTACTAGCGAAAGTTCAGGATTATCGTCTACTAAACAAACATTTTAAAATGCCATCAGATGAAAGGATACAGTGTTCTTGCTGCTTCATTTAGCTTTTGCTTCAGTTGAGTGGTTTCATTAGTGTATTGCTTCAATCTAAGACGTATATTTGCTGACATCCTGGAAAATGCCTCCGATGATTTTGATTCTTTCTGCCTTTCTATTAATTTTTCCATAATTTCATGTTGAAGCTTTTCACATGAATCATATTCTAGTAACCTGAAAAATTATAGGTGCAGAAAAAAATAGACAGGAGACCAATTCCTTTCAATTTATATTAATTATGATGATCATGAACATTGTAATGAAGTATTAAACACATCATTAGTTTCATTTTTTGTTGGAAATGTACATGCACTTATTTTAAACCTTCTGCGACTGCATGTTCAGAAAGGATAGTTAAACAGGTGTCGCTTAGCGAATAAAAGAGTGCTTATGTTTTATATCCCCTGTAACAACAGCCTTGTATATAGTCATTTCAGTCCTGGCTCCGCCTTTTTCCAAGGTTCAGTGAAACAGTCGCTATGTATTACAACACACATATTTTTAATTCTTTCAGCACTTTTCAGAAATGAATTTATAAATTTATCTATTGTACTGCACATGTATCCATTATGTATGAGATTAAGTACCATGTGCAAAAATCTAACATCATATAATCTTAAAAATTTGTAACAAAGTATTCCTTATTAAATTAGAATTATTTTAAAATTCATAATTGAATTGAGAGATCAAAACTTTAATCTAATAATAGTAACATTTTCTTAACCTCAATAAAATCACAATCAGGCCAATTTATTAATATTTAGAATAGACATTGTAATATACTTCGATGGAAAAGTACCTACTATCAAACTATGCCTTGCAGAAAAAAGGAAAAGATATTTACCATGGATCGTCTCCGAGGTTTAAGAGAGCCATCCTTGCTTTTATTTAATATATCGTGATTAATCCTTCTCAAAAGATAAGAGGAAAAAACATTATGAACAAATCATCTGCGGCTTTACAAGTGAATAACCTGGAAATAGATTTATACATGGTGAAAAAGAAAAATACTATAGGTACTTACAACTAAAAAAAAACTCTGCTTACAGTTTTTCTCCTTAATTACAACATTATAACAAATAGGATAAAATAATAAAATTTACAAAACTATAACAAACTGACAATTTCAACACAGATTAAAAATACGCAGATACGACACCGGGTGGCGCTAATTTCGCAACGTTGTTCAGGCAAGTTGTTTATGGGCGAAAACGACATCGTTAAATAACGACAACCTTTAACTAACATATTTTGACCAATCTATGGGCCAGTTGTACAAAGTAGGTTTAAACTGACGCTCAACTGAACCAGGTTCAAAGTAAACAAATTCGCATAGGATCTTAATGACACATGGCAATTAATGCATTCATAAATAAAATTTGATGCGATTTTGTTCACTTTGAACCTGGTTCAGTTGAGCGTCGGTTTAAACCTACTTTGTACAATTGGCCCTATACTAGATACAAACAACGCATTTCTATACACTGATTGGTCAAAATATGTCACTGAACGCTAGTCGTTATTTAACGATGTCGTTATGAGGAGCAAGGCAAGGGAAGTTCGTATAAAACGTCACGAATGTTGCCCCTCCAAACAAACGACTCAACGACTGGCAGTGCAGGTTCGTTACGGGCAAATGTATCAAACTAATGCCGCCTCAGCGGCAGCATAAACACAAGATTATTTTAAACAGATGAGCGAGATACAAAATAGATTAAAAATCGTGAGTGAGAAAGATGAGATCATACGCTCCAGATACATCCGACGTAGAATATTCGAACGCAGCAAGTGAAATTGAAGTGTCAGTCAGAATGTGATCGACATTATACAGACCACTCATAATGTCACATTCTAAACACGACAACGACATGACTTAAATTTAAGGTCTCCTTAAAATGTTGGCCGTAAGTTAAATTATAATCTATTCACTCTTTTTCCTCGTCCCAGTAGGCGAGTTAGGGTGACATTTTTGTTGGTATCACAATGAAACATAGGCGTCAGATGAGACGGTTATGTTTATTTTTAACTTCATGGTTATAATTATAATTGTAATGGAATTGTCATTAATATTTTTCATGTCAGATTCTGGCATCTATCAAAATTCAGGCCAGCAACTTAACGAAACGAGAACACGGCCTACTGAGACGAGGATAAAGAGTGAATAGATAATATATGTACTTATAATTTTGTCTTTACCCGTAAGTATATAATAATTAATTGTAGATTGAAATAAAGTGCTTCATAACTTTGTTTAAAATGTAATTCAGCGGCCAATTTCGATTTTTGTAATTTTCCTCAGACAGGCAGTACTTTATTTCAATCTGAAATTATTTATTTGAAAATTTTTAAAAACAGATGTTTAATTATTAGAAGCCGGATTTTAGGTGAAATGCCTTTAATTAGTTCTTAAAGGTTTTAAATATTTCTCTTTTTCGACTCTTTCGAGTCATTTGACTCTATTTCTAATGAATGTAATAGCGTTTTCGATTCACCTGCACCGGTTGCACTCAGTGTATTTGCATCTTCTTTTAACCTCATGTAATAACAGGAGATGAAGAGACTCTGAGTGCGCACTAGTGTGGTCAATCGAAAACACTATAAGAGATATCTTTAAAAAGTCTTTAAAATGTTGTAACTAGGACGAGAAGACCACCAAAGAATGGACAGTTGAAAATCAGTCGAGCGAAACATAAACATAAGAATGACTCATTTGCAATTATGTAACGAATGACTCACCCGCGTTGCACATTTGCACACGGCACACGAATGAATCATACGCCTTGACATTTGCATTCGGATATACAGGTGCAGGGAGCATTATTCTGACGCTCCGCTTTTCGGATTTTAGATTTCTACAGGTCCCTATTACTATGTCACAACAGATTCACAGGACCGCAGGAACTGCTAAAAGAGCAAACCTAACCACAGTCGCCGTGTCATCGTGTTCAAGTTGCTTAAGCTACTGAATTAGTAGGAAATGAATTTTTAGTTCTTTCCGAAGAGCAATTTTTGATAAACATTTTTAGCAAATACAGCAACTTACTGGACTGTTTCGGTTATAAAAATTTGTTTCTAGTAATCAATAAATCTACAGTGTCTTACACGAACTAATTTACCATTCATTTGTGACCATATTTGTGACAGAAGTGACAGAATTGTCAAAATTTTAGGTTAGGGAAGCGCCAATAACTAGCGCATAGCGTACACTTCAACTGCATCTTTGCCGCCAGCTATAAGTTGTTATTTATTTAGCAGACTTATGGCAGATTTCACAAACGTTACTTAAATTTAAAAAGCCGTTAAAAGTAAACGTTGCCATGGTTACATGTGTTGAAGGTATAGGAATGATTATTCTTAATCGATGATTAAAGTTAAGTGACGTTTGTGAAATCCAGCGTATGGCTTTTAACAAAGGAAAGTATATGTCTATATTTAATTTGTTTCCATTTACTTTTTGTTTAATAACAAATTATACAAACTTCGGTCTTTTAAGAGATGTAAATTTATGTTATGATCCGTTTTCACGCTCAAACAGTTTACGCAAATGTGCTTGTGCACACAAATTTGCACAAGGAAGTCGTTGCATGAAAACCTAAATTTTTTGCTTGCACAAGCTAAAATGTTTGGCAAACTGTATGCATTTGCGCAAGCAAGTTTATGTGCGCAAGTGCTTGCACAAATCCATTAGCGTAAATTGCTTGAGCGTGAAAACGGACCATAATGTTCGTGGCTATTTTCGGACGTGACGCTAATGGCACGTTAGAGTTTCCAAGGTCATATGGTCTGTTCCGTTTGACGGAATTTCAAATTTTGAACCGTTCAAATCATGCGCACTATGAAATTTATATCTTATATACAATTTTGTGCACTGCTCTTGCTGAGTTCTGATTTTTGAACGGTCCAGAACTTGAAATCTTGACGAATGGAACAGGCCTAATAAGAAATAGCGTTTTTTATTGGGTTGAACTATATGCACTCGGAGTATTTTCATCTTGTTTCAGCCTCATGTAATAAAACGAGATGAAGATATTCTGAATGCACACTCCAAAATCACACCCAATCGAAAACGCTCAAAGATACCGACGCTGGGTGTCTATTCTGATTTAATTACTTTGAGTAATTTTACTGACAGTGTTGTAATTCTTTTTTAAATTACTAACTTTCCACTTTTTGCCTATGGTAGGAATCGTTAGGGTATTTTCTTAATACCTTTTCATTAAGTAATAAGTATGAGGACGAAATAAATGCTGTAATTTATTGAAATAAATCTACATTTACATTTAAAGGAAATGGAATCTTGATGTTGGCAACATTGCACCTGTGTGAATGTTTTGTGTCGTATTTCACAATGATTTCACACATCATCACTGCCTTGAACTCTTTCGATATTGACATGATTAGAGAGCATGCGCGAATGGAGTCGAAGTTGTTGTAGTGTATGGTAACGTCGTGCGATATTTGTGATAGAAAAAATGCCCTTTTCGGGGTGCAAATAAACCATGTTTGTTTTTAATTGTTAATCGTAACCAGTTTGTGATACTGTCGTACAATAAAGTGAGGTGATTTTAGCAAACTACTAACGGGATAACGTTAAAAAACTAGATGCACAGGTGAGTGGAACATATGTCATTTTTTTATTCAGCGAATACTTTTGAAGTATTTTTAAAGGTCGTCCAATTCCATATTTAATACGCTCATTAAGGTCAACACATAACACGGGCATACTGTTTTTAACAAATTGATCTATTTTCATATCTGCGGACCTTTAAATTGAGCACACGGTACTTTCATATTTAAGTACTTTTCTTGTTTGTATCGCACGTTTAATTTGTTTTTCAAAATAAATCGCAATAAGAAATTCAAAAACATTCAGATATTCAAAAATATGACAGAAATTGAAGTTGCAGTGTGTACTTAATACGTGGGTTCGATCATCTGCGTAAATAAAATTAAAAATGTCAATAAAAATTGTTTACTTTCTAAATATTTATTAAGCGTTAAATCGGTTTGTGCAAAAAACCTATTAAACGCGAAGTGTTTAGTGGATAACATTGAATTGTTTTATATTTTTGAATATGTTTACTGTTATCGCTTACAGTGTTTAATTTGTTTAAACAAGAGTCATTATAATTTACTGTGAATTGTTTGGTAAAAACCAGTCGTATGAGTAAGGATTGTTAAGACAACAAACGTCATTAACTTTGTTAATTTTTTCTTTTAGTTATGTTAATATTATTTTAGATGAATAATACCTAGGCAATGCCAAAAATCTGAAAAATTTCTCACTAGCACAATTTCATTTTACAAGAATTATACAATACAGATACAACATTGCCATCATTTTTTAGTTAAATATTGTAAAAATTAATTGTGATATACCTAGAGATGTCGAGATGAAACCCAATATCTCTTACATACAGGGTGAGTCCCCAAAAATGCACCTCCATTTTGAGATGAATCTGATGCGAAAGATGGTGCAGCTTTTCTCTTTATACAAAGTGATCAAGAATAACTGTTTGAGTTGGCAGTACAATTAAACGCATTTTTTATTCGACTATTTGCAACACTGCAACCGGATATATGTTTTATTGGTTTATTTGACATAACCTGAACATCGACAAGATTATTATGTGAATAGAAACTAGCGTTTTAATTTGAATTTGAAATGCCAAATGATGCTTGTAGAGTGAAGGCTGTCAGCCCAGTATAAGTAATTATCCAGTAGCGGCCATACTGTTTGATACCCTTATGGAAATGTAATGTACCTAATTTGCAAATCGGTAGGTATCAAACAAAATGGCAAATGTGACAGTTATGCTATTGTATAGATTCTGATACTGTGGCTGTCAGTGTCAAGCCGTTAACAATCGGAAGTTACTCCAGTTGTACCATTTAAAAATAACATTCAGCATTGTCAACTCAAACAGTGATTCTTAACCATTTTGTATAACGTATGATTAAATTAAATGATTGAAAATAAAGTTTCTGTTTGATTTATTGATCCATTATATTTTTTTAACTACAAATAAAGTAAAGAAAAACTGTCTAACTTTTTTAAAGAAATAATTATTAGCCGTGCCATAAAACGTCACCCCCCTATTCTGTAACTCATAACGACATCGTTAAATAACAAAAATCGTTAAGGCCCGGTATTATAAAAGTCAGTTAACTTTAACTCCCAGTTTATTGTTATAATAACAACTGTGTCCACAATTGTTACCATGGGAATAAACCGATAATTAAAGCTAATTTGCCTTTATCATACCGGCCCCATATTTTGGCATATTTTGACCAACCAGTACTCAGATGCAACGTATTTCTCTGTACTGATTGGTCAAAATATGCCACTTAACGATTTTCGTTATTTAACGATGTCGTTATAAGTTACAGAATAGGGGGGATAGTCTCCCAACAACATTTTCGACATTTTGGAATTACTTACACATTTTGCTGTTGCTTTGACATTTTGAATTTAAAATTTAAGTATTTACTTTAAATTTGTATCACTCATAAACTACTAATCATTAAACATTTGTTATGAATCGATGATATCGTGGATGATACTTATTTAAATTGAAAACTTCGAATGTATTTTTGCACACACGTATTATTTTTAATTTCTAAGTTAGAAGTTTTGTTTACCTCAACAAATTTCGTTTGTTCTAAGCTCTTAAGGTGGCTGCACACGTAACTGCATGCATGCTTGTCAAGCATGATCAATCTTTTTGTACAAGCACGCTTGAGCGTTTGTAGGATAATTTTGCAAAAGCTAATCAGAATGCTTGTGCAAAAAGATTGATCATGCATGCTTGTCAAGCATGCAGTTACGTGTGTAGCCACCTTAAGACATGAGATATTTTTTTACGGCTGTCCAAGATTAGATTGGAAACAAAAGTGTCTTTTGTGTTTCCATTACATATTAACAGGTGATCTAGAAATTTTGTCCAGAATCTAACTCAAACCATTAAGTGTGATACATCATTGTGATCAGAAAAAGAAGCTTCATTCAACAGAGTAAAAACCAAGGTAGTGTCCATAACAAAATAAAAAGTTGAATGTTGTTTGTTCGTAGTTTTTCACGATTTGCCAATTTAACTAATTTCGTCTCTTAATATAACAGAGATCCCTACAATTAGGCACGAAAAACAGAAACCCCCCGTATGTTTGATTTTCACGAGCTTGGTATAACCTTTATTTTGCCGTAATGTAAATAACGATGTGTTTTTATAGATACATTTTTCTTGTGGACTCGTAGCCACCTATCGGAATAATCGGTCAATTTATTTGAAAGGTTTGCTACTAACTAATGGTTTTCCCTAAACAATATACTTGTTCCTTAACGATTTTTCTAATTAATTTTAGGAAATTCGGAAAATTATAAATATGGTTTCAGTTTTGAGATTAAAATTAAATTCCTTATGTCAAATTATAATAACCATTTATCTCTTTTAGTGTGCCCGTATTGTACAGTTACGAGCAATAATTTTGTTCGTCATTGTTGTCAAGGATTTGTACCTGACCTGTGTTTTATTAAAAATAAGGAGGTTAATGTCTTAAATAATAATTTAATTTATTTTCGACACCTTTTTGGATATTTATCCGAAATATTTTAATTTCTGGAATTCAAACTGACGTTTTGATTGACAGTGACCACAAAAATTTACTACTCTACCATGTCTTCAAAAAGCTGAGACAATCAGTAGGTATATTTACATAAAACTGATAATGATTGCTCATCCAACGTGATATTCTTTTGGAAGTTTCATCTTATCTTCAGTTGTATACTTTAAAAAAATATTCGAAAATGTGACTTTTAATTGAAATATGTATATCCTCTTACTATGTTTTGCACAAGGAATCTTTATATTGATTTTTACTTATCTTTGGATATTTTGTACTTACTAGTTTCATATACAAATTTAATAAATATTTTCTCTTCTTGCTTGTAATTTTTTTCCAGTGTTACTGCTATGTAAAGTTTATGAATATTTGAATAAGTTTTTAGTGTTATTTCAGAAAAACAAGACATGTCGTAAAATAACATGAAATTTGTAGACAGTTCTCCATGTCATTTATGAAATCCCTCGAGGAAGATTTTTTCCGTTAATAGTGTTATATTTTTTTTAAATGTTGTCTGAATAATCTGGAACAATTATCCAACAATCGTAAAAGTCGTGGCCTTTATATTTTCATTCTATATGAATCGAAATTTCAGTAACGAATAGTATGAATTTCTTTTAATAATAGAAGAATTTTTTTTCTCTTTTTTTAAATCTTTGAAACGCTATGTTTGGCTGTTTTTTTTAACTGTAGAAAAAATCGTTTCTCATAACTAATAACTTGACTAAAAAAGAATAAGACTTAAAATATGTATTTAAATTTATTATATCATTGGAATACCTTTAGAGAAAGTCCTCATTTACGAAATTCTGTAATTTATACTTAAGATTTGTTCACGCATATCACTTAACTGAAACAAACAAGTCCATGAGAAATAATTTCCCAGAAGTTATATAAAATAAATGTACTCACAAAATCTTATTTAGGTATAACGTTTTTGACTGGTTGCTCTGGATCACTCGCAGACTATTCTCATCTTGTTTTAACCTCAACTAATTTTAGAAGATGAGATTCTCAGACTGCTCTTGTGCAGTGAATCGAAAACGCTATAAGTTTATTCATGTTATTTCTGTATCGATCGATTTACAAGGATTAATTAAATCAATATTGAACAGGAGAAATTTGTGCAAAAAACGTATTACCAGAATTTTAAGCTTAAGTTGTTTTTCTATGGCCCAGTTGTACAATTTCAGTTTAACTTTAAGCCAAAGTTTAAACCCTTAACAACAATTGTTGAAATAATCGTTGTTATGGGTTTAAGCTTCAGCTTAAATTTAAACTGGAATTGTACAACTGGGCCTAGATGTCTTTGTTTTTGGAAGCGTTATGTTCACGGGACCTTTATTTTTCCTACCAGATTATGTGGTATTTAATACATTTGGGATGCTCAACTTTAACGAAGAAACATTTTTTTTACGCTTCTCAGTACTCTAATTCAGAAGTAAAAATTTTGCTTCGTTAAACGAAATTAAACATGTTTTTTATGAGAGTAGAAAATTTCGTCGTAGTTCGTTTACCTCATTGAAATGTAGTATAAATTTTATTGGAGTGTTGATTAAATTGTTACATCCTTTGATGGTTAAAACATCCTTTTTATTATTCGAAATGACATCATTAAATCGACTGAATAGTCTTTTAACTAAACTAGCAAACAATTTTGTGTGATGATCTTCTGGGTCGTAAGTTATAACTTGTCGAGTATTTGACTTTGTTTGAGTATTTGAATTTTGTTAGATGCATCATTTAACTATTAGTGATTAGAAGTGCATAACGCATGACTATTTTTCTTAATTATTTGAAATTGAACTTTCGTTAGAATACAATAATTTGTTTCTTTAGATTTAGACTAAAAAAATATGAAACTGAAATATGTAAGTGTATTTAATGTATTTGATTATTCAATTGTTTTTTAATGCTTTCATAATAAAAAAAGCAAATATAAAATAAATACAATACGATTCATTGTCTCGAGAACCAAAAAACTTTAAATTAATAAAACCTTATATTATTTTCAATCTCTCATTATGAGCTATATGAACGTACAGTAATATACAGGCTGAATGACAATTATACCGACAAAAAGAACGCATAAGAGAATTGATGTCACAAATTACGGGAAATATGTTTAAAAAATTCACGAAGGGCGCGGGCGTTGACTTAAAAACGAGTTGTAAAATTCCACGAAAAAGTCAAGTTCAGGCAGGCAGGCCGCATGCTGTATCATAAAACTATAAAAAAAAACTTGGTTTCAATTTGTCAGTATAATTAGCAGTCACCCTGTATACAAGTTTATAGTTTATGGTTTAGTATAAAAGTTTTTTAAGTAACACTCTATATAAGTATGTTTAAGTAATTTTAGATTTTGCATCTAATCGATATTTATATACATTAATTAGTATGCAGATTTAAAAAAAAAAAACTCCAATAGTAAAGCCACAATCTTCTGCCCACACACTGTAGTCCCACTCTGTTTACAGGGTGTATTACAACACTGGCAAATATTCTGACCGTTAGTTACCTAATTAATTACATACTTATAATTTACGTTTTATTGAAGCAAGTTCCGTGTATTTTATAATTTGGGAAGATGTCGCGAGTGCTTAAATTAGTAAACTTGTAATCGTATGGTATACATATTTACCAAAAGTTCTAATACACCCTGTATATTTTAGAATGAACATGTGGTTTATATTAGTTGTTGTATAATTATTATATTTATTGGAGATTACAGAGTTTAATGAAAGAAGACCAGGAAAGAAGAACTTACATATTATTTCATAAAAGTCTCGATTTAATTTCTTTGAATTTTTTAGATTCGATGCTGCTTTAAGGATTTGGTAAATTTTGATGTGAATTGATATGACAGAGGACATATCGAATATCTTTTTTAATAAAATTAAAATATTTTACTTTTTTTTTAGAACATCCGGTATATTAATTTTCTATTTTAAATTAACTATGTGGGTACTTATGCATTAGATATTGCTAGACAAAATAAAAATGTAAAGAAAAGTACTATTCATCTGATTCAGCACAGTTTAAAAACGGTAACACTAGAAATGATAAACACAATTCCGTTGTTGTATGCATAATACATACATAACTGTAAATATATTTTCTGCAAAAAATGACTTGCTAATTTATGTTCATATTTTTGTGAAAAAGTGATAAGATTAGATTAAATTCCTATTGTAAAAGAAACATCATTTACAATTCAATGTAATAATTATAGAAGAAAACGACGACATATATTTTTTCAACCCTTTGATATTAATCAATTTTTATCTGGTATTTAATTCGCATAATATCTTATTGATGTCTAATCATCGAAGCTGTCTTATATATTTTATTTCTTACAGAATTACATGTAATAGTAGTTAACAGTAAACCCTAGCCGAGTAAAAAAGATTTTTCCTTTAGACAACATCAAAATAGACCATATGGGATAGTAAAAATTGCTTTGGCTTTCTAATTGATAAGAAGTGAAGTTATAAGAAAATAATTTGTAGAACTGAGAAATTTGATACAACATATTCAAACTGGGGAAGGTAAATTTGATCCATAAAAAGTGCTTATATTGAAATTCTAAGAAAAGATATGAATTTGCATCAATTATATGCACGCTTTTGACATATCCCACCTACCTAAAGAAATATTAATTTTTTTTACAATGCTGAGTTTTACGTTTAAGCATATACATATATTTAATTGATAGTTTACAATGTAATTATAACGAACATTATACAGTGTGATTCTAAATAGCTCACATCTTTCAGCAACCTTTGAACCGATTGGGATAGAGACAACAACTTGGCGACTGGATGTCACATTAATATTTTTGAATTGCACATAGAGCTAAATGTTATTCATTTCAAATGCGAATCGAATCCAAAAGATAACAGTTATGGTCCACTTGAAACTTACGGAATTTTTGTATGCCAAGTAGTTGAGGAGAGGAGACAGTTTAGAATTGCACGACATATACATATTTTTTATTGTAAACAAAACCGATTGTTTTTTTTCTTGCAGTATGTCGTCGACGCCAAGCAGTATAGCTTTAACAGCTGCAAGCTTAGCTCTAAATACCACAATTGCTGTTACAACCGAGAGTCCTTCAGTACAATCTGCCCCCTCAGAACCTATATTTCTACAGACAAAATTGGCGCAAGGAATCGCTGGAACTTTTGTTTGGGCAGCACTGTTTGTTACTTGCCAACAGGTAAGCACTATTCAATTTGTTTACACACACCTTAAATTATTAATTACCAAATTTTCGTAACTTAATACGCAATAGTATCCGCTCCTAATTTTAGTGAAAACAACTTTAACAGTTCTTTTCCTGGAAACGAAACGTTTGGTGGCGAATGTAAATCTGCTACTATGATTTAAATGTGCCTAGAAACATTAAAGCGTTGAGCTAATGTTATTATTTGTTTCCATTTTAATCTTCTGTTATTAACAAACAAAGTGTTCATAATTTTGTAACGAGTGTCCAAAAAGTTTTTTTTTTTTTACTGATGGGTGTCTCACGTTTTTAATTTTGTGTTTACTAATGAAAACGATTTGGTAGAAAGAAACAACATTTATTTTTACTAAGAGTTGCTTCTAGAGAAAAATATTCTATGTAGATTTTGACATGCAAAAACATATTTGGAAATGATTTAAAATGACAGACTTGTTTTTACATCTGAGACCAAAAGACTTTTCGGTTACTCGTTTCTAGTATTGATAGGACTTGCTTTATAACAAATTTAATACGTTTTACGCCTGAAAAGTAAATCAACGAAAATCAGGTGTTATTGAAAATCCTGAATGATTGTTGAGGAATTACGTTTGTAATAGATTGTATTCTAGACATCCATTTATCTAATCTGCGGTGATTCACATTTATCGTTCGAGTTAAAATATTTTGCATATGGAGATATACTTTGAATTTCTAAGATTTCGTAGATTTTTTAAATATTAGTCACGAGCTCACGAATCAGGTATCTAAAAAGTAAATCATACATTTGCTTCTGTATCTTGTTGTTTTAAAAGCTTAATAAAACAATCAGGAAATTGACGTTAAAATATGCAAACCTTTATTGATCCATTTATTAAACTCAGATAAGAATAGAATTAAATTAATTATTTAGCTGTAAATTTAAATTCGTTATGCTACGGTGAATAAAAGAAAGACATTTTTTATTAAAAACAATTTTGATACGACGTAGATGTATATATTTTTTATAGGTATGCTAATATTTGCATATTGTGTCAGATAAGGGGTACACAGTACTTCACTGCAACATTGATTGATGGATAATTCATGTTAGTCTTGTTTTAGATTTATCACCACTTAAGATGGTATACCAATCCAGCAGAGCAGAGGTGGATAGTGCGAATTTTATTTATTGTTCCTATATACGGAACGTATTCCTGGGTTAGCTTGTTGTTTTTTAACTCTGAAAGTTATTACGTGTACTTTTTCACGGTACGAGATTGTTATGAAGGTAAATTATCATTCAAATATTTCTCTTCGCACAAAAATTTAATTTAATTTTCTTATATACAGGGTCTTTATTTGTACTTGTATCTCACGTGATTTATGTCACCAACTACCAAATTGTTGACCAAAATAAATTATTATATCCTTGAACACAGTGCACAGTGTGTATTGATTTGTGAATAAGTTTTGTTATTGTATCTTTTTAGAGATTTAACTGCATAAAATTCTTTTTAAAATCATAAAAATTGAACTAATAACAAGTAGAAGTATACATACGAATACAACAATCAAAGTACAATTACAAAACATTCAACTAGCAGTTTGTATTGGACAGTAATGTCATCACAACAAAATGTAAGTGCATGGTCTTATTCATTCTGAACACCATAAGAAGCAGGCGGCCAAACAAACATACATAGACAAGAACTTTAACTTTTTGTTGGGGAGACATGACTTTTAATTCTGAGTGTACCTAACCATGAATCACGTGGAATACAATTACATCTGAAGATTTTTCTTATGCATGTTTTTTATACATAATATTTTTGTTTTAGCATTTGTGATATATAACTTTTTATCTCTATGCTATGAATACTTGGGTGGCGAGGGAAATATTATGTCAGAAATTCGGGGAAAACCAATCAAGTCAAATTGCCTTTACGGAACATGCTGTCTCTCAGGCAAGACGTATACGATTGGATTTTTGCGCTTCTGCAAGCAGGCCACTCTACAGTTCTGCATTGTAAAGCCCATCATGGCTTTCGTAACAATTTTCCTGCAGGCATTCGGCCATTTTCGCGATGGCGATTGGAGGTAAAAATTAACTTAAACGTGTACTTTTAAAGGAAAATTATATTTTTTGTATTTTCAGTCCTGACGGTGGTTACCTTTACATCACTATTATATACAACATCTCAATTTCTCTCGCTCTTTATGGTCTGTTTCTATTTTATTTCGCCACCAGAGATCTGCTCACAAGATTTGAACCCGTATTAAAATTCTGTACAGTTAAATCCGTCATTTTCTTGTCGTTCTGGCAAGGTAAGTAAGAGATATCAGCTAAATAACTGTGTATGTCAATTTAGTTGTGTGCTTGCAGGCGTTCTCCTAGCTGTTCTGGAAAAAGCAGAGGTGATATCTCCAATTATTGACAGTAACGGAACTCGTACATCTGCTGGTACAGTTTCCGCTGGATATCAAAATTTCTTAATATGTATAGAAATGTTTTGTGCTGCTATCGCTCTCAGGTATGCCTTTCCTCACCGAGTCTATGCGCAAGGTTGTATAACAGATTCCCGAGGAAGGTCTGTCACCATGCAGAGTATTTCCAGTAGCCTAAAGGTAAAGCTATTGAGTCATTCAGAATCGAGTGGAATGTAATTTGTGCAAATTTAGGAAACTATGAACCCCAGAGATATCATGACGGATGCTATTCATAATTTCCATCCACAGTATCAGCAGTACACACAATACAGCTCAGGTAATATACATACATTATTATTTATTTATTTTTGTTATGTGAAAATTTGAAAGTAAAGTAATTTATAGCAAGTAATTTTTTTTATTTTAATGAATGAAATTTTGTGGTTACAGTTTGCCAAAATATTGCACATTAGGAAGTTTATGCGATTTTCCGCTTTTCCGAACATTAAATTTCAACTGGAATGCCTTGAGCATTCTTCCAAAATAAAAATGAAAAAATCGAAAGTCAAAAGATGCCTTAGTGAAAGATTTAAATATATCATTAAAATTAAGATCTCTGGGATTATTGAGTACGGTTTAATTCTATTCAATACTATAGCTTTGCCTTTTGGAGCCTTTAAGGCACTGATCATGAGTTAATTCAGGAAAAACTAGATGCACATGTGCTCCCAAAAATTTTATCTTTGCAGCACCCTGTAACCTTCAAATTTCAGTATGATTACTTAAAACGGTAATTGCACTATGTCATGGAGGGCATACTTCAATAACCTTTTTAAAAAGCATATTCTAAATAAAAAAAAAAAACAAATTAAAAAGTCTGCATCTAAAAGTATCTAAAAGTATTATTTTATACATAAAGAATTTGCAATATTCTTACACTTCAAAGTAATAATAAGTATGAGTGCATTACATGTATTAAGGAAAAAATACAGGGTTATTCACGTAAACGTTTTTAAAAATTTTCAAGGAAGAAGTTTAGATAGAAATTCGAAATTTACTGAACAGAAGTATATATTTAAATAAAATAAAATTGGTTCCATTTGAAAAAAAAGGACACTTCGGCGATAAAAATATCTTTATATGGATGAGTATATTTTAAGGTGCAAGCAGATTATGCTTATGTAATTTTTAAGAACCTTAAAACCTCAACAGCTATAATTACAGCTCTTACAAACAAAACAGCCGTAGTATTTTTGTTTTAGATTAAATTGCAGAACACAAAATATCTTAAAAATTTTACAATTCGGAGATAGGGAAATATATTGCAATTAAGTGTAGAATTCAAAAACGTAACAAAAAATATGGTATTCCATTAAAAACAAGTGGTTCGGTAGCGACTTCCGGTATAACCGGAAGTCGTTGAAAGCCAATTTTATTTTAAACGATTCTGTTTGAAATACCTTCGCTCCGTAAATTTCCAACTTCTTCCTCGGGAATTTCTAACGAACGGTTTACGTGAATAATCCTGTATAAAGAAGGAAGGAGTTTATTAAATCTTAAGAGTTACTATTTTTTGTATTAGATCTTTTTTGAATTAGATGTACATAAATGTAAAATAGTTGATTTGGTTGGAAGGTGTTTTCACTCAATAAACTGAAATACACTGGCTTGAAAAGACTTCCTTCCCTTTCTTCTTTATTTATGAATGTTTTTCTATTATGTGATCAAAGTTAGCATCTGAAATATTATCAGTTTTTCATTCTGCAATAACTATTTACTCTGTATAAGGATATCAGTAATAATTTCTACACAACGCCATGCGGACAACAAAAAATCAGTGCAGAACGGCACATTCGTAATTGCTGATCACGGTGTATTAATTTGCACACTGTTAAATTAACAAAGTAACAAAATAAAGTCATTCTTTTGTAAATAAAGATAAGAAAGGGGGAATCTCTTGCTTTCTGTATTAAATGTAGTAGTATTAGTTTGATTGATCATTGCACGGTTGGGTTCTTTAATTTTCAGTTGTATATATTATTTTCATATTTTCTGATGCATGTATTTGGATGCATTTTGCAGAGGTCGTCTCAAATATGCCATACGAGAAGCTGTGATGTTTACTAGGGCTATTTAGCATGCTTTTGCATGCCACTTAGCGGTGCTAGTTGCTATGCAGAACTGCCACTGTCATACACCACACCGCACTAGTTCTCATATGAAGAAATTTCCTTCAAATTTGGTCTCATTAAATTCCGTACCCTCACATGTCACGGACGAGTACTTAAATAACCGCAGTCTTTCTTTAACGAAATTATTGACTTTCTTACGTCGCACATGAAACAAAAGGAACAAACTTTCTAGCTTTACGATTACTTTACTTAATTAGGTTAGAGTAAGAGCTTGTATTGTTCTTATATAATTTTAAACTTTGTACATGTATGAATTAAAATGAGTGTAAGATTCTGTACATAAGGGATAGTTTATTTTAATAACTGACAAACAGTTCACCGTCTTTGTGTAGTAATTTATGTAAAATGTATGTACCTTTTTTATTTAATAAATTTTTTAATTAATTTCATTTTTTGTAGTGTACTTACTGGGTATAAACGAATCAGGCTCACCACTTATTTTCATCGTTCACAAAATAATTAATATCATTTCATTTATAATCATTTCATTTCAGATTACTAAACAGAATTAGTAATTAATTCCATATTTATGAAATCAGTCCAATTAATAATAATTCCCACTCGTTGCTGTTTAGGTTGCTTTATATATATACTATTGTTTAGACATTGCATGGGCATAATTTAGGTTTGTCCTGCATGTGTAGTAAATGTAGCATGTTAAGCAGAGTCTGGCTTCGTTTACACTCAATTTAATTTTATGTACTTTGGATCAAACTGATTTTAAATCCGTTATATACCTGTACGTTTCAATTCCATTTGGAAATCTAGGTGCATATCTCGTGTGCACTTAAATCGCATGAACTTGCTACTATCACGCCCACTGATCTCATTGCAATAAGTGGCTGTGTTTAGCAAGTGGTGGAGTAGCGGAGTAGATACGTATTTCGGCAGGTACACTGCCATCTTCAATACAACCACACACACTAACAAGTTAAAAGCACTTCATGAAATCTTTGGTTGGTATAAAACCACCAAATTTCCAGGGGAAATGCGTTTAACTTTCTTTAATATCTATTTATACTATAGTAGTCATGCTTCAGGGGCTTTCTTTTATCTCACACCCGGTGTATCCATTATAGATGGCACTCTCTAACAAGTTTTTCGTACCGCATTTTTTTCGTTTATTGCTGGAAGTAAATGAATTGTTTATTTTTATTTATAACAGATATCAAGTACTACAATGCGAAGTGTAAAAGGTACCCTGTAAAATCTGGTAATTTTTTTTCTTTTTTGTTATTGTGATGATCACTCATATGTTCATTTATTTCTACAGTCAATAAACGTCTTAAATTCGATTAGTTTATTATGAATAAAGACATTATGTTATTTGGATAATAATTCGAAGCTGTAGAAGAATTTTTATTCTGCGTGTGAAGTAGATAAATTGGATCCTCGTAATTTAACTCCAAGAATTTCATTGCTTTTAAAACCTAGTTAATTTTTGTGTTTTTTCTTAAGAATGATGAGGTCCGTTTTATCCGTATGTTTTTTTTATGTTGATTGATTTCATTTTTATTTTCTATCCTACAGTGTAATAAATTATTGTTTATATATTTTTTTATATATAAATGTTTGTAAATTGAAAAAGGACTCGAAATGTGTCGTGAAAAAGGATTCGAAATGTGTCGTGAAAAAAATTAAACACAAGGACAAAACAATAACAAAAACTAACTGAAATACATTATTATTATTTTTTACCATAAGGTAATAATTTGACACCAAAAGTTGTAGACTTTCGTGACATTCATAAAAACAAATTTGACACAGTTCTTGCTTCCTCCAGATTATATATTTAATTGAATACTCAATACTGGACATACACAAACAATCATAAAAGAATATAAATAATACATTCTATAATTTTGTTTCTTTCATGTTAATTATTCATTATACATACAGGATGATTCTTGAAGAGACCGACAAAGAAAAAATGATGAAAGAATGGTGAATCACAGAACATGGGAAACATTTTATGTATTTTAGTTTTCCAGAAATAATGAAAAATTATCCCCAAAATGACGATACGTCCGTGGTTAAGAAAGAGCAGCAGATGAACGAAATAAATACAGTCTTAAAGGTGATTTATACTTTTATGATTGTTACGGTGCGGCGTCAGGCGTGAACTTGATCTTTAATTGACGTAATCAGCTGAAATACCAACTCCAAATTATTTACAGTGTAGTCTCTGTAACGTGAACGGCCCGTAACGTGAACACCTGATTTGGGTACTCTGCATGTTCTAAAACGTGAACAACATTGGTGTTTAATATTCTAAAACGTGAACACTGGTATAAATTTAGACTCTTTATCAAGTTTCAATTTGTCAGTAAATCAGTTCTGAGTGCCTGCTTAAACTCCGCAATTATAACACATAGTTTTAGTTATTCCTATAATTATGATGTCTAATAAGAAGCCAGATTATTTAACTTTAGAGAGAAAAGCCCAGCTTTTATCAGATGCGAATAAAGGATTGGGGATAACTGTTATATTGGATTTTTTATAAAATAAAATAAATACAGTCGCACCTCCATAACTCGAACCTCCACAACTCGAAACTCTCTGTAAGTCGAAATTTACTGATGTCCCTGCACATTGTGTATAATTGAAATCTCTTTCTTTAACTCGAAATTTCTATAACTCGAAGTAATTTACCGGTCCCTTGAGATTCGAGTTATGGAGGTTCCACTGTATGTACCTACATAGGTACCAAGTGAGCATTTTCAATCCGGAACATAGGAGATTAGCATAACTTTCCTAAATAATGACATTTTTAATTAAAATCATATTAAAAACATCAAGAAATATTAATTTAAATTAAAACATTTAATGAATGAATGAATTAATTAATTTAAAGTATTGATTTGTCTATTGTTCCTAAGATATAAAAATATTTTAAATTAATACTCGAATTTATTTGTTGATGCTTATAATATAAGTATAATATATGTAGTTTTTATGAAAATTAGTTTGTTTAAATATTTTGTAAGCTACAAGTTTCTGTTATATTTTTTAAAAATTAAGATTGTTACATAAATATTCCTGGTTTTTACAACACATACTCTAAATATGTATTATAAAACTATACACGTGTATTATAATACAAATATGTAATTAGCATTCCAAAACGTGAACTTTTCGAAAACGTGAACACCACTGTCCTAAATTAGTTCACGTGAACACCACTGTCCTAAATTAGTTCACGTTTTCGCGACTACACTGTATTTGACAAATGCATGCAAATCAAATTATTATTATTAAATTATTCCCTACAAATTAAACAAATAAATCACTACAACACGAAAACAATTCAAATTTCGTATGTTCAGAATTCCTAGTGTTTTTCTTTAAATTTAATTTAAGATGTATTGTAAATAAAGTTTATTTCTACGAGAAACGTGTCCATCATAAACATTTCGGCATCTTTTTATGGCCCGTTGCTGTATGACATTTTTCCCACGTTGTGGAAATATCTTCTTTCGTCAGTATTTTTTATCGGTCTATTCAAGAATCACCCTGTATATTGTCTTAAAAAAACAATTAGATGAAGTAACATTCATTGTTTTGTATACAGGCTGTTTTTTAACTGCATACAAAAAATGAAACCAGTGAAAGTTGACATTAAATGTTACGGTATAAATCGAAACAAGGGGCATAGCGTAGCTTAAATATTATATTATAAACATAAATAAATACAAACATAATTGTACAAAGTTCAACTTACCCTAACAGCACACTTTAACAGAATAGAGCCTACATCATGCTCTGATAGCAACTAGTTTATGATCTTAATTGAATGTCTCTGGTTTGGGGTTTTTATATAAATTGGAACTCGAACACTTCCGAGTATTGACGAAGGAACTATGTACTTTTATTATGTTTCAACAAGTTAGAATATGTCCAAGGTTTTTGTACACCTGCATATGAGTCACGCGGTCGAGGTCGCTCTGTTTACGCTTTGGCGACGCTTGGATGCATTTTTGCTCGTCTTAACTCCGCTAAATGAATCTAATATTTTAATTTACTTTCGCCTTGTCACAATAGAATGAAGCAGTTTTTGTATAAAAATTGATTAATAAATATTAGAGACAATAAATGTTTTCGGCGAACGATGAAACATTTCGATAGTCCCTGGCTTATTTTTATTACGTAATTTCGTAACCGGAGAAGTATGCTGGTGTCAGCATCGGCTGTTTAAGTGGGTCAGTTCAGTTCTCAACTGCACTTCGTCGCAGATAACAATGTTGAAAACATGGCCGAATTTTCCAATAGTGTTATTGTGGATTTTAATTTACGGCGAATGTGGTCAAGACGTTTATATGCACAGCGTTACCCAGATCGCCCTTTGCCAAATACAGTTTTTTAAATGGATCTTTTTACGCACGTCATTGACAAACGGCACTAGTAAATACCATTTTTTTAGGTAGCTATTGTATCTAGGTACACGACTCGGCCAGATTGAAAAAGAAACATCTTTATATGAATGTTTGTAAAGTAAAACTTACGATTTATTACTTGGTTTGAGAGTATTGATGTATTTCATACGGAAAAAATCGATGACGTGCGTAAAAAGGTCCATTTAACAAACTGTAGCAGATCCTTTGTGTTAGTTGTGCATGGAGCAAGGGATACGGGAAATTTGTTGTTTGGCGAATTATTCGTGAGGAACAATTATACCCGTTCCATTTTCAAAGAGTGCAAGCTCTGATACCCGCATGCGATTTTGTCGGTGGTTACTCCGGAAACAGGCGGACAATCCGAATTTTGTTAATAACATTTTCTTCACCGACGAATCAATGTTTACAAGGGATGGTATGTTTAATTTTCACAACATGCATGTGTGGGCAGAAGAAAATGCTCATGCAATGCGGCGCCGTAGTTTTCAACAACGCTTTTCGATCAATCAGGGCAGGTATGTTAAACGGCACTTTAATTGGTATGTTTACGTCTCGCGCAGGAGGAACTTATTGCGAGTGAAGGTCACCGTCCGTTGCGTCTAGCGGTTCTAAACATTTCATAAGGAATTCCCGGATGTCGGTATGAATTTTTTAATTTTTTTTCGTTTTAATTTTGATGCATTCGTGAGAATATCTGTTACCAAATACGCCATTAAGTTTTTTGTACGAACTTGAAGAACACCCTGTATACTATGTATTGGGACCTTTACACACTTCATAGCTAAATTAAAGGACGATTAACAAGATACCTAGTGGTAACTATTCCCACTTATATTATCATTAACAATAATACATAATATGATTAACGAAGCATTTTATAAAGTTAAAAATAAAATAAAACATTAATGTTTCAAAAAATAACATAACATTGAGTTAGACTTACCGTCGCATCGGTCGCTGAAATTCAAGTTATCATATGAGAAGGGATACTTTCAGTTAACCTTCTTGGAGATGGCTCTTCGAGGCTTTGAGGAGGACGTAGGGGTTTCCGAAATGTTCCTCCTATGGTATACCAAAATTTTTCAATTGGACTTATGTAAATTGGGACTTCGAGCTGGCCAGTTTAAAATCGAGGATCGGCCGCAATAAGCTCATTACTACAGAGAGCGGCCAATTTTAGGTTTTTGATATCAGAAGTAGGCAGTAAATATAAAATAAATGTACAAGATTCCGTAAAAATAATTTTGATTCAATGGATTTGATTTGGTTCCGCCCTCTGGTTCTGTTGGACAGTTGAAAAAATGAGAAGCAATAAAACTATGCCAAATTTGACCTTTTCTCTATTATGCGGTAGTGGTAAGCAAATTTCAGAGCGTTCTCTTTTAATTATCCACGACTGTACGTCTTTTATTGCAACAAATTAATGGAACAGTCGCCGTCACTCGTCCTGACGTTATCTTCTAATCTGTATATCATATTTGGTCACAATTTCTTTTCGGTACGTAAAAATGCTCTTCGTCTTCTATATTATGTGAAGCGGTAAGGAATTACAGGAAAAATCTTTAAAAAAATTGTAATTAATAAATTAGAATGAATTCAAAATTTACCCTAAAATCATGTTATGACACTGCCTGAGCAATACAACGTAACATATTACAAATAAAAAAATAAAAATGCAATGAAGTTGAACAATTGGTCGTCCAGCGTACCGTGACCTTGACCCACTGCAAGTTGTTATTGCGTGATATAGTTATCAGCTGGCCCGGAAGAATAAAATCGATATTTTTTATTCGCTTAGTCGTTTGGAGAGCATTGCGAATAGTAATATCAGAATTTACAGCCAATAGATGTACGTCAAGATGTGTACTAATTAACTAAAGTAGCGGGTTCGACTTAAGTGCAGTTAATTATTTTGCTTATTACTTTATTAGTGAGGTTAAATTTTATTAGTGTTCTGCAGTAGAGTCTAAACTACACAAGGGGGTTTTCCTTGCGTAAGTTTCGGAAACTGCACGACATTTTCTCCGTTACGTTTTGTTTAATCGAAAGTAGATAGCCATAGATTGGCTCTCTACCAAAAAGATGCTGCCTAACATTAGGCGATTTTTAAACACTAATTGAATTGTTTGAAGACAATAATTAATATACTGGAGATGATGGTGTTTAAAATACTGGGAATGTTAGAACATCGCCACCGAACTTATGTGAAGGTCCAATCTAAGACATAAAACACTAAAAGTTTATTAGATAGTAGAGAGATATCGGTAAAGCGTATAACGCTTTGTTCGTAAATTACGCAAAGCAGTATTGTGTAAACGTATTGCAGTATTTACTTCCTAATTTACAGTTATCGGAACATTGAATACCGCGATACACAAAGATATCTTATAAGTTTTAACTTAACTTTTTATATTTGTGCGAAATAAAAATTTAATTAAATTCTCAAAAACAGAAGCCTTTTTGTCTAAAACTAAGTGGTAAACAAATGTAAACAAAAGCCTGCCGTCAAAAGTTACAACAGTGCGCATGCGGGACTTATACGTTATGCAAATAACGCACGGAATTATTTGCTCGTAAATTACTCCATGCGGTAACGGTATTAACGTTTTCGTCGTTAAGAATCGAATCGCGCATGTCTCAAATGTCAAATTAGCGCAGCGTAAATACTGCATAACGTTATTCGCTTTACCGATATCTCTCTAGTCATGTAATGCAGAGTTTCATTCAACGTAACTGCCAGTGCAATTGCATGCTTATGGGTATAATTTTCAACTACATTTTTCTCGAGAGCATTCGCGTTTGGTTAGGGATATAGTTTTAGTTTTGTTTCATTCACACAGCATGTAATTAATGGAATAGTTTTTTTTTTTAGAAGTCTGAGCATATAAAACAGTTCTATTGTATTGTATTCAGGTGGAAAAAATGGTCGAGCTATGCGAATTTCTACTTACGACCCTGATGATCCCATAAGTCCAACGGGAGGGTCACTGCCACATAATTACAATAGCGTCGATAATTCGGATCGATCGTTTCATCATTCGGGTCCACGGGTATCCACGATATCTCAGAATTACACAGAGAAAAGTACCCTGCTTAGTTCCGACGAGGAAAATTAGGAAAATTCTACTTACAATAAATTGCGAAGATGTGTACGTTAAAGAAATTTAGAAATATATCCAAAAATGTTCTAGTTCCATATATTAAGCCCTATTGAAGTTATATAATGTATTTTGTTTTTTTGTTGTGTTTTTAGGAAGTGATTGTTACCTTTTATTGTCTTTTAGGACTTTTGTTTCACATGTACTTATAATGATGTAATATTTTTTAATAGTTGGATTGCTTTAACAGAATATATTTTTTTTATAACTATTTATTATATTAAAGATTTATTTATAAAAATTTTGAACACTTTTGATTATACTACCTTTAACAACGAGTGTCCAAAATATCACTGGACCTGAGTGTACAAAACTTAGATCTTTACAATCTTAAATACAATGTCAAGATGATATCTCTTGTTGTGTTTAAATAGAAATTGTTTTTCGATTTGGCCTTCTCAATGAAAAGAAGAACAGTTACAGCTACCATATTATATATTATGGTATATAAGATTTGATCATCGATCATTATAAATTGTGTAATTGTGTAAATTGTACTGAACATGCGCAGTGAGACTTTAGCGACGCGCATGTTCAGTACAATTTCTAATAGTTATGTACTGTTGCTAGAACAGACCTCATAACGATGTCTGCTATGTATATGACAAGTTTCGTGATTTTAAAAAGGGTATAGTTAATAAAAAAAAATTACGTTTTGATCAAAATTTTATTTTAACAAGTTTGCAAGTCTGTCCAAATGCCTTTACAATCACAGAAATTAAATTACACAGGTATTGTCGGACTGTAAAAATATTTCTACAAAACACGATATTTACAGATATTCCGTTTGCAGCTTCACATTATTTCTTCTTCTTGCTTATTTATTAGGCTCAGTTATACCTATGTACGAGTACATGCAATTAATTATTACACGTACTTGTACATCATTCGCAAACTCCTACAACGATCCTGGATGAAATTTATTGCAAAACAACACAATCTACGTTGTTTTAAAGCAGATACATTTTAATAGCTAGGAAAATTATTAACTGAGAAACCGTTACTTAGTTTTTTAAATATTAAATGACATAGTATAAACTAAGTTCTAGTGTAGCCTGCTGGTTACTATTATTATTATTTACTTACAATAATATTGATTTTTTTTATAGCTTTTGATATATTATATTCCAGCAATTTATTTTAACGTAACGGAATAAAACACTTGCTATTGAAATTTTGAATTACATTATAATAACTAATTACTGCACGTTTACTATATTTTGTAAATTTGGAAAATACATATAGGTAATATTTAAAATAAAACGCTTCTTATTTGTGTACACTACGAGAAATGTAAGTAAATAACATGTTTAGATTCGCATTATATCAAATTATTTCGAGTACTATCGAATTATACGTCTTGTAAACACATAAAAAATTGATAAAAAAATAAAATAAGGTAACCGTAACAAACCAATCATTGAGCCATTTAATTGAGTGGAATTAATTCGATAGGGCCCGTCACAATGTAAACGATGTCTTCTCAAACATCAATAATAATTATTTAGGCCAATGTCTGCTAATGCCGAAACTTAATGGAGCGCTTTTTAAATAATTTCACTTAACTATAGTACTTACAGTTAATAGGCAATTAGTCTATCAGGTCTTCATATATGAGGCACGATCATTAATACACGTATTAATCCTATTCCACATTGCATTTACTAAACCGACTTATTTGCCTATAAAATAAAATTAATCATACTCAAATTGCCAGTCTAGCGATAGTTTTATATATTCCGAATTTCATCATCAATTATAATAATTGATAATTAGTTCTAGAAGACTGGCAATATTTTTGGTATCGAATAAATTATTTAAAAAAATTATAATCTAAAATCACACACTACTTAGCCTAACATTTTTTTACAAATTTTATGTTATAGTAAGAAATATTTGCAAGAAAGGTGTAAACTTACTTACAGCTGCAGGAGCACCATGAGTTTATTATACAAAAGCCCATGACTACAACAAGTTTGATTTCTTTGTACATCTTATTGTTGGAAACTCGTTGTTTACACTACTGTTTAACAAGTGAAGTGGAAATAACAGATGGCAATTTATTCTATTTATTATTGTGAATATTTGGACGATTACTTTTTAAGTTACTGTTAAGTATAGTACTAATAGATAAGTACACATATTGTACAAATGTAGATATATGATTAAAAATTTCCTTATACTAATCTGCAAAGAAATACACTAACAAATTTGTTTATACACAATAAAGTAAAATAAAAAAAAAAAAATATATTAATTTATGTTTAATTATGCCAGGGTTTGTGCTAATAGCTTTCTTTAATCTTTAAGTTAAATACTCGAAACTTAAATTGAATAGGTTTTGTAACTAGTTACTTTTTATTCTCAATATTCACATAAAAGTAATGACCAATTTATTTGAGACGTGTTACATGTTAAAAAAAAAAAATAAGTATAAGGTGTCCCGACTAAAATTAGCTACACATTGATCTCGGTCTCTCTTCTCCTTTTTGCTTCATTGACGTAAGTGAGTAATAAAGCAGCGACAAAATCTTTCTTTCATTGATTTCCATCGTCAACATTTTTACAATCAATAAAATGATTACAACTATCACATTAGTACAAACTTGTACAGGGTGGGGCCTAGAAACTTTTTTTGGAGGTGAATAAAATAGAAATTGTAGCTGATATGCATGTGTTTTTGTTTTATATTGAAAGAACATAATTTCAAATTTTATATCATGCAGTTTTAAACAAAACATCTGTAAGGTGATGTCCACCGTTTTCTATACACTGACGCAACCGATTTCTGAAGCTCCTCTCTACGTGTTCTAATATCTCCACCGGAATTCGGGCTATTTCCTGCCGAATTAGATTCTAGATTCTTCCATTGAAGCAGGGTTGTAGGGCGGTGTTTGTAAACCTCTGCCTTGAGGTAACCCCATAAAAAAATCACACGGCGATAGATCCTGATAGTCACAATTAAAAACTGTCCCAAATTCTTCAAACATACACATTTTTTTTTCGCGATTTCTGTACTGTTGATGTGATCTGCTCATTTTATCAATTAATTAATAAGTTGGTAAAAACTGTTTCAAATAAGATTTTGAGATCGCTCTCAGCTCTTCCAACTTTGCTAGAAAAGTTGAGACTAAGTCACAAGAGCAGGAATGAACATGTCCATCTGATATCGTGCACTCTCGGAGCTCTGTCTCCTCAAGTCTTTGTCCATTGGTGATTGAGTCTCAAGACTGAGTCTTGAGAGTATTTTGTCACAAGTGGACACTTACCTTATGGTATGAGACTTACTCAAGGGAATAGGTCTCATTTGGTATTCACACGAGGCACTTTGACAGCAGCTGAGTGATACATTGAGGAAGTGAGCGCTTCCCTTTTTGCAGATGCTTGAAAACCAGCTTTTCCAGCAAACTTCTTTCAAGAAGCCCATGTCAACCTTTAGTCACTTGACTTGTCGCTAATCGAGCATAAGTTGGACATAATGGGGAGGAAACCTAGCTAACCCTCTGCAGACTTTGTAAGCTTTCCGCCGCGAATTTCAAATTGCTTGGGATACAATACTGAAGACGTACTAGAATCCATGCCACTGTGAATTAGGGAGTATATAAATAAAAATAAAATTTAGAAAAACATTTGCTCTTTTTCTTTTAAAATTAATTCGGTTGCCGTCTCTGTCAAGTTTGATAAAAAAATTCGTATATCTTTACACTGTTGTACTAAATTAGGTATTGTCTTCTAATTGTGTTCATTTTTCACTTTTTCCACTCTCGATATTTTCGCTGGTCATTGAAGTAGATACGTTTGCTTCTTCTGCTTCAACTTTTCCTTTTGTTTCCTTCTGTTTTAATTCCTTCTATATTTGAAAAAAGTACAACAAACCGCTTCTGGCATCATGTGTTCCGTGTATTCCGTGTTCACATCTTCATCTTTGTTACTTACTCATTTCTGCACTTCGCAATATACTTACGGTTTAAACATTTTATTGTATCTATTTTGATCTGGTCATCGCAATAAAATTGAACAACAGTTTATGAAGAGATTTACATATATTTGGTGGAAAAACGTCCAATCAGTAACGGAGTTACTCAAAAATTCATTGTAGGAATATTTTCTTAATATCTTGGGATGGAGCACCTTCATAATTGGTTGGTCCACAAAAGAGCCATAGGAAGTAAAACCGTAGGCCCCGCGGCAATTTAAAAAAATCCTTTCGGGGATGGAATTCTTCTGCGTTCGGCTAAATTGTAGTATGTTAGGCAATACGACCATAGCAGTTGACGCCTAAAAGGTACGACGAGTATTCGACAATCCGATACCTCGCCCATTAAATAAGAAAGAAAGAACGTTCGTTTTTTTTGGGTAATAGGTTTTCTAGGTCTTCTGGAAAATGGCCCAGATTTCACTCGTACAGATTTTTTATCTTAAAAATGGGTTGACATATTTCAAGCTGTCTCAGAAAATGACTGCTTGCAGAGTTTTCTAATTACGTAGGTATATACTTTGGTGGGACACCTCTTCATATAATACCTTTCATTTATTCTGTTATATTAAAAAAATATGTATATGGCAAACAAATAATAAAAAAGTGTCGAACACCTAGTGCATTAAAAAGGAATTCATTTTTTAAATATTTTATTAATCAATTTAATCAAGTTTCATTTCTTAAATATTGTGTCTGTGAATGTTGACAATAGCCCTACTTTTCAGATTATGCTTACGAATGCGCTTTTGATGTCAATATGTCAATTCGTTAGTGACAAAAAAAATTATAATACGTAGCCTTCAGTCAATATTTTTGATTTATTTTATCTAATACAGACTTTTATACTTTGCAGGGTGATTTCCATTAAATGTGGCAAAATAGAAAGTAAAAGTATCGGTATCATAAATTGGGGGAAAACGTAAAAAATTCTACCGTGAACAATAATAAAAAGAAGCATCAATAGATCAATAAAAATTTATAGTACAGTTTTATTGCTGCATTTATAAAACGCCGCGTTGGATTTCATAGACAGGCGCTTTTAAGGTAAATTTTTTAAACATTCTAATTTATTAAATAGAAAATTTTAAACATTTTTCCCATAATCTGAGACATCGATTCTCTTAACTAGGTATATTGGAATCCCCCTGTATAATTAAGTACTCTGCATCGAAATATTGAGCAAGATTTAAATAACAACAGCACAAAATAAATAAAGATGATAAAATAAGTATATTTACAGAAAGGGATACATTTTGCTTTTTATTTGATTTTATATATTCGAAATAAGTGAAAATGATATTATTTAGTTAATCCTATTCATTATTTCTAATTTTCTCGCAATATAAAAAATTTAATTCAAACTGAAATTAAAATAGTGCAATTTTTAATAAAAATATGTTATTGTATTTGACTAGTCGTTTCAGTTCGTATTTTCTAAAATCGTTTAAGAAAAACCACAATATTTTTTGTGTTATTGCTAGTTCAGAATATTGTCCATGAAGGATTTTGCAGTTTTGCAATTAGGAATAAATTAAAATTATTAAATTACACATAAGTACGTGATTAATGTTTTTTCTAAACGATATTGCGTTATCATGATTGCATTTTTAGTATAAGAAAACTTTGACGAATTTTTCAAGTGCGGTGCATTTTATTCGGTATACTAATTCTATTAAATAGCTAAATAAATGACCTATAAATAGAAATTATTCAGAGCTGGGACCCGCCCAATAAATAACAGATTTTTAATACTGTCACTACTGAAATTGTACTATTTGATTTAAATTAGAAGCATTAAGTACAATAATTGCATTTCTACCTAAAATATATAGCTGTACGTATAAAAATATATTAATAAATTAATGATAAATAAAAGAAAAATATATTAAGTACTTTTGCCTTGGTAACTTTTAAGTTTCTTCATTTTTAAGCGTTTTGGTAAACTTAAATCAGTGAAATAGATGAAAGATACATTAATAACTAATTAAAATATTCATCAATAATTTAAAAGCTTTGTACTCAAGTTACATCAGTCAAACTTTCCTTGCTTAGGAATTTAGAATTATCGAATTATCCATTAGTTGTAGACACTTTTTATTGTATTTCTTGAGATTTTTGCCTATTTCTAATTTTTGGTAACATGGTTTCAACTGAATTCCTGACAAATGCCACTGCGAGAATTATTTAATTTTTTTTGTATTTTTTTAAACATTGCGAATATAAAACCATTTATTTTTTAAGTGGATTAGCTTAGGGGCATTTTATTTTTCCATCGCGAGTTTTAGGGAGAAGTTACATGAGCGATTTTCCTTCGAAGCGTCTTTTTTTCTGTTGCATATTGTTTCACTGAAAACAGGCAGGCGTTCTCTCTCTATCAACGAAACGACTTCGGAATCTCCGCAATATTTTCTCTGCTGAGGTTTTCCTATTATGATTTGTTTCATCAAAACAAGATAGGCGTTCTCTCTCTGTATGCCGAACGCAATAGATTGCATTTCGCCAGCAGGCTCAAATAATACAGATATGATTTTAACGGCAAACGAAATGAAACAAAACGCAACAAAAAATATATCGGACTGGTGTAACTTCTCCCTCGAGGAGGACTTTTTTGAATCACACCACAATATAGTTTCATGATGCTTGTTCTTTGCTACTTAAATAAATTTTGAGACCGTAATTGTTTTTTTTTCTTTTATCTAAAAGTGATTGAAATCGATAACTTAAAAAAAGAGCAATCTTCCACGGGGGCTCTTATACTTGTCTCAGCTCTGATATTATTCAATAGAAAACAACGACAAAATGCATTAACTAACGACTTGGTTAACTACGACACACTAAAAACCAGACTTAACGAGACGTTCCGCAACATCTTCGTCTGAAGAAGTGTCGGTTTGCGAAGGGGAAGGAGACGAGGACAGCAGCAGGGCGGTCCCCACCGTCCGCTGTCTCCTAACAGCCGGACGAGGAGTTTCCCGAAATGGGGGCAGCCACGAAGAACGCCTGTTGGTGGTGCTGCTGCGCAGGACTTCTTCGGGGATGGTATCGCGAGTAATTGACCTGAGGATGAATTTCATCGAAAGGTCGAATAAGTAAGTAGTGAATCGAAGATGGTGAATAAATTAAAGTTTTATTCGTTACTGGTAAACAGAACAAGAGAGTTTATATAACTGAGTGCAAAATTAGGGAAAAATTTAATCTGTTGTTCAATTTAAGGTAATGCTTGCAACTATGTCATACACAGGATGTTACTGTATTTGTTACTTAAGGCTCACCGCAAGTTGTCAGAGTGTCTTTGTTTTAAAACCTCCGTTTAATGTTGTGTAATAACTTGCTTCAATTTAATCGACAAGAAATTCTTTATTACTTAACCACAATTGTAAATGTTATACGCTATGAGTACACTTGCAATTGTCACTCAAACAGTGTTTGTAAAAAGAACAATTGTACCCAGTATTGTCATTGATTTTTATCCATTAGTGGAGTAACAAATTTTATTTCTTTGCTTGATTCCCATTTGTGACTTGAATAATAATTTACTTTCAGTAGCATCCTGTATATTGTTGAATGTTATGTACGTGCACATTGGCGTAAAAGCCGAATATGTTGAGAATGGTACTTGGATGTAACTGATTAAAGTGTTGCTTGAATTCCTGAATTGTACTGTATCTGTCAGCCTCTTTATGATGAGATGGCACCGTCGGTGGATGTGCGCTAATGAAATGTAATGAGATGCGCATTTTTCTCTTTTAAATGCCCCTTTAGCTGCCATACGATTTTTTTGGATTCACAACTATACGTCTGTCTACTGCTACCCCGTAATTTTTAAAATTAATTTTTTTGAAGTCACTCATAGCTCTATAAGGGAGTGCACTTCAATTGAAAGCCTGTGTGTTAATACTAACGTAATGCACTGTGATTACACTCTCTTCAAATTCCAATTCTCTCCTGAACCCACGTAATCACTCTACATCCGAATTAAATTACATGTACTTACATATTTTATTTGAAACATGTTTATATATACTACGTATAGTAAAATAATCAGTTAGATCACGTTTACAATTAGATTTTTTTCAGGACACTTATCGAGAGTTTAATGAAAAATTGTTGTTGCCATATTTTGTTCCTTAGCACGTTATAGGTTTATCGATTACATCGCAACATTTACCAGTAACTAATAAATACCTAGTCATTTAAATTCACAACTGAAGAATATTTTACGTGCTTCAAATACAAATTTATGCATATATTTGTCAAGAGGTGTATACGTTAGTTACTCAACAAAGACTGATATCATTATTGGCACTGATACATGAATAAGTCGTTGCCTCCTGTTGAGTAGATCAGCCACATACCAAAAAGGAATGACTTGTTTAAGGGTAATACTGCTGCATTCTAGAAATTTCGCGGGTGTTCTCATCCGCTTTAGATAGTTTGAGATGAATGAATTCGTTTGTAAAAGCACCAATGAGCACGGAATTTAAACATTTTAAATTTCTAGATACAAAAATATAATTTAATGAAGTTTGTATACATTCTATTAAAAAGTTTTACATCTATATTTACTTTGCGGTATCAGTCTTTGTCGAACAGAATTACTAAAAACATTCAATTTAGATTAAAAGTTACTTTGATGACGTACAATATTCTTAAGTCTGCACCCGTAATAATTATTTACAAACATCAAAACGCAACCCCACAAATAACACTGAGAAATGAAGCACAATGCAACAGGCACCCACCCACACAACATGTGGCAGTGTGAAGTCGAATGATTTCATATGCAAATGCATTCCACAAAATGCGGTTGATTAAAACGAAATGAATTCATGAAGGAATGCCTTTTGACCATGAATGTGACGTGAACGTACTTACTTACAGTTTTTGAAGATAGGTACTTAGAAACAGATTTTTTTCTTCTTTTTTGTAAGAACTTAAATTTAGATGTCATATCCAACAAGAAAGTATCACGAATTACATTCGTTCGGGCATGCAGTTTTTCACGTGCTACAGTTTCGGTAGTACAAGAGAGATTCATATGTATTTACAACTAAATACACTCAGAAGGAATACTATTTCATTAGCAATAATCAAATAATAATAATAATAAGTAAATTATATTAAACCCTCGTTTACTTATGTTAATTGTAATTATTTTTAATACACAACAAAAAGAAAGTATTTTACTATAAATAGCAGGTGATATCAACACAGTAATAGAGTGTCGCGTAAAGAGTAAAAGTATTTTTTTGCAAAATTTAATTTTAAACAACAGACTTAAGTTAAGAAACCATAGTTTCATAGACACTATGAAAGGAGGATCAAGCAAATGGGTTATAATTAGCGTAAGCTCGGGAGCGGGTAAAATCAACCTATTGATTGTATTGTTAACTCATCCGAATTCCATCAAAAAATTATACATCTGTAAAAGTATTTTTTGCAAAATATGAAATATTTAAAACTATCTATCCATAACTTCGATGATGCGATCACAGACGAAACCTTTAAACGTTATAGTTTTTTTTCCGAGGATCAAGCAGACGGATTATAATTAGCGGAAGCTCGGGAGCGGGCAAAAGCAATCTATTGTTTGCGTTAGTAACTCATCCCAATGGACTAAGTTTCAAAAATGTATACTTCTGTAAGGTAAAACCTTATCTCAAGGAAAGTGTGAATTTTACACTGAATCCATATTAAACCTTTAAAACACCCCACCCTTCAAATGCGGGTTACTTGTTTTAAGAGAAATTTAAAAAAAAGCATCCACCCTTTATCCCTGAATCAAATATGTATGATTTTGGTTTATTACTCATCATGTCTTTTCTCCAGTAAATCCTACTGAAGCAAGTGAAAGTTATTATATAAAAAAAGGAACAATGTTTAAGGCTGTATTTCAAAATAATGAAATTTTCCAATTTTCTGTATACTTGGACTAATGAAATAGTATTTTATCTATACATTGCTGGCCTATCCAACAGTATCTATGCGCTTCTTGTGAGTAAATGAAGGAGAGGCTCATTGAAACATGTGTGGAAGTGAAATAGAGATATTACAATGTTGCGTGCGAAGGTAGGAATGCGGTCGGAGCATGGCTCGTGTTATCAATCGGCAACGTCGATTGATGTAGCTATTTCGTTTACTCATGCGGTTTCTACTATTCTATCCTTCATTTACTCACGAAAAACGCATAGCTAGTGTTGGTCAGGCCAACTGTGTATATGTTAGTAGTCCCCGTTTCCGTGTTAGTAATTCTGAGTATATTTAGTTATCAGAAATGTCTTTCCATTTAAGAATCAAGAGGTGTGCTGAACTCTTAGTAGGTACCATCGTTTGTTGTTAGTGCGAGAGAGACGACAGTGAAACGAAACAAAACAAATCTCCTTACATTGGTCATCGTGTACTAGTGTTACTGGTATCATCAACACACCCGCTTAGCTCCAACATAGAGCCTCGTCGGGCTTGCCTTCGCTGGCTGGGTGTCTGCGGTGCAGGTGGAGGAGGTGGAGGTGGTGCCACTCCAGGTTTCTGCAGGACCCCCAGGGGATCTGCAATTTCTTCTTCAATCAGAAGCACCGCGTTTAACCCCGCTGAACCACGTCGTTCTCTCTGGGGAGAGGATTCGTTACTACTGATATGTCCAGATCCCGTGCTTTCCCTTCTGAAGAGTCCTATTACAGAAGACCTTGGGTAATCTAAACCACCTATATAATTGAGAAGACATTTTGATCAAACTCAACAAGATGCAGTAGCTTACCTAAAAATGTGGCTGAGGGTGAATTATACGCGAGGTATTCCTTGTTGGATGCCCACGCTGGGAATTCGGACTGCTGTAAGGGCGCTGAAGCCACCGTTTCGTCGTCTCGTTTCCACGGCAACACACTCTCGGTGGCGGTGGGCGTCGTGACGCGCATTAAATCTACACCTTTAACACAACGCATAAATATAATATTAAACCGCCGCCTGGTTTAAAGAAGAGGTGCGTACAGATGCAAGTTTCGTACGCTTGAATACGTACCGTCTATCGACCCTTTAGACAATCGTTTTCCTGTGTCTGAGAAAATACTTTCGTCTGTAACTGAACACAAAACATACAATATGCTGAAGAGAGGGTTTAAATTTGAAAGAGCGTGGCTGATAGAAGTTATACAGAACTTACGCATGCAAAACGTACAAGGTACAAGCTAAAAGTTTAAAATCGCGGATAGAGAGGGTAAAAGTTTAAAAAGAAATGTCGTTATCGTTTCACTTCTTGAAAAGTCACAGTCTTAAAAAATTGGAGGATTTTTTTGGAACTATGAAAATAATGCACGAGTCTCTTCTTCCTTTTCTTCATTATTGATACATGGTATATTTTGTTTTGTTTTATATCCCTTTTTTAAATGTAGTCATTTCTGACTCGAGAGCACCCTTTTCAAGTTTAAAAGAAACAATCGGTATGACTTAAGGAAAAGGTTTGTTACACGCGAGGGAGGGTTTCTCAACTTAACTGATTGTGAATCGTAGATGAAAAGTTTAAAATACTGAACCATAGCTCATACCTTGCAACTTTTTAAAGTTTCTACGTCATAAGCAGACAAATATTTGTTAATTGTGACAATACCTTACTTCAGAGTATAATTCTGGGCGCAATAATAATTTGTAGAATTAAATTTCAGATTAGTATGTATAAAGGTGGTTGTAACTAATCATCGCACAATCTAATTTTCTATAATGTTTACATGTAGGTGTTTTTAAATAAAATGGATAAGGTTATTATTAAGGCCGATTTGTTTAAGTTGATTTACTCTTTCATCTTACAAAAGAATTTCAAACTTTGATTGTAACTGAAACATTCTCACATAATAATGGGCTGGAGAGGAAGGCCGCTAGCCAAAATACTGACTTTCCTTCTAATAAGTGAGAAATACACCCACGTTTTAGGATATCCGAATAAAATGCCTAGTTACTACCCTATAAGGTAGGCAACTCAAGTCATTCCAGTGACCTAATTAAACAGGACCGAAAGGCGACCCGACTAGAGGACAACACCTCCAGGAATGAATTGTTTAAGAGGGGAAAATAATATAAACAATAGGGTTCCGTGGGAAGAGCAAATTCAAAATTAAATAATGTTCACGTTGCGTTTCCCCTGTTTTATTCCTTACACAGTTTTAGAGCCCTCCACTGAATGTTGGCCATGTAATTTAATTAAGCGTTAAATAGGGCACTCCGGTGGTGGCAGCGTCTTTTTTATTTTTGATAAATTTCTCTATTTTACCATACTTTAATTTGCTTATTTAAATTTCTTTATAAATACCGCGGCCTCTGTGGTTTAATAATGGGGAAACTCTTTATATTTCACCCCCGTTAACCCTTCCTACAATTTGCTGTTAATTTATGGCCCAACCAGGACTAAAATAGCTACTTAGATGATTCCATTGAAATCAAAACCAATAATTTTAAAAATTTTTACGTTAATAAATTATGTTTAACATTATATGTTACCAGGGGCGTCCGGGCTTGGAGAAATTGTAGGAGGATGTCCGGTTTATATTTAGGTACTGCTAAATTTAAGAAAATTCGCGGGTATAGAATCGTTTGAGAACGAATTCAAATAAGCCAAAATACACAACCAAGCCTGTAAGATGCTAAATACTAAAATCTATTACAGCTGCATAATTTGTTAAACTTTAATGTAGCACAAATTATATTAATTTATATTAATCAGAATTGTCAAATCTATTTTAAAATGTGGGATCATTTGAATGTCCATATTACATCTGCGAATACTGACTCTACAACTGCACTGAAGCTTTCTTACTATATCAATAGCAAACAACAAACAACACTGACGTTGTCACTGCTTGAATTTTATGAAATGTAAAAACTTATGAGAATGAAATGCAGTGCAGCGCACGTAACTAAACATTAAACAAATTAAATTGTCTCTACCTACGCAATAATCATCAAACTTAACTGCCTTCAATGATTAACTACTTCGACAGTTCTCGACCAAATTGATCGTTACGAAATGTTTACGAACAAACATAAAAGACGTTGTTTATGACGATGACTCTGACCCTGACGAACTGCATGAGCGGCAATTTACAGTAATAAAGGCATAAAAAAACTTTCAGCTATGTGCGGACTTTGTTGCAGTGTTGTCAGACGTTATTTTTTTTGGTTTACTTAAAATTTTAATTCTTCATAATATGTGTGCAAATTTCTCTATTTTTATCTCTTTATTGGGCTGTTCTACTTAGATAATACCGTTAGGTATACTTCCCTTTTGCTGTACCTGTGAGGAGGATAGCATACCCTTGTTTTGAATTTTCAATACGTTGCGCGTGTGCCGGAATTTCCCAGCATCCCTAGCGTGAACCGACGCGAGATCCATTATAGATTGTCTGGTCGTTCATTGGAGTGCACGGGTGATTGGTGTGTCCGACGTCCCTTCACGGTGGCCGTTTTTGATGCTTTCTGTATCTTGATACCTGATTTTTCTGTGTGACAAGAGGCCATCCTTCGGGGTTTAGAAGTTGAGGGACGTTGTTTATTTCTTCGCAGCAAGAATTGACTCGGCTTGAGCCGGATTTTGTGACTTTACGGGCACCTCGCACTTGATCGACTCCATCGCATTGCGTCAAGAAAACCAGCTTTCATCGGGGTTTCTTCTTTTGGTTTGGTTATACCCCTCCCCGTTTCTACGCTGATTATACTTCTGCGCCTCGTATTTATGACTGCCTGTTTCCACACGGGCCCTTCGAACTTGCTGTGGATCGTATCGAGGGAAAGACCTAAAGCAGTTTCACCGGCCTAAGCAGACCTCGATTCTTACCGGGTTAAAGCAGTTTCACCGGTCTAAGCAGACCTCGATTCTTACCGGGCTAAAGCAACTTCACCCTCCTAAGAGGACCTCGCAGCTGGCAGGCATAATAACCACGAAATTCTAAGGTCGGAACAAACCAAATTATTCCTTTTTCGTTTTATTAAGAACACATTTGCTTTGTGTTGAATGTATTAATACTTAAATTATTATTGTTCTTTTTCGTTGCGTTATTGTTCACGTATTTTCATTTAATGAACTATTAGTCGCGAATTCGCGGAATTTGTTACCGAATTAATATTTACGTATTTAATGTCGCTTTCAACGATACAAAATTTACTGATTTTGTCTGTAAACGCTAGCGAAGAGGCCTAATCGCAAACGGTAAATTTCCGGTTTGTAATTTTATATTTTTAGAAGCGTTTTGCGACAATTTGCACCATTGATTTACATGTTCTGAGGTGTGCAATATACGACTTTCAACCCTTTTATCTTTGTTTCGGTATTTCATTTCGGATATACCCTTCATAGCGGTTGCTCTCTTAACTGTGGTACGACGTTTCGACCGTCCCTTCCAGCGGGGAACTGCAGCTGTTTCAATACCCTATATCACCTTGGGTGTAGCTTGGGTGCTGGTGGCGCCCTTTTTCGAAAACGATGTCCTGTGGTCACGGCTATTTGGTCCCCATTTTGGCCAACGACCGTCTCCACTGAGCTCGGGTACAAAAGATTCGACCCAGGTAATGTTAACTCCACGGTATGCAGCAACTGACCATTTGGTAGGTATCAGTTAACCAAGATACTCTGACATCTTTTTTTTAACGACCAAAAGGCGTGATAGGACACTGCAAAGTAAGCTACGTACTTATTGTGGTTACTGATTATATAGTGATTAGGAAACTGACTAAAAATACAACAATCGTTCGTGCACGAAAATTGAAGTAACCTTTGATATTTCAGAAAAACTGTGAACGCTCGTTAGTCAGCAGTAAATATAGAAACTAAAGAGTATAATAATTTTTCTGTCAATACTGTTTTGTTTCACTCGCATAAAAATGCTAAATAAAAATTAAATGAAGTGAGAATAACGGTACTTTTATATTTTACGCGTATCGAAATAAAAATTGTTCGTACCTAACAAAAATGTTATTTTGCGATTGCAACTAGGTATTCGAAATTCAAATCAAGAATCTGATTACATCGTTGCTTATCCATAGGTAAATAAAAAGTCTACTGCCATTGAAATTAAAATTAATAATTTATCGCAAGAGGGTATTTATTCATAAACAATTCATTCAACGTTCCAGGAAAAGTTGATCACGGATATCATATCCAAGATATTTAGAACTACATATACAGGGTATCAGGGGGACTCGGGTGCAATAATTTCACACAGTGGTAGCTTGGATCAAAACAATCAAAACATGTACTAAATTTGGGGTCCTAATTGTAACCGTTTTCAAGCTACGAAAAAAATTCTTCCTGGAAACTTAGTAGCAACGCTAGTATACGTAATGCCATTGATTTTGCAAAACTAAACATTAAACAAATTAAATTGTGTGAAGTTCTGTGAAAATTTAGTTGGGCTTTAATTTGTTTTGTTGTATACAATTTTGAGGTGACGGGTATTTAAATCAATAAAAAGGAATTGTATAGTTTGATTCGATCGATATCGTTTGATGACTTAAGATGATTCACGGTTCGAAAAAATCTAGTCAAAACCGTCCAAAGCTTGCACCGATCAAAGTTATACACTTTATTACTTCTATGGGCAACTGTCTTTGACGGTTTAAACCTAGTCAGAAACTGCTGCTGGAACAAACCTCTTATAAACTGATTTATGGCGTTCAGTAACCAGTTGAGTTGCCACAAAAACCAATTTTAAAAAGGAATATTATTACAGAAAAATGAAATCTGTTTCGGTTTAACTGCGTTTAAAAATCCAGCTTGCATGTGAAGTATCGCTTAACAAGCAAAAAAGTTTGATGTGAAATTTAATATCGGCGGTGTGAGAAGTGCTCGTTTTAAGTTAATTCGCCGGACTAATAAAATGCAACGCAAACACTTTTATTACGGACGTTACGCCACAGAATATCCTCAATAAACTAAAGTACTCTTCACGTTCCGGAAGACGATTGAATAATGTGGCACGTACGCAAAGTTATTTAACATTTTGCAAAATTCATTTACGAGATTTATTTAAGAACGTCAGATTTCTTTTCATAAGAATTTTAACTCTAACAATTTCTTTTACCACACGTGCGGTATAATTTGTACAGGTCAGGGTGTTTCATGAAAGGCGTATTCCCGCGCATATGGAAGAAGGCAAGGCTAGTATTGTTGAAGAAGCCTAAAAGGATGCCACTCGACCGTCCAACTTATAGGCCCTTATAGGTCTGGCAATATAGGCATTTCTGCCTAATGCTAGCCTTTAACTCGGCATCGTGGAAACACATCATTCAGGCCTTAAAAAATGCAAAAATCAGCAAGCAGCTGATAAAGATATTCCAATCCTATCTAGAGGACAGCTCCATCGGGGAGAAGAGATACAGACGACGTGCGGCGTGCCTGAGGGCTCAGTTCTCGGACCGACTCTGTAGAATTTACTGTACGACGGTCTGCTGAACCTAAAATTGGGACAAGGAGTCAATATAATTGCGTATGCTGATGATCTGGCGAGAGTTGTTACGGCCAAGACGGCTACTATGCTTGAAAAAAAGGCGAAATGCACCATGGTGAACATCACAAACTGGCTGGAAAATCACGAACTGAAGTTAGCCAGCAAAAAGACCGAGATGATTATCTTGGCGGGTTCCAGGAAACTAAGGCACCTAAGCATAAACTTTGAAGAAACAGAAGTAAGAAGCAAGAACGAAATAAAGTATCTGGGCGTATACCTTGATCGAGACCTGAAGATGACCTCCCATGTCAAAAAAAACGTGTGACAAAGCCAGCAAAACTCTCACGGCGCTGTCCAGGCGGACCTAGGTCCAAAAAGAGAAAGGTACTAGCTGGAGCAGTACTATCGACCATCATGTACGCGGCACCCATATGGACAGCGGCCATGAGATATAAATACTACGAACGACGTCTCGAGTCGATAAATAGAAAGATGGCCATAAGAGTCACTTCTGCATATAGAACGGTCCGTACAGAGGCCATCCTAGCGATCGCCGCTATCCCACCGATTAAACTAAAAGCAGAAGAATTTAGATTGCAGTATGAAGAGAGCAGAAAACCCTCCGCTGAGACTCGAGACTCCCTGCTGGTGAAATGGCAAAGGGCATGGGACACGTACGAAGGATGGACCAAGATCTTCATCAAAGATATTGGCAAGTGGTGTAATAGGAAATACGGAGACGTAGACCACCACATCAATGTCTGTTGGTATTGTCAGGAAATAGACACGCCAGAGCATACAGTTTTTGACTGCAGTAGATGGAAAAACACACGTGAGGAAGCCTATAGGAAATGCGGAACTATAGTCTCCACTGAAAACGTAGCGGAAATCCTATTAAAAAGTGAAAGGCACTGGAACTGTGTAACAGACATGCAAACCAAGGCCCGAGATGAGATAGAGCTAAGAAGGCTTATTGTGCGACAGTAAAAGGCTAGCACAATGAAAAACAAACCAAGGACATGACAAAAAACCACTATTACCTAGACGGAAGTACACAACACCGGACAGTGCGAAATTCCTGATGCAATGCTTAACGGCGGGTTCCAGGAATTAGCAGCTACAAGAGAGGATAAGGAGTTTAGTTTGTAGGCGTCTTTGTCAGGGACCTAAGGAATAGGCGTTAAAAACAGGGCGAATCCAACATATCTGATGATGTCTTCTCAAGACTTTCCAAACCTCTATAAAAAAAGGCCTTAACTGAAATATCAAAAATTAAGCGAATCGAGAACGTTGATTTTCAGTTAAATTAGGAAACCGTTCCAAACCAAGAAACCGATAAACCAAAAACAAAATTCTTAAGCTAAAGAACGAAAAAAGAAGAAGGAACAAACTAAATAAACAAGAGAACATTGTGAGAAAAAACTTGAGAACCACTAAGGCCCGGTTTTTCGATCACAGTTTAACTTTAAACTTTAGTATATTTCCATTGCTGCTATAGGGATAAACCGAAGTTTAAAGTTAAACTGCGATCGAAAAACTAGGCCTAAGTCAAAGACTTGTCAGTGGTACATTCAGTGGGTGAAAATAAAAGTAAAGTAAAAAGAAAACCGAACTGAGGTTTATAAATGGAAAAATAAATAAAGGAAATGTAAAATAAAATTTAAAAAGTTTAGAAGGAAAAGTAACAGTGAAGCTGTGAGGTATAGGGACAGTTGAGTATGAGTTGAGTTTGTAAGAAAAGGGAAAATCAAGAATAGAAAATCCTGAAACGTTGGCAAAACTGCAAGGTAAGAAAGAAGAAGAGGTCGTCAGGCAACAGAGCGAGAAGAAATTAAGTAAGCAATATTGTGGGTTTTTATTTATTTCGCTTTACACGAATGTTTTTATGTTGTATTGTGTTAAAGGATATTTCAATAAACAAAACTTCTAGCGTTCGTGTCCGTCTTTTAACTTGAAACTTTTTGCACACACACTGACTCGTACGTCTTCTTTTTACATAACAACCTAACTACTGTCTCTATCTCCTTTCTCCTCTCTCTGTCTTTCGCTACTCTCTTCACCTTTCTACTTACACTTCCCACATCTCGGCCGTCCTGATCATCATCCGTCTCGGGTGATTCCAAATATGGATGCCAGGGCTTCATATATTCAGCACATGTTGTAGTTTTCATAGGGCCATCATGATAACCTTCTTTTTTCACGTCATAAGTGTCATGGGCCTTAACTTTAAGTACTTTGTACGTGCCTAAATATTTAGATTTCAACTTAATTCCTGGTGCTATCTGAAGTCTTGTTACTGCGACGAGGTCATTTACTTTGTACTTACATGCAGGGCGTCTGCGCAAATTGTAACTTTTTCTATTTTCTTCTTGTATCTTCTTAATCTGTAACTAATTTTCTCTTGTTCTATCAAACTGTTTCATTAATTCTTCTTCAATCATAGTTTTGATATTTTCATCTGGTTTATTTCTGAGTTTCACTCCAGTGAGCAATTCAAATGGTGTCTATACTTCTGCTTTGCGAGGAATTGATAATTTGCTGAACCTTCCCAACGTGCTTGTACCATTTCGTGGGATCATCAATAGCTAATTTTGACAATATTAGGATTATTACTGAATTAATTCTTTCAGCTTGACCATTCGCTCTTGGTAAAGCTGTTGTTATTTTAAAATGTTTTATTCTTTCCTGTTCACAATAATCTTCGAATTCTTTTGAAGTAAATGCACTTCCTCTATCAGATATTATGTTCACTGGGTTTCCAAATAAAGTTTTTTGACGCTCCAATTTATCAATTACTTCTGCAGCTGAAGTCTATCTTGTAGGATATAACCAAACAAATTTTGTAAACGCATCCACTACCAAAAATATGTGTTTATAATTCTTATTTGTCGTTTCTAATGGTCCTAAGTGATCTACATGGTAGGTATGTAATGGTACTTCTTCCTTAGGTAGGCAAAAAACCTTCCTGCTTTCCTCTCTTCTTATTTATTAACATGCAAGGTCCACAATTAGCAATAAACTTTTTTATTTTCGTCTTCAAATTTGAGATAAAATAATTTTGTTTAATAATTTGTTCCGTCTTCTGAATACTTCGATGTTCTTCTCCATGGGCTTCGTTGATTATCTGAGTTTGCATCTCCTTGGGAACTACTAGTACTTCTGCATTGTCTTGTAACTTGTAGATGATATCGTTTTTCAAAATGTAGTCTTCAAACGGTTTCAATTTTAAGATTTCTTTAATTGTTTTTATTCTTTCATCTAGATTCTGAGCATTTCGCATTCTTGTCGAACAATCTTCTACTTCTATTAATGTAACTGGATATCTGCTTAAAGAATCTACGTGGCACATTCTTGAACCTGCTCGATGTTTTACGAAGAACAAATTCTTTTTTACGCACTTTCAGTTCGGACCTCTTCTTGAAATCACTGTAAATCTTGAGTTTACTCTTGAACTCATCAATAGTAGTTGCTCCGTATAAAATAATTTTGTTTGCCGATTCGTCCGATATTCCGTCGATTACATATTGTATCACAGATTCGGCTTCAATATTTCCTCTACTTGCTATTTCTTTCATGTGCAGAAAATATTCTCGAAGGTCTTCGTTCTTCTGTTGTTTTCTGTTCGATAACATTTGGTGGAGTTGCATGCTACTCAACTTTTGGGAAAACTCTTTTAGTAACGACTTCTTTAACGAATGCCATGTAGTGATTCTATTTTCTCCACGCACAAAAAGTTTTGCAAGACCCCTTAAAGATTTTTTAGCAAAAACAAACTTATGTAATTCACTCCAGTTAAACATTGTTGTCATATCTTCAAAATCGGATATCCATTTTTCTACTGGATACGTGCCGCTTCCATCAAATAAACAAATTGAATCTTCAACATCTCTGAAATTCATAGAAAAAGGAACTGGTTGATGACTATGCATACTAAAAGCAGAACCAGCGCGTGGTATGTTTTGTGCTTTTATACTTATCTCTTCGTCTGTAGTAACTTCATCTTTTCGCATTCTTTCTTCTTCCTCATCTTCTTCTTCCTCGTTGGTATCTGACTCATTTTCAATGATTTGTTTCAAATCATTCAAATTTAGTAAACTGTTGCAAATAGATTTAATCCATTCTTCTTTCGGTTTTTTGTAATCTAATGTCAAAATATTTGAAATGAATACTATGTCATTGATGGTTAAATTGTCGTTGACGTACTGAATTTTTGCATTGTATTCATCTGAATTGGCTTGAAATGTGAAACCGGTAAAGTTTCGTATTTGTTTTCGACTTGTTTTGTCAGCTTCAGTTTCAAATATTAATTTGTAAAATGTCTTGATTACCGTAAATGGGGCTGTTTTTATGTTATCTGCTATTGTAGCGATCTCTCCAAGTGTCGTCATTATTTGTCTTCTTAAATTTCTTGGATTCGTTTGTTCTCTTGCTTTTTACTTTCTTAGTTTTCTTTTTTCGTCTATACCCTCGCCTTGCCTCTTTTGCAATGCAAGAAAAATAGGTTCGGAGCTATTTTCTGCAATGCAATGAAAAACTGCCAGTTGATCAAAATATAAATAGTGCGCATGCGTGCAATACAAATCACCGCAATTATTTATTGCAGGCAATGAAAATTGCGCACTGTAAAGCGGCCTTAAGAATCGCAAGAGTTAATTTTTGTTTTTCATTTAATGTCCCCAAGCCCACAGAGCTTGTTGGGGTATTGGCGACTGCATAAAAACGAATGCAACCCTACTAATATCCAACCCAACCGTAATGGGTAACGTTCAAGAACAGCCAGGACCTATCCGCACCCAACTTCTTCAATATTGTCCAATTTTAAGAGAAATTTGCACTCAAAAAATCTGCGCATTGTGAATCAAAGTGTGTTCTATTGCAATTTTACATTTGTATCTGAGAAGTAGTTATAGTAAAAAATGATCAGCTTATTTATTTACCTACCTTCAGACACTACGACCGGTATTCATAGTTAGTTCTTATACTTAAGAGAATCTTAAGCAGTGTCTTAGGTCCAGTTGTACAATGCTAGTTTAAATTTAAGCTGAAGCTTAACCCTTAACTACGATAATTCAACAATTGTCGTGAAGGGCTTAAGCTTTAGCTTAAAGTTAAGTTGGAATTGTACAACTGGGCCTTAGACAGATTTTAAGAAAATCTTAAGCATTTGCTTGAAATCTAATGGTCGTTTGCACCAAATACTTAAGCTTAGCTTAAATTTAAGTGGTGACATTTTTAGGTTCCACAGTATTGTGTAAGACATATTCTAAGTGACCCCTAAAGTTAAGTTGAGCTTAAATGCTTGGTGCAAATGGCCATTAGGGCAGTATTCATAGTCGTGCCTTAAGCAAGTGTTTAAAATCATTTTTCGTAAGTTTGTCTTATATATAAAAAAATTCTTCGTTATTCCACCCCTTCAAGAACAGGTTGGAGCACCTTTGAGGCAACTGTGAAACGTATTTAAATAAGGTCGCCTTACTTAAGTTAAGACTTCAAACAAATGCTTAAGATTTTCTTAAAATCTGTCTAAGACATTGTTTAAGATTTTCTTAAGTATAAGAACTGACTATGAATACTACCGGCCTAAGGGCAGTATTCATAGTCGTGACTTAAACAAGTGCAACAATTTGAAGAGAAGTATGGATCCCACATACATTTTAACAAGTCGAAAATACGTTGAAACAATAAAAAAATTCACCATAGGAACGTATTAATAAGATTTATTGAACAGTTTGTCTTTATAAATTTCATTGTTAAAAATTAAAAATAGGTTCCCAATTGACGACATTGACATCTTAGATCTTAGCGTACTTCAACAGCGACCTTTCTTCTTCTGGAGCAAATATTCTCTGCTTCGATTGATCATAAATCTACGTGAAGGAATTGACATTAGTAAATTTCCAAGTGTCATTCCGTTTTTAAAACGGAAAGATGAAGGATATAAGCCCAAAAAGTCGCTCCCATACTAAGCAGTAGATTATTATATTAGTAGTTAATAGTTATAGCGTATGTAATATTATAATGTAAATTCAAATAAACGGATATTTTTGACAGAACTGAAAATAATAGTTATTTGTATCACAAGGCCAGAAACACATTTGTTTACACATCTGAATGTGACTTTAATTTTAAAGCCTCCTTTAAATTCCATTATGAAACTGGGGGATAAATGCATTTAATGAAAATGTGATTTCAAATGTGATGCACTGTAATTTATTGTGAAACAATAATCACTCCTAACGAAGCTATCATCTGAGAACGAAACGTTGAGTGATAGTGCGCATTTTAAGTGTCCGTTACAAAAATTTGTTATACAACTTTCACAGAACACGAATCTACTTAAATTTTGTTTTATTGCCATAACAAAATTAAATAAGCTTAAAATTATGTGTTTCCGCATTGAAATTTTGTTTTAGAAATTCATTTCACATCTAAAAGTACTAGATAATTCTCATTTAACACAAAAAATGAATTTCCCTGTAATCTGCATTTCACCGCAATTGATTGCTTTTAGACTTCTTTAAAGGCATTTTAAAATATAATATTATAAAAAAGTTTTGTGCAAATCGGTTTCGATTACAGCGGATTCCTCGAGCAGGCTCTGTACAGCTGTTTCAGGCCTAGTTGGGCCTTCGTCAGCAGAACCGTAGCTCGAGAACTCTACTGCAAACCAAACCGACTTATTCGCCAATGCGATGTGAAAGTAATAAACATATAGCCCCTCTATTTCAAATAGTAGCGACAACCTTTGATCTTGCCGCTGGAGCAAAATCACGTTGGTGTTTCCGAATTCCCTAGATCGTTGACGTGAAGCTGTCATCTGTTATTCTGTGTCTGTTATTTGTGGTGTTGTGTTAGAAGGGCTGTAGTGGTGTTCGCAAAGTGTGTGACTTAATAATGCCAGGGTGTTGCGTGAACGATTGTAAGAATAGTGCCAGAAAAGGATTTACATTATTTAGAGTACCGCGATACAATAAAAGACAAAGTGTGTGGCCCAATCAGATCCACCGTGATGATCAACAACACGTGCAAAATGCTAATAACTTGAGATTTTGTGAGGTAAGTAGTACTTTCATCAGATTTCAAACACTTTAAAACATAAATGGTAGGTACATTTCTCAGAGTCACAGTTTTATTCAGTTCGCAGTGCATTTCCCGCCGTTGCTTATACCGTATAGTAACTTTTATCGTTGTCAGGTTCCGAGCAGGTTTGCTCCACGATGTCGCTACTATTTGAAATAGAGGGGCTATATAATAAACATTTCAAGTAGCGACATCTCTTGATCGCTTTTTGACCTGACATTGCAGTAGGATTGACAAATTGAAGCTAGTCAGCTTGCTGTCAAAGCATATGCTTCAATTTGTCAATCCTACTGCAATGTCAGCTCAAAAAGCGATCAAAAGATGTCGCTACTTGAAATATAATATTATACTTACAAACTTATCAAATTGGGGATTCCAGTTAGAACCATTTGCTTGTTATTGTTAGTTATTAGAAGCAATCATCTACTCTAAAAATTTCACTTTAAAATATAATTTTATAAAATGTGATACTTTTATGGAAAATGAATTTGCACAGTGCTTCGTCATACCGTAAAAATTCCTCTCTTGAATTTAAGTAATAAATTCGCGTAATTGCCCAAATCTTATTTACAACCTACGTATAAATAGTTAAATTAAAATAAGTCAGGATAATTTTTCCTTACTGAGCTATACAAAAAATTGGCCCACGAGGTATGAGAAAGTCCATTCATTTAATAATTTAAGAAAGGAATAGATGATTTTAATTGAATAAAAACATAAGTATAATTACATTTTATTGTTCCAATAAATTTAAAAAAAAATAATTTTTCTTCATAAGTACAAAATATGGCAATAGAATTTCCAAATTGGGTAAATTAAATTGAATGGCTTTGAATAAGCTAAAAAGTTGCAACAAACATTATAACCGCTTAGATACAGCGTGCAAGAAATGTGGTGCTATATTCAAACTGAAATAATAAATTCTAAGCTAGTAGAACAAAAAAAAAGAAAAACTGAAATATTTGGATATGGCTAAGCTACGGTGGTCTTAATTCGTACCATACATATTGTAGCGATCTCGTCGCCAAGGTACAAAGCCTTCTAGGGCGGTCGGCTTTTTAGGTTTAGCAGCCTTTAACGGGCTTATTTGGCTAAAAAGGCTCCCACTTCCTTCCGTAGCTGTGCTTATAGGTACTTCTTCGCTTGCTAAAATTCAAAACCCCGATATTTCCCGCCTTAATATGTCATCGTTTAAATTTCAAGTGGTTATTGGTTAACGTGTAAGTAATCAAACCAAATTCATGCTACACAAAAATTAAACAAATATGAAGACAAGCAGATACGACGACCAGCCATCTTTATATAAAAAAAAAAATGTTGCAAAAATTAAGCACTACAGTAAGTAAGACTTACGTGAAGACTTGGCAGTGAAGGTAATTGGACTGTCCCATTCTTCCTTACTGGATTTTGGTTCTGTGTCGTCTTCGTGAAGAACTTCATTTATGTAATCTATTAGATGTTGTATAAATACATAGATAACTAAGCAAAAGAGATTGGCTTACCATGAGTGAATTGTTTAGCGGTTCCATTTTGCTGGAATTCCGGGAAACTAACATGATTCTGTTTACCATCCTGTAAATTTCATTACAATCAATTTGTGATCTATTTAAAAAATAATCAATAAACTCAATTTTGTTGGTCTAGACCACAAAAGTATTCATAGTAACACCTCAGAGTCCCAAACCACAACCTCATTAAAAAGAAAAGTAGCGTTATAATGAATTTTTATATAATAGATAATTATTTTTAATTTGTTTCCTTTGATTTTAGACAGCTAATTAAAAAAAGGTTATGTACATACAAAATGAACACATAATAGAAACAATATAATTAAAAATTGTGTGTAAGAATCCAAAATTTCATAAAATGTGGTTGATCTCCAAAAATCCGTCCGTCTTTCCGTATCTAGTACCATGGTTTGGGTGAGAAAACATTAATTGAATTTATCAGTTTGGCTATACTGACCACTGCTTAATTTGATATGTGAAATGCTGTTTTTCTCATTACAATAATCATTTTAAATTTGTTTTATAATGTCTCGTATATCGTTTTGAAGTAATCTGTAATTATATTTAAAGTGTGAAGTTGTCTAAATTGTGAGTGTTATATGTATGTGATCAGTTTTAAAATTGTCTAAATCAATTTATAATTGTTCTTACTTATTCTGAATATACAGGGTGTCCCAACAGTGTGTTCTCGGGCCATATCTCCATAACTACTGAAGATACAAAACAATTTTCAACACAATTTAGTTTTTAATTTAAGAGGTCTACAACACAAATTTATTTTCATCTATACAGAGTGAATCAAAACAGTGGTGCCGGACACAACTTTTTTTATTTCAAATGGTATGCCCTATATATGAGACCAAATTTGGATTGCCCATAAAATTCTACAGATTTTCTGTATACCATTGCCTATGCCTAAACCTAACCGTTCTTGAGATATTTAACATTTTGTCCAAAAACTGCCATTTGCAGCCACTATTTTATTTATTCATATTTTATTTATTTTTAACTCTAAGAAAAAGATTTTTGGTACAGATGTAGTTGATACATAAGCCTATCATAAGCCATTTTTAAATGTACTTTTATCACTACAAGGTGGCCATGGTAATAAACAAAATATCAGAAATTTCAAAATGGCAAAACACAATTTTCTTAAATAGCATGCCCTATATTTTTTTATCCTAAATTCTTCTTTTAATAAAGTACTTTCATTTTTCTTAAGTATGTCTTATACCTATCTGCGATATTTTTTGAGATTTTTAGATCTATTTGATTTATTTCTTTTAAAACGAACACTTGTCTAAGGTGGCTGCAGTAAACAATGAACCGGTTGACATTAATAATTATTTTTCAATGTGTTAGACTGTTGTGAACTTGTTAAGACATGAATTTTTAGATTTATTGAATTATTTCTTTATTAAATGGTTGCATAGCCAAAGTTGGTTGGATACGCTAGCAACGGGCTTGACGATTGGTCGGGCAATTATAGGTGTGTGTTCTAATCCCCTCCTGGTACATATGGGTCCTATGTGAGAGATGGAACACTTATGTGTCGGATTGTGTTCAGGATTCATTTCGGCCCCTTCGAACTAGGTTTTCTGCCTTTTCCCGGTTTGTAAGACGAATGCCGATGGAAAACACCTAGTAGGTCGGTCGCAGCCGTAGCGGGCAATATTACAATAGCCAGCTTAACGCATCCCTGACAAGCTCATAGAGAGCTTGGGGCATGTATGATGTAAGTACAAAAAAATGTATAACTGTTTAAAGGAGTCACGTACTAGAACTAACTAATGCTTGTACATTATTGTCGCTTGAAAATTAATTATTAAAGTCAACAGCTTCATTTGTTTGCCGTTTTCCACGGCCACCTTAGACAATAACTCGTTTTAAAAGAAGTAATTCAAATTAATCTAAAAATCTCAGAAAATATCTCAGATAGGTATAAGACATACTTAATAAAAAAGAAAGTACTTTATTAAACGAAGAATTTAGGATAGAAAAATATAGGGCATGCTATTTAAGAAAATTGAATTCTGTCATTTTGAAATCTCTGAGATTTTGTTTATTACCATGACCACCCTGTAGCGATAAAAGTACATTTAATAATGGCTTATGATAAGCTTATGTATCAGCTATATCTGTACCAAAAATCTTTTTCTTAGAGTTAAAAATAAATAAAATATGAATAAATAAAATAGTGGCTACAAATGGCAGTTTTTAGACAAAATGTTAAATATCTCAAGAACGGTTAGGTTTAGGTATAGCCAATGGTATACAGAAAATGTGTAGAATTTTATGGGCAATTCAAATTTGGTTTCATATATAGGGCATGCTATTTAAAATAAAAAAGTTGTGTCCGACACCACTGTTTTGATTCACTCTGTATAGATGAAAATAATTTTATGTTGTAGACCTCTTAAATTAAAAAAGAAATTGTGTTGAAAATTGTTTTGTATCTTCAGTAGTTATGGAGATATGGCCCGAGAACACATTGTTGGGACACCCTGTATACACTTTTATTATTTTTTAATCAAAAGTCATTTAAAAAAAAACGAAAGTTCGACAATCCCGAAAAGTATATGTGTGGCGGGCAAGGGCGGAAATCTCACTTCATATAAAGAAGGCGTTAGTAGCAATATCTGGCTTACAAAAAGCTTAAACCAGATACCTAAGAACACAGGAATTGCTGCTTGGGTCCTTTATGATCTGATTAAAATTTTAATAAAAGAGTGAGAAGAAGAAGTGGATATTGTTGATTATTGTGGTGTAATTAATTTTGGGAATTAAGACATAGTTTGGGCGTAACAAAACTTTCGTTGAGACATCTAGAAGAACATAGCGTTTCGACGAGGCCTTGTAAAACTGATAATCTGAAAGTAAAGGATAATTCATCCCCTTTCTGTTAATTCTGCCATTTTTAACCACCCCGACCCTCACAATTAGAAGAGAGAAGAAACGGAATTCTGTACCAGTTTTAAGGCTTTTGTTAATTGCTGAATTTTAACATTTTTTTTTTGTAAAGTAAGGATTCTAGACGCTCTCATGTCTAATATACAAACCTTGTTTAACTTCTTACTATGTCTTTTGTGGTGGTGCTTTTTATCTCCAACCATTCTTCTAATATTGAAGTGCATTTTATAATTGACTTGTGTTGAAAGATCCCTGTCATTGACGGCGTGTCTGCTATAGCTCAGCCTGCGATGCTGTGGAATCGTTTAGGAAGTTAGTTGCATGTAAAATTGTCGAGTGGTTGTCTTACCCGTCTGTAGGGTTTACATAATTCTTCGGCAAGTAAGTGATGGATCCTCGCGTCTGTGAGATCCTTTTTGGAAGGATTATATTCAAGTTCCTGCATGTCAATGTTCCAAGTACTTGAATCCAGTTGACTGAAACTGGTACTGAAAACAGTGAACAGTTGCAGACACCCGTTTCATAGATATTTCTTGTTAGAAATTTATGTAAAACTGCATGCAACAGATGTTCTTCTCAATTCATGTTTTTACATTTATTAAATATTGTGCAAGAATGAATGACTTAATATCTGAATCTTGTTTACCGTCTCTGATTTGAAAATACTAGAGACTGGAGAGTTAGAGAAGTTTGAGCAAAAAAGTTCTTTTTTATTTGAGCTTTTGATAAAATTTATTTGATTATTCAAATCGGGAAAGTTTGTGTTCAATCGTCATAATTAAAATAACTTTTTAGGTTCTGTGATTTCAAAATGCATTTATAACTATGTACTTAAATGTTAGATAATTATAAAATGAAGTGCCGTGCAAAATCAATTAAAAGAACCGAGAAAGAAATGTGTATTAGAAATAAGGATATGGATAAATTAGGAAAACGATGGCATTGAATTCTAAAAGATAATAGATAATGGATGAATGGATTACCAGAAGTACATACGTATTTATTTTTAGCTATAAATTTCAACTTTGATTTATAAATAATTTTCAGGTTTAGCAGAAACTGCTAAAGCTTTAAACAAATTTCTGATCTTTTTTAACTGTCCACGATAGTACCTACATACGAATTTGTAAATGCTTCCAAACACGATGATTATTTTAATTTTTTTAATACGAGCTACAGGATCTAATTTTATTGATTAGTATAATAAGTATTTCCTACAAGTATTCATTTAATTAAGTATTCTATTATTAGCAATTTATATTGTTTGAGTAAAAACTAATTAAACAGGCCTATGTAATAATTATGTAGATGCATTTTGTTGAATATATTATCGCTTATTAAAAAAAAAGTTGCTTATCTATTTTTCATTTAGATATTTCAGCATATGCACGCTAACTTTATTAAGGTTTGTACGCTGTCGTATAACATTAATTTACGGATATTGCGTGTTGGCAGTACTGTTACGGTTATTACGTGAATTAATTAAATGCGCTCCAGATTTTTAAAAAAAGTAATTACGCTATTCTCGTTTTATTTCACATTCGATTTTTGAACACGTGTCTATTAACACTTCCTTTCAATTGCTTCTAATTTGACTTTCGTGTTTTTGTCCATTTATAAATATTGACTTAAAAATTATTTGTTTCATTTATTTTCGTCTCTCGTATTGCTCATTTATAATCGAGACTGCAGTTTGTTGTTGTTGTTTCCTAGAAACTTCTGCTATGTTTGTTCCGAAGTTTTCAATTAACTTTTTCTTTTTGTGTTTGTATTTATGTTATTTTTAGTTCTACACAAGTTACTACTCGTACTAAAATATGTGTGTGCGTTCACTTGATCAGAAAAGCTCTTTTGAGTTGGAAAAGAATAAAACATTCAAGAAGAAAGAAACTATCGTTCTATGTTTATCTTTTAATTCCACATATCATCTTAGTTACACTAATTGTACATCCTTGTTTTTCCAGCTAAATACAGGGTGATTCTTGAATAGATCCATAAAAAATACTGACGAAAGAAGAGATTTCCCAGAACATGGGAAATATATTAAAAAATTCTATCCAACAATTTACAATTGATTAAAAATTTACCCGAAATGCGTTATAGATAATGTCTGCTCATTTCCGGAGGAATGGTGGTCGCTCGGGTGAGCTCTTCAGATTCCTTTGATACAATGTATCACTCTGTTGGTCTCCTATTTTTCTTTGCTAACTTTATAATTTGTTGTGTTTTTGCCTGTTCAGTTATTCTCTGCCATTTCTTTCTGTTTTTTATATCGACTCTCCATTTTTTATTTTTAATCTCTTAGGCCCAGTTTTACAATCGTGGAATAAGAACGGAATAAATATCCTTTAATGTTCCTCCATATCTACGTCACACCTACGTCACGTTATACCAATAATAATGCTTATCCGATGATTGTAAAATCGGGCCTTAATGTTTGTGTGGATATGATTTTCCCACATTGTCTTGGGCCTTCTTCTTGTCTTACTCCTGTCGGGTCTCCAAATTGTTGTTTTTCTAATATGCGATTCTGGCTGTCTCCTCTGTATGTGTCCGTACCACTTCAATCTTTGTGCTTTTATTTGTTTCACTATATTTTCATTTTTTTTGTTTTATTCCGTGGTTCATGAGTCTTCTCTGTTCATCTTCCTCTGTCCTTACTGGTCCAAATATCTTCCTGAGGATCTTTCTCTCTACGATTCTTAGGGCATCTTCATTTGTGAGTACGATTGTTTCTGCTGCATACGTTATAGTTGGTCTTATTGCAGTCCTGTATATTCTAAGTTTAGTGTTTTTGTCTTTTAAGAACTTTTGCTATTTCCAGTAGGCTCTGCTTCCTGTTTTATTCTCTCGGCTATTTCTGTTGTGCGTTAATTTTTTTGATTTATCACTACACTGAAGTGTACGCGGAATTTGTTTTCAAAACAAAATCGATTGTTGCATGTTTCATTTCAAATAACGAACACGTGTTCGAAAACTGCTCGCTGTAAAAATACGGCCCGGGTAATTAAGCCCGACGCCATGTCATCTCTCAAGGGGCTGGTTTACCACCCAGGGAGCTCTGCAGAAATTCGATAGTCGCAGGCGCCATTCAAATGCACTATAGCTGCACAGACATCATAAAACAAACCTACTTGACATTTTTGATTGTTTTGCTTAGCTTTTGTATACATTTTGTCGCGTTAAAATTGCCGATACATGTACAGTTTGGGTAAAGATATCAAATTACATTGCAAGTGAAGCATTCGCTTTAGTCTGGTTTCTTTCAAGCAGGCACCAGATACTTAAAAAAAAATGTCAGCTTGTACACTTGTAAAGTTAAAGTTAGGATTGCTTCATTTGCGACATTTTCTTACTTGGAAAGGACGGGATGCGAAAACAGGCAGAAACGTTCGAATCTCGCGAACGAGCAGTCGAATATTTTAAATTCTGACTTAGGGTTTTTTTTTGTAGCGCTTGCAATCATTTACTCATTTTTCTAGATAAATCATTTATTTCAGTACGGTTAAAATACAGTGTGTTAAAAAGGGCAATTAAAAAAACCAAACACGTGAGCGTCGCGACGGAGTGATTAAATCTGAGTGAGAAGTGCGCGGATGTTACACGGATTACACGATTTTAGGTAACTGACATTTACTTGTAGTTCTTCATCGCACATTGGTGGTAACAATTGCGTAGGGATAATTTAATTTGCATTAATTAGTGGCTAAAGAGTCAGTAAAGTTCATATTACCATTGCATTTAGATAACTTTAATCAAACTATTTTTATTTACATTTTAGCGAGTATTAAAACTCACTAGTGACATTCATCTTAGAAAAATTTGTTGGTCCGTGTTTCTTTAATTATTAGTCCATTTCTGTAATTTAACCAACCAGCAGCAATTAACTATTCCCCACATCTACCTGGGAATTCAATACAGTGTACTCTTAGAAATAATTCTACCCTTGGGGATTTTCTCCGGCAAGTTGGAAAGACGCTAACGGTTGTTTTCGATTTGTACAGGGAAGTCGCCAATCTCCATCACTGGTGTGAGGCAATTGTATCTGCCGCTGAAACCAAGTGCGCCAGCACGATATAACCAAAGAACATCTGATTAATTCATTAATTAAGTACACTGTAGGCCCACTGTGTCACACTGTACGTTGGTTTATTCAACAGAACAAGTCTTAGAGTACGATCTTAAGTGACGAACACTAGTACCAAGGCTCGAGCTAAGTTGAAATTCAATTAATTGTTAATCTAATTAAGGAGCAGAGCTCTCCAACAAATATCTGTGTAGACGTTAAACCACCAACGGTGTGAATCGAAAGAAAGTATATAGATCGCGCCGATATTCGAAAGTGAAATCTGTTAAGCGGGTTATACTGTATTTTCTGAGAATCGTAATTTCTGTTTCTTTGTATTTGATTTCAACGCAAGGTTTTTACGCTCATTATACCAGGCCCGCAGTGGCTGGTACAAGGAGTTTTTACCTTTTTTTTTGCAATAAATAATTAATTAAATCTAATTTTGTTTTTTTATTTAACGTCATTAACTCCTTTGTTCTTACGATTTATTTACCGATCCACCAAGAAGAACGGGTTATCACGACGCAGATCCAGATTAATAGCGATCACGAGCCGTAATTAAATATTATCATTCCTTTCATTCCGAAGGGTCGTTCAACTGTAAACAGAATCTAGGGCAGTTGCATAACCTTTAGGGCGGCCGCCAGTAGCAGTAGTCAGGTAGCAGGCAGAGGATCCGTATTACTAACCAGCTGTGTGACCTTTCGGAATCGCTCCGGGGTATACGGCCGGGCCAGTTATTGCTTTTGGCAATAAATTTAAGTTGTGTTTGTTTGGGCAGTTTTATTAGGTGTTTACTTGTAAGTAAAAGTAAACAAACAAGGGTTTTAAACGGGCGCGTTACAACACCTAGATACTTGAAATCTGTCACTTTCCTAAATCTGTAGTTCTGGATGTTAATTTCTTTTATTTTTTCTGTGTTACTGTGTTTTTCGTTTCTCCCTCATTTATATCCAGTTCTCTGCTTCTTGCTTCCTTTGAAAGTTCCAGCAACAGTTTCTCCAAGCTTCGTCTGTCTCTTGCCATCAGTGCCATATCGTCTGCTTAGCCCACTATTTGTGTCATGTTTGTTATGATGTGATGAGAAGTGAAAAATTCTGTTGTGTTCATGACTGCATCGAAAGATCTGTTGAACAGTACTATTGACATTGCATCTCCCTGTCTTACTCCCTTATTTATGTTAATTGCTTTTGTATGTCCTTCCTTTGTTATTACTTTGACCTGTGAGTTTTTTGTTGTCATTTTAACTAATCTGACGAGTTTTTCGGGAATTTCCATTTTTCGTATATCTTCTCTCAATTTCTGTCTGTTCACGCTGTCAAATGCCTGTTTAAAGTCGACAAATATTATGTGTAAGTCTCTGAATTGGGTGTATGGTTGATTTACGTTTTCCAAAACCGTATTGGTACTCGCCCAGCTTTTCTTCTATCTAGTTTGTGAGTCTTGGGCCCGGTTTTTCGATCGCAGTTTAACTTTAAACTTCGGTTTATCCCTACAGCAGGAATGGAAATAAACTTGTTCGTATTAGCGATGTTAGTATTTTATATGCTGCATTTTTTTTTAATCTGTGGTGGTTGCCCAACGGGGTCCTAAGTCATAGACTTGTCAGGACCTCAGGAGCGGGAGTGTATTTGAGTGTGTGTAAAGTGTTTCATGGCTTTGTTACTTCCAATCCTCCTCGCCGTTTAAGGGGAAGCAGTGTCGAATATTATCCCCAACACTGAAGGGTGCCTGAAGTCGATACCGACCACCTCCGAGAAAAATCCCGAGCGCGGTTCGAACCGACGACCATGCGATTGCAAGGCCGGTCGCTTACCACTTGGACCGTTCAGGCGTTCAAGTTATTTAGAAGTGTTATTACTCGGTAGTTGTGACATTTTGTTTGGTCTGCTTTCTTGGAAATTGGTAATATAAATCCTGCATTCCATTTCTTTGGTATTTGTTCTTTTTTCCATATTTCTATGATTAAGGGCCAGTTGCTCGAATAATTGAACCATGGTTCAACTCTGAACTTGGTTCAACCAAGTTGAAAGTTGAACGATGTTTGAGCAACTGGCCCTAAGTTGTAGATTCCTTGTTGTAGCTCTACTCCTCCGTCTTTTATTAGTTCGTTTACTATGTGTCTTCTCCTGCTGCTTTGTTCTTTTTTAGTTGTTTTATAATTTCATCGTACTCCTCTGTGTTGTTGGTATTTCTTCTTCGTAGTTCTTCTAATTTTCTTCCAAAGTATAGTTTTCGTTTGAAATTTTGGTTTCAATAAACTGGTTTGTGTAGTATGTTTCGCAATCTCTTTTGTTTATTTTTACTGTTTTGTTTCTTTTTGTTTTGTCTTCTTATATGTTGAAATGGTTATCTTTGCTATCTTCCTCCATTTTTTCACCTGTTCATCAATCCATTGTGCCTTTTTCATTTTGCAGCATTTATCTGATGCTTTCTTTTTTCTTTGCAATCCAGCTTCTCTTTTTCCCCTCTTGTTGCTATCCAGTTTAATAATAATAATGTTTTATTGGTCATTTACATTTAGATTTAACAAATGCTATTACAATGTTTCTTGCTTGGTTTTTAGCTCTAGTGTTAATTTCGCATTCTTGGTCATACCAATCTTTATTTCGTTTTTTTCTGTCGGTTCTATGACTTCATTGGCTGCGCTTATAATGCTGCTCTTTATTATAGTCCACTCCTGTTCTATACTGTCCTTTATCCCATTTGATATCTTCTTGTTTATCGCTTCTATGTATTCTTCCCGGCAGCGGGGTTACCCTGCTTACTAAAGCGTGGATCCAACGGCTTCGGCCGTAGGTGACCATTGTGGACGTATGATAGAGTTCCTATGGGTGTGACGAGCCCACCGTCCCGAGTTGGCGCACCAGTGCCTGGGTTGCACGTAACCTAATCTGTAGGACTCGGCCGACTTGTTCGGTCGTGGCCGAACTTCCCACCAGTGAAGCAAACTGGTACCGTGGGGACCGGTTAGCCCGGAGGATACCCTCCCCTCCTCTGGAGTGGAGCGAGCAGAGGGGACCTCCACCGGTCGACTGGGTTGGACTCACGGGGGTAGTGGTTGATGGCCCGCATGCTGGGTTAGGGATGATGCCCACCCCATCCCGACGTGTGAACTGCGGATTTCAGTTCCGGCACTAGCCTGGATAGCTAGTAGAGATTAGATAGGTCTCCCTTCACCAGAAGGGGCGAGGGGCGTGCAACCCCGAACCAGTCTGGTAGCAGGACGACACTTTATAGTGTCAGCCACCGAAAGGTGGGCTTCCCTGCGCGTTGATTGAGCGTATCTCAATCCGATGGCTCTGGTCGGGGCCCGAGACGGATAAGGGCTAATAGCTCAGGTACCGCTCGTAGCGTTCAGGGTAGATTAGGGGGCATGGTCTGTCTGTCTGTCTGTCTATGTATTCTTGTCTGACATCAGTATCGTTTAGTTTTTTCTCGTTCCATTGTTTATTCCTTCCTCTTATGTTTGATTTCCTTATTATTTTCATTTTTGTCATTACCAACAGGCGGTCGGTATCTGCGTTTGCTCTTCTGTAAGTTCTTGTATCCCGAAATCCGTTACGCCCATGTATAAGACGAGAATCAAAAGTTTCCGTCTTTAAAAGTGTGCAATAAACGTTTATAGTGTTCCGCAAAGAATCGTTCAGTCGTAAAACTTGACCATGAACTAATAACACACAGTTGCACAGCTGATGATGAATGCGTCGTACAAATGCATTAACTGCTATGAGAATATTCAAATTACGTTTTCAAAGCGAACAATAATTTACGACAGGTAATTCCGTCGCTTTAAAAAATAACACACCGTACGCATGTATTTTGTTAGACTGTACAAATTTGAGTTAATAATTCGTCTTTTATAATAATAGAATTTGTTTCTCACTGAACGGCGCAAACAAGACAAAATTATAATAATTAACAAATCAAGCACTTTACGAATATGTTTACTGATTATAATGTTTTAAATCATGATTGACATCACCATTTCTTTGTTATTAGCAAAGTCTATTATTATTAAAACGACAAATAAACGGACACGTTGCTTGTGGGAATAAAGTTTATTTACAATACAATTAAAATTAAAGAAAAACACTAGGAATTCTTAACATGGAGATTTGAATTGTTTTAGTGTTGTAGTCAAAGCAGGTGTTCAAAGTGGCGCTTTTGTTATCCTTATTTTATACAATTTGTACGAAATAATTTACTTTAGGTGATTTGCATGCATTTGTCAAGTAAATATTTTGAAGTTCGTATTTCAGCTGATTACGACAATTCCGTTTAACGGTCAAGTTCACGCCCGACGCTGCACCGTAACAATTATAACACACTTTTATGACTGTATTTATTTCGTTCACCTGCAGCTCTTGTGATCTGTGATATCTATTGTTTCATCATTTTTTCTTTGTCGGTCTATTCAGGAATCACCCTGTATGCATGTTCTTGAAATAATCATATTCAAAGTGTATATTTTTTGTTCATAAAACAGGAAAGCAAAATGAGACTATGTTCTTTTAAATGATCAAATAAAAATCAGATCCAGTAATCCTTTGAATCTTTAAGCATGTCTTTGATTGATCTGTAAGTCTGACCCAAAAATAAAATGTCGTACAAAATAAAAACATTCGGCAATAATAGCAGACATACTATTTTTATGCAAAGCCAACTCTAACTGAAATTTATTTACGCACTTACAAAAAATATTCAGGAATCATATAAGCAAGTTAACTTGTTAGCAAGTTTTTATACAGGGGGTTCCAAAATTTAATGCAGAAATTTTGTGGGTTAGCAAACAGGTTCAAAAGAAATTAATTACATTAAGAAAAGCATATCCTAACATTCAGGTTTAATGCAGTTTGGTACGGTAGGTACCAGCACCTTTGGGCAGACGAAAATCCTCATGGATGCTACATACGAGACCACCAAATTAGATTTTCAACCAACCTGTAGGTATTGTTGAAAATAATTTGATTGGCTTATACATGTTCAACAATGATTATTATTAGACCGCACTGAAGTAAGTTTGCACGTTAGGACATGAGTTCATTAATGACATTTGTTTCCTTTGAACCTCTCTGTTGACCCACAACATTTCTGTATTGAATTTTGTCTTGGGTTATCGTTCTTCGCGTTGTTAAAATTATACAGAGGGTGTCTGAAAAGTAACGTCGTTGCATTTGGGGCTCGATTCAGGAACTCGAAATAAATTGAAATTACAGTGATCAAAGTTTTAAGAGAGTCAACACATTTTTTTATAAATCATTTGTAACCTGTTACAAAATAAACTACTGCTACTACTACATGAATGACCAGTTGACAATACGAATCAACACAAAGTACTATAGAACGTAACTTTTATAATAAAAAAATTTTCGTTAAAAATTTCACCAATCAAAAAAGTTGAATAAGTTTTTCTCTTAAGAAATTGTGGAAAGTGAAAATCTAGTGCAATCTTTTAAATATTTAATTCATTGTTAATAAAATGATGAAATACGCGGTGGAACAATTAAGTTTCGAGACTCGCGCTTGTAATTTTTGTTAATCTCACTAGATCGTGCTGAAACATGAAGTGGTGATTCTCGACTCATTTCTGCATTCGTGTAAAAAGTGTCAAATCACTTGATTTAGTAGTTTCTGAATTACAGTTGAAAGCAAAAAATAGTAGACAAGAACAGTTTCCTGTAAATGATCTTTCTCATTTCTTCTTTTATAAAAGGCATTTTAAATGATTTCAAAAAAGTTTTAAGCTTATCAAATTCGAAAGCTTTCGAATTTTTTTAATGTCATCTAAGAAGTCGCATTCGAACAGTACCATTCTGAGAAAGAACAATTACAGGATACTGTTTCTGTCTATTATTTTTTGCTTTCGACTGTACGTTTGCGCTAATCAGAGTAACGCAAATTTGTTTTCAAAAAATTGCAAAAATACCAAGGAACGAGGAGTGACAAGTGTCAAAATCGCTCATGGATTCCCCACATGATAACCCGCCTTCACATTAGGCTCTCTCAATTTCTCAGTTTCTGATGGATCCTCTGCCGCTTTCTGCAGATTCAATCCCTAATTACTTTTGGATATTTCCTAAACTGAAAAAAAATGAGTTGAAAGAGAACGTGAAAAGATTTCACTTCAGAAGACTGGCTGCAACCACTGGACTAGTGGCGGAAATGTTGGATGAATTACTTACATCGAAAAAATACTGATACAGTTGCTACTTTTTTTAATAAAAAATGTATAAGCAAGTTTCGAAACTTAATTGTTTCACCTTGTATATGAAGCAGAAAATAAAAGAAAAAGTGATTTTGGTGCAAGAGATCTAATAATGCCAATTGAAATAATACATACTTTAATTTTTCCAGCCAAAGTGTACTCTGATCTGTTCTTCCTATGATGAACGGTTCCCTGTAAAATGCAACTTAAGTATAAACTTGTTTGGAAGAGATTTGAATTTTTCAAGATTGCAGCAAGACGTCAAGAAAAAGCCTTTCGAAATTTTTATAGTAAACTTAGGAAGCTAATTATGCAGAATATTTTTAAAATAATTTCTCTAAATAATCAAGCCAGTTGTATGATGATTGATGATTAACAATTTTAATTATTTCAATCCTAAAGTATGGCTGTAGTTCAAATCTTATTTTACAGATTAAATTAAATAAATTAATAAATAAAATAATATTGAGGGAAATTGGAAAGTGGAAATTGGAGTTAATTTAAAATGTTAATTATACTTGAAATACGTGGGACGTCTGAAAAGTACGCAACCTACCAGAAAGATGACGCCAACTTAGACGAATTTTGTTAACTGTTATGTCTGTCAGTTATTAAATCTGTGACAAAAATTCACGTAAGATAAACTACGAGATTTGTACCGTAATTGTTGCCTGTTGATCTGTAAAAGTCAAACAAAATAACCTAGTGTGTTGGAAATTGCATAATTCAGATTAAGATCTTCATTAACAATCCAAAACTTCCGCAGAATCAAACAAGTTTTAATTTAAGCGTTAGGGGGCAAAGTCGAAATTTCTATAAGCAAGCTCCCATGGACTATTTTTTGTATAGATTTCTTAAGTCCTGCTCGCAGTCGCGATCAGAAGTACTTTTAGAGTTCTTAAGATAAAAATTAAATTTATTTTCTCAGTCTAAGAATTATGAATGTTACGTTTTTAGAAAATCAGTCTGTCGAAAGAAAATCTCTTCAGTAATAAATAGCGCTCTGAAAAACTGGAATATTTTAACATTAGGTGTTTATCTCGCCTAATTTCAATATTGGGCGCGTTAGCGAGTGCGTAATTCGAATTGGGTTTGAACCGGAATGCCCCAGTTGAATGATAAATATACTTGAATTTTATTATATTTTCCTCAACCTGTGCCCCGACGATAGTTCAATACTGTAGAATGCAATAAAGAAAGCAAATTTTGTAGATAAAATACAGCTGGTGTAATAATCACGTTAATTTTCGTTTGGGTTAGTCTCTAATTTCAGTAAGTTGTGTAATTACGTTATTTTGTAAATATTACGGGTAATAAATATGCTAACTTGAATGTTAACTTCGTACACTATAACAATATTGACTTTGTAAATAAATACGTAGTCCTCATGTTTAAAGAGTATCTATTTAAATTACACGAGCAATGCAATGTAATCAAAGTGATTCCATTCTACTACTCATTCTAACCTTTGTATTTTCAAACATTGAAGAAAATTTTTTCCAAGTAACATTATTTAATATTACTTTGAAGCTTTTTACTTAAAATTTGTGTGCTTAAATTGAAACTGAATTTGCTATGAGATATAAGTTAATTTTATTTTGTTTATACAGGGTATGATTAATTAATTGGTCAAGTTTTCAAGAATAAAATGTACAAAAGTTTGAACATTTTTTTAAAATTGTTTCTGCCAATACAAGACGTTTTTGAAGTTTAGACAAACAGTTCAGTTAAACCCTACATAAAAATCTAAAAAGAAAAAGCTAGGAATAATTCAAATAAATTGTGAGATAACTTTTAAAGGAGTGCTTATTAAGACTACTGTTGCATACAGTTTAACATAATTAAAACGGGCAGACTACCATGCAAACCCACGATTTTCAAAACTAGAAATTTTTTACCCAACAAACATGCACTAGCGCTATCATAAAATGAAAGTGGCAGTCTGTGCCCCGTTAGTTTACCAGGTGATTAATTTTGGGGCGCACCTGCCGTTGAGATTGCCCGTTGTGTAGTTCTTGAATATGGCAGACATGCTTTCCGTTCCGGAGATGTTTCCTATTGTGGAGGCATTTCTTCTCATATATTCCATGGCATCCCTCATGGCTAACTTGGAGTATGTTTCTAGAATTTTTGGTTCTTGTCCTTGGTGGTTGCGAATTAGATATGGTCGAATGAACTTGTTGTCAAAATGCTTGAATCTATGAAAGGATAGATTGGAATAACACAAAATTCACAGACTCTTTATTAGTTACATTTTTTGATCATTTTTGTGATGTAAAGAAAAATTTTTCTCAAGATGAAAAACAACTTACCTGTCCCTTACGTGGTAATTACCATGCTGACCTAAGATGTCTTCTATAGCTGCCATTGAGTGATCCATTAACTATAAAGCAAAGAACTATTTTATAATATCAAACTGATCTACGACGTAATAGCAAAACTTCAGGACATGACGTTATATTCATAGAGAAAAAAAAGTTCCTAATAATTTTCTCAAACGTTGAAGGTGTACATGTTTCAATAAATCTGTATGATTAGTACCAGGAGTTTTGCTGTTTTATTGTGGATCACTTTATATATAACAAATATTAAGATGTTTTAAGAAGAATAAAAGCTCAATATTTAGGTAACAATTGTAAATTATAACTTGCCCTTTCATGTATCCTTTCGTTCATTGAGGGTTTCCTTTTTTCAGCAGTCTTTACGTTTAATATTTTGACTAACGGTTTAATTGTGATGCCTTGGAAGAAGACGGTGAAATAAACGACGGCAATCGTCGTTGTCATAAACATAGGCTGAAGCTTGACGATCTTGGGGTCGATTAGTAAAACGAGTGCAAAGGCAACGGCTCCTCGAAGTCCGCCGTAGGACATGACAAATTTTTCCACTTTACCTAATTGATGTAGCCTAAATCGATTGGCTATTGCTGTTAGAAGTATTACACCTGAAAATGAAGGGAATTATTCACTCAAAATGTTGCTTTAAATCTTCGATATTTTACTGACATATCAAGAAATATAAAAAATTTGAATCAAAGTTATTTACGTACACATACCAACTGATGTTATTAGTATCAGCTTTTGTGTATAGGTACATACTCTACATTTTGCTAGTTGTCATGTGTTTGTGAGTTTAATAATTGTCTGGTATATTTATAATTTCAAAAACGAATCCAATCCACAAGTTGCTGGCTGTCAAACGTATACATATATTTTTTGATTGACCCTATACATAACAAATACATTCATTTTAAAAACAAATACGTTTATAGAAAGTTCACGAACAAGGACCAATGATAAAAAATAATAATATTTATTGTCAGTGGTGGACAATTTCACAATAAAATAATTTTTGCTCTTACAACATTGGCCATTTTGGTTGTGTATGTATTATATCTATCAAAAGAAACAAGAGGCAATAGAGACTTTTAACTAACTCGGATGTTTCAAAACTGTATTCCATGATTAAACATCAGCATTCATGAGTAGATGAGATCTTAGATTTGTTTTATTGTGGTAGAGTCTTACAGTAGTTTGTGTAGAGGTCAGATATAATGATATATGCGAATAGCATGTCGATATAATGTGCCATTGTATGCTACTAACTCCGGAGTACAAATATTGAGAGACATGATGAAAAACACCCACATACATAATTCTCCTCATTTTAACCAAAGAAAAGGTATCTGCCCACTTGGTTAGATTTAAAGCAAAATAACGTTTAATACAAATATCAATTACTCATGTCCTCGTACGTCTTGTACCTACTTCAAAACAAATCATTATAATCTCTTGAATTCTCCAAAGAAATAGTTTAAACAGAAAATTAATTCACTTATTAATATAACAAGTAAGAAATTTTATTGACTCAATCTAAAAAGAATTATCTAACAATAAATTAATGTCCTTAATAGGAAAATAATATTGGCTTCGCATATAAAAAAATTCTCTCGATAAGATTGATGGACTGTAATTGAAGACCATGAGGAATTGCTTATTCGAAAAGGAAAGTTAATCGTGACACTATTAGGAGTGTAACATGTTCAATCAATAAATGATCAATTAGATTTAATAGACGAGAAATCTAACTTCTTTATCGAAATCTATGTAATTTTTATTGAACGTATTGCAAGCATGTTTTATCTTGTGACGAGAACTACCTTATAAACTAGTTATCATGAACTTCCTACCTATAAAACAGTTCAACCTGATCTCATTTAAACACCTCTACTTTAACGTTTTGAATTTTAGCTCATTCATATTATTTTGTAATGATTCCTGAAATGCAATAGGTACTAATTTTTATAAGTAAAATATACAGGGTGATTCAAGATAACTTGTCAAGAGATTAATGCATCACAGAGGATGTTAATATAAAGTTTTTGGCATAAGAAACTCATAACCGGAAATGCATTATTTCAGAGTATCTGCGAACGCTGTGCTTGCAGCACCAGTGTTAAATGAATCCGTCAGTTGCGGAAAAAAATAGCAACAATCAAAGCAATAAAATTCGAGAATACTAAAAAATGACGTTTTGTTTTCAAACCGTATCACACTAATGTCAAATAATCCTAGATTTCCTTCTTTGGACAGTGGTGAGGTAGGATTAAGAAAATTGAAAATTGACGTAATGATTGAGAAGTGGGGCTGTGTCATATCATGTCAAGTCATGTCGATTAAAAAAATATCGAGGAAAGGGAAGGAATACCTACTCGCAAAATCTATGTGCGGAGTAAGTCAATGGACCAAGATCACAAATGATAAAAGCCCCATTGAATTAGAAATAAATATTCTGCAGGATGAAGTAACTGGGCAAAAAAGTGACTTGCAAATGGATCTTTGGAATTCATCTACAGAAATAACGGGAGTATTATTTGTGATGTAAAGTTGGCGAACATGTGGCGTGGTAGAGTTAAATAAGAAGGTTGAGAATTGAGGTATTGTTTGAGAAGTGGGGCTGTATCACAAGTATCATATCAAGTTATGACGGTTAGACCAGACCAGACCTTTTCCCTAATCGCACCTTTACTTTATCAAGCGGTTCCTAGGCGAATTAGCCCTTATCCGCTTTGGCCCCGACCAGAGCCATCGGATTGAGATAAGCCCAATTAGCGCGCAGGGCGGGCCCACCTTTCGGTGGCTGGCACTTAAAAGTGACTTCCAACACACTGCTACCAGAGTGGTCCGGGGTGCACGCCCCTCGCCCTTTCTGGTCAAGGGAGACCTATCTAATCTCTACTAGCTAACCAGGCTAGTGCCGGAACTGAGATCCGCAGTTCACTCGTCAGGATGGATGGACATCATCCCTAGCCCAAGCATACGGGCTTGCAACCAGTGTCCCCGTGAGTCCAACCCAGTCGACCGGCGGAGGTTTCCTCTACACACTCCACTCCAGAGGAGGGGAGGGCTAACCGGTCCCCACGATACCAGTTAACTTCACTTGTTGGAAGTTCGGCCACGTCCTAAGATGCGTCCTGCAGATTAGGTTTCGTGCAAACCAGGCGCTGGTACGCCAACTCGGGACGGTGGGCTCGTCACACCCATACAACTACACAATGGTCACCTACGGCCGAGGCCGTTGGATCCACGCTTTAGTTAGCAGGGTACCCCCTCTGCCGGGGTTATGACGGTTAGGAGAATATCGAGGAAAATTGGAAGGGATTCGCGCAAAATCTATGTACGGAGAAAGTCAATGGACCAAGACCACAAATGATGAAAGTCCCATTGAATTAGAACTAAATATCCTGCAGGATGAAGTAATTTGGAAAAACAGTGACTTCCAAACGGATCTTTGGAATTCCTCTACTGTATTAACGGTAGTAATGTTTATGACGTTAAGTTGGCGGACGTGTGGTGAGGTAATGTTAAGAAGATTGAGAACTGAGGTATTGTTTGAAGTGGAGCTGTCATATCAAGTCCTGTCGATCAAGAGAATATCGAGGAAAATTGAAAGGGATACACGCAAAATCTATGTGCGGAGAAAACACAAATGATGAAAGCGCCATTGAATTAGAACTAAATATCCTGCAGGATGAAGTAATTTGGCAAAAAAGTGACTTCCAAATGGATCTTTAGCATTTCTCTACTGTACTAATGGCAGTATTCTTTGTGACGCAGCGCAGTGGCGTAGTGATGGTAATCATTAGATTACAATAAAGAAAGCGATCTGAGTGGAGGATTTAATTAAAATGGCTATGTAGACCTTGAAGAAGCCTGGCCCTCACTATCTACTATGTTAGTTCGCATCCAGTTTTAGCTGTCGAAGAATCTGGTGACCAAATTTGGATTTAGAAAAGAGTAATCATTATTGCCAATAGAAATCACTAGAATATCAGAAAACTCTTGTTTATCTACAGGGCTACAGGTCGAACTGATTTGCTGATTTTTATTTTGCTAAAGATTTTGTTTCTTCTTTTGCAAAAAAAAGGAATTACTGGCGTGATTCCACCTGCAACCTGGATAAAGATGAACAATGGTCGTGAAAACGTTCAAATTTCAAGTGCACAACTTTCTATACCTATATGAAAATGAAGCAGGTTGTTCAAATCATAAACCCGTTATATTCAAAAAGCCAAAAAGCAATTGCCAGATAGTTATTTGAAGAAAAAGTTAAAAGATAAAGGCGAAGTTTTAGCATTGGGGAAGGTACAAGGTTCTACGAGTATTTAACAATATTGTGAGGGACGGGTGGTTAAAAATAATGATAACGGAAGAAAGGGGATGAATTATCCTTTACTTTCAACTTTATCAATTTTTAGTACAAGGCTTCGTCGAAATACTATGTCCCTCATAATTTTATGACGAGAAAAACAGCATCTCATAATTAAAATAAGAAAAGGTTAGTTTATAAAAACATAGCCAAAATAGTAAATTCTCACCCAACCACAGCACTAGATACAGAGACGGACGGACTTTTCTCGGAGATTAACACACACACTATGACATTCTATAAGTGCCTTCGGGCTCTGGAGATGTACACGACCAAACTGCTAGAAGCTGTCTGATCATGTGCTTTTTCCACGGCCCCTTTTTATTTGGTTCAATTCCGATTACGTAGCCTTCCTTTTGTGTGTGATTCAGCATGAGGTCGGCTATCAATGTCACTGCAGTTCTTAGAATTTGCAAATGTCAATCGTGTCTTATTTAGGCCAAGGCTCTTGATACAGCGAGCCGCCGCCACGGTCACTTGATAAACTTTATGTGGGCGAATTTTTCTCGCGATCGCGTTGCCTTGAATTTACTTCCGTACTATGCTTGATAATTATAAGATGCTTTGGATTTCTCTTACAATACCTTCCTTAAGGTCGTTTTAGACTACCACATTTCTTGCACAAGATTTGGTTCAATTTCTTGAACAATTTAAATCCTGCAGCAGTGTAGCAAAATTTAAACCGAATCAAAAATTACCAGAAATCTGCAGCCCAAGAAAATTTTTGTTATAAATTATTGTAGAAACTCTTGTACAAGAAATAGGGTAGTGTAAAATAGCCTTTGTGGAAGGTATTATATCAAGAACTAGGCAAAATTATAATAAAAATTCACAAAAGAAATATGAATATAGGTATAGAGGACACCAGTTTAATTACAGAAAGCAAAAAGACTGGTCGTTAAGATCAAAGAAGACAGCGAAAACTTGAGCATCAAATCCCAAAGAATAGAAACAGGAGAGGAGAAATGATGGAGAAAGAATTCATGTTTTCCAATTCCAAAACCGACCAGGTTGAAGGTTTTGTTTATGGCTTTCGGCCATAGTACGATGACCAATACAAAGATTTGGTGCTTAAGATTAAACAATGGATAGCATTTGGCTAATTAATATTAACAGAATATTGAAAAGCATTTGCTGCGATTGGTTGCATTGGTTACAGGCAGACAAAAGGAAAGTGACTGTATAACGGAAAGTGTTACTTAAGGTCATCAATACCGTTAGATTATGAAACCATTTTGAAAAGCTAACAATAAGTAATCAATGGAAATAGGTCAAGAAGAAAAATCTTGTTGGCTAACTTGTATGTAAGACAAAGACAGTTACAGGTACGAAGGGTAAAGTTTAGAAAAGTGGAAGCTCATTTATGAAATCTTCAGGGTTGAATTCGAACGAATGATACATTAAATTCATAATGTATAAAAAAATTAAACAGAACGTTACATTGTAATGTTTGTGTTGTAATTAAAATAAATAGATCGGTTCTCTGGATTGAAGAATATAAATGGTTAATAGAACGAAATCGTATTGCCCTCGTCTCTCCGGACAAAACATCGGTAGAAGTTATTTTCGTGCTGCGCAGCTTTCAAATTCAATCAATTCCACACAATGAAATATTCCATTGTTCTCCATTAATATGTAAAGGTTGAGGTCGCAGGGATTAACTGATTGGGCGAATTTACACAATTGGCTTTCGCGTCAAGTTTCAATTAATAAATGATAATAAAACGATGTAAGTACTCCTAGAACATTAGGTTTATTCATGGAAAAGTAAAAAGGACTCGGTGGCGAGCGGTAAATTAAATAAATATACAGGGTGATACACGGTTCTGTATTTTCTGGTTTGGATAAATTACTACAACAGAAAGAAAATATAGCATTTCATAAGTGACCACATGGTCAAAATGATAGAGAATCTGACAGGTTATTTCCGAACCCTATCATACAAATCAAATGTCAATGAAATCGAAAGCCACCTTAGAACTTAAGAATTATTTAATATTTCAACTTTCCATTTGTGTCCGGCGATTCCACCAAAATAGTATAAGTTGCAAATAAATCTAACTTTTTTAAGTCGATATTATTCTTAAAATTGTCAATCATATTGTGTAGTTATTCGATATGTATAACGATCGTAAAACTGTCGCATGCGAAATAAATTTGATGAATTCTTTTTGCACGCAAAACAATCCATAAAACTTCGTCGACGTTGATCGCTTGGGTGTTCCCGTCAAGAACGTATTATCAATAATTTTTTTAGTCCTCGCCAGCTTTAACCGCTTTGCACAAGATCTGTTCTTTTTCCGTAACAGTTAAACCGGCACAAACAAAATTAGTCTCCATCAAGGCGTACGGTGTTTACAATTTTCAGTAAATCCTCAATGTCACAAATTCAAATAAACCTTTAGGGTGGGTTTACAGAAAGCAAATCAAATGTTTAATTTCGAATTAAACTAATCAAGATTAAGTTGCCATAAGAATTACATTGCGAACTGTCAAATTAACAACGTCATTAAAATTTGATTGCAATTAAATTTTCTGTAATATCTTCTTTATTAATCTCTATTAATATTTAATCGACTCTTTCGTAATTTCTAGGTAGTATGCTTTTGAACAAAAATAAACTCACGGAGTTTTTTTCAGTTAATAATAGGAACTTACCTAATATCCTATACACTGAGCAAAATATAATTGTGAGAACAACGAACCACGTGTTCCACACGTGATCAGTACTGACTGTGGCTACACCCAGAAACATGAAGATGATTGTCTCTGATGAACTGCTCAGCATCTTCATGGCGTATTTGATAGTGGTGTGGGATTTATGAGATATGTTTGCTTCCACGTAATTTTTCATGGTGATACCACAAAATGTTATCCTGCAACAAGAAAAAAAGACTTAGTCGCTTTAGAAGGGTAATCCAAACATTCTTAACTGCACATTATCTTTTTAATACATTAATGTTGGTGTTTATACATATAAAATGATGAAGTACATTAAGTTTGCTTCTGATTCTAAAGTTAATATTAATGAGTAGAAACAGAATAGTAGTAGAAATGCAAAATATACAATTAATTGGTAAATATCTAAATTAATAGAGAGCAAGAAATTCAGCAAATTTTTATCGAGACCTACGATCAAGCATATCTTGAAAACATTTCAAGCATATTGCTGGTTCAAATTTACTGGAAATGCCAAGAATAATGAGCAGTATAATAAACATGTAACTATTACCCACCACTAAAAGATATATAGGGAAACAGAGTGAGGAAAAAAGGATGTATTATTAACTTTCCTTTTGAAAAGGAATCCAAAACCCCAAAAGGTTATTGGATCTATTGACCAGGAATATACGAAGAAGAAATTCTAAGAGCAACCAACCAACCAACTTGAATGCGCAGATACAATAGCTCTGTTCTAACCACGCTTTCTGACCTTTTAAGAAACCGTCATAATCAGTTGCCCACCGAAATAATGATCGATGTTGCAACTTTGTCGAGTATAAAACTTTGATGAGTGCATGCTTGTGACGGTTTCGAAACGGTCACAAAGCGTGGTTGGAACAGACCTTATTAAAACTTAAATTTGCACAAAAAAGTACTCCAATTCATGTTGAGCAATAATTTAGTTCAAGTTATTTATTTTTTATTATTATGATTGATGGACGATAATACGAAATGAAATTGGTATTTCAGCGAAGTTAATCAAAAGATATTTCCCAATGTAGAAATGATATATTAAAAATGGAGTGAATATAAAATAAGGTTTGTAATTGCGAATATTGATTCTTAAAGTTTTTATTGCGCAAAACTCGTAAAATAACTTTCATATCGTAGAGCATTATTTTTTACAGCCGCCGTAAAATTTTAACACGTTTCATATAGTGTGTGAAAAAACCTATGGCCAAGATACGTTTCTTTAAAAGAATTGAGGTTTATGAAGTGTTTAGTTTAGAGCATTCGGTGGATAGGGACGAAATATGGAAGATATTGGAGAGACGGAATATACCACAAGAACTGATAGACGGACAAGAAACAGGGTAAAAGTAGGGGCAAGTGTGACTAGCGAGTTCACGACTGGGAAAGGAGTTAAACAGGGAAGTATATTAAGCCCACTACTCTTCATAATGGTCATGGATGAAATAACAAAAGCAATAAAAGTGAGTACGAATGGGGTAGTGGTTGGATATAGAAAATTAAAACCAGTAATAGTAAGGGAACTACTGTATGCGGACGATCTTATCTTATGTGCGACAAGCAGAAATATCTTAATGGAAAATCTAAGGAGGTGGAAAGAGGAATTCATGGGATTTGGTATGTTCATAAATACATAGAGAAATCGGAAGTTATGGTTTTAGGAAGGGATGGGCAGGAGACAGGTATGAGAGGGGTGGACGAAGAGTTGAGACAAATGAAACAAATTAAATACCTACTTGGGTTCTGTGATAACACATAATGGGTGTATGGATGCCGAAATAAATAATAGAATAACAGCGGCTAACGGGTTGTGTTACGCTTTGTTAAAAGCATTTATTAACAAAAAGGAAGTTAGTAGAGAAACTAAAGTCAAAGTATATAGAACAGTCTTCATACCAATACTAATTTATGGAGCGGAATCGTGGAATTTAACGAAGAGACATAAGAGTATGTTGATGGAGGGTGAAATGAGATTTCCGAGGAAAATTTATGGAATCACAAAGATGGATAGAAGTGAGACAATAAGAACGGAATTGAAGGTAAATTCGCTGATTAAAATGATATAGAACAGGCAGACAAGCTGGTGGAGACACGTGGTCAGAATGTCAGAGGAGAGATTAGCGAAGGCAGTATCGGAGACAGAGGTGAGGAAGAAAGGAAGAGGACGATCCAAAAAGGCATGGAATGACCAGGTTTAAGAGATTTTAAAGGATAGGAATAGGGAATGGAGTGGTGCGAGAAAGCTGGCGAAGGAGAGGGGAAAGTGGAAAAAAGTCGTGGGCGAAGACTCAACTCATTAACCTCAACACTGGAAGATAGAAAAGGGACGGATAAGTAAGTAAGTAGATACAGTAACCATCTGGCCGAAGATAACCGTTTTTGGCGGTTTTCCTTTTAAGGGCCTGCGTTCCATACCAATTTTGGATGTCTGTTACTGCATTTGCAAATTAAATTCTTGTTTTAAATTATTTTCTACTAAATAATAGTGTACTTTTTCTTTTCATTCTTACAATTCGACACATTATAGAGATACATTTTATAATTTCGGAAAAATCTTATTAATAAAAGTCGGTTTTTTGGAGCTGATTTAATCCCAACCAAGGTCCAACTAATCTAGGAAATAGGTTATTTTTTATTCGTGGGATGTAACTAATTAATATGCTCTTCAGTAAAAACAGGATGATTCTGCAATAGACCAACGAAAAAATACTGACGAAAGGACATGGGAAAAATGTTTAAAAAATTCTATAAAATAATTTATAATCAATTAAAAATTTACCCGAAATGCACAAGACGAGAACCAAAAGTTTATATCTTTACAAGCGTGCAATAAACATTTAGGGTGGTGTTTTACACAGAAGAACAGAGTTGTTCAGTCGTTAAACTTGACCGCGAACTAATAACATATAGTTGCACAGCTGATGATGAATGCGTCGTACAAGTGTATTAACTGCTACGAGATTAATTAAAATCAATTACGTTTTCAAAGGTGTACAAAAGTGAAATAATTACATCGAAGCGTGCAACTAAAATTTTTCTGTAATCGTGTTAACGATTTCTATTAGTTATTTGTTCACAGATACCAGGAAAAATAATTTTAAAAATCCATCACATCAGGTTTTTTGTACTGCCACGTAATACATAATTAAAGGTCTCATCTCTACAGGGTTATTCAAGCAAATCGTTCATTAAAAGTTTTCAAGGAAGAAGTTCAGATAGAAATTTGAAATTTACGGAGCAGAGATGCTACAAAAGGGTCTCTTCAAATAAAACAAAACTGACTTCCGGCTATGAACTTGCTTATTTTGATAAGTTTTTGAATTCTACGTGTAAAATTATGTAAAATTGCAATACATTTCTCTATCTCTAAATTGCACCATTTTAAAAATATTTTGAGTTTTCTTTAAAATGTGGACTCTGCAATCTGATTTAAGAAAAAAAGAAAATACCGCAGCTGTTACTGAGGCAGTTTAATCAACAGGTTACAGGATTATAGTCTGCGCCGTTTACCGGTGAGAACAATGCACTCACAATGCACTATTAAATAAATAATGACATTTGATTCTCAAACGTCATTATTTAATACTGCATTGTTCTCACCGCTAAAATTATTACACAAAATTCATTGGATTCACTCATTAGCAAAAAAAGTGCAGACGTACCGTCAAAAATTACCAAAATTGTATACTATGGCAAGTAGAATCTGCGTTAATTCCCCGGACGACTTTAAGAAACCTACATCTTCCCAAAATTTCAGCAGAATTACTTGGATATAGGCTGAAAGAGAATAATCTACTTGATGGTGATACATCGTTCGCTTGGTACAGACATAGAGAAAAAAAATTTCTCCCTTATTTTGCAGAAGATGGTGACTTAGTATTTTGTATTGATGTTTCTGGTCTCATAAATATGATTGCAATACAGTACGACCCCTGTGATTGGCGGCTTTTCATCGATTCCTCTAAACGTAGTTTGAAATCAGTTTTGTTACATAATGGTAACAAATATGATTCAATACCTGTTGGCCACTCTGTGGTCCTAAAGGACTTTCGACAATTTGTGGTGGCCCAGCATATTCAGAAGATTGAGACAACTAGAGGTGTCAAGCGAGATGTATGGTCTTTTTAGATCGTACTTTTGCGATAGGTGCGTCATGGCGAAGGACAACTTCCAGACGATCCTCCGTGAGGTGACCAAGGGTTGTCCACAGGGGTCGGTCTTAGGACCGGTCCTCTGGAACCTAGTGGAGGGCACCATCAATGTAGCGTTCGCCGATGATCTGGTCATCCTCGTAAGGGGTGATTCCAGAATGCAGTTAGAGGCGAGAGCACGAGTTACTGTTCAAGCAGTCGTGGATTGGACTAGGGCCAATCGGATGACTGTATCTGCCACCAAAACGCAAATGATGTTGCTTAAAGGCAAGCTGAGCCACTTCAGACACCCAACGGTTCACATCGGCAACACTCCGGTGTTGTACGCAGAGAAAGTTAAGTACTTGGGGATAGTCCTTGATGAGAAAAGATCCTTCATACCACATGTAGAATACATCAAAGGCAAGACCAAGCGTCTTGCCGCCAGCATGATCTGAGTAACGAGACAGGAATGGGGCTTAAGTCATGGGCCATTAATCTCCTCTATGGGGGAGTATTCTTGGCCATACTAGCGTATGGTAGTCCGGTCCACAAGGTCCACAAGGTCCGACAGCCGGCAATCCAGAAGAGACTATGGGCCGCCCAGAGATTCATTCTCTTGGGCATGACGCGATGCTGTCGTACTGTCTCGAACGTTGCTCTGCAGGTGATTGCTGGACGAACACCTCTGGACTTGGTCGTTGCGCAGAGAGCGTTGATGCATTTCGCTAAAAAGGAGGAAAGGGTGACGCTCTCGGGAGTTGAGAGTATAACGGACGAGGAGCTGGAGAGGGCAACCTCGATAGTCCTCGTTCGCAAGCGTATTCGGGAAAGCATACAGCGGGAGTGGCAGGACCGCTGGGATGCGTCTGATAAAAGTAGAAATATCTATGCGCTCATGCCGAGAGTAAACCCGGAACTCCATCGAACGAGTCCGTGGTTCCGGCCGAGCTTAGAACTGTCATATCTTTTGAAGGGACACGGCTCGGTAAACTCTAAGCTGTTTCAGTTGGGGTTGTCGGACACGAACAGATGCGAATGTGGAGAGGTAGAGGACGTTCGGCACATCATGGAACGATGTCCGAATTACGACGATTTGGGGTCTCTAAGGATTTCGGACGGTTTGCGAAAAGTGTTTTCTCGGAGACGCCTCTTGAACTAGACTGATGCGGTCGATGAATTAGAAGTTGCCCGTGACACGTGAGTGTCACACGCTGCATAGGCTCCATATGAGTCCGAGTGAAGTAGCAAATGACCGCTCGGTTAAGAGCGGTGTGAGCTGTGATAAGAATGGGCACTTATACAGCCCTTACAAATGAAAGCTGTGATGAATCTGGTGCCTATCAGTCACCAAAAACAGAATTGCAACTAAGTTGCTTGTATCAATTGTCCGCTCGGTTAAGAGCGGTGTGCGTATGTGCTATTGCACTGGGGTAAAATAGTTTTACCGTAGATGTTTTGGTGGCTATTGAACTGGAAGTAATTGGGTGCTATTGCACTGGCGATATTAAGGCCATTTACAGCCTGTTAACAGTAGGTCATATTGACCAAAAGTGCGAATGGTACTATGGTGCTGGACGCTATAGTCTGCGCGACTAATGCAAGCCGTTATACAGCTTGCATAAGCGTGAATGAAAGACGTCCTCATTTACGGGGGTCGTCTAGTGATATACCTAACTGGGTAGTGGGTCTCCTGCCTCCACGTGGCTAGGGACGGTAACCCGGCTTTGGTGTCGGGGCCAAAGGAGAAGGTATAAGACGGATGTGGGCGGACAGCCTAGGAACCGTCAAGCAAGTGATAGTGTGTGTGGTCCTAAAGGAAACTTATGACAATTTGACTCTTGTACTACAGAAATTTAAATACAGAGACCACGAATGGGTAATATGTGGTGATTCTAAAATTCTGAGTATGTTGCTTGATCAACAAAGTGGTTACACGCCATGCTTTTTGTGTGAATGGGATAGCAGAGGTAGCCGGAAACATTGGATCACAAAAAATTGGCCGCCCAGAGAAAATCTTCAATTAGGGGCCTATTTCGTAATAAAATACAAGCTAATAATATTAGCTGAATAAAACGTTTGATGATCGGATTATGGACGAAGTAAAAAACTATAGCTGACAGTTTCGGTTTATAAACCGACAGTTTCAGTTTACAAACGGAAACTGACCCAGGGGCCTATTTCATAATAAAATACAAGCTAATAGTATTAGTATTGAATAAAACGTTTGATGATTGAATTAAGGACGAAGTAAAAAAACTATTCGTTCATTCAGCTGACAGTTTCCGTTTGTAAACTGAAACTGTCGGTTTACAAACCGAAACTGTCAGCTATAGTTTTTTACTTCGTCCTTAATCCGATCATCAAACGTTTTATTCAATACCAATATTATTAACTTGTATTTTATTATGAAACAGGCCCCTGGTATCAAGAATGTAGTAAGAGAGAGTTTGGTTGATCCTGAAAAAGTTTTACTCCCGCCATTACATATAAAGCTGGTATTAATGAAGCAATTTATAAAAGCTTTACCGAAAGAAGGAGATTGTTTCAAGTGTTTGAAGTCAAAAAGTTTTCTGACGCTAAAATAAAAGAACGCATATTTACTGGGCCAGATGTGCGAAAATTGATAAAAGCTATAAACTTTGTGTCAACGATGACTGATACAGAAAAATAAGCATGGAAAGCTTTCACAAATGTGGTAGAAAATTTTCTGGGAAACAATAAAAGTGACAACTATACAGTGACAACTATATATGAGAAAAAATGTTTGAAATTGCATTTCCTATAACTCCATTCATTTTGCGTCGCGACTTTTGAAACACCCTGTATAGAAATTGTTGAAAATATGCCAAGTAAATTTGAAAAACTTCAGTGTCGTACGAGTCTAAAAGTACATTTTTTACATTCGCATTTAGACTATTTTCCAGACAATTTGGGAACATTTAGTGAAGAGCAAGGTGCAAGATTTCACCAAGATATGAAAGATATGGAAAAGCGGTACAGTAGCGGATAATAAAATCCGGGTAAGAATTTGACATGTCATGCGTATTTCGGCAATCTCGGTAAATCAAGCTTTTATTGAGGTTATATTTCTGACAAAATATACAGGGTGTTTAAAAAAAACGTTCGGATACTGTAACCATGAACAGTACTCGCCAAGAGAAACAAAAAAGTCTTATAAGTATAGGTCCGCAAATAATTTTTTTCAAGGATAGAGTTGATTTTGCATTGAAGTTAAAAAATTACATTATTATGAAGAAACAAACAGTAAACATGTGATTATCTAGACACAAAAAATAATTAAAGTAAATGTCCACCTCTCTCGCTTCGTAGAAAAGAAGCTATCATTCTTTCGAATAATCCTTGATTTTGTCGAAAGGTTTAGCAGTTATGTTCTATTCGCTGCTGCCAATCATTTATGTTATTAACGGGTCTTGATTACACCTGAGATTTTAAATATCCCCAAATGCAGAAGTCTAATGGGATTAAATTAGGAGATCTAGGTGGCTTCAATCACGTTTTCCAAGAAAAATAAAAATATGGCTCCTCCACATTTCGTTATCGTTGTAAGAAATTTCTTAAATGCAACGTACAACAATAACTGGATAGGAAGAGGAGGCCCAGTGCCGTGGCCACCTAGATCTCCTGATTTAAACCCACTTGATTTTTGCATTTGGGGATATTTAAAATCTCTGGTGATTCAAGCCCCGTTAATAACGTAAATGAGCTGCAGCAGCGAACAGAATATAACTGCCAAACCATTCAAGAAAATCAAGGACTATTCGAAAGAATAAGAGCTTCTTTTCGTCGAAGATGTGAAGCCTGTGTGCAAGCGGGAGGTGGACATGTAGAACATTTTCTTTAAATATTTTTTGTCTATATAATCACACGTTTACTGTTTGTTTCTTTATAATAATACAATTTTTTAACTTCAATGGAAAATCAACTCTATCCTTGAAAAAAATTATTTGCAGACCTATACTTACTAAGACTTTTTTGTTGCTCTTGATGAGTACTATTCATGGTTACAGTATCCGAACGTTTTTTTAAACACCCTGTATAAATAAAATTTGAATTATACGTCAGAATTACTAGCAGGGTTACCAGTTCTCCTATTTTTAATAGGAGTCTCCTATTTTTTAACAAAATCTCCTACCTTCTATGAAGCATTAGATATAGGAGAAAATCTCCTGTATTTTCACGGAACAAACTTTCTTATGGTCGTCATAAATTGTTGCGTTTTTCTTCCAAAAAGAAACCGTTTTTTATTCTTAGTTAGGGAAATTTAAGTCATGATGTCATTTTATGTGGCTACACTGGTTGCAGACAGTGTTGTTTGTTTTCTATTGTTGCCTGCAATATGGCTACATCTGCATCACATTCACATCGGTTGATCGGTTGGAAACTGAAATTTTACTGTTGGGAGTATAAATGGATATGAATTGTATTGAATCATGATGACAATAAGAAAACTAATGAAAGTACTGATGACGAAAGCGGGAGCAGTAGCAGCAATGAATGATAGTACAGAGAAATCACAAATGTTTTCAACCCACGTGACCCCGCCGTATAGGCAACACGTTGTACTCTGTTGGTACCATCGAAAGGGTGAACAACATTTCACGGATTGGTTTAACTTTGAAAACATCAGAAAACATGCACCAATCAAACTTCGCAACTGCAATGTTGTTCACCCTTTTATCGGCAATTTTGCGATTAACAGAGACCTCTCGCGTTGACAATTAAGTCGCGAATAACCTCACATTTCTCAGTGTTGCCACTTCTAGAAAACAAAACCTAATTCAAATTGGTCACGTGGGTTGAAGTAATTTATGATTTCCCTGTACTTGTTATTATATTTTAAATATATTATGTAAATTATATTTTTATTTATTTATACATTATATTTATATTTTTTATTTATTTCTCATTTCCATGTTCTCCTATATTCTCCTATTTTTTTAAATAGAATCTTCTATACTTTAGCTTTAAAGAGCTGGCAACCCTGATTACTAGTGACATGCATTAAACATCAAAAATATTAAAGTGAGGTTTACATTGTGCAAATGGCGTGCCCGGATTTTATTGTCCGCTACTGTATCAAGGAAGGTGGAACGTTAACATGCTAGCTGACTATTGTTGGATGCTGAAGAGGGATGATGATGGATGTGAACATAAGAGAAAAAGTTTGAAAAGATCATTGAAACACCGGAATTGACTAGTCATGGGGCAGTTAATTGTAATTTAGATTGAAGGGGTATTTCATATTTATGTTTAAGGACGGTTTCAATTTTGTATTTTATTGCAGTAATTTAATATATATTTTTAGAGTCAAAAACGTGACGTTTTTCTTTTAAATATTCAAACTCCTTTCGTGGAAAATTCTGATGTGATGGACAAAGAAGTACAGCTAATTTGAAGTCAGCGTATCAAAATTTTCATGACTTTCAATATGCACAGTTGTGTAATTTACAACGGGTAATTCTGTCCGCTTTAAAAAATAACACACCGAGCGCAGATATTGAATTTTGTTGGACTTTGCGCAAATTTGTGTTAATAATTAAATAATAGAATTTGTTTCTCATTGAACGGCCCACACAAAACCGAATTTCTTTAAAACTAAAATACCTACATAGAAATCTTTAACGTTTTTCCCATGTGATGTCTATTCTTTCACCATTTTTTCATTTTTTCTCTGTCGGTCTATTCAAGAATCACAGTCGACCATAAAACGCAAAAAAATATTTTCAAATTAAAAAAGAAGTCATTGGTACTGCTGATGGCTTATTCCTAAAATAACAATTAAATTAACTAAACAAAAGAGTTAATTCCATATAGAAAAGAATCTTTGACATAAACTAAACGGAAGTAAATTTTAATAAATTAATTCTTCCGTATTTACAATCCAATCAAAAACATTAATTTAACTTTAGTGAGTGAAAACTGCTTGCGTATATGTAAACTAAAGACAGAAATATCATAAGTTTCGTCACACGCAATGTCAATTACGAAACTCTGAAATATTTCTAACGATATTATAATTTCAACAATGACATTCAAACTATACTGTTCAACAATGACATTCAAACTATACTGCAGCTAAAACTTAAAGCCAAAGTAAACATGTCTAATTTAAAATAACAATAAGAGCTAAAAATATGACTTATTCAAAAAGAAAAAAAGAAATAAATAAATATCGAAAGATAGAGTGGAACAAATATTTAACGAACAAAAAAACAAGCGTTTGCATCATAAATACTACTTACAGAAAAAAAAATTATTGGCTTCTGTTGTATTGAATGTAAGTAGGTATGTTGACATTTGTTTTATTTGAAGGCTCGATAAATATCAATCTTATTAGTTTTTAGACGTTTACAACGTAAAAGTATTTCTCCTTTATCAACAGATTCGTTTTTACTGAAGAATTTAATTCGTTTCATATATTTGAATGTTATTTTCGTACAAATTATGCAAACGGCTTAAAGTTTAATGAAATTTTAATCAAATTCTAACAAAAAAATTATTTATGTTTTATTCAAACATCGTAAGTAATAGTATTTGCTTGTGTGTAATGTTTGTACTCAGATTCAAAATATTTTGGATAATTGTCGTAGTAAAAATGGAAGCCTTTACAACCGGAGAGAATGTCCTGATGTAATAGGCCGTAATTGTGAATTGATCATTAACTTCATTGCGTACGGCGAGATGCTATTCCCTACAATAGGCGATAAAATAAAGAGTAGCAAACATCTAAAAGCAACGATGCACAGACAGGTTTCAGAGGTGCTTAAAACAAATTAAAATCTTGATAACATTTTTGTTCCTGCTATTACTTGGTTCTTTTCCTTATCCTTATACGATTCCAGCATAAAATTGTTGAGAAAATACACTTTACATTTTTAAAAATATATTGATTTTTTAAGTGGATCTCATTTCCCCCGTCTCCCCTACACTATAGGTAAGAAATTAGATGAAGCTGTTATCTAACAATCCAGTTTTTACCAGAAACATCTCAATTGCTTGATTTCTTGTTTATTTTATTGATAATCTATTCAATTACTTAAGCAAACAAACAAATAGGTAGGTCAGCGATGGGCACGAGCTCGCTGAAAGCTCGACCCCCACCCTCAATTGTTCGCGACGATCCCCATACGATCCCGATGTTTGAGACAAATAAGCGCCGGCATGTAACTGACTCAGTCGTATCAACGAAATCAAAAACAGAGAGCGCCGAGCAAGTTAGTTCATGTTGGTTTATTAGCGTTTAACAGTGTCGTACAAGTTCGAGACCATTTAAAATTAAAAACAAGCCTTTTTTAAACAATATTTATAATAATTTTCGGCTTAATTCGATATGAACAGCATCAAAACGATTAGGCCGTCCACAATTTTATATTTTGTGGAACGAAGTCGGCTCCTCCGACTACCCCGCCGATACTCTGGTCACCTATTGCTTAGCGTAGTGGGGGATCATATCCCCCTCTCGTGCCCTTCGCTAAGGTAGGTAATTGAAAGGTTCTGATAATAACTGGTCACCTTTAAATAAAAGCTCAGGAGAGATACTTAATGACTTTATCTATATATAGCTTTCGAGTCTGCGCAGATTTGATCTTGCACGTATTAATAACACATTTGCGAATAAATTTTAATTTTTGTTTGCTAACTATTACGTGACAATTCTTCAAATTAAATTAAAGTTCAGTCGGAAAGATAAATTTGAGTTAAAATAAAAATAGTGCGCAGTACTGCAATGATGGTAGTATATTTTCTGAACTGAAGTACCACTGCCAAGGGTGTTTTCCAATAACACAATTCACTTATGGCTTGAGTTTGATTCGATAGTATCTCTTAAATAAGTCTCCCTTGATATAATCGTCCACTCCCCGATATACAGTCAATTTATTTGAAACGGGTGTATCGATTTCGTCGCCGTTTCAAAGAAAGCAAAATGTTTAATGCATAGTTGGAACTAGAATTTCATAGTAAATATGCAAAATGGTATAGCCTGTTATATGTATACTCATTCGACACAAAAATGTTTCCCTTTTTAATTCTAATTTAAAATTATTTTACGACTACCTTGCGTAATACAGCGTGTTCCGTATCGTCATGTTCAAATTTTGAGAGCATAAAACAAACTCAATTCTAACACTAAAAAACACAAAAGTGGTTGATCGATCTTTCTTTGTTCTGAAGTTACAGGCATTTGAAAGTATAAACAACAAATAGTCAGACTTAACTTCGTTAACCAAATAAAAACTTGATAACGAGCGTCTAAGTAAAAACCTAATCAAGTAGGTTGCGATCGAGAATTTATCCATTGCATTTACATTTTAGAATTACTAAATGTAGCATACTTGACAAGGTTTTTATTTAGACAGTTGTTATTTCCGAATAATATTTTCAAAATGTCTTCCTCCCTGTTGAATACAAGCTTGTGCTCGTATGCCGATGGATGAAGTGACATTTCTTATTTCACGAATGTGTTCTCGTAACTGTTGAGCAGCATGCTGAATCCTTTCTAACAATTCCTCCCTGGTGTTTGAAATGTATGTGTACACTAAACCTTTCATGGTTCTCCAGAAATAAAAATCGAGAGGATTATGGTCAGAGGATCTAGGTGGCCATGCAGATAATTACCTACAGTTCCTTATTGAGGAATTGCCAACGTTTTTAGAGGATGTTCCCTTAATTTTAAGAAGAGATACACACATCAGTATTCCTCATCTTTCCATTATATTTGTTACTCTTTCATCCTGCCCACGGTCTTCCTCTTTGGTTTGGTACACCTTCTAATACGTACTTTTTTTAATCAGAACTATGTTCTTTCTACAAATTTTGTTTTAACCCACGACCGGTTTCGTCGTACTTTTTTTGCTATGTTTGTCATCACTCTATATCATGTTAACCTCTATATCACGTTAACTTTTTCTTTCTATTTCATTTATAACAGTTCTTAAAATCTTAGCTCGTCCCACGGTCCTATAACTATGTCGGCAGTGTTGGATGAGGGACGGGTGGAGTACAGGATAGCGTTCGTGACGTCAGCTATAGACCAGTCAAACCCTGCTTGTTGAAGTTAAATGCAGTTCTGATTAGTTGTCAAAAGAAAAATGACACTAAAAATCATACATGTTGAAGGTGAAGCACTTGAATGGTATATAAATGACTCAAAGTGTGATAGTTAATGCTCTTATAAAAATTAAAAAGGCGAAGTTTGCTCTGAGAGAGTTGGAGTAACGTCACTATTTCACTCTAAAGGATTGTTCATTTCCTGTTCGCATATTCGCATGTTGTGACGGATGATGGAATCGTCACAAACTGTCTGCTTGTCAGGTGTGATTTTAATCAATTTGACACATAAAATTGACACATGAAACATTTCGCTGTACAAAGTTTATGACAACCACGATCGCTTGATAATAAAACACTGGTCAATGTGTCAAAGTAAGACACTGACGACCAATTTTCTTTTGGTCGCGACTATACATAAATATTTAATTACGAAAAATTTCTCTAAATTGTATGTATCACTGCTATGATAAAAGAAACTAATAGGACAAGCCTTTTTAATCTACATAACACTGCTACCGATCGTAATTTGAAATCGTCATTGACAATAATGCTTAAAGTAAATGTTGTTTTAAAATACAGCTCCTCCGACTCAATTAATTGGCTGGCAAGTTACTGAGTTCACTTTGTAATATAATAATTTCGTGTACTTTCTCTTTTTTATGTTCTATCTCTTAGGAGCATATGGTATCGTTCAAGGACTTCACGACAAGAAATTCTTTCTCATTTTTATTCATCCTCGTATTTTGTTTTTCAATTTATTTTTTTAAGTCTATATTCTATTGTTTTTATTTTTTATTGTTTATTTAACTTCTTTTTCTTAAACATGCCCCTTTAATTATGAACCTTCATTCTCACTTTCTAGAGACAACTCTGCAAGAATCTGGTCCTAGATTTCAGAATTGAAAAAAACAGATAAAGAAACAAAGATCTAAGATGGAAGGAAAATGAAGGGGAAAAGGTGGAATCAGAAAAGACAAAATAGAAATTACGGTAATCAAATATTTGTACGATGAAGATCGTTCCCCAAATTAAAAAACATAATAATAATAATAAAAGAAAATAAAATGTAATGCAACACAAGCAAATAAATGTAGATTAAAAGATTTAAAGGAATTAGTTATTTCATAACGAAGACTATAAACTAAAGTTGTAAAAGAAAAAGTGGAAGAAATTCAGAAATTAGAAAAGGCCAAGTAAAAACTACAGCAAATAAATAATTGTATGGTTGAAGTTCGTTTGAAAGAATAAAAAATTTCAAATCTTAAATATACATATAAGATAAATAAATAAACGTAAATACAAATAAAAAAATAAACGGCCACATATAATGTTTGAATTGGCTTCCGGTTGGAACCGCGTCACGTTGACTTCTTCTACTGCCGACGTTTCGTTCTCCATTGCAGAAGAACTTCCTCAGGGCTGCTGCTGCTGGTGGTGTTGCTGCTGCTTCTCGTTAGTCGTTGAGACTGACTGGATATGTCTGTTGTCGTGGTATTTATAGTGATCGGTGGGGGTAGTGGGTCGGAACGGTGACCGGGGGTTGGTCTGTTGGGGCGTGACGGATCGTTAATGAGATGTTTCCAGGCATTGTGGAGGTAAAAGCCAGTATCACGGTTTAGGTTATTGGGATGTTTGAGAATTTCTATGGATTCACGGATTTTACGATTGAAGAAATGAGATGAGCGGGCTAGAAGTTTTGTGTCGGAGAATAGGATTTGGTGACCGGTTTCTAGTTTGTGTTCAGCTAGGGCCGAGCCAGTTGTTTGTAGTAGTCTAGTACAGCGTTCATGTTCAGAAACACGAGTACTAACAGACCGTTTTGTTTCACCGATGTATACACGCCCACAGGAACAAGGAATTCGGTACACACCTTCGAATTGTAAGGGGATGTGATCTTTTGTGGAGGGTAGGCAGTCTGAAAGTTTCGTCATGGGTAAGTAAATTGATTTGATGTTTTGTTGTTTGAGTATTTTGCCGATTCGATCTGTTATGGTGTGAATATAAGGTAGGTAAGCTGTAGCGACTGGAGGTGTATCAGGTTCAGAACGTGGAGGAATTGGGGTTTGATGACGAGAAATGGATCTTTGGATGTCGTGCTTTTTGTAGTTGTTATTGAGTAGGACTTTTGTAACGTGGTTCAGTTCAGTTTGAAGTGAAGAGGGTTCTGATAGGGCAAAGGCACGGCTGACTAGTGAGTTAATGACTGACTGTTTTTGAGACGGATGATGGTGTGAATGTGCATTCAGATAGCGATCAGTATGGGTTGGTTTGCGATACACAGAGTGTCCTAATCTATCGTTAGGGAGGCGGCTTACTAAGATATCAAGGAAAGGTAAGTGGCCGTCAGTTTCATATTCCAAAGTGAAGCGGATGTCAGGATGTTGAGAATTTAGGTGTTCAAAGAAGTTGTCTAGGGATTCCTTACCGTGTGGCCAAATAGCAAAAACATCATCTACATATCTGAACCAACACTTGGGTTTAAGTGGGAAAGAAGTAAGGGCTTGTTGTTCGAATGCTTCCATAAAAATGTTGGCTACTATTGGGGAGAGAGGAGAACCCATGGCTGTGCCTGAGACTTGTTCGTAATATTGATCACGGAACATGAAATAGGTTGAGGTTAAACAACATTCTATTAAGGGAATTAAGTCTTCGGGTTGGTTGTGGGCTGTGAACAGTTGTTGGATGATTGTGATGGTGTCGGGAATTGGGACTTTAGTGAAAAGAGATTCTACATCGAAGCTGACCAGAATGTCCTGAGGGTCTAAGGAAATCTCGTGAATTTTTTGGACGAAATGCTGAGAGTTGAGGATGAAGGTTTCACTTTTATCTGCAAACGGTTTGAGAGTCTGTGCTAGATATTTGGAAATTTTGTAGGTTGGTGAGTTAATTGCGCTAACTATGGGACGTAAAGGTGTATTGGGTTTGTGGATTTTAGGGAGACCATAAAGTGTGGGAATTCTGGAGTCACGGGGGATCAAGACTTTTTGTGTTTCTGATGGGATAGAAGAGGTTTTTATTAAAGTCGTTACGGTACGTTCAATGCGTGTGGTTGGATTCCGTCCCAAGGGTTGGTAGGTAGGCCACATATAATTGTTTTTCTCCAGTTCTTTCAAGATTAAAAAGATTTAAAAGAATTAGTTACTTCAGAACGAAGAACAATGTGTTTTGTGAAACTGAAATAAATGACTACATGAAATAAAGTTTGGATTCAAATTGAAATATTTGTCTTCCTGAAATTTGAATTTTTACTGCACATTAACAAACTGCTATTTTTTTTATTTGTTTAAACACACACACTCTAAACTGAACAGCGTTTGATAATGACTTTTAATTTATTATAACTATTAATTTCCAGGAAATTATGAGGTACTAAATTTATTGTGAATGTTGAACTCCCGATTTCATAAAGGTAAGTTAAATTTACTGTACAGATTAATGCCTTTGTAACAATAGTAAAAATAATTGTTAGTAAGGCATTAAACTGTAACAGTAGATTTAACTAGCGTTTATGAACTCGAGCCTAATACATGTTAATTACATTAAAAAAATGATTTTATTTCAACTGAATGTTCATCTTTGATGTAAATAAACTCTAATAAGTTGTTAATAATAAATTTGTGAAAATTTCCAAGAAGAATAGAAAATAAACAAAGTAGCTTCAATAAATCAAGAAGTAACAATATAAAGTTATTACAATTATAAGATTAATAACAGTTTGTTTATTATATTAAAATAAAATCATATTTTTAACTTCATTCTAATAGATACTAGGAAATATCTTAAATTTTCTAAAAATTATTTATTTATAAGTTAATATTTTAGATAATCTGCAATTCTCGCATGATTTAATGCATATTAGCAATTCATTGTAAATTTTGAGGCACTTTTGAATCTAAAAAAAATTCTACCAGGATTATTCAGGGTAAAAATACTTACTAATAAATAAATAAATAATTAATTTTTGATTTTTTTCTCTAAATTATGTTAAACATTCAAGAGTTTGGTGTAGTTTTTATTACTTATAGTTATTATGTTTGTTATAATTCTTATATTTCTTTTTAATAACATATTACATTATAACATACTAAATGGAGAGGAGATAAAACATATTAGATCTTATAATGGTGAAAACAGAATAACGAGTGGACGCAAAAGTGACAAAGGACTAACCCCCTTATTATGTAACTCATAACGACATCGTTAAATAACATCAATCGTTAAGTGACATAATTTGACCAATCACTACATAAAAGTACGTTGTATCAAGTCCTGATTGGTAAAAAAATATGTCATTTAACGAAGGTCGTTTTTAACGATGTCGTTATGAGTTACGGAATAAGGGGGTTAGAAATAGAGTACTGATTAGTACAACTAAGTATACAGTAGCAACTACAAAAGGTTAAAAAGAAATAGGAGACATCACAAGAAAAATACAGAGAAAAATATACAGAGTGATTCGGATTTAATTTTGATAACTTCGCGGAATCTATCGACCTTCAACATTTACCTACAAACATATATGACTTATTTTATATAAAAAATATTTTCGCTGTACAATTTATGAAAGTTTATAAAGTTAAATTATTTGGTATTTGTCAATATTTTGTGTTTTCAAAAAAATCGCTGGGGACTTGTTTTTAAAACCACCAAAGTCACACTTTCTGTTCTTATTAGTAGTTATTCCTATTCGTAGTCATTTAGTTTAATGAAATTTTAAATTTGTACAAAATTGTCTTTAAAATAGTACACTGTTTGTGTGTGTCACTTCGTTAATACTTTAATGCTTGTAGACAATATGAGAGGGTGAGATGAGTTCCAACGAAGGACAAAACTTGGCAAAAAAAGAGAGCGTGATCCTACTGGAGGCCAGAGAAACTCAATTGTTTTTTCTAATTGTAACTGAATTTTACATATTGCCTCCTTTTAAAACGAAGAACTTTTTCTTTCTAAACGATTTTAAAAATGTTGCACAGAAATGCAAACTTTTCCAATAAAGTTTCTGGAAAATTTCAAGCTCCAAGCGCTGTAGGGAACATGGTTGGTTGTTTATTGGTGATCATAATCTGCGGCTGTGACCAACTTATTAGTTGTTACTTTCTTTACTAGATATTAAACTTATCAAGGTTTCCGCTAAAATAATACTATTTTCCAATAGAATCGCGTGTGCAAAAATACATAAAATTTATACTTACGCTAAAATTCCTGACATGTGAAATATTTCAGCATTTAAGTAGGCCAAATAAGCCATCACGAATATAAAAATAGGTTCTATAACGCGCACTTCGTTAGTAAATCTCGTCACAAATCCGGTGGCAAAACCCCAAATAATACCGATCACCGTGCCCCCGAGGGCTACCACGAAAAAGTTCGCGTAACCCGCCAAAAGGTCCATGTAAATTATGTTCTCCAGGCCCATCTCCGTGTAACTTTCGAACAAGTGATACAATACTACGGTCACCGCATCGTTCAAAAGCGATTCACCAAACACCACGATGTACAGGATCTCGTCCACCTGGATTTCTTCGAAAACTGCCAGCACTGCCACCGGATCTACTGCCGATATTAAGGAGCTGAACAGGAACATATCTAGAATTGGCGTGTCACAGGAAAATACTCCTGCTATACCACACGCCCATAAGGAAGCACCTGAAAAATAAAAAAATAAAACAATAGTGTAAACTGAAATTTACAACATCCATTGGTAGAGTCATGAACAATTAAAACAGAACCAAAAATGTCAAATTTAACCCTATCTCTATTATGCAAATTTTTGAGCTTTTAACTGTCCATGACTGTACATATCCATTGAAGTAACAACTTTTTTAATGAAAAATTTACTTTTGCGACACTGGTTAGGAATCGATGTTCACTTTTCTAAATTAAACCTACTTAAACAAAGTTTGTTTAGTCACGCGTAAAATTCAACAAATAATGTAATAATTTACTTTAATTGCCTAGAGGCAGTATAATTAGTAATTATAACTCGGAAGCTACATTAAAAGTTGGCGAATACAATTCCAAGTCTTTCCAAAAGTTAATCTCAGAGTTCCTCTTTGTGAAGCTTAGTGTAATAACGGTAATTTGCAGGATATTTATGAATAGGTATTTTACACAAGCGATTTTAATTTTACATAATTAATGTATTATAATAACATTTTAGGATTCAATTATTTGAGAATAAAATTACATCGTCGGTAACTCTGCGCTAAATATTCTTCAGCAGCTTCTTTAACTTCTTGATCAGATGCAAAACGGTTTGCCCTGAGATACTCCATTTATGTTAGACTCGATAAGTAAGACTCCTTCAGCACCCCAGAAAAACTGTCGCCATCAGTTTTTTTTTCTTCTAAGAAATAGTGTTTTGGCTTTTTCTTGTGATGGAAAGCCTTTAAGAACCCAATGCATGGATCCTTGTTTAGTGGAAGGGTCCCGGTGAAATACCCAAATCTCATCACCAGTGACAATTCGAAAAAGACAATTTCTTTCCCTTTCCAAACTTTATTTTTGTAGCCAGTTTTTGATGAGGTGCAAGCAATCTAGGAATTCACCGTGCATCCACCTTCTTCATACCAAAATCGTCTTGCAAAATTTTCATATTCAGGACACTTGATTCGTATATACAGACTTCATTGGCTATAACAGAGACTATTTAGACTAGACTTTTCGCACCATCTCTTCAGTTAGAGCTTCCACGCGTCTGCTGGACTTTGGGTCATCGTTAATTGATTCCTTATTCCATGGAAAGAGTTTAGACCAAAATTTAACTTGGAAATAAGTGTGTATCCTCTCTGTACACAGCAACCATTCTTTCATAAATAATTTTTGGGCTATTACCTTCTTTCGTCAGGAATTTTATGACACAGCGATGTTCCACCTTAATTTTGCTCATGGTTAGGTAGATAACATAAAAATGCACCCTCGTATATCTCGCAGTAGGTAATTTGCAGCACACTTTAATAACTGCATTATATTGATTCGTACATAATTTTTGTCTGAATAAAATATACATAGACACAATAAATGTTTAGCGCGTGTTCTGTGGAACACTGCCAAATGCCTTAAGCAATCCAAATCTCATTTGTATCAAAGGTTAAACCTATGAGGTGAAACAAATCGCGCGTTAAAAATGAATGCAATACTTTAGACAGATGTTGAACGGTGGAAATGTGATATCTGAATAAAAAAAATGGACATTTTATGTCCTAGATTTTATCGAATTAAGGCAATTAAGCTAGGCTAAGAATAACCCGAAGTCACACTAAAAATAACTTACGTTTAGAATAGATAGTAGATACAAAAAATAGCATGAATCAGTAAACATCGTATCTTCAATGAGGTAGTACTACGAACATACTTTTTAGCAATTACTATATCGTTTTATAACTCGATAAGCTGTAAAATTTTATTATTGCAACAAGTCAGTTTCTATTACAAACATCTCATAAATGCATTTGACAGTATTTGCTTTGTTGGTTTTAAATTAACTATAAATAAGGGAGAACAACACAGTGAAGCTCGAAATTAGATTTCTGACTTTCGTACGTTATTCGAAAGTTATTTCTTTCAATTGTCTTGTCAGAAAATTCGATAAAATTTCTCTCTTAAAATAAACTCTAACTTCATAGAAACATTCTCGACATTAACAGGTCACATTTTCATTTTTAAAGTTGGGAGGAGTTGAACTTGGCTTCCGTTTTCATTCCAGCTTTTTCTATCCTGCATCAGACGTTTTATTTCATTTTTTTATTTTACGTTTTCTTTTATCCACTGCATTATTTACTTCTTCTGCCCATGTTTCTCTCGGTCTCTTTCTGCTTCTTCCTTTCTGTACATACTTCATACCATATCATGAAATAGTCTACAGTATCTTTTAGATCCTGATCTAAGAAAAATCGCCTTCCTAGCAAGTTATTTTTAAGTTGTCGAAATACATAGGTAATAGTCGGGGGGGTGCCAGATCTGGGCAACATGGAGGGTGGTCCAATTCAATAAAGCCAGTGGCGTTGATAAATTCAATAACTTTTCTTCTCGCTTCATGCACCTTGCAATTGTTGGGCAAGAGAACGGTTGCTTAACGGAATTTACGAGGCCGTTTTTGTTCAAGAGCCTTTTTTAAATATTGAAGTGTACTTCGGTAAGCTTCTGCATTAATTGTTAAGCCTTTTTGACGTATATGCAATTAGAAGGGTACCCTCATTATCCAAAAAAAAAACGTAGCCATCAATTTTTCCGTAGAACTTTGTGACAGTGACTTTTTCGGGTGTGGAGAACCTTTATGCATCCTTTGCATACATTCCTGTTTTGTCTTTGGATCCCAAAAATGTACTCAAGTTTCATCGCTAATGATAATTTATGAAAATAAGTTTGGATTCGCCTTTAAATTTGGAGCTGAGATTTTCTTGAGGTGCAATTTTTGTCCTGGCGTCAACAGCCTAGGAACCCAGCGTGCAGACACTGCTGAGGCCTAAATTTCTAAGTGCAATATTCTTAAAATTGAAGTTTCAGGTATTCCAACTTCTGTAGCAATTGATGATACTTTCAGACGTCGGTCCTTCATCACTAAATTCTCAAGTCTTTTTAGCGCATCCATATTTCGAACTTCTAAGGGCCTTCCACCTTTTGGATCGTCCTGAATGGATTCTTTACCCCAACGAAATCGTTTTGATCAAAATTTGACTTGGAAATATGATGGGCAATCATGGTTATACACCGCCGTAATTCTCTCCTGGGAATTTTCAAGAGTACTCTCTTATTTAGTCTAAATCACTCCTTTTCCACTTTTATAAATTTAATAACTAAATAATAATTTAAAAAACTGTCTGATGCAAAAACAAAACGAGCATCTAAAAATTATTCATAAACAAAATAATTGCAGATGTTAAGAACAATGTACATAATGTGTTAAACGAATAAAATAAAGGCTGAAATCCTTTAAATATGGTAAATTGAAAATGGTAAATTTGGGATGAAACAAAAATACGTTTGAAAGGATTTTTTGATATTAGGTCATTTAAGGATTTTATCGAGATCTGAGATTTAGAAAATAGGGCATTTTTATGGGAATTTTTCCAACAGAAAAGTCGTCTAAAATAGTCTATATGGTTCTCCATGCTGTCATCACTGCACTGAACGGCGGGATTATCCATGGTGTTTTCGAGTTCTAGAAATTCTTCATCGTCATCTCTGTTATAAATTTTTGCTGCTCACCAACAAAGCCACTAAGGCGTCTAACTTTTTACCACGGTATCAGACTTGCATAGGAATGGTTACTGGGTAAAACCTTTCACCATGCTTATCCAAATCCTAGAACTCGAAAATACCTTGGATGAACCAGCCGTTCAGTGAAGTGTTGACAGCATGGACATCTTTCTAAATGATGAGGATCTTCAAATTAAATCATCGACATCAGTCCAACACCCCACAACAACACCTTCGATATCTTGATTGAATCTGATTTGAATTTTTTTCTTGATATAGAAAAACTTTCTTTCTATCGAGAGGATAGAGGAGATTTATTCATTTTGATTATCGCTTTAAAAGATTATGGTAGTTAGATATTTAAATATTTTTTCATAAATATCGTACAGTTGCGGAATTTAAAAAAGCATACACTCAAAATGTCTCTCTATGAACTTGGTTTTGTTTGAAATTATTTTCATTTTATTTGTCAAAATGACAGATCGTCATTAACGTGCCGCATTTAAAAACCACAAATAATTACATTCACTGAAGAAGGGTGGTCTTCATGACTCCTAGAAATGAAAGTAGACTTATGCATTGTGTCATTTTACATGATCTCATATGTCAATCAGACAGAGATCGATTTACACTGCTCTAATATTGTAAAATATAGGCTATGCTTTTGTAAGAGTCAGACATTTTATCTGCTATTAATAAATTGAAGAATAAGATGACAACAGGCTACGACCAAATTCCTAATTTTCTTATTAAAGACTGCTCTTGTATTTTTCTAAAGCCATTACTTACTATATTCAACTTATCCATTAAGCAGTCGTACTTTCCGCCTCAATGGAAATTTTCCAAAGTGTGCCCTATTTTTAAGGCAGGTGAACCTTCACTTATATCCAATTATAGACCTATTGCGGTATTATCGGACTTCGCTAAAGTTTTTGAAATTGCTTTGTTTAACTTAATTTATTCACATGTTGGTAATTTTATTTCTCCCTCTCATCATGGCTTCGTCTCCAAACGTTCTACCCTTACGAATCTTAGCAGGTTTACTCAATTTGTCTCTGAAGCACTTGATAAGCGTGGCCAAGTCGACGTCGTTTATACTGACATCAGTAAGGTTTTCGATCGTATTAGTCATTCAGTCTTATTATCCAAACTGTCCTCTTTCGGTTTTAGCAATCGTTTAATACATTTCTTCCAGTCCTACTTAAGCAACAGAATGCATTACGTTTTTATTAACGGCTCTAAGTCACAGCTTTATATAGCAACTTCCGGAGTCCCGCAGGGATCCAACCTGGGACCCCTGCTCTTTGCTCTTTACATAAACGATCTGAGCCAGCACGTCGACTGTCATCTTGAATTATTTGATGATGATGCCAAATTCTTCTGCACTGTTGACTTGCTTCAAGATTGTGCCTCTCTTCAAGCCAATATTAACCGAGTTTGCAATTGGTGTAGAATCAATAAATTCAACCTTAACGTGGATAAATGCAAGGTCATTTACAGTATTTCTCATGTACCACTCCCTCGTGTCTCAACAGTTAAAGACCTAGGTGTTATTTTCGACTCGGAACTCTCTTTTTCACATCACATATTTGCTGGGTTCGTCAATTCCTCCGTGCTTACTCTATTTTGTCTTACTTTTACGTATATCAAAACAGCTGCTTTCTCATTCTACTTTTCACTCGGAGCTTGCACCGTGTGAATTTCCGAACTCAACAATTGTCATTAGTCAATGCCGTCAACAAAATGCTAGGTTTCATCATCCGTAATTGTAGGCCTTTCTCTAACTTAACTGCTTTGAAAGCGCTTTATTTTTCGTTTGTTAGATCGAGGGTTGAATACTCAACCTTGATATGGTCTCCTATTTATGAATATTACTCGGCTGCTTTAGAAAAGGTTCAAAGAAAATTTTTGAAATATCTCTGGTTCAAAGCATATAGCGTATACCCGCCAAGAGGTTTCGATCACTCTCTTTTATTATCAGCATTTAATATTCATGCTTTCCAAAGCAGACGGGATGGTTTTGTTCTTGCTTTTCTGTTTAAACTGTTGCACAACCATATTGATTGTCCATTTTTATTGGGGAAGCTCAAATATTTGATACCTACCTCGACCGGCATCTAGACTCTTCCTTTCTTTTTATCTTGATACATCTAGAACTAACATGTTTCTTAGAACACCTGTCTTCACTTTGTGTTCAGTTTACAACAGGGTTAGTGAAAATTCCGATATATTTCATGATAGTCTTACTAGCTTACAACTTGCCCTTCTAAATGCTTGATTTTCTCTCTAATTTTCTTTACTGCTCTTGTATTATTTTCCTGCTCTCTTACTTAGTTAATTAGTTCTAGCTTGTTTTAGTCGTTATTTAGTTATTGTTAGTGCTTAGTATGTTTACTCTTAACTTTAAGTTGCTCAGTAGTTAGCAATTGTATAACGCTCCGCTTATTTATTGCATATGTTTTTCCATGTTGCCTGTTACTTGGACTTGTTTTCCGTTGGACAAATAAAGAATTATTATTAAATTCCGAAACTGTACATATAGGGTGACTGTTAATTAACCCGACAAAATGAAACCACGAAAAGAAACGATGTCCGAGAGTATGGGAAAAATACTAAAAAATTATTTCTGCTTTAGTTTTTGTGAAATAATTAATCAAAAATTAGCCTCAAAATGACGATGCGATGCGCCCCTGGTTAAAAAGTCGAGGAGCAGATAAACGAAATATCTTAAAGTTTTTTATAGTTTTATGATACGGCGGCGTGGTTTCGTGAACTTGACCTTTAAGTGGAATTTCACAACTCCGTTTTTAGATCAACGCCCTACTTGAAATACGAACTTGAAAATATTTACTTGACAAATGCATGCAGCAAATTAACTGAAGCAGATTATTTCAGGCAAAAGATAACAACGGCCACACTAATTCGTAATCTATTTCGAATGTTAATTATTATAATTTCGTTTCGTGTGTGAAGAATTATTAACACAAATCTATTAAAAGTTTAACAAATTCAAGACACGTTTACAACTCCATATCCTGTGTTTTTGGCGCACTGGTTATAACTCGTTCCTCGTTCAACCGTACGCATTCATTTTTTAAACATGTTCCTATAATCTATTATATTCAAGTTTCGTATATCACCAACGACGTTGAAATTAGCTGTGCATAATAAAGCTTTTATAGTCTAATAAACAAAAAAACTTGTCGGCGATGAAGTTCAGGTCTAATAAATCGTTTCACATTTTCGGAGAAAACCGATTCGTTTAAGCGATTCCTTGCAAACGTAATCAAGTAATCATTCTTTTGTGGCGATAATTATTTATTACCAATAAGTATTATGCATAGTACTAACGACATTTAAAACAACAGATTGTATCCTAATAGTTTTATTGTCTCCATGTGAAAACGAGAGAACATTTTACTATCAGCTGCCTGTCGGGCCATGCATATGACCCCTGCGATCACCCCAGATTTAAATCCTTGCGATTTTTTTTTTGTGGACGAAGTGGCTGGTAAATGATCCGCACGAATTAACAAACAATTATTTACGCAATTATTCGTGAATTTATTATTCGTATTTTATATGCAGTTCCAGTTATTTTAGAAATTACTAATAATGACGTCGCATAAAAGAAACTTCCGTTCCTCAGCTGTTAAACATGTAATAAAACCAAATGAGATGTGTGTCAAGATCGTATTGTATGCAAGCGAGTAATCAATAAACAACTTTATAGTCCTATTATACTGCCACATTTATAGAACGTGGCGTCGTATTTCGTACGGAGTGCTGGAGCTTGATTTTGGGGTGATTTTTTAATTAATTATAAACTGTTTACAAGAATTTTTTAAACATTTTTCCCGTAATCTGTGACATCGATTACCGTATGCGTTTCTTTTTGTCGGGACCATTGTCATTCGCTCTGTACATCTGCTCATAAATCTTACTATACATTGCAGCATTAAAATAAATCATCCTTAGTGTACGGAAATATTTATGGGTGTGAAACTTTGTAGTGTTGCTTGTTACGGTTGTTTTCGGACATGAAGACATTGAGCTGAACTACAAATAAAGCAGACATATTTTTCAATTAAAAAGAAAACAGAATTGTTATCGAATGCCTGACTGCAAACGTTATATTTTCCTCGGAGCTTAGATGCGTAATACGTTCTATTATTAACGCCTCTGCGCTGGTTGAAACCGCTTGAATTTGGTTAAATTAAAACGAACGCCCAGCGAGTTTCCAAAAGAAACGCCCGACCGCAATTTTATTTCCCAAGAAATAACTAAGGCGCGTAGGATATAAATTAACACGATAGAACGTAATTGTGTTTACAAGATCATGTTCAATGCACAAACATCGTTCCAACTTTGTACATGATTTATAGAGACATCCTTCAAACAGCGACATTCCAAAGTTGCAATAGCTTTAACTGTGGGAAACATACGAACATAATTGGTACATCAATTACGTTTAAGAGTACGTATTTCTTAATAACAATATTTATTAAACAAGGACTGCAATAAAAACGAATTTGCTTATAACATTTACTTTTGATTAAAAAAAAGTGTTTTGGTGTAGGTGCTATGAATATCTTCAGTTAATACGATAGTGACTTGATTCGTAGTAAATAAAAAAATCCACGCTGTTTCAAATTTAGATCTGCGTGTTCAGTTCTATCCAAGATTAACCAAAGAAAAGCGGATAAAAACCGCCGTGTTTTAATTCTGGACGGAAAACGGATATATTTAACCTTTGGAGGCGCATGATTTGTAGATACTGCATAGGTGCCAAACAACATAGAGAATGTTTTATCTATCTATCAATCAACCTCAGAAAGTCTCTTAGAAATTCAAGCTCCTTTTTGAAGTTATAGAAAGACAACAAATGACACAGTTTAAAAATCATTCACATCTCATCTCGTATTCAATTATTCCATTAGGAGCTTAGTTGGAAGAATAAAAATGAAAGGTTATTTAAAATAAGATGGATCAATAAGTGCCTAACCATGTCTAAAATAAAATGAATGCCAATATGTTAAAATAATTAAAAGGTGAGGTTCATACCTGGAAAATAATATCTAAGAATTTGCTGTACTAGAAAAATTAAAAAATAACACGTGTCGAGTCTCGGTTCTTTATTCTTGTGGATAGGCCACATACACTACAGAGAGAAAGCTGATGTAACCGAATTAGTGTTCCAAATTTTGTTCGAAATTTCTGGAGTATTCTTGCACACACTGGACATTTTCAAGTATTTCACGTAGATTACAGAAGTCACGGTCAGTGGGATTTGAACAGTCTACGTTTAGTGAACGTCAATGTGTGGTGAAGTATTATTGTACCTACCTCGTTTGTTGAATTGTTTTACTGTGTTCTGCTAGTGTAGATAATTAGATTGTTATAAATTACCTAAATGAAAGTGATTTATTTGGAACCCAAAACTCGTAACAATATTTTTGCTTTGTTTTTCATGCTTTCCTTCTCTTGAATTCTATCAAATGTTTGAATTTCTATTACCTACAATTAAGATCATTTATATTGGGTGTCATTAAGCTTGGCGAATCTTTTTATGTAGAACGACTGTATAGGTAAATTACAATCGATTTACAAAAAAAAAAAAATAGTAAAAGTACTTTTAATAAGGGAGATGGGTGTCATATAACTAGGTAATTATTTCCATATACAGCCTGTATCATTTAACCGGGTTTCTTCCTTAACGTCGTTTAATGTTTAATGTTTTATATAAAAGTAACATCCTTTGAAATTATTTTCAAAAGTACAGACTGTCCCAATTTGGCTGTACGATGTGTAACTTATACGACCAGGACTTAAAAACTTAGCAAATTGACATTTTACTCAAAACAAATAAAATGTTTGAGTAAATATTCACTCCTGATTTTAATTAATATGTTAAAATGCGGAAATCATGAAATAATATTAAATATCTCCTCAACCGTTAGTAATTGGTATAGGGAAGTGTATAGCTAATTTAAAGATAATTTTATGGAGCATCTATCGACGATATAAAAATAATACCTTTATTGCCCTTCAATTGTTGAAAAGTAAATTTTGTTACTACGGTAGATACCTTCCACATAGCTTGTAACAATACCACAATATCTGCTTTTTAACTTTCTTCGTTAATTAATTATAAAAGTTTTCCGAAAACCAGAAACAAAGCCTAATATCTTAAAAACCATAGGACTTAGGTACTGGGAACCCTTATCAAACTTACCCTAGAGTAACCTGACAAGCTCAAATTCGTTATAAAACATAGGGTGTTCCATTTAAAATAACGAAGTTACACATCGTACAGCCAAATTGAGACAGCCTGTACATTCGAAAATAAATTATGCGGAGCTTGAAAGCTTGTATAAAACGTTTTTCCATATATTCAATAGGAACGGTGTTAATGACGAAACCCGGTTAAATGCCACAGAATAGTGGTTTGTGACCTCATGTGCATGTGCACTAATTGGGAAAGAGATTATTACGTATATATTTTCAGAGTCAATCAGTGTTGACCAAAAGTTTTCCTCTACATTTTAAAAATTCATATCTCACTTATTAAGAACCTTTTATTATATTTTCTTTTTGTAAATCGAGTGTCATTCACCTCTACCATCGCGTCGTCCTAAATAAAAAGTTTCGTCAAGATCTTAAACCCAGCAACGTCCATTACAACTATGTTATTGTGAAGGGCTTAAGCTTTGGTTTAACGTTAAACTCGAATTGTACAACTGGGCCTAAGTAATATCCTTGTGCTTATATGTAAGTAAGCCCTTAAACTTGTTATAATAATAAAGTATAGTTTCAGAAAATGTTATTTCTTAACAAAACAAGGGATCGTTAGAAAGCAGCGAGCAAGCATCAAGTGACTTGAACATGTTGACCGTTTGCAAGTTAATCAATCTTTTATGCTTTTTACGTTTCTTACTGTAGACAGCATAAGAAATTGGGTTCACCTTACGAACTCACTTCTTTCACTGACAATAACAAGATCCTTGCATTTCACAGTCGATAAAAATATTTTTAAATGTTGTATCATCTTCAATTTGAAGGACCAAAAGTATAAATTAAATTTTATAGAGGATGGCGTTATTAGATATTCTGTATTCCATTTGGAAAAAAAAATTCCATTCGGATTATACGATAATCTTTTTTTAAAAATATTGCATTACTTAAATGAATAAGTAATTTATTAAGAATTTCGGGAAGCACTGCTCTTTAACAGTTTTCTTTTTTTTATTTATTATATGTACATTTCGAATACCATTTTGTGACTAAAAGATAAAACATCAAAATACAGGATGTCTCGTAACGTATGGAGGAGACTCGCGGGATTGCTCTAATTTTCTTTTTATTTGGTTTTTGGACAAAATCGAATTAAGAAAAAAGCTTTATTTTGATCTCTCCTTGCTACCCTTTCAATCTCCTCCGTACATTATGAGACACCTTGTATAAATTAATAAATCAATTTTATTTTTCTTTAAGAAAAAAAACTAAAGATTTAAAATTAGAAAAGACTTACCTATAGTCAACGTATTAAAAATAGTTCCTATCACTGCGAATAAGAGTATTGTGCCTAAATGGTCGAAAAACAGTCTATTAGGCATGAAGTATCCTGCATCCAAAATGATCGGTGGAAGCATGTAGAAAAAAAACGTGTCTGGTGTGAGCGGCATGTGAACGCTGTCGATTAAATGGACCAATATTACTCCTATTACTACTCCGACTACTACAAGTAAACATGATTCCGGAAAGATTTCGTTCAACTTAGGAGCCATGTGAAAACCTGTAAAGAAAGTAAAACACAATTATTGGCCATTTCTAAGTATTCAGTTAAAAAAAAAAATTGAAAACCTTTCGAATCTAATTTTTCGTTTTTAGCATTCCTATACGGTACAATCTTTTTAAACAGACAGTATGAGTGGAATCATGCCTTTGCTTTCTGCAATCAGAAGAAATTTGCAGAATGGAAAAGAATTTTATCCGTAAAATTGTGTCAAAAAAAAGGCAATACATAAAATAAAAACCATACAGTACCATACAGTGACCCCCAAACAGTTGGCATCAAATTGGAAGTTTCTGGGAGCATTTTGGAAAATCAAACAAATGGGTTAACACGTGACTTTCGTTACCTGTTAAGTTTTACATTTACAGAGAACATTTTTACTAAAAAAAAGTTGTATAAATGTGTTTTTCTGGCTTTAGAAAAAATCTCTGTTAAATTAATAATTTTTGTTGTTATTTTAAGTAGGTATTCAAAAAGTCCTGTGAGACTTGAACATGTAAACTAAATAAGGAGAAATCTCCTCATTTAGGCAACTGTAAAAGAACATCTAAGGGTTTTTGTGAAAGTAAGTCATTAACAGGGACAGATTACAGTTTTTAGAATCCATATAAATACGTACGTATTAATTATCATTGAAATATATTTCTTCTAAAAGGCACCCTGCATCAAAAAGTTAAAAGTTATGCAAATATATTACTACAAAGCTAGATACTTTTGGTTGAAACTAGAAATCAGGGAAGCTTATGCTCGCCTGCAGACTTTGTCTAGATCTTTATTTTTTATCCAATCGGAACTAACAAGCAGACTACACTCTTTGGAATGGGACACCCTCCAAGAGAAGACTAGAGAAGTCACTTATGGAAACAAGAAGTTCCTGATTCTACAAAAGAAGCTCCACAGTCTAAGCTTAAAAGCCCAGACTCTTACTTCCAGAAGTTGGTCATTTTCGGACCCGGAAGCCTTACATCTGGAGCCTTCGTCTTGCGAAGTAAGTCCTCAAAGCTTTTCCGAACTTGCCAATCCTAATATCGACTCTTCTACAGTCAGCAATTTGGAAATGACAACATCCAGTCAATCAGAAGTCGAAGCTACAATTGATTTAGACAAATCTGTAAAGAGCACTTCATGCACCCGAACACTTAATGTAGACAGTTGTCAAACTTCCAATCTTTTGTCTAGTCATAATTCAATTAACTTAATTAGTCCAAATTCAACTAATAATGTTTTAGATTGTAATTGTCCGTTTGATAATAGGGTTCTCAACTTCACTCATGTTACAAAGAATTTTAATGCGCCACATTTAGATTCTAAGTCATTTAATTTTAATGTGTCACACATAGATACACCAAATTCAGATTTCTCTTCAACCAATCAACTGGATGTCATTCCAATTTATAATACTAATCATAACTTTTTGTACTTTCCAACACCTACTATATTAGATAATTTTAACGAGGCTTTTAACTTTGATAGCCACGACCAACAACATGTTTACCAACCTTTGGATAGTGCCACTTTTGTTAAACAATCTCATAATTTGGACTATAAAGTCAACCACATTTTTAATTCAAACATTTCTCAAATTCATCATTTTCATAAAAGGTTTTTGAATTTTTCCAATATTCATTTTAACTCCGAAGAATCAGCCCTACTTGAAAAAGGCCCAAAATTTTCTATAGCTCCTAAATTTAATAAATTTGTCCAAAAAGATTTAGTAATTAATACTGAAGCTATCATTGAAAAGTTCGAATTTTTTGATGGAGAACGAACTAGGTTCAAATGTTTAGAAATATTAAATTCCACTAGTCAACGTTCTAGAACTTCGAAAGATTTATCTACTTTGTTATCAATCAAGTCTAAATTGAAAGATAATAATCTTATTCTTAGTAAGGCTGATAAAGGATCCTGTTTGGTCGTCATGGAGAGGGCTGACTATGTTCAAAAAGTCGAAGATTTTTTGAATAATAGTAACTTCACTCCTCTTAGTGGCGACCCGGGCCCAAAATTTAATAAATCGCTTAGATCTTTGATTTTCAGTCTTAGGGATAGCTCTTTAATCAAAAACAGACAACTTCTTTCAATGAACCCACTTACTCCACGACTTTATGGGTTACCCAAAATACATAAGAATAATGTTCCGATTAGACCTGTTGTGAGCTATATCAACTCACCTGCTCATAAGTTAGCTTGTGTTTTAGATGACATCTTAAGAAAACACCTAACTTTGTTACATTCTTATACTATCCAAAATTCGGCCGAATTAGTTTCTAAATTAAATCTTTGCGAAATTTCAAATAATTGTATTCTTATTTCTTTAGACGTTACTAATCTTTTTACGTCTATACCGGTTACAGAATGTCTGAGTTTGGTGGAAGAGCTGCTTATGAATTCCGATTTATCTGATGAAGATGTTCACTGCGTTGCCGAATTACTAAAAATCACTTTAAAACAAAACTTTTTTCAATTTAATAACAAATTTTATTCACAATTAGATGGTCTGTCCATGGGTTGCAATTTGAGCCCTTTGTTGGCTGATATTTTTATGAATAGCTTAGAATCTAAATTTTTTAACTCTAACCACTATTTGGCTCACAAAATAAAATTTTTTGCTCGTTACGTAGATGACATTTTGATCGTTTTAGAGGGTGACAATAACACAGCAGATGAGCTACTCACACATTTTAATACTTTTCATAACAATATTAGGTTTACCTTAGAAGTTGAAACTGACAATAGCATTAATTTCTTAGATGTGTCAATTAAAAGATTAAATTCGTCTCTGTCTTTCAGTATTTATAGAAAACCTACAAATACCGATGCTACTATCAATTTTAAGTCAAACCATTCTTACCAACATAAAATTTCAGCTTTTTCGGCATTCTTTTATAGAGCTTTCTCTATTCCTATGTCGGGAGAGGATTTCACCAGGGAGATCAAGATTGTTTGCCAAATTGCGATCAATAATGGTTTCCGTTGATACCATCTCACGACTATTTTACAAAATTCGTAATCATTTAATTAACAAAACAGTTTTCCCCACTCTGGCAGACGAGGTCAGTGAACGTAATTTTAAATATGCTTCTTTACCTTATATAGGCATTGCCTCAGAAAAACTTAAGAAAATACTTAATAAATTGGAAGGTGTGCAAATAACTTTTTCTAATGATTATAACTTGATCTCGATTCTGACCAATTCGAAAGATGAGAAAGAACATATGAACAAAAGTGGAGTTTATTCCATCACTTGCACTCAATTCAATTGTAATTCGGTTTATATCGGGCAAACGGGTCGGAATTTACCCACCCGCACTAAAGAACACATCTCGTCTGCTAGACTGGGTAAAACTGATTCCAATTTTGCTTTGCATTTGATTGATTCAGGACTGCCCTAAATTCACGGTTAAATTACTTCATCAACTTCCGAAAGGTTTAAAACTTAATATTGCTGAAACTTTAGAGATTTTCTTATATAAAAAAGATAACACTGTCAACCTCTTGAACGATCAAACTATTTTTCCTCATTTTAACTTTTTTGAATCTATAGATTGGATACATCCATAGTTTTAATATTTTGATCTGTTGTTGGTGTTCGTTATTTATGTTGTATTACGCCATTTGCTGTTACTCGATTTTTACCCTTAAGTGGTACTTTAATTGTTTCATTATCATTCACTTCAAGAAAAAACTTTATTACCCATAAGTGGTATGTTTGTTATTTACCGGCCTTCAGCCTTTAACTTGTTATTATTTCGCCTTCAGCTTTCATTTGCTACTATTAATTTGTAATTGTAATTGTAAATTCTGCCATCAGCCTCTAACGTGATTTTTTACCCTTAAGTTGGTACTAGTTAGGGATTTTGTTCGCCACATTTAGGTTCTTGTAGTTCATGTCATTCTGATTAAGTAAAAATGGCCGCACGCTAGTGTGAATCTACTCACAGATTTGTTTTACAATTTTGTATTAACTTCGTTTTGTAGCGCAATTTCATTGCTTGTAGATTTGAAAATGGTTTTTTCTTAAACCAAAACATGTTATCTAAGAACAACTTTTGTACCAACTAACGTAATATACAACGTTTTTCGACGTAGCGTTTTTGTGACCACTGGCAATTCTTTTCCAAATTATTTTATATTACCTTTTGCTAAATAATAAAATATCTAAAGTAATAATTAACCTATCCTATTATTTTTTCCAACTATATTTAATTTTACAGTTATACAGGTGTCCCAAACCTCCGAATTAGTCCAGAAATGCCCATTTATATAAATTTTATCAAAAAAAAAATTCTGAATGACAGTTATGTAGGTTTCTATTGCGCATAATTTAAAATTATTTCCAACTGTACAGGCTGGTTCATTTAAAAGTTACAGACCTAACTTATGATTTTTTAAATGGAACACTACATATTTTATTGCAGTTTTGGTTAGCTCTTGAAGAGCTGATGAAAATGGTGTAACATTATATTTACTTATTTTGAGTATTTGCCGAGTTATTTTTAGTTTTATGCATGGCATGTCATATTCTATCGGTTGCCAAATTGTCATTTTTAATGATAGGACGCTCAATTTCGGACTAATTCGGAGGTTTGGGACACCTGTGTAATATTCTACATTATAATATAATATCACAACTTTAAGGCCCGATTTATTCACCTCCAAGTAAATTTATCTGGTCATTTATTCCCATAGTAACAATTGTGATCACAATAGTTACTATGGGAATAAATGACCAGATAAATTTACTTGGAGGTGAATAAATCGGGCCTAAATATAATATAATAATTGTAAATTTAGTTTAATTTTAAAGTTGACTTGTAATTAACAGTTTATCCAGTTTTAGGACATCACAAAACACAGAAAAATGTTAGCAAAGGAAGAGTAAAGAAAAATTGATTTATTTTCTAAAAAGCACTCGAAGTTTAGGCACTCGCCTTCATTAATTTGTACTCTTCCACAGCCGCTAGTGAACTCTTTATTGAAAATATTCTCAAAGTATTTGAGCTTCCGGTTGTACCGGAAGTTGCTGTGAACTTCATTATTTTAAATGAAATTATATAGGTACATACTTTTTCTTGCAAATTTAGGATCTACAGGTAACTTTGAATAGAAAATTCCTATATGTACCTAAATGCAACCGTTTTCGAAATACATATTTTCAATTTTGTAAATTTTTGTGCATTAGCGCTCTTTCCTTTTCAAACTTATACTTTTTATTTCACAAAAATATGAAATATCTAATCTGTGTCATTTCAAAGTGGAACCTTTAAGTAATGCGTTGATGTTTAGAAAGCGCCCTAAAAATGTACAGTGTGTTCGGCAGATAGCATTTGTTTAAGCTAACTTCAAGTCACTAAAACTTAATTTTTTTTAAATAGAACACCCTATATATCTTTACTGTGACGGATGCAGAATTTAATTGTGCACTGATTTGTATTAGCTTACCCGACACCCAAACCTGTTAGTTATCTAGTTATAAGGATTTTCTTAAAAAGATATATGAAAGTCCACGTAAATATAGTAGGCTCTGAATATGAATAAAAATTACTATATAATAATTTTAATTTTGGTTTTCTAAAGCAGTTCTGAATCAAATTTTATTTAACTCCACGCAAACAGTGAAAACAATTATTTTAAACTACTATCAATTAAATCTTGCAGTAAGTTGAAAACTGTACAAATAAATAGATTTTAGATTTATTTTTTATTCATGAGAAATGTCAAAGAACATGTGGAGCATTTTAAAAGAGGTATCCAAATTTACCACCTATGATAGCAGACAAATTTTCCAGAATTGAACAGAATCTCTTAAAATTTGGACATGTGAAAGTGAAGAAAAGATTTCAGAAACAACAAAAATCTTTTACACCACAAAATTCAGAAAATAAAATAAAAGTTAATATAAAATGAAAATAAATAATAAATAAATAGCATGATAACATAAAATATGAAATTTATAAACAAAATAAAAAAAATAGTGATGAATTATTTGTTAAATATTCCTATACAGTAATTTTTATTCATATTTAGAGCCTACTACGCAATAAACTGCGATATTGACATTGACTTTCATATATCTTTTTAAGAGAATCTTTATAACTAGATAACTAACAAATCAATGCACAATTAAATTTTGCATCCGACAGAGTAAAAATATACACGGTGTTCCATTTAAAAGTTTTGGTGACATGAAGTTAGCTTAAACAAACGCCATCTGTAAGTTTTTAGGACACTTTCTAAACATCAACGCATTACTTAAAGGTTCCTCTTTGAAACGGTACATATTAGATCTTTAATATTTTTGTGACATAAAAAGTATGTGTTTAAAAAGGTAAGAGTGCTAACACAAAAATTTACAAAATTAAAAATATTTCAAAAACCGTTGCATTTAGACATAAGAATATCCTACAATTTTCTATTCACAAATATATGATTCCATTTAAAATAATGAAGTTGACAGCGACTCAAAGCAAAGTTCAAATACTTTGAAAATATTTTCATTAAAAGGTGCACCAGCGGCTGTGGGAGAGTACAAATTTTCAGAAAAAAATAATTAAGGCAAGTGCCTAAACTTCTAACGAACGTGTTCCGTGAATCACCCTGTATATAGAATACCATTCAATTTGGGAGACCCTGTCGTCATCTAGTCGTCAAAGATTCCAAATACAACATTATAAATCAAAGTATTTCAATTAAAAATACATTTAGATAATACACGATACTCAAATGGAATTATTAGGTTTGTTCCAGCAATAGTTCGTAACTAATTCGGAACTGTTAAAAACAGTTGCCCACCGAAGTAATGACCGATTTTAAGGGCGCCGTCAAATGTAAAATTTTGATGACTGCATGCTTTTGACGGTTTCGAACCAGTTACGAACTATTGCTGGAACAAACCTATTGCAATGCTGTTAATTATAATATTTAATTAACTAATAACAATTAATGCAGATAATTAATTAAATGTGGAGAAGAAGAAAAAAGTATAAAACTACAATATTTAAAATTTCAATAACAATGCTAAGTTGGATATATCTGATGCTGTTGATATTCTCTTTAGCATTTAAAATTCGTTAATTTTTTTATAGTCATCATATAGATAGATTTGAATTAAGTAGTTACAACAAAATTGCAATATTTTTCCAACAATAGTACCTAAGGGCTGCGAAGCACTTAAATTTAGTAAGATTAAATCAAGTATGTATGTACATACGTATTTATTGAATTGTAAGAAAAATTGATCTCAAATTGATTTCAAATAATCGTGAATAGAGTCCAACACATAAAAGTAGGAACTTCCATATAAGCTTTACTTTATAAGTTACTATTTATTTCATTATACTGGGTGTCATTTATTTTGAAACATCATTTATATACAGTGTCTTTCAAAAACTGTGCTACAAGAAAGCACAGAGTTTCGGAACGCATTGAAATAATCACTCACAACCAAATGAAATAATCGAGAAATATTAACCAATTTAATGTTTTCCTATTCATATTATTTTGGCGAACACTTTAATCCAACCAGTATTTCCTAATGTACTTAGTTGTGATTTTTTATTTTTAAGATAAAAGGCTGTAATTTAGCTATAACTTTTAATTCTGAACAACTTATTCTTATGACATTTTGCTGTATCTTGTAAAATAAGAGTACTTTACACTTAAGCCGTCTTCATTTCTCGGTGTCCACGCTGTATACCGTTCAAGATAAACTTCATCTGACATTTTCCAATTTGGCTTTAAGGGATGCATAAGCGTTCTTTGTCAACATTTTTTTATAAAAACCGATAATAAAAAAAATTCCCATTTGTAGCACACTTTTTGAAAGTCACTGTAGAATGATGTGTAGATCAATACAATCGATTTACAGAAAGAAAAGATAATAATAGTTTTTATCATAAGGGAGAGGGTGTCATCTTTCCTGGTAATTATTTTCAAACAAAGAGATAATATACTGGCTTATGATCTTTAATGCACGTGCACCAATCGAGAAAGAGATGATTACGTAAATCATATCTCCCTTATATAAAAAAAAAACTTTTACTATATTTTCTTTTTGTAAGTTGTCCCAAGGCTGTCACCCTTTATAAAATCGACAATTCATGTCTTGGCGATGTGGAGAGTCGTTTACTTTTCTACGATACGTTTGGTATGTGTTCGTTTAAAGAAATATGTGATAAACAGAGCTGTCGATGTTTTTGGCATTTCTGCTCCGGAAAAGTAGCAGTTTTATCCACTTCTAACAAGGTGTAACTTAAATAAATAGTCACATTTAAAAGCACAATATTTCAGGCAATAGTAGAATAGTACAATGTGTAAATCGATTTGTGTAACACAGCAGTTTGCATAATGGACAAATCCAAAAGGGAATATATTGTCTTAAATCTGTTACTGACTAAAACTGCAAGAGGGTGTGTGTTTCTCCTTGATTGTTGCACTCTTTACCACGTTTTCTGTAATACATTTCCTGCTTTGTCTTGCATATAATGCAAAATATTGTGTCACATAAATCAGTTTACACATAGTACGTAAGAAGCTTAGATCTGAATCAGCTGTCAAGATCAAGAATAAGAAGAAATAGAGAAACTACTAAAAAATATTTTGTAAAGTTTTTCTCGAAACTGTCCAAATTAAACTTTCTTTCTGGAGACTGAAAATGATAAGCTGAAACAAAAACGGAACCTCCTCTTCTAATCAGTCACATGAGTCACATGCCATAAGCAGTAAACAGGAAAATAATACACCGGGTAAAAATTCTTTGCGCCCAGAGATTTAAATTTTCCACTACCACTTCGAGGTAAAAGAGAGAAAGAGTCGTCAAGCCATGCGCACGTGTTTTTGTTTAAAAGTCTTAGCTACATCAAACAGTGCAGGCATCCGTCGCTGTTTGCTGAAAGTATTGTTCTTGACGTAACTAAACAACAAAAATAGCAAGTTCCACACCGGATAGACAAAGGATGTAGAGATAAGCCAACGGAAATTTACAATGTAAGACAGTTGAAAGCCTCTTTATATTTACCATTTTAATATATAAATAAAGTCGGATTATATACATACGAGTATAAACGCACGCTCTAAAAAGTATTTATAAACCTGTAAATAAATACTGTGACGAGAGAATAAAATTTAACTATTAATATCTTTATAACATTTACTTGAATATATTTCCTACTTTGTCTTGGGTATAATACGAGTTGCTATGTGCGTCAAACAAATCAGTTTACACACGGTATGTTGGAAGCTTAGATCTGAATCAAATATCAAGAATAAGAAAGAAGTGAAACTACTACTCCTAAGAAATTTTTTGAAATATTTTTAAAGGTTTCCCCGAAACTGTCCAAATTATGTACTCTCTATGGAGCTTGAAAATAATAAGCTGAAGCAAGAAAAATGTACATGATGAAGATATCGGGGGGGATTGGAAAATGTTACTGACTTTACGAATAAATCTTGAAGGTGGTGGTAAAAAAATAGGGGGTTGGAAGGAAATTCTGAAAACTGCGCTTTTTAGCCAAGTATTACTGAGGATAGAATTATCAAAACCGGATACTTTGGAAGGTTAAGTGGGCTAGGGCTGAGTGGGTAATGAAGATTCGAATAGAATAACTTTATTTAAACAATCTTCCTGGATCCTGAACAAGAACCTCAATTACTCCCGTTTTTAGAGATGCTCGTCGAGGGTAATTGGAAAGCTCCGGCAACTCTGTCAGGGCTGCGTGAACCTAAACCGTTCGAAACTAATGAAAGCGTTTAATATTAAAGCATGACATCATGGTATTCTTGCTCTTATCTGTATCTGTAAAATTCGCTTCTTAGGTCCGATTTTACAATCGTCGGATAAGCATTATTGTTGGTATAACGTGACGTAGGTGTGACGTAGATATGGAAGAACATTAAAGGATATTTGGCGAACACGATTGTAAAACTGGGCCTTAGAATTACTTTACGTATACAATTCTCTTCTAGTTGACTACTTGTTTTGGCATAAACATATGTAGATACTTAAATGTTCCACACTGGCACCTCGAGGTAAAAGAGATAAAGAGGTGTCAAGCCATTTACCCATAATTATAATAGACCCTGTATAATTAACTTTGAAAATGAAAACACATTGTCTTGAAAGTTCAAGTTAAAAAAAAAAGAAAGGAATTTTAGGAGGAATATTACAAGGAACTGAATTTTTAATGGTTTGTTGTTTAAGGACCATACATAAATAAAATATTTTTCAAATAATTTTATTATGTTCCTTCGTTGTACTATTAATCTATAATAAAAAAAATCCTTTCAAACTGTAATTTTTTAAACAATCATTATCACTTTACTTCTAACAATAATAAATAATAATGATCTGATGGTAATGATTGTTTAAACAATTAAAATGTATATTTATATATTTAGCTATGATTATTATATGAACATCATTTAACTTTAGGTTTATTTATTTACTTATCCTGTGTACCACCCCTCTTATTACGATCGATATCAACTTATATCAGGTAATAAATAACTCTCGAATTTTTAAACTTAACATCTAACCTGGGGGGTAATGAGATGTTTCGAAAGTTTACTCGCGAGAGGGTTTTTTAAAAGTTTAAAGGCTTTGAATTTCAAGCGAGCAACGACTAAATAAAATACTAATTTGTCTGAACTGTACCTAATTGCAGCTACCAATTAAAAGTTAAATGAAACGATAAACACATGTTTTAAGACGACGATTAACTAAAACAATAAACTATTATAAATTAGTCTAAAGTACTATGCATGTTAGAACACTTTCTTAGAAAACCTTCCAATTTCTTGATAAAATTCATGTGTAATTATAATTTCCAAACAACACTGACTTGCCTAAATAAAAAAAAAATGTACATATCTCGTAATTATTACCTATAATTTCAGTCAATTTTTTTTCTAGTATACATATTTGGTTTTTACTATTTATTTAGGTATTAATTTAAAATGTGAATTTATGCTGATAAATCAAAATATTTTCTTTGACCCAATTTCAGTTGCTTTTTAAATAATAAGATGGAATTTTAGTGTTTTAATCAGTTGTGAATTTAATAGTCCGTAATAAAATGGCATTGATGCTTGGAATGCCATAAACAGTAAATGCCACAGAAAGAGGAAGCTTGAATATAAGACCGTGTATTCAGTATTTGCTCCTCGCCCAAGAACCTATGTACCTCTTCCGAAAAGAAAAACGTCAGTTACTATGGGTCTTCCTCTTTATTTCTGTCCCAAGTCTTTTAAACAGTACCTACACATTTGTGTCTATTTTCGTACGATACCTCCAGCGGAAAAACGTGGAATCTCTACATATGTTTACGGTGTTAAAGGTAAATGTCTTCCATTTATTGATCTATTTATATCTCAACTCGACGTCGATAAAGGGCGAAAGAGAATTCTCTTCGAACAGAAATGTTACACACACACGTAGTTCATAGAAAGTACGTATTAATTTCTTAACATTTCAAAAGTAATTTATAAATATCGCACTCTTTTATTGATTAAATACAACGTGAGCCAAATTGCTTTGTTTATTTTTAGTAGGCAATAGCACATTAATTATTATTTCAAAAACAGAAATAACATAATGGCTGACTCGTGAATCCTCTAAAATTGTAATCTTACTCTTGAACACTCTACTTTTTTAATATTGTTAAAGAAAAAAGTCTGTTACAGTAAGATCGGGAGATATCTGGGGCTAGTTTCAAGAAATTAGTCTATTCGGAAATGTCTGTTTTACTTCTCTTGAAGTAGATAACTATCTCCAAGGTCTCCTCTTTCGATTGTTATCAATAACTATAAAAATGAACAAATCATTTTGCCCACAAAGGATAATATAAAACTAGAAAGCTGTAATTAAAAAATAATATTTGCCCACAATTACTTTTATATCCGTAGATACGTATTTCGGCAGCTAAGCTACAGATATAACAGGTTTGAGAAATCAAGGATTGCCCAACACTTTTATAATACTGGACACAGTATTACTAAGGATACAAGAGATAGCCGCGAGATGTCGCGACCTAAATTTTATATAAGAGACAATTAACTTGTTAATGTGTGTACGGAAGATGGCAGCTTTGCTGCCGAAATACGTATCTACGGATATAAAAGTAATTGTGGGCAGAGATTATTTTTTAATTATTTGTTAAACCACAGCCTCCTATACTATTTTAGAAAGCTGTAAGTGTAATAATTGTTGTTACTTTAGAAACGATTATTTGATAAAAAGTCTTACCTTAAAATTTCACAGAAATAAAATGGTATGGCAGACCCCAAAAAGTGCTAGTGTAGTTTTTTATTTTGTAAAATGATTGTGTTTATATCAACAGTTTGGCGTTTATTGAATTTATTTACGCTCTCCGTTTTATTGTTGTTATTGGCAGTGTTCTTGATTCTTTTCTTTTTATTGATCTGTCAAGGTTATTAAGTATTGTTTGATGTTTTCTAAATATTAGACCACAGATTATGCTGCATTCGCAACCGAAAATAGGCATTCAATCTTTTTCATCAACAACACAGGTTTCTTATCCATACAAACAATTACTTAACAATTTAATTCAGATTTTATTATGTCATTTCTATATGTATGACGTATATCCATTTGAAAGTTACACTTTTTTCATTTAAAATTTGAGGTACTAAATATTTTTGCACGTATTGTTTAGTAACGGACGTTTTATCCACGAATAGTCATTTTCCACACGACTATAGTTCCATTCTTTTACTATATGCCGATCGATTGATCGATAAGTCAAAGAACTTTTACATAGTTATCTCCTTCTAACTTTCGTGAAACAGCCTTGCGGCTTTTGTCATGTCACGTCATTTCGTCGTATATTTTCTTAATTCAGATTTATACGATCGGCATATTATAGTAAAAAAAATATCTCTGCACATAAGTTGCAAATCAAATTACGTTTCATTTTAATCATTTATATAATCTTTAAAAGCAGCGTATAGCAACGTGATCTGTCCTCAATTTGGATTCACAATGCCACAAAGATGTTATTCAATTCGCAGATTTCATAACCGCCTACTTGATGAATAATATGTCATTTTCAGTGCTCGTAATGCAATAGAAGTATATCATTTTGAAATATTTCTAGAACAATGGTACTCTTACTCAACTATGGGCTCCTATATTACTGTTTTTTTTTTTAATTTTAATATAAATCGACCGTTTTTTATATTTTGTTATTTCATTTTAATTGCCTTCTCCATATTTCTTCTCACTTCCTCCTATTCCGCATCGTTAGCTTTGCTTCATCCCATGTCACTTCCTTTTGTATAATTCAAAATTGAAAGATCAGATGCGTTTAGGGCTTTAGTCATTTTCCATATAGTGCACTGCTTGCTGGACCTCAATTTTTATTGTCTCAATTTAAATTGCTTACTTAACCCTTAAGCCTATCAACCCTCAAGAAGGCAAGAAATTTTGTGATTTGAGGTCACTCTTGTTGACTTCTCCAGATTTCTTTTCGCCTCCTCCTGTCCTACATCATTGGTTTTATTTTTCTCGTGTCATTTCTTTTTTTCATTACACTTCTCACTTCCTCTTACTACGTTCTTCTTGGTTATCCTCCTTTTGGTAGTTTTATTTCGAATACCTTCCTATCACCCATCGTTCTTTTCACATGTCCACGTCAACTCGTTGTCTTTCTTCTAAAGTCTTCTCTGCTGATTTAATGTTTATGTATGTGGAAATTCATTCATTTTATCATCTATTCTTCTATATCTTGTCATTTCTGTGTATATCTGCCATCGTTTTTGGAATATCTTCAATTTCATAAAACATGTTTTCATTGTAGCTCAGTGGTCTCTTACAGTTGCTTTTATTTCGTTTACTTTTTCCTCTATCTTTCCACATTTTGATCTTTATTACTCTCCTTAGATATTTGAGTTTTGTATATTCTATTTCTTCTTCGAGTGTGCTTTGATTAATGTTGTTCGCTCTTTCTACCATCTTATTTCTTACCTTCTCCTTCATTATAGTTTTTTCAGTGCTTTTTTGTAGATTCCCATTTTTTTATACAGGGTGTTTCATTGAAGATGCACCAAACTTAAGGGACACGTTTCTGACATTATTTCAAACAAAATATCTTAATAAAAATTTTTAATTGGTGCAACTTGAAATTTGCATAATTTGGAGCCGATGTTTTTAGAAATACCGTAGCGATTTAAATTTATGCAGCCGTGAAACAAGACGAGCGATTTAAATTGTTTTATGAATGGCACGCGCCTGCAAGAAGACAGTAAATAACTATCGTAAACGAAAAAATTTATGACAGGCTTTTAAGTTTGGCCTTGACCGCAAGACGTGTTAAAGACGAACACTTTGAAAAAGCGTGCGTTTTCACCGCACTAACATTTATGCAAACCGTAATTACATCAAATTTGCCGAGTCTTAATAATGTACGATAAATAATTAACGCTTGTAACGATTTTATTTGTCTCTGTATCCAACAATTACTACAATTATGTACAATTAATAAATTGAATTGTTGCTTCCGCCACGCCGGTCTGTTAAATTATTTGCCTATCAGACTGAACTTGATCACTTGAGGAAGATACAATTTCGGAAGCGGACGAATTACGTAAATGGCAATTACCTTTCATGTGTTCGAATTACCTGCGTATTCTCGAAATGTGTAATTGCCCATCTCACCACCAACACACCCACACACACACTTACATAATAAACTTAAAAATGAAAAGTATAAACTACACCAACTAATTACTCGCCACTACAACGTTAGTGAACGAACTGAGTGAACGAACTAAATGTGTTTCATCATATCATCTGAGGCGCGACAGTTTATGGGGTAATAAAGTAAAAAACCGAACGTTAAGGTAGGTTAAGAATTCGGGCCGCTCTCATCTATTGTACGTTTTAAAAATATACGATTCTCCTTTCCCTTCGATTATCTCAAAACTTATTCATTTAAAAAAAAAATATTATAGGAAACTTTTATTTCTTTTCACGATATCTACCAACATACCGAGTTTGGTGCATCTTCATTGAAACACCCGGTATTGTCTGTTTTCACCTTCGACTGTGATGACCTTGTCAGGGACGTAATCAACGAAATTAGCTGTGGATTTGTGTGGATGATAATTTCGTTGATCCTAAAAGAAGCAATGAAGCAGATAAAAAGAGAAATTGTACAGTATAAAGACTTGGCTATCACAATCACTTTTAATACAAGACAGTATCGTTTTTCTTTTTTAAATTTTCAAATTTTATAGGAAGTGATTTGGAATTAAGTGAAAAACGTTGAATTAAGAGCATTCTACCAGGTATAGTACACTTTTGCAATAAAGAATAAAAAGTGACAAGTAATTACGAGGAAAAATAATTAAAAAACTATATAGCTATTGCACTTAACTAAGAAACCAGATAAACTTCAAATAAATGTAATATAATTATTAAAAATAAATATTAAAATAAATAAATGATTGAAATAGGCAATGTTGTTGTCGACAAAGAAAAATCTTTATCGTACAATTAAACTGTCAGAAGTGCGTGTTTTCCGACTAAAAATGGATTGGATATTTATAGCTCAATCGCAGCATTGTCTGCCTAATTTGTAAAACGCACGAGTTAAGTAGGATGATAAGTTTAATTTAAAGATAACGAAAAACTAAGTAGCATATTTCGTACACGTAAGTACCTACTCACTTTGAAATTAGTTTCAGTTTCAGAAAATAATAGTTTCATCGTACGAATAAAATTTGTTCTCCGTGCTGCCATAATATCAAACTATTTAACACGTTTATAATAAACATTTGCATTTGTTTATATTACACGTTTTAATGTGTGTTATGGCAATAAATTTTATGCGAAACAAAATATTTCTGATACTTAGAATTAATTAAAAAACTCATCTGTGGATTATTGTTTAATATTAAAAAACAGTTTCATTTTCTTCCAAATTTAGATGTAATCGAAGTTGATATCATACATTAAACATTTATATAATTCGACAATTTCCTAACTTCCGGTCCTTACGAATAAAGTTATGAATGGATTTCGATTAAGTAAAACCCTATAACAGGAATCATTTAAAATCATCTAAGAATGTGAATTTATTTATGTGTAGCTTGGTCACTTCCTTTGATTTCCTTTTCCAGTTTTCGATTTTCTTCTCCCGTAAAGCTTCCATCCTTTTTCTCTTGTCATCCAGTTCTTTCTTGTATGTTAAAAATTTTTAATTGATATTTTATTTGTACTTCACTTATATATGTATCCGAGGCCACCCGAACTTCTCCCAATGTTGGAAGTAACTTAGAACTTACGTCTATTAGTAAGTAAATTCCGCTATAGTTATTCCAACCCCTCCCCCCTCCTTTCGTTCTTTTGTGAATTGGCATAATCTTTACTTCCTCGTAGGTTTGGACATTTTTCCAATTATCAAACGTTAGTAAGATTCTTTCGTTAAGTACCATTCCACCAAAGTTTATGTTCTCTGCCGCACTACCATTCCTTGCTGAGCTCTTACTTAAGGCTTTTATAAATGTTTCCACTTCTTCTTTTGTAGGTTCACCCTAAGCATCTTGTTTCTCGTCCTTGTTTAAGTCATCTGCGCAGTTCTCCACATCATTCAATATTTTTCAGAAATACTCTCTCCAGCGCTCTCTTATCTTCTTTTCCTCACCTATTAGATTCCCATTCATTTCTTATGTATACTGTCGAGTTTTGAAAAACCTCTTCACTCTCTTTATCTCTTTTTTTTATAATTTTTTGTATATTTTTCCCTTTTTGACTTCCTTCCTCCCGATGAGCTATTCAATAATCTTTCATTCTGGTTTGTATTTGTATCTATTCAGTTTTTTACATCCTTCACCCCACCAACTTTCATGATTATTATTATTATTATGTTTCTGAAATGAGATAACTTTCTGCTGCTTTTTTCATTGGATTTTTCATTCTACCTCAGTATGATATTATCAGTCGATATAATTTCAAAAAAATCTATTTCTGTTTTTTAATTTGTTTTTCATTCATAAATCAAAATGCTTGTATTTAAATGGTTCAGTAGTGATAAATACAATTTACGTAACATCATCCCAAAGGGAACTAGGCCAATCGATAAAAGTATAGTATTCTATTATTCACTTTAACAAATCTACGTGACTCCTGCACGAATGTTTATCTTTTTGAGTTATATTCAGTCACCTAAACGAGAATTCTAACTTTAAGACTCTTAAAAAACTATGCACAAATACAATGCAATAGAATTGTTTGCACAAAGTTGAATTGCACGTTTTAACAATTTTAATTTAATTTAATAGGGACAATAATTTTCGCATTAATTATTTACTACCCTTAATGGAGTGTAAATTGAACGCTACCCCGAATACGAAACGTTACCAATGGAAAACGCAAATGCAAGTGTGCATGAATTTTTCATTTCGTCGATAAATCAATCGCCAATTTTGAGTTTTTGACCTTGAATTTATTTAAAAATTTTCATATTTTCAGCAGTATTTTATCAGTTACCAATCAAAAAAATGTATTTTTAGATAAAATAATTGAATTAAATACGTAATTTTTTTTGTTGCAGCTAATCTTGTAATCCCTGGATGTTTCAAGACATGTGACATGTTTTGAAAACGTAATGCAATGATGTTGGCTTGTAGTTAATAAAGCAAGAAAAATAGCTTTCTTTTTGTTTCCCAGTTTTGTATAGTGGATTAGGGTGGGGAAGCGACTGCAAGGGTGCAGAGTCTGAGGTAATCGATATTCCCTGACCCTTAACTCTGCAGTAGTAATGTCCGTAAAATTTTGTTTTGATGAATAAATATGCTATCTATTCTGTTATCGAAGAACTGTTTTTTGAATAATTAATAAAGTTACGTAATAAACAATTCAGTTTACGTGAAATTTAAAAGACGTCTTTGTTTTGTAATGTGTTAACATTAAAGGACAATATTGTTATAAAAATTTTGTTGTAAGTCGGTTTTGATTGTAATGGATTCCTCGAACATGTTAGTTCAAAAAGCGGTCGCAGGATATCGCGACTTAAACTATTCATGACAATATTGTTGTTTCACATTTTTAATTAAAAATGTTTTTATTGTTCCAAATTGAGTGTATATTAAAAGTTTATTAAGGAAAAAGCATTACTTTAATCTCCCCTAGCAACCCTTTTAGTTTCCTCAGTACATTGTGAGACACAATGTATAGCATGGACAATTTTTTGCCAAAAATGTCAGAGCTACAATACGCGTATTTAATCTATCATAGAAAAAAAGAGATAAAAGTTTTTTCCCTTTGATATTTACTTCCAGTTGTCTTCAATTTTTGATTATTTTTTTTATTTTTTACTTTCTACTATAATATTATGGCTACATATTCCTGTGTAGTAGTATAAATTATAGTTTAAATATCTGTTATCTAAAATTATATATCTGCATGACTTCACGGTTTCTGGAATACGAAACAGAAGTGTGCCGCAAATATTTAGCGTAGTAGCAAGTACAGTTTGCTTTAGAAGAACACAAAGTCAGCAAATTTGTTTAAATTTGTGCGAAAAACCTGCACAGAATTCATAATTTGCCCATAATCATTTTATTTAGTATTAATTCTGGGTTTGCGGGTAAAGAAATATCGTCCTCGACTTTTCAATTCTCCTTCTTCTTCTTCTTCTTCTTGGTGTTTAGTTTTCACATCCCTATAAAAAAATTCGTCACCTCTCGACATTTTATTTTAATTTTATTTTTTTGATAATTGTTCTGCTTAAATATATGCTTTCATAACATGCAATTGCATTTTATAATGGACATCGTCATTAGCGATATAGATTATTTCTTAATTATTACATCTATTGAATTGTTCAACAGTTCAAGGAATGTACACTCGCGTCCAGGTAAATCGATATCACCCGAGAATTTCGTGGTTCTGTATTCTAGCATCAACAAAGTCGATACTAGCATACAGAGGTATCGATTAAGTTACTCGTGACTGTACTTAAAAATTAAAAAGTAAACAGCCAAACGTTTTCCCTTCTGCAAATTACACGAATTGATTATCATTAAAAAAATTAAAAAACAGAGAAACAGAACGGTTTAATATTTGTCAGTAGTACGAGAAATGTATAGAACATTCAAATTATTTGAGATTTGAAACTCTTAATACCGTTACGGATCGTAATCTGTTTATGACCGTCATAGCAAACGCCCAAGTATTTTGTGAGTTTCCAATAATTTGAAATGTTCTATATACACTCTGACAATACTTGTCGGTTACGAGTGGTAAAATTTAAAGTATACTTTCCCCTATCTGCAGGAAGCAAAACCTCCAAATAAATCAAACATGATAAGGCATATTGACTTACAATTTCACAATTTCACAGAAGTACATATATTTATTTGTTGAAAAATTACGTAAAAATATGGTATTATTAGAAATATTAAGCCTAGTACTTGTGTAAATGACGTAAATAATTAGAATACTACATTTTGGATGTTTTTCCGTATCTCGTTTTATCGCGACATTAACTCACTTCAACTAGCGAAAAAGATTATTTCACACTTAAGAAATTAATTTTATTTCTCGAGTGATAGCGGAATTTTTCAAAACGCAGGCATTCTTAACATCTTCTATCTCGAAAACATAAATCTCATCGTTAATATGCCAAAATTACGTCAATTACATGTATTTTCGTCTTCGAAATTAAAGTGGTTATAATATCTTAAGTTTATACTAAGATATAGAAGCATTATGTGAAAAAACATGCAAATCAACATTTTTAATGAAGGGTCAGATGACAGATCATAAGATTTATCGAGTATTTAGACTGATAAATTGAATTTAATAAATAAATTTAAGTATGACTTTCTTTCTAGCCATGAAAAAAAGAATGACAATAAACCAATTATTATGATATTTAGAAGTGCATGTACTATGTTGTGTTTAACTTGTGCGGTTTAGGTATAGAGATTTGAGATGAAAATAAGATGGAACATCGCAGTGTCTTAAAATTCCTAGCAAAAGAAGGCAAACAATATTTATGAAAAAATGGTTCCTCTGTTTGGGGAAGATGCATCATCTTAGTTTCAAGTAAAATTTTGCTCTAAACTCTTTCGATGGGATAGAGAATCAATTAACGTTGGCCCAAAGTCCGGACGACCCGTGGAAACTGTCGCTGAAGAGATGGTGCAAAAAATCGAAATTTTGTTATTGCAAGATCGGTGTATAAAGGTCAATGAAGTCTGTATACACGAAAAAAAGTGTTCTGAAAATTTTGCATGCGATTTTGGTATGAAGGAGGATTCCTAGGTTGCTTACACCTGAGCAAAAACTGGTCAGTCAAAAAAATTTGGCCGCATTGGAAAGGGACAGAAACTTTCTTTCTCGAATTATCACCGAGGATGAGTCCTCGGTACATCAAGGGGACCCTCCCACTAAATAGGAATCCTTGCAGTGAGTTCATAAAGGTTCTTCACCACCAAAACACAATTTTCGGGGAAAAAGAATGATGGCGATAGTTTTCTGGGATGCTGAAGGAATTAAAAAATCTGACCATCAACAGAAGTAGAAAAAAGTATTGCATTTTTTTGTTATAAAACTTCCAACTGAAATAAATTTTATTTTATTCCATGAATAATAGATTGAATTTTTAAATAAAACTTTGGATTTTAAATTCAGCTGCATTTGATATTGATGTTTTTGAATTTACTTGACTGCCAAACACGATTCTATTTGTGAACACTGTGCATATATTATTTAATGCATCGTGCATGTATTATTTAATGCAATATCTACGAGTAAAAAGTACTGAAGAGATATAATTACATATACATATTTTACAGCTAGTCAGAATCGGTACGGTATTAATAGACATTATAGGATTAAAGAAAACAGAATATAAAATGAAGAAATTTGTCAGGTAGTTTAATAACTTTAGGTTTACGTAGAACTGAGATAAATATATATTATTTGCATTATTTGGCAATCAACGAGATCAATTTGAAAACCTGGCAGCCGAAAACGATTTAAATGCAGGCTGACAATTTGAAAAACGCAAATAATAACCATCTGTTTAGCTAGCTTAAAATAAATGTTACCGTGGATTAGACAAGGCATTTTTTGTTAAGAGCTACATACAGGGTGTTATCGAATTGAGTGGAATAGTTTCACAGGGCGGTAGCTTGGATGAAAATGATTAAAAATTCTTATATAATATGGTGTCCTAAATGTAACCGTTTTCGAATTATGAAGGAATAAATAAAGGCATACAATACTTTCATTATTCATTTCATCGTTTATTTGAAATGTAAAGCAACAAACAAGTTTGTTTTCGCGAAATGAAAATTTAATCGTTTTTCCCAACGGGAATGTTACTTTGGATGCAGGAATTTCCATTCTTTTTGTCGCATTTTCACGTAAGTTTTTGAAATTTTATATTTTTTTCTCGAAAACGAATACATTTAGGACACCATATTATATAACATTTTTTGATCGCCTTGATCCAAGCTACCACCCTGTGAAATTATTCCTCTCAATTCGATAACACCCTGTGTACAGTACATAACTTATACATAACTTTATACAACATATTCCGAATAACAAAAGAGATTGATACAAATTACACCTAGTGCGAAGAGATATGTTCTATTTTAAGATATTATTCTTTATCTTTAACTACACATGTACATAGAACTACCAGAAAGTCATTCATTAGTTTTTTTTTAATTAATTAGGTTTAGAAAAAATAAATTTCGAATAGGTGGCTTTTTTTCTGAATAAATTTAATCCTCCTGTTATTTCGATTTTTTTTTGGTGATATACGCAAAGTATGCGAATACCATCAGCATAAATTTCAAAGTATAAAATAAATACTGCGATTCAAATAAGCATTTAAGGCGAATACGTAATATACAATTATGCTGCGTCACCTATATAAATGATTGAATCTTATTTAGGCTGAATCGTGAATGAGAATCTCTTGTATTTACGTTTTTCGTAGATCTTGGGATCTTATTTATAAACGTAGGGGATACGATCTAGACTGATTTAACAGTGTATGTTTATATTCGTTAGAATTGGATTTCTGCCCACAAGTTTTAATACAGTGGCGTTAAAACTGGAGAATTTTTTGTTGTGGTAGTTTTTGTTGTTCAGCCACTTAGGAAACTAAGAAATAAATAAATTTCTGAATATGAATCAGTATATTTCATCAAGTTTTTATTTAAAAAAATATTTCAATTTATTATTTATTAATTCCGTATGTCCTTATATTAAGTAAAAAAAAAGAAAAACAAGGGGTGATTAAAAAAGAAAATTATTTCACGTGAGACAAGAATGAGGAAGCAAGATAAGCAACACTAATACGAGTAATAGGGGCAACCTCTAAGAGAATTAGAGGAATGTATGAGAGTCCACAGAAAAAAAGAAGTAGAAGAAAATGAAGACAGAAATAAAAGCGTAGGAGAAGTAAAGTAAATGAGAAGGAAATTTTAAAGAAGACAAAAAAAATAAATCATTGGTAGAAGTATAATCCTGAAACCGGAAGCGATACCAAGACTGTGTTCCTCTGTGACCTGTCAACTTTAGCAAGCAAAAACAAAATATTTTCCTGACTATATAAATAAAAAAAGGTACCCTAAGTACTATCTCCATTTTTATTGTACATTCGTCATGTTTTCCTTGGTTTAAAAATTAGGTGGTCGAAATGTCTTGATCATAATTTAACTTTCTGAATCGAAAATTAACGAACTTGAATATCTAAATTTGTGATTCTAGCAAATATGGTATCACTACTCAGACAAGAGAGGATTCGCAGAAATTCTGAGAGAGAAGATTCCAGAGTGAACCAGAGGGATGATGTCACAACCTATAACTCTGATTACACGGACATCAATATCGGTGTTCCTCAAGGAACTGTCTTAGGCCCCGTCTTGTTTTCATTGTTTGTTAATGACATTTCCTCTGTTGACCCTGACATGAAATTTACAATTTATGCTGATGATACTAGTGTAGTTTTGTCAGACGTATCTACAAATAATCTCGAAAGAAAATGCAATACATTCTTAGAAAAATTACATAAATGGTTTACTTCTAATAAATTACACTTAAACTTACAAAAAACTCAAGCTGTTATATTTCAAACTCGTCAGCAGAAGCAAATGGAAATTGATTTGAAAATAGATGTTGCAATAATCAGTAGTTGTAACAGTGCTACTTTTCTTGGGACTCATCTTGACAAGAACCTAAATTGGAACAAGCATGGCAGTGTTTTGGTTTCCAGATTAAATTCTAGTTGTTATTTGTTCAAAACTCTAAGAAACATTCTCACAACAAAACAACTGGTGTCTCACTATTACGTTCATGTTGAAACCAGATTGAGATATGCTGTTATTTTTTGGGGAAGTTCACCTTCCATTAAAGATGTCTTTATTGCACAGAAAAGGATACTTAGATCAATTGCTAATGTCCCTGCCACTTTCTCCTGCAATGGGTTATTTAGGAAATACAATATTTTAACTATTTATGGTGTGTTTGTATCAGAGTTATGTGTACACATACATAAAAACAAATCAAATTATATATTGAACAATGAGGTGCATCACTATAATACTAAAAGTAAAGATGATTACCATATTCCGTTTGGAAGACTCTCTGTAACCAATAACTTCCCTGATAACATAGGCTTGAAAGTCTTTAATGCCTTGCCTGCTGAAATTAAAAATGTTTTTCATTTAGTTAGATTTAAAAATCTACTAAAAAAATACTTATTAGGTAAATATCTTTTCTCTCTAAAGCAATTTTTTTAGTGATGCATTTTATGATCTTGATCTCTTGTTCTTTGCATCTTCTCTTTGTCTTAATCAATTTGACAATGAACTTTGTTCAGTTACGATATATGACGACTTTTGTACCTCTTATTATGTGCATTCTATACTTAAGATTTAGTTTTAGGAAGTGTTGTGCTGACATATTCCATACAATGTTATTATTGTTACTGGAAATAAATATGAGTATGAGAGTGTCACCACAAGGTGACATTTGTGGCCATTAGTAGGTACTTCACACAATCTCGCCGTTTGTGACTCTTTTTCTGTAAAATAAAATGTTGATGCCTTTGTTATTTACCATTTAAAGTCGAAAGGCATTGTAAGAAATCGAGCATTTCATAAACATTAAGCTCATTATATAAGTTAAACTCGATTAAAGCCAGGCGGCCAGTGCGCGCGAAACTAAGTTTTTTGAAAATTAGATCCAACGTAATCTTACGCGAACGTGGCAATTAAAGCTAAGGGAAGCGAAGTTAGGATAGCAAAGATATAAAACAATGTTTATCTTCGCTCGGTTGCCTCGTCCGTGTAAGATTACGTTGGATCTAATTTTCAAAAAACTTAGTTTCGCTTAGCTTAGCTTAGTTTCGCGCGCAGTGGCCCGTCGCCTTTTATGTCGCCTTCGCGAGCGGGGAAAATTCGTCCACCTAATAGATTATAATTAAAGCAGGTTTTTGTTCAATGAAAATTGTATCACAAATTCTTTGAAACGAACGACGGCGAAACGTTAAGTGTTAGTGCGCATATTCAGTGTCCGTTTCAAAGAATTATGTAAGCAAGCATAACAGCTCGCTTTATCAAAAGCCTTGGCTGATATTAGTCATGGTTAACCTTTGCAAATTCGAAGAATTGCAGCGGCATAGGTGACTCATCGAAAAAGCCGGGCATTATGCAAGCGTATGAGCGGACGGCTTCAGAAAATCTCAATGAATCATAGGACAAACTTATACACATGTAGAATATTATGTAATCGAAATGACCTTTGTAAAACCATATAAAAGACCATGGCACGACAGGTCAGACAGCTAGTGCCCGTCTTGTGGGGTGCAACTCCACAAGTCCGTGGGCGTAATCAACATTCTCAGAATGTCACAGTGTATGGTTGCTCTCCGAAAATCTGTCCGTCTCTCCATATCCAAAGGGTTTTCCAATAAGTGCGTCAGAACTTTCAAATGAGACACAATAATAACTACAAGTGATAATCGTTTAATCTTTATTTTATTTTGAAGAACAATCAGGATTTTGAAGAGCAATCAATGTCGACTTCGTCTGACTGAATGCATTCTGGAGGCCGAATTTGCAACTACTCTTTCACACATATCGCGTGGTATGTTTGTAATGGTGCGTTGAATGTTCCGTTTGAGGTCGGGAATTGTTTGTGGCTTATTTTTGTAAACCAGAGATTTCACCTGGCCCCATAGGAAAAAATTCAAGGGCGTGAGATCGCATAATCTTGGTGGCCAGTTGACATTAGTGAGTTATCGCAATCATCACGTGAACTTACTGTAAATGTTAAAATTACGTAGTCCCATTCATTTTCCATTGGATCACATGATCTTAACGTTTACGGTAAGTTAACGTGATGGCTGCGATAACTCACTATTACCATTTTTCGAAATAACGTGTCCAGGAAACTGTTGTTGCAAAAAAACACTTGTCTGACGAGATGTGTGACACGTTGCTCCGTCTTGTTGAAAAAAAAAACATTTGTTTATGTCGACTTTTCTCAGTTCAGGTCAAAGATATTCAGTTAGCATATTCCTGTACCGTTCACCATTAACCTTCCAGAATGCATTTAGTCAGACGAAGTCGAGGAGGACGCATTTAAACGATATTATTTATTAAAACATAATGACATCGATTGTTCTTCAAAATAAAATAAAGATTAAAGGATTATCACTTGTAGATATTATTGTGTCTCATTTGAAAGTTCTGACGCACTTATTGGAAAACCCTTTAGTACCGTGGTTGGGTAAGAAAATATTAATTGATTTTACCATTTTGGGTATGTTTTCAGAAACTAACCACTGCTTAATTTGACATATGAAATTCTGTTTTTCTCGTAATAAAATCATTTTAAATTTGTTTAGCACTGTGTTGTACAATGTCGTTCTGAAGTAATCAATCTGTAATTACATTTATTCTCCCTTTGCTTCGAGGTTTGCATACGACCCATACCCATCTCCATGAGTTGGCCGGCTGTAATTTTGCATTTGTCTAAAATGTAGCCTTTAATCATTTGACTAAATTCTTATATGCAATCAGTTTTGTATCTTGTTTAAATTGTCTCAATTGTTATTTGATAATACGTACATGACTTTGAGTTATTGTCTACAGTTTAGAATTTCGCTTTATGCCAAATTCCTTAATTAGATTTGTAATTGTTTTTACTCATTCTGAATATATGTATACATTTATATAAACTTTCTCTTTATTTCCAAGCAAATGTCATTTTTAAAAGAGGGAACGTAATTTCGTCAATCCCGAAAAATTTTGTATGGCGAGCAAGGGCTGAAATCTCAATCCATATAAAGAGGGCGTTAGTAGCAACATTTGCCTAAAAAGTTCAAATCAGATAGCTACAAACAAGGAAATTGCTACTTGGGTCCTTTATGGTTTCATTAAAATTTTGGTAAAACAGTGAGAAGTGCATAAAGGATAATCCATCCTCTTTAACCACTCGTCCCTCACAGTATTTCTGCCACAGCCTGTATTTTCGTATAACCAATTTATTTAGTATCCTATGTGTATATGAGCAAGTTTTCGAACGCGCAAGAATTTCCTCAATGAAAGTAAATTTAAATATTTTATAGAATACACCGTCTTCGAAAATACTAAGTGAAAATGCAGAACATAATTCATTTTCTTTTGTGTTTTCTAGATTCAATAGTGTTTTGATACCATAACTTCGGGGCCTGTCTATTTGCCCCAAGTTCATTGCTCTTGAGTGTACAATTGATTTTGAAACACAAAATTTCTTGAGATGCTGCATGCAAAACAACTGGATAAAACTGATTCGTCACGATTAACTCAGTGCTTTTGGATAGGCATATACGCGGTCATGCTGATATTTATCTTACTCATGATTTATTTCAGTGATAAGTATTACTATTTTTCTGAATGAAAACGAAATTTCTATAAATTTAAAACAGCTTAATTAATTTATTCTTTTGCATTTATTTATATTTTTATTTTTATTTCTTTTTTTATTCATCTTTATCTTCATGTAAATATTTCAGTCGTTGTTATGCTGCTGTCTTTTATTAATATTAATAAGATTCGTGTAATTCTTTTGGAAAACTACTTGCTTCTCTTTTTTCTCTATATGTTCATTTATGTTCATGCTTTAGTTATCCTAAGTAATGCCTTCTTTTTTATTTTTTCTCATTCTCATTTGTTGTTTCTATGAAACGCAATGTGCGTTACATGAACTCCTTTATCAAACTTCTTTTTTTTCCTGTGGTAATTGTATCTATCTTTTGTTGTGCCCTTTTTTACTTCTTATTATTTTTCTCATTTCCTTCTCCTCCAACTTCCCTATGTTCTACTTTTGTTCCTTTCTGTTATATTCATTTTTTCTGTAAGATCGTAAGTCGCTAATTATTTTTTTTATAATTTTTTTATTTAGTTATAAATTTCCACATATACAGTGTGTGCCCACATGGACTGAAAAAGAGGAAAAGCTTTTTTATTTTCAACTTTAGAGTAAAATGTTATTCTCTCTAAAAGTTTTTGCTTGTTCTAAAACCATTAATTTTCTAAACAAAATCCACATACTGTTTTTCTTTTAAGTAAAATAAAAGAGAGAATTTTCTCTTTATTTTTCTTAATATCATGCCCACTGCCTGTACTTTCAAGCTTTTCAATAAGATTGCGTGAAGCATTTATGGAAACATGCGCATTTGGAAACTTCGTGTTAAATTTCTGTATTGCGTAGATGTAAGACGCTTCTCCAGTCCCATAACATTGCAGAAAATAAGTTCTTTGTTGATGGGTTAACATTGTTTCAGCAATTTACCACAGTTCAATTACTCTGTTTAGTACCTAATTGACATTTGCGACAAACGATATCTTGATTTTATTAAAGCTACCAAACAAATTTTTCGCTTTAAATTTTTAGAATTTTCTCCTTTATTTTACTTAAGAAAAACAATATCTGGATTTTGTTTAGAAAATTTATAGTTTTCGAACAAACAAATACTTTCATAAAGAATATTATTTTTATCTAAAGTTGAAAATAAAAAATTTTCCTCTTTTTCAGTTCATCTGGGGGACACACTGTATCTTGACGGGTCAGTACCTTTTTAAATTACTTACGGGGGCGTATTTTTATGTTATCTACCTAATCATGAAAGAACCCACGTATCACATTAACAACCCTTCATTTTTATACGTAACTCCCTTTTTCGGTTATACACTTATTCCATTCCTTTTTCCCAATTGTTCCACAGCCTAAACCGCAACATAAAAATTTGCTCTCCTATTTAAAGCGCTTGTTAAATAGTTACATACAGAAGATATTCAGGATACGTTCGAAAATTGACGACCGATGTGATTATGAAAGATGATAATTTAGGACAATTTTTGACTGATAATTTTTTAAATCAATTTTATGCATTTCCTATCAACAAGTGCGCTGGTAGAGAAAAGAAACATGTACTTTGTTTGTATACATTTTTGCGGTTTAAACAATCGGTAATTATGTATTTCGTTTTTAATTTGGTCAAATTAATGCTAACGTACGTAGTAATAACAAGGTGTGTTGGTTTTTCGGGAAATCAAGTGTCTCACTTTGTTTAGACCAGGGAATTTGAACCATCAGAGAATATATTCGCAAATTAAAAGTTACTTCTAATAAGTATTAGGTACAAGATAAAGAAATACAATAGTTATTTATTGTACATATATGTAAGTGTTTTAGATAGCATTTTCTTAAGTGGATAAAATGCATCTAAAACACGCATGCAGTTTTATCCACAATCACCACATTTATGGAATCAGAATGAGCGAAGTTTAATTAAAAAATATTCGTATTCGTAAAATGAAACGTGACAGGCTTTGTCATATCTACTGGTACCTACGGTACGTTGTTTATTATTATCTACTCTAGTGGAATAAAGTAACTTTATTCCACTAGTGGATAATAGGTCACTTTAAATGCTTCATAAGTGTGGATAAAAGTCCAATTATAATGTGATAGTGGATAAAAGTATTTAAACAAACGTCACTGCAAATTTGCATTTTATTTTAACGTGGTTTTATTTTTAGAGCGTATTAGGTGTGTGCAAATAAATCTCAAAAAACCCCTATCACACTCAACATTTCAATTATTGAATCAAAATCGTACTCTCAAAACTAATATTAATATTGCATATCTAACGCAGATAAGAAAATATTCATTAAATACATATGCCCATATAAACGTAATAAATGTCTGAGCTTGTTCGTACACTAAATTATGCGCTTAATGATTGTTCAAAGTAATTTACGCTTTTAATTACTTCGCTGTTATAAATGGAATTGACATTCTAATTAGGTATTTCTTTTATTTCGCCGATATAGAAGATTGTTTAATTAAAAGGATCATATTCATCTAAATAATGATCATTATAAATGCTTTAACATTCGTGCCGCAGTTTCTTCTCAACACAATGTGAACGAACACTAGTATTTATTGGAAAAGGACTCCATGCTATTTATAGTGGGCAGTAGAAATAACACTATTGTTATTTATGCTATAGTTTATTAATCTGGTAATTAAATTTTTCGTAACTTTAAAAATTAGTAGTAAATCATAACGAAGTAGTGTGGTTAGAAGTAAGATGAAAATCAAAGGCAAAGATCAACATTTGAACGAAAAATAAAAGGTGAGTTTGGTGCAGACAGAAAATGTGTAAGAAATTTAGAGAAAATTATCTAACCTTTTTTTTTAGTACAAGATGGGATGGAAGACACATCCTGGTAAGGTATGGAATTGCCAATTTTTAAACTTCATTTTTTCTGAAATAGTTGGCTCTTAAATAATTCGATAAATACCTTAACAAATTAATACGTTCTGATTTCACTTGATATACTGATTTTAAAAGCTTGACATTTTCTTTCGTATATTCAAAATGTCTATTCCGCTTGCCGTGATGTTTTGAAATAATGCAAATAATAACAAAAGTGATATTAGAGTAACTATTGTCGAGGAATTGTAAAAATTATTGCAAATCGTAATGACGTCAAAAGTCATGTGAGTCGCGGCTCAACTTGCTTCATCTTTTACAGACAGCCTGTATGTGCTTTTCTCGAATTTTTGATGCCTTTTCGCTCTTCATTTACAAGAAAAGAAAGATAACTTCATCATATTGTAACACCAATGCACGTAATGATATCAAATAGAATTTAAATAATCAACTTTCAGAATCGGACCAAGCTGTAGTAGCACTTCCGTTCTGTAATCTCTAATCAGTGAGCTTTTTAATTATTATAATGAATAGATTTTTTTGTCTTTCCCTTGAAATATAGTCGACTGCAGTCGAATACTGCAAAACAATTGAAAAATACGCCAATTAAAAAAAATAATAACTCAGCGAGCATGAAAGATGGAATTCTAGAAAGAAGAACAGTTTCCGATAAAGACTTAATATCGAATGTAAAAAGAATGGAGGAAATTTTCATTATAAATTCTCTGAATCGATAGTGAAAAATAAAACATAACGAGATAAAAAATTGGTTAGGAAAAAAAATAGAAATGACAAACAAATCACGTTCTCAAATAATATAAGTTCAAATCTTATTCAATACAAAAAAAAAGTAAATATATAAATTAATAACCTTGATATCTTTCGGTGTGTTTCTGTAGACGAAAGGAAACAAAAAATAAATGCTTAATAGCAAGACGAAAAATGAAATAAAATATAATTTTAAACAGTTAACATAAAACAGGAAAATAGTTTCAGGCACACTCAATAACATTAATAACGCCCTTTAAAAATATTAAACATTTTTATAACTTCTGAGGAAATACAGTTATAGTATGTTAATAATGTTTATAATAATGTTAATAATGCTTATTGTAATAACAATACAATTATTTACAGTTATATACTTAGTTAATTTTTTTTGTATAATCCTAAGTTAAAATTATTTGCCTGGAAGAAATTCACGTAAAACTCCAGCGTGGTTTTTTATGTGAATAATAAAAAAAAGTAAACCGTTGATATATCCAATTAGAAAAACAGTTTAAAGGGAGAAAGATATACATTTTACTCACAAGACATAAAAATATAATTATTTTTTCGTCTAGTATACTTGCATCAAAAATATTCCAATGTGACGTAATTTTCTTTTGTATTAAACAAGTAGGAAGTAATTCTTTTGACTTATTTCTGAATGTATGAAATGGGTCCTCCTTATTTGTGGGGATTCAAACAGTAAGTACATAATTAACAAAACAACACTTTTCAAAAATTTTAAATGTGTGTATGAGCTAAAGTTCTAAATATGCATAATCTTTTTAAATATTTTTAAGTAATGGGCGCTACAGACGATCAGATTTGGTCAATCTGACGGTGTGGCTGACCAAATTGTGTAATGCTTACAAACGGTCCGATTCGGCGCCTGATTTCTTCAGTTGATAAAGATATAATCTTAAAGACATAATAACTCTCATTTTATAGAAACTGCAAAAAGTTTTGATTGCAATAACAGCGACTTTTACTATGTTTTCATTTAAGTAAAAGAAAAAAAAGGCAGGTGAACCACCCACCTCACAGGCTGACACGAAATATGTCAGCTGCCAGACCTACACACGGCTTGATATTATACCTGATCTTACCAATTCAACCTGATGGCATGATAAAAGGAGATCGTGTGCAGCCCCTTTAAGAAATCGTTTTAAAAATGTAGGTAAAAAAATGACTAAAATTTGAGCAAATACAACACAATACAAAATTGAAATCAGTAAAATGAAACGGAGGTAACACCACGATAAAAATAATATTATTTTAAATTGAAAAGAAACTTTTGTTGTGAATTTTATGAACAACGTTAATTTAAGTAAAGGACCATTACCCGAATATTTTAAGTACAGGATGTCCCAAATTGGATGGCACTCTATAGGTATCTAATAACTGTTAATAACGGAAATAATGATAAAAAAAAAAACTAAACTTAAGCATTACTGAGTCGACTTTTCAAGCTAGTTTCAAGGATGGTTGTTTAATTTTTTTCTATTTCCGTTATTAACTAAGATACCGGTACAATATCAATACAATCCAATTTAGGACATCCTATACATTCAATACAATGTCATTGATGAATATAAAATGTAGTAGTTCATCAAGTAGCCTTTGAATTTTTCATAACGTTGTGAAGTCGGTCTTAAATTAGATCAACGTGAAATGTTGTCACTTTAGGTTATAAATAAGCTAACCATTTGACACCTGTCATTCATTTAAACGACAATCGTTGTAGGAAGTTATCCCTTTTTCGCTTTATCTTCTTTCATTAAAAAATCAAAACGAACTCGATAAGTTGTTCAACTGAACACTCGTCATTTTAAAAACTTATTTAATCATGCAATTAAATCCAATTAAAACGTGTCTATAAATAGAAAACAGATTTTTTTGCCTCGTATTCATAATTATAATTAGAAAAAGGAACTAATTAAAAAAGTTGTACTTCAGATAATTATTGTTTTGTGTGAATTATGCCCGATTTCTTCATCGCCTTATCTTGAGATTAAATTTATCTGTCAGTTAGAATGTGACACATAGTATGTGTACGGCCAACTGTACGTCACATTCCAACTGTTAGATAAATTAACCTTAGGTTAAACATGGTGAAGAAATCGGCCATTAGTCCCGAAAATAAGCTGCAACTTTGGACCTTAATATTTTAAATGTGACCCTGAGTTTAAACAAAATAAATAGCGATGTAGTTTCTCCAGCAACAAAAAATAAAACATAAGGCAAACATTAAATTAAACAAATTAAGTAATCTGCATATTTTTAATATTAAAAATTAAATTTAGAATTGCTGTTTTAGTTGAAAATGGTAAGAAAAATATCTGCATAAAAATTTCTTTATATTCATCATTTAATTATTGAATTGTTTTTATTTGATTAAGGGATAAATAAATAAATAAAATATGGCGCATTTTTTTGGCAAAACATGCGCAAAATTCTTGCTGAAAATTCAGGTTTTCATTTCTAATAAAGTACCTCTGAAAAAAACTGTATTCGTATAAATAAAGCGTTTACTCTGAGAATTTTTAAGAAAATCATCAAATAAATTGCCGCTGATTCTGTTTGAGTCAACTTCATAAATATGTATAATAAAATTCAGATTTGGAAGAAATGCCTGAACTATTATTAAATATATTAAGTAAGTACAACGAAAAAAGTTCTTCTAAATCCAGCTACCTCATCCCTTCCTCAAAATGAAATAATTGTAATACTGAATTTTTTTAATAAGTAGAAAATAATTCTTTCTGAATGTGTTGTCGGTGAGAAAAGTAAAAGCTTACAAACTGACAAATCTTCATCTGGTCGTGTTTAATGTAAATTAAAAAAAAGTACATAATTGCACGTTGGGAGAGGAATGCCAAAACGTCCCAATTACCAAAGCAATTCGAAAAAGGTTTTCGCAATGCTTGGTCGATTCAAGTTAGACATTTTAATGAAACATGTAACAACCTCTTACCTATTTTAGCTAAACTGGCACAAAATATCCATAAACCAATAATAAAGGGAGTTTCAACCCGGTGAAATGAAACAGAAGCTACCTGATACCTGATAGGCTCTTTTACTTGGGGTTTTTCGGTCGTCGGACCGGTGGTAGTCGTCGCGCCAATGGCACCCGCTCGGTTTTTATCAGGCCCCATGGGGCCGAAACCAACCCCCTCATAATTCTGAGTATGATCGTCCGGAAGAGGTTCCAGATCGGGCCGGGGGTACGTGAGTGTATTCGATACGGGCTTCGGAAGGGCTACCGCCGAAAGCCCAGCGAGCACGAGCGTAAGGAAAAGAATCCTGCACGCCCGCCGCGACAAATTTACGCCGTGCTGAAGTGAATACATCACATATGGTTTAAGCTCGCGCGAAGACTGCCATTAGGGCAGTCAGTTGCAGGCATCGTGCACCTGCCGAGACTGGGCGTCAAGATTACAGCTGATGACGGCGTCGCGGCGCCAGTCGTACGCATGCGTTCGATTATCTACTTCATTCGTAATAACTTAAAACTACCCACTCTGTTTTTCACACAGATACGTCAATACACGTGCACGTTTTGTGTACTATAATTACAACAATATTATATATTATTATTTCAAATCCTTCATTAAATCCTCATTTTAAAAGTAAACTCCTACATGAGATGAAATTTTCATGTCGTTTAATTGGTACGGAATTTCTTGATCGTTATAAAATATAAGTTGAAAAATAAATAGATACATTCGTCAATTAATTTCGTATTAACAGAGCTACGTAATAGAATAGCTGACGTAGAAATTTAAAATATTGATTGGGTTCCTATAGGGTGGAAAAATTTTATGCTTCGATCTCGTAAAGATGAATTAGAGTACAGGGTAACTTCTTATTCCCGTTCTGTTTTGTTTAGGTTCCAGTTCATTAGTCTTCTCGACTAGCGAAGTTGTGGAATACAACTTAAGTTATTACCAGAGAGTCTACATTTTACCTCGAGCGCAAGCGTATGCAACCGAATACTTCACTGACTCCATGATCCTGTGAGACATACGCATTCTCCACTTGACCGATTTGCACGCATAAAATGTAGACTGCTTGGTTATAATAAATTAGTAACTAAATATTAGTGACATAAATTGTAAATTCCCACAAAATCGCAAAGAACCAAGGAACACATTACGAATATTTTCAAATGACACAGTGGCGTAACCACGGCTGATTCCGGTGGGTTGCAAAATTCTAGCGCGCTCCCCGAGTCATCAATAAATTCAGTGCTCGAAATATGACCTGTATAATGCAAATTACAGGAAAGAAAACGCTAAAGGAAAAATATAACTTCTATAAAAAGTGGAAGCAAGAAGATAGACAAATAGAGAGATTGTCAGTAGAAGGGATTGTTAAAAGAGTTAAACCAAATGTCAAAAAGAAAAAAGGGAGAAACTAAGGCAAAGATAAATAGGAGGAGAAGGTGACGATAGTTTTAAGAGAAATGAAAATAATGAACTGGAAAACAATATGAAACTCATTAGACTGTTATATTTAATGATGTTGAAAAGCTGTAATTGTAAGCAGTGTTGTAACATATCTAGTTACAAGTATTTAGATACAGTATCTAGATAGTTTTAGTGTATCTGTATCTGTAACTAGTTACATTGCAGTACTTGGTATCTGTAACTATATTTAGTTACATTTCTGTATGTATCTGAGCATTTAGATACATAGATACATTTTTTAAATAAAAATTAAAAAAATTATTTTATGCCATCTAACCCTATGTAACAAGAAATTAAAAGTACAGTTTCCAATACACAGGCTAAACGTTAAGGGAAGGATCTCCTTTATTGTGCAATGCCTTTTTATAATAAACTTCCACAACTGATAAATCAGTAAAACTACCTACTCAGCTAAACGGATAGCGTTTTATGGTTCTCGTGCAGCATTTGTCATTGGCTATAATTTGGAATGATTTTGAATGAGCCAATCATAAACATTACATAGTACATAGCTTAACCAACAGTAGAAGTTTTCGTACGGAAATACAATCGAGAACTATTAACTTTGGAGCCATATTTAGTAGTAGAATATACAGGGTGACTGTTAATTATACCGACAGAATGAAACCACGACAAGAAGCGATGTCCGAGAGTATGGGGAAAATGTTTAAAAAATTCTTTCTACTTTAGTTACTGGTTAAAAATTCGAGGAGCAGATGAACGAAATAAATGATGTCATAAAAGTTTTTTAATTGTTTTGTGATACTGCAGCATGGCTTCGTGAAATTGACATTTAAGTAGAAGTGAATGCGAACTCGAAAATATTTACTTGACAAATAATGCATGCAGCAAATTACCTGAAATAAATTATTCCACGCAAAGAATAACAACACTTTGAAGACCTGGTAAACAAATAAATCAGTAAACTCATTCGTAATTTGTTTCGAATATTAATTATTATAATTTCGTTTTGTGTGTGAGGAATTATTAACATAAATCTATTAAAATTTTAACAAATTCTTAATTAATTATGAACTATGTATTCCTTAGAATTTTTTAAACGTGATCCCGTAATCTATTACATTCATAAAGTTTTTATAGTCGGCGATAACTTCAGGTCTAATAAATCTTTTCACATTTTCGGAGAAAACCGATTCATTTAAGCAATACTTTGCAACTGTAATCAAGTAATCATTCGTTTGTGGTGATAATTATTACCAATTAGTATTTCGCATAATACTAGCGACGCGACGTTTAAAACAACAGATTGTATCCTAATAGTTTTATTACAATTTATTTACTATCAGATGCCTGTCGGGCCGGTCATATGACCCCTTTGATCACCAGATTTAAATCCTTGCGATTTTTTTGTGGACGAAACGGCTGGTACATTTCGCTCTAGTAAATAATCCGCACGAATTAACAAACATTATTTACACAATTATTTGCGAATTTATTATTCGTATTTCGTACGCAATTTTAGAAATTACTAATAATTACGTCACGTAAAAGAAACCTTCCCCAGCTGTTAAACGAGTAATAAAATAAATTGAAATGTTTGTCAAGGTCGCATTGTGTGCAAGCGAGAGTCAGTAAAAAAATTTATAGTCCTATTATACAGCCGCATTTATAGTACGTGGCCGCCGTATTTCGTACGCAATTTTTTAATTAATTATAAACTGTTTACAAGAATTTTTCGAACATTCTTCCCGTAATCTGTAACATCGATTCTCTTATGTGTTTTTTTGTCGGTACAATTGTCATTCACCCTGTATGCAATGTAATCTAATTTGAACTTGTGAATTTGTTCATTTGATACCTTGTACTACTTTTCAGTGTAATTTTATTAATGTCATAAAACGATAATTGTTCTTTCTGTTTACATTTTTCAATTTCAAACTTTGATACTTTGTCAGTTTCTTTTAATTGAAATAAAGAACATTATTATTTTTCTACTTTGCGTTCACAATGAACTCATTGTGACACCAAAAACAGTTTCACAATGAAGCTCATTGTGAAACTGTTTTTGGGGAAATTTTAGTCAATTTTTAATTGAAAATATTTAATAGATTTTACAAAATAATTCATTATTTATTTGTTACTTAACAGAATACTCACAATGAAGCTGGATAAGACAAATTAATAACTGGTTAATGTGACTTTTGATTAAAACGAAATGTTTTCAGTGTTGCCACGCATTACAACTAAAATTCCCCGTATACTAAGGAGATCCAATTTTTGACAGTATTTTTCATATTTTTGTTCAATAAGTGACACAAAGTAGAAAAAATAGTATATTATACACGTTTCACAAGAGGCATTGTAACACTCGTTCCGTTGGGGCACTCCTAGCTCGCTACGCTTCGCTAGTCGTACCCCAACCCCACTCGTGTTACAATAAGCTTTCTTGTGAAACTTGTATAATAATATACTATTTTATTATTATGTAACACATTTATGTATGTATCTAAAAGTATCTAAAAGATATCTAAATACATTTATACTATATCTGTATCTGGATCTAGTTACTTTTAAAAAAGAAGTATATGTAACTGTATCGAGTTACAAATTAGGGTAAGTATCTGTAGCTGAATCTAGATACTTTGAAAAATGTATCTGTTACTACACTGGTTGTAAGATATAAAGTACATTGAAATTTTTTAACTCTCATCTTCATTTTGAAGTTTGAACGCTTTTTCTAAAGCAACATTTATTCTCATTATTTATTAAACAAATTGAGCACAAAATTGTTTTCTTAAGTTTTTAGAAAAATGGCTGGAACTACGTTGTTGTTCAACTTGGTAGACGAAATACGTTATAATATATTAGGTGAAACTAAGATATTTATTTTAATAAAATCAAAGATAGTTTAACAATTTAATGAAAGACAAATAAAAAGAAAAAAGTTTTGGAAATAGATTTATTATTAACAGTAATATTGTACAATTATTCCATAACTTACAATAATAAGATAAAACCGAAAAATAATCTGAGTCTTAATTTTGTCTACTAATACTACAGTAACTACCTATTAAAGATTAATAAACGTATGTATACGCAATGTGAAATTACTTAAAAATGTTTTACCATGAATGCAAAAGTAAGCTGCCATAAAAATAAATTTCCAATTATTGTATTTTATAATTAATTCGTAATATTATTTTCAAACTTTATACGCAACTGATTACATTAAAAGTAAAACTTACAAATTTAACTTAAATCTAAATTAACCAATTATCAGGCAAGTCAACTACTTAAACACCTTATCAATAATTGTGTTTATAATTAATACATAACATTATTTTCACAAACTTTATAAACAACTGATTACATCAAAAATAAAACTTACAAATTTAACTTAAATCTAACCTTAACTGATTTTACATCAATCAAGTCAAGAACTTATATGTATATGGGTACAGTAGCTAATTTTGTGACCAAATTAAACTTTAAATTCTACACTGCACCCTCTTACCTTCGCGTTCTCCCTTCATCGGTTTTCGGCCTGCAGTTTTCTTCGGCTTCAAGGCATCCTCCACAACGCATCGTTGATATGCCTCATACTTCGATCCAGTCCTCACATTCACGCTTTTCATTACATTACGCCCATATACACTTGACGGCCCCATCCTTGTCACCATCACACTTTGATTTGGCTTGGTCAAAATCTCCACGTTGCGCTTCTTCCTTTCTTGAATCTCAACCCTCAGTCGACGACGAAGCACTTGGTCAAACAGGCAGATGCTCAACCACTTTCGGCTCACCTTGGCAGCATTATACAGCGCTTCAGGTTGCAAACGCCTATAAAACAAAAAACCATGGATAAATAACGATTTAATAAAGAAAAACAAAAATAAGACTTACCTCAAAATCAGAACGGCCAACTCCACTGGAAGGTCTGCGATGTCGTAGCTCCTCTCGTAGACTGCTTTCGGAAACACTTCGAAAATCATGTTGCTGGCTCTTCTCTTGTTGCCACTGGAACACTAACTGATTTTGAAATGAAAAATTGACCGCTTTTATACCCCAAAAAGGCAATAGTGCGTTACGTTACGGTCTAGTGAACCGTAACGGCTACAACCCGTTGAACTGGAACCGTAGTGGTTGATAGGTTTTGAAAAAAGTTAGCGCCTTTTGGCTGTTTTCATTAAGGCCAGCCAATGAAAGTTGATCCTTCCCTCTCATCTATTTTTGAACCCTTATTGAAACCGTGAGACTGAATGACTTTTCCAGTCCCATTTCGAATTTTGTTATTTCCTTGATGATATCTGGGTTTTAATAATGTTCTTTTTTACTTCTCCTTCTATATATTTTTTCAAACAGCACCTCTATAGTTTCTTCATTCTTTAATGAAGTATTTTAGAGTTTTAGTATTAAAACCAGATGTTAAAAAGAAAAAAGATAGGAGTAGAAGGTGGCGACAGATTTAAAAGAACGAAAAGAAATGGCCCGGATCGTATTCGGATTCATACCGACTGGATTTTCTGCAGTTCCCCTGTTTGTAAAGACGAATACGAAGGAGAGATAAGCATCTGTAAGTCGGTTATAGTCGCTACGGGCAATACATGAATAACTAGCCAACACACCTTCCCGACAAGTTCAAAAGCTTAGGGAAATAGGTGAAACAAAAAATAATTATTGTTATCTTAGAAACGTGTTGGTTAAAAAAGACTTAGTGGATAGTTCTTTTAAGTAAGTAAAGTGAATTAAAGAGTAATTTTGTTTTTCGACGAATTCGATACTATCGAATAAAGAACAAAATTCGAAATGGAACTAAGGTGGTTGTAAAAGATGCTTGAACGAAAGTATGAGTGTAGTAAAGAAACTTCGCCTAGCCACGCAAAAATGGCTGAAGAGATCTGAAGAATTCTAGATTCTGCCCAAAAATGAACGAGAGGGGAGGATGAGCTTCCATAGGCTGACCTTAATAAAACAGCCAATAGGAGCCAACTTTTTCCAAAACCTCTGAACTATTACGGTTCTAGTTCAGCAGGTTATAACCGTTACGGTTCATTAGACCGTAACGTAACGCATCATTGCCTTTTTTGGGGTATAAAAGTGGCCAATTTCTTGTTTCGAAATCAGTCAGTGTTCCAGTGGCAACGAGAGAAGAGCCAGCAAGATGATTTTCGAAGTGATTCCGAAAGCAGTCTACGAGAGGAGCTACGACATCGCGGACTTTCCAGTTGAGTTGGCCGTTCTGATTTTGAGGTAAGTCTTACTTTTGTTTTTCTTTATTTAATCTTGTTATTTATCTATGGTTTTTTGTTTTGCAGGCGTTTGCAACCCGAAGCGCTGTATAATGCTGCGAAGGTGAGCCGAAAGTGGTTGAGCATCTGTCTGTTTGACCAAATTCTTCGTCGTCGACTGAGGGTTGAGATTCAAGAAAGGAAGAAACGCAACGTGGAGATTTTGACCAAGCCAAATCAAGGTGTGATGGTGACAAGGATGGGGCCGTCAAGTGTATATGGGCGGAATGTAGTGAAAAACGTGAAGGTGATGAATAGACCGAAGCATGAGCCATACCAACGATGCATCGTGGAGGATGCCTTGAAGCCGAAGAAAACCACAGGCCGAAAACCGATAAAGGGAGAACGCGAAGGCAAGAGGATGCAATGTAGAATTTAAAGTTTAATTTAGTCAAAAAATTATTTACTGTACCTATGTATAAGTACTTGACTTGATTGATGTAAAATCAGTTAGAGTTAGATTTAAGTTAACTTTGTAAGTTTTATTTTTGATCTAATCAGTTGTTTATAAAGTTTGTGAAAATAATGTTATGATTTAATTAAAACACAATAATTTGTAAATTATATTTATGGCAACTTGCTTTTGCATTAATATTGAAACATTTTTAAGTAATTATACGTTGTATATACATTTTTAATATTTAATGCTTACTGTGGCATTAGTATTTCCTGTAAAAAATAAAATAAAATAAAATTAGCTTGTTCGAGAGTTTTTGGTAATGTTGGTCATCTTGAAAGTACCGTATATATTATCCATTACATTGACAAATAACGACCTTTAACGAATTTTGTTAAAAATATTTTTTCTGTGCCAGTTAAGATTATTACAATATAATAGAATAGCATTAGAAAAGAATGTAATTCCTTATACAATCAGATTATACAAAAGTCGAAATGCATTAATTTTACGTATTTTGTGTTATTCTGAAATCATTTAGCGTTTAATATAATACTACAATAGATTTATTTCAAAATTATTATACATTTTACAGTGTTTTCTATTGTGTACTTGGCTTGTATACCATGGTTCAGGCGACGACTACAAGCGGCGCGACGCCTTGTTTACTCTAATAACTGTAAAAGTCACAGCATGCTGAGAAATACGTTTTAACTTGTGTACAAATATGAAATCAAAAATTAAATTACCCTCAACAAAAATGTCAACGTTTGTTTGTTCGTTCTACTTATTAAATTACATTATATTGTTACATACAATTATACTTTCAATTTTATAAGAAAATATTTGTTTCTAGCATTACAAGGAAGTAACTAAACATTAACTTGTTAGTTTTAAGTTTTTTTTATTGAAGTCTGAATGATTAAAGAATTACTACGTTTCGTAAGTAAACGCACTACTCAAAGTTTTCTATTTTGTCGTCGGGTTTTAACTTTAAATATCAACCTTAACAATAATCAACAAGCATTTCGTTAGCTGATTAGCTTTTTCAAGAGCAAAAATGTTGATCTTCCACCAGTATTTCAGGCTCACTTACTGCTTCATGCTGGATCAAATTTAACAAATTCGTTAGCAAATTTTATACTAGAATCGTCTTAAACGTCTTAAAATATTCTCGACTTACAATTAGTTATAAGTTCAAGACCAAATTTTAAGTTACAAGCGCAAAATAGAGTAAAAAAAAATTAATTAAGTAAGTACAAATCAAGCAACTTTAAGTTTAATTTTGAAAGCAGTTTGCCCAAACACTATGAAAATTGTTTGCTTCATTTCGACGGTGTAAGTGAACGATCTCCATCTTCAAATTGTTTACTCAAGTACCTTAAACTTTTTACATAAAAGATCTGTAATGGAAAGGACTTTAAAAGAGTAAATTACTTTGAATATTGTACCCGGATCAAACAATAAAGACAAATAAAGTTATTAGAACATAAAGTAATCAAAATATGAAATGGCTTAAGGCAACCAATAAATCTATGAACATGATTATTTTTCGACGGCAGTAGGGTAATGAGTATTCTTGACGAAATTTTGCATTAATTTTCTAAGCATTGATCAGGAATACATTAATAAAAATGATTAAGTAAATTTACTGTAATTATCGCCGAATTATAGAAATCTCTAATATAATAAATTGCCATTCGTGTTGTGACTACAAATTTTATAATTACATCGCAATTCGACGAGTTAAATTAAACAAAAATTTTTAAGGCGCTGTTGTTTTGCACACCCTCACACGTTTATATGATTCTGGTACGGGATCGCAGTTCGAGTGGAATTAAACAAAAATTTTTATGGCGCTTTTGTTTTGTACAGCCACACACGTTTATGTGATCCTGGTACGAGATCGCAGTTCGACGAGTGGAATTAAACAAAAATTTTTCAAGCGCTCTTGTTTTGTACACCCTCACACGATTATGTGATCCTGGTACGAGATCGCAGTTCGACGAGTGGAATTAAACAAAAAACTTTCAGGCGCTTTTGTTTTGTACACCCTCACACGTTTATGTGATCCTGGTACGAGATCGCAGTTCGACGAGTGGAATTAAGCAAAAATTTTTACGGCGCTTTTGTTTTGTACATCTCTACACGTTTATGTGATCCTGGTACGAGATTTCAGTTCGACGAGTGGAATTAAACAAAATTTTTAAGTCGCCTTTGTTTTGTACATCTCACACGCTTATGTGATCCTGGTACGAGATTTCAGTTCGACGCGTTAAATTAAACTAAAATTTTTACGGAGTTTTGTTTTTGTCTATACCTACAGGTTTATGTGATCCTGGTACGAGATCGCAGTTCGACGAGTTAAATTAAACAAAAATTTTACGGCGCTTTTGTTTTGTACATCTCTACACGTTTATGTGATCCTGGTACGAGATCGCAGTTCGACGAGTTAAATTAAACAAGAATTTTACGGCTCTTTTGTTTTGTACATCTCTACACGCTTATGTGATCCTGGTACGAGATCGCAGATCGACGAGTTGAATTAAACAAAAATTTTTACGGTGCTTTTGTTTTGTACACCCTCACACGTTTATGTGATCCTGGTACAAGTTCGCAGCTCGACGAGTTAAATTAAACAAGAATTTTTACGGTGCTTTTGTTTTGTACATCCCTACACGCTTATGTGATCCTGGTACGAGATCGCAGCTCGACGAGTTAAATTAAACAAGAATTTTTACGGTGCTTTTGTTTTGTACATCCCTACACGCTTATGTGATCCTGGTACGAGATTTCTGTTCGACGAGTTAAATTATTCTATAATTTTTACGGCGCTTTTGTTTGGTACATCTCGACTCGTTTATGTGATCCTGGTACGAGATTTCAGTTCGACGAGTTAAATTAAACAAAAATTTTTACGGCGCTTTTGTTTTGTACATCCCTACACGCTTATGTGATCCTGGTACGAGATCTCAGTTCGACGAGTTAAATTAAACAAGAATTTTTACGGCGCTTTTGTTTTGTACATCTCTACACGCTTATGTGATCCTGGTACGAGATCGCAGTTCGACGAGTGGAATTAAACAAAAATTTTCAGGCGCTTTTGTTTTGTACACCCTCACACGTTTCTGTGATCCTGGTACGAGATCGCAGTTCGACGAGTTAAATTAAACAAGAATTTTTACGGCGCTTTTGTTTGGTACATCTCTACACGCTTATGTGATCCTGGTACGAGATTTCAGTTCGACGAGTTAAATTAAACAAGAATTTTTACGGCGCTTGTGTTTGGTACATCTCTACACGCTTATGTGATCCTGGTACGAGATTTCAGTTCGACGAGTTAAATTAAACAAGAATTTTTACGGCGCTTTTGTTTGGTACATCTCTACACGCTTATGTGATCCTGGTACGAGATTTCAGTTCGACGAGTTAAATTAAACAAGAATTTTTACGGCGCTTTTGTTTTGTACATCCCCACACGTTTATGTGATCCTGGTACGAGATTTCAGTTCGACGAGTTAAATTAAACAAAATTTTTACGGCGCTTTTGTTTTGTACATCTCACACGCTTATGTGATCCTGGTACGAGATTTCAGTTCGACGAGTTAAATTAAACAAAAATTTTACGGCGCTTTTGTTTTGTACATCTCTACACGCTTATGTGATCCTGGTACGAGATTTCAGTTCGACGAGTTAAATTAAACAAGAATTTTTACGGCGCTTTTGTTTTGTACATCTCACACGCTTATGTGATCCTGGTACGAGATTTCAGTTCGACGAGTTAAATTAAACAAAATTTTTACGGCGCTTTTGTTTTGTACATCTCTACACGCTTATGTGATCCTGGTACGAGATTTCAGTTCGACGAGTTAAATTAAACAAGAATTTTACGGCGCTTTTGTTTTGCACATCCCCACACGCTTATGTGATCCTGGTACGAGATTTCAGTTCGACGTGTTAATTTTACCTTTATTCTTTACTGAGCTATTGTTTTGTACATCTCTACACGCTTATGTGATCCTGGTACGAGATTTCAGTTCGACGAGTTAAATTAAACAAGAATTTTTACGGCGCTTTTGTTATGTACATCTCTACACGCTTATGTGATCCTGGTACGAGATTTCAGTTCGACGAGTTAAATTACACATGATATTTTACGTCTCTTTTGTTTTGTACATCTCTACACGCTTATGTGATCCTGGTACGAGATTTCAGTTCGACGAGTTAAATTAAACAAGAATTTTACGGCGCTTTTGTTTTGTACATCTCACACGCTTATGTGATCCTGGTACGAGATTTCAGTTCGACGAGTTAAATTAAACAAAAATTTTTACGGCGCTTTTGTTTTGTACATCTCTACACGCTTATGTGATCCTGGTACGAGATTTCAGTTCGCCGAATTAAATTAAACAAAAATTTTTGAGCGCTTTTGTTTTGTACATCTCTACACGCTTATGTGATCCTGGTACGAGATTTCAGTTCGACGAGTTAAATTAAACAAGAATTTTTACGGCGCTTTTGTTTTGTACATCTCTACACGCTTATGTGATCCTGGTACGAGATTTCAGTTCGACGAGTTAAATTAAACAAAAATTTATACGGCGCTTTTGTTTGGTACATCTCTACACGCTTATGTGATCCTGGTACGAGATTTCAGTTCGACGAGTTAAATTAAACAAAAATTTTTACGGCGCTTTTGTTTTGTACATCTCTACACGCTTATGTGATCCTGGTACGAGATTTCAGTTCGACGAGTTAAATTAAACAAGAATTTTTACGGCGCTTTTGTTTTGTACATCTCTACACGCTTATGTGATCCTGGTACGAGATTTCAGTTCGACGAGTTAAATTAAACAAGAATTTTTACGGCGCTTTTGTTTTGTACATCTCTACACGCTTATGTGATCCTGGTACGAGATTTCAGTTCGACGAGTTAAATTAAACAAGAATTTTTACGGCGCTTTTGTTTTGTACATCTCTACACGCTTATGTGATCCTGGTACGAGATTTCAGTTCGACGAGTTAAATTAAACAAGAATTTTTACGGCGCTTTTGTTTTGTACATCTCTACACGCTTATGTGATCCTGGTACGAGATTTCAGTTCGACGAGTTAAATTAAACAAGAATTTTTACGGCGCTTTTGTTTTGTACATCTCTACACGCTTATGTGATCCTGGTACGAGATTTCAGTTCGACGAGTTAAATTAAACAAGAATTTTTACGGCGCTTTTGTTTTGTACATCTCTACACGCTTATGTGATCCTGGTACGAGATTTCAGTTCGACGAGTTAAATTAAACAAGAATTTTTACGGCGCTTTTGTTTTGTACATCTCTACACGCTTATGTGATCCTGGTACGAGATTTCAGTTCGACGAGTTAAATTAAACAAGAATTTTTACGGCGCTTTTGTTTTGTACATCTCTACACGCTTATGTGATCCTGGTACGAGATTTCAGTTCGACGAGTTAAATTAAACAAGAATTTTTACGGCGCTTTTGTTTTGTACATCTCTACACGCTTATGTGATCCTGGTACGAGATTTCAGTTCGACGAGTTAAATTAAACAAGAATTTTTACGGCGCTTTTGTTTTGTACATCTCTACACGCTTATGTGATCCTGGTACGAGATTTCAGTTCGACGAGTTAAATTAAACAAGAATTTTTACGGCGCTTTTGTTTTGTACATCTCTACACGCTTATGTGATCCTGGTACGAGATTTCAGTTCGACGAGTTAAATTAAACAAGAATTTTTACGGCGCTTTTGTTTGGTACATCTCTACACGCTTATGTGATCCTGGTACGAGATTTCAGTTCGACGAGTTAAATTAAACAAGAATTTTTACGGCGCTTTTGTTTGGTACATCTCTACACGCTTATGTGATCCTGGTACGAGATTTCAGTTCGACGAGTTAAATTAAACAAGAATATTTACGGCGCTTTTGTTTGGTACATCTCTACACGCTTATGTGATCCTGGTACGAGATTTCAGTTCGACGAGTTAAATTAAACAAGAATTTTTACGGCGCTTTTGTTTTGTACATCTCTACACGCTTATGTGATCCTGGTACGAGATTTCAGTTCGACGAGTTAAATTAAACAAGAATTTTTACGCCGCCTTTGTTTTGTACATCCCTACACGCTTATGTGATCCTTTTACGAGATTTCAGTTCGACGAGTTAAATTAAACAAGAATTTTTACGGCGCTTTTTTTGGTACATCTCTACACGCTTTTGTGATCCTGGTACGAGATTTCAGTTCGACGAGTTAAATTAAACAAGAATTTTTACGGCGCTTTTGTTTGGTACATCTCTACACGCTTATGTGATCCTGGTACGAGATTTCAGTTCGACGAGTTAAATTAAACAAGAATTTTTACGGCGCTTTTGTTTGGTACATCTCTACACGCTTATGTGATCCTGGTAGGAGATTTCAGTTCGACGAGTTAAATTAAACAAGAATTTTTACGGCGCTTTTGTTTTGTACATCTCTACACGCTTATGTGATCCTGGTACGAGATTTCAGTTCGACGAGTTAAATTAAACAAGAATTTTTACGGCGCTTTTGTTTGGTACATCTCTACACGCTTATGTGATCCTGGTACGAGATTTCAGTTCGACGAGTTAAATTAAACAAGAATTTTTACGCCGCCTTTGTTTTGTACATCCCTACACGCTTATGTGATCCTGGTACGAGATTTCAGTTCGACGAGTTAAATTAAACAAGAATTTTTACGGCGCTTTTGTTTGGTACATCTCTACACGCTTATGTGATCCTGGTACGAGATTTCAGTTCGACGAGTTAAATTAAACAAGAATTTTTACGGCGCTTTTGTTTGGTACATCTCTACACGCTTATGTGATCCTGGTACGAGATTTCAGTTCGACGAGTTAAATTAAACAAGAATTTTTACGGCGCTTTTGTTTTGTACATCTCTACACGCTTATGTGATCCTGGTACGAGATTTCAGTTCGACGAGTTAAATTAAACAAGAATTTTTACGCCGCCTTTGTTTTGTACATCCCTACACGCTTATGTGATCCTGGTACGAGATTTCAGTTCGACGAGTTAAATTAAACAAGAATTTTTACGGCGCTTTTGTTTGGTACATCTCTACACGCTTATGTGATCCTGGTACGAGATTTCAGTTCGACGAGTTAAATTAAACAAGAATTTTTACGGCGCTTTTGTTTTGTACATCTCTACACGCTTATGTGATCCTGGTAGGAGATTTCAGTTCGACGAGTTAAATTAAACAAGAATTTTTACGCCGCCTTTGTTTTGTACATCCCTACACGCTTATGTGATCCTGGTACGAGATTTCAGTTCGACGAGTTAAATTAAACAAGAATTTTTACGGCGCTTTTGTTTGGTACATCTCTACACGCTTATGTGATCCTGGTACGAGATTTCAGTTCGACGAGTTAAATTAAACAAGAATTTTTACGGCGCTTTTGTTTGGTACATCTCTACACGCTTATGTGATCCTGGTACGAGATTTCAGTTCGACGAGTTAAATTAAACAAGAATTTTTACGGCGCTTTTGTTTGGGTTCATCTCTACACGCTTATGTGATCCTGGTACGAGATTTCAGTTCGACGAGTTAAATTAAACAAGAATTTTTACGGCGCTTTTGTTTTGTACATCTCTACACGCTTATGTGATCCTGGTACGAGATTTCAGTTCGACGAGTTAAATTAAACAAGAATTTTTACGGCGCTTTTGTTTTGTACATCTCTACACGCTTATGTGATCCTGGTACGAGATTTCAGTTCGACGAGTTAAATTAAACAAGAATTTTTACGGCGCTTTTGTTTGGTACATCTCTACACGCTTATGTGATCCTGGTACGAGATTTCAGTTCGACGAGTTAAATTAAACAAGAATTTTTACGGCGCTTTTGTTTGGTACATCTCTACACGCTTATGTGATCCTGGTACGAGATTTCAGTTCGACGAGTTAAATTAAACAAGAATTTTTACGGCGCTTTTGTTTGGTACATCTCTACACGCTTATGTGATCCTGGTACGAGATTTCAGTTCGACGAGTTAAATTAAACAAGAATTTTTACGCCGCCTTTGTTTTGTACATCCCTACACGCTTATGTGATCCTGGTACGAGATTTCAGTTCGACGAGTTAAATTAAACAAGAATTTTTACGGCGCTTTTGTTTTGTACATCTCTACACGCTTATGTGATCCTGGTACGAGATTTCAGTTCGACGAGTTAAATTAAACAAGAATTTTTACGGCGCTTTTGTTTGGTACATCTCTACACGCTTATGTGATCCTGGTACGAGATTTCAGTTCGACGAGTTAAATTAAACAAGAATTTTTACGGCGCTTTTGTTTTGTACATCTCTACACGCTTATGTGATCCTGGTACGAGATTTCAGTTCGACGAGTTAAATTAAACAAGAATTTTTACGGCGCTTTTGTTTGGTACATCTCTACACGCTTATGTGATCCTGGTACGAGATTTCAGTTCGACGAGTTAAATTAAACAAGAATTTTTACGGCGCTTTTGTTTGGTACATCTCTACACGCTTATGTGATCCTGGTACGAGATTTCAGTTCGACGAGTTAAATTAAACAAGAATTTTTACGGCGCTTTTGTTTTGTACATCTCTACACGCTTATGTGATCCTGGTACGAGATTTCAGTTCGACGAGTTAAATTAAACAAGAATTTTTACGGCGCTTTTGTTTGGTACATCTCTACACGCTTATGTGATCCTGGTACGAGATTTCAGTTCGACGAGTTAAATTAAACAAGAATTTTTACGCCGCCTTTGTTTTGTACATCTCTACACGCTTATGTGATCCTGGTACGAGATTTCAGTTCGACGAGTTAAATTAAACAAGAATTTTTACGGCGCTTTTGTTTGGTACATCTCTACACGCTTATGTGATCCTGGTACGAGATTTCAGTTCGACGAGTTAAATTAAACAAGAATTTTTACGCCGCCTTTGTTTTGTACATCTCTACACGCTTATGTGATCCTGGTACGAGATTTCAGTTCGACGAGTTAAATTAAACAAGAATTTTTACGGCGCTTTTGTTTGGTACATCTCTACACGCTTATGTGATCCTGGTACGAGATTTCAGTTCGACGAGTTAAATTAAACAAGAATTTTACGGCGCTTTTGTTTGGTACATCTCTACACGCTTATGTGATCCTGGTACGAGATTTCAGTTCGACGAGTTAAATTAAACAAGAATTTTTACGGCGCTTTTGTTTGGTACATCTCTACACGCTTATGTGATCCTGGTACGAGATTTCAGTTCGACGAGTTAAATTAAACAAGAATTTTTACGGCGCCTTTGTTTTGTACATCTCTACACGCTTATGTGATCCTGGTACGAGATTTCAGTTCGACGAGTTAAATTAAACAAGAATTTTACGGCGCTTTTGTTTTGTACATCTCTACACGCTTATGTGATCCTGGTAGGAGATTTCAGTTCGACGAGTTAAATTAAACAAGAATTTTTACGCCGCCTTTGTTTTGTACATCTCTACACGCTTATGTGATCCTGGTACGAGATTTCAGTTCGACGAGTTAAATTAAACAAGAATTTTTACGGCGCTTTTGTTTGGTACATCTCTACACGCTTATGTGATCCTGGTACGAGATTTCAGTTCGACGAGTTAAATTAAACAAGAATTTTTACGGCGCTTTTGTTTTGTACATCTCTACACGCTTATGTGATCCTGGTAGGAGATTTCAGTTCGACGAGTTAAATTAAACAAGAATTTTTACGCCGCCTTTGTTTTGTACATCCCTACACGCTTATGTGATCCTGGTACGAGATTTCAGTTCGACGAGTTAAATTAAACAAGAATTTTTACGGCGCTTTTGTTTGGTACATCTCTACACGCTTATGTGATCCTGGTAGGAGATTTCAGTTCGACGAGTTAAATTAAACAAGAATTTTTACGGCGCTTTTGTTTGGTACATCTCTACACGCTTATGTGATCCTGGTACGAGATTTCAGTTCGACGAGTTAAATTAAACAAGAATTTTTACGGCGCTTTTGTTTTGTACATCTCTACACGCTTATGTGATCCTGGTACGAGATTTCAGTTCGACGAGTTAAATTAAACAAGAATTTTAACGGCGCTTTTGTTTGGTACATCTCTACACGCTTATGTGATCCTGGTACGAGATTTCAGTTCGACGAGTTAAATTAAACAAGAATTTTTACGCCGCCTTTGTTTTGTACATCTCTACACGCTTATGTGATCCTGGTAGGAGATTTCAGTTCGACGAGTTAAATTAAACAAGAATTTTTACGGCGCTTTTGTTTGGTACATCTCTACACGCTTATGTGATCCTGGTAGGAGATTTCAGTTCGACGAGTTAAATTAAACAAGAATTTTTACGGCGCTTTTGTTTTGTACATCTCTACACGCTTATGTGATCCTGGTACGAGATTTCAGTTCGACGAGTTAAATTAAACAAGAATTTTTACGGCGCTTTTGTTTTGTACATCTCTACACGCTTATGTGATCCTGGTACGAGATTTCAGTTCGACGAGTTAAATTAAACAAGAATTTTTACGGCGCTTTTGTTTGGTACATCTCTACACGCTTATGTGATCCTGGTAGGAGATTTCAGTTCGACGAGTTAAATTAAACAAGAATTTTTACGGCGCTTTTGTTTGGTACATCTCTACACGCTTATGTGATCCTGGTACGAGATTTCAGTTCGACGAGTTAAATTAAACAAGAATTTTAACGGCGCTTTTGTTTTGTACATCTCTACACGCTTATGTGATCCTGGTAGGAGATTTCAGTTCGACGAGTTAAATTAAACAAGAATTTTTACGGCGCTTTTGTTTTGTACATCTCTACACGCTTATGTGATCCTGGTACGAGATTTCAGTTCGACGAGTTAAATTAAACAAGAATTTTTACGGCGCTTTTGTTTTGTACATCTCTACACGCTTATGTGATCCTGGTACGAGATTTCAGTTCGACGAGTTAAATTAAACAAGAATTTTTACGGCGCTTTTGTTTTGTACATCTCTACACGCTTATGTGATCCTGGTAGGAGATTTCAGTTCGACGAGTTAAATTAAACAAGAATTTTTACGCCGCCTTTGTTTTGTACATCTCTACACGCTTATGTGATCCTGGTACGAGATTTCAGTTCGACGAGTTAAATTAAACAAGAATTTTTACGGCGCTTTTGTTTGGTACATCTCTACACGCTTATGTGATCCTGGTACGAGATTTCAGTTCGACGAGTTAAATTAAACAAGAATTTTTACGGCGCTTTTGTTTTGGTACATCTCTACACGCTTATGTGATCCTGGTACGAGATTTCAGTTCGACGAGTTAAATTAAACAAGAATTTTTACGGCGCTTTTGTTTGGTACATCTCTACACGCTTATGTGATCCTGGTACGAGATTTCAGTTCGACGAGTTAAATTAAACAAGAATTTTTACGGCGCTTTTGTTTTGTACATCTCTACACGCTTATGTGATCCTGGTACGAGATTTCAGTTCGACGAGTTAAATTAAACAAGAATTTTACGGCGCTTTTGTTTGGTACATCTCTACACGCTTATGTGATCCTGGTACGAGATTTCAGTTCGACGAGTTAAATTAAACAAGAATTTTTACGCCGCCTTTGTTTTGTACATCCCTACACGCTTATGTGATCCTGGTACGAGATTTCAGTTCGACGAGTTAAATTAAACAAGAATTTTTACGGCGCTTTTGTTTGGTACATCTCTACACGCTTATGTGATCCTGGTACGAGATTTCAGTTCGACGAGTTAAATTAAACAAGAATTTTTACGGCGCTTTTGTTTTGTACATCTCTACACGCTTATGTGATCCTGGTAGGAGATTTCAGTTCGACGAGTTAAATTAAACAAGAATTTTTACGGCGCTTTTGTTTTGTACATCTCTACACGCTTATGTGATCCTGGTACGAGATTTCAGTTCGACGAGTTAAATTAAACAAGAATTTTTACGGCGCTTTTGTTTGGTACATCTCTACACGCTTATGTGATCCTGGTACGAGATTTCAGTTCGACGAGTTAAATTAAACAAGAATTTTTACGGCGCTTTTGTTTGGTACATCTCTACACGCTTATGTGATCCTGGTACGAGATTTCAGTTCGACGAGTTAAATTAAACAAGAATTTTTACGGCGCTTTTGTTTGGTACATCTCTACACGCTTATGTGATCCTGGTACGAGATTTCAGTTCGACGAGTTAAATTAAACAAGAATTTTTACGCCGCCTTTGTTTTGTACATCTCTACACGCTTATGTGATCCTGGTACGAGATTTCAGTTCGACGAGTTAAATTAAACAAGAATTTTTACGGCGCTTTTGTTTGGTACATCTCTACACGCTTATGTGATCCTGGTAGGAGATTTCAGTTCGACGAGTTAAATTAAACAAGAATTATTACGGCGCTTTTGTTTGGTACATCTCTACACGCTTATGTGATCCTGGTAGGAGATTTCAGTTCGACGAGTTAAATTAAACAAGAATTTTTACGGCGCTTTTGTTTGGTACATCTCTACACGCTTATGTGATCCTGGTACGAGATTTCAGTTCGACGAGTTAAATTAAACAAGAATTTTTACGCCGCCTTTGTTTTGTACATCTCTACACGCTTATGTGATCCTGGTAGGAGATTTCAGTTCGACGAGTTAAATTAAACAAGAATTTTTACGCCGCCTTTGTTTTGTACATCTCTACACGCTTATGTGATCCTGGTAGGAGATTTCAGTTCGACGAGTTAAATTAAACAAGAATTTTTACGCCGCCTTTGTTTTGTACATCTCTACACGCTTATGTGATCCTGGTACGAGATTTCAGTTCGACGAGTTAAATTAAACAAGAATTTTTACGGCGCTTTTGTTTGGTACATCTCTACACGCTTATGTGATCCTGGTACGAGATTTCAGTTCGACGAGTTAAATTAAACAAGAATTTTTACGGCGCTTTTGTTTTGTACATCTCTACACGCTTATGTGATCCTGGTAGGAGATTTCAGTTCGACGAGTTAAATTAAACAAGAATTTTTACGCCGCCTTTGTTTTGTACATCTCTACACGCTTATGTGATCCTGGTACGAGATTTCAGTTCGACGAGTTAAATTAAACAAGAATTTTTACGGCGCTTTTGTTTGGTACATCTCTACACGCTTATGTGATCCTGGTACGAGATTTCAGTTCGACGAGTTAAATTAAACAAGAATTTTTACGGCGCTTTTGTTTTGTACATCTCTACACGCTTATGTGATCCTGGTACGAGATTTCAGTTCGACGAGTTAAATTAAACAAGAATTTTTACGGCGCTTTTGTTTTGTACATCTCTACACGCTTATGTGATCCTGGTAGGAGATTTCAGTTCGACGAGTTAAATTAAACAAGAATTTTTACGGCGCTTTTGTTTGGTACATCTCTACACGCTTATGTGATCCTGGTACGAGATTTCAGTTCGACGAGTTAAATTAAACAAGAATTTTTACGCCGCCTTTGTTTTGTACATCCCTACACGCTTATGTGATCCTGGTACGAGATTTCAGTTCGACGAGTTAAATTAAACAAGAATTTTTACGGCGCTTTTGTTTTGTACATCTCTACACGCTTATGTGATCCTGGTACGAGATTTCAGTTCGACGAGTTAAATTAAACAAGAATTTTTACGGCGCTTTTGTTTGGTACATCTCTACACGCTTATGTGATCCTGGTACGAGATTTCAGTTCGACGAGTTAAATTAAACAAGAATTTTTACGGCGCTTTTGTTTGGTACATCTCTACACGCTTATGTGATCCTGGTACGAGATTTCAGTTCGACGAGTTAAATTAAACAAGAATTTTACGGCGCTTTTGTTTGGTACATCTCTACACGCTTATGTGATCCTGGTACGAGATTTCAGTTCGACGAGTTAAATTAAACAAGAATTTTTACGGCGCTTTTGTTTTGTACATCTCTACACGCTTATGTGATCCTGGTACGAGATTTCAGTTCGACGAGTTAAATTAAACAAGAATTTTTACGGCGCTTTTGTTTTGTACATCTCTACACGCTTATGTGATCCTGGTACGAGATTTCAGTTCGACGAGTTAAATTAAACAAGAATTTTTACGGCGCTTTTGTTTTGTACATCTCTACACGCTTATGTGATCCTGGTAGGAGATTTCAGTTCGACGAGTTAAATTAAACAAGAATTTTTACGGCGCTTTTGTTTGGTACATCTCTACACGCTTATGTGATCCTGGTACGAGATTTCAGTTCGACGAGTTAAATTAAACAAGAATTTTTACGCCGCCTTTGTTTTGTACATCTCTACACGCTTATGTGATCCTGGTAGGAGATTTCAGTTCGACGAGTTAAATTAAACAAGAATTTTTACGGCGCTTTTGTTTGGTACATCTCTACACGCTTATGTGATCCTGGTAGGAGATTTCAGTTCGACGAGTTAAATTAAACAAGAATTTTTACGGCGCTTTTGTTTGGTACATCTCTACACGCTTATGTGATCCTGGTACGAGATTTCAGTTCGACGAGTTAAATTAAACAAGAATTTTTACGGCGCTTTTGTTTTGTACATCTCTACACGCTTATGTGATCCTGGTACGAGATTTCAGTTCGACGAGTTAAATTAAACAAGAATTTTTACGGCGCTTTTGTTTTGTACATCTCTACACGCTTATGTGATCCTGGTACGAGATTTCAGTTCGACGAGTTAAATTAAACAAGAATTTTTACGCCGCCTTTGTTTTGTACATCTCTACACGCTTATGTGATCCTGGTACGAGATTTCAGTTCGACGAGTTAAATTAAACAAGAATTTTTACGGCGCTTTTGTTTGGTACATCTCTACACGCTTATGTGATCCTGGTAGGAGATTTCAGTTCGACGAGTTAAATTAAACAAGAATTTTTACGGCGCTTTTGTTTTGTACATCTCTACACGCTTATGTGATCCTGGTACGAGATTTCAGTTCGACGAGTTAAATTAAACAAGAATTTTTACGGCGCTTTTGTTTGGTACATCTCTACACGCTTATGTGATCCTGGTACGAGATTTCAGTTCGACGAGTTAAATTAAACAAGAATTTTTACGGCGCTTTTGTTTTGTACATCTCTACACGCTTATGTGATCCTGGTAGGAGATTTCAGTTCGACGAGTTAAATTAAACAAGAATTTTTACGGCGCTTTTGTTTTGTACATCTCTACACGCTTATGTGATCCTGGTACGAGATTTCAGTTCGACGAGTTAAATTAAACAAGAATTTTTACGGCGCTTTTGTTTTGTACATCTCTACACGCTTATGTGATCCTGGTACGAGATTTCAGTTCGACGAGTTAAATTAAACAAGAATTTTTACGGCGCTTTTGTTTGGTACATTTCTACACGCTTATGTGATCCTGGTACGAGATTTCAGTTCGACGAGTTAAATTAAACAAGAATTTTTACGGCGCTTTTGTTTTGTACATCTCTACACGCTTATGTGATCCTGGTACGAGATTTCAGTTCGACGAGTTAAATTAAACAAGAATTTTTACGCCGCTTTTGTTTTGTACATCTCTACACGCTTATGTGATCCTGGTACGAGATTTCAGTTCGACGAGTTAAATTAAACAAGAATTTTTACGGCGCTTTTGTTTTGTACATCTCTACACGCTTATGTGATCCTGGTAGGAGATTTCAGTTCGACGAGTTAAATTAAACAAGAATTTTTACGGCGCTTTTGTTTTGTACATCTCTACACGCTTATGTGATCCTGGTACGAGATTTCAGTTCGACGAGTTAAATTAAACAAGAATTTTTACGGCGCTTTTGTTTTGTACATCTCTACACGCTTATGTGATCCTGGTAGGAGATTTCAGTTCGACGAGTTAAATTAAACAAGAATTTTTACGGCGCTTTTGTTTTGTACATCTCTACACGCTTATGTGATCCTGGTAGGAGATTTCAGTTCGACGAGTTAAATTAAACAAGAATTTTTACGGCGCTTTTGTTTTGTACATCTCTACACGCTTATGTGATCCTGGTACGAGATTTCAGTTCGACGAGTTAAATTAAACAAGAATTTTTACGGCGCTTTTGTTTTGTACATCTCTACACGCTTATGTGATCCTGGTACGAGATTTCAGTTCGACGAGTTAAATTAAACAAGAATTTTTACGGCGCTTTTTTTTGGTACATCTCTACACGCTTATGTGATCCTGGTACGAGATTTCAGTTCGACGAGTTAAATTAAACAAGAATTTTTACGCCGCCTTTGTTTTGTACATCTCTACACGCTTATGTGATCCTGGTACGAGATTTCAGTTCGACGAGTTAAATTAAACAAGAATTTTTACGGCGCTTTTGTTTGGTACATCTCTACACGCTTATGTGATCCTGGTACGAGATTTCAGTTCGACGAGTTAAATTAAACAAGAATTTTTACGGCGCTTTTGTTTGGTACATCTCTACACGCTTATGTGATCCTGGTAGGAGATTTCAGTTCGACGAGTTAAATTAAACAAGAATTTTTACGGCGCTTTTGTTTTGTACATCTCTACACGCTTATGTGATCCTGGTACGAGATTTCAGTTCGACGAGTTAAATTAAACAAGAATTTTTACGGCGCTTTTGTTTTGGTACATCTCTACACGCTTATGTGATCCTGGTAGGAGATTTCAGTTCGACGAGTTAAATTAAACAAGAATTTTTACGGCGCTTTTGTTTTGTACATCTCTACACGCTTATGTGATCCTGGTACGAGATTTCAGTTCGACGAGTTAAATTAAACAAGAATTTTTACGGCGCTTTTGTTTGGTACATCTCTACACGCTTATGTGATCCTGGTACGAGATTTCAGTTCGACGAGTTAAATTAAACAAGAATTTTTACGGCGCTTTTGTTTTGTACATCTCTACACGCTTATGTGATCCTGGTAGGAGATTTCAGTTCGACGAGTTAAATTAAACAAGAATTTTTACGCCGCCTTTGTTTTGTACATCTCTACACGCTTATGTGATCCTGGTACGAGATTTCAGTTCGACGAGTTAAATTAAACAAGAATTTTTACGGCGCTTTTGTTTGGTACATCTCTACACGCTTATGTGATCCTGGTACGAGATTTCAGTTCGACGAGTTAAATTAAACAAGAATTTTTACGGCGCTTTTGTTTTGTACATCTCTACACGCTTATGTGATCCTGGTACGAGATTTCAGTTCGACGAGTTAAATTAAACAAGAATTTTTACGGCGCTTTTGTTTGGTACATCTCTACACGCTTATGTGATCCTGGTACGAGATTTCAGTTCGACGAGTTAAATTAAACAAGAATTTTTACGGCGCTTTTGTTTGGTACATCTCTACACGCTTATGTGATCCTGGTACGAGATTTCAGTTCGACGAGTTAAATTAAACAAGAATTTTTACGGCGCTTTTGTTTTGTACATCTCTACACGCTTATGTGATCCTGGTAGGAGATTTCAGTTCGACGAGTTAAATTAAACAAGAATTTTTACGGCGCTTTTGTTTTGTACATCTCTACACGCTTATGTGATCCTGGTAGGAGATTTCAGTTCGACGAGTTAAATTAAACAAGAATTTTTACGGCGCTTTTGTTTGGTACATCTCTACACGCTTATGTGATCCTGGTACGAGATTTCAGTTCGACGAGTTAAATTAAACAAGAATTTTTACGCCGCCTTTGTTTTGTACATCTCTACACGCTTATGTGATCCTGGTACGAGATTTCAGTTCGACGAGTTAAATTAAACAAGAATTTTTACGGCGCTTTTGTTTTGTACATCTCTACACGCTTATGTGATCCTGGTACGAGATTTCAGTTCGACGAGTTAAATTAAACAAGAATTTTTACGGCGCTTTTGTTTTGTACATCTCTACACGCTTATGTGATCCTGGTACGAGATTTCAGTTCGACGAGTTAAATTAAACAAGAATTTTTACGGCGCTTTTGTTTGGTACATCTCTACACGCTTATGTGATCCTGGTACGAGATTTCAGTTCGACGAGTTAAATTAAACAAGAATTTTTACGCCGCTTTTGTTTTGTACATCTCTACACGCTTATGTGATCCTGGTACGAGATTTCAGTTCGACGAGTTAAATTAAACAAGAATTTTTACGGCGCTTTTGTTTTGTACATCTCTACACGCTTATGTGATCCTGGTAGGAGATTTCAGTTCGACGAGTTAAATTAAACAAGAATTTTTACGCCGCCTTTGTTTAGTACATCCCTACACGCTTATGTGATCCTGGTACGAGATTTCAGTTCGACGAGTTAAATTAAACAAGAATTTTTACGGCGCTTTTGTTTTGTACATCTCTACACGCTTATGTGATCCTGGTACGAGATTTCAGTTCGACGAGTTAAATTAAACAAGAATTTTTACGGCGCTTTTGTTTGGTACATCTCTACACGCTTATGTGATCCTGGTAGGAGATTTCAGTTCGACGAGTTAAATTAAACAAGAATTTTACGCCGCGTTTGTTTTGTACATCTCTACACGCTTATGTGATCCTGGTACGAGATTTCAGTTCGACGAGTTAAATTAAACAAGAATTTTTACGGCGCTTTTTTTTGGTACATCTCTACACGCTTATGTGATCCTGGTAGGAGATTTCAGTTCGACGAGTTAAATTAAACAAGAATTTTTACGGCGCTTTTGTTTGGTACATCTCTACACGCTTATGTGATCCTGGTACGAGATTTCAGTTCGACGAGTTAAATTAAACAAGAATTTTTACGGCGCTTTTGTTTTGTACATCTCTACACGCTTATGTGATCCTGGTACGAGATTTCAGTTCGACGAGTTAAATTAAACAAGAATTTTACGGCGCTTTTGTTTTGTACATCTCTACACGCTTATGTGATCCTGGTAGGAGATTTCAGTTCGACGAGTTAAATTAAACAAGAATTTTTACGCCGCCTTTGTTTTGTACATCTCTACACGCTTATGTGATCCTGGTACGAGATTTCAGTTCGACGAGTTAAATTAAACAAGAATTTTTACGGCGCTTTTGTTTTGTACATCTCTACACGCTTATGTGATCCTGGTAGGAGATTTCAGTTCGACGAGTTAAATTAAACAAGAATTTTTACGGCGCTTTTGTTTTGTACATCTCTACACGCTTATGTGATCCTGGTACGAGATTTCAGTTCGACGAGTTAAATTAAACAAGAATTTTTACGGCGCTTTTGTTTGGTACATCTCTACACGCTTATGTGATCCTGGTAGGAGATTTCAGTTCGACGAGTTAAATTAAACAAGAATTTTTACGGCGCTTTTGTTTGGTACATCTCTACACGCTTATGTGATCCTGGTACGAGATTTCAGTTCGACGAGTTAAATTAAACAAGAATTTTTACGGCGCTTTTGTTTTGTACATCTCTACACGCTTATGTGATCCTGGTAGGAGATTTCAGTTCGACGAGTTAAATTAAACAAGAATTTTTACGCCGCCTTTGTTTTGTACATCCCTACACGCTTATGTGATCCTGGTACGAGATTTCAGTTCGACGAGTTAAATTAAACAAGAATTTTTACGGCGCTTTTGTTTGGTACATCTCTACACGCTTATGTGATCCTGGTAGGAGATTTCAGTTCGACGAGTTAAATTAAACAAGAATTTTTACGCCGCCTTTGTTTTGTACATCCCTACACGCTTATGTGATCCTGGTACGAGATTTCAGTTCGACGAGTTAAATTAAACAAGAATTTTTACGGCGCTTTTGTTTGGTACATCTCTACACGCTTATGTGATCCTGGTACGAGATTTCAGTTCGACGAGTTAAATTAAACAAGAATTTTTACGGCGCTTTTGTTTTGTACATCTCTACACGCTTATGTGATCCTGGTAGGAGATTTCAGTTCGACGAGTTAAATTAAACAAGAATTTTTACGGCGCTTTTGTTTGGTACATCTCTACACGCTTATGTGATCCTGGTAGGAGATTTCAGTTCGACGAGTTAAATTAAACAAGAATTTTTACGCCGCCTTTGTTTTGTACATCTCTACACGCTTATGTGATCCTGGTACGAGATTTCAGTTCGACGAGTTAAATTAAACAAGAATTTTACGGCGCTTTTGTTTTGTACATCTCTACACGCTTATGTGATCCTGGTACGAGATTTCAGTTCGACGAGTTAAATTAAACAAGAATTTTTACGGCGCTTTTGTTTGGTACATCTCTACACGCTTATGTGATCCTGGTACGAGATTTCAGTTCGACGAGTTAAATTAAACAAGAATTTTTACGGCGCTTTTGTTTTGTACATCTCTACACGCTTATGTGATCCTGGTACGAGATTTCAGTTCGACGAGTTAAATTAAACAAGAATTTTTACGGCGCTTTTGTTTTGTACATCTCTACACGCTTATGTGATCCTGGTAGGAGATTTCAGTTCGACGAGTTAAATTAAACAAGAATTTTTACGGCGCTTTTGTTTGGTACATCTCTACACGCTTATGTGATCCTGGTACGAGATTTCAGTTCGATGAGTTAAATTAAACAAGAATTTTTACGGCGCTTTTGTTTTGTACATCTCTACACGCTTATGTGATCCTGGTAGGAGATTTCAGTTCGACGAGTTAAATTAAACAAGAATTTTTACGGCGCTTTTGTTTTGTACATCTCTACACGCTTATGTGATCCTGGTACGAGATTTCAGTTCGACGAGTTAAATTAAACAAGAATTTTTACGCCACATCTCTACACGCTTATGTGATCCTGGTACGAGATTTCAGTTCGACGAGTTAAATTAAACAAGAATTTTTACGGCGCTTTTGTTTGGTACATCTCTACACGCTTATGTGATCCTGGTACGAGATTTCAGTTCGACGAGTTAAATTAAACAAGAATTTTTACGGCGCTTTTGTTTGGTACATCTCTACACGCTTATGTGATCCTGGTACGAGATTTCAGTTCGACGAGTTAAATTAAACAAGAATTTTTACGCCGCCTTTGTTTTGTACATCTCTACACGCTTATGTGATCCTGGTAGGAGATTTCAGTTCGACGAGTTAAATTAAACAAGAATTTTTACGGCGCTTTTTTTGGTACATCTCTACACGCTTATGTGATCCTGGTACGAGATTTCAGTTCGACGAGTTAAATTAAACAAGAATTTTTACGGCGCTTTTGTTTGGTACATCTCTACACGCTTATGTGATCCTGGTACGAGATTTCAGTTCGACGAGTTAAATTAAACAAGAATTTTACGGCGCTTTTGTTTTGTACATCTCTACACGCTTATGTGATCCTGGTACGAGATTTCAGTTCGACGAGTTAAATTAAACAAGAATTTTTACGGCGCTTTTGTTTGGTACATCTCTACACGCTTATGTGATCCTGGTACGAGATTTCAGTTCGACGAGTTAAATTAAACAAGAATTTTTACGCCGCCTTTGTTTTGTACATCTCTACACGCTTATGTGATCCTGGTAGGAGATTTCAGTTCGACGAGTTAAATTAAACAAGAATTTTACGGCGCTTTTGTTTGGTACATCTCTACACGCTTATGTGATCCTGGTAGGAGATTTCAGTTCGACGAGTTAAATTAAACAAGAATTTTTACGGCGCTTTTGTTTTGTACATCTCTACACGCTTATGTGATCCTGGTACGAGATTTCAGTTCGACGAGTTAAATTAAACAAGAATTTTTACGGCGCTTTTGTTTGGTACATCTCTACACGCTTATGTGATCCTGGTAGGAGATTTCAGTTCGACGAGTTAAATTAAACAAGAATTTTTACGGCGCTTTTGTTTTGTACATCTCTACACGCTTATGTGATCCTGGTACGAGATTTCAGTTCGACGAGTTAAATTAAACAAGAATTTTTACGCCGCCTTTGTTTTGTACATCCCTACACGCTTATGTGATCCTGGTACGAGATTTCAGTTCGACGAGTTAAATTAAACAAGAATTTTTACGCCGCCTTTGTTTTGTACATCCCTACACGCTTATGTGATCCTGGTACGAGATTTCAGTTCGACGAGTTAAATTAAACAAGAATTTTTACGGCGCTTTTGTTTTGTACATCTCTACACGCTTATGTGATCCTGGTAGGAGATTTCAGTTCGACGAGTTAAATTAAACAAGAATTTTTACGGCGCTTTTGTTTGGTACATCTCTACACGCTTATGTGATCCTGGTAGGAGATTTCAGTTCGACGAGTTAAATTAAACAAGAATTTTTACGGCGCTTTTGTTTTGTACATCTCTACACGCTTATGTGATCCTGGTAGGAGATTTCAGTTCGACGAGTTAAATTAAACAAGAATTTTTACGCCGCCTTTGTTTTGTACATCTCTACACGCTTATGTGATCCTGGTACGAGATTTCAGTTCGACGAGTTAAATTAAACAAGAATTTTTACGGCGCTTTTGTTTTGTACATCTCTACACGCTTATGTGATCCTGGTAGGAGATTTCAGTTCGACGAGTTAAATTAAACAAGAATTTTTACGCCGCCTTTGTTTTGTACATCTCTACACGCTTATGTGATCCTGGTAGGAGATTTCAGTTCGACGAGTTAAATTAAACAAGAATTTTTACGGCGCTTTTGTTTGGTACATCTCTACACGCTTATGTGATCCTGGTAGGAGATTTCAGTTCGACGAGTTAAATTAAACAAGAATTTTTACGGCGCTTTTGTTTTGTACATCTCTACACGCTTATGTGATCCTGGTACGAGATTTCAGTTCGACGAGTTAAATTAAACAAGAATTTTTACGGCGCTTTTGTTTGGTACATCTCTACACGCTTATGTGATCCTGGTAGGAGATTTCAGTTCGACGAGTTAAATTAAACAAGAATTTTTACGCCGCCTTTGTTTTGTACATCCCTACACGCTTATGTGATCCTGGTACGAGATTTCAGTTCGACGAGTTAAATTAAACAAGAATTTTTACGGCGCTTTTGTTTTGTACATCTCTACACGCTTATGTGATCCTGGTAGGAGATTTCAGTTCGACGAGTTAAATTAAACAAGAATTTTTACGGCGCTTTTGTTTTGTACATCTCTACACGCTTATGTGATCCTGGTAGGAGATTTCAGTTCGACGAGTTAAATTAAACAAGAATTTTTACGCCGCCTTTGTTTTGTACATCTCTACACGCTTATGTGATCCTGGTACGAGATTTCAGTTCGACGAGTTAAATTAAACAAGAATTTTTACGGCGCTTTTGTTTTGTACATCTCTACACGCTTATGTGATCCTGGTAGGAGATTTCAGTTCGACGAGTTAAATTAAACAAGAATTTTTACGGCGCTTTTGTTTTGTACATCTCTACACGCTTATGTGATCCTGGTACGAGATTTCAGTTCGACGAGTTAAATTAAACAAGAATTTTTACGGCGCTTTTGTTTGGTACATCTCTACACGCTTATGTGATCCTGGTACGAGATTTCAGTTCGACGAGTTAAATTAAACAAGAATTTTTACGGCGCTTTTGTTTTGGTACATCTCTACACGCTTATGTGATCCTGGTAGGAGATTTCAGTTCGACGAGTTAAATTAAACAAGAATTTTTACGCCGCCTTTGTTTTGTACATCTCTACACGCTTATGTGATCCTGGTACGAGATTTCAGTTCGACGAGTTAAATTAAACAAGAATTTTTACGGAGCTTTTGTTTTGTACATCTCTACACGCTTATGTGATCCTGGTAGGAGATTTCAGTTCGACGAGTTAAATTAAACAAGAATTTTTACGGCGCTTTTGTTTTGTACATCTCTACACGCTTATGTGATCCTGGTACGAGATTTCAGTTCGACGAGTTAAATTAAACAAGAATTTTTACGGCGCTTTTGTTTGGTACATCTCTACACGCTTATGTGATCCTGGTAGGAGATTTCAGTTCGACGAGTTAAATTAAACAAGAATTTTTACGCCGCCTTTGTTTTGTACATCCCTACACGCTTATGTGATCCTGGTAGGAGATTTCAGTTCGACGAGTTAAATTAAACAAGAATTTTTACGGCGCTCTTGTTTTGTACATCTCTACACGCTTATGTGATCCTGGTAGGAGATTTCAGTTCGACGAGTTAAATTAAACAAGAATTTTTACGGCGCTCTTGTTTTGTACATCTCTACACGCTTATGTGATCCTGGTAGGAGATTTCAGTTCGACGAGTTAAATTAAACAAGAATTTTTACGTCGCCTTTGTTTTGTACATCTCTACACGCTTATGTGATCCTGGTAGGAGATTTCAGTTCGACGAGTTAAATTAAACAAGAATTTTTACGGCGCTTTTGTTTGGTACATCTCTACACGCTTATGTGATCCTGGTAGGAGATTTCAGTTCGACGAGTTAAATTAAACAAGAATTTTTACGCCGCCTTTGTTTTGTACATCCCTACACGCTTATGTGATCCTGGTACGAGATTTCAGTTCGACGAGTTAAATTAAACAAGAATTTTTACGGCGCTTTTGTTTTGTACATCTCTACACGCTTATGTGATCCTGGTAGGAGATTTCAGTTCGACGAGTTAAATTAAACAAGAATTTTTACGGCGCTTTTGTTTTGTACATCTCTACACGCTTATGTGATCCTGGTACGAGATTTCAGTTCGACGAGTTAAATTAAACAAGAATTTTTACGGCGCTTTTGTTTTGTACATCTCTACACGCTTATGTGATCCTGGTAGGAGATTTCAGTTCGACGAGTTAAATTAAACAAGAATTTTTACGGCGCTTTTGTTTGGTACATCTCTACACGCTTATGTGATCCTGGTAGGAGATTTCAGTTCGACGAGTTAAATTAAACAAGAATTTTTACGCCGCCTTTGTTTTGTACATCTCTACACGCTTATGTGATCCTGGTACGAGATTTCAGTTCGACGAGTTAAATTAAACAAGAATTTTTACGGCGCTTTTGTTTTGTACATCTCTACACGCTTATGTGATCCTGGTAGGAGATTTCAGTTCGACGAGTTAAATTAAACAAGAATTTTTACGGCGCTTTTGTTTGGTACATCTCTACACGCTTATGTGATCCTGGTAGGAGATTTCAGTTCGACGAGTTAAATTAAACAAGAATTTTTACGCCGCCTTTGTTTTGTACATCCCTACACGCTTATGTGATCCTGGTACGAGATTTCAGTTCGACGAGTTAAATTAAACAAGAATTTTTACGGCGCTTTTGTTTTGTACATCTCTACACGCTTATGTGATCCTGGTAGGAGATTTCAGTTCGACGAGTTAAATTAAACAAGAATTTTTACGGCGCTTTTGTTTTGTACATCTCTACACGCTTATGTGATCCTGGTAGGAGATTTCAGTTCGACGAGTTAAATTAAACAAGAATTTTTACGGCGCTTTTGTTTTGTACATCTCTACACGCTTATGTGATCCTGGTAGGAGATTTCAGTTCGACGAGTTAAATTAAACAAGAATTTTTACGGCGCCTTTGTTTTGTACATCTCTACACGCTTATGTGATCCTGGTAGGAGATTTCAGTTCGACGAGTTAAATTAAACAAGAATTTTTACGGCGCTTTTGTTTTGTACATCTCTACACGCTTATGTGATCCTGGTACGAGATTTCAGTTCGACGAGTTAAATTAAACAAGAATTTTTACGGCGCTTTTGTTTTGTACATCTCTACACGCTTATGTGATCCTGGTAGGAGATTTCAGTTCGACGAGTTAAATTAAACAAGAATTTTTACGGCGCTTTTGTTTTGTACATCTCTACACGCTTATGTGATCCTGGTAGGAGATTTCAGTTCGACGAGTTAAATTAAACAAGAATTTTTACGCCGCCTTTGTTTTGTACATCCCTACACGCTTATGTGATCCTGGTACGAGATTTCAGTTCGACGAGTTAAATTAAACAAGAATTTTTACGGCGCTTTTGTTTGGTACATCTCTACACGCTTATGTGATCCTGGTACGAGATTTCAGTTCGACGAGTTAAATTAAACAAGAATTTTTACGGCGCTTTTGTTTGGTACATCTCTACACGCTTATGTGATCCTGGTAGGAGATTTCAGTTCGACGAGTTAAATTAAACAAGAATTTTTACGCCGCCTTTGTTTTGTACATCTCTACACGCTTATGTGATCCTGGTACGAGATTTCAGTTCGACGAGTTAAATTAAACAAGAATTTTTACGGCGCTTTTGTTTGGTACATCTCTACACGCTTATGTGATCCTGGTAGGAGATTTCAGTTCGACGAGTTAAATTAAACAAGAATTTTTACGGCGCTTTTGTTTTGTACATCTCTACACGCTTATGTGATCCTGGTAGGAGATTTCAGTTCGACGAGTTAAATTAAACAAGAATTTTTACGCCGCCTTTGTTTTGTACATCTCTACACGCTTATGTGATCCTGGTACGAGATTTCAGTTCGACGAGTTAAATTAAACAAGAATTTTTACGGCGCTTTTGTTTGGTACATCTCTACACGCTTATGTGATCCTGGTACGAGATTTCAGTTCGACGAGTTAAATTAAACAAGAATTTTTACGGCGCTTTTGTTTGGTACATCTCTACACGCTTATGTGATCCTGGTAGGAGATTTCAGTTCGACGAGTTAAATTAAACAAGAATTTTTACGCCGCCTTTGTTTTGTACATCCCTACACGCTTATGTGATCCTGGTACGAGATTTCAGTTCGACGAGTTAAATTAAACAAGAATTTTTACGGCGCTTTTTTTGGTACATCTCTACACGCTTATGTGATCCTGGTAGGAGATTTCAGTTCGACGAGTTAAATTAAACAAGAATTTTTACGGCGCTTTTGTTTTGTACATCTCTACACGCTTATGTGATCCTGGTAGGAGATTTCAGTTCGACGAGTTAAATTAAACAAGAATTTTTACGGCGCCTTTGTTTTGTACATCCCTACACGCTTATGTGATCCTGGTACGAGATTTCAGTTCGACGAGTTAAATTAAACAAGAATTTTTACGGCGCTTTTGTTTGGTACATCTCTACACGCTTATGTGATCCTGGTAGGAGATTTCAGTTCGACGAGTTAAATTAAACAAGAATTTTTACGGCGCTCTTGTTTTGTACATCTCTACACGCTTATGTGATCCTGGTAGGAGATTTCAGTTCGACGAGTTAAATTAAACAAGAATTTTTACGGCGCTCTTGTTTTGTACATCTCTACACGCTTATGTGATCCTGGTAGGAGATTTCAGTTCGACGAGTTAAATTAAACAAGAATTTTTACGCCGCCTTTGTTTTGTACATCCCTACACGCTTATGTGATCCTGGTAGGAGATTTCAGTTCGACGAGTTAAATTAAACAAGAATTTTTACGGCGCTCTTGTTTTGTACATCTCTACACGCTTATGTGATCCTGGTAGGAGATTTCAGTTCGACGAGTTAAATTAAACAAGAATTTTACGGCGCTTTTGTTTTGTACATCTCTACACGCTTATGTGATCCTGGTAGGAGATTTCAGTTCGACGAGTTAAATTAAACAAGAATTTTTACGCCGCCTTTGTTTTGTACATCTCTACACGCTTATGTGATCCTGGTACGAGATTTCAGTTCGACGAGTTAAATTAAACAAGAATTTTTACGGCGCTTTTGTTTGGTACATCTCTACACGCTTATGTGATCCTGGTAGGAGATTTCAGTTCGACGAGTTAAATTAAACAAGAATTTTTACGGCGCCTTTGTTTTGTACATCTCTACACGCTTATGTGATCCTGGTACGAGATTTCAGTTCGACGAGTTAAATTAAACAAGAATTTTTACGGCGCTTTTGTTTGGTACATCTCTACACGCTTATGTGATCCTGGTAGGAGATTTCAGTTCGACGAGTTAAATTAAACAAGAATTTTTACGGCGCTTTTGTTTTGTACATCTCTACACGCTTATGTGATCCTGGTACGAGATTTCAGTTCGACGAGTTAAATTAAACAAGAATTTTTACGGCGCTTTTGTTTTGTACATCTCTACACGCTTATGTGATCCTGGTAGGAGATTTCAGTTCGACGAGTTAAATTAAACAAGAATTTTTACGCCGCCTTTGTTTTGTACATCTCTACACGCTTATGTGATCCTGGTAGGAGATTTCAGTTCGACGAGTTAAATTAAACAAGAATTTTTACGCCGCCTTTGTTTTGTACATCCCTACACGCTTATGTGATCCTGGTACGAGATTTCAGTTCGACGAGTTAAATTAAACAAGAATTTTTACGGCGCTTTTGTTTGGTACATCTCTACACGCTTATGTGATCCTGGTAGGAGATTTCAGTTCGACGAGTTAAATTAAACAAGAATTTTTACGCCGCCTTTGTTTTGTACATCTCTACACGCTTATGTGATCCTGGTAGGAGATTTCAGTTCGACGAGTTAAATTAAACAAGAATTTTTACGGCGCTTTTGTTTTGTACATCTCTACACGCTTATGTGATCCTGGTAGGAGATTTCAGTTCGACGAGTTAAATTAAACAAGAATTTTTACGCCGCCTTTGTTTTGTACATCTCTACACGCTTATGTGATCCTGGTACGAGATTTCAGTTCGACGAGTTAAATTAAACAAGAATTTTTACGGCGCTTTTGTTTTGTACATCTCTACACGCTTATGTGATCCTGGTAGGAGATTTCAGTTCGACGAGTTAAATTAAACAAGAATTTTTACGCCGCCTTTGTTTTGTACATCTCTACACGCTTATGTGATCCTGGTACGAGATTTCAGTTCGACGAGTTAAATTAAACAAGAATTTTTACGGCGCTTTTGTTTTGTACATCTCTACACGCTTATGTGATCCTGGTAGGAGATTTCAGTTCGACGAGTTAAATTAAACAAGAATTTTTACGCCGCCTTTGTTTTGTACATCTCTACACGCTTATGTGATCCTGGTAGGAGATTTCAGTTCGACGAGTTAAATTAAACAAGAATTTTTACGGCGCTTTTGTTTTGTACATCTCTACACGCTTATGTGATCCTGGTAGGAGATTTCAGTTCGACGAGTTAAATTAAACAAGAATTTTTACGCCGCCTTTGTTTTGTACATCTCTACACGCTTATGTGATCCTGGTACGAGATTTCAGTTCGACGAGTTAAATTAAACAAGAATTTTTACGGCGCTTTTGTTTTGTACATCTCTACACGCTTATGTGATCCTGGTAGGAGATTTCAGTTCGACGAGTTAAATTAAACAAGAATTTTTACGCCGCCTTTGTTTTGTACATCTCTACACGCTTATGTGATCCTGGTAGGAGATTTCAGTTCGACGAGTTAAATTAAACAAGAATTTTTACGGCGCTTTTGTTTTGTACATCTCTACACGCTTATGTGATCCTGGTACGAGATTTCAGTTCGACGAGTTAAATTAAACAAGAATTTTTACGGCGCTTTTGTTTGGTACATCTCTACACGCTTATGTGATCCTGGTAGGAGATTTCAGTTCGACGAGTTAAATTAAACAAGAATTTTTACGGCGCTTTTGTTTTGTACATCTCTACACGCTTATGTGATCCTGGTAGGAGATTTCAGTTCGACGAGTTAAATTAAACAAGAATTTTTACGGCGCTTTTGTTTTGTACATCTCTACACGCTTATGTGATCCTGGTAGGAGATTTCAGTTCGACGAGTTAAATTAAACAAGAATTTTTACGCCGCCTTTGTTTTGTACATCCCTACACGCTTATGTGATCCTGGTACGAGATTTCAGTTCGACGAGTTAAATTAAACAAGAATTTTTACGGCGCTTTTGTTTTGTACATCTCTACACGCTTATGTGATCCTGGTAGGAGATTTCAGTTCGACGAGTTAAATTAAACAAGAATTTTTACGCCGCCTTTGTTTTGTACATCCCTACACGCTTATGTGATCCTGGTACGAGATTTCAGTTCGACGAGTTAAATTAAACAAGAATTTTTACGGCGCTTTTGTTTGGTACATCTCTACACGCTTATGTGATCCTGGTAGGAGATTTCAGTTCGACGAGTTAAATTAAACAAGAATTTTTACGCCGCCTTTGTTTTGTACATCTCTACACGCTTATGTGATCCTGGTAGGAGATTTCAGTTCGACGAGTTAAATTAAACAAGAATTAATTACGGCGCTTTTGTTTTGTACATCTCTACACGCTTATGTGATCCTGGTAGGAGATTTCAGTTCGACGAGTTAAATTAAACAAGAATTTTTACGCCGCCTTTGTTTTGTACATCTCTACACGCTTATGTGATCCTGGTACGAGATTTCAGTTCGACGAGTTAAATTAAACAAGAATTTTTACGGCGCTTTTGTTTGGTACATCTCTACACGCTTATGTGATCCTGGTACGAGATTTCAGTTCGACGAGTTAAATTAAACAAGAATTTTTACGCCGCCTTTGTTTTGTACATCTCTACACGCTTATGTGATCCTGGTACGAGATTTCAGTTCGACGAGTTAAATTAAACAAGAATTTTTACGGCGCTTTTGTTTGGTACATCTCTACACGCTTATGTGATCCTGGTAGGAGATTTCAGTTCGACGAGTTAAATTAAACAAGAATTTTTACGCCGCCTTTGTTTTGTACATCCCTACACGCTTATGTGATCCTGGTAGGAGATTTCAGTTCGACGAGTTAAATTAAACAAGAATTTTTACGGCGCTCTTGTTTTGTACATCTCTACACGCTTATGTGATCCTGGTAGGAGATTTCAGTTCGACGAGTTAAATTAAACAAGAATTTTTACGCCGCCTTTGTTTTGTACATCCCTACACGCTTATGTGATCCTGGTAGGAGATTTCAGTTCGACGAGTTAAATTAAACAAGAATTTTTACGGCGCTTTTGTTTGGTACATCTCTACACGCTTATGTGATCCTGGTAGGAGATTTCAGTTCGACGAGTTAAATTAAACAAGAATTTTTACGGCGCTCTTGTTTTGTACATCTCTACACGCTTATGTGATCCTGGTAGGAGATTTCAGTTCGACGAGTTAAATTAAACAAGAATTTTTACGGCGCTCTTGTTTTGTACATCTCTACACGCTTATGTGATCCTGGTACGAGATCGCACTTCGACGAGTGGAATTAAACAAAAAAAATTAAGGCGTTTTTGTTTTGTTTTGTTTGTTTTTTTAGATCGATAAAGTGGTGATCGATAAAGTCGTTTTTGCATGACTCTGATAAGGTTCAATTTAGCACAGCTTTAGCACATTAAGCATAGGATAGAAAATTAAATTTATTTCTGTGAGGTTGAATTTTGAAATTTTGTTTTCATCCATTTTAAACTTTTATTGACTAATTGTAAATCTACAACTTACGTTCAAACAAAGAAGCTCTTCGACAAGATTATCGCGGTTATTATTATTAAATTCATGAAATCATACCTTTGAACTTATAATTATTTTATTATTAAATTTAAAAAGGTAATTTGAAGAGGTGGTTGTTGCTTAATAATATTCGAAAAATCTAAATAAATCGTATGTAGTGCATCATTTTTGTTTAACACCCACTACCTACATTTTCGAATATTTTTCTGAACAATATTTTTGGAATTATTTGTCAAATTATAATAAAATGTGACTAAATCGACAATTAATGACGATCAATAGAAAGACAAAAGGAAAATAGAACAAAAGAGAACAATTTTTTTTTAAATATACTGGGTGTTTCGTAATTGCACGGCACTGGTTTGGGAATGTCATGTATAGCCCGAAATAAACAAAAAGGTTCATATAAACATTTGTCTCAAACTAATTTATTATCGAGATATTGAAGGTTAAAGATAAATAGGGTGACAGTCTAGGTAATGGATGGTGTCTTAAGTCACTATGGTACCACAATGACTTAAGGCTGAATGCTGCATTCAACAAAACGGACGCCACTTTGAACAGTTACTCTGAATGTTTTGTTGTTAAATCTTCCACATTTATACCTCAGTATCTGAGTAATAAATTAGTTTGAGGCAAATGTTTATATGAACTTTTTTGTTTGTTTCGTTTGTTTGCCGTGCAATTACGAAACACCCTGTATAACATGAAATTCTTCACTTCTTCATTCCTAACATCGCTAATTCTTCTTTTGTCGGCATTTCACCCTTTGTTGCAACAGATCTGCTTCATCAGGATCATTGCCGGTGATCTTCGCTGTTGCTGCTTTTCATCAGAAAAGAATCTAGTTGAAATATGAGATATTTATATAAAAAAATTTCCTCCATAACTGTAGTTAAATTTTTAATTAAAAGTAAATATTTTTAATAGACTGTTTTAAAATATAACTTTTGCTCTTACTCTGCTTTATGTTGAATGTACGTAGTAAAAAGCATTTTTTTTAAGAAAATGCAAGAAGTCGCTTGTTTATATGTACCTATTTCAATCGATTCATCGCATTTTGTTTAGTACTGAGCGTGCATGCAATGGCCGGTGTTCTGTTTATAATTTGCCTTCCAACAGAAGAACACGAAAAAGAATTAAAACGCAAAGTTAAGAAGAAGGTTGTCATACAAGACACACGCGTGCTACGTAAAACAATGTGCACTACTTTCAGCAAGAACGTTAACGGCGATGAGAAACAGTGTCTTTTGAACAAAGAAACACTCGATAACAACGGTTACGAAGCCTTTAATTCAAGTTCCCCAATTAAAGCTAATTATGAAAATCTTCCTATGGAAAAGGTAATTTAGTAATATTTAGTATTTTAGTACAATACCTAGTTTACCATAGAACACGTTGCAAATTTCCACATCTAAATGTTTTCGGCAATTAGAACCAACACTACAAATTTACAATAATAACGAGTGCAACTACAAATGCAAAAATGGTTTAAAAATTTTAGGTTTTGGAAAACATTCTCAAACAGTTGGAAATAGATAACTCGAATTGGTCCAGAAATGCAGGCAGTAATTTCATTCATATCACATTTACGTTAGAATCAGGAGTGGTGTCTGAAGAAGTACTGTGCGTTTTGAAAGAGTGTGGTATTGGTGAAAAACATGACTCCATCGTCAGTGTAATTCCTTGCGTGCTTTATTATAAAGGATCATCAAATGAAACTAATGAAACAATATTGGAAGCCGATGATGAAGAGTAAGAGTAAAAGTATATTTTCTTCTAATAATTTCTGTTGAACCAAGTAATACCAAGTTATACCAAATTGTCGTGATGCATACCAATAGAATGTAATACGAAAATAAGTATTTACTATACAGAGTGACTGTTAATTGTACCGACAAATGTAAACCACGATAAGAAGCGATGTCCGAGAGTATGGGAAAAATGTGAAAAAAATTCTTCCTACTTTCGTTTTCGAGTAATAATTAATCAAAAATTAGTCCCAAAACGACGTCGCGCCTATGTTTAATAAGTAGAGGAGCAGACGAACGAAATAAATACTCTCATAAAAGTTTTTATAGTTTTATGATGCGACGCGAGGCCTGCCTTCGTGAACTCGGTTTTTAGGTCAACGCCCGCGCCCGTCGTGAAATAAATTCGAAAATATTTACTTGCCAAATTACACCTAGACCAGCGAAAAGTAAAATCGAGAAAGATTTTTTATTTCCAGAGATTTCAATCATTTTTTTACCTCAAGTTTGCGGAGTTCTAAACGAATTCTGGTGTAATTTTTTATCCTAAAATACCTCTACGTTTATATTTTATATTTCAGGCATACGCATGAACATTCCAAAAATTCAGGGTGGTCACGATTCATATCAACAATCCGAGCTCGTTTAACAGTCGCCGAAGTGGTAGAAACTATCAGACCTCAAGCAGCACTTACTTTTGATTTTATTTGTTTGGTAATTATTTCAACGTAAGTGCATTTTAAGTCGTAACAAAACCGGGTGCCATATTTTTAATCATTTTTATTTCTACGTTCTTGTTTTCAGTGTTTTATGTGCCATAGGTTTAGTAGAAAATAGTAATCTATACCTGCTCTCTAGCATGCTAATTTCACCAATGATGGTAAACGTGAAACTTTTTCGGTTCAGGAAGCGTCAGTAAATTGAATTTGTAGGGACCGGTAATGGCGGGGACTTTCGGAACGGTCATACGCGACCGTCAGCTTCAAAAAATTGGAGTCCAAAGCGAATTAATAGGCTTGGGCTTGGCAATGGTGATTGGATTTTTTTATGGGACAATCCTCTGTGTTTTTACGAACTCGTATGGGGATAACGGATGGCCCACAATCGAAATGACGTCTAGGTACTTGAAATTTTAACTTGCTGAGTAAAGTGTATAAAAATATCAATGTCTTCACTTCAGGAGAACCCCAAAATTAATTTTTTTTTTATAATTTCCTTTTTCTTTCACTTCCAGAGGAGAAATTCACAATTTAGGAGTAGGTTGCCTCATCGCACTTCTTTCTGGTGCTGCTGTAGCCTTAGGAATTTTAAGTGATAACATTGCATCCTTAGTAGGAGTGGCAATTTCTACATCGTTAATGCCGCCTGCTGTAAATGCAGTACGTATTGAATCCATTTTTTTTATTTATCAAAACAAAATAGGTTTATTTACATTTTTTTTGTTAACAGGGTTTATTATGGTCGTTAGCTTCAGTATATTACCTAAAAGGAAACGAAACTACAAGATACAGCTCCTTAACACATACGAATTACTATTTTGATAATATGGCAGCAGAACTTACTTCTCAAGGGGGTGTTAGTTTATGTCTCACTTTTGCGAATATAATTTGCATATACCTTGCAGGAATCTTAGTATTTAAAGTACGTGCCTTTATACTTCTAAATCGAAAGAATGAGTTTCTGTGTAAAAATAATTCTATTTCAGATAAAAGAAGTAGCTCCAATTGCAAGCCGAGATAAGGCGAGAAGACAATTTTGGAAACACGACATAAAAATTGCACGAAATTACAACAAAACTTTAAACAATGAAGACGCCAAAGGGGCCTATGAGCAACTGTCCAACGATATAGCAGAATGTGACGCGTGCATGAAACAAGGATTTAATCCCGACTTGGTGAAAAATCAGCTGCACTATTCCACTGATTTAGGACACGATAGCGACAAGATAAACATCAAAAGGTCCCAATTTACTTGGTCACCCTGTACTCAAGTTTCCAAGCGCCCCACGATTCAAGAGCTGAAAGAATTGTATTCTAATTTAATCCGGGACAAACCTGGTGCGTTTCGTTGCCTAAATTATCAGTCTCCAATACGAACTCGTCGGCTATCACAAATTTTCATACCTTTAGAATCCGAAGCAGTACGAGAGGTGTCTTCTACTAGCCCAAGAAATCGAAGTGATGGCACGCAAAGCTCATCGAATGTCAATTTCTGTGCAAAAAGTAAAAGATTTGTCGTTACTGCTTGTTCTTTAGAACATCCAAATATATGATTTATTTTAAACATCAAAAACGCATTTACGTTTTAAATTGTTAGTAAATAAAACCTCTAAAATACAAAAATGTTACGTTTTATTCAAAAAACTGCACGATATAACATGAAGTTGAATGCTATGTACACAGAGTCGATGGTGAATTCGTACGTCAACAATAAGATCACAACACTTGAGAACTAAAAGTAATGAGGATGATAACCGTAACATCAAGAATATCGCGTTGTGTTGAGCATACGCTATAAATTATCAACAGAAATTTTAAAAATAAATTATACAGAGTTCAGTCACATTTCACTACTCTGAGCCTGTGCTACGCTTCACCTTGCGTTGTCTGGGACTCTGTTTCACTGCTTTCGGAGATTTTTGTTTCTCTTTGTCTAGAAAAGAATGTAATCTATTAATTCAAATCTAATCCGACTTTATCAAAGTATTAATTAGCAAATTAACAGAATGTATATCTAAAATTTTCATTCTATTTTTAATTATGACTACACAAAATTGTAAATACATAATAAAAAAATGATTTACCTACTTTTTTCAAGAGAACTTTGACAGGAAAATAAATAACATTAAATCAAAACACAGAATATTATTTTTTATGTATTTTTCACTGATGATCGTCTTCCATAATAATTATACTTACTCAGGTTCACAAGTGTTTGCTTAGGCAGCCAGTCATAATCCACATTATTTGGATTGCTAGTACCAGTTTCGACAGGAGCTTTGCGACTGCTACGCTTACGACCAACAGACAACAATGTTTGTTGACCAATCACTAGTAATAAAACAACACCGGCTGCCAAAAATAAATAGAGGAAGAATGTTTCTCCATCAAGACCTAAAAAGTTAAGGGTTCAAAGTTAATGAGATTATTTTCCAAATTAAACATAGTCATTCATCACATTTTGTTTTAAATTTTTTTGGCCCTCTGCTAGTAATATAATTCATTATTTTTACTTTAATTTAATTCTTACCTTCTTCAAGTTCAATAATTTGTATTGTTTCGTTATAGACGGCTTCTTGGAATACAGCACCGGATGCATCTCTGTAATTGAGATTTATGTTCAGTCCGAAGGGTCTTCCTGCAAATGCTTCAGACGGAATGAAACTGTATGCTAGCGTAGCTTCCTGAGTAGGTTTGACGACTTTGTTGTAAACGATAGCCGAGAAATTTTGAATATAGAAGTTAAAATCCATCGGGTAACGAAAAGATGCTTCCACTGTGTCCAGAACGAAATCCTGTTCTCCCTTGTTGCGAAAGCCAACCAGAAATTCCACGGGAACGCCAGCAGGAAGTTCTGAAAAAGAAATTTAAATTGTCAAGTTAATTTGGAATACTTTTCATTTGCAAAGAAAAATATTTTTGTTTAAATTTGATTTTTTCTTTTAATAAAAATATAAAATGAATTAACATTAGTGAACAGGAAAGGTACATGTTTCTTGTTTGTTCGAATTACAATAGTATAAATTAATTAAAACTGTAAAAACACAGGTAAAACATATAAGGTAAACTTTGTTTTGAAAATTACAGTAAATAATACCAGGCGATCGAAAATAAAATGATTCAGAGTCATGAATATTGTAAAAATATTGGTAATACTATCTGTCAAATTTAATAGCTGGATTACAGTATACTTATCAATCAGTAGGACAGCTCGTGTCGGCGCCTTTGATGTTCATACTACCGTTTTCAGAGCCAATATGGCCGCTACTGGCGGGCTTTCATTTTATTGCTACTAGATGTCACTGGTTGAAAAAATGGCACGGATAGAAATGATTGCAAACGAATCATAAAATGCGATGTTGTTTTACACAATTTCAGGCTTTCTACACAACATAAATTCATTATAATCTAACAAAGATGGTTTTCTGTTCAATCTTTCTCATCACTCCGCATCCATCACACAAAATGCTGAATTAAGAAACTCCTACTTAAAAGCAATTGATGAATTCACCGGTGCGCCACACACGGCCGTTTGTGGAAAGTCCGCCAGTTTTTGCACATGCACACTCAAAAACTGTAGCAACGGAAACCCCAAGCTGTCCCTACTGATTGATGAATATACTGTGGCTGGACTTAATAGCGACATTATAATTTGCTGATGGGAGTGAAAACGGAGATAAGTCGTAATTTTGAGAAAATGGGGTTAAGTCGTGGTGGGAACCCAAGAATATTCAGCTTTGTCTGGATAAAACGAGATAAGTCGCATCAGTTCAACTACTGAAGACATTACAAAATGTACGAAGGAGTTATGTTATTTTAATCATGGAATGATTTTGTGTAAAAAGAGCAGAGTCGACTTAGCTCTCTATGTACGAAATTATGGTGTGGTCTAATAAGATAAGTAGACTTAACTTCTTTTACACAACAAATATCTGCTTTCTAGTTTGAGTTACCATCTTTAGCTCGCATACCTAACCTCAATTTAGTTTAAATGGTAAGGAAAAACTCATAAGAAAACAGAATACGTAAGTACCATGAACAGAAACAAGGTTCCTACTTTTTAACAGTCTTTTGCGCTTTTTGTTATGTACCATTGTAAATTAATAGGTAGGTACCAAGAAAGCAGTTATTATTAATGTAAAAAAAACAATGATTTATTTATTCTTATGCAATGCAATTTTAATTTTTGCAGGTTCTGATGACTCAAGTGATGTCCATCGATACCAGCAGATGTACAAGAAAAATTTGCAGACATTTTTAATTCTGATGATGAAGATTTAGATCCAAATTTTTCAACAAACGACTCATCTCGCCATTCTTTCGATAATGAATTAGAAAAATCTCCATCAAGGAAAAGAAAGAAGGAAGTTGAATGCAACACACATGGGGATCAACAGAATACTGGAGTAAATCAGAGTGATGGTATGGAACACGCAGTAAAAAAAAGTAAACGATCTAACAAAGAAACAAGAAAAATAAGGGAGGAAAGGAAACTTAAGAGAAATTCGGGAAAAGAATATGTTACCAGAAAAAATAAGATTGTTCCAGAAAAAATAATCAAAGAGTTAAGAAATTGCAAAAATAGATGTGCGGAAAAATATGACAACATTCGAACGACACTGTTTAAAGATTTTTGGTCAATGAACAGCTATAACAGAGAACGCAGTACATAAGTGACTTAATTTTATTGGAAGATAAAAAAGTTATTAAATTCGTAAACCAGGTAGTAATAAAAAGCGTACGGATACTGCAGTATACCACTTTAGAATCAACAATACCTTGAAACGTACATATGTATATGCAAAGAGTGTTTTAGAAAAACGTTTGACATAAGTAATAAATTTATTGAAATTATAATCCAGAAAAAAAGAGGTACCAATAATGGAAAAAGGAATAATGCAATTGGATGGCAGAGGGACCCACACAAACAGAAAAAAAATTAGTGATGAAGATAAACAAACTGCAGAAGACCATATCTTATCCATACCCGCATATGAAAGCCATTATACCCGGAGGCAATCTTCTAAGAAATATTTACCCCATCATTACACTCTGACTTTGCTTTATCAGGCCTGCAAAGACAAGTTTCCAACGAACTTTATAAACCGAAGAGAATATGACAATTTTTTTTATCAAAATCAAACAACCCAAGAAGTACACATGCTGTAATTGTGATAAGCTTCAAATGAAGGCCAAGTTAGACCAAAGAGTTGCGAGAACATCATCAAAGAGCCGATGAAAATTATACCAGTAAAGATAATGACAAAAAGGCCTCCAAGTCAGATCCTCAAAAGAAGACAATTTGCTTCGATTTACAACAATGCTTGCCAGCACCAGACATACAAAATGGCGAAGCATTCTATAAGCGTCAACTGTGGACGTATAATCTCACAGTTCATGACTGTGACGACGCTCAAGCCTTTTGCTATCTATGGTATGAATCTTTAGCTAAGAGGGGTGTAAACAAAATAAGTGCCTGCCCTTCTCGCTACCTAACGAAGGGTCTTGACCCTAGGGTCACTCATATTGTTATGCATTCCGATTCATGTGGAGGTCAAAACAAGAACAGCCACATGTCTCTTCGCATTACAAAATTGTAAAAATGTGACTATTATTGACCATAAATTTTTGTTGCCTGGACACACTCATATGGAGTGTGACACAGATCATAACTATTGAAAAGAAAAAAAAAAGTAACGCCTTGTAGGCAAAAAAAAACCTTTTGTAGTTCACGAAATGCTGAGATAGTCCAGTCAACGAAGGAGTTGTAGAGGACATGGAGGCGGGGAGAATTTTTCTCTTCAGGAATGTGTTGGGGGTAGTTAGGAGGTAAACATATTAAAAGTCCCCACCCCTACCCCTGCCGCTTCAGGGGTGGAGGGGGAGGAGAAGCTCCCTTTTTCGGTTTTTCGCTTATAACTCGGAAACTGCGTCGTACGAAAAAAGTATTCATTACAAAATTAAAGATAATTAAATTTCCTACAAAAATGTCTATCCATTTTCTTCCTATGTGTTATGGTTTCCTAGATATTCGCCAGCGAAAATCGATAATTTTCAACCTCCTAGCTACCCCCAACACATTCCTGAAGAGAAAAATCCCCCCCCCCTCCATGTCCTCTACAACTCCTATTTGGGCATTCATTGACTGGACTAAGGTCAGACTTTCTTGATTTTGCTGGCTTATACTCCAAGTCTTTAGTAAATAGAAAACACGATACAATGGAAATTTAATTGGAGAGAAGTGAGATGGATCCGCTACATGAAAAATAGCAAACGTTTCTTATACAAAAATTGTCTAAATGAAATTGAAGATTTTAAAACTCTCAGCTTGGAGAGAAAAGGCCGCATAATAGTTATTTACGTGTCAAGTTTTGTAAATTAATCTTTACGGGCGAGCTGGAAGTTTGTGGGGCGAGCGACGCAGGAGCGAATCCCATAATACAGTGAGCCTAGTAAAGATTAATTGCAAAGCGTGTCGCGTACAAACTTTTATTTTCACCTTCACATGGCGATTTTTAATTAATTTACTTTAATTTTTTTATGAAAACGTTTTTTTATCGAATGCGTTATGTCTAGCTAGACGTAGTAATGGTGATGTAAACAGACAATCTGCTTTTCTACAAGCCTGTAAAATTTTATGGAGCGATTCTGCTCATATCTGTAGCGACCGTAAGATCTGTAAGGCCCGATTTTTTCACCTCCTGTTAACTTTATCTGGCGATTAATTCCCATAGTAACGATTGTGATCACAATTGTTACTATGGGAATAAACCGTCCGATAAAGTTAACGGGAGGTGAAAAAATCGGGCCTAAGCCGGTCAATTTTCAAAAGGTGAAATTTTGAAGTTCTCAGTACGATACGATTCCTTGTAAGTATATAAGATAATACCATAGAGATTTACGAGTAATCCTAGAGACCTAGGAGAAATCATACCTTCCACAGAACTTCAAAATTCCATATTTTAATAACTGAGTTACAGGTTTACAGATCTTACGGTTACTACAGCCCGTAAAATATTACAGGTCTGTTCTCGTAATTTATCGTTTACTTCGTTACCATAAACAACAAAATAAACCTGTAAAATGTCATTTACTAAGAAGGTGGAAATAAAAAATGAAGTAATCCAAAATCTAGAACAGGCTTATGCAAGACCAGTTCCAATAACAGTAGAAAAGAAGCAGTTGCTGCTACTTTATAAGAAATATAAGGAAGAAGTTCTAGAAGTTGCTTCTAGAATTTCTTCCTTATATTTCTGAAGGAAACTGGAATTTTACAAGAATTTGGTAACATCCGGAGACCAAATTGATGTGTATCCAGAGCCTCTTCAGACGAAGAAGACCCTGCCTGATATTTTTTCTTTAAATTTTTGTATTTTGGTGATTTTTATAATAAAAAAATATTAAAGAAACAACCACGTTCTTTCAAATTCTCACAAGTGGTGAAGGATTTAAGTCAAACAATTTTTTAGTGAAAAAAGAAATAAGTCACTCAAAAGTCACTTTTGCACAATTTTTTAGAAACGAATCTCAGTGTTTATCAATGTCTAATGTCTTCACATTTATATACAAACATCTTTTCAGAGCAAAATACAGTTAAAATATGCGAAAATGGAAAATGAAATTGACCAAATTCTTTGCCCAGAGTTTTCTGGATCTTCGTTTTTTTGACTTTTCACCTTTCACCTTTTTCACCCCCATCAGCGAATTGTTTCAAAATGTTCGAATTAAAACAACATTCATTGTTGGGGAAAAAATGAAATGGTGAAAAACTGGATATACACAAGAAGTACTTAAGAAAATTATGGCGGCCAGACAAATCTGAAAATTTTGTTACATTTTCCAATCATTTGATTAAACGATCGTTTTATTTTTCTCTGATATTCTTTATTCAAGATTTGCCTCTCGAATTTAAATCTTTATATAGTTTTTATTCGTAATTTCTAGTGATTCAAATTTAAGTAAATTGTTAAAAATCAATGGCAAGATTACAATCGATTAATCATTTTTAATTATTTTCGTCCAATGAAATGTAAATAAACAATTAAAAACAGGGCTTCGAACCGGAGCTGAACCGAAAACCGAAAAAACAGTTATTTGTGTCGGAACGAAAACCGGAGTTGAACCGAAAAAAAAATATCGGTTCATTTTGGTTCGATACATGCTCAGACACGCACATTAACACATTCTCATTTGCGGAGTCTCGTAATGTAGTTCGTACTCGTTTTAACACGAAAGAGAATTTAATGCGATAATACATTTTTAATATAAGTAAAAATATTAAAAAATTTAAAAATTAAATAATCAAAATCTAAAAAAATCTAAAAGTATTTGTTTTCATAATTAAAGTGGATCAATGCCACTATCACCAGTTCAAGTTTAAGTAATTTTACAAACAGACATGGACTAATTGTGCCTTTTCTCTAATTTCTCCTCCTAGTTGGCCGTGAATTATTAGTTGTGAACCAGCCTTACTGCGTCTTTGAACGAAAGAGTCGCCGCGGACGGAATTATGCGGAAACTGCGAGATAGTCATGAAAAAACACGTGTGTCATGACAGTTGTAGCTGCGAGCTATTAAGAGGGAGTCAAATCAGTGAAAGTGTTTTATTTATGCTTATGGCTTCGTATAAATTGTAATGTGTTCCGTACCGCAGTGTAAAAATCGCAAAAAGCTATGTATCCCTACTTTTTTAACACAAAAATGGCGGAGAAGTGGTCATATACAGCGGCATCTAGCGGAAATGAAAAACGCCAATAAATTGACATATAACATAACCTCACTTTTCTTATTGAAGGAAATGTCATAAAGTTCAAAAAATTTTGACGGCCATTTCGAAAATAAGATTCGATCACAAAAGTTTTATGCTCTTGCAAGAAAACCGTTTCAGAACGTTTTATTAGTTTAAAAGTGGAGTTATGTTATTTCATATGCCAGGTCGATTGAGGGTGGTTCACAACTAAAAATTCACAGCCAACTAAAAGCAGAAATCTAAAAAAGGCATGTTTATTTATTCTGAACTCTGTAAAACTGTAAAAAAACAAAAATACGTGTCTACTAGAACTGCTTTATGCCTATTCTTTTGAAATTATATTGTTTTCTCAAACTTTACAAGTGTTAAAGAATTAGATAATACATTCAAAATGAAGGCTTTCCTCGTGAAAAATAATTCAGAAGAATAAACAGAAGTAACAGAAAAAAACTGAAGCCAATTCATAAATAAAATTGAGAGCGAATTAAAATTGCATTTAAGGGTATTTGCATCTCGTTTTAACCTCATGTAATAAAACGAGATGAAGATACTCTGAGTGCACGCTAGTGCAGTCAATCATTTTGCAAAATTATTTAATCTAATTTATTTACCTAATTGGGAAGACCCTGATACGATTGGTTTAACAAATAATAAAATTGTATCAGCATCTGGAGAAGCCGTCGTTTTTATTTCCTCATCCTCCTCTTCAGTATCTCCCACAGGTTCAACATCGACTTCTCCTTCAACTTCAGCTTCATCTTCTAGGGGATCTTCTTCAGCATATGAAAATATTCGGTGGCCTAAAAAGCAAATTTTCAATACGCTACAGGCATATGTTCACACAGTATCCAAAACTACTTATAAATTACCATCAATTTGTAGAGCACATGTAAGGTAACTTTCATTTACATAAGATGCCACGTATTTTCAGTTAGGTACAAACAGCGAATTTTATGAAAAATCATTAACAAAACTTACCGTAATCGAATGTCAAAATGACTGAAGGTAAGATAAATAAGGCGAATAGGATAAAGTGTCTCATTTTCATAGATTTCCTTTAAGTAATTAATTCTGATCCCACACGCAACATACACAGCGAACGATCCACTATCAAATAATCAACTCAAAAAGAGATGGTATCAATGCCAGCTCCGGTAATACGTGGAACTTGCGGTACACATGGCACCCCCTACTATACTACGTCACAAATATTTGAAAGCAACTGACATGACGTTCGTGTAGATTGATAGCTGATAGAATATCGACTCTTTTTTTATAAAAACTACAATAATTACAATGTAATATAATTGTATCACATGCAAAAGAATTCGTTTTAAACTGTTACATTAATAATACATTTAAATTATTTATAATAACTCCCATTTTCTATTCTTTGGTTCACGGGTTCCGTATTTTTCATGATTGTGGCAGGAGTGGCAAGATTAGATAATTTAAGTTGGTGCTACTGATTGTACATATTCTAACCTCAAATTTAAATTTCCCTGATCTAATCAAAATAAAATTGAAATGGTGTTCAAATGCCAGGAAGATAGCTTTTTGAAAGAGGTAGGCTATTAATTATTAATTAACCCATCAGCTATTAGCTTTCGATTCCAGTTTACATCAAACGTAATATCTTGCTCGAAATGTGAATTTAACGCCACCATCAATGGGAAGAAAACTAAAATTAACGGTTTTGAAGTGGTTTGTGAGGACACAATTTTATTTCCCGAAGGAGGTGGTCAGGTATAAAAATAAACACAATGATTAGGGTTAGATAAATACATACATACTTGAAAATTACAGCCGAGCGATCATGGGTATTTAAATGATAAGAAAGTTTATCAGGTTGTTAGAAGGGGATGTGAGGCTGTGCATTTTGTAGAAGGATCATTTAATAATGGGGAGAGTGTGAAGCAAACAGTAGATTGGAACCGAAGGTTAGATCATATGCAACAACATTCAGGTATTTATAACGAGCGTCTAAATAAAAACCTGGTCAAGTGGGTTGTGATCGAGAATTTATCCATTGCATTTACATAGCAGAGTTACTAAATGTAGCCTACTTGACCAGGTTTTTATTTAGACACGAGTTAGGTCTCTATTATGTTTTAATTTGGTTGTAGTGTAATTTATGTTCGCTTTTATTTGTTAATTGACCATCTGTATAAAGGCAACTCTCACAAAGTGTGAATTAATTGAAGGTACAGGGAAAAAACCAGCTAAGTGAGACTCGAGTTATGGGCCGTTTTAGATTAAAATTCATTACAATTTTCTACTAAATTGACATTAAGAACTTCCAGCTTGATAACATAAGATATGTTTTATATATTGTCTAAAAATATCAAACCCACAGGGTAGTGAATGTTAACACAATTCAAGGTTACAACAAACATGAGCTTGACTTAGCCGGTTTTTCTCCTGTACCCTTAAATTATTGCTGAATATTTTTATTTGTTGTTGTTGTTTTCATATTAAGCCTGAGGAAAAACTTAGAAAATTTTAAAAAACTACACCAAAAAAACTTTTTAGAAATAAAAGAAATAGTGTTTTTTTTTTTTATAAAACTGCACCTATACTCAGAATTAATTATTTCTTTTATGTTTCTGTAGAATTGTTACATTTCTAATGTAACTTGAATAGAGAATTAAAGCATTTTTTTTTAAGATAAATGCAGATTTTATCTATTCATAAATTATTTGTAGGGCAAATTTATCTATTCATAAATTATTTGTAGGGCAAATTTATCTATTCATAAATTATTTGTAGGACAGCACTTATTGTCTGCCATTCTTGAAAGAGATTTTCAATTTAATACAGTGTCTTGGTGGTTGGGAGAAGAAGTATCTTACGTAGAGTTAGGTACGTTTTCACATCCACTTTACCAAACAATAAATAAATATTTTACTTAGACACCCCTTCTTTGAGTGAAGAACAAATAAAGAGCACAGAGGAGTGCCTTAATGATTTAATTCGTCAAGGGCGCAGTGTGACAGTAAGGGTATTTAAGGAAGGTTCTCTTCAACATGACATAGATAATGTAAGATTAACAAAATTAAGATTTCTAACTTTTAAGTCAAAACTAAGTTTGAAAGATTTAATATTTTAAAGCAGGGTAGTTTTTCTTCTTTTAGAAATTATAAATCTAAAATTCTTGGCTGTAGATTCAGTACTATTACATACTGAACTAGAGACAAAACAACTTTGACAATTGCTGTTAGTGAGTGTCTAGAATGATCATTTTTTAGATTAGAGCTCGCGACTTACCAAAGGATCATGTGGGAGATGTTAGAATGATAGTAATTGACGGAATTGACAATAACATGTGTTGCGGTACACATGTTTCCAACTTATGTCAACTACAAGTGATAAAATTGTTACATGTGGAAAAAAGCGGAAGGAAAAATAAGATTCTGTTACACTTTTTAGTTGGAAACAGAGTTATATCTAGGTTGAATTCAACTATACAGAATGAACAAAAGTTGACATCTTTATTAAAGTAAGTATTAAACATAATTACCTCCTAAGTATCATTGACTTTTTTCTTGTTTGTTGAAATCTATACAATAAAAGCTTTTAGTAGTTTTTTTTATACGTAAATCTTTTTTTCACTGATAATTCAGATACTTTGGATTACTCTAAAGGTTAAACTACATATAAAAATTATGTAGAGACATAATAATTGAAAACTATTTTAATTATTCTGCTTTATATTTTAGTAATGGCCCATCTAAACATGTAGAGTTGGTAGATAAACTGTTGAAGAACAGTAAAATTTTGAGTAAGAATCTTCAGACAGTGTTAAAAGACCTACTTGTATTTGAAGTTCAAAAACTCAAAAGTAGTACACCTCTTCCGAAGTATTACATATTACACAGAAAGGAAGCAGAACCCGACTTCCTGAACCAATTTATAAGAGAGTTAGGCACAACCGAAGTTCTATTATTTCTTTCTGTGGGCGATGAAAGAGGAGCTGGAAACATTGTGTTATATGGAAAAGAAAACATCATTTCAGATTTAGGCAATAAGTATGTATAACAATAATAATCAGTATATTTTATAATTTCTATTTTATTCTGATTTTCAGAGTTTGTGAACTTTTAAATGGCAAAGGTGCTGGAAAAGGAAACAAATTCCAAGCGAAAGTTGCAAACATGGCAAACAGAAATAAAGTAGAAGAATTATTTAAAGAATATTTTAAATAAGTAGTTTTCATTTGACTTGATACGCTGTAAATATGTGGTGCACGGAATTTTATTTGAATATTCTATTATACAGTGTGTCTGGAAATAAATCAAATTTTGTTATAAATAAAGCTCTGTAAGTTGTTTGGATGAAATGTAGAAAGTGTTATTTTTGTTCAAGTAATCTAAAGCGATTTTTATCAATTATTTATAGATGTACCTAGGTACTGCCATGAGTGATATCATAACGGTTGATTATTTATATTTTAATGTACTTAAGGAATACAATACAACTTCATTAAATAATGAAAACAGAAAGTTAGTTGCGTAAATTTCTTTGAAATTGCGCGCCATGTATTAGTAAACAGCAGAGCCAACCTTAAGGTTTAGAACATACTTTAAATCGCCGAGCTTAATAGATACCTTAAGAATATTAACAAAGAGATGAATACGATTGTGAATTACTAATTGTTATAAGACCGTTTACAACAAGAATTACATATTTACAATAACTGTTTCGTCTTTATCCTGAGAGTAACTCATGACTCAGCGCAGCGGCCGATAAAACAGATGATGTACTAAAATGACAGATCGTGAATATCGTGAGTTTCGCTTAAAACCGCACAAATCGCAATTCAAAATTAAATGTGCATTGCATGCGACGTAAAAACTCCATATAATGTACTGCCTGCAGTGGTTAATACCTGTGCTGCTGATACCGAAACCACTAAACCCAGCACTCGTACAAACCCATGTCATGTTTATGGTGTTGTATTTGATTGGATTTTTCTTAGAAAGAAAACCTTGCACGATATGCAGCTTAGTATTTCTGGTAGCTGTTTTCCTTATATGCTACAGTGGAGTTGGTAACTGTTTATTTTGGGCTTCCTTCTGTGATAGCGAGAACGGTTAAACTTACTGCCATGCGAACCTATTTAATTAACTGTGCATTTTGTATACTTGAACATTAAATAATTTTATTTTAAAAACTTATTGACAGTGTGTGACTAAGCTCTAATCTATTTGATCCTGTAATGTTATTCGGAAAGGTAAATTTCGTTTCGTCGCCAAAGAATGTATATTTTAAATTTCTACCTCATACTTGTCATCTTTCATTTTAAAACTGTATAAATACAATGTCCATTTTTTAACTTGCGAATTGAGTTTCGTTAATTTTGTGTGTGTACTTACGAAATCCGTCATTCCAATTTTTATAATTAAGTTATGTGATAGAATTAATCGTATTTCATGTATATAAGCGTTATTTTGTGTAAATAAATAAACTACATGTAAATATGAAACAATGTTCAGTTGTGATCACATAATTTAGTGGCTATGCTAAAGAATTGTTTTATTATGTACTAATATAAACACCAACTAATGTATTATTGTTAACAGTATGTATATGTATTTATAATTTATTATAATAAATGATTTAAAACAAAATTACGGACAAACGTATTTATATTTTAAATATTATTACTCTAAATAAATGCAATTTTAATTAATAAGCTTCTAAATGTAGTGATAATAAAAAAATCTCCAGATTTTTAATTTATTTAAATATGTGTATAAACGTTGCTCTTTTTAGCTGGAAGTTTTGAAATTAGCGCCATACTTTACTATTGCTAGTTGACACTAATGCGTCATGCCAACATTTAAAAGATTCCTTTTGTTAGAAATTCTTTTGTATGTATTAAACTAGTAACTCGTGCCAATTTCCACATCAATAATAATTTTGGAAATTGAAAGTCTATCCTCCTTCGTTTCAATTGTTAAAAAATACAGAATGCAAGAATCCCTAAACCACCGATTAATTCATCGCGGTGAATAAAGACGTCGGGATCGCGACGTTATTTTGCAACATGATTTATGTATATAGCAATTACCTATTATCTAATTCTTAACATTCTTTTATGATAGTACTTGCAATTTACATTTGTGTTTATTATTTTTGGTTTTTGGTAACTGGCTTAAAGATTTAGTTCTTTTAGGGATATTTCATTTGCTCATTTGTCAGTCTGTACGACTTCCGATTCTTTTTGACACTTCCTTCCATAACTGACGCACGTGTTTGCAGACAATTCTGCCGTTAAAATATGGATAAACCTGTAGTATTGGCCCGAGTTATTAAGGTTTTGGGGCGCACAGGCTCACAGGGTCAGTGTACGCAAGTTAAAGTGGAATTCATTGGTGAACTGAATCGACAAATTATCCGCAATGTAAAAGGCCCAGTTAGAGAAGGCGACATTCTCACGTTGCTAGAATCCGAACGAGAAGCCAGGCGATTAAGATAAATGAGGTAAAGCTAACTTACATGAAAATTTACTATGTATGTTCTCCTACATTTCTTTTTACTTTACAGGTTCTTTTACTGCGGAGGCATGTGATGATAACTTTAAAAGAAACTTGTACCTTTTTGATTTCGTAAAATAATAAAGTTCTCAATAAGAACTAAACTGTGTATTCTTCTGTTCCCTTTTAATTTTGGATTCATGAGGTCATTTTACAGAAAAGCGTGAGTTTGTTCATTATAATTTTTTTACATGTTGTCGGTTTGGCCACAATTGCTGTAACATCTATAAGACTATTGGTTGTGTGTTATAGAAGCCATTAGGTGCATTCCTTTTGCCACAAATCTCAGATATGCTCATCTCAGATCACATAAATGTCGTTCCTTTTAGCACGAACAAGTGAGTTTGAACTGAGATTTCGATCTCTCTCCCTTGGCGCTCGAGCACTATGTTTGAAGTCAACTCAGTATTGAGATTTGGCGCTCACTTAGCAAGGGGTAATTTTGATACATGTAGTTGCATAAAAATGAACAAACGCGTACTTAACTGACAATTTTGAAAATCATTTACCAATATAATTTTTAAAATGTCGTTTATACCGATACAATTACACGAAATGCAGTAATTATACATAATGAATTTTTCTAGAGCATTCCATTCGCTCAGCTCACATAAGTTGGGAAAAGGAAAGCACCTATTGTTACATGTGTTTAAATTAGTTTAAGGGCAGTGGAATATATTAAAATGAACCAATTGGTTTCGAAAACCTCATTTATTACAGCATCTATTTATTCTATGGAATTGAAAGTATACTAATTACAGCATACATTGAAATTATATTTGTAGCTATAAGAATAGGTCATAGTAACACTCTTCCTTCCAGTGAAAACATAATAAACTTTCCATAGTAAAAATAGACAAACATTGGCTGAACCTTTCCTCTGTATTTGTAATGAAATCTGTGTTCCTTATAATATCATGACTTTAGTGACAAAAACTATTCATTGTAGCATTTCAACACATTGTATAACTTATAGTGAAATAAGAAGTTATGCAAAATGGATGCTGTGAAATTTATTAGTAAATAGAAAGTACATTTAAAAAGAAAAGTATAATTACTTTCTTTTGTAAATAAATAAAGAATTTTTATTTTGCTGTATTTATAGCAATTAAAAAATTGCAGTCCAACAAATGAACTGGCTGACATTAATATTTAACTTGCAAAGTGTAAAGGCCGTTTTACACTACCCTATTTCTTGTACCCACAAGATTTGGTTCCATATCGTAAACAATTAAATTTGTGCAGTAAATTATATCAAAATTTACATTGAATTAAAAACTATTTGCAAAAGTAGAACATGTTCTATGTTCAAGCCGTATCAGCAGCGCAAACAATTCTCTTCAATTTTATTGTACTTAGAAATTGAACCAAATCTTGCAGTGTAAAACGGCTTTTACACTGTTGGGAACCAGAGTTGCCAACATGAGAGATTTATTAGAAATGATTATTTTGAGCGACTTTTGGAGCCTTGTATTTCTTTTCTGTACTGCCAATGAGATAATCATCAGAACTGTCTCCGTTATTTTACTTAAGAAAAGAGAAATTGTCGGATTATCGGTAAAACAGTTTTCGTCATGTCTTTGGCGTACCTACACGTTCTATATAAAAAATAAAATTTTACTCATTTTTCTACATTGGCATTTGTTTCACACTACCAGTGTTGACAGAACCCTTTTTTGTTTTTGTTTTTTTTTTTTTTTAGGGTAAAGGACTCCTTTAAAAGAAACAATAATTATAATAATTCTACAGCCACAGTATAAGTAATTACCCAGTAGCGTCACTTAAACGTCAGTGTCAAAAAAAGCGGCCATTCTATCTGATACCCTTATGGAAATGCAATGTAATTTACAGCTGAGTAGGTATCAAACAAAAGAACAAATGTGACAGTTATACTCGAGTGACGCTACTGTGTGATTCTTATACTGTGCTACAGCGTTCAGGGGGTAGCACAGCTGCTTTTCGAAGTAATTGATCCTGAACCTTTTGGCAATTAGCATTCTTGTTTTTATTCTACTACATATTTACTTTTGTAATTGTTTATTTTGCCAATATCGCTATTATTGTTACATTGTGGTCAAGAATAACTGTTTGAGTTGGCAATACAATTAAGAGCATTTTTTTTCGGTTATTTGCACCACTGCAACCAGATATATGTGCGTGTGTTTTATTCAGCATTTTGCTTTGGTGGGATGTAGAAAATGATTTAAAAAATTGATTAGACATCCATCTCTGTTAGATTATAATCGATTTATATTGTGTAGGAATTTAATGACAACTTACATTCTTACATCGCCTAAATCGATTATAATCTAACAGAGATGGATTTCTATTGAATCTTTTAAATCGCTGTCTACATCCACCACAGCAAAATGCTGAATAAAGTAACGCCCTATGTTTTGTTGGTTTATTTGACGTAATCTGAACAGAGACAAGATTGTAGCTTATGTGAATAAAGATTAGGATTTTAATTTGAATTTGAAATATCAAATGATGCTTGTAAAATGACGGCTGTCAACAACCGGAAGTTACTTCAGTTGCACCATTTAAAAATAAAATTCAGCACCGCCAACTCAAAAAGTGATTCTTGAACACTTTGTATTATTATTAATTCTTTCGGGCGGGCAGAAGAAACTGTTTGTTTGATGGACTTTTTTTCTTTTCAATTTTATATTTTAGCATTTGCTTCAATTATTAATTATTCTTCACTGCATTTTTTTTCAATTTAGAAAGGGATTTTCACCTATATTTCAATTTTACATGTTGGCAACACTGTTGGGAACTATTAGTTGTGATTAATACATACATGCATTTTTTAAATTCATTTAATTACTTCTTTTAAAGTTGTCTATAGAAATCACATACTTAAAATAAGTAATGTGTGTAGGTACATTATTGTCACTTGAAAAATTAATTTGTTTAGGGACATCCTGTATGTATTAAATGTTGACAATCCCTTGACGATAATAATCAGAATAGGTTGACTAATCATCCATTTTCTTTAAAATTGAAAAAAAAAATTACCATTTGAATTCATTTTAAACATTATTTTTTATTTGTTCTGAATCTTAATGTTTACTGTTTGATTAAATACAAATTTAATCAAGTCATCTTTTTACATTAATTTGATTACTAAAAGAATATCAGTTTATTAGTAAGAACCCTGTGTAATGTTTTTGTATATTTGGTGAAATTGTAAACTGTTTATTTACAAAAAAAAACACACACAATAAGAATTACATTACAAAACTATATTAAATGACTTGCATATGAATAAATACTAAAAAGAATAATTAATAAATAAAAATACATTTATCATGGTAAAACCATCAAAGAGATTTAAGACCAGTATCTTTGTCACAAGGATGTCACCGGAAGGTACTGACGTATTCTTTTTTTATTAAACATTTCTTCTAATTAGCCTTCTTATATTCACTGGGACATAGAGTACTATATCGCGATTTCATTTTTTCTTGCTTGCTTATGCTGAAAAGACTTGCAAATTCTGCTTTGTTTTTAATGTGACTGCAAAAATTTTCTGAAAAGTAGAGATACGTAGAATACTGCTCGATTTATATCGTATGACACCTTACCAAATGTTACATAACACAATCTAGATTTATCTATCTCCATAAACAAATCTTGCGACTCATGAAATGGCATTGCAAGCGTATGCAGTAATATTTCAGCAAAATTTTCCGGCGGTATTTTCCCTTGGCCTGTCTTATCATATATCTAAAAGAAAATTTAATCTGTTAGAATTATGTATGTTGGAAAGTGAACTTTCTAAAAATAAGATGAAAAAGTGCAGTTTATTGATTTAAATAATAAAAAATATTATTTGCGCTAGTTAAGTCAGCGTTGCGAAAAATGTTGCCTTTAACTTTCCTTCACATTAATTGGCTGCTACTGCTACATAGTATTCATTTTTAGAAAAGCGATTATAAATTTATACTACGAACCTTAAATGCTGCTTCTATTATTTTAATGTTACTTCGATCATTGGAAAGCCCTAGAACTCCTAGCAGGTATTCCCTGAAGTCGATAATATCTATCTGGTTCTGTAAGAAATAATTTAGTGCCCTTCTTTTTTTCTAAACAATTGAGAACTTACTTTATCGTACAATTTGAATAATTGGAGAGAGAGTGGATCGTTCTGCGGAATATTTAAATAATTGGTGAATTCTAGGAATGTTACTCGTGAAAGATCTTTTTTCGGTTTGGAATTTATTATGGATTCTTCGATTTTGATGTCATTCAATCTACAATTTTTAAGAGAAAGTTAAAATAATTATAATTCACTCATTTTCTTTTCGTGTACACTACCGCCTGTAAATTTTAGGACAAAGTACAATCTGTTAAGTATGGAAACGAGAAAGCTATAGTAAGATATCGATTACAGACAAATCGGAAAGAATATATAAAAAAAAGTATTTAACAAATGTTCAGTAGTGAAGAAGCTATGTTAAATTCGTTTTCCAAAGATCTCAAAGTAAAAAGTCCTTTACATAAAAGGATTGCATTATTCGATATCGCTTGGATCAATTATTTTTAATATTTGTATTGGGGAACTTGGTAAATAGAAAAAAAAACTTACCCCAATTTATGTCTAACTTTTTGTACTTCAAGTAAAGAATTGGCGTTCGGAAGATTCATTTCTTTTGCACGCGTTATGAGTTTACAGTCATCGTAGGTGTAGTCCAAAACTGGCACTCCAAGAGCCCTGAAAGAAGAGCACATTTTATTACTTTAAAATTCTACCTGGTTTTTAAAGGCATTTTTACTTTGCCATGACATCTCTCACGTTATTTGCAAATAACTTTGGATCTCTCTTTTCCTCTTCGCTTGGCCTGTACACAGGGAGGAATTCTATTTCACACGAACTGTACACTTGAGTCAACGTTAGCCACAGCAACTTTAATCTGTAACACCAAGTAAGCCTTGACGATCAGTTACAACAAAAGTTATAATTGAAAGAAACGTGTTATTTTTATAGTTAGGAAAGGAAACGATTTAAAATTGAGACTTTAAATTTCAGACTTACGCACTAGGTCCTTCCCATGTCCAAGTTACAGTGTCTAATTTATTAGGATAACGAATGCAAACTGGTTGCACGGGAACTCCGGGATAGAAAGCGCCTGGTTTGAAAGTAATTAGGCAAGATCTATTGGTACACGTTCCTTCAGGAAATATAAGAATCTGCGGCCAATCCAAATCTGAGGTTGCTCTATGAATGATCTCCTTGATAGTATTCTGCCTAGAATTAGGATCATCTCGCCAAACATAGACCGGTTGAGTAAAATTAATGAGCTCTAGAAAAAAAAAACTGACTTATCAGACACGAATCAAGAGCGACAAATTTTCAAGAAGTGATCAAAACATTTTTATTGAGTGCAAATATAAGCGTCGCTCAAATAAACTGAAAGAAAAGAAAAAAATAACGTACTTCCCATATAAGGGTTGGTCCCGCTTTCCCGTCTAACGATAATGGAGGGGAAGCCGGTGAAGTAGACGATCCCTCCATCAAGAAAGGTTGAATGAGGAGCTATGACCAACATTGGTGCCTCTTGGCGTGTGGCTTGTCTGCCTTTGATTACTATTTGCATGCCCCCTGCCCGGTAAGTAGTTTTTCCCAAGAAGCACAACAAATGGGTAAGCTTCCTACATGTATAAAATTAAAACGATTCAGTTAGAGTGGTTTGAAATAAGGCAAAGGAATAACACAACATAAGAATTTTAAATCACGGCAAGAAGAAAATTATAAGAAAACAAATGTTTTGATCACCATTTAGTGCTAATACACATGAAGCTATAGCGAAGCATGCTTACTTACATCATTTTATAAGTTTGGCCAAAGCGAAACCCACACAGACATGTGGTATCTATGTGAAACCTTGAAGAAACTAGACTAATTAATTTTTTTTCTTTTGTATCTACAGATTGCAACACGAAAATAAAGATATCTACAAATATTAGCAAGTTTAATTTTGCGTTAAATGTAAATATAGTTTTATTTTTAAAATTAACAAATTGGGGAAAAACGAGGGCAATTTTATAAGTAATCTGCTTACCCATATTACCCTATTGGTGTGTGTGTGTGCGTGTGTGTGTGTGTGTGTGTATATTAAAAATTCGCTTAGATGGATTTTATTATTCCAGGAATGAAATCTGATGTTTTGATAATGATGAATCAGCGAGAAAGTCGTCAACGAGTGGACGGAAAGATGGAAACGAAGTTATGCGTATAAATTTAGTTTTAAGTCTTTACACAATGATTTAGGGGTAGAAGAAGACTTTACCACAACAAAAGCTTTAGCCATTGGAAATTTCTGAAAAGAAAGAAGGATAATTTTGCTTAATGTTACCGAAGATCAGATTTAGATATATCTTTGGGATTTTCTTACTAATATTAGTAAATTATTCGATATTGTGGATTTCCCACGCTTATTCAATCCCGATTTAGACTTCTCAAGTTTCTTTTGCTGGAAAATTTTAGAGAAAGATATTTTTGAGTTGAAAATCTTAAAATCGCATTCGTGATTAATTTGTAGATCTTCCCAAAGAGTTTTTTTTGAAGAAATGCGACTCTGGGAATGCGAGGAATAAAATATTTTACTGTTGAAAGACGTGTATGGGTTTTATGTACAGTGGCGAGCCTGGAAAACAGGACACTATATTTTTTTATAAAGTTTTCAGCTTTAAATGACAATTCTAATGTTATACGTCTACAGTTTCGGTTATAATGTCATAATAATCAAACATCTAACGATTTTAATAAATATTTTAGACAATTCGTAACGTACTTACAACTGCACTTCAATAGATCTAATAACTTCTAGGTATAAAAGCTTATGAAGATAAGTATAACTTAGATAAATGACATTTGATTCAACTTGTATGTATAATAATAATATAAGAATCTTTGGGTTGCAGATATGGCTTGGAGATAGAACACATTCTACTTTTTCAGAAAATTTTGGATTCAAATTGGATTTGGATTTAAATTTTGCTACACTCTCCCCTATAATTTAAATTGTTCGAGAAATTGAACCAAATCTTGTACAAGAAACAGGATGGTCTAAAACATTAAATAGGAACGTTCCATGTAGAAACTGGGTAATTGCAAGAACTTTTTAACAGATGAATTATTTGCAACAGCTACTTGAAGTAATATCATGATAAAGTTAACTTAAAAAGGTATTTTTTTAAACAACACACTAAAATATTCAACCACAAATATTTTAGATATTATTCAGCAGTAAAGATTATTTTTGCAAAATGTATAGTCGCGTTTAGGTAAATCGATGCGATTATTGAGCAGAGATATCGATTTAGTTGGACTCCACTGTACATACGTATAATATTGGATGAATTTAATGTTCATTGTCTATTAACGTTGCAATTGCAATAAACGAAGCTTGCAATATCATAATTAAAATTAATTCGGTTCCATTTGTTGCAAAATGTTCTTCTAAAACAAAATAACAAAATTTATTGTTAGCTATTCGAGAAGACAACGCGCAAAAAGACCTGGTTTTATTACATTTCATTATTTTCTACATAATATAAAAATGTCATTCTTAAAGAAGTTTGAAGGGTTTTTATTTAAAACCATCGCCTGGCTATGATATTCAGAAATACTTGAACAGCCACTTTTCGCGTGTAGAACTTTTGTTTGAAACATGGATTACCACTCGAACCCTATCTTTAAAGATCGATCCGGAAGACCGCTATCTATAACTCAGGGCTAAAAATGGAATATAATAATTTTACAAGCAAGGTCTTAGAGCCGCTCGTCTTTTCAATGATATCGATTTGCGTAATAAAATAGCATTGCTTCTTGTAAGACATTATTTGGGAAGCCTTATTAAAACGTTTTTCTTTAATTTTTATTTCCAAAGCTATCAAGCAGAATTATAAAACAATAAAACTTAAGCTTTCTCAATTGATATCACATAAGGAATTCAGATTCATGACCTCTTTTTTACAGCGTATAAGAGTGCATAGGTTTTTTTTCTCCATGTACTCGTTCGATTGAATGTAAATAAACTTTACCTGAATAATGTCTAAAATAAGTAGGCTACCATTTCAATGTTTTTTTCCTAAACATTTGTAGCACTGACATGAATTCATTTATTTGTGCTAACATAATACATAACTCCCCAAACACTTGGCAAACGCGTTTGAAAACATGAAGCGCAGGGTTCGTTTGTGCAATCAGGCTGAAGGACAGCATTTTCAGCATCTGATTTAAGCTTTAGTGTTGTTTTGATGTGAATTAAGTATTTCTCTGAATTTTGCGTTTACTTTACACATTTTTTTATTTGATGTGATGATCAGATAATATATGTATTATGATGATACTGATAGATAATTCTGGTATTGCGTGTCGCCAACTTTATAAAAAAATCACAGCTTACTTTAATCACGAATGTATGTATCTACAATGATAGTAAGGTTACAATGACAAAATCTTATCAAACAAGATTTTGTTAAATAAATAAACGTACTTTATTAAAACAAACAAATAACTATTTTACTTACAGAAAGAATGAAAGTTTTTCTCAAAATTTAAGCATTATAATGATAATAGCTGAGTTAAGGCTTAGGAGTTTTGACAATCAAGAAATTAATAAATATTCCAAATCATACAATATCAAGTAGTTATGTATTTCTTTTTAAATGTCTTCTAATAAGTTTGGCCTTATTCGGACATTACTGTCATCGTTTGCTTTTTTAGTTTTGTAGAACAAATTTGTTTTGTATATAATCGTCCAAGTTTTGAATCGGTTTTGCTACAAAAAAAGCGGCAATGTGAGCGCAACTGCGGTCTCTTTGTCACCTCTTTGTCACTCTTTTCAAAGCGAGACCATAAAACCGATATAAAACTGAGACGACTATACTACTACAAAGACATTTTGAGTATATTTAATGACTGATACTTTCATATAATGAATTTCGTCATATTTGAATTGGCTTCCGGTTGGAACTGCGTCACGTTGACTTCTACTGCCGACGTTTCGTTCTCCATTGCAGAAGGACTTCCTCAGGGCTGCTGCTGCTGGTGGTGTTGCTGCTGCTTCTCGTTAGTCGTTGAGACTAGATACGACTAGCAGAGAAGCAGCAGCAGCAGCCCTGAGGAAGTTCTTCTGCAATGGAGAACGAAACGTCGGCAGTAGAAGAAGTCAACATGACGCGGTTCCAACCGGAAGCCAATTCAAACATGGACGACGGCCGCGGAAGCCTTCAAGTTAAATTAATTTCGTCATAATTCAAAGTGAATTTTTCCAAAATTTAGAAACGTTTATGACTGCATTGGCACGAAATGAAAAATAGGATCGATGGTCATTAAAACTCTGCGCATTATTTTCTTCCTAAACAAAAGAGTTACTTATGGTGATTATATCTTTAATTCCTTCATCCGCGTGTAAATTTTTTTCAAAAATTGAGATTTTAAACTGATAGTACGTCATTTCCACTTCGATTACCCATTTATTCGGTCAACAATGAAATAGAAACTATCTTTGATTTGACCACATTTTTTTCTGGAAGCACAAATTAATGTTACAATTATTTTAAAAAATCCTAGCATGTTGCAGGTTTCTTCCACAGAATAAAGGGCACACATATTTTTCAAATCGAATTTCACTTTTACACTCTTACTTTCAATATGTCTATTGTTTACTTTTAATTGTTTGTTTCTTTTGATTTTATTAGTTTATATCTGGTTAATTAATGACTGATGACAAGACAAAACAAAAATCAATCACATAAAAATCAATTTAAATATAACGTATCTTTTTATTTGATAAATAATTATAAACAATAGATTTAAGTTAACTTTAGTTTTTAAGTGTGTCATGCCATCTCTAAGGCCCGATTTTACAATAGTCGGATAAGCATTATTCTTAGAATAACGTGACGTAGGTGTGACGTAGATATGGAGGAACATTAAAGGATATTCGACCAACAGTTATTCCGTCCTTATTCCACGATTGTAAAGCTGGGCCTAGAAGGTGAAGTTTGATAACGTTTTTATTTGTCAACAAATGTGTTTTATTTTTGCATCCTTGCTTTCTTATGATTTATAACTATTCTAGCTTTAGATAATAAATAATCTTTCAACATGAAACCAGATTTTTGTTTTAAGGTACGAGATATTTAAAAGCTTCAAGTCAAACCGGATGTGTTCGTGTAAAAAAATAAAATAAAATTCATCTTGAAGAAGTACCAGTTGTGCAACTACTATCATACCTCATAACTTACGTGGATTTGGTGTTATGTTAATTTGTTAGTACCTTCATGCAAATACGCCCTTTAAAACAGAAGGCAATTCAGTAGACCAAATACTGGAGGATAAACCCATTAAACTTCACTAAAGATTTGTCGCTGAATAGCCTTCTCTTTTTTTTCTCAGAATAAATAAATAAACAAACATCAAAGTAGTAAGTAAGTAATATAAAAGTCCACGTACTCCCAAAGAAAGGTATCGCAGCCGTCTCTCCCTTTGCTACAATAGAAGGGCCACCCATGAGTACCATGGCGATACTGTCAATGAAGGAGGAATGAGGTGCCAGTGCTATTATGGAAGCTTCAGATCGCTTGGCTCGGATTCCGGTGAGTTTTAGTCGGAATCCACCAACATAAAACATCCACAGTATCAGGTGTGACGCCACCACCCGCACAGAACTGCCCAGAATAGTTTGTATTAGGATTACGTTAGACATATTGAAAAAAGCAAAAGTTTCGTATATTTACAGTTATGCTATTTTTACGTCCTGGACCAAGGTTAGCTATTTTTACAGGGAACATCGAATACAATTCGAAACATAAACGGTGAAACGGAATTATGTACAAAACATTAACAAACACCACATAGTGTAAACATAGGGATACATTCAAATACAACTTACGAGTTCTCTGTGTTTTATTTATTCTTGGGTTAATTTTTTACAATTGGTTATTCAGTGCAACTATTTTGCCCTTATTAATATTGCTGGTGTAATTTGTTTTTCCTAAAGAGGTCGTACTACTTAATTTGAATTTGAAATTCAGTTTGGTGCAATTAAGACACTTTCGCTGCACTAAGAGCAAAATTGATCACTAATTAAGTAGTTACTTATAGCTGCCAATTAAATGTTGTTTGCAGTGTTTGCTTTCCAGTACTACATCCTTAACACATACTACATTATAATTATTATTAGGGCAAAGTACTTAGATTAAAGCTTCAAAGTTAATTATTAACATTGTATTTATATTGACTTTTACTTATTATCAACTGAAAACTTTATGGTAAATTGATTGACCTAAGTATTTTATTAAAGGTATTAACTTTAGTACAAAAGTACTCCACACATATTTCTTTTTAAATTTCCGAGCTTTGATACTGTAAAAGCTTATAAAGTGAAGTAGGATGAAAAATTATAGTGGTTTCAAGTTTACGACAAGTATACGAGTTAATTTGTTTGGAAAAAAAAAATTAAGAAAGCAAATATTATACTAAACATTTAAGCTTTATGACTTTGGATGGATACACAGGTTTATGGCTTGGTTTTATTAAAACATAAACTGCTCTAGAGTTGATGTTCAGCTAACATCCAATGGAATAGCCGCACAGATATTTCAATAGTAAACAAAATGATCTCCAAAATTCTAAAACGTTTACACTATTCTTTAGTTTTGTACACTCATGTTTAATATTACGTTAAATATTACGGTGTCTTATTTTTTGTTAATCAAAATTGTTAGTCAATACAAAAACTACTGATCAGAAGCAAGTTGAAAAAGGGTAGGTTCTGATGTATGTTACATACGGACAGATACATTTTTGTTGATTGATATCTTTCGTAATGAAGCGTCAGCTATAAAACTATTCTTCAATTTACAGAGCAGTAGTGGTGAAATGGCAGCTGAATGATCTTTTTCTTAAGAAACGCCTTGAGCGGAGATGGTGTTGCTTTAAATAAAATTAGTTTACACATACTTTCTAAAGATAACGTTATTCAGCACTAAATTTGTGAAGTGACTCTAAATTGATTTATCTAGATTAGTTCTTGGTTACAAAAGCAACAAATCTTTAATGCTTCTGCACTAACAAAAGCGAATTAACTGGAAGTCTTTAGTATAGTTGATTTAATTGCCTTTCACAGTAAAATTTTTCAGCACCGTTTCGTATTTGAGGTTTATGTATTATCCAGTTATCCAACATAATTATTTCGACTAAAGATTCCTCGATAACACATAAAATATCCATTAATGAAAGAAATCGTTTAGTGGTTTGCGTAATTGATTAAACTTGTCATATTAATTTGGAATTAGAAGATATATTTTGTTAAAATTTTTTTGGCTGTAATATACTGTATTATTTATGATTGTAATACTAAATTATATTTTTAAAAAGTTATAAAATAAAAGGGTACAACGATACAAATCTACAAATAAATATTTCGTTTCATTTTTAAATCGATTTTTACAGGATGTCCCAAGATAATCGTTTCTAATTTTCAGAAGTTATATGTCATGTAACTAAATATCTTTTACAAACAAAACAGTGCGAATCAAAATAACGAAAACTTGTATAATCTCAAGGAAAACTGTATGTAAAAAATAACTGTTTCGTTTGCTTCCAGAGCGGCGGTTAAACATTAATTAATTTCAACATATTAAGGAAACTAGAGAGTTATGAAAAAAGAATACTAAGAAGAATATTTGGGGAGAAGAAAACAGAAGAAGATTCTTAGAGGCGATGTAGTGCAGAAATTTGTGTAATGTGAAAGGAATCAATTATAAACGAAGTCATTAAATTACATTAGAAACGATGGATAATAAAAATAGAACATTTAAACGTATCGCTGGGAAACAACCAGATTGAAAGAGAAAAAAGGAAAGAAATGGAAGAAGATGACTAAGCTATAGGCCTAAATGGTCTGTTAATACATCATGACATAACATTCAATGACATGACTTTTTGTTAAATAACTATTTGCAAGTGATCAAAAACAAGAACAATTCCATCTCTAACTCCCCATCATTATTGATAGATTGATTTGCTTTTTGTTTGAATTCATGTGATATAAATTATCTTTACTTCTTGTAAAATTTTTATTTGATGTATACCTACTAAGATTTGTTTTCATATTATTAGTAGTAGAAAGAAAATAGATAGGGAACGTAGTCAAGAGTGAAAAATTATTTTAATTTCATACCTTCTCCATCCCGTTACAGGTTTAGTCTGTAAATCTTCTTCTGTAAGACCCCAGAGGCCGATGCATGCTAAAATCCACCCATTTATCAACAGAAAACATATTATTGCCACGCGAAGTGGCAATAATAAAATCGTGAGCACAGCAGTCTGTAACAAATTGAAATTAATAACATACAATAATGTTTACAAGATCGAATCAAATCAAATAATACAGTAATATTCAACATCAAAATTTGTGTGCACAAAAAGAAATATTAATTGCAGTTTTATTGCATCTAAAAATAATTTTTTAAACAAAAAAGTACACTAAAACGTGTGCATTTACTTACTTTACTTTTGATTGAAATCAAAATAGTTTTGTAATCTGTAATGAGTGGGCAATGGACCTAATTTATTCATTGGTGTATATGGGGGCAGGCGGGGGGGTAAGATGCACTGTCAAATTAAGCAACCCATTGGATTTAGAAATTTTTAACTCTACATAGAACAACAGATGCTAAGGGCCGTTTTCATAATAGAACTTTAAATTTAAAGTGACTTTAACCTATAAAAATACATTAGGGGCCGTTTTCATAATAGAACTTTAAATTTAAAGTGACTTTAACCTATAAAAATACATAGATTTCCTATTGCTTAAAGTGACTTTAAATTAAAGTCTCCTTTAGCACTACTATGAAAGCGGCCCTAAGCAACAAATACAAAAAGAAGGTTTTAGTTTGATGATTACGACTCTTCTTTTCGAACATCTTAACTGGTGATTAGGTGACCCAATTCCGCAGTAAGACGATTACTTCGTTTTTTATGCAACCAGTATAAAATTCAAAAAGTTTAGGAAGTAATCAGCGACTGCTATCCTACAGCCCTTACTTAATATCGATTCTATTTCCTAAATTTAAAAAAACATTTACGCGGAGGCTTTCCTTTGTTAATGAGTTGAAAGAAGCCACTTTCCAATTTCTTTGCTTTCGGAGGAATTGCGTACCTAACTAAAAAATGGGTTAATTGGTCCTGTGGTGAAAAAGAAATCCGAGAGGATAAGTACAAGATGAAGAAAGTGACATACAACGATGCTCCTCCTGCGCAATTAATATGATATCACATTAGGTAGCTAAATGTGAACACTATCGTCATTGAGGTAAGTCCAATAGATCACAACGTTGATCAACGGGTGCAAGTCCTCAGCTATGATCGTTAGAAAGAACTTTCACACATCCTTCGAGGCTTTGTAAATCATTGTGAAGGACATAGTTTAGAACAAATCAAGGGGCATTAGTGGCTGTTCTAGGTAGGTTAGATTGAAAGCGAATCTCCAGAATTACAGCCCACACCTTCTAAGTGCAAACTAGCACTTCATCTAAACTACCCATTGGGAAAGTTTAGATGGCCGTCTTATAAACCAGTACAATAAGCCCAAGCTATAGTGTCTTGTGCCACATACGTTTCTCCCAAGTTGAGCATCTATCTAGATGCCCAAATATTTGACTTCGTCCTTTTGGGGAAGGTGACAACTGTTCAGTGTAACGAGTTTCTCTTTTTAAGATGAATGTGACATGCACTGATTTGGAGGTGTTAACTGTAATTCGCCAGGTCTTCGCCTATTTCTCAATTTCATCAAGATGATGTAATATTCCAGAATCAGCGGCAATGTTGTTGCAGCTGGGGTTGTATTATCGATTGTCGGTGTGTATAGTAAATATAAGAAGGGACCAAGTGCACTTACCCTGTGGAATATCAACTTTGATCGAAACAAGATGTGTTTGGGTTTTCTAGTATTTCAAAGAAGGTATAAGACAGGTTCATTTTAATGTTATAAAGCAACACTTCGTGCCAAACCTTATCGAATGCCTGGGTAAGCTTATGAAAGACATGGAACGGTATTGCTCTCTATCGAGTCTTATATTTTTAGTAACTCTGTGAACCTGTTCGATGGTTGCTGTTGGTTACGGAAGCCGAACTTCCTTTCTTCTGGAACCTATCGTTTTATCTTTTTGGTAAAAGTTTTCCAAGAACTTTTGAAACAAGACATGACTTAGAAGTGTAGGGTCTTCATCTGATTTTCGATTAAGTATCGTCTATACTACCTACTTCAGGGATGGGACAATATGGCGTTAAAAATTATAGTGCTTACAATGAGACCTCTTACTGGAAATTGGTGAAAAATAAAATATTTTGCACAATGACATGTATTGCATGAAGACCTCTCCTTGTAACAGTAATATCTTCAAGGAAAAATAACAATGGAGATTGCATTAAACATAAGAGAAAGTCGGGGGGCAGAAAATAAGCCAATGAGTAGTATTACACGAAAAAAGTTAATGTTCGTAAGTCAGGAGTAATTATCAACAGTTAACAATAAAATATTAAAAAGAGGGTCCGTTATCGAAATGATCGAAACTGTATCTACTTAAGCAAATTAAAAAAATTATTATAATTGTCTTGATGTTATCCATTTCAATTATTAAATGGAAACTCATCGTTAAATTACCCCGCAGCAAGATGATAAATAATCTATAAAACTTCTAATACTCTCGAATAAATCCAGAACGAAAAGCACATTACATTTGCCTTAGGGTACAAAAAATGAAATAGTTTTTTTATTCATCCAGTTTATTAAAATGCTCGTGATAATCTAATTTAAATTAGATCAATTAAATCAACTCTCTCGGTACATTTTTATATTTTCTTTACTTTTATTACGATTGTTTCCTCTCAGTTTAGTTGCTAACCCACCAACGTAAATGATCATTAAATGCTTTACAACGTTTCTTATTTTTTTATAATAAAGTTACTACTAAAGAATGCAAAAAAATAATTTTCAATCAGGACTATTAATTACAATAAATAATATTCGGTGGTAAAAGGCAAATGAAAGAGAGAGAGACATAACCGCAATACTCACACGACTTGGTATCTAATAGCGTTTTCGATTCAACTGCACCGGTTGCACTCAGTGTATTTGCATCTTCTTTTGACCTCATGCAATAACATGAGATGAAGATACTCTGAGTGCGCATTAGTGCGATCAATCGAAAACGCTATAAGTATTTAATTATAATTCACATTTAATATGGAAATAATGAACTCATTTAATTAAGAAATGAGATTGTTGATGTTCCACTAATGTTACATGCAACATATGGTCATGCTGCGTTTATCTTTATGTTAATTGCTTTTATCTTAAATGCTACACCTTATTTGCTCGTTTCATATCTATCTAAGCATATCACGTTATTTGTTGAACATGTGAAATTTATATGCTAATTATTTTACATTAATTGAAAAATTATGTGTCAGTGGAATTGCAATTTAATTTACCCTAAGGAGTTAATTAATTTGATTGTGAAATAGCTTTTCTTAATGTCGAATTTTATTGCGAAATACATGAAGTTGATGAAGAAAACTTTCGAAAATTTTCCGGCCTCAAATCGCAACGCGAATTTCCTCTAGGTTGATTTTCACACGTTGATTAAATTTTGTTTTATTATCACTGTTCTCCCCCCCCTTCATTTTTTTAATCTTACATTTGGAAATCAGAGCCTGAATTTGCGGTCTAGTGATCTGTTTATAATCACAATCACATTTGTTTTCTAGAAACTCGTTGCTCATTTTTTGCAGCACTTCTTATGGCATGAATGACTCGAGGTTGATGAATGCAGGTGTCTTCCATTAACATACGCGTGAAAGTTTCGTGTAACAGCACGCGAACGATCCTCGGAGAAAGTTGAATTGTCTTAAATATAAATAAAAGTCCGTGATATTCTAAGAATGTGCGTTATATGTGTTGTACTTTTTTATTACTTTAAGAAATTTTACTTCCTTATTTGAATAAACGAAAATCTGAAACTTGTAATTTACGTTTTATTTTGGAAATGTGGTTGCGTTATTGTCGTCTTGCTGTATGAAAAGTTCATCAGTGCTTTTTGTCCTTGATGATGACACTGAAGAGTCTGTATTCTCTACTGTAAACTGATATGGTTAATATAAAGTGGGACATAGCAATCGAATGTTTCGGGAGCATTTTTAATAAAAGTAAATGAATAAGGCCCTAGTGCTCACCCCTGCGGTATTTCAGAGTCGATGTCGTTTAAATTATCAGAGATTTGTTATTAAAGTACATTGCTTCCAAATGATGAGATATGATTTTATTGATTTACTCAATTTACAATTAAAGTCCAATTTTACGTTGTAAATGAATAAGTTAAAAAGAAAAAATATGTATATATCTATGAGACAGAAGAGTGAAAACGCAGAATATTTTCTAAAACAAAATAGTAATATTTTAAATAAAATCATTTTTTATATACATATCGATCTACTTATTGTTGGTAAATTGATGGAAGCAAGAAAAGTCCTTAAATAAACTTGAATCATTCCATAATTTTATACGAATCCATTTTATTACGTCGACGTCGTTGTAATATTTATTGAAAATATTATTTACGAGAACAAAACATGTTACTAAATATGATCTGAATTTAATCTTATCGTAATTTAAGAAGACAAATGATATATAGATAAAATTCGAGATGATTTCTAGTTTACAATAAGTTTTAAAAATTATTTACTGTTACTTTTTACTTTGAACATAGTTATCAATTGGTAATAAAACGGAGGAAGAAGAGTATATGTATGTGAAGTTGCACTTTTAAATTTTTTCATTCCATTTTATTTAAATGTTTTTAGATTTTGATTTAAACGGCACATATACCTATATGTTTACACAATTTAAAACTATATAATTAAGGAAGATCGTAGAAGAATCTAATTTAAAATCCACATGCTCGTGCAAAAAGGAGATTTTGGACCAAACTTTCAACAAATCCAACTGACTTTTTAACTAGCGCTTAAGTGTAATTTTTTAAAAAAATTCGTACTCTATGTTCTACATAATCTGCGAAATACGTTGACTTTTCCTAGACATGGGCCCATATTACCCAATCTTAGCTACGACGTTGACCGTATATGATAATAACAACATCATTATTGGTACGAAGTTTGCAAGCAAAGTATACTTTCTAAAAATATCAACTTTTAAGAGTTTACTTCGGGATTCTGGTGAAAGGGTATTTTAATGTTTTTTTTTTTTTAAGTCACGTAACTTGGTGTTGCTTATAATTAAGTCTTTACGTGAGCGTAATTTAATCAGAAAATAAGATTAATAATAAACAAGCAATTTAATTATGAAAAACATCCAAAACTGTCAAAAATATATTGTACACAACTTTAGTAATAAGAGAGCGCATGTATACATGCAACATAATGAACTGCATGCTTACATAAATCATAAACTATCAAGGTAATCATTCGAGCTTCCGTTTTTATAATAGAAACTTCATAATAACTTTGTTCTTGAGGTTTGATTTGATTTTAATTTCATTCGCATTAAACCTCGCACATATATGATAATCATAATCATAATAAAACGGCTTCTGATCGCGACTGCGAACTTAAGGAAAAGTTGAAGATCTAGCAGGATAGCAGTCAAAAGGGGGCAATTAAAAGTTTACTCTTGTTTGATTGCCAAGCTTTCGGAAAGTATTTATTTCCTTCATCAGGGCGGCTATAATGTTAATATGAACGTGTTACACAATTGAAAATGATGATTTTTAAAATTCTACTTACATCTAAGTGAGGTTAAGAGAGCTAAAGTTGCACATGTGAACAAGCCAGAAATAAATTTCTTAAGTAGTAACCATTATTAACAATTCATAAAGTTGTATTGTAAAACAAATTAAAATTTAAAAGTCACAGTTTAAAATGATGGACAAAACATTTAAAACGTTAACGTGCACAATGGTGCCTAACTGGTAACGCTTGTAGGTTAGTTTAAACTCATTTAGAGGGAAAAGATCCCGGCGGGAAATTTGAAAAACAGACTGTAATCCTGATAAAGTTAAAGAGAACAAGAAATTCTTAAAATTATTAATTAGATACAGAGATTGGTGCTGGCACAAAATTTGTGGAAATTTGACAGTAATAAAGGGACAAAAATTAGTTATACGTTCAAAAATGTTAAAAAATTAAACTACTCAATTTTGTATCAGAAGTATTGTGTGTGTTAATATTTGTTAATAAATTATGATAAATTAAACTTAAGTTTGAAATATCAGTTTGTTTATTTATAGTATTATTATTTATGAGAATGTGATACATTTCTAAGAAATTACGTTTGAAGTAGTTAGGTTCGATAGTTAAAATTTCGGAATTTTCATAATCGAAATTGTGTTTGGTTTGTTTGCGTGGTCAGCAAGGGCACAACAACCAATTTTTCGTTCATCGTGAGAATCACTTTTATGTGCCGAAATACGAGATTTTAGATACCTACAAGTTTGACCTATGTAGACACTGTCACACTGTTCACAAGGTATTTTGTAGATCACATTGGATTGGTCAAATTTATCAGTAGGGGTTTTAAGTTTACTGAAAATAGTTTTGAGGGTTAAAATTTGTCGGTTGGCTATTTTTAAGTTATGGTCATAATGTAAGAGAATTTTTTGTAACTTGGGTGTAAGATGTTGAATAAAGGGCAATGATCTGAATTTGGTATTATTTATGTTAACGTTGGTAGTATCGTTTTGTCTGGATTCAATACCAGGCATATGTGTGAAATTGAAAGTGTTATTGTTGTTAGATTGATTCATTATTTTGTTGACCAAAGTCACAGGATAACCATTTTCAAGAAAAATCGATTTAAGTTTGGCAAGGTTGGTAGCAAGAAAAGATGAATCAGAAATCCTTTCGACTCTTAACCGTAAGCCTTTAAGAATGTTGATCTTCATTTTTAGAGTGTGGTAGGAGTTATAGTTTATGTACCTATTAGAAGAAATAGGTTTGGAATACCAATCAATTGAGATCGTGGTGTCTTGTCTGATAACTTTAGTGTCAAGGAAGGGAACACTACAGTTTTCTTCACACTCAATAGTAAATTTGATGTTGTGGTCATACTGATTAAAGATGTCAAGGATCTCGTCTTGTTTACTGTCAGGTATTGCACAAATTATATCGTCAACAAATTTCTTTAGAAACGGAATATTGAATGAAAGTTTGGGAATGCAGTCATCCAATAAATTTAAATTTAAATTTGTTTTACAATACAACTTTATGAATTGTTAATAATGGTTACTACTTAAGAAATTTATTCCTGGCTTGTTCACATGTGCAACTTTAGCTCTCATAACCTCACTTAGATGTAAGTAGAATTTTAAAAATCATCATTTTCAATTGTGTAACACGTTCATATTAACATTATAGCCGCCCTGATGAAGGAAATAAATACTTTCCGAAAGCTTGGCAATCAAACAAGAGTAAACTTTTAATTGCCCCCTTTTGACTGCTATCCTGCTAGATCTTCAACTTATCATAATCATATATCATAAACTATCAAGATAATCATTCGAGCTTCCGTTTTTATAGTAGAAACTTCATAATAACTTTGTTCTTGAGGTTTGATTTGATTTTAATTTCATTCGCATTAAACCTCGCACATATCATCTAACGATTGGTCATCAGATATAAGATACGGATATGCAGTCAGTTAGACTGCAAACATTCTGCTCAACCAATGAAAGGAATCTAAAAAAAAAGTTGTCAAGGCCTGATACGAGAGTGAAAAAGTTCATTAAAAAAATTCTTATTTTTCAACAGCCCCTTTTAACTCGATACGAACATAATTTTTTTCCAGTGAGGTACTGTTTTAAATTTGTGCATGTGGAAGTAATTCGTTGCGAAGTTAATACTAAGACAATTCCGAATGTGGGCGTTGATGATGAAAGAGCACTTTCTCTGTGGAATGTGGTCTTTCTTTTTTTGACTTCAATAACCAAGCAATCCAAAAATGATGCATAATATTCTCCGGTTATCGTTTTTCATTTTTTTTTTTTTTTGAGATAACCGATCAATGTTATACCGAAAAAAGGTCGCAAAAATTCTTACAGCCGGTTTTTGCTTTTTTCAAAACACTTTCGCCACTAAAAACCCAGTGTTTTGAATGTTTCTTGATTTCAGGGGTCCAGTGTTTCATCAGTCGTTATTAATCTACGAAGAAAGTAACTTGCATTGCATTTATAACGAGTGATCAATATCTTTTCTAATCAAGTGACCTATGGAAATAAAATCGTATGTCTTTGATTAGTTTATTATGTCAAATGCCATTTGAATTATTTATATTGCATTCCTACACAAAATCTAACTATTCTTATGTATTATATGTTTTTTTTTTAATAAATTTGAATTTGAAGTTCACATTTCCCACAAAATGAAAGCACGCGCCAAGATCAACGAAAAACTGGTTCATAGAAGGTGCGTAAAATGTCCGCCGTTCTCTTGTAAACACAAGGAATTCTCCGTTTTAAATTGTTAATAACATTCGCTAAGATTACTGGATTATTATTTAACTGTTCGCAATGTAACAAACTCTTATGAACAAAGATTTCTGTTAATGAATCAAACTTACTGACAGTTATAAATAATTGAAATGAGATGACATTTGAAAAAAAATTAATTAATAAAGACGTACGCTTTTCTTTCCATAGGCTACTTGATTAGAAAAGATATTGATCACGCGTTACATGTCCAAACAATACTTTGAAATGTCAACACGAGTTTGCGGTTAGTAACCACGGCGCCCTCTTTCATACTTAAACGTTCATGTAATATGCAATAAATACAATATGCATAGGAGATGTTTGTTGATTTTCAGTCTTCGATGCTTTAATACAATCCATGCACTTTTCAATGTTTTCCCTCAGTAATTGCCTCATTTGGGCAACCAGAATGATGTCTATATTCCATGCTCCTAGGACCACGCTTAAATTCATTATCCGATTGTAAACCAATGGGAAGCAGCAAATCCACCTACAGGTTTTTAAAAGTCTTCTTTAAAGTCTTTTTAAAGTTTTTTTTAAAGTCTTTCCTTAGATGTTAATCCTCTTAAGTATTGATACTTAATTAGCGCATGTAACGTTTTTTTTTTCATTTGGTACAAATAGGAAAAGTACAATCGCTGTCAAACAAATTAAAAAAATCTAGTGTGGAGTTGGAAAATAACATAGGCAAGAACGTCTTTTGATTAAAAAATTAAAGTCTAATTGCAATTGTGGGTTTCAGTTTATCGTAAACTGTAATTTTAATCCCAATAATAATTACGTACTTCCAGCAAATAAAAGACTTATAATGTAGGAGCTTTCAAACGGCAATTAAAAAGAAATTAAAAGAGACAGAATAGGATCAGGAAATTCACTTAATAAGAACAGTTTTTTAACAAGATCCGGTTTAATCTCTGTTTGCTATTAATGATGCCTAACAGCGTAAGTGAAAGTTACCGCACTGCTAAAGTATTCTCTTCGAGCATCCTCTAAGGATACGTGTAGAAAGTTATATATCGTATTACAATATTGTTTGCGATCAACATATGTATGTGTACGGAAAATTAGAATCTAAATATAAAAGCGTGAATGTTAACTAATTGGTTATTTTAATAACACATTTTTATACTAGCATTATTATAGTTACGAGTATAGGGTGGGTTTACAGAAAGCAAATCAAATATTTCATTTCGAATTAAACTAATCACGATTAAATTGCCATAAGAATTACATTGCGAACTGTCAAATTAACAACGTCATTATAATTTGATTGCAATTAAATTTTCTGTAAACTGACCCCAAATGTGTTATGTTAAATTAGGGTGAGCATATTATGTTCAGCATTGTTTTGGATTGTCCAAAATTTTGAGCAATGATCCAGCAAACGTCCAGTATTCAGTAAAAAATCGTTCTTGCATGATTATTGTTTGTAAAGTTATTGAGGCAGAAACACTCTTCTGAAGCATTTTGGCATACAAAAAAAAATTAGAAGAGATACAATCTTTTCGTTACTTTCTCAAAAGCAATAATAACAATTCTTCTGAATTTCAAGGAAAGCAATTTTTGTTTTGTATTCGTAGTTGATTTTAATACCTTGTAGTACTTTGGCGTTTCAATGGAGGTTTCCACTAGAAATTTGATGAGAATATCCTCGGGTTTATACCAACCAAATAATTCATGAAATGCTTTTAATTTGTGAGTGTGTATTGAAGATAGCCGAAATAGTTATCGGAGATCTGTAATTACTGTAATTCTAATAGACGTAAAAATTAATGTTTACATACTCCATAATTATTAATTTTATCAATAAAATCTAATTCTCTCTAATAAACCGTTGATTTAAATATTTTTCTTTTCTAGTTATTCTTTTTTTTTCGCTTTAAAAATCGTGAAGGCATAATTAATATAAAGGAAATTCATTATTTATTTTTGTTATACTTTTTTTACTGGTAGTGTTTTTTTTTTGCTGATTTATGTTATTTCCTGAATTATTTATTACGTCTAGGGTGGCTTGCACAAAAGGTTTAAGCCAGTATTAAATGTAAGTCTTATAGCGTTTTCCACTGGCTGTACTAGTACACACTCAGTGTATTCTCATCTCATTTTAACCTCGTGTAATAATAAGAGGTGAAGATACGCTGAGTGTGCACTAGTGCAGCCAGTGGAAAACGCTATAAGTTAGAAAGTGACTCACGCATTATGACGTATGTATACAGTATGTCCCCGGATTGAGTTTACAATACGTATAATGGACCAAAAATTTTTGAATCAAGATTTCATATTCTGCAGTTCAAGTCTGCTTGGCGTGAAATGAATTTGTGCTAAATTTGACGCCGAAAGTCTTCAAGATGGCGGAATTAACACAAGAAGAAGTAAAATCTGTGTAGGTAAAGTGGTCTTCCTTTTGAATCTAGGAGAAAAATTTAGTAAGATAAAATGATTCTCATTTCAAATTAGGGAGATATACCAAATTCCAATATCCTAGAAAAAAAAATTGAATTACGGAACATTACGATTTCAGTATAGTTGTAAGACATTAACACTGTCAGGTGCTAATATAGACGGAGTGTTATTTGAATAATCATATTTTATTTGTTTTTAGTCAATAAATATGTAGATGGCGTTAACATTTTACAACTTTACTGAAATATTTATAATTTAATTAGTAATTTTCCGTAATTCAATTTTTTTTCTAGGTTGTTGAAATTTGGTATATCTCCCTAATTTGAAATAAGAATCATTTTATCTTACTAACTTTTTCTCCTAAATTCAAAACTCATTTCACGCTAAGCAGGCCTGAACTGCAGAACATGACATCTTAATTTAAAAATTTTTGGTCCATTATACGTATTGTAAACTCAATCCGGGGACACGCTGTATACAGCATATTCCAGGCTTAAATCTTTCAAGTAACTTTATTTTAGAATAAATTGAGTTATTTTGATTTCTTTTTTATTTTGTTTTCAAAGTTATAATTAATTTCATAACTGTGTGAAATGTAATATGATAATTGTCTGGCTTTTGCAGGAAACAAGTGGGATTTGCCTTGTTTCTATAGAATCGCACATATTTCTCCGTGCTAAATCGTCGGACATGTCTGCTTCATAGTGAAACAAATTATACCACTATTAGACAGGCATTGTCTTAACGTATATAAAATAGCGACAACTTGTAAACCAGATATTTTGGACTTGTCTGGTTTTTGGAATAATGCCTTCAATTGCAGTTGATTCCTTAATCCAAGTTGTCGTTTTGACATTTCTAGAACTTTGTTAATACTTCTCTTTTAGCAAATTTTATTTTTTAAATGAGAAAAGTGAAATATACTATTATTATTAGAATTTCTAAAGAAAAATTTCTTTAGCAGAATTACAAAACATGGAGGACCCACTCATGTTGCTCATAGTGAAGTTGTTGGTTGAATGATGTAGAAAAAACTCAAATCTACTCCACAGGAGAGGAGGAGATAGGAGGAGAGTAGGAGATATAGTGTGAAATATACAGGAAGGGCAAAATTATGGAGCTCGCTGTATTTTTGAGATCCAAGACCAACTTGTGTTTTTTTTTTAATGTCAACTTCTTATTTTTTTATTTTATTTAGTTCATTTTATTCTCTGCAAATTTGAATACGTTACATAACAAATTTTTAAAGAAAATGACAATAAATCTGTCAAAATTAAATAAAAATGCTATTTACTATTTGTTTTAAAACGGGAACAAAATACTATTGTACTTTCTAAAAAAAATAACAAAACTTGACAAAAGGGAAAATGAACGCTCAAAAAATAACGAGTATGGTGCAATTCTTACTCGTGATATTATAATATCACTTCGGTTTGTAAAAAATGATTCACTTTTGATAAAACGAACAATAAAATTCGCGAAACGTCAAGTAAGCACTTTAGATATACTTTTACTCGGTATAGGTGTGTTTTCTTTTCCATATTATAATATCACTGCATCACACTCGTTATTTTTTGAGTGCCCATATTTCATTTTATCAAGTTTTGTTATCGTTTTTACAAAATACAATATTATTTTGCTCCAGTTTTAAGACAAATGGTAAATAGCAGCATATGAGGACATTTTTATTGAATTTTTACAGATTTATTGTAATTTAATTTTTACTAATTCAACTGTCATTTTCTTTAAAAATTTTCTCAACATTTTTGTATGACCATTTAAAGAATAAAATGGACTGCTAAATAAAGGAAAAAGACAAAAGTTGGCCTTAGATCTCAAAAATAAAGCGAGATAAACAAATGATATAAATTAATAACATAGGTTTCACTGACTATAAAGCACATGCAAAATTTCATTCCGATACGTCAAATAGCTTCCGAAATGTTAAACCGGTTGCCCTTCCCTATATATTTAAAAGCATAAAATAAAGTTAACTTAGAAACCAATTAGTGATATGTATAGTAGTTACTTCAAAAAGTTGTTGCAAGTCAGTTTTAATTGTAATGGATTCCTCGAGCATCCTCTGTACAGCTATTTCGGCCCTACTTGGGCCTCGTCAGCAGAAGCGTAGGTCGATAACTCCACTACAATTAAACCGACCTGTCCTAGTTATCTTGCAATAGCCAACATTATTAATCAACAGTTGAATAATCATTTCGTAGGAAGAAAAATATCATCCATGTTCTCAATTTGTTCTCAATTGATAAATGTGTAATGATACAAAATTTCAGAGTGTGTCGTTGATTTTAAATCAATATTAATGAGTAACATGATTCTCGTGATGGTTTTATTTTGTCGGAATTACTGAGATTCACGCTGTATATTATTTTACGATGACACAGGTATAAAAGACTCCAAACGACGTTGACTTAAATTATTACGAAATCTACCGAAAATAAATATACATGGTGTCCGTTTTTCGAACCTAACCATGGGGATCTCGGTTATCTTAAGAGATACGAAGTTGGTTAAATTGCGTATTTTTATCCCAATCAATAATCTTCAAACAAGTTTCACATATTTTTTACGGTTTTCAAGAGATTTCAAAAAATAAAAATAAAAATAACGGTTTTCGTTTCTATTTTTTTCTATAGGTAAAAACCGATGAAGTTAGACATTTTTAGGTCAGACATTGTTAGGACATGTTTTTCTGAGGAATTGAAATATGCCATTATTATCATGTCGTAAAAAATTGCGAACAAACAACGTTCAACTTTTTCAACAAACAAAGAAAAAGACTCCATTTAATAGCGTAAAAATCCAAGATGGTGTCCATAAGACAATAAAAAGTTGAATGTCGTTTGTTCTTAATTGTTGACAACATGATAAAGACAATGGAATATTTAAATTCCTCATAAGAACGTACCTTAACAACGTCCGACTTAAAAATGCGTAGCTTCACTGGTTTTTATAGAAAAAATAATAAAATGGGAATCGCGATTTTTAACTTTTTTGAAGTACATATTATGAAAACCGTAAAAAAATATGTGAAATTTGTTTGAAGATCATTTTTTGGGACAAAAATACGCAACTTTGTTCCAATTTAACCAACTTCGTATATCTTAAGGTAACGAAGTTTCCTATAGTTAGGCTCAAGAAACGGACACCCTGTATAATAATATCTAACCTAATTTCGAAAGCGATCTTTTAGCGTTTTCGATTCATCTGCACCGGTTGCACTCAGTGTATTTGCATCTTCTTTTAACCTCATGTAATAAAACGAGATGAATATATTCTGAGTGCGCATTAGTGCAGTCAATCGAAAACGCTATTTTATACCTATTAACTTGTGAGAAGAAGAACTTAGCTGATTCGAATAATTTGAGTCAATTCACCTAACTAATTCATTCAGATTTGTTCATTTAAATTGCAATTAACAAATTAATTCTAATGATTCGATTATTCGAAATGATTCAGTTTGGAGGTTTTGTTTAAAATCTGAAATGTCGATAAATAAGGGCTGCAGTAAGTGAACTGTCAAACTGATCAGACTAATCGGTAATCACATGTTCAATTTTCCCAATCGCTGATTGGTTAGATGGTTTAACGATTTTATGCAGTTTGACCATTCATTTAACTCGGCCAAGGGCAAGTGAACGGTAAATCTGTACAAAATTGTCAAGTGAACAGTCAGACTAAACCGTTTGACCAATCAGCGATTGAGAAACTTGATTACATGTCGCTCATTAACTACAACAACGTCATAACTCAAAAAAGTTTATTACGAAATAAACGGAATTTAAGTTGCGATTTACTATCATTCGAATACTAAATACTTTTTAGCAACCTTGTTAGTATATTTTGATTGCTCTTTCTAAATATACTAAATACTTTTTAGCAACCTTGTTAGTATATTTTGATTGCTCTTTCTAAATATACTAACAAGGTTGCTAAAAAGTATTTAGTATTCGAATGTTAGTAAATCGCAACTTAAATTCCGTTTATTTCGTAATAAACTTTTTTGAGTTATGACATTGTTGTAGTTAATGAGCGATGTATTAGTCTGACCGTTGACTTGACAATTTTGTGCAAGTTAATCGGTCACTTAACGCAACCAAAGTAATTTCAAATTTATATCAATTTGAAGGTTATTTGTATAATGAAAAGTTGCGACATCCTGCGACCACGTTTTGATCTAACATTGCATTATTTCTGTAATTTGAGATGTCAACAAATACAGCTAGGTACGTTTTTGTCGCCAACTTAACAAAATAAAATTTTAAGTGCTTTACGAAACTCATTTGAGTTTCATAAAGTAACGTTTAATAGTTAAGTAGTCGTTAAGCAATCAAAATAGAAAAAAGGAATAAATTTTCAAAATAATAAATAGAGAAAGGATAAGAAAGTTTCCGGAAGTGTTCGAAAAACGAATCCAACACATGGCATACAAAAAATTGCAATAGTGTAAGTATGGTAATTTTTACATGTTTATTTTCAAAACGTTTACAACTACTGGACTTTAAGGGCTTTTTAACGATTTTCGTAAAATATTTTATTTGAAGACTGGCGTTATCTAAAAGTTAAATTATGGATTAGACTTTAAATCATATTCTTTAATTATAAACGATGAATCAAAACTTTAAGGGCCAAAAAAGTTTAGATTTCTCAAACTTTGTATTTTCGTAAGTATTTTTAAAGCTTTTCGTAAATCTAAGTTTTTTCATTAATTTAATATCATAATTTGCTGTGAACATTTCCTGTTTGATGTTTGAACTATCGATTGTATCAGCGATTGTGTCAACCCATTAATTTGAACATAAAAAAGTGAAAGAATACTATTAGGAGAAAGTGCTTAATATTAACGAAGAAATACCTACACATGCGTTGCATGACATATTAGTACTTAGTACTAATCTTGGCTTGCATAAAAAAATGCAGCATAGCAAAATATAACGAGCTGTTAAATCTGCAAAAGCATACGATTACAGGAGCTAATTTTTTAGGTCGCTATTATTAATAAATTTCTCCGGAAAACTTTCTCTCTGCAAACACTTATTAAAATTAGATATTCTCTAAACGAATTAAAAAGTGCAGACTTCATATGGATAGTAATAAATTCATTCCCTAGGAATTTTTTGTCTATTTACGGCGTACGGCCAAAAAAGAATAGGTACACAAAAACCAACTCACTTTTAATTTTTCCGCTGTAGTTTCTAATTCCAAATGGTGCACGAAGGGGTTCAAAAGCTCCTCGGGAACACTGTCTTCTGTCGCTATTCCCACAGCAATTTTACCATTCATTTTGTACACACGGTTTATTAATAAATTAGTTCATGTTTTGATCTTTAAACTAAACCGCGCGCAATAATAATTAGAAATGGCATCCCTTCCATGTTTCGACGCAAACCAATCGAATATAGTGTTCGGGGCGACGAACGAAACACGAAAAGGCTCGAACACTTAAATCGATAAACGTGGGAGAACACCGAAAACATAAATGTGTTCATACCTTCGCCATCTATGATTGCTAAGCGCAACTCTGCTTTAAACCACGCAGCAAACTGTTATCAGCATGTGTGTATTTTTAGGTTAAGAATAATATTAAAACTTATTTAGTTAATTACAATGAGTGATGTAGAGCTACAAGTCCAAAAAAACATCGTCAAATTTTGTAAATCATTGCCGGTGTTTATTGAAAAATGGCGCCTTGTGTTGCAAGAATGCAGCGATCCTTTGAAGGGTTTAATCAACAGAGCTGATCAACTGAGACACGTGGAAAAGTATGATTCTATTAAATTAATACTGATTACTTATTTTTTTTAAATTTATTTTAACGTAAATACAGTTGGCGCTTTCCAATTGCACATATGAACTACTTCGGTACCCCGGAGTTTATCCAGTGCATTCTAGTCAGTGTTGCCAACAATCGGAAATGCTTTTCTGCTAACCGCCTGAGAAAATTCTACTAAAATCTATTAAAATTCTGCTCTTCTCTACTAACAATGAATTTAGCTGCAACTTACCCCTTTATTCTGTAATTCATATCGTCGTTAAACACCATAATCATTAAGTGACATACAGGGTGTTTCATAACAGGTGAAATAAAAATGAAATCTCATGTACATTAAAATGAAAGAAAAAAAAAATTTCAAATTTTGTTTAATTTCGGAGTTATCTGAGTGTGAAAATCAAAAACGGAAATAAATTATTTACAACATAAACAAAGCAGTTGATAAAAAATAATGAAATCTGTTCGGTTGTAGAAAAAATGCGTGTGTAAATGTATTATTTTTTAACTTTTGCTACTATTTGCACACTCAGCTGACGTCTCGAGTGTGAAAATTTTTGCATCGATTAAAAAGACCTACTTTACACACTAGCTGCACAAACAACTACTTCTGGTTATCTAACTTTATGTTCAGGTAACTCCCAAATTAAGCAAAATTTGAATTTTTTTATTCTTTCTCTTTAACTTAAAATGAGATTAATATCCGTTCACGTTCTTTTTGCATTCTAGTATTTTGATAGAACTCAAAATGTGACAAATGTAAACTTCTGACACTTTAACGTCAGTCCCATCGACTATAATGCTTCTTATACTCTACGATGGCATGAAGAAAGTAAAATAATAGCATTAAAACAAATAATTACTTGTGACTTTGTGATATTAAGTCAAAATGCTCAAAATCATCAATGTTTTTTGGCGTCAGTTTTCAAAAATATAACCATCATATTAAAGTGGAACATATTCACTTGAAGGTTCCAACAAAAACGTCTCCTTAACACGGCCTACTCTGAATGCAAAAAGAACGTGAATGAATAATATGTAGGTACATGAGATTTCATTTTTTTCACCCATTATGAAACACCCTGTATTTTGATCGATCAGTACACAGAAATGAGTTGTATCTAAATCCTAACGGCCATTTGCACCGCTTCTCGTTAAGTTGTAGTTAAAATTTAACTATAATTAACCCTTTGTCTACCATTGGTACTTGAAAGTAGCCGCATTTAAAGACCTCTTAAATACCAACATTTGCAAGTCTTACAAAGTCTTGCAAATGTTGGTATTTAATTATAGTTAAATTTTAACTACAACTTAACGACAAGCGGTGCAAATGGCCGTAAGTGACATATTTTGACCAATCAGTACCCAGAAATAAGTTGTATTTAAGTATTGATTGGTCAAAATATATCACTTAACAATTGTCGTTATTTAACGATGTCCCTACTCTGTGACTCTTAACGACATCGTTAAATAACGATACCTAATCGTTAAGTGATATTTTAACCATTAATCATTAACCATTTAATCATTACTTAGATTTAGACATTACTCATTATTTAACGATGTCGTTATGAATTTACAGATTAGGGGGCTAATTGATATGAATTTACAAATTAAGGAGGTAAGGAGGGTTAATGTTTAAGAACAAACTATAGAAAAATAAATATCCTTTGTTTCTTGTTGCATAAAAATGCAGTGAAATCAAAAATATGAACTATGTATGTATTTCTATGATACGAAAAACTGCTAAAACTAACAATAATGATACAAAAAAGAAATTATACAGAGTGGTGATAAAGTCCCGCACCAAGCTCATAATTTTTTTATTTAATGTTTATTTTGCAAAATCATGAAACAGGTAAATTTTTAATTTTAATAAGTGACATATTTTAGGGCAAATATCTTTTCTCGATCGGATTTGTTTTTCCGTTGTGACTTGTCATTATTTTTTTTTTAATGGCCACTCTAACTTTTTTCATGCAGATTTTGATCGTCCTTCTTGTCAGTTAAATGGTGATATAAAAAATAGTACCTTATGCAACAACTTTTTGGAAAACAAATAAAACATGATCCAGACTATCGTCTAGAATTTTTTTGTAAAAATTATGTTATGCTGTAATGAAAATTCGATCAATTGGTTCCTGGGGCACAGCTTCAATATTTTCGTTAATTTTTACGTGTTTTTGTTTTCAATTTCAAGATTATCATTCAAATAAAATTAAATAACGTATTCCTGCCTATTTTTTCGAGAAATTTGTTGTGGAAAGTATTTCTTAAAGGGGCGTTTACACTACATACATGTTTGAAGTATACATGTACCCCACATGTCGGTTGAAAACTTTGGAACAAATCTAAAATTTATCTCATACAAGTGCTACACTTTTCTTGTATTTGATATGTTTCCGACATGTTTTATAATATGGATTTATATTCCAAATTAATGGAAAACAGAGCGATCACAGACCATACAAAGGTACTTGCGCATGTGCAGAATAGTCAGCTGTTTTCAATTGTCAAGCGAGCTGATGTTTTGTGAAAATTTTTTATTATTAAATACTAAATATGTAGCGAACAAGTCACAGAGTGTAAACGAGGTCCTTTTCTAGTATTTGTCGAAAACTTGTGCTAAACATTCATCGTGATTTGTGTGCGACAAATCCACATTTTTGTATAGATTTGTTTTTCAATGTCTTGAAAACATGTATGTAATGTAAACGCCCCTTTTTATTATGTCATCATTTTGCTTACAAGAAGGACTATCAAAATCTGTACAAAAAAATTTAGGTTGCCATTTAAAAAAATTAATGATGACGTCACCAATTATTTTGGTATCGAAAAGTTTAAATAGCGACATCCTGCGATCGTTTTTTGACCTGACATTGCATTAGGATTGACAAATTGAAGCCAGTTTGCTACATTAATAAGTCATCCCATACAAGGCGACCGTGTATGCTATCAAAGAATAATTAAAGTTTTAAAAATTTTGTTACAAGTCGGTTTTGATTGCAATCAATTCCTCGAGTATCCTCTGTACAGCTGTTTCGGCCCTATTAGGGGCCTCGTCAGCAGAGGCATAGCTCGAGTATTCCACTGCAAACCAATATATCGATAGTTAAAGTTTTTCTTTTTGTGTTTATAGTAATAATTATATTTTCTTGCATTCATAGACGTTTATTTTTTTAAATATTGGGATACTTGTAATAGTGGAATCTTTGGAGTAATTTAATTAATTAAAATAAATTAATGCTGCATATTGATTTACTAAAGAGAAAGTGCAAAAATATTATTTAAAAAATAGTGACGAAATCTTCTGTTCTGTGCTTAATTTTTTTAAAATTTATTCTGTGATAAAAATAATAACATTAAATTATTAAAAAGTTTGTAGCAAACCTAAACTATTGGTTCAATTATTAATTATAATTCGCTTATTGAATGCAATAGTGACACAACTCAAACTGTTATTGAATTTGGATGTAAAGTGTAACATACAAGTTTCCTTATTTCCAAAAACCTTTCAACGATCAAGAGTCAGATTAAAAAACATTATAATGGTTCAGATTCATATTTATTCCAATTTGACTACCAGTTTCTCCATAACGTATTTTTTTGATTTGTGTCACTGTTGCATTCAGCAAGCGAATTGATCGAACAGTTTGTTTGCAAAGTTACTTCAAAAGACAACGTATCGCTGTGGATTGACAGCTTATCCAGGACAATAACAAATTATTATTATTACTGTAATAAATAATAATGAATTATTATTAAATTATGAATAATCTGTCCGATCAATTATAATTAATGATTTCGTGTTAATTTTTAACGGAGAAGAAAGTGCTGTAATTAATAACATTTCAGTTTACAGAAATCATATTATAAGTAGAGGTGGGCGATACGGGAAATTGTGTATCGAATTTCGATACGATTTTTGTATCGATACGTATCGATATATCGAATATCAATACGTATCGAATATCGGCTACCGATACGTATCGATATGTATTAAAATATTGGATTGATATGTATCGATATATCGATACTTTTCGAAATATTGAACAGAGGTTTAAAACTTTGGTGCAAAAACCGGCTAAGACCAGTTTTTCAAATCTCAAGAAAATTGAAATAAACTAAATATCTTCTAAACGGTAAAATAAAATGAATTTAGTTTAAGGTTATTGCTTAAACTTATGATAAGAAATCCGATATTTGGATTCGTATCGATATTTCGATACATATCGATACTCGATATCCGATATTTCGATACGTATCGATATGCGATACGTCGATACAGCTGAAAATGTGTATCGATACAGCTGGCGTATCGATACGTATCGATATATCGATACATCGACCCAGCCCTAATTATAAGTTATAACGCGTGATCAATATCTTTTCTAATCATGTGAACTATGGAAAAAAATAATGTCTTTGCTTGGTTCATTATTTCAAATGACATTTGAATTATTTTTATTGCATTCCTATGATTTTGTATAGGAATGTAATATAAATATGTAATTCAAGTGGCATTTGAAATAATGAACTAATCAAAGACACATTATTTTATTTTCATAGGTCGGTCACTTGATTAGAAAAGATATTGATCACTGGTTATAAAGTCTTTCTAAAAATTTTGTTTATACTTTTTCTTCGTAATAATAATGAAGAATAAAACGATATACAATTAAAATTCCTGAAAATTATATTGAGGTACTGACAATATGAATTATTATATTTTTTTGCAATTATTCTTATAAAGCGAAACATTATTTTGGAATTTAATTGTACCGACATTATTTTATTGTTAACAATAAAAGTGATAAAATGGCCGACCAACTAATGAACCCAATCATATACCGAGTGATTTTTTAAATTTAAAAGTACGTCATTGCATCCTTTGTGCTGTTTTACAGTAAAGCTACGACACGCCGTCCAAATTCCATGGCAAAAGTTGATAAAAAATTTAAAAAATCACGACGTATAACTATACATTTGTATCTTTTTATTACTGTTTTTAATTTATCAAAATTAAAAAGCCAATGCAACAATCTTTCTGACATCCTTTATACAAATTTCTTTTTCTTTTTTATACAGTGTATCCCAGATTTAGTAGGCTACCATGGGTAACTTTCTTATTAGTGAAGATAGAGATTTGGTTAAATGGGCAATATTTTGCAGTTCTACGTGCTGATTCAGATTCCGTCGAAAAAATTTGAAAATTCCGAATAGATATTGTCGCAAAAAAACTGAAAATCGCTATTTTCTTCAATGTCCAATAACTTCGCAGTTATAAAAAATATGAAAAAATGTTTAAAAAAATCATATTTTTATTTTAAATCAAGTAAGAGTGGGGGAAAATATTGGCAAGAGCTTTCGTGTGTTAAATGGATGCCATATTGTTATCTAATAATTTTGTTTATCTTTTTAACCATCTTCCACAAGCTATATCAAAGGTTTTAGCTTTAAGAAAATTGTTTTTTACTTTTAAATCAAGTAGCCACGAATGATCAGAAAACAATTAAACAACAGACTGCAATCACCTGTCATTAAATTAAATTTTCGAGTGGTGTATTATTCAGTGTTGTAATAATTATTGTTTTATAAATAATTATTAAAAATAGCAAAATTTTCAACAATTGAGCAGTACGATATGTTTTGCACCTACATTAAATGTTACAAGAACTCTCGTGTTGCTGCAGAAACATATTATAATAGTTTCCCAGAAAGAAGACAACCAGACGTTAAGATTTTTAAAAGATTGGATGTAAATATGCAGCAATACGGATCTTTACAAAAAAAAAAATCGAAACAATGTGGCAGATGAAGAAGATGATTTATTAACATTAGCTTGTGTGGCGGCCAATCCTAACATTTCAACCCGGGAAATAGAAGCGCAAGTTAATGTGTCAAAATCCAAGGCATCGAGGATATTAAAGACACACAAACTACAAATTGTTCAGATTCAGACATTAAGATCAAATGACCATATTCGCAGAGCTACATTTTGCAATTGGCTTATAAATAAAATAACCGAAAATGATGGCTTCATCAACCACATTTTATGGACTGACGAATCTTACTTTTGCAATACTCATACTGGGTTATTTAATCGACATAATGAGCACCACTGGGCCTTGGAAAATCCATAAGTAGTTGTTCCACGGCGAAATCAGGTTCGATTTGGCTTTAATGTTTTTTGTGGAATATTGGGAAACCGTTTAATAGGTCCCATAGTATTTTATGGCAATTTAAAAGTGCAACGATATCTAGAAATTCTTCAAACATCCCTGGAAGATTTACAGGATGATCTGCCTTTAGAACAAAATTTGCAGATATGGTACCAGCAAGATGGTGCTCCTGCACACAATGCTGGGGATGTGATTCATTATTTGAATTATCGTTTTAATAATAGGGTAATAGCTATAAATAGAGTTAACCAGTGGCCACCTCGATCGGCCGATTTAACACCTCTTGACTTTTATTTGTGGGGCACAGTAAAAAATAAAGTATACAGGAGTAATTTTAATTATCACAACTATGAAGAATTGCGTGAGGCAGTGGTGTATGCATTCCTTACTATTAGTCGCAATACCCTGCAAAATGTCACCAGGAGTGTTATAAAACGATGTCTAATATGCTTAAGGAATAATGGCCAGCACTTTGAGCATTTATTGTAGCTTGTTTTTGTTTTGTATTGTTTTATATTTTGTATGTAATAAGTAAAGGCAACCCGCTTACTTGATTTAAAATAAAAATATTAAATTTTTTAAATAATTTTTTATTTAGATATGGGTTGTGATACAGGGTTGAAATGAGAAAATAAAATGCTATTTAATCGTACAAAAATCCATTTAAAATACGAAAGTTGCTATCAATATCTTGACAGCCGCCATCGTGAATTTTATTTTGACTGTATTTTCAGCTGTATTTTATCAAACATAGTAACTTTTATATGAAACATTTTTTCATATTTTTTATAATTGCGAAGTTATTGGACATTAAAGAAAATACCGATTTTCAGTTTTTCTGCGATAACATCTGAACTATTCGGAATTTTCAAATTTTCTCAACGGAATCTGAATCAGCACATAAAACTACAAAATATTGCCTATTTAACCAAATCTCTATCTTCACTAATAAGAAAGTTACCCATGATAGCCTACTCAATCTGGGACACACTGTATACCGTATATGTTTATACTTCAAATATCAAAATAATAAATATCAAATATCATAATAATGAACTATGTATTACTACCTACCCATCTACAGTGTGCATTTTAGCATTTTCTTAATTGATTATTTTCTTTATATCGGGTGTCCCAACGGTGTGTATTTCTTCTGTGGTGCCTATAGGAATAACAAGTAGAGAAAAAAAGATTAAGAAAGTTGTACCAGACATCACGCGGCACATTTTAAAATTATTTTCAACTATACAGGGTGTTCCAGAAAGTGTTGGTGCATACAAAGCTATTTTTTTAATGGAACACCCTGTATATTCTTATAAATTTGGATGTCCCGCGGAGAGATGATTACAATAATATAAAGGTATATTAATTTCGCTGAGCTATTTTCGTAAGAAAAAATTTTTCCTTCGAAAATTCCATAAAAATTTACCAATTTTGAACTTATGTTGCTGACTATGGAGATGACATAGACTTACGAAAATATAACAAAATATTCTTAGGACTTTGGGCTTTTTGAAAATATGAAAAAAGTTAAAATATCTTTTAGCATTATACAGGGCAAACAGTACTTGCGAAGCACTCAGTATCTCATTTTTTTTAAATGGAATGACCTATTTTTTATTTCAGAAATGGGTAGTTCTTAAACTTAGCTTTCTACTGATACCAGGTTATATACCTATATTTCTAGCATTTCTTTCACTAGAAACTTGTTTTTACTACTATTTGAACAATTTCGCCTTCCATTTATAATTTTTGTATAGTAAATGAGCAAAAAGTAAATCCCAGAGTGTATTAATATCACACCTGAAGAAACGTCCAGGTTTACACATTTAACGTTTTACAATATTCACATTGATACGAGAAAAACAGGTAAATATGTGAAAAAAAAAATTTCATCATAGTCAGCCATGATTTCATATTTGAGATCTTATAATAATTCTAAATAACTTTTTCAAATAATATTTCCGCGTATCTTGAAAAATAAAGGTACTTTACTCTTTTGTCCACTTCAAATATTTTTATTTCCTCGGTATGTGACCAGTGGTATTCGAATTTTGATATCTGCATTTTGAGTTTAGGAAGCTCTAGGAACTTTCAAATTTATAGTTATAATTTATTTCCAAAAATAAAAGATTAAAACCATAAAAATTCTAATGGTAGTAAAAACAATATTTCTAGTTAAGCAAATGTTAGAAATAAAGGTATATAACCTGATATCAGTAAAAAGCTAAGCTTAAGTACTATCTATTTCTGAAATAAAAAATAGGTCATTCCATTAAAAAAAATGAGATACTGAGTGCTTCGCAAGTACTGCTTGCCCTGTATAATGCTAAAAGATATTTTAACTTTTTTCATATTTTCATAAAGTCCAAAGTCTTAAGAATATTTTGTTAAATTTTCGTAAGTCTGTGTCATCTCCATAGTCAGAAACATAAGTACAAAATGTGTAAATTTTTAAGGAATTTTCGAAGAAAAAATTTTTTTTTACGAAAATAACTGAGTGAAATCTATATATATTTATATTGTTGTAATCAGCTCTCCACGGATCATCTAAATTTGTAAAAGTATACGGGGTATTCCATTTAAAAAAATTCTCTCTTTATACACCACCATTTTTTGGAACACCTTGTATAGTTAAAAATAATTTTAGAATGTGCCGCGTGATGTCTAGTATAACTTTCTTAATCTCTTTTTTTCTACTTGTTATTTCTATAGGCTCCACAGAAGAAATACACACCGTTGGGACACCCGGTACATAAATTTGTTGCTTTGGTTTAAACTTTTATGCTTTTTAGTATTAATAATAAAATTAAAGTAATTTTTATAATATACATTATCATTTAAATCAGTTAAGTTTGAGATTATTTCAAAATATTTTTAATGCGGACGATTTTATAGAGTTTTATAAATTTTAAAAAAATTAATACCATAATTTATTATATAATTACCAGACGAACGACATAATCTTAACTAACCGTAATCCTGCTTCCTACAAACCGGAATTATACTTTCTTCCAAGTGAAAGTACGAGCACGACAAATTTTATTTCCTCGAGACAATAAGATATACGATTTTTTTACATTTAAACTTCTTATTTAATCGTCCATAAACATCAGCAATTTTCAGTTATCTTAGCCATAACGAAAAAGTTTTTATACGCGGTGGTGATAAAGTCCAGCAACAAGCTCATAATTTGTTTCTTTCAGGATTTTGCAAAAAAAAAAAAACATTAAACAGGTAAATTTTTAATTTTAGTATAAAAATCTTTTCTTGATCAAAATTTGTTTTTCCGCTGTGACGTCATTATTAATTTTTGTTAAATGGCAACCCTAACTTTTTTATGCAGATTTTGATCGTCCTTCTTGTTAGCAAAATGGTGATGTAAAAAAGTTTGTACTTTCCACAACAAATTTTCGAAAAATATACAGTGTATCCCCAGATTGAATTCGCGATATGTATAATTTTTGAATTCAGATTTCATGTTCTGCAGTTCAGGTTTGCTTGGCGTGAAATGAATTGTGCCAAATTTGACACCGAAAGCCTTCAAGGTGGCGGAATCTGCTGACGAGGCCCTAAATAGGCCCAAGACAGCTGTACAGAGTTTAAGACTCTGTTTTAAGAAAAACACAAAGAAACGTAATATTTAATCATTATTTATTTATTGATTAACTCATTCGATGACGTGAAGTAATTTAAGGGATCATTGGATTGATTCTCTAATTATAAAAAAAAAAAACTATTCGCGACCGTCGAAGAGCTGTACTTAACTTTACGGTTCATCAGTAAACCCGTCAGGGCGTCAAGTGTGTGAACGGAACGGTTAATATTCAAAACTGAATCAACTACAGTAACGTCATCTTCAACGTTTCAGGGCATCGACCGACATCATTTGATTACGACGGGAAACCGCACGCAACTCCATTCAAAGACTCTTAAAAACATGCATCGGCACTAAGGCCTGCTGTAGGTTGTCAAATGAGAACTAAGGGAAAATACACGAAGTTCTCGCTTCACAGTCTACGGCGGTAAAGCGCACATCGTAGCTTTCAGGAAAGTGTCAACTATGTAACTACACTACTGTAGGTTGTACAATGAGAACTAAGAGAACACGTACGAAGTTCTCGCCTCACAGTCTACTGCGGGAAAATGCACACCATAACTTTCAAGAATACCAGTCCCTTCACATCTTAGGCCCATTACGTACTAAGATTTGAACAATACTGACCGTTCTTAATTAATCGGTAAAACACTCGTCGTTAATACTTTTCACGCATTTCTATATGTGGAACAATAAACACCTAGTGTTCACAACATAAAATAATTCACCAACCTGTAAACTCTTGTAGCCGGAGAAGAACACTCGAACGCACTTTTCCACAGCACTGTTGCAACAAGAATGCCAGGATCGTTTTAAAATAATTCCCTTATTCGATTACCTAACTTGTTGTATCAGAAACAGTGATTCACTCTTAAGTAGGGAATACACGATCCAACATGTCTCAATACATGTACGCGCGTACATTTTCGCCGAACATCAACATCAAATAGTACCATACTACACACGGTCGAACATGTCTTAAGACATCATAGTCCAGTTATCAACCAAGACGATGTCCGAAGAGTTATGTTTGGTGGCAGTGGCGTGCACCCAATAATAGGCGTCAGCTATTTGAAAGTGATAAAGCTGTAGTAAATCTCCAGTTTAATAGTTCCAATTGCAGGATCTGCCACCACAAATTGCCGGAAAGTTATTTATTAAAAATCATAAATTGTCTGTTTTGAGGTGCTGTGGAAAAGCTTATGCACGACGCCGACGTACTGCATTGAATAAATCCATGGCGAACATGTGCGTTTGGCAACCACACGGTCGAACATGTACGTGCAAACATCAACACACGCACTTATTTTCAGGAAAACCAGAAAACAATTTCGACGGATTTTTTGTATGTGCGTACATGTTCGATGCATTTTTCGGGCCAACATACGCACGTTGATGTTCGGCGAACATGTAGGCGCGTACATGTGTTAAGACATGTGAGATCGTGTATTCCCTGCTTTACATGTAACATCATTGTCTGGGTGCGCTCTTAACTTACTTTTGCTGGTCAAACAGGGCATTATAATATTCCGCGCTATTAGGTAACAATATAAGTAAAACTCAGTCCCAACTAAACTTCCGTTATTATTACATATTGGAACACCCAGAATTAACAAAACTAGCATAAAAAAAAACTATCCTCCAAGAGGATGCTCCAGGAATCTATTACAATCAAAACCGAATTTTTAAAAGTTATTATCAAAGTTGAAGAATTAATTAAGAAAAACCCTTATAATTTAATGCCAAAATTAGATGGACGTTAAATTTATATTATGGAATTTTTGTTTTAAATTAACCCTAGCGAAGTTGGTTAATTTTTTCACAAATATAATTATTAAGTCATTAATAATTAGTGCATTGTGCTTAGTAATTAGTTCAAACTGTTTTCTAAATATGGATGTAAGAAAGTATGAAAATGAGTTTAGTTTTAGTTTTATTAGTTGCTTTCGTCGAGATTTGAAAGTCAGTTGTTTAAAATTTAAAACGGTTGTATAATCATATGGTGTATACAAATGCAGCACAGTGATCTCTAAACTTTTTTAGTCCTTTATAGAGAGAGCAAGGGTCAAATTCAGTCACACTCATCACTCACACTCAAATTGATAGTATGATGTCAATTTGAAATTCAGAGAATATTTAATTTTCATTTTAATGATTTTTTAACTTTCTATCGTAAATCACTGATCGTTAAAGTACCTACCTATACCGACCATAAACTTGATTATACACGTACGAGTAAATATAAAAGCAAATTTCAATTTCAAATAACGTCGAAGGTCAAGTTTGAGTGTGAAATTCAGAAACGATACTTGAGTGGACTCAACTCACACTCAAACACTTGTTTGAAATTAAAATTTGCTTTTATATTTACTCGTATAATCAAGTTTATGGTCAATATAGGTACTTTGATCATATCAGTGATTTACAATAGAAATTTAAAAAATCATTAAAATAAAAATTAAAGTTTTTCTGAATTTCAAAAGGTGTGAGTAGAGTGCTCTCTCCACTCAAGTGAGGTTTCTGAATTTGGGCCTAAGTGGCGTTTCTGAATTTAGGCCTAAAAGATGTGAAGTGGCAGTTTGGAAGATTAATGGCAAAATAAACAACTGACCAATCAAAAGCAAATTTAATTTGGTCATAAAAAGTACTTCCTAATTGTGTACAAATTTAATCTAGCTACCGGTTTCGATAAGTTATCTTATCTTCATCAGCCAACTTACGTCTAGATAATAAATTTAATTTTGAAAACACCATCATCTCTCCAATTACCAAATTAAATCATTTACCTAATTTTGGACATATTATAACTTCAAAAGCAAATTGTTCTCTTTATAAATGGATCTAGTTTCTTGATCCACTATTGATCTTTCAAATTACCAATTCATGTCTTTACTCTCCATGCAAAGGAGTGTAAACTTTTTAACTTACCGGGTACTTTTCGACGAAATTAAAAAAAAAACTGAGCTCGAAAAATGTATTCGGTGTTAAGCTAGCAATTGTGAGCTTCTAAATTTTGCAGAAAACTTTGGTATCTCTTTATGAATTGAAGAGTGCCAGGACACATATTTTTGAAGCAATGTTTTCTTTGTAAAGACAATAAGTTAATGATTGAATTATTCGATTCATAGCCAATTATATTTAAGACAAATTGTCTTAATATCAAGGCTGAATGTCAGCTTTTGATTTACATAAAATTATTTTGCTAGTTTTACAATCCTAAGATACTTGTTGGAAGAGCAACAATTTTCCTCTTCTCAGAGTCACTTAGTAGTAAACATTTAGATAGTTATGATGATGATATTCTTTAAAATCCTTGAGATATTAAAGATTTACCCCCCTATTCTGTAGCTTATAACGACAATCGTTAAGTAAAATATTTTGACGAATCAGTACGTAAAAATGCATTGTATGTTATTGTTAATAGTGATTGGTCAAAATAACGACTGTTGTTATTTAACGATGTCGTTATGAGTTACAGAATTAGGGAATTACTCTCGTATGTTTATTCAAAACTTTGAAAACGGATGCCTTAAAGTTTATACATGAAAAATTACGTCATCGAGATAACATCCTTGGAAGCGTTGGCACTTTTCCAAGCGAATCCTTACATTCCTGATTACACATCGGTGCTCCCTGAGATTTACTCCCACGTCTTTGCAAATGTGTTCTTTTGCTCGAAGAGTGCTGCAAACATGACTTCTCACAATGTCTATAAAAACAAGCCAACGAATCTATAATTTCATGAAAAAGCAAATTTCTTGAAATATTTACTATTGTTAATATTTGTTTATTGAAGCGTTCTTTCTTTCATTTCACAGTACTACAGATAGTACTATTTTCAATAAAAAATGTAATCTCAGAAAGTGTGGATTTTTGGGGGCCGTTTAAATAACGTTGTTCCAATACTTAGGGCCAGTTTACAGAAAATTTAATTGCAATCAAATTTTAATGACATTGTTAATTTGACAGTTCGCAATGTAATTCTTATGGCAACTTAATCGTGATTAGTTTAATTCGAAATTAAATATTTGATTTGCTTTCTGTAAACCCACCCTTAATGTTTTCATTAATAATAAAATCTTTTCAGAGTAAACATGAGAAGTATGGACGATTTTGAAAATATAAAGAATGGTGTCGTATTTAAGATACTTCAAGGAATAGAAGAAGAGATCTGTATACTAAGAAAACTGGTGTAAGTTATCATTTTTATTTTATAATTAATTTATTTTAATGAGCCCCATTAAGTACATAAAATAGCTTTAGTTTATGCTTTTTATTACTTTAACCGAACGTGGTGGATACTTTTAAATATACTGAGTGTGGGTGTATGCTAGTGTTTAACGATTTTAAAATCTGTATAGACAAAGAGATTATTGCCAAAATTGTCTTCTGCTCATATTATTCGCTCGTTCTGTATAATTTAATTTCAATTTTAATACGTACTATTAATTTATTGCAAACAAATCATTTGTTTCAGTGACGAATTGAACAAGAACACTTCAGATTTGAAAAACAAACTAACAAATTTAGAAAAATCCACGCTGCAACTGAACTGGGAAGATGAGGAATCTCTGCTTATAAGAGGATCTGCGACTCAACCGTCTCTTTCCATGCTTTTACAAGGCGCTTTAGAATTCCGTTCTTTTTTTGCATCGGCACTGCGAAACATCAATTCTTCGCTGAAAAACGTAAAAGTTAGGGATGAAGCTGCCATGAACGACATGGAAAAAGCTTTTAAAGTAGATTTAGAAAGCAAAATTATATTGAAGTTAATCGCCTTGACGCAGTATGTAGATAATGAAAATGCTATTGTATAAATAAATAAATCTTATTTTAAAAATAATAATTTACTAATATTCTGCTCGTTTATTTTTTTGCATCTACTTTTCAGTTACAATTTTTATGTTCAGAAAGAATACGTCAATGCAATGTTGGTGACACTCTTCTAAACTGACATCACATCAGAAATGTTATTGTTATTTAAGCAAAACCATCGTATATCTGTCGGTGCCTTTTTCGGATGATAATCGGGCTGTCATTAAGTAACAAAAAAATTTTAAAAGCTAGTAATTCAATTTACGAGATGCAATAGCATTATTGATTATAAGTCAATCAAAGTCGCTTGATATTCATTAAAAAAATAAAATTCAGCAAAATTTAAATAATTCTTTTCTGAGTAAATAATTTGGTGCTCTAACATTTACTTCACTAGTTTCCTTATGCCTCCACTTAGACTTGGCAATATCTGGTTATTTACTGTTAAATTATGCAAATGCCTGAACGTGACGGGAATTAGTTTTCAAATTTTGTATTCCCAAGGAGTGTGCGCCAAAATTTACGTTAATACTGGATGTTATTCGAATTGAAACCAGTTAATTTTATGAATTGCTAAACTTCGGAAGATAATTGTTCTAAATGCGAGTCTGAAACTTGAAAGCGCCGGCGCCGGTATTGATTTGGACGCCGACGTGAGTCCGTGTGTGCGACGCTCTCCCGACGCATCGATACGCGATATTTCCGTCTTTCTAATAACAGGTATGTTTTATGTTTAAGATCAAATTTTACTTTTTAGTTTTTCAAATATTTAATCCTACTGTGAATCACACACATTTTCATTCATTTTTTTTTGTTAATCACTAATTTCTTTTGTCTGGTTTACATCGAAATAAAATAGAAAAAAAAAATAATTTTCAAAAATTAAAGTGAAATTCTTTATTTTGTATCAAGTCACTTCAGTTTGTAACAAGCTTTTAACAATCGGGTTGGTTTTTGTGAATCACTTTGTATATGTACCTACCTAATGTATTCTTTGATGTCACTTGTTGACGTCAGACTCACTTCCGATCGTATTGGTTTTAAATTTAAAGGGTTTTACTTGTTACTTCTTTGTTAAATAAGGCATAACTTATAGGTAGATTCATAACAGCTTTATTAAGAAGTAAACTTAAAAATTGAATTAACTGATTAAATTTGATTAAAAAAATTCTACAAAATACATAGAACTTTTTCAGCCTAGGTTGCTACAGTTGTGGTAAAATTTTAAAGGATTGATATTTCTTATAATTAGTCAAACATATGGTTCCTTCAATAATCATTCTAAAGTGATTAAATAAAAAAGTAATGTGCTGGGGGTTAGAGCTGTGTACAGGTGTTTCTCTCGAAAGAAAAAGTACATACAAGTCTTTTGTTTTCCCAATTTCTCGAGAATTATTTCGAAATTAGAGAAAGTCAACAATGAATAAAGTAAGGAGTCTCTTATCGCAATTAAAGAAGATATATCTTTTTGATAAACTTTTACAACGTCTCACCTGTCAAGCAAAATATACATTTGAATAAACTGGTCTCGAAAAGTGAAATTTATTCAAAATTGCTGAAAGAATGTCAAATAGATTGTTTGCTAGTTTCGATAGTTTGACACTGATGAAGAAGACGTTAATGAAGCTCGATGGAAACGATTATCTCTTCAAGAACAATTAAATTTATTTATAACAGAAAGTGTGAGAGAAGTGAAACAGGTGCTACTCACAAATATCAGACTATTAAACAAAATTACATATGGGGGGGGTCTCAAAAACAATGCCCATGTTTATGGGATTGGATTTAGGAAGTCGAAACAAATCGAAATGAAAGAATGATAAGAGCTTCAATTATGCGTTATTTAGGGTAGAAGAAAACAATTCAATTATTAGGTATTTATAACTAAATTAATATAATAACTAATTTTTACAAGAAATGTTAATACAGTAGTAGATAAGCTATGAGAGTTCGGGGTCAATATCCCATTTAATTTTACATAAGAGTCTCCGATTCAAATATGTAGGTATGGTTGCCTAACTAACTGGCTGATCGTTGAGGAAGAGAGGCAGCGCGCGCGAAATTTAAAACAGGTATTTACCTGTTTTTTTATAAACTGGTGCCTATTTTTAATTGCGCGTGCACTACCCCTCTCCCTCGAGATGATCAACAAGTTTGCATGTCATTTTGTTTGGCAACCATGCCAACACATTTGAAAACGTTGTTTTCTTTGTAAAATTAAATGGAAAGTTGGCCCCGAACTCCCGTAGGCTTCTTTCTAGTTCAGTACAAGCATTAGAACATTATGGTTCACGCGTAGGAATTTTTTTAAACGAAGACTTTCCTAGAAAGTGGATTGAAATGGCCTCCTAGGTTACTTTTAGAATTTCTTTTTTGAAGGTTTTATTAAGGAAAATATTAGCTTCCACCTATTGTGGATGCCGAAGATGTAGCTCCTTTTCACGATGCTGTGGAATTAATCAACGAAGACATGCTAGAGGGTCCACGTTGCATCGTGCTAATGTTTGCATTGAAGAAAGAGGAAACCTGTTTGAACGTGTTTTGTAGAAATTACATATTGGTATTACTTTTTGCTATAAAATTAAAAATGTTTCTTTTTCTCAAATTACTCGTTGATGAAGCCACCTTGATACTTGTATTATTATTTCATTTTGATGTGCTTCAGTTACCTGAATCGTACGTGCGGGCATTACTTTTGAGACACCTATATTTCTAACAATGGGTAAAAGAACTATGAGGGACGGGTGGTTAAAAATGATAAAAGAAAGGGGATGAATTATCCTTTAATTTCAGATTTATCAATTTTACAAGACCTCGTCGAAACGCTATGTTCTTCTAGATGCCACAACGAGAGTAAGAGAGAAGTTCTGTTATTACGCCCAAAGTATGTCTTAATTCCCAAAATTAATTGCACCACAATTTCCACTTCTTCTCCTCACTCTTTTACTAAAATTTTATAGCGATGCTCTAGAGCATCCTCAGATTATTTTCATCCTATTTTAACTTCATGTAATAATAAGGGATAGAGATAGTCTGAAAGTGCTCTAAAGCAGTCAATCGAAAACGCTATTAATCAGACCATAAAGGAGCCAAGTAGCAATTTCTTTGTTGGTATCTGGTTTGACCTTTTTACCCAAAGATTGATATTAACGCCCTCTTTATACGTAATGCGATTTCAGTTCTTGCCCGCCACACATATATTTTTCGGGATTGTCGAATTACGTTTTTTCTTTTAACATGACTCTTCATTAAAAAATAAAGAGAAAATTTATACCTACAAGTGTGTATATTCAGAGTAAGTAAGAACAATTATTATAAATTGATTTAGACAATTTTAAAACTGACTACATACATGTAACACTCACAATTTACTCAAATGCAAACTTTAAATATAATTACAGATAATTTCAGAACGATATACGAGACTTTATAAAACAAATTCAAAATGATTTTTATAACGAGAAAAACAGCATTTCATAAATCAAACAAAGCGGTTGTTAGTTTCTAAAAACATAGTAAAAATGATAAAATCAAGTAATGTTTTCTCACCCAAACCGTGGTACTGGATACGGAGAGACGGACGGATTTTTGGAGATCAACCACACCACTATAACATTCTGTGAATGCCTTCGGGCTCTGGGGATGTACACGACCAAACTGCTAGAAGCTGTCTGGTCATCTGTCGTGTTATGCCATGGCTTTTTATACGGTTTTACAAAGGTCATTTCGATTACGTAATATTCTGCATATGGGCCTCACGCCCTATGATTCATCGTAATTTTCTGAGATTGTGCTCATAAGCTTGCATAATACCCTGTTCATGCAGCTGGAATTCTACGAATGCAATTTTATTGCAAAAGTCAGTGATGACTCATATCGGCCAAGGCTCTTGATAAAGCAACCATAACTCTTGTTATGCTTGTTTACATAATCTTTAGGTGAGCGAATTTTCCGCGGTCGCGAATTTAATTTACGTTTTAAACTTTAATGATTTATGAAATTCTGAATTCTTACAGAACAACAAATTTGAAAAGTCCTATATTTAGAGGTGCAATAAAGCTTACGAAAATAATTTTGTTACGAAGAAGAGGAATCATTTGTTCATTCGATTAATAAAATTATTTTCGAAGTTGAACAATAAATGTCCCTTCCACCTTTTAATTGTCCATTCGTTTGTCGGGACGGACGGACGCTATTGTGGCATTGTGAATAAGATAGCGTCGTAATTAATGAAACCGTTTCAATCTTTACACGTTCTTAAGAATAGAATAGAAGTATTAAAAAAATTTCGATTGTTTAAGTTAAATGAATGATTTTTGATTTTTTTTTTATCGTGATTTTTATCAACACTGATAGAAGCAAAGGGGAATAAGCTCTTTAACATTTTCTTACTTTCTGTGATAACGAATGTAACCCAAATTGATGTCTAAATTATGACGTACGACAAGCAAGTACCGAATCGTAGCCGGAAAGAAAAGTGAGTGTGAGCAAAATAAATAAATTTTATTCACTTTTGCCAGTGTCGGGAGTTCGCAGAAGTTTAAATATTTTTTTGTGGTAAAAGTAGGTATTGGCAGGTATTGTCAAAGACTGACAAAAAGTAATTCTTGTGGGATATTTTTTTTTCTCACAAGTCCATGTAGATGGTAAGGATACAAAAGCTGTTGGCGAAACAGTAGCCTAGCTAAAGTACGGTTTCCACTTATGCATTTTGATGCACGCAATCGTGTTACATGCAATATGTTGCATGCATTTTGCGGTTTACATTACGCTCTGTGCATTAAAATATTGCATGAAATCGTGATGCACGGTATTAGAATCTGTTCTAATTTCGTGCTTCAAGTTGCATGCAACTCTTAGTGCTTTCAGTAATTTCTTTATTACCAACTGCTATTGGAAAGTTGGTGCTTATATTGACAGCAACCACATTGAACAAGCATGAAACATAAAATGACAAGTTGCACAAAACTAAAATCACCATCCGCCAATACACCGAAAAAATATAAATGCATAAATGTAAACGGTCGTGCATGTTTTGCTGCTTTGCATTAAAACATGCATGCATTTTTTCAAACATGCAGATTCAAAAGATGCATGCATGGAAATGCATAAATGGAAACCAAGCTTATAAGACCTACTTCCTGTGCAATTATTCTCGTGCGTACATGCAACAACAAGTCCTAACCAGCTTTTCTATTACTACACCCAAACTCCATATCTTAATTCACAAAATAATTACATCACAATAAATAACAATTTCCACTTCTTCTCCGCACTCTTTTACCAAAATTACATATAAAATTTTCAGGATTGACGAAATTACACTACAAAACAATTTCATAAACGGAAAAATAAACAGCATTTCGCACATCAAATAAAGCAGTTATTAGTTTCAAATAATACAGGATGTATCGTAGTGATAGGCGTAACTGAGGGTTACATGTACAGTCCGAAAAAATGTTGCAAAATGATTTCTGCTGATATAATTTTTTATGAAAATTTTATAAAAAATTCTGCACTGAGTACGGACCTGTGCTTCTGGAAACGTATCGATATTTCGGATAAGGTCATCTCTTACAACTGGGATGTCAAATGCCTGTAAAACAACAATTTTCGCCCATTCTTAACTGCAGCACATCTGCAAGGTCAGGGTTAAGTATTTTACTGTGCTCTGGCGCCGCCAGCACTAAGCGTAGTTTTGTACATGCGGAGACGCGCCAGGGCCAAATTCACTACTTTACTTCATAATTCGATATCTCGAAAACTCTCTACTTTGTTAGAGGCAAAGTATTCTTTATAGAGCGTCATCGACCCACTGGTGACGTATGGCCCCTTATACCTGATACAACCTGTATAACAATTTGGAAAATAAATTAATGTTCGCTCACCCAAATCATTATACTAGCTGCAAAGAGACAAGCGGATTTTAGGAGATCAATCACACACTATGACATTCTGTGAATGTTGATTACGTCCTCTGACTTGGAGTTGCACTTGACAAGACAGACACTAGCTGTCTGATTTGTCGTCCTATGCCATGGCCTTTTATGTGGTTTTACAGAGGTCATTTCGATTACGTAATATTCTACATATGGGCAGATGAATCATCGTGATTTTCCGAGACTGTGTGTTCATAAGCTTGGATAATGCCCTGTTGTGCAACTGAAATTCTGCGAATGCGATCTTATTGTAAAGGTCAATCATTACTCATATCCGCCAAGGCTTTTGATAAAGCGAACCGCCGTGAATTTTTCCGCGGTCGCGTAGGCGACATTGTATCGAATTTAATTTACGTATTGAGCTTAATGATATACGAAATTGCCGATTTCTTACACAAGGAACCGAATTTATATTACGTTTCACAACCCTGCGTTAAAGTCTGGCGTTGGGTAGTGAAACGCCCTATACATAGCTATGTAACTTAAAAGGAAGATTGAATAGCAATGATTGAATCGAATAAAAATTAGAGAGGACTATTGATAACTTTTTAATCAGGCGACAAATCGAATAGTAAAATGTCAAAGCAATCGGGTATATGCCGACTGAATCTTCTCCCGCAAGACAAGTGGCTTTGACCGTCGGGTTCAATCTGTATATTAAGCAAGTATTATTTATTTCTTTAGAAAACATGTATCCGGTTCCTTTCTTGGGTGTTCTTACTATATATATACGCTAAGAAAAAGTTCAAAAATCTTCGAATGTTATATGTATTTCGGAAAAAAATTCGTTTTTGTTTTCATTACATTTATTGTCTTTGTTGCGGCAGCAATATTTCTTTAATTGTAGTCTTAACTTATGTATTATTGCACGTACATGTCTTATGTTAATAGTGTGCTGTAAAAAAAAAGGTTATTTAATTAAATGTGTCAGGTTTGAAGAATGTTTTCTTCTTCTGTAAAAAATTTAGTATATAAAGCAATTTATTTGAATCTGGCGGAATTTACAACGGGTCTGTACACAACAGTCTTAAGAGATTGAACTCTTATATCCTTTTTAACTAACTAGTTTTTGAAACACAAAAATTTCAGTGACCAAGCTGCTTAAAATGCACAGTTTTTCTATGAATTTGCATGTGGCTGTTAGCTTGAGAATTAAACATTTACTAAACACACGCAACAGTGCGTGTAGCTGATATTGTATTTACAGATTCTATCTTACCTTCTCAAAAATGTCACTAGGAATAAATCAATTTTTTTTTAGCCGTTCTACATAAAGTATATGTATATTTGTTAAAGAAACGACACATTCTACCTGTAATTTTTTTAAACCCCTTCATAGTTTTTGTTAATTAAAAATAACTAAATATACCGTCTGTCCCTGCGTCATCGTCAGTGAAACGTACAAAACAAAAATCGCTTTATATTATTTACCTTATTAAATTAAAGTAGTGTACCTGTAGATTATAATCAGAAAGATTATGCACGCAATAATGCGTGTTCAGAAAGTACACCTGATATTACTCTCTTAAGATATGATCTTACTTTGTTTCCACCATGAATAAATTAAATTTTTTATTGATTTATTTATTATTTTTTATTTCTAAACATTCTTGGCAATATGTATTTGTTATTTTAAACCGTCTAAATATACCATCTATCCCTGCGTAATTAAGTTACAGATTTTTAACATAGAAGAACTAAAATTGCTTTATATTTACATACTTTAATAAATTAATATGAATTTATAGGTTTTATCAGAAAGATGAAGTAATTAATACTGATATTTAATATTTAAAGTTGGCTCTTGTCCGATGAAAATTGTATCACAAAATCTTTTAACCGGACACTGAATAGCGCACAAACACTTAACTTCTGACGAAGCTGTCGAACGACGGCGAAACGTTAAGTGTTTGTGCGCTATTTAGTGTCCGATAATTTTTTTTTTGATTAATATTTTGTAGATTTTTTATTAAAACTTGCATTTTGTTTCTTGAATAAAGTTATATACAGGGACATCAGAAATGATTTCAACCCACGTGACCCCGCCGGATAGGCAACACATTGTACTCTGTTGGTAACAGTGCTTCGTGTTAAATCGTTGGAGTATCTAATGCCTACGATTTACAAAGGCGTAATTTACATCAGCATCTGGGAATGCTTGCTTGTTTAAATACAACGGAACATCTACAGTCATGAACGTCAATGACAAATACACGCCAATTTGAAAGAGCGACCTCACATTGCCACTTCTAAAAAAGCAAAACCTAATTCAAATTGGTTACCTGCATTGAAATAATTTCTGACGTCATTGTACTTAATGCAGTAAATAAAAAATGAGACCATTCTTTCTTATCTTAATTCTTAATTTCTAAACCGTCTTTAGAATCACTATGAAAAATAAAAGGTAACTGTCAAAATACCTCTTTGCTTTGATGTTTTTTCTAATTAAGTAAAACTTGAAAGAAAGCTTTAATAAAAACTCGACCTAGACCGGATTTCATTTCATAATATGACAATTTTTATCATTATTATCAACGAGCAATTTAAGTAGCGACATCTTACGATCGCTTTTTATAAAGTTATATACAGGGACATCAGAAATGATTTCAACCCACGCGACGTTCTGCTGACGAAGGCCCAATTAGGCCTGAAACAGCTGTACAGAGCATGCTCGAGGAATCTGCTGTAATCAAAACCGATTTGCACAAAATGTTTCTATTATTATCAACATTTTCAAAATATTTTTAATATCAAAGCTTTCAGTATTCATTTAATTTCCATTTTCCCATTTATTAAAACCCTACGTCTCGCTGATTTTGAGACAGACGGTATAAGAATTAATTCAAAATATTTTAGTCAAGATTCTAATACATTTTGAAATTTTACTTTTTAGGTTAAACATGTAAAAATAAATTAGCAAAGTACAAAACCACCGTCCACCATGGCGAACACAGCGCACCTGGTGCGTAGGCAGAGCTCAAGAGACATGAACCCGCAAAGATCTCTGGATCGTTTAGAGCTGAGAGAAATGAGAGGTCGACTGGTAGTCGAAAATGGCAACACCGGAATGTCTTATGGTGCGACGAACGCCGCGTTTGAGGACACGAGCCCCAACGCCAAAATCAAATCCACTTCCAGCAGTAAAAGGGGATCGCAGGATGGCAAGGCGATATTTAAACCGGAATGTGGTGAAGAAGAACGTGAGTCCTGGGACAGTAAACTTACGTTCCTTTTGGCAACGGTGGGGTACGCCGTGGGTTTGGGCAACGTTTGGAGATTTCCGTACCTCGCTCAAAAAAATGGTGGAGGCGCCTTCCTAATTCCATATTTCATCATGCTGGCAGTGGAGGGTATACCAATTTTTTATTTAGAGTTGGCCATCGGTCAGAGGTTGAGAAAGGGCGCCATTGGTGTATGGAATCAAGTCTCACCATACCTTTCAGGTAAATAAATGTTTCTGGTTACCTGCATGTATCCAAGTAAATACGCACTGCATTTTGTTTAAGTTAAGTCTTAATTTTAGGTATGGGTATTAGCAGCGCTGTGGTTTCTTTTAATGTGGCTCTTTATTACAACACAATAATAGCTTGGTGTTTGTTCTACTTTGCACAAAGTTTTCAATCAGAACTGCCTTGGTCTGAGTGCCCTAACGTATATTTTCCGAATGGATCGTATATGGCAGAGCCGGAATGTGTGGTAATTAGTAAACACACGTTAGAAATATTTGCACTCACTTAAAACAAGCACAAAATTTGATGTGTTCGCATCACACTAATAGAATTTTGATAAGTAGGTTACTGTGTATGAGTATTTCTGACGTCAGTGTATTTTCTGGGCTGCCCCAGCTAATTTATAATTTTTAGGTCAGCAGTCCTACTCAGTATTTCTGGTATCACACAACTCTTATGGTATCTCAAGATATAAATACCCCAGAAGTGTTCAACTGGAAAATAGCTCTAGCTTTAGTAACGGCCTGGATATTAGTTTACCTGTGCATGATAAAAGGTATAGCTTCGTCTGGCAAGGTGGTTTACGTAACGGCAACTTTCCCATACATAGTCCTAATAATATTCTTCTTCCGCGGGATTACTTTGAAAGGTGCATTCGATGGCCTGCGACATTTATTTACTCCAAAATGGCTGAAGATATTGGATCCTGTGGTATGGTTGGAAGCCGGCACGCAGATATTCTTTTCGCTGGGCCTAGCATTCGGGGGACTTATAGCGTTTTCGTCGTATAATCCCGTGAATAACAACTGCTATAGGGATGCAGTTATGGTGTCGCTGACAAATTGCTTTACTTCGATGTTTGCTGGTATTGTGGTTTTTTCTATAATCGGGTTTAAAGCGACGATGGTTTACGACAACTGCTTACGTACCCGAAATTCCACTCTAATCGATGCCTGGGGAATCGGATCTAACGAAACTGAACTTCCGGAACAAGGATCGCTATACAATATATCGGTGAATGGGACTATGAGGTCCGTAATAATGCCAGCACTTCCTGAATGTGATTTACAAAAGGAACTGGATAACGTAAGTTGCTGATATATGAATTTTCTAAGGAGGGATTTGGGAGCTCAATTCAATGAAATTTGTTGTTTGCTTTGAATACAAGTTTTACTTACATACGAAAACTTAAGGTTTCAAAATCGTTTTACTTTTCTAATTATTTTTAAAGAACTGAGCCACTCATTAAACCATTAAATGGCGTCTTTAACTGTAACGTGATCCTTTATTTTATAACTTATCCGTTTCTACTGTCTACCTTCACATTTTTCCACGTTTCAAGAAACAGTTGGTATTTAAATCATAGTTGCATCAAATGAACCCCATCCGTCATTTTAAGAATAAAATAAAAATTATTCAGGCACGAATGGAGTTAAACTCAGTAGAGGCAAAGCCACCAGTGTTTCCTATATTTCGAACTTGACTTATTGATTTAGCCCTCGCTGGCAAGTTCGACGACCTTCCTGAAAAACTGGGTCATTTTTTTTTCGGAGGGCTTACAGGTGTTTACTCCTCTGCGGAATTCCTAATTTGAACTCAAAATCGAGATGTACGATCCTTGGCCATTGAAGTGGAACCACCAAGGTTATTTACGTGTATATTAAGTGATTTTAATTATTAAAATAATTATGAAATATCACTCTGAAGTAATTTTAATTAAAATACAGTATCACCTCCCTTATATTTGGCAATTGCATTTTGAATTAAAATAATTTGGAACGAGGAATACTGATAATGATACTCATCAAGTATACAGGTCTTTATTATTTTTTGTTTGTTTTTAGTTTAAATGAAACGTTTGGTAGTTTATTAGTTTTGCTTTAGTATTATCAGATACTGAAATTTAATAAATCGTTCTCATTTCAGTCGGTTTCCGGGACCGGATTAGCTTTCATTATCTTCACAGAGGCCATTAATCAGTTTCCAGGCGCGCAGTTTTGGTCGGTATTGTTCTTTCTGATGCTGTTCACGCTCGGCATTGACTCGCAGTTTGGAACCTTAGAAGGCGTGGTGACTTCCATTGTGGACATGAAACTTTTTCCCGAACTTCGGAAAGAAATATTGACCGGCGGACTGTGCCTGATTTGTTGCGTTTTGTCGATGGCATTTGCTCATGGTGCCGGAAGTTATATATTTGTGTTGTTCGACAACTTCAGCGGAAACTTTCCATTATTAATTATAGCACTGTTCGAATGTATTGCGATTTCTTACGTTTATGGGCTTAAACGGTGAGCTAAATTTATGCTTATCAAATACAATTGTTTTAAATGAGGGGTGTGTTTTGTAGATTTGCTGACGATATAGAAATGATGACAGGTCAACGTCCGGGTTTGTACTGGATGCTTTGTTGGAAATACCTGTCACCTTTGGCTATGATTTCCATATTGGTTGCCAGTATTTTTGAAATCGTCGTCGATGGTTCAGGATATCCAGCATGGGTAGCGTCGCAAGGCAAAACGGAGAGGCACGAATGGCCCATTTGGGCCATACTGTTAATAGCGCTGTTAATTTTGGCGTCGGTTCTATGGATTCCAGGTGCTGCCATTTGCAGGCAAGGAAATAGCACGATCCTACTTTCTCTTTACTAATACTTCCAAAAATTACAGGTATTTCGGAATTGTGATCATCGACGATGACGAGAAAGCCTGGTTTCCTGCCAATGATTTGAAGGAGTTTCATGGTATAATGCCTCACGAAGTTACCACTGCAGAGACTCTCCTGTTTTGTATTAGGAGCGATGGCTCAGAAGGCTTATGCTGTCCAACAAGTCCACCTTATGAAGATGACGAGACTTAGTTTTAATATGGTATATGCATTAGAGGTAATTAGGTATATAGGTAAATGTTGAAGTTCCACTGTGGCAGTTGTTATAAACGTATATAATTTCGATCTATTTTCATTCAGAAACAGGTAGTAAAAGGGCTTGATTTCTATTTTCAAAAAAAGAAAAAGAAACTATGGTACTGCTACATAGATTTAATTGTACTTTTATAATCAACATAAAAAAGGCAGTATTTTTGATACTTAACTCTTCCAACGCGAACGTTTACAGCATTCAAAGCTGGTCATGTACAACGTACATATCTTCCATTCTTATGAAAAGCAATAAACTGCCACGGTGGAAAATGTGAAATGCTTACGAATAAAAATTAGAAAAATGTTGTTAATTCTTGTGTTTGTACACGCAGTCCATTGACGATTGAAGTAAAGTAAGTTGATGACAATAATTAATACAATAAATCTTGTAGATGGTAGGTTATTGTATTGTCATGTGTAATGAGTATACTACGTATCTAAATTAGTTAAATAACAGGGATTTTGCTGGAGAGTAACATCATTTATTAAAGCACTTTGTTGTCTGTTGAAAATTTCGTCACTCTTAAGAAGCTCTTAACGTCGATGGCATTTTTTAAGATATTACTAAAATAGGAGAGTGAATATGGTCCACTTTTTCAATTTGAAGAAGCCGCACTTTTCGATTTTTGTTTGTTTTACAAGATCTGAAAATAACTTTTTTTTTATCATCCGGTATACGAGTACTTTTGTATATTGTATGTAAACCTAAATTATTTAAAACTTGTTACTCTTCTGCTAATTCCCTATAAGTCTATTTCGATACCATGTGATATATTAGCACAAATAAATAATCGTTGCATCATGTATCATTTGAGCAATTATGTTATAAAATTTATTTGCCAAAAGCACACATTGGTAAAAAAAGTTAAAACAGTAATTGGAAATCAATACGAATTAATTTGGCAGCTAACTACAGTTTAAATAAATCATGTAATTATTTTCTGTTTTCTTAATCATCTAAGACTGAAAGTAAAGAAGAAAACAGTAATTCACTTTTTTTTTGTTCATTAGATTACATTATTGAGTAGAATGATTAAAGAATTTCGTGAAGTTAGCAGGGATGGGTTCCGAAACTTTCTCAACCCACCCCATTTTATACGAAAGAAGCAGGCAGTAAAGATAAGGCCTCACAGGTTCCATTTTTTCGAACGAATATTTCTTACAGTAACTTATTTAATATTTTAATAGTTTAGTCGAATTGTTAGTACTTGAAGCGATAGATACATTACCGAACTGAATAAAGTTAAAAAAAAACATACTTGGGGCTAAGTTTTCAGATTTCGATTTGAATTTACTACAACTCTGAACGTGCAATTATTTAAAAAAAATTGGAATAACAATGACTAATTACCGACATTTCAAATATTAAAATATTTTATTTATTAATCTGTGATATCTGTATATTATTGTAAATTAAGAATACCCAAAGTATTATTTCAATAAATTACTGGTTTTTTGTATAATTTTTTTTTACTTCGATATATTTTTTATAATTAATAACTTATAATAATTATACATTTATCAATAACGTAAAAATGTATTGTGTGGAGAATTATACAGGGGAGATTAAAGAGAATAACATAGAATCATAAAACGCCCTGTGTAATCCTCAGAGCAATATAAATTAACGTATAGCAAAATATGGATTACAATAAATTAGATTAAATAGTACAGCAGTAGTTTAGGACAAGAAATGTATTAGTCACTTCAATGGAATCTTTTGTTTGAGACTTTTTTTTAAATAATCTTATAGGCAAAAGTCAATTAAGAAATAATCTTTCAATTGAAAACAAATTATTTTCTTAAAATGGTACTGTATACAAAATCTAGCTAAACTGTCATAAAAAAATAAAACATCGCCAGTTCACATATCTCACGAAACGTATCTGGGATTTCATAACCTGCCCCAAAAATTTCGTCTTTTTCTTAGCACCTACCAGTGTTAATAACTACTTAATTAAAGTTAGAGTCGTGTAGTTTCAATTAGTGTTTAATCGAGGAAACAACGCGACAATATCAAGACAATAAAGAAATTGTTATTGTATTTTATAATTCATCTGTATACTTAGTTTTGCAGTACTACTAAGAGTTACGAGCCTAATGTATAAATGTACAAATATAAATGTAAATAAGTCTGTTATTCTGTGAAAATAAATTATTATGTTAGAATATTTAGTTTTATTTTCAAGCCATTGACGACGTAATACCTAAATGAAAGGAACTACTTGTTGCTACTACTACTTGTTACAATAATTTTTATAAGTTTCTGGAGGTTGTATTTAACAATTTCAGAGTACAATGTTCAATTCAAAATTACAAACAGGAAATTGCATAACACGTACAACAAGAGGTTGTCAACATTATTTGAACAAGTGCTACTTTACTAATCGCTGAATTAATCAGAGCAATACTTAATACTTGATTGTCAGGATGTTTGATGATAATCAAACAACTCGCCGAGTATACCGTCAAGTAGGTCTGTGGTGTGGCCTACATTGCTATTTTATGTAATTATCTAATTATTGTCTGAATTACGAATGAGTGCATTAGATTTTACGCCAAAGCATTGGCTTACAATTAGATTAAGTTATTAGTATTATTAATTAATTCCAGTTCTTGTATGCAGGGTAAATGACAACTGTTCCGACAAAAAAAACGTATAAGAGAATACGGGAAAAATTCTTTTGAACAGTTAATAATCAATTAAAAAATTGCTCTAAAATCAAGTTACGTTGCCTACGAAATACAATGTCACGTTCTATAAATGCGGCAGTATAATGGGACTCTAAAGTTTTTTATTCACAACTCGTTTGCACACAATGCGAACTTAATACACATCTCAGTTCGTTTTATTACACGTTTAACAGCTAGGAACGAAAGTCTGAGTTGTTTCTTTTAGTAATTCGAGCGGATTATACCTATACTCAGAGCCGGCCACATGGAGGGTGCACCGGGTGCAAGGCACCCGGGCCCTGGACTACTCAGGGGCGGGGGCCCCTCCATACTCCATATCATTCTAACGACCGGACGGAAATTGCGGTCCATGGTGCTCCTGAGTTTTTGAAGGGCGATTTTTTAATTAACAACTGAAAGCGGGCGCAGCGTCAACTATAAAATTCGCATAACTTTTTATGCGAATTAATTAATTAAATGAAGAGATTGTTAGTTAATAATATATAATTAAATTGAAAGAAGCACTAACAGAAATTTTTGGCGGAAAAAAATTTCCGCCGCAACCGAGAATCGAACTCGAGTCTTCTGCTTTCGCGGCAGATGCTCTGACCACAGAGCTATTGGGACACCGAGTTCAGTTATCGTCTAATATAAATTAGAATCCGATGGTAATTTTTTTGATATTGCCTTAAGCAGGACAAACATTATAAATTAATTAATTAAACGAAGAGATTGTTAGTGAATAATATATAATTAAATTGAAAGAAGCACTAACATAAATTTTTGGTCAGAGCATCTGCCGCGAAAGCAGAAGACTCGAGTTCGATTCTCGGTTGCGGCGGAAAAATTTTTCCGCCAAAAATTTATGTTAGTGCTTCTTTCAATTTAATTATTTTTTATGCGAATGTTGCATAAACGAATTTCTCCCAAAATATGAAAGAAAACACTCAAATCTATCCGTCCATGGTGCTCCTGAGTTTTGGCCGGGCGATTTTGCTTGATTAATTTAAATCAATGATTAAAGAAAGGAGATTAAAGAAACCTATACTTTCAATATAAGTAATTTCGTAAGGACTCTTCGAGACGCTTTTCTCCTCTATATACCACGACGAGAGAGAAGAGAAATAGATTCAAATATCAAAGTACAGGAATAAAAATACACACAATACATTCAAAATTAATTCGAGGAGAGAAGAAACGGTATTCTGTACATTTAAGGCTTTTGGTAGTTTCTGATGTTTCCCTAGCAAATGAAACGCTTTTCGGCTTATCTAACGTTGAATCTGAATTCATCCAATAGTGCAAAATTTGGGACACTTCAGTTTTAAGTCGTATTTGACGACGCAATATTTTCAGCCAATATGTTGAAATAATTTAGTCTATGACGTCATGAAAATGGGAATCGCTAAAATGTTTGACTACGATTGCACCTATCGTCAAATGCCTGTCAAGTTCATTTGACATATGATTGTAAACACGTGGGTGTCAGTACTTGAGTCGAAAGTTATAAAACAGTTACTATGTTGAAGTAAGTTTTTTTATGGACAAACCACTCTTATGGCCAGTTGCACCAAACACTTAAGCTGAGCTTAAATTTAAGCGGTGTTTATAATGTGACATTTGAGGTTTACACAACAATGTGTAATAAGTCATATTCTAAGTGACAGTTAGTCGGCTTTCACACCAAAGTAGCAAGCTGCATGCTACTTGCATCCTGGATGCACGATGCATGCCACTAATTTTAGAACCTATGTAAACAATTGATAATATTCACACCGGTGTAGCGTAGCATTCATGCGACCTGCCACTTGCGACGTGCAGTTTAGCTTATAAGACAAGTTCTATATTTTGCTACGCTGCTTCTCAGAAGAGACAGTGGTTTCGTCTTAAATTAAAACATTGTCAAGCTAAATGAGGGTTCTTGACAACATGTTGACACCAAACCATCAGGAACCACAATGTTGTGGTTCTTGATGCTTTTTCATCATTTCATACACGTGCTACAAACAGCATGGAGGTCTTTAACAATTACACCTTCTCTTTCTTTTTCTCCTCCTAACAACCACCGCTGCAATTAACGCCATAGCTTCATCTTCGGATGACATCTTGATTATAATAACTCGCAAGACACTGCCAATTCGCGAATCGCACAGCTTGCTATGCTACCTTGATGTGAACGCAAAATTCTAAGATGCGATGCGCGGCACGCTACTTCTCAAAAGATGCAAGTAGCATGCAGCTTGCTACTTTGGTGTGAAAGCCGACTTAAAGTTAAGCAGAGCTTAAGTGTTTGGTGCAACTGGCCCTTAGTTAGAAAATTTTATTGAACTTGTGTTAGGCGAAAATTTCTTTCGTTTCTAACGATGCTAAATGAAGATACAGCAGAAGAACACCAACAAAATATGATGCTGTTATGTTTATTTGACTCTGATGGAGAAACTGCTACAAATGTGATGATAACAAGTACAAATCATGAGCACTCGACAGTAGGGTGTTTAAAAACTCAAAAATATATTTAGATGCAAGGGGCATTCAACGGACGTAATCGATTCACAATCGATTTATGATTGCATACGGTTTAGCATTCAATGCATCTGAATCGATTCAACCTCGATCGTGAAATTGTCCATCGTAAAAATTTTACGATTAAATGTGGCATTGCGGTTCAAGTCGTTTATGTGCGAGTTGTTTATAACAGTGTATTGTTTATTTTAGGGATTTATTTGAGAAATAACTTAACCGCACTGGTAATATCGTGATTTTGCTATTGTTGAAAAGTTAAATACCAAATATTATTAAAAAAATGGGGTTATATCGGTCACGCCACCTTTCAGTGTTTCGACGAATCGATTTAAATCGATTCAATCTGATTATAATCAATCGATTTGTTTCTTGAATGCCCCTATTGAGGAGCTTGGTCACATTAGAAATTATTTTAAGAATGAGGATCATCATTTACTGGGAGACGAGGCCTACCCTCTGAAAAATTGGATAATGACACCACTTCGAGATACTGGACGGTTAACAAATCAAGAACGACGGTATAATCTGTATAATTTAGGACAATTCCTGATATAAGTTCATATCTTTTCAATCGGCACTTTTAATTTCGAAACATATTTCAATGTTATAACAATGAATAACACTTTGCACGCGAATGTTTTCATTACGATGTCCCGGCAGACATAAAAGCTTTGTTATTTATTAATTATATCAATTCAAAATAAATGTCTTAAAATGAAATCAGAACTTACATAAATACATTAACTGTAAATATACAATAAGTATCATACAAAACAATTAATTTCAGTACGTAAATGGATTACATTAGTCATTATCGTTTAAATAGTCAAATAACTGCATCAGCGAAGGAAAAAAAAAGTAATTTCCTATAACTGAAAACAACTTATTGGATTTCATTGATTTAAATTACTGACCTACTTTCAAAACAACGAGAGTGATTAATCCCGACGGCGTCCGATTTTGTAAACTGATTTAATTAAAATGAATTATGTTTGTGTTTCAAAATTAAGATTTATTTTTACATAAAATTGCGGCATTCAGATTTATATACGTGTTAGAAATTTTGCTACATTTTGCCTGCGCAATAATATCTTGTGAAGCTTTCGTTGTTGATACTTCGCATAAATAAATAATTTTTATGCTTTTTGTGGATAAGTTGCCCTAATCTGATATTTTGGAAAATACGCACAGTGAATGCGAGGATACTCTATTACTCTTGTCTATTTAGGAATTGAAAAGAACTAAATAAATTAGTTATTAAAAGTGTGAATATAAATTGAATCAATTTTGTGCGATGAATTAATGATTATTTAAATAAATTAAATTAACTGTTTAATATTATGTAATAATAATAATGTTTTATTGGTCATATACATTTAGATTTAGATGTACGTAAGCATATTCACACTAACTATCGAAAACTTTAATATTTAAAGTAGTAATATTTCCCATTGTATTAAAATGTCTTCCTTAATGCCGTTTTAAGGTCCTTTAAAACTACCCTATTTTTCATACAAGATTTGATTCAATTTCTATAATAAATATTTGGAACAAGTAATTTTTGGGCTGCAGATATAGAATAAGTTCTATTTGTTTTTTCAGATAGTTTTTGATACAGTTTACTGCATAATTTAAACTGTCAAGGAAATTAAACCAAATCTTGTACAAAAAAATAGAGTAGTGTAAAACGGTCTTTACAAATAATTTCTTTGCATATCCTTGGCATATCCTAAGCGTCTTGTCAAAATGACAAGAGTTACATTTGTAAAGGAAATAAATAAAACAAAACAGAATGTCAATACGAATCGTTTTGAAATGTGTTCTCTTCAATTTCTTTCCTTCTCAAACATGGTACAAGTGCTGAACATTAACAACACGAAGTCTATACGGTAAATTAAGGCAACAACTGTTAGTTTCATTGCATTAATGAATGCAATCATGCAAAATAGGAAGGCAGGAGACGCGCAATCTCAAGAAATACAAGAAGTACGACCTTCTTTTGTAACAACATTAGCAGGTAAGATGAACAATTACGTAAATTTAAAATTTCTTAAAAGGATGTGCTAAGTAAAGCTACTTGTAAGCTTTTCATTGATTATGTAGGATAATTTTTTTGTTTTTTTGTTAAACATCCTCGACTGATAACAATGTCAGAAAACGGAGTTACAATAAACATTCACTCACCCTCAGATTAGATCTCTCTTTCCCTGCTTTCTTTCTCTCTTTCTCGCTTTCTCGACCACTGCAGAGCTGAGGGTAAACGTCTTAACATCTGGGCTTCGCTTTCCGATTCGATAAGGATGTCATGCAAAATTACGAATAACCATTTACGAGTATCTACTCAAGATTGTAGAACTTATTACTCACCGGAGCCCTCTCCCGGCCCCGTCCACTCCAGCGGCGAATCTAGTTGCTGGGATGCGAACTCACGGAGAAGGTGTCCTCGACTTCATACTTCGCATGCATAAAGACGAACCCCAGGTGGATATTAGCATACCTTGCCTTCTGAGCGTACGTACTCAGAATCATTGGTGCTACTGTCTCCTACAGTGTTAGCCACACTGTCCCAAGCCCAGTCGTCAATACCAAGTCATGACTGTTCTTGGAAAGCACAAGGCATTTCACCTGGTCAGGTGTTACAGCTAGCTGTTTTCTGACAACACTGATCCCCTACCAGTGTTGCTACACTGCGACCGTTCCCCGGCGATGTCGTACTGTTGGTGACAGTACAACACGTCAACCGGCGAATCCCTACACTTCGCCGCGTTGAGGTCGAAGTACTGCGAAACTACCTCTGCCAAAATATCGCCATCTCCAGGTCGATATTATCCCTGGCAAATTGTCGCTTTCCCAAGGCCGATATTCCACAGAAAACCCTTATCAAACATCCACTACATTTTATTAACAACACTCGCGAGCCCGTCTGCCTAATTTGCGCGTCTTACCAACACGTTTACCATTCAAAGCTCGCCCGGAGACTGCCTGCTATCTTTTCTACATCCCTCTGCCTGACACGTACCCCCGTATCATATTACCAAACCATAAGACAAAATAAACAAACGTGCTCGTGATTTACGGATATATTGAGAATGCGCAAACTTTCCTAAATTCTAAACTTGATAAAATATAACTACAACGACAATTATTACCATATTATTACATTTTCAATGATTTTTTTTATTATATTACAAATTATAACTTACAGAGTAGTTATTAGTAGATGAGTATGTACAGTCATGGCCATTAAAATCGTTACCCCTTCATGCTAACCTCATCCTTATTGACCTGCAATGGAAAAAAACGGCTCGTCTCCCTACTAATATTGCCACTGAGGGTTATGTGTTCTTCGAATCGTAAGGGTTTACTTGGCCACGAGTGTACAACGTGTAGCATTATATACACAAAACAGTCGTTGCAAATATTTTTTGTTTGCAGTAACCGTTGGGGTCACGTTAGTTATAGTGTGCTGCTGCTGTGGAAAAGGTACGAGTTAAACAAATTATTTTGTTAAGTTTTATATTTATATTTTTGTGCCAACATGTAAATAATACGAAGCTTAAAATTGAAAATAAAAGAATACCATATATATTACAATTTTGTAACGATAATAAATAAATGTGTCCTCAAGCGTATAAAACATCCTTATTACGTCTATGTTAAACGATCTTATTTTAAAGTAATGTTTAACGTTATACACATTACCTTAAGAGAGTATCAAATATTAGCTAGAGTATAATATACACATTTCTCTTGATGCCGTTTGAACAATAAATAGTACACGTGTATGTGTCACTATTTTGTTGCGTAAGCGAACTAAACCGAACGTGTACAAATAGTAGAGTTTATTATTATGAATTAATACATTAATAGGTTACATGGCACATGTAACTAACTTGTTTCAGGAAATGATGTGCACTGTTTGGAATTATAAAAAATGCTTCAAGTACTCGATGTAATTTAACTGTGAAAATTATATTAAATTGATTTTATGTCCGTTTCAAATTTTGATAGTAATTTATCGACAAGTAATATTTATATAATGACTCATTTTGAAAGCGATTGAATCTTCGTTTATTGTGACAATATTTCACAATGGTTTTTTTTTGTCATATATGAAATTAACATTCCAAACACGCGAGTGCACGTGCACGTGCGCTATTTATTGATTAATAATTACTAATAGCCTACTTTTCCTGATACACTTCAGCTCTTTAAATATATTATACCTATAGGGTCACTAAGTAGGGCATTGACCAAAGTTCACCGAACGCAAATGCATTTAATCCGTTCCTATGCAACTACCTATTTAACGGAAATTTACTCAATCATTAGTAAAACATAATTGCACGTGGGGGGGGGGTAGGTATTATGTATGTAACTATTTACCTATGCTTGCATGTGTGGAAAGATAAAACAGTACATATTAGAAAAAATGGATTAAATAAATTTAAAAAACATTTTTGCTTTAGGTATTGCTAAAGCCTAATTATTTATAATACATACATACAACAAGTTCACTATAACTTTTAATAACACATTGTATTTTGATAAATAAAGTTTAGTTCCTGCGTAATTCTAATTATTGAGGAAAACTTGTAATTTCCGTAGTAACTCGAACACTGGCGAAGTAATAACAGAGCAAACAAAGGAAACTTTATACCGTGTCTTGTAAAATTGATTTGTTCGCCCCGGTGAGAAATTAATTAGAAAGTCTAATTGTAAGGAAATACCTTGCTTATTTCACTGCAAAGATGGAAAAGCAAAAGTTGCATTCCTTCATCTACTATTGTCTTTGTATAAGTCATTTTAGTGTGCAATGGTGCATACTATGTATACGTAAGAGTATAGTAAATCTGGCAAAATGAAACCAGTAAAAGATTTCAGAAAAAATATCTAGAAACATGTTCCGACACTGCCTATAAATCCAGCAGTAAAACTGTATTATAATTTTTTTGTGATTATTGACCTATATCAGAACGTGACCTTGACACTGAAACTTCATGAACATTATGCATTTATCAAATGGTAACTGAAGATACAAAATTGGTTAAATGATAATATAATATGTAAAAGAAAGTGGATTAACTATCCAACGCTTTCGAGCTTAGATCAATTTACAGGGCTCGTCAGGTACAACCTTTACTTCTGGCTGTAGCGATTAGAGTTTCGAATTTCTACGCCCAAAACCTCTGGGTTCAATTTGCAGCAATAAAAAAAAATGCTTTTCGAAAGTGTGTACCTATTCATATAAAGCAATTATAAAGATGTTCAAAATAAAGCTAGTTTTTGTAGCGAAGGAATTCCGATTAGCTACGCGTTTCGTGAACCAGTTGCAAGTGTCTTCCGTTCGCTTGAAGGTCAGACGCGTTGGCACCGAGTCCATCGCTTTTCTACGGTATTATACATTGCTGGCCTGTCCAACAGTATCTATGCGCTTCTTGTGAGTAAATGAAGGAGAGGCTCATTGAAACTTGTGTGGAAGTGAAATAGAGATATTACAATGTTGCATGCGAAGGTGGGAATGCGGCCAACGCCGGCGCCCGGAGCGTGGCCCATATTATCAATCGGCAACGTCGATTGATGTAGCTATTTCGTTTACTCATGCGGTTTCTACTATTCTATCCTTCATTTACTCACGAAAAACACATAGATAGTGTTGGTCAGGCCAACTGTATGTAAGATAGAAGTTAAGAAAGCAAACTTAAAAATCAAAGAGATAGTCAAAAACTGTTTTGTGGAACATCAAAATATCTAAAACAAAAGAAAGGATATGACAAATATAAAAAATAAAGATGGAAACATTATACAGAGGCGGAAAAATGGAAATAGTACTTTAAAGCTTCGCAGTGGCACAAACAATGGAAAAACAAGAAAAAGAGATAAGCGGCATACCGGAAATAACCAGAAATAGAACTGTAGAAAAGGAGAAATATAAAAACCTTAAAAAAATAAAACAATGAAAGACACTTAGAAGAGACATCCTAGCCCCCGGAGTGATGGGCTTAGAAGGAACTAAATGGTAAACAAAACTAACGAATGAAATAATGAAGAATACAGAAATGCCAAAAAATGGAATTAAAGAATTATTTTCCTATAAGAAAGGACACAATGACACATGAGAGATTGTAATAATTAAAATACTGGAAAAAAATAATAAGAAATAACATCGAAGCAACAATAGAAGATATGCAATGCGAAGGATTTAAGAATGGGAGGATCACTCGAGGCTTAATATTCACGATAAGACAAACTAGCGAAAAATTTCTAAATAAGAATCTAGATCTTAAAAGAGCGTTTGATCTATAAGGAAAGAAGACTTTTGAAAAGTTCTGAAAAAACGACAATATTCAAGGACAAATAATTCGTAATAGCTATGTACAGAAATAATAAAAACAACGTAAGTCTAAACAATGAAGAATCGAAGGAATGCGTAACAAATATTGGAGTGAAACAAGGATGTGTTTTGAGCCCATAACTATCGTCACTATTATTGGACGAAGTTATAAAAATATGAGAACATTAAAATTAGGACATTGTCAAGTTGAACAAGTTCAGATTCATATACAATGCGTTCATAAATTTTTTAGATTAGAGAAGTCTATGAAAAGTAAAACCTAAGTCGTAGCTTAAATGAAATTAACTTATGTCAAAATTGAAATGTCAAGATACATTTGACGATAGTAGAAAAAATCTTCCAGTTGAATACATAAGGCTTTGTTAAAACTCTTTAACATGATAACGACTAATTTCAAATGCCGTTGGATTGCTTACTGACCCATGACTATAGTGTTCAAGAGCGTTTAAACAACTAACAGATTTGACAAGGGTCAGGAAGCAAATGTCAGAATAAAAGTTTCGAATCAAGCTAAGAGTCTGATTTTGTTTTTCATAGGCTCCCCTTATCTAAAAAATATATTAACGCACTGTACGCAAGCATTATGGCCACACTAGATCTAGAACTATTAAAAATAAATATGAGCTCAATATGGTCATGGATAAGTTCAAGAGCATGATAACCAGACTTCGGATATTTCAGAGCGTTGCGTTGCTATGGTTACGTAACACGAGAACCAATGAAAAATGCCCAATCATTGCGTAGAATTGGCAACGCTCTGAAATGTCAGAAGTCGGAAAACCAAAAGAAAAAGTAAAAGGTTAGAAATATTTAAGAAACAACAGGAAAAATATTGAAAATAATGAAGAAGACGTTTTCGGGAAGGAGAAAGTACTTAAAGAGATAAACAACAGAAGTTGTTAAGAAAATAGTTCGACCAACATTAAAGCACAGCAGTAAAACACGTAACCTATCGAAAAAATGGAATAAGAAATGAAACGAGAAGGATAGCAGAGGGTGAAGGTCAGGTGTATCGTATGCTAAATAATAAACTAACGAAATAGTATATGAATCACGAGTGCTGGAGAGAATTAATGGGGAAAAGCCAATAAAGACATGGAATGACTGGATTAGGAAAGAAGTGGAAAACTGTGCATGGGATGGAGTCGAGCAAATATCGCAGGATGAAATAAAATAAAGGGAAAAATACGCAGCAGAATAAAATTAATTTGTATATTTGAGAAATGACACGATGAAATAACAAATTAATTAAACTTTTGTTTATTACAACGTTTACAAATAAAAATTATTTGAAAAAAATAAACCAAGAGAACAAAACGTCAAAAGTATCACCGAAACAGTTTTCGTTTTAACTGGGAGTTTTGTTTTCTCAACGTTCTCATTAAATTCTACCGCGATACAATGTAAATTACGTAACATAATACGCATCCATTTAATAAGCAAACAAACATTTGATGGTAAAATTACTTATAAGTAAACAATACCGACAAGCTGCAGAAACTCGTTTTAATGAATGTCTTTATATGCATATTCGGAGTTTATTGTTTGAGAATTTCTAATAAACTAAATTCGTTCAATTTTCTAAAGCTGTTATTATCCAATAATTGAACGGAAAAATAGATTCTAAGCTTCTGTGTATACTGGTGCTTAAAAGTATTCGGACGACCGGCGTGACCGCCTGGCACTGTGGAGGTTTACCACAAGGGTCATATTCGAACGATTTTATTGCTTTTCATTCGATACTTTCAAGCACCAGTATACGTAGGTTTGTTTTAATGAGAAAGCATTAATTTTTGTATAAAAAATACTATGTTTAAATTAACCTACAATACTCATATAGGTACCGTATGTTTCATTTCAACTTGGAAACGTACATAATCATTTAATTGATGTAAGAACCTTGTATCAAGAATATACATACAGCGATGTAAATGTGACATAGTGATCAAGCGAACAGTTTCGTTTTATATCTTTCATTTTATAATATAGCCTATCCTATCTCTGCCATTTTTCAAGTATCAATGAAACAGTCGGTATGTGCCTACTTCAATAAGATTCTGTCTAAACATATAATATAGATAAGTGCCTATTATAAATTGAAATAGGCTCGTTCAGTTCTTTCAGTAAACAATAAAAAGCGCACAAGGCCCATGATTATTTGCCCAGACAGATACGATAAAGCTCGCTGGATATTTTCCTTTTTTCGTTTGTTTACGCAGAAGTTGTGTAGCAAAGGCATTATAAGCTGTCTCAATGTTTGCACGTTCTTTATTGCCATCGAACTGAACTGAATATACGGCTTTATGTAGCTTTTGAATTCAATTTTATGAGGCTTCCGTTAATGTCAAAGTTCTTTAAATAAAACTCTGACTAGAGTTTCTTTACCGACGACGATAAAGTCGCAGTACAATTAACAGATTGTATTTTTCTCTTAGGGCGAGTTTTATAATCGAATTTAAAGGAGACTTTAAATTTGGAGTCATTTTCAGATGTCAAAACAAATATGAAAACACATTTGTTTACACATCTGAATGTGACTTTAGTTTTAAAGTCTCCTTTAAATTTGGAACTTAAAGGAGACTTTAAAATTAAAGTCACATTCTCATGTGTAAATAAATGTGTTTTCATATTTGTTTTGACATCTGAGAGTGACTTTAAATTCCATTATGAAACTGGCCCTTAGGGTAATAATATCTAAATAGAATATTTCACACTGGTTTATGTACGAACTAGTTATTCAATGGCTTCCTTGAAGTATGTGTAATTATTTTTTGTCATATGCTACATCTTTAGCTATTCATATTAATGTTACTACGTCGCCTATATTTTAGGGTTCAGCTATACAGTATGAGCATAAATGATTGAGGACAAGTTGAATTTCCCGCGTATCTATCTAGTAATTTTTACTCTTTGTGTGTGGCCGTCCTGAGAAATTAATTTTTGTTCAGTGTCGCCTGTGTAAATTTTGCAGCCGGCTCCAAGAATTCATAAGACAAAATGGGGCGCGTTTGCCTAATGGACCTGTCAGTAGTTATTGCTGCTTCTTGTATTTAAAATAAACAAATTACTTGCCTATTTTTTTTGTAACCTATGCATTTGACCAACTTAAGAAAAATATTGAAAGGCGGGAAATTTAACTTGTCCTCAAACATTTATGCTCATACTGTATACATTTGCCTCTTTGTTCATATCGTGTGCTTACATTGTTAAAGTTCGCTCTTCGACAATCAACACGAATATCTGTAACATAAAAGTTCCAGGAGGGAAAATATCTGATATTGTTCAGAAACGCATACGGTATATTGAAATTGTTTTGGCAATTTTCTTACTTTACTCTTTACATTATTTGCCCGCAGAGTCCGATTTAAATTACAGAAATGTTATTGACGGTTTCTTTTTACCGTTAAACGAGGTCTTCAAGTTTCGTTCTCCATTAGTCATTCTATTTTGCTCATCTTCTTTGTTAAGATTGTGTTTTCAGAAATACAAATACGGGTTTATTTTGGTACAATTACATTAATGCTCTACGTCAATTTAATCCCTTAATTGTATGTCACGTGAAGTTCCTTGCTTTTATGAGAGGGTTTCGGTTTTCCACCTAGACGAGAGAACATGCCTTAAAAGTATCTGAACGTATTAAATTTAAATTAATTCTTACTTACATTTCTTTTATATTTATTACATATTATCGCAGACTCACACAGGTTTTAAGGATTTAATTTAAACTGAAGCTTAAGTTAGAAAATTTATTTAATATATTTGTTTACTTTAAGATCCCGGCAATCTTATAATAGTTCGACTTTTCCTACATAAATTGCTACTGATTTTGGATAATGTTCTACAGAGTTTATTAAATTCGTGACTTTACGAGAAACTTAGAAAACATAACAGATAAGAAAAAAAAATAGTGGACAAATTCCACGTTCAACTTTATCAATTTTTACAAGGCGTCGTCGAAACACTATGTCCTTCTAGATATCTCGACGAGAGTAAGAGAGATGTTCTATTTTTTTGCCCAAGGTATGTCTTAATTTCCAAAATTAATTACACCACAATAATCAGCCACTTCTTCTCCTCACTCTTTTACTGAAATTTTAATCAGACCATAAAGGACCCAAGTAATATTGCCATTACGTCCTCTTTATACAGAATGAGATTTCAGCCCTTGCCCGCCACACATAATTTTCGGGATTACGAAAATTACTTTCTTTCTCTTGAAAATGACAACTTGAAAAATAAAGAGAAAATTTATATAAATAAATATATTCAGACTAACAATTGTGATCACAATAGTTACTATGGGAATTAATCGCCAGATAAATTTAATTGGAGGTGAATAAATCGGGCCTAAGTAAAACAATTACAAATCAAATTAAGGAATTTTGGCATGAAGCGACATTCTAAACAGTAGATAATATCTCAGTCATCTATGTATGTAATATCAAAAAAGAGAAGCAACCAACACTTTACACAAAAAAAACGAATTGGAATATATTTAAGGAGAAGCTAGACTCTTTAATTGATTTAGAGATTCCCTTACAAACAGAAATACATGTAGATGATGCAGTACGTAAACTGACTCAAGCAATTCAAAATGCAGCACGGCAAGCCACACCTGATCGAAATGAAACACACATAACAGAAAATTGTCCACTCGTAGTAAAAGAGATGATTGCAAATAAATGGAAACTGCGAGAGCAATGGAGAAGGGAGAGAACAAAAGAAAACTTAATAGGGCAACCAAAGAATTAAAGACATTACTTCTCGAGCTCAAGAATCAAGCAATCCAAGAGTATTTAAGTGGTTTATCAGCAACAGAAGCTAATGACTATGCACTATGGAAAGCAACTAGGAAAATAAAGAGGCCTCAACAATCTGTACCACCGATTAAAAACATAGACGGAAAATGGTGTAGGAATGACAAAGAAAAATCAAGTGCCTTCGCTGAACATCTTTCCGAAGTATTTAAGCAACATCATACTGAACAAAGAGCTGGTGAGGAAGAAGGAATACTAGCATTTGTGGAAACACCCTTTCAAATGGATCTGCCCATTCGGAATTTCAAACTTAACGAAGTGAAAAGGGTCATCATGAAAGAACTTAAACCAAGGAAAGCTCCGGGTTATGATTTTATAACAGGGAAAGTACTGCAAGAAATGACTGACAAATGCTTAAAGCTTATCCAAATGATATTCAACGCCATTTTGAGACTAGCATATTTTCCTGATCAGTGGAAGGTTGCACAGATCATCCTTTTACCCAAACCTGGTAAAAGTCTAAATGAAATAACTTCTTACAGGCCTATCAGTCTCTTACCATTGCTGTCCAAAGTACTAGAGAAACTACTACTAAAAAAGTTTCTACCCATAATAGAGGAAAAACAGCTAATTCCCAAACATCAGTTTGGGTTCAGAAACAAGCATGGTACCATTGAACAGGTGCATAGGATGGTGAACCAAATAAATAGGGCTCTGGAATGCAAAATATACTGTTCTGCTACCTTTATTGACATTAGCCAGGCATTTGATAAAGTCTGGCATGCTTGGCCTATGTTATAAACTAAAAATGAACCTTCCACATCACCATTACCAAATCCTAAAGTCATATCTATGACACCAAAGCGAGTACACGGATTTGCATGCTATAAATGCTGGAGTGCCTCAGGGGGAGTGTATTGGGCCCCATACTTTATTTACTATATACCGCCAACTTACCGACCACCAGAGTAACTACAGTCGCAACATTCGCAGATGATACAGCAGTACTTGCTTCACATCTAAATCCAGAATCTGCTTCCCGAAACCTACAAACAAATTTAAATAGAATCCAAAAATTGATGAAAATTTATAAAATAAAAGCCAACGAAACAAAATCAACACACATAATTTTTACATTGCGTAGAGAGACTTGTCCTCCAGTGACATTTAATGGGACATCCCTACCACAAGCAGATAATGTGAAGTACCTAGGATTATACTTAGAACGACGGTTAACTTGGCGAAAACACATATTCGCGAAAAGAAAACGACTAGGCCTGAAACTTCGTCAGATGTATTGGACAATTGAACGCAACTCACAACTTTCATTAGAAAACAAACTTTTAGTTTACAAAGCCATATTGAAACCCATATGGACAATCGGGATCCAACTCTGGGGGACTGCAAGCGTATCTAATATCGAAATATTACAAAGATTTCAAAATAAAGTCCTTAGAATTATTGCTAATGCGCCATGGTATGTACCAAACTTTGTCATCGAGCAAGATCTGCAAGTCTCTTCTATCCACGAAGAAATCAAGAAATGTTGTGTAACGTATGAAAACAGACTCGAAGTGCACCTCAATGAACTAGCCACTAAATTAATTAATAGATATTGCTGGGGAAGTGAGGCGGTTAAAATGATTGGATTTAAATTCTAGATTTAATTAGGATATGTAAATCTAAAATAAGTAACTATCTCTAGTTCTAATTTATGTCACATAATTCATTAATTGTATAATTAGTCAATAATCGAAGAAAGGGAAGGATCGTTGGGTCAATCCCTACATGACACTTATTACAACACATTTACCGAATGTTCTGAAATCGAACAGATTGTAAATATCATACACATTAAAAAAATATATATAATATCAAATAACAACTGAGGCAATTTAAATAAGGTACAAAATTTATTGCGTATATTGATTTAGTCAAATTATTAAAGGACACATTTTTGATAACAGCAAAATTTAAATGTAGTGACAAATTACTTCAGAACGACATTGTACAACACATTGCAAAACAAATTCAAAATGATTTTAAAACGAGAGAAGATATGGCATTTCGTAAATCAATTAAAGCAATCGTTAGTTTTTAATAACATAAAAAAAAATTGAAATTAAATTCATATTTTCCTCACCCCAGCCATGGAGAGACGGACCCATTTTTCGCAGTTTGTTCACACGCTATGACATTCTGTGAATGTTAATTTCGCCTTCGGACTCTGGGAGCGATGTACACCATCACACTGACTATGTGCTGGCTGCTGACTATGTGATCTCCATCGTAAAGCTCCATTTACTTTTATATCAACTTAAACCGGACATACCGATCCCTGGATCGTTCGCTTTTATGCTGCGGTTTTTTAATGAGTCTACTCGGCGACTGCTTGGTAATGCAATATGCAGCTGGAAATTCTGCGAACGCAGCCTAATTTCAAAGATCAGCCCTGACTCATATTGGCGAAGCAAGGCGTTTGTTTACATAATTTTTAAGTGAACGTATTTCCGCCGTCGCTTAGGCGAAGTTGTATCGAATTTAATTTACGTATTGGGCTTACTGATTTACGAAATTGTCGATCTCTTACATTATTTCATTATTTTTATTTTATTTAAAGAAATGAAGCCAATTTAAGTAAAGACGATTATCATGCTTCTGATTAAATCATGATTCTTTTTTAATAAACTGTCATTTATTTACTGCGATTTTTTTTGTTCTGTTTTTATTTCATTTTTGTTCTTGTTTCGTGTTCTGTTTTTATTTCATTATCTTTTAATTTACTTAAAGAAAATAAACCAATTTAAGCAATTTCAATGCTTCTCGTTAAATCATATTTTTTTTAATAAGTTTTTTTTTTCTTTCGTGTTCTGTTTTTATTTCATTCTCGTTAAATCTTTTTTTTTATTAATTTGTGTTGTGTGTACACCTGTTGTGCATGTCGGACGTGTTTATTGTGAGCTCTGGATTATTTCCAGTTTTTATTATCACAAAATCTTCTAAGCGGACACTAAATCGCGCAACTATACACTTTACGTTTCGCAGTCGTTCGACTGCTTCGTCAGTTTTTATTGTTGACAAGCGCTAAGTTACTGGACAAATTGCTATACAGCGTGTTCTTTTACTGTATGCAAATATTTAAACCTGGCAACGATTGAACTCATATGTCCTTAACAAAAGTTTTACACATTTCGAGAAAATCGCAGTTGAAAATCGGGCAAGAATTAATCGCACGTCTATGTCTTTGAGGTAGGTCAAAAAAAGGAAATTTTATTGCGACCGCAGAAAGCATCTGTTGGAACAAAAAACAGAACTGCAATTGAGCAGTGACCCAGTGACCTTTGCCAAAATCGGACGGCCAATAAAAGCATTTTTTTTCACGTCGCAGTAAGTCGTATCGTAACCAAGGAATTTGCTTCATATTTTTATGATCATGACACACAATTTATTGCTCCGTATCCTTTGGGTGATATGGGTAATCTTGAAATAGAAAAGTGCTTTTTCTGCAAGGAAGAGTTTGCCGACATTAAAACTATATTACAATGTATTTCTTGTAAAATATCTTGTCCATGATTGTGGTGGTGTTGCAGACCGTCGAGGATTATATATGAAGTGATTTACCCGAAGATGTAATAAATGTGAGAATGCAGGAACTTGTTCTAATGAAAACACGGTAAATCCCCTACAAGATCAAACACTAAATAATTTAAACAATAACACTACTTCCAAAGGCACTAGCAGTGATATGTTATTGTTGGAATTTATCAGAATGTTTAATGATTTGTCTTCACAATATGAAAATGTTTTAAAAAAACTTGACGCGGTCTAAATGAAAACCTAGTTTTGAAGAATGAAATCATAACCCTGAAAGGACAATTATTCTCTTCTCAGGTCAATCAACGCAAGCAGAATGGAAACACAGACAAAAGGGACCCTAACACTAATGCATGACATAAATACTGGTACTGGTTCTTGCATGAAAATGCCAGATATAACTGCCGGTGCATCTAAAGCAAATAAACAACCTTCAGGTACAAGGGCTAAACAAGGTGATAAAATTACTGTTCAAGACTTGCCAATCGCGCTAAAACAAATAGATTCAACGTCATCATCTATTACTAATTTAAATAGAAAGGAACATGTTACAGAAGAAGTAAATGAAGGAAAGGACTGGACTCTAGTATCTAAAAGAAAAAATAAAAACAAATCTATTGTTGGCACTATGCCTTTTAAATGAAGTTCCACAAAGCACTTCTCTTCACGTCTGTAAATTTGATCCCAAAACAAATGCTGACGACATCTTGTAACATCTAAAACCTATTCTTCCTGAGGTAAAATGTTCGAGCTTAACTCCAAAATTCCCAGAATACTATTCGTCGTTTAAGACGTTTAAGATTGGTTGGATTCACCCGGTCGTTGCCTTTCTTAAGGTCTCCCACACAGGCACCTACCAACTAAAACTCCTACTCCTCTCTCGCAGCTGCTAATTCCTGGAATCCGCCGCTAGGCATTACATCAGGAATTTCGCACTGTCAGTTGTTATTATAGTTCCAAAAAGTTTTTTATGTTTGTTGTTCACGTATTTGTTTCCTTTTCGCCTTTTGCCTTGGTACTCATTATACTTCTTAGCCTATTGGTCACGGTATTCCATAGATGTTCGCTGCTTACCAACAGCTCCGCCACGTTACCAGTTGTGATGGTTATCCTGCATTCTTGGCTGGCTTCGTCCCTTATGTTCTTCCATCTAATACATTCAAAGATTGTGTGTTCTGGGGTGTCTGCGGCTCCACAGTACCAGCAGGACTAACTGTCCAATTTACCGATCTTGTGTAAATAACTGGCAAAGACCCTGTGTCCAGTCATGGCCTGCGTCGTGTAGTGGTCCACTTCCCCGTACTTTCTTCCGCACCAAGCGCGCAGATCCTTAATAAACGTTTTGTTCCAGCCTCGGTATGAATCCCAAGACAACTGCCATTCGATCATTAGTTCTTCGTGAGCGTCTGCTGTTGGTAATGCTTCAGTCTGGTCTCTGCTACGAGCTTGATTGGTGGCGCCGCTGCAATTGCCAATATTGCGGCTGTGGCAACAGTCCTATACGCAGACATAATGCGTATGGCCATCTTCCTATTAATGTACTCGAGTTGCCTTTCGTAGTGCTTGTAGCGTAGCGCGTTGTACCGTATGGGGGCTGCGTAGAGGATGGTCGAGAGGACAATCCCTGCCAGCACCTTTCGCTTTTTAGGCCTAGGACCGCCGATGTTCGGCAATAGCCTTCCCAAATCGCCCCTATTCTTACGAAAAAAGAAGTATAACTCAAAATTATTTGCTTTCTATTCAAGAGAACTTAAAAACACAATATTGGGCGGAACTACTTTCATCAAATAATGTGGACTCGGCGTTTCCAATGTTCGTGGAAATAATAACTAGTGTCATGAAGGATTCAGGTGTCCGTCTCAATATTAAGTCTATTAAAAAACCAACCCGTAAAGAATGGATAACTGCAGAGCTGAAGGAATTGAGTAAGAAACTCCAAGACCTGTTTTGGCTTAAGTCCAAATTTCCTTGTTCTACGCTGATTGCTCAATACCAGTCACAGAAAATAAGACTTGCCAAACAAAACTATTACAGGAATGTAACATGTTATCATAAAGTCCCGTCACCCCAGTAGGCCTTGGATGTGTAAGGGCACGTGTTTTCTTAGAAAATTGAATGACGTTTATAATTTGTATGTGTCACATTAGAATTAGAATTCAACAATATGAAGCGACATGTAAATCTTTGCCGTCAGCAAAATGGGCACCATTTTCAACAACTTCTATGAATATGCTTTAACATTGGTAAATATACACGTTTCTTTAGCCTGTAGCGTTTTGATATGCATCGATTGATTAAATAGAAATGTCATTCTGATTAATCAATTACTTTAAGAAAAGACATGTGTTCACACTTCCAAAGCCTATTGTGGTGACAGGAGTTTATGACAACATGTTACTAATTGGACGCCTTTCTGCAGAAACGAAGCAAATTGACAAAATCTGAGTTCTTCGGGCTATGAATGTGTTAAGCATTTAAAATTCTACTGCAGAGTAGATCGAAGCCCCAAAATAATGGTAATAACATCTATTGGCCGCTGAACCAACCTACATTCAATAGTGGTAAATAAATAGATCTGCAGAACAGAACCATATGGGTTGGCTCCTTTCTGCATAATGTCATATCAATGGCAGGGTATAAGAAAATACTCAGTAGGGACACTTAAACGTCAGTGTCTAAAACTACACAAGTATACAATAGGCCTCAAATTGTTTAGGAATTTTAGAATTGTTCAAAACTTAGATCACTGTTTTCTCAGTTTAACCATAACGTGGGTTGGTTCCTTTCTGCAGAAAGTCGTCCAATTAAAAATCGTAACATTACAAAAAATATTTGGTCATTGGTTAATACTGAATTAGGTAAAACAGTTAAGAAGCACAGCAAAATTATTTTGAAAACGAGTGAAGTTAATTGAAAAAAAAATTGCCTTAAGCATTGTAAAAAAAAATCTCAGTAAGCAGCATTCAATTATTCCAATAATTTCTTCGATTTATTGTTTCAGTTGTAATCAGAAAAAGAAAGTATTCTTTTACGGGTGATAATAACTAACTATTCAAAGTTAAAAAATTATTAACATTATCCTGAGCAACACTGTACATATTGCCAACAGCTGCTTTCAGTTCCTATCTTCTATTAGTCGTCAGTTTTGCTACACACATGTAGTACATTAAAGTCCAACTGCATCCAATTTCCTTAATTGCATTTTCACGTACACATGTCCTTTTTATTAAACAGTGTCGGTTTTCCATGCAGTCGACCAAAAGCCACATAAAATACAACAGTTTGAATTTACATTAATGATATTCATCCCTTGCATATTTACGCTCTAAGGTCTTGCGCATATTTTTAACGATTGGATGTGGTTGGTAAACTGTGTCATGGTTATTTTATTTAGACCGAAGTTTCAATGCCATGTTTTCAAAACAATTAATGATTAGCTTTTGGAAACGACAAAAAAATTGTTGATATTATCCTGGAAAACCCGGGGGGTATGCTTAATAGCTGCTTTCAGCTTTTATTTTCCATGAGTCATCTTTTTTGCTATAATGAGGCTTTTACAAATATAAACGCGGGATTCGTTTTGGTACATTGAAGCTCAACTGCACCCAATCTCCTTGATTGCTTTCCACGTGAACTTGCGTCTTTTTATGGCGGGTTTCCGTTTTCCACGCTGTGGACGGAAACCCCGCATTAGAGGTGTTAGTACCGACGCCTTTGTTTGAATTTATATGTCGGACAGGTACAGGTATAGCTCAGGTACCCGGTGATATTTATGTGTAGTATTAAATCGATCGAATGGGGGCGAGAGCGGCGGGTTGCCACCGCTCAGGCGTTTTACTGAATTCAGTTCGTATTCAGTTTCAGTGCGTCCGGCCTCCCTGCCACTCGCTTTGCACCCTCTGCTTGTATATGTATTGTTGTATGTACGTAAAAGGAACGAGTACGTCTTGCTGCATTTGAATATTTTTTTCTCGTTGTATTTTTCCCCAATGAAAATGGTGTTTAACTTCTCATATTTTCACGAATCAGTTTCAAATTTCGATGTGCTTAAAACTTAAACATAATAATATTTTCCAAATAATTAATAACTAGTAAGCAATATCGTAGTGTTAGTTTAGTAATTAAAAATTATATATTTACTCTGTGAAGACACCTGAAACTTTTTAAAGATAGAAACTCTGTTATATAATCAAAGTGCTTACGATCAGCAACGTGTGGAATTATTTAAAAAAATGCTTTATAATGAGTGCGTGATGTACTGATAACAGTAAGACGCTTTTATTATGGATCCTACCGGAAAAGTGTTTTTCCTTTTAGTCCTTCTTTTGATTGACAAATTCACGTTATCTGACGGAACGTCTGTGCATAGCGTGGATTCCGATGGAAAAACGCAGAGTGACCCATCACCCGGAAGAGCTCCGGGGCCTCCGCAAATAAATTCTACGCAACAAACCAGAAGTAATTCCTCAGAAATTACGGCGATGTCCAATTCAGAAGAAGAAGAAGAAGAAAATTGTCGAATGCGAGGGGATGTAGAAACTTTTGATAAAAATTATGTAAATGTAACAGTCACCCATCCACTTTTCAAGTCTGACGTGTTAGTCTTTGGAGTTGTTTATCAAGGTAAGTTTACCACTAAATTAAAGCAATTTAAAAAGTATGTTGAAATTATTCTTTTTCACCAGAAAATATGTAGGCTATTAAGAATCATAAAACCAAAATTAAACTACATTCTCATCTTTTGAAATTCATCATAAAATTTATAATTATAATTCGTCGGAGACTTCGTAAAATTTATCTCGAAGAAACCTATTAACGTATAGCGAAATGTCATGTTATATTTATGTATTCATTCAACGTATAGGTGAAACATTGATTTTATATTAATTTTACGAACTATTCTACGCACTATAATAATTATGAATTTCATAAAATCAAAATTTAAAAATCCTACTGGTACTGTGAAAGCATTACATTGAGATTAAGTCTGCAGTCCTCAAAACGTGAGAGACTTTATTAATGATAATAATTTAAGAAGTAAATTTTACTTAGGTTTGGAACTTGTTTAGACTATTAAAGTTAACTCGTGTTAAAAAAAGAAGACTTTAATAATAATAATAATAATAATAATAATAATAATAATGATCTATAAAATGAAATTAACATTTGCGCCTTATTCTATCTATTTTAGTTTCCACAAAAAAAGAGCCAAAAGTTAAATCTGGAAAACCTGACTGAGGTTTTTCAATCAGTTTGTTTGAATCACTTTGTATAATAACATTTCTCTACTTCTCTGTTTTACATGTGTTTTTATAAAATATATAAGTAAGAAGGAACACTTTGAATTATAGGTTTTTCTCCAAACCAAACAGTTTTGCGCTTTCAAGAATTCAAAATAATAAACCAGTGGAAGTGAAAGGTGTGTGTTTTGTGGGGATTTCCATCAAGTAAATGCTACATCTATTAAGTTAATCCAAAATAATCTTATTCTAATGTGATAGGTTTCCGAGTGTTTAAAAAAGTATAAAATAGTTAAGGGCAGATAGAAAAAAAAAGCAAAGTGTGGTATAAAAGGCATAAAAAATACAGAGTAAATAAATTATCTACGAGCAGTGCGACGTAATATATTAAAGAGCCACATACCACAACAAAGGCATTTCAGCTTGTTATCGCAATTACGCTACTTATTCGCTGCTATACCCTCCATTATCTGTGTTCCAATCTTTGCTTTTTTTTTCTGAAAACACATTACATCGTGTAGAGTGATTGGTATGGCGTAGCAGGCATAGAAATTCAAATTACAAAGTCTGTTTTTTTAGTGCGTTGAAATTTTCTTTCTTTCTACATTTTCATTCTTATAGAAACATAGTAGTAATTCTCATATAGGCAGTCTTTTCTAAGAGAAGAGTACACGACTCTTCACAATTAAACAAATAATACAAAAAGTATACTGGTACATGTCAGGTATGTTTTACATTAATTGACGTTCTTTAGAGTGTACATCTGCAAAAAAAAGAATGGACAGTAAATTTAAATGAGCTATAAAGAGCACAAACAAATTAATCATGAACTTTGTAATTAGGAAGAACAAAACATTCGAGAAAAATGCGAAGCAAAAGAGGGGTTGCAATATTTTTGTTGAGACCAGTATTCATGAACGAAGTAACTATCACGGAATAGGCTTTTGCTGATGTTGTGGTACCTATGAAAAAACAGAGAAAGAACTGCAGGCCAACATAAATTATGGAGCGTCATACTACGAAAGAACACAATAAATACCCATACAGAAAAGAACAAAGTAGTGAAGATAGCGGAGAGCAATTGATACAAATTCATAAAGTCGAAAATTGTTGAGGAAGAAATTTTCTTCATGTACCTAGGAGCAACAATAGAGATCCTCATTATCATAGGTAGATCTTAGTGATCAAAGTGAGTCTGTACATTAGTCGAATACGTATCACAAAACACGTCTGAACTAACGAAAACTAAGAGCCAGTTGTTCAGACATTTGAACTACGGTTCAGCTCTGAACTTGGTTTTATTACCATGGCAACAATTGCAAAGGTATATTATGGGCTAGTTGTACAAAGTAGGTTTAAACTGACGCTCAACTGAACCAGGTTCAAAGTAAACAAATTCGCATAGGATCTTAATGACATATGGCAATTAATGCATTCATAAATAAAATTTGATGCGATTTTGTTCACTTTGAACCTGGTTCAGTTGAGCGTCAGTTTAAACCTCCTTTGTACAACTGGCCCTATGTTGTCGTAATGATAGAACCAAGTTCAGAGTTGAACGATGTGTGAGCAACTGGATCTAAATAAATAAAAAAGAAATAACACTTTATGGAAACGGTATGAGGCATGCATAATGAATAAGATAAGAATAAAGCAAAATGGAAGTATGTAAAAGGATGTTATTGCGAAAGATCTCTATCTCTGATGGTATGTTTAGTTTTCATAACTCGTTTCATTTCATCGTTTCCTTCGTTTCATCTTTATTGTTGCCGACATTTCACAGCAGCTGACCACTTTATCACCATCCTTGTCTTTCATATCTTTCACTGCCCAGTTCCCCTTTTCATACTGTTCATCGTTGCCGTTGTCAGCAGCAGCCAGCCGTTTTGAAAGATGCACATCAACCCGCCTGTACCGATCTGTCTCGTCAACAGCCAGCGCGTTTGCGTACCTCACCGTTAACACGTTGGCACACACGCCAGACCGACGAACCACCACTGCCACATTTGTTAAAGAGCAGAACCCGAAACAGTGCCTGGCACAGCCAGCCACCGCCCATGTCCCCATCTCACCTGTTCTGTCCACCACCATTTGTTTTGCCACATCATCTTCCACATGGAACACATGACGGTGAGCTCACATTTTACATCATCACACCAGCGCAAAATGCCATAACATTTTTATAGCGCAGATGTCGGACAGAGATGATATGCATGAACGATACATCGCAGACTCCGAACGATTGGCTACTCGTTCTTTTATCAGCGATGGCATTAGCCCAGCATTATATTACACCGACCACAATGCAAGTTTAGTTCCACGTACCTCTTGATTTTTAGGTTAATCAAAGCATAGTCAGGTGCTTTGATCAACCTAAAAATGAAGAGGGTTTTTTTTGGGTTGATCAAAGCACCTGACTATGCTTTGATCAACCTAAAAATGAAGAGGAACGTGGAACTAAACTAAAAGGGCTTCAGCGTCCATTTAGATGAAGATGGTTAGGTCAATACGCTGCTAATATAATACTGGGCCCCTAGTATTATGTACCATCGCTGATACCATAAAGAGAACGAGAAGCCAAGCAAATTTTCAATCGTTCTCTTTTAAGAGTCTGCGATTGTACATGTCATTTCAATATTATGTACATATCATCTCTAGTAGTCTTTCTTTGGCCTACATCTTATCCAACAGCGCTGTAGCAAACTACAAAAAGAATATTTATGAGAATGCCCAAAAAATATTATTTTTTTAAAAACGCGTACGATTCTAGTGTATTGAAAAACATTTTTCTTATTATATAAAAATAAAAGTAAGAGCTCACCGTCACATGAAGAGATGTTCCATGTAAAAAAGGAAGATTATAATGATAATATTTAAGTCTTAACTAAAAACAAAATGTTAGTGTAAAAATGAAATATTTAAGAACAAGATAGAGTGAATAAAGGACATAAATAAAAGATTGGCACTTAATTAAAGAAACAGGTGGAGAAACAATACAATATCAAACTGTGCCAGAGGAAGGCACTTTCTTTTTCAGGTTCTACACTCTTTTTAGTAACACAAATATGTAACAGAGTAGTGTAAAATTCATCTTGGTTATCTACACAGCATGAAAAATGTGTGAATTGTAATTATTTTTACTTAAAAAAAACATCTATTGTGTTAACACAGTGAGAATTTTACAAAGGTATCGCAAACGCGCTGTTCCAACTGTACGAATAATTATTGGCAGACAAAGATCAGTACAGAGCAGGGTTGATGTGATTTGCATCTTTCCTAAAACACAGCTAATGTAAAAGCTGCTGCCCAGAAACCTTACAACCTTACTGACTAACTTGAAAATTTTAACAGTGAACGAAGTATAAAAATGAGAGAATAGCAAGAAACTAGGAGGCTGTTAAATTCCATAAAAAAGAGCATATTAAGGAAAAAGAGATGCCAGAAAAGACTAAAGTTAAGGTAGTAAAAAGTGGTCAAACCAATACTTACTTATGGAAATAAGTCATGGCAACAACAGAAAGCCAAGAAAAGAAGCTAAGAAATATAGAAACGAGATTATTAAGAGAAACGAAAGGGAAGACGAAAATGAAAAAATAAGAAACGAAGTTATAGAAGAGAACTAAACATACCATCAGTAGATGGTACGAATAGAACCTACCAAAATGGCTGGGACACATACAAAGCCTGATATAAGAATAGCTGTAAAAAGGTTGTATGAATTGGGATACAAAGGAAGACCTAGAAAAACGTGGAAGGAGGAGGTAGCTTTAGAAAAAAAAGAGGAATAATATGAACGAAAATGCCGCATTTCTCAAAAGATGCACGCGATAAAAAGACATTTGAAAAATACACAACCCTACACCGAATACTAGATGGGTTTTCGGATTAAGTCAGTAAAAGAAAAACCAAGAGGGATTCGAGAGGCGTCGTAATAGCATTTTTGGAGATTGAAGACTACGGTTACCGTAATTCACTAAACACTAATGCTATAGGGAAATTATTCAAAACTTTTCGGTGTCTTAAATGGAATTAAATTTGGACTGGATGAATATACATAGTATCAGCGGGACAGAGTAACATTTCACATCCAAGCAATGTGGCAGTAATTACTCCCTGCTCATTTAATTTCGTTTTAGATGTGTTCAGTAGACGTTAAGTATCAATTAGTATAAGCACTTGTCAATTCACTGAACGTAGCTTGACCATCGAAAGCAAACTTGTTTGTTTCTATTTTTAATTTTTACGGATGATTTATCGAAGTACCTACACTTTGGCTTGATGACGACTATGGTGTTAATCTGCTATGCAGAAGTTACAGGTCGTGTATTTGAAAGTTCAGCAACATTCAAAATGAAAGAAATATTTCTGAGAGGACAGAAACCTTTGTTGAAAACAATGTCCACAACTTTCTTTGTGCATTTATTATAGACTTAAATAGCAAAGTATTAAAATTTCTGAAACACCAAAACTGCGTTAAGTGAACGCATCAAGTCAACAGTCAAATTAAATCATATCGTCCCTACCATGTCAAACTATCGAATTTTATACTTTTCCTACACACTTTTTAGGATATCAACATTTATAATGATAATAACTTTATTGGCCACAGAATGTATAAGTAACAGAAATATGAAATGTAACAAGAATACAGTCACCAAAGGATTCTGAATCAGCTAATCGAAAGAAAAGGCTGCTCTTCCTTCAGAACTCAGTGTAAAATAATATTTAAGAAACATAATATATAATGTATGTATACTTAATACAATAATAATGTAGTAATAATAATAATAATAGTAATAAGGCGGCAAGAATGATCAGCAAGGACAAATAAATAGAAAGAAAATAATATAAATATCAAAAGTATGATGAAATAATTTACTCATCGAATCACTGAGGAGGAAACGATTCAGTTATGTGATAATATGTGAATCTTCAAATAATGTTTAAATGTGGGAACAGTTTGAAGAGATTTTAACCGATCGGGAAGGCTGTTGTAAGTCTTTACTATATTATATGAGAACGAACGTTGGAATATCGCAGTACGATGAAGTGGCGGTGTTAATAAGTCTCTGCTCCTAACATTTACATTGTGTACATCTGTTCTGTAGGTAATTTTATTGTAAAGATAACTGGGCATTTTCATGTGAATAATTTATAAAATACTGAACAATGCAATAGGCGTCTTTTACACATGTTGAGCCAATCGTCTTTAATGAATAAATGAGAAATGTAATCCCGCCTATGAAGTCCATGTATAAAACGAAGACAGGAGTTCTGTACCCTTTGTATTCTTTTACTATCACATGAGTCCAAGCATGGACCATAGACGACATCACAGTAATTAAACTGGGAAAGTACGAGGGAATCGCACAGTTTCCTGCGTAGATCTCAGAAATTCTTTACAACCATACAATGTTTTTTATTTTCCGAAAGCCTTCTGCACCTGTTTGCTGACGTGTGTTTTAAAACGAATGTTTACATCTATAAATAGGCCTAAGTTCCTAGCACAGTCTGTGATTGTCAACAATTGATTATTTAAATATAGATCTATAGAGTTTAAAGCTGCAGTTCTTGCTTTATTTCTACCAAAAATTAAAACACTAGATTTATTAGGGTTAATAGTCAGACCATGGTCTGTCACTGAGGCATATAATTTATGCAGGTCCTGATTAATTTGATCCGCACTACTATCGATGGTGACCCTATCAAAACAGCGATACAGCTGCGTGTCGTCAGCATACAGATGACATTTACAGTACTCTAAATCTTTAAAAACAAAGCTAGTATAGATGCAGTATAAAAGAGGGCCAAGAATACTTCCTTGTGCAACTCCAGAGGTAAGCTGTAGCGGCGCAGATATGTTACCCTTAAGAGTAACTGATTGAGTTCTACCAGATGAATAATTTTTAAAAAATAGCAGAGAAACATCATCAAAGCCAATATAGTGTAATATAGAGATTAAGAGATTGTGATTAATAGCATCGAAAGCTCTAGAAAAATCAAGTAAAACAAGAACCGCAATCTTGTTGTTGTCAACAACAGCTGAATCCTTTTCTGAAACCCGATTGAAAAGGGGGTAGAATATTATGTTTTGACAGATGTGAACGAATTTGGCTATCAATACATTTCTCGATAATCTTTGAAAGGACAGCCAATATGCTGATAGGCCTAAGATCTTTGAATTCAGCAGGCTTATTTAACTTGGGAAGAGGTATAACTATCGCATTTTTTCAGGAATCTGGATACTCTCCAGGCAGGAGGCAAAAGTTAACTATGTAAGTGATATAGGGGATTAAGTAAGGACAGTATAGGCTTAACATTCGAATGCTGATGTTATCAGAACCACATGGCTTGCTATTTATACGTCTAAAATGGTTAAATACCTCGTCTTCCGTAAACTACAGTAAATGCAAAGCGTTTATCGATGTCTATAAGAGTGTTATTCGTATAATAAGTAACTAAATTTGTGTTGGGGTCTTTTACTGGCATTGAATTTAAAAAAATAAGAATTAATTTCGTTCACATGGTTTAAATGCGAAGGTATATCAGTACTGCTCTTTTTCTGAAAAACGCTTAGTTCTTCGAGATCTTTCCAAAATTTGCTACCAGTTTGATTTCGGTGATTGAATTCAATGTAGGCTTTCTTTTCTCTGCGAATAGCAGAGTTAGTAAAATTTCTCAACATTTTATAATAATCTATGCCAGCATTATTTCCAGACTGTTTGATTTTCTTAAGCTGATCATCACGGAGCGACATTAAAAACCTGATGTCAGTATAAGTTTACTGTTTTTTACTTATGTACCAAAAAATGCACTTCCCACATTCGATAGTTTGACATGGTAGGGACGACATGATCAATCACCAATTGAGAAAATTGGTTATATGATTTAGTCTGACTGTTGACTTAATGATTTTGTGCAAGTTCACTTAACGCAGCCCAAAGACAACAGCTAAAAGTTACGTTGCGTAAAATGCTCAGCTGTTACAAGCACTTGATTGCTCATCCAAACCATTCAGCAGAATCGTTATGACATCAACTTAACAGTTGTTATCCTTTTCTCCCATCTTTGATAAGCTATTTGAAAATTTAAGGATTCCTGATCAACTCAAAGATAAAATTCGCTAAAAAATCAAGTCAAGCCAAGCTAGTGATGCAAAATGTTTTGAGACGAGCTCTATATTGCACAATTCCTAAAGGCGACCACGAATGAATATTAACTTAAATTTTTATTTTATTCATTTTTCCCTTGTACTTTAATTAATCGACTGTTGACGTATTTAATTCATCCGAGAATTTATGGGTTTTGCAATTTAATAAAACCTCCAGACAGGTTATCAATATCTTGTAACTTTATTCCTCCGAAGGATGGCTGAGTTTCTTATATCATCTTTGTAGTCTTCTTTCCTGGGACCCATTTATTATAACTTTTCAAAACAGTCCGCAAGATAAAACTGAAAAATAATAAAGTTACCCGCGTGACGAAAATGAACGACAAATTCACTTCCATTTTGATTAAGGTATTGTTGTGTCAGTTTGAAAATGGCGTTTTTAAATCACCTCGCATTTTGATTAATAGGAATCGATTCTCTTTGTACCTGTTTAGAAACATGAATATCCGAAGTTGTTACAATTTGCAAAATGATTTTAATTAAATCTAAAGTAATTAAAAAAGACAAGTCACGTAAAATGTCCTTGTGAACGCGAAAATCGAAAAAAGTTCTACCGAACTTCCGTCAACTTTATTTCCCTTGGCGTAAGCACGTTATATATAGCCTAGGTCTCAACGTAACAGGCTTGTCTTAATAAAAAAGGCGTTAAGTGTAACATCCTTACCGAAACTCGCCGTATTTACGGCCCCTGCCTTTTGACCTTAATTTTAAAACGCCGTATATAATGTGCTGTCAGGTTCCGACCACGCAAGGGAATATCTCTTTTATTCAATATCCCAACAATAACAAGGGGGCGATGTTTTCTTTCGAGGCTTTCCGTCAAATCAATTCGATTATGTTATTTAAGTTCCATTTGCAAGCGCAAGCCTTTCATTATTATTATTATTATTATTTGTGATCTAATATGAAAAATTTGTTGACATTCATGTGGTGAAAAGTACAATTACGTTCGACATTTACTTTATAAAAGAATTCCCAGAAACTCGTGTCATTTATTACGTGTTTACGAAAAAGAATTTCTTTAATATATGAAAAGGAGGAAGTTACACACAAGTAACAAAGTGATGAATGTCAAGGTTTTTGGAAAATGTGACATCTCTTCTCCTCCATCATTTTTTTTTAATGTAATGCCTCACATCATAGTTCTATTGTAGATTTTTTTTCAATCATCGAATTCGTTCTAAAATTTGTTGGTGTTATTCCAGTATGATATTCCAGTTTGTTTCACATGATAAATCTGCATTTTCTATAGATGCAGATTTATTCTGCAACTTTAAAGAAGAATCAATTTGTTTCTGATGAAATTCAGGGTAAATCCAGCGAATTTGTTTCAACTTTTTGCTCTGAGTAAACGAATGTCTTCGCGTAACGCTTCTTGACAGCGCATTCTTCTGCTATCCCGTGTAAATACCAGCCATTACTCGCACATCTTACTAAAACAGCAGCGACAGGGAATTTAACTTGAGGAACTTTTATGTAGGGTCTCGTGCAGAAGAGATAGATACGAACATATATATCCAATTTAGGGAACATGGCAGTCAGTCAAAATGAAGTAAGTGTATTTTCGTTTTTAAAGACGTGACACTTTGAAAATTGATGTTCCTCTTGGTTGTCTATGAACTCATCCTCCTTTCGTTATAAAAAAATTACGCCTGTTATTTTCATGCTTCTAACATGAACGCTGAAGGGCATGAAATAATCTTTTATATTGATACCATCAATAAAGAATTATCGGTAATAAAAACATTCATAAAGAAGCTTCAGCTTTAACTCTCAAGACAATGTTTCAGTTTATACAAAATACTAAAAATTCGTTCTTCAATTTTACGTTACATGTTTGCTACCTCCTTGCTTCAAAAGTGCTTTATTGCCTCATAACATTTCGCCCTCCCCCCCACTCTTCTAAACAACATATTTTTCTATCTTTTGGCATTATTTCAACGATCTCATTTTTCCGAACAATACAGGATTAATTGTATAAAAATGGGTTTCTTTAAGCTTCCAAATCAAAGCAGCAATCTTTCAAATTATTTCCATATTCAACTCGCCGAAATAGTTGACCCAATTTTAAGTAAGACTGCGACGCAGAAAGCTCTCATCAACAAGCAAACTCATTTGTACTAACGATTTCAGATATTCAAGTAGAGTGCCCGAGTATAGTGCAACGTAATGATGTCGTAAATGCATTAACCGTGCCCAATAATTATTTAGCTTACGTTTCGTGCTTATGTCTCCTCGTTCTAGTTCCTTCCATTCCATTCACATTTCCTCGAGCTCGAGAACTTTCCGCGTTACAATATTTTAGAGGCGCCGCCGTGCACCGAAATGACCTGTGTTGACCCAACGTGACCTATTACTCGAATGGAACCAGTGAAGGAAATATAACTTTTGTGATAAAGTAAAAGCTACAGCTTTTACTTTGTTTGTTACGTGCAGGCAGGAAATTAAACTTACGTCGCAATATAATGCAAACGAAAAGCAGCAAAAACGGATTAAACTCAAACTTGAAATAGAATTCGAAATAGCTTATAAAAGTTTTGGTAAAAGGAATTGTGGATAAAATCGAATTCTTATACCGACGAATTAAATTAGAAATGTACAGGACGTTTCAGGGTTAACCAACCAAACTTAAAATCCAAGGATCTGATAATAAGAAAAAGATGTCTTATGAAAATATATCATTAGATGTGTTCCGACCAATCACATGTTGCATTCATACACGTAAAGATCAGGAGAATTTTAGACACCGCAAACTGGAAAACTTCGTAAAAACAGTGAAGCACACTTCGGAAGATATACTTGGAATTAAGGACGAAGAGGTAAAGCTCCCCGTAAGCCAGGACCGTAGCCAGGAATAAACCGCGACAAGGGTTTAATCTTTTTCAGAATGGACCTAAAATAAAATTCTTATAGCATGTAATTATTTATCAAAGAACCCTTTGCGTCCCACCTATTAATATTGTTTATAAATTCAATTATTTGTTAATTAATTTTAAAAAAAAGAACTTGAGAAAGCAAACTGTGATTTCGAACAGAAAAAGTGCTGCATTGACTAGTCCAGAAGACTATTTGAAATTCAAATTAATCTTATTTATAATTTTGTTGTATACATACATACAGACTTCTAACTTTTCTAAATAAAAAATAACAGTTTTAAAGTAAAGTAAAAAGAGAAATCGAAAAAATGTAATACAATACAGAATAGCCTGTATAAAATTAATGTAGCATACAAAAAGCTTAAGCTAAAGCTATTCAATCTCATCATTTAAATAATTTACATACGTAACACGTAAGCTTGAGCAGATATACCCCCGACTGTAAGCTCCTGTTTTTATCGATCTCTCCTAATGAATGTTATCCCTCCGCACTGAGAGCGTGTTATGTTTGTAATACACCGGCATTGCATTATTTATAATTTGTCATAACTGCATTTAAAAATTTTTTAAAATTTACGACCAATCTATGTTTGAACGAAACAAATTAAATTTTCCAATAAATTGGTTTATGAAAATGAAACGAATTTCAAATTGAAATTTTACGCGGATGATTTGAACCGAAACTGTTTTTAACTGTTTAATTATTTATCAGTTAAAGGTAAAAAAAAGAGTGGGAACAGCAATTTTGTTTGAGTCCACAGAGAATAACACCTACATACAAACATTTGTATGCACGATTGATAAAATTAATTCCCTTGAGCAATACAAAGGTTAATTATAATTAAACTCACGCAATACCCAACAGGTTTTTTTTATTATTTACATAACTTTGCACTTTGTTTTTGCGATAAATTATTGTAATTTTAAATTGTTTTTTCTTAGCCTTAATTTCTGTTATCATTTTAATCATATTAGCAAAAGGTTTATTAATAAGACATGTACAGCCTCAATCAAAAGTAATGAAACTTTGAAAACCGAAACGCTGTAGTCAGAGTGCAACGATGCCGAGTTAGAGAGAGCGTAACGTGTTGTGGGGTTCCGAAGGACTTCGGAAACATTCGTTCGCCATAAGACTTCATATCACTCAGTACACTGAGAAAACAAAATGCATTGATATAACAGTTTTCTTTTCGTTGTGAATAAAAATGTTGATTACACTAAAATTTTTGTTAAATAGGTATACATACACATGTTACTGTAACAAAAATATCATTTTAATTTTGTGTGGTTACTTTAAATAAAATTTATTATTACAGAAATTTACAACTAAATATTTGGTTGATTGTAAACAAAGTATTTGTGTAACATAACAGTAAGCTATTTGATTTATTTGTTTTGACATGGTAATCTGATTAGTACAAAATAAAATTAATGACATTTATATAAATGTTAAATTATAAAAAAAATCGTTTGAACGTATTGAAACGAAATCTTTTGTTGGACAAACAGTTTTTTGGTTGGATTAACACATCTTGTTTTCTCAGTGTATCTTTTCTCTCTGACTACAGCGTTTCGGTTTTGAGCGTTTCATTACTTTTGATTGAGGTTGTACGTGACAGGAGAAAGTAAGAGAGTATCTTTCAAGAATTTTTAAAAACTCAAAATCTAACCAACCGTATTTGCTAAGTTTCAATGAATCCAGCTATCAAACTTTACCCCTTAAAAAACTTTGATAATTTAACATTAGAATAACTTCACAAGAGAACAATTCCTAAATGATTTTATTCATTACGAATAGAAATTCATGGTATGATCAAGCGAAATTTTTGTAAAGATATGTGTGACAGATATCGTGACAAGCTACTACACATTGAAAAATTGATGAAATTTCTCAATGCACACCACAATGTTCTAATAAAATAGAACGGTTTCGTGTCTTATGAAAAATTTACTAATTAAGAACAACAAGTTTTCCAATAGATAGCAAGTAACTCGACGTCACGTCGGCGTCGTCACTTATACAAAAAGCGTCACAGCTTTATTGACTGAAGGGGTGGGTAATTCTGAGTCTTGATGTCGTATCGCAAGTGTGTGTTATAAACTTATAAAATATACTGTATATTTTCTTCTTCCCTCCAACCAATGTGGTTTTTCAAATTTTACTTTAAATTTCAATTTTGACGATAGTGGCTTGATGATGATGTAAAATGGAAACCGGTCGCTAAATTATTTGAAGTAAAATTAGGAAGTACTTAAATTAATTTAAAAAAATAACTATCCTACATACAATTGTCTCTTTCTCCAGTTCTTTCCAGATTAGATTTTTAGTTTTTAGAATTAGTTACTCTAGAACGAATAACAAACAATGTATTTTGTGAAACTGAATAAATATATAAAATAAAGTTTAGATTCAAATTTCAATATGTGCTTTCATGAAATCTTAACTTCAACTGCACGTTAACAAATTGGTATGAAACCTTTGTTGTTTATGCACAGCCTTATAGGCCCCATACACGATCAAACAATTTGCGCAACAGAGGGTGCTGTGCAAACATTTTGATGGTGTATGTTCGTGTTTGAGTTGTTGTGCAACAGTCTCGAGTAAATTCAAATCTGTTTGAAATTATTTGTGCAACGGGCGTAACCGATTGGATCGTGTATGTGGATGTTGGAAGACGTTGTGCAACAAACTCAGCAAACTCACATAGTACTTTGGCGGACGAAATTTCAGTGTTTTTTATTGTACAGGGTGGATCAATTTCGATGTCTCTTATGGGCATCTCTGTAACTATAAGAGTTAGAAAAAACTAGTGGCCAAGTCTCGATCTCTTTTTTTGAGATAAAGTCAATAGACTAAACAAAAATTGGCTATCTTCTTTTGTTTTCGAGTTATAGGTAAAAATTGACATTTTCGACTTTTCGTCAATCGCGCATATCTCGTTTATTTTTACAGATATTAAAAAACTGTTTTGACATTATTAGGACACTTTTTTGAATACAATTCAGTGGTGTAGTTGGTTTCTTGATATTTAATAAAATTTTCGAGTTATAACATAAAGTTATATTTTTTTTTAATGGAAATCATAGTAGGTAATGCCACCTTTAAATAGAGATTTTTTTTCTGTTTTCAAAAATATATACTTTGTTGGGTTTATTTGTTACAATTAATAGAATAAAACGCCTTTTTTATTATTCTTGGGTGTATTCTATTCTTAGTAGGCTGGTTTGAACAAAGGCCGACAATTTTTTTGTTTGTTTTTATTAAATATCAACTCTCGTTCAAATATTTTGACAGTTGCAGCCGCGTAAAGAGAAAGAAAGATAGAACGAGCATCTTCCAAGAGTCGCAAAGATTACGACAATACCGATACGATGTGGTTTGGGTCAAATTCGAAATTATGTAACTTCATTTAATATTTAAGTTTAAAACGCATTTTTTTCGATCAAATATGCATTTCATGGGATAATGAACTAAATTATATGTATAAATTAAAAACATCTTAAAAATAAGAAATTATTGCAGAAAGAATATTGAAATGTAAGTAGATAATAAACACAACTCTTGATATATCACAATAAATAACTTAAAACCCAGAAAATAATATCAAAATAAATTACAATTTCAAAACTGCCGCGCTAAAATACACAGCCAACTCATGTTGCAACCCAACCCAGCTCTATCGGTGCTAGCTTTCTATCTCTTATGTTTATCGCAATACCTCTCACTCTTGTGCTACCCAATCTTCAAATCTTTGTTAATATTTAATAAAAACAAAATAAAATTGTTGGCTTTTGTTGAAACTAGCCTCCTAAGTAAAGAATGCACCCCAAAAATAATAAAAAAAGGCGTTTTATTCTATTAACTGTAAGAAATAAACCCAACAAAGTATATATTTTTGAAAACAGAAAAAAAATCTCTATTTAATGATGACATTGCCAACTATGATTTTCATTAAAAAAAATATAACTTTATGCTATAACTCGAAAATTTAATTAAATATCAAAAAACCAACTACACCACTGGATTGTATTCAAAAAAGTGTCCTAATAATGTCAAAACAGTTTTTTAATATCTGGAAAAATAAACGAGATATGACTGATTGACGAAAATTCGAAAATCTCAATTTTGGCTTATAACTCGAAAACAAAAGAAGATAGCCAATTTTTGTTTACACTATTGGCTTTATCTCTAAAAAAGAGATCGAGACTTGGCCATTAGTTTTTTTCTATCTCTTATAGTTACAGAGTTGTCCATAAGAGACATCGAAATTGATCCACCCTGTACATTTGTAACTGTCGAATCGTGTATGAACAAAATTTGTTATTGTACAACAAAAGTTTGCGCAAATTAATTGACCGTGTATGGGCCTTAGTTTTTATGGTGTTAAAAAAATATGTATAAATTTCTATTTCGTTTAAAATTTTGATTTTTAGTAATTTCTTTTTTTTATTTCGGTTTAATTTTCACTCATTTATTTTATTCATTTAAAGACATAATGCACCAAAAAAAGTAAAACAAATTAAAAATGATAACGGACAATGATAATTTCAAAAATAATTAATTTTTTCCGCATCTCTATAGAACCTAAGCCACTGTGCGTCACGTCGGTTCCAGACAAAAAATAAATTAGTTACTTACCGAATTACGCTTTCGTATTCAATTCAGATTAAAAAATCTTTTAAATAAGACAATTTGAATTCGTTGCAATTTAAACTTTCAAAATAATTTAGTTACGTAAGTGACACCAACCGCTGAACAAGAAATTCCTGTAAGAAAATGCCGGAGTATTCGAACTGCGCTCGGTTCAATTCATAACTCGGACGACCTTCAGAGGTCGCGTCGCTGATTCGCTGACATACATTAGTTCCGAGAACTGGCGGACGTTGTGAATGAATTATAGTATTTCGGCGCTGTGACGTCAGCACGGAATCTCCTTTTGTAGTAAAATTTTCAAAAGGGTGAATTTGCTGAATTTAGTGGGACTGAAACGTTGCACATGCATTACGAGAAAATACAGAAACATTTAGATTAAAAAAAAAATTTCCGCCATGTTTAATGAGAGAGGATCCCTAAAAATACATTTATTTACTTAATTCTTGAATTTTTTTCTCTAAATTATATTAAACGTGATGTTTCTTATACGACTGCGTAAAATTTATAAAATTATTAGATTGTGAAATGAAAATATGGCGTAACATTCACGATTTTTTTAACTGTTTTGATTCTGAATTTTGCTTTTATATAATTGATATTTTTTATGCAACTCTTCAAACGTGACCTATCAAGAATGTGGAATTATCGAATGAAACACTATTTTTCTTAGACCTCATTAACTGTCTCGTTTTAAGGCAGCCACACATTACATGGCAAACTAGGCGAATATCGAACGTTGGTGATGTGTATATACATTTATCCATGTCAAGTGACGTTTGTCGAGTGGTCCATACAAATAATATGTCGAATCACTTGACATTTGACTAGTTTGACATTCGTAGTGGGAAAAGCACACACGTTTGTACATACATTTAAAAAATAATAATTAAAGTAGTGAGTGAAGATGGAGAACAGTGATGACGATACAATAATTATTGCTGCAAGTGCTTTGACAATGTGTGCTGTTATGGGTTCCAGATTCCGTGTTTTGGGTTCCAAATTACGGGGTATTTGTCATAAAGAGTCAAAAACTCTATAATCAAATTATTGGACCACTCCATGTTGGATGTATAATGACACCAAATCGTGAAAACTGAACAAAACGATGAAGATATGAAAAAAATATGAATACGTTTTCCAAACGTTTGTCAAATAATGTGTAAAGGCGGCCACACATTACATGGCAAACTAGGCGAATGTCGAACGTTGGTGATGTGTACAGTTTTCCAAGCGTTTGTCAAATAATGTGTACGGTGTTGCTGAAACGCATTTAAGTGTCGCATTTACCGACTTCTGTCGGAACGTATACGAATGCAAACGTTGGAAGGAGTTTGGCAAATGCTCTACCATACACACTATTCGGCAAACTTCACACATCACAAATGTTTGGCTAGTTTGCCATGTAATGTGTTGTCGCCTTTAGAAAAGTAAAAGGCTTGAAATTTTTCAAAAGTATGAAACAAGTCAATTTATGTAAAGCCTCCCGCACACTAGTCGAGTCCAAGAATAAATTTCAAATAGCAAAATTTTTAATGAATTTAAATTCCCTGCAACTGAAAATGCAGTAATAAAAGAAGTGCCACAAAATTAAAACATTTTTTATTGTAATTAATAAAACCAAAAATAAAAGCTCATTTTGGTGCATAAGACGCTTAGAATGGACTACGTACGTTTTTGAATCGCCAAAAAAAAGTCAATCAATAATTTTACCTTAATACCTTATAAGGCTGAAAGTGTAGGAGTTATATTTGGCCAAGAAAAAGGAAAAGAAAAACTTTCACTAAATTTAGTATTTTAGTATCTTTCTTTACAACGAAAAGCTTGTATACTAAATGATAGATTAAGGCGATAGCACGTCACGTAAATATGGCATTTAAACTATTACCTACACAATTTATGCAATAAGTTATTTTCGTATAAAGGCAACTTACTCTGACATTTAGTACTTGCTGAACTACATGCTCTGTTTACTGCATGCTTTGATCTTAATAGACAACAATACACCACAATTGCTATAACTTCTGATAGCTATTATACATTAAGAACATTAAGTAATAACTAATAAACTCATCATCATTCATTAGGTAAATATTTTTAAAAATTCAGGTAAATTTTCAATAATTTTATAAATTATATACACTTTCTGTTAGCGGTGTCCAGTAGTAATCGGCATTTCGGCAAACAGCACTTTCCTTGCTAACGTTTTTTAATAGCAGCATTGTCTTGATGGAAACGTTCTCCACGTTCAAAAGTCCAACTGCGAAACTAAAAAATGTGTTTTCAAATCTTGATAATTGTTAAGAAGTTCACACCTCAATTACACATCACAGAAAACAATTCACACTTTCTTCTTAATGTATAAATATAGATTTCAGGAATGTCGGAGTATTCCCCCCCGACTTTCGATTTTCCGCACCCAAATCTCGAAGATTAATATCAGTCAGGAATTCAGAAACACATCGCATACGCCCTCCGCGATAGAAACAAACCAAAGAAAAGGCACAATCGGGAGTGGGAAACCACCCAATCCATCGAAATTCAATATCTTTGTTCCGCAAATGTTCTGAAACTTGTAAAGTCAATTGCTTCGCTTTGATGTATTGTTTAATAGCTTATTCTGTAAATATAATTCTGTACCTCAGAGCCAGACTAGGTTAAGTCCAAAACACGATTTTACGGTGGAACGGTTTAAAGTTTTAAGTAATGCAAATTTGACTATTGCGAGGACAATATTTATCATAATTTTTTAAACCTTTATATACGTATATGTTATATTTTAAGATAAATACAAACCGAAAAATATATAATAAAATTAGGCTAAAAATGTATGTTACTTATCATATTAGTAGAGCTCGAGAACCATCCATCGATAGCACTATCGGTAAACATCGATAGTTTACTACTATCGAATGTAATCGATAGTTTCCTAGAACAATCGATTGTTTTCGATAGTTTTCCTTTTCACCGTCGAAGAGATACCTAGTCTGCGTTTGGATATTGAATGTTCATGTTGTCGGGTGCTCTCATTTCCGTGTAGGATAGGTATTCTTTTCTTATGCTAATAGTAATTACCCAGTAGCAACACTTAAACGTCAGTGTAAAAAAAAAACGCCATACTGTTTGGTAATTGATAATAATAATAATTGATAATAGGTCTATTCGATAGCTCTGCACTTTTCTACACTTTTTACACCAACCGCTCCTGAGAGAGTGAGATGCATATAATTAATGCGAGTAGGAGTGAGAAAAATAGAGTAAAGGTGTTAAAAGTGTAGAAAGTGCAGAGCTATCGAACAGGCCTAATATAATTTGCAAATCAGAAGGTATCAAACAAAATGGCAAACAATTGCTGAAATAATCATTGCTATGATTATTAACTTTAAACTGGCATTGTGCGACTGGGCCTAAAAGTTAAATATTTGAAGATTTTTATTCTCTTAAAAACAAAATTTTATAATTTTTGGTCGTCTCCTTTATCTATCGAAAAAATTTGCAACATTTGCTTATTTATTTTGTACCTATCGAAAATTATCGATAATTATCGATAGTTTGATACTCAACTATCGATAATTATCGATGGTACCCACTATCGATAGTTCTCGAGGTCTACATATTAGTCTAACAGCAATATTTGGACTTAACCTAGTCTGGCTCTGAGGTACAGAATTGAGCTCGGGCAAGAATTTTTTACCCAACATTTGCAAATGCAAGATCCGAATAAAAAACTTTGACTAATTTACCATGACGAGGGCACAACTGTTTTCAAGTTTTGTATTATAGCTACAGCCCGTATTTATGATACATTTATACTTATTTGTCCAACTTCATAGTAAATGTTCGATTCTATCGATAATAAAATACTTAACGTTATTGAATCATCGTGTCCGAGGAAATATTCTTTAATAGCGGAAGCTAAATGATGTGTGTATAAAACACATTAACCGAGTAAATTGTTAGCTTTATGTCAAAATTGTGTCATCTCTGAAATATGTTGACACGTTTACGTTTTTCTTTGAGTCGTTGTCATGCAGAACGTTTTATATGAGGAATCGATACCTCAAATTTTATCCTTGACACTTCATTTTTGTATTATCACGAGATAAAATAATAGAATCAAAACCTTCACTAAATTCCAATACATAAATATTCAATTAATTTAATCGTGTTAAGAGTCGGCCAAAATTACCAACGCATTTTTTTTAAATTTATTATTAAAATGTGGTAATGCGTATACATAAATCTAAGTAATCAAAACGCTCACCATTTCCTGTGGCTACCGGGTACCATTCGCTACAATCACCTCCCATTGAAATGGTGCATTCATGCAACAATAACATGTGTTTACAATCATGTGTAAGAGACAACAGTTACTCACCGGGAACCCCACTCCCCTGGCCCCAACGGTCTGCACATGCTCAACCCCTTGGTCAATTCACCATCGCTCCTAATGGTATTCGACCTTGGACCTTCCAGTATAATTTTCGTTGCTCTTTCACAAGCTACTGCTCTGAAGTATTATTTCCAGACACACAAGTCACATGCAGCACAGATTAGCCTCAATTACATCCAAACACACTCTACCCTACGTCTTTGTCATATCCGAGTCGTAGATTCTCTACCACCAATCTACTCTTCCGACAGGTGGCTGACATCTTGCTACGGTGACTCACTTCAGCTCCACCTGGCACGTAGGGGTGGTGACAATTAGTAACCTTAGGGCTCCCCATCCGCTACACCGGGTCCCTAAGGGACCGTGAACAATACGTCGTTCACCCTCGACTGCGCTTTTACCTTGTTAGTACGATTTCTCTTCGGGGATGGCCACCACTACACTGCTTAACAAGCATTAATATGCCCAGCAAACTGACGTCACAAGCTCTACATCAGCATGGCCACCTCCGCCAACCTACTAGTCAGTAGTCAAGCGATGTAACACTTGCCACGCTTTGCCGAGCTTAACAAAAGGAAATCGCTCATTCGTGCCATGCAGGAAATACTTCAAGCTAATTCTCTACATATCATGCATTAACTACAATTTATAACTTATCTCTAGAATATTGCGTTCTTGGTTCTCTGGGCGTAGCGCACATAACTTTCTGAACACACCCTGTATACGCACGCCGGGAATATAATATACGCACACTGTACAATTAACGCGAGCTGCGAGTTGTAAGTGCAAGTTACAAGTTGGCCAACTTTGTGCGTATTAATTAATTATTTTCCGCACCTTTCTATCATATTAATTAACACCGCAAACTCTTATTAATGCGTTTATTGTTTATATAATCTCAAGAGGACCTCAACATAATCACGATCTTCTTTTACATTATAAACGCGTTATATTTTTGCTTAAAAAATGAAATATCTAACAATCGGACTTTTTGGAATCGGTAAAAAACAACGTCTAGTGTTGAAACAGAAATGAGGTTAAGTTATAAATGTAGATACAAGTTCTTTTTGAGATTTAAAAAAAACCAGCTCGTCTGTGTGTGAACATTTTGATTGTTGCATTTGATCAGCGATTTGACTATAGTTAAGAATTTTAAAAAAGGTTCAAAATCATTTGAAATTGTTAATCAACGGTTTTTTGGTTTATGCAAATTTACGATAATTCTCATATTTAAAGAATACTATGAAACACAATGATTCCTTGCGTCTTGCGATTTTGAATAAAACTGAACACTTTGTAACGTAGATAATTAAGTATTAATTTTATTAATTTTAAATTCGTATTTCATCTGTACGTGAAGAGCTATTTTTTTTTGTATTTAATATTTAGATATTTAGATACTAGATAACGTAACGAGTAAATCAAATTTGTATTTTGGTGCACGTTTTGCCTTCTAGAATTATATTGGTTTTATCGATGATAGAAAAAGTATCTGAAGGACACAGAATTTGACAGTAACGGGAAAACAATGAAGAGTGATGAACGAGCAATCAAGGCAAATTGCCGAAAATAATTTATTATACTGATTGACTGAAAGATTCCGATCTCTGTCCTTAACTTACTATTAACCTACAATCTTTCTGGCTTAGTGGATCGTAAAATTACATTGAACAAACACCACGTGATTATTTTATTAATGTTAGAATTTTCGAAGTTTATTTTATATAATTTATTTTTTTCTGTGATCTTACTTTAAATTATAAAGGGTGTTCACTTTTTTTTAAATAAAATTTGCAACAAATACGTTTCCTAAAATAGACACAGCAATACTTTCTTAAGTTGTGAGAAGGTGAAATCGATTCCTTTGAAAAAGCTTTACATTTATTTAAAATATTTTCAATGAATGACATTCATCCATTGTTTCAGGTAGTTTTGTAAATGTAACATTTTAAAGATGTTAAAGAAGATTTATTGGCACAATAAAAAAATAAATCCGTTCGTGTACCGTTTGATGTAAGGTTTTGCGAAGTAAGTAGATATTCGGAGCCGTTAAAAATGACATGAGTTTTACATTGTCAGCACTAAAACGCTGAACGTTGTACACATATTTGATTTGCAAACTAAAAGATCGACAGACGTCGCGAATCACAACAAAGGATACAAGGGATAAACATTTTATTGTTACACGTCATTTCGGAACATTTTAAATATACCGGGTTAGTTAAAGTCCTACACCATCTAAATATCTTTTAAAATACAAGTTCCATTGTTTAAAATTCGGTATACCTACAGCTGATGAAATACTCATACTGTCTAATAAAGTTTTATTGTTTTATGTCTCCATGTGACCTTCACATCGGCGAAAGCTCTTACAATCAGCTGTAAGTTTGGATGAATGTCCGTTAATAAGTAAAAAAATTGTCAGCGATGAATTGCAGGTAATAAAAAGCGTTTCACATGTTCGGAGGAAACCGATATGTTTATGCGATTCCTTGGAAATGTGATCGTGGCGTCTCGTCGCGATGATTCTTTATTAGTAATTTTACCTAAATCAAATTCTAGTAACCCTATCGAAGCTTCTGAGGTTTTTAAACATGCCCAGCAATTTAAATACTGTGTGAATCAAACATAACTCAGGCTTTCGTTCCCAGCTGTTAAACATGTAATAAAACAAAATTCAGATGTGTGTCAAGGTCACATTGTGTGTAGTCAATAAAATTAGGGTCTTCTTCACTGACCACCACTGACGTGTCGTCAGCATAATCAAGATGGAAGACGTTCGTTAAGTGAACTGACAAATCTAATACGAGTGGGCCAAGGATGGAACCCTGTAGAACTTTTTAATCTATAACGTTCATTTTCTTACACGTTTCTTTTGGCAGAACAATTCACCCTGCATACTTACAATTAGTTGAGAGATTTTTGAATATTCCAGTATGTCTGGGTTTTGCTATCACGAAGTTGTTAGCAAGGAGATATTGAATACGGAGTGTGATATTGTAAGTATCAAAATCACGTGTTTCGTTTCCCCAGTCTGGTACGTGAACACTTCTTTCGGGCAGATAAAAGCTTCACGTCACGTGCCTGATTGTTAAGCATGGAACGAAATAAAATTCACGCTTTATCCTCGCACGAACGAGCACGAGGGAATGGAGGTTTTCTTAAGGCATTGCAAAATGGAAATAAAGAAAACACGCATGATACAATACGTGTCTGCTTTATAATTGATTATCTTCGTGTGTTTATGTCAGGTTTAACAGAAAATATTTTCTTTAAGTCTTTCCAAAAGAAAAAAAAAACGTAAAGTTTACACTTTATAAATATTATTTTTATTATTACTTATATTGTTACGAATTCGGGGTTTACACAAACATTGTCTGTCTAACAATAACACCTCTAATAGAACTCAAAGTTCTATTAGTCGCTATATTCACACGTCTTTCGGAATAATAACTGATTCAAATAGCTCGCAAATTCTCGATTATATTGCAGAATTTTCCAGCAAACGTTTCATTTTATTAATAAGATTCTCTAAATTATTGTAGTGTAATGCAAATGGCAATGAACGTAAATATATTAAATATCTTTTAATAAAAATATAATAAAAAGAGTTATCATTTTGATTAAGTCATTGATTGAGTCATCGTTAATTTCAAATTGCTAGTTGTGCAATATATTATTAATAAATGGTCAAAAGCTTTCACTATAAAAAACGCATACCTTGCTTCCATTTAAATCTTTTTTTAAATTTCAATATTATGTTTTGTATGATCGGATGCACGATGAGTGAGAAGATATTTTCCGGAAGCACATAAGATTAACTAATATTTTTTATGAATAAAGTAAAAATATGTTGTTTTGATTGCACTCTGATTTTCGAGGGTCATTGTTATGGCATTATTCCAAATCTGAGTTACCCAATTTTTGTCGACGAAAGTTGAGCAATTATTTAGTATTGAAATGTTATTGACATTTCATAGAAAATTAATTAAATAAAAATAAAAAACGAGAAAATAAATCAAGTCAAATGACATTACCTTCGTTAAATGTGTTACATTATTTGAGTTGAATTGTTAATTGTATGTTCGGGGGAATTTAATTTCATACAATGATCTGATAAGGGGTAGATGCACAGTTCCTTATACACCGTGGCTTATGGTTCCTGCATTCTCGATTGATATCATCATGTGAGTGAAGTAGCGAAGATCTGTGAGTAATTTTAGCTCATGTATGCGACAAGGATGACACTCAAAGCCTAGATCACGTGACTTAGAATGAACAATGCTTTTTAAATGGGTGTATGTACCATCTCACTCTTAAGTTAATATCAATTCCTCTTTCTCTACATGGAATCTGCTACTTGAAAAATCTGTGATTTCATAGCATCTCAAGTTTTCCGTGGAAGGAATTATACCTTGAATAGTTTCATTATGTTCGTAGTTTATGTTAAAGTAGAATAATTTTCATTTGTGTTCTTAAAACCTAAAAAGAAATTAAAGAATTAGATCTTGAACGTCATGAGAAATAAATGTTTGAAAATTACCTATAGGGACCGTGCACATGCCTGCGTTCAGCGACGCCTGGCGGTGATTTATGCATTAGTGGTATGAAAACATTGCTTTTAGGTTAATACACCTGTGACACGTTGAAGCGACGTTATTAACGTCACTCTGTAATTTTTAATTTTGCAATTACAATGGATGTTGAAATATATTTTAAAATCTTATGTAAGTGGACGACCAGCTGGTAGTGGCCGGCCATCAGGCGCAGTCATCCTATGCATAACTTCAATAGCCAAGCGAAAATTTTGGTATTTGCGGAAGAAATTTTGCATGGCATTGATGGTCAATAAAATTTTTGGTTATGCGCAGATTTGTTGTTATTTCTTGTAATTGTATTAAAAATATTTAGGGCTTTTTCTAAATTTACTCAAATCTTGCAACAAGTTTTATTGTTTGATGATCAGTACAATTTCTAAATATGCAAAATTTATGCAAATCCTGCGTGGTGTCACTAATAGATGTGAAAATATATTACAAATTGAATTCTATTGTTTATGAGCACAGTATTTCAGAAAACACATCAGAAGATCGGCAGTTGATTATTGTTGGACATGGGCGTTTTCCATTATTTCTAAATTTTTCCTTTCAAACACAGTGGATTTTAAATGCATGACCTCCGTACACAAATTTATGGAAATTTGCCTAACTGGAACGTATTCTTCACTCTTTTTTGCTCTTTTACACCCATTTGTATAAATAAAATGGGTAACGAGAGTGACTCATAGAATTAATGTAAAAGTGCTATAAATTAAACAAAAATCTGAGTACAAACCTCAATTTAAGAAACATCACTAATATAATCAGTCTTTTAATACAATTAACACAAAGTATTCCAGTTAAATAGTATAAAACATGTTCTACATGCATTTGACATGAAGTCGGTCTGATGATCGGTTGGGGCTATTGTTTATATTGACTTCTTCACATGAAACGCATACCATCAGTATCCTAACCGTAAATGTATTCACAATACCAAGACTAACCATCCGTTAATCATCAACTGCATTTGAAACTGGCCTACATTTGTTGACTTGCTTTCCGACTTCTCATGAAATTCTTCAAACTTTCATTTCATCTGAGTCTCTTGCACATTTTTCGAATAGAGTACGTTGTACTTAATGACTAATCGATATTGAAATCTATGAATCACTTTCAAAACAGCATACAAACTTAAATGTTTCAATCTATATATATTTTCTTGCTACTGTCTGGATAATTGTAAAGTTTAACATTCTTCCGGTTACTATAACTCTTATGACAATTTACAGTTGTAGTACATAATAACTATTTGATCTTCTGGTATGAAATTAATTACAAAATTCAAGTTCAAATGCACACTGGGCATTTGAAATGACAGATATACATTTGAACTGTCATCATACTGTCACTCGTGTTTTCATACCACTTATGCAAAATATGGCCATTGGTGGCGCTGTCATCGCATGTGCACGGTCCCTATTATGCATGAAAAAAATCCATGTTTTACGCCATGATACTGTAAATTAATTTTATTTTGTGGGAATGTTTGTATTATTGAATGAAAATTGTTCATATTTGTTGTATTTGACCATAATCTGTGTAGAATATTGGAGGGAAACATGTTTGAGGTTAGATAACATATAATCAGAATTTTGTAACAAATTGACAAAATAATTATAACTTACCTTTCTCTTAAACATCAGTAATAAAATTACCATGTATTAAATTTAAAATTATGAAAAATTGTGTGTAAATAAAATGAAACGTGTTTGTCAACGAACGCTATTGTCAGAAAATTTTAAGTGTCAAAGTTGATAATTTTGTAACTGAATTTAATTTTATGAATGATGAATTTGTGAAGGGGGAAATTTTTAAAAGTGTCTAATAAGCAGTATTATAAGAAAACTTGTGAAATTAAGAAGGAAGAAAAGAATTTAGAAACAAGAATGAAAATGATAGTAATGACATCTAGCGGAAGAATCATAATTACCGTTACCAAGGGGATAAAAAAAAAGATAGCAGTGAAAAATAAATAAGAGGGTTAAGACACAGATTAACCAGATGCGTCACTTGGTGTCGGCGCCTTTGATGTTGAAGATTAAATTTCATGACCTTCAGCCATATTGAGACGGGTGTTCCTAACTTCATCACAGTAATGATACGGGGGCAAATTTGAACTTTCTTTACTATCACGTCGTCAATGCATGTTAAAATAAAATGCATACGTTTTTCAACCCATTTCATGCAATTTTTGTTTGAAAAAGATAAAAACAATTGAGATTAAAAACGTTTGTTGATTCGGACATATAAAATTGATGATATAATGGTAAAGATCCATTGCACAAATAGTAAGTATAACGTGTATTATATTATTCACAAGAGAAGACCGTTGCGTCATCGTCTGGTGTTGCATCAACAGACTTATGAATCATAACTCCGTCCTTTGTTCTCATTCACCGTTATCAAAGAAATAATACTGAAATAATTGTCGGTTCTTGCTTCGGGGATTGATTACGCACCACTCAAGTTCCGTGATTTTCATAGTATGTGGTAGAATACATAATAATGCTGGTATGTATGTATGATTTATAGTATCCAAATTCAAATATATACCACGTGTTAATTATTATAGCTGCATTCGATTCACCGATTTGGAACGATCTAAATAGATGAAATAATAGATCGAAGTCCCAAAATAATGGTAATAACAAATAACATCTACTGGCCGCTGAACCAACCTACATTCAATAGTGGTAAATAAATAGATCTGCAAAACAGAACCATATGGGTTGGCTCTTTTCTGCATAATGTCATATCAATGGCAGAGTATAAGAAAATACTCAGTAGGGACACTTAAACGTGAGTATACAATAGGCCTCAAATTGTTTAGGAATCTTAGAATTGTTCAAAACTTAGAACACTGTTTTCTTAGTTTGACTATAACGTGGATTGGTTCCTTTCTGAAGAAAGTCGTCCAGTTTACGCGTTCGATTCGTGCAGGATACACCTTTTGCATGCCATAAGCGAAACGTAATGAAACTGATCCATATTCATTTCTATCAGTAGATCACTTAGAAGTGATCTACTGATAGAAATGAATTGGTTTAGGCTGCGAATCGAATATATAAATGTATTACCTTTCAGCACCTCTTGGAACAGTAAATAATGAGGTGGTTTTTTCTTTTGAATTTGATTTGCAGTTTGCCACTGCACACCGGGTCCCACAACCCGGTGGCATTTTTCCTAATCTGGGAAATTTTAGGGTGATGTAAGCACACACTTACTTGTCGCTTATTGCACAATTCACGAAGCTACTCTGTTAATAGTCACGTTCCTTTTACATCCATTCTAAGAAAATCTTACCTCACTTCCTCTTCCTCACTTAAATTACACGTTCCTTTTGCTTGAAGTGAGGTAAGCAGAACTGAGGAAGTTGCTTCCCCCTTACCGATTTGAAGGAACCGCAAACCCTTCCTCAGTAATGAGTATACGTTCCTCAGTAGTGGGTGAAACTAATAATAAATTTTTTTACACAAGGTACTTGCTCTAAAAAGTTTCTTCTTGAAGTAGTTGCCAAACATTATTTCATTTAGTTAAATAAAATACGTTTCACGATTCCTTAAATTGCTTATAAGTATTATTTACAAGTTTCGACGTTGAAATTTTTGACATTTCTTGACGTAAGAACTTCCTCAATTTCTTCCTCCTCAGGTATTCCACTTAGACAAATTTTCATTCATTTTTTATGTGAGATGAGCCACTTGCCTGATTTATTGTTAGTCTATCCTCAGTTGATTTGTGTAAAAGGAACGCAACTAATGAATATCGATAATACGTTTATAATTCAACAACAAAGCAACATAACCTGTCAAATACCTAGTAAACATACGTGATGTTCTTGACACTCTTTTCAAAATGACGACTGTCGTTTAGGCGGGAACGTCGAGTGTCGCATCTGGTTAATCTGTGGTTAAGATAAAAAAAATTTGTGCATCACGAAAATTATCTAAAAGAGAACGAAAAAGCTAATAAATCTGTAAAAGAATAAAAGAAAAGGCAAACTACAAAGCGTGTAAGAGAAATAAAAAGAAAACACAAAGAAATTTAAATAGGAGTTGTACAAGAAAGCTGAAGGCTTAGAAAAAGTAAGAGAACAAGACTAAGGAAGGTAGGAGAGCTGAAAAGGTGAAAGGAAAAGTAGCTGAGGCAGACCAGCAAAGCAGAGAAAAGGCAGAAGAAGGATTGAGAATACTAGCAGAAAGGGGAAAAGTTAGAAAAGGATTCTCAGAAAAGATAGAGAAAAGGAGCTAGAAAAAGGAAAGGGAAGGAAGTAGGAAAGTGGATAACTGAAAGACAGTTAAGGTCAGGACAATTTTATTTAACATAAATTAAAATTTAAGGACATTTAGATTTAAGTTTGTGTGTAAAAAAGAAAATTAACAATTGAATAAAGTTATTTTGCTAAAGTTTTGTTTTCATATGAAAGTAAAATTTTATATCTTATATATATTTTCAAACATCTATTGATTCTTCTTTAATTTCAAGGAACCTGAGATGAAAAACTAGCCGAGGTAGATACATTAATTAAAACAGTACAATTTTTCTAAAAATTGGATTTCATATAATCATTACAAATTTAGAAGCTCAAAGTGAAACTTCTTAACATTAATAAGTGTAACATTTTTGCGTCCTAAAGGAGGAGCATAAATGTAACAGTATTTATCTTATGATAGTCAACCAGACTATACTATACGCTAAATCACATAGTACTAGACCACAAAGAAATAGACAGAGGTTAAACAAAAAATACACAACACAATAACGGTACCGATACTTACATACGCAGTAGAGAACTGGACCTGGCTGAAAAAAACATGAAAGCTAAATAAACGCGTCGGAAACGAAGCACCTCAATGAAGATCAAAGGAATAACAAAATGGGACAGAATCAAAAATGAAATCGCTAGAGAAGACATAAAGCAAAGACCAATCCTAGAAAAAATTAAACGACTGACAAACAGACAAAACGAATAATGGAAATGGGTAAACCGAGCAAAAAAGAAAGAGGCACACCCAGAAAGAAATGATTAGACCAGGTAAAGGACCTTGGAAGAATAAAAGGTAAAACAAAGGAAAAGATGAGAATCCTAGCAAAAGATAAATAGAAAGGCCTGGAAGACATGGATAAAAGGAAGACCAGGACGCACAATCCGACGCCTGAAGGGGCAAAAGGAATCGAGAAAAAAGAAGAAGATATTATTACTAAACCAACTATTGCACATCTGTCGCTCTCTTAAAGTTAACTCGAAAGTTATAAACATGATCAGTGAAAATGTTTGCAAATTTAAAGGCTATTGCGATGTCATTCATGACTATATTCGCAGCGTACAAAAAAAAAAACAAAGTTATACACATTTTTTTATGATTATAATTTATAACTTTTCTCTTCTTTCTAGTCATTTTTTTTTTCTCTGGATTACCTTTTCTCCTGGTTTCCCCTTTTAACGAATTGATTTTAATCCATAATTTTTTTCCGTTACTTCGAACTTTTCGCCATCGTTCTTTTTCACTTTTGTTGTTTTTATAAATATAAATCAAGACGAGCAACGTTCTATTCCTTTCTAAGCAGCCATATTCAATTTCTTCATAAAAATTATATCGTTTATTTTTTACTTTAGAAAGTACAATATATGTATTTATTAGTTTGGTTTAAATTTGATCATTTTATTCGAGTTAACAATAAAAAAATCGACAAATGTGCTTTTAATATGCATACGTTTCGTTTTATGTTCAATATTTGAATAGAGCTTTACGTGGACGCACTCGTCGGCTCATATAAAATCATGTCCATGAGATAATTAACCTTTTCAACATTTATTGTGATGGCATGCAGGCAATTCAATTTCGCTTGTTTTATTATAATTTTGTTTACACTGAAACTAATAACATGTGTCCAACAATTATTGTAGTCCTGGGTGGCTGTAGAGTCAAATATTTTTAACTAATTATTGCTTCAAATGGCAATAAAACATTAAATACGTAAAGAAACATTTATTTGTTGTTTAACGGTCAATATTTGAGACGTCAATTCAACGATACGAAGTAAAAATCGACATTTATGTTTGATTCCACAGCCACCCAGGACTACAATAATAAATAATTGTTGAACACATGTTAGTTTGTAAGCCTTTTATTCCAAATTATTATTAGTTTCTAACCGTTAAACATATAGCGACAAATTTGACTCCTGATTCCTAAAGATGCTTTCCAATTGCGCATATGAGCTGGTCCAATTGCTCTTGAACAGCTCGGAGCAGTTCAGAAGTAGCTCCGAGTAGCTCCTATGTTATGTGCAATTTGAAAGCGCCTTATGTGTGTAGGCTTAATGCAACTTTTTCTGCGAAATTCAGAATTGACGATGGATTTTATACATCATTGTATAGTTAGCCTAACATAGTACCGTGCTGATTTGATTATGGCGGTTTTCATTTGCACGCTCTAATTTCCTCATTAATTATAATATACTGGAGGCAATAAATCTGTTTATTAAAGCAATATAAGCAGTCATTCATACAAATTACACCGTCTCATTTACACGGCAAATGAATCAGGAGCAGCTCGCCGATTCGAGTTTAGCGCAGCTAATTTATTTAAACCGAGACAGGGCCAAGGCAAACAGAGGGATGATTGTAAATTCAGTTTTCCTTGAAGCTCTCTGCTGTAACACGTCGGTGCCTTTATTAATTTTATTATTGACTTTGCAATTATAAAATACACAGATTATTTAAATCGTGAACGAAACAATACAGGGTGATCTATGAGGTCGGGGAAAAACTTCACCGGTTGAATCCTATGAGTAATTCAAACAAAAAACTTCTAATGAACATTTGTCTGATAATGCTTTTTAACGGAAGTGTAACCCTTCAAAGTTTATAACGTGTAACGTCAATCGATCAAAGCAATAGCAGTAGGCTTATTTCGTATTTCATTTGTTACCTATGAAAACAAAAATTAGTATCTCAACATCGTCTTGAAGTTGTAAACATTCAACATATAATAAACTTTGAAGGGTTACATTTCCGTTAAAAAGCATTATCGGACGCATGTTCATTAGAAGTTTTTTGTTTGAATTGCTCATAGGAATCAACCGGTGAAGTTTTTCCCCGACGTCATAGATCACCCAGTATATTGCTTTCTTTTCAAAGTATGTTTCAGATTTATTTTTTAAATAGTGCATCTTAAACTGCTTAAGATTTTATTTAAAGGAATAGCTTGCTGGCGGAAATTAATTTGATTTATTTATTGATCATTCATATAATTTAAAAATATGTTTAACAAAACCAAAATGTAACCGAATGTCCCTGAGCATAGAACATTGATTCGCCCTAAAGCTCATAAGCCATCCCTGCGATACGTCCGGCTACTGAACACAATAAAATGAATGCGAAGTCGTAAAAAGATATTTTCTTCGCATGATGAGACATCTTGCTTGCTAATCCGTAGTTATACAATGTTATAATGTTGCAATGTATTTGTTTCTTCTACAATTTCCATCGATCTCATATTAATATTAATGTTTCTTAAAATTGATTCAAAATTGTAGTATTAAAGGTCAATATTGCTAAATAATTTTATGCAAAACGAGAATTTATTATAATCTTAGTTGCATTCAATTCAAAGCATTTAATTACCCGAATCTTTATTATTACGTCCTCCTTTATTAAATAATACTCCTACTTAAAATGTATATGTTTTAAATTTTATTCTTTTCTTAATAAAGTACTACTAACTAATAATACATTCGTTAAAAATATATTTCACAGAAGCACGTACATAAATAATGACAATAATTTTCCTATTGTTTTACTATAACATTTGTTTGTAAGCATAAACATTTCTGAAAGCAATGGTTACTCAATAAAGTTAGTTGTAAAATATAGTAAGTACAGTTATAAAGTTCTGGTCGTTAACATAAAATTCAAAACTGAGAGATAAAACTTATTTTGACAAGTTATTGATTCAGTTACAACTTGCGCTTCTCAGATCCTCTCATACTTCATAGCAGAAAAGAACTTCAGAAGTTTTTAAACTAAATATGTAACTTTTTTATATTATTTCTAAAATGAAATAAAAGATAAGAGTGTTTACAAAAAAAAGTGGTACAATTTAATATTCAGAATTACATTAATTAGTCAAGACTGTTACATATTCTAATTCTTTTTTGTTCATATTTCTTTCTTCTTCACATTGCTAAATAAGGTATCAATTTCTGCAACACTTTCCCATCTTCCTGTATCCTTTTTCCTCAATAACCGAAGATTTTATAGCTCTCTCATTTATTTTTATTGAGGTCTCTTCATATAATCATGTTGTTTGCTTTGTCTAAGTTATAGTGTAGTATACAATACAATATTTAAGCCCATCACGATGTGGGGTGTACTAAGAGTTTACTATTAGGGAGAAATTACACCATTGTTTTTTCTGTTGCGTTTTGTTTCATTAAAAGAAGATAGGCGTTCTGAGGCTTGTATCTAATAACTAATTTAAAATTTCATAGAATAATATAAACAAGTAACTTCATTTCAATCAAAAATGACTAAGAAGCAGCTACAAAAATACTATAATGTTTCTGTACTGCGCAATCGAATAATATTATAAATACCAATCAATAATGAAATAGATATTATTTATAAAAATAATCTAACATGTGCATTACAAATTTTTAGTTAAAATGAATATAAAGTATGACCCCAATGATAGCTTTACCGTACCCTTTATATATGGTTTATTTAATATACAAGTTTACTTATGCATAATGCATGCTATATTTAAATTATCTTTTTAAAAATTGTGTGCTCGCCTTCGCAAACTAATATTTTTATACATCCGATGTGAATACTTCCGAAGTAAAATCCCCCTAGGCTAAAAGTTAATAATCCCTGTGCTTTGGCTGAGAGAGTTCGCTAAAGACCAAAGCACTCAAAGTAACCACACGCCATGTGCAGCACTATTATTTTTCTTGCAGTTTTTAAATTAACTTCCTTTGTTCGCGGGTTTTGTTGGCTGGATGGACGCGATTTGTAACAAGCAGCAAGCAGATAACACTTTTTCTGAATTCCATACTTGCGCCATACTTGCAGCTCTTGTAATTTCCGTTACAACTCATGAATATACATGAATCAATATATTAGCGTCAATTATATCCCTGCATAGCCATTCACATTAAAACACAGCACTTAAAGCATTTGTGTCAAAGTAATGAAAATGTACGACTTAGAATTTCAACAGTATTTAAAGTACTGTGTAATGTGTGTATTTTGCCAGATATTTATGATAACATACTTTATGAACTTCACATAAAATGCGACGTGACATAAAAGAAATTTCCAGTAAACAATACTGCTTTGATTTATTTGCTACATTTTTTTATGTTTTCAGGAAATATGACGTAAACATCTAAAATCATTATCGTTCACCCTTTCAATTATAAATTACCTCATTTTATTAATTAATTAAAGGATTACTTGACTATGCAGCAATATTTAAAAGATTAACTCATTGAGGTTGAAATCGCGTCACTATACCGCAGACGTTTCGTTCTCACAAAAGAACTTCTTCAGAGTTGGTGAAATTAAGCACCAAATCTACTATTTTGAAATAGTGAGGAGACCAACAGGATCAATCGCAAGAAGTACACCGAAAGACATGGTTATATGAAAGAGAGTTCTAAAGCTAAAGAATAATTCCTGGAAAATTATCGACACCATAGGACGGTGGCAAGAGATTAAAAAAGTAAAGTAGAAGAAAGAAATAAGAGAAAGTGTTTTGAAAAGTTATTGAGCGTCTACTGATAGCGAGGAATAATCATATCATAAAAGGCGCAAAATAAATTCTGAAAGCGAAAGCTTCACTTAAGAATCTGTCCACAGATATTAGGCGACGTAATTTAATATTCCGCTAATGCAATATAGGCCTACGCTTAATTTACACCGAGCAGAATTAAGTTACAGCAAAATCTATTAGCTTAAATTGCATATCGCTGTACTTAAAACCATTCGATTTTCTCGAACTTTGACATTATCGCTTTACCAGAAGAAGCAGTCGATAATGTATTCTTTCTACGACGACGTGAATGTCCCGTCTCATTTCTCAAAATAACAAAAGGAACAAAGCCAATTCGATTAAACTTGAAAAATATTGATTTCTTTTTTTTTGTGAAGGTGTTCAACTTAATAAATAATTTTTTGCTGGAACTAGAACACATTCCGGGAATGAATTAGAAATCAGGATGTTACTTCATTTGTACGTCACGGTTAAATCGATCGTGTCTTGACCTACCCCTGGCGCAATCCCCACCATCGCCGTAATATTTGTACCACACCTGTCATCCAGGTCGATATACAAACCACTTTGATCATAGATACAATCTCATAAATTTCAAATGAATAATTAATGACCCCAAAAAAATGTATTTACCCTAACTAGTGTATTTGATTATCATCAAAAAACTTCAACAAATTAATAATTACATACTTACGAAACATAAAACTAGAGAGGTACTTTTCTAATGGCTATTTGCTAATTTTAGGAGTTTTAACTAATATGAATCTTTTTCATAGTTTGATTAAAATAAATCAGTTCTATTAACGTATGTAACAAAAGTTTTGGGAAAATTTTTCGTATTATTTTTTTTCTATTACAAAGTAAAGCAATCAACTTACCATATGGAGAATCTGTCAAGTTTCCTCTACAGCCTGACAATACATTTGTGTTCACCAAAGTTGTACAAAATGTCTTACAAGCTAGAATTGCGGAAAGAAAATTTACAACTTGGTTGGCCAAATGCCCAAACGTGATATCGTCGCCATTTATAGAAACCAAAATATTTCTAAAACAACAATTTATCGAGTCATTAAAGAATGTGAGGAAGGTTTTGAATCATCCAAAGCTTCAGAACTTGATTGAATCTGCAAAAAATAAAAGGGGAGTTTCAACGAGAAAATTAGGCCGAAGATTTCACGTATCTCATGTGACAATCAAGAGGGAAATTAACAGAAATCATTTGAAACTTGGAAAGCGACAAAAGTGTCCAAAATACACGGCTGCTCAGTTAGAGACGATTCCAAGGTGCTGCAGACATTTGAGATGAGTACATTTCAGAGACAATGCCACGATAATTTTGGACGACGAAAAATATTTTACATTATCTAACTCCGAAATAAAAGGAAAAGAAGGCTTTTATACAGACAACATTGAGGACGCTCCTAATGATGTAAGATATAAGAAAAAAGCGAAATTCGAAGACAAGATACTAGTATGCTGCGTCATTTCGGAAGCAGGTATTGCAAGACCTTATGTTGGGCGAAGCTATAAATGCAGACAGTTACATTAGAAGACGCCTCCCTAAATTGGTAAATTTTATTCAAACACTTCATGTTCATGATAATATTATGTTCTGGCTGGATCTGGCATCGTGCCATTATGCAAGAATAACCAAAGATTGGTTAAGGCAACAAAATATCCCATGTGTACCTAGAAAGGATAACGAATGTTCCCCAGGCCCGTCCTAAAGAAGAGTTTTGGGCTTTACTCGGTAGAAATGTTTACGACGCGACGGTGGGTGGGAAGCCCAAAATGAAGAAGAGCTACAACGAAAAATCTACCAAAAGATTCGAGAGTTTAACCCACTTACCGTCCAAAGGCTGATGAGAGGCATTCGCATTAAATTGCGAACCATTGAAACCCATGGCCCTTTAGCTGCTATGTAATACATTATCATTTTTGTTAAATCTTCACTGAATAGTATTCTTAAGTAGAAATTTAAATAAAACAATTACAGTTTGTATTATTAGATTTGAAAAAAATTCCCAAACCTTTTGTTACCTACGTTACACATAATTTTAAATTGATACACAAGTAACAATTAGGCCCAGTTTCATAAAACGTAGTTAACCACTCGATCAAGTTAATCGTGTGATTAAGCAATAATATCATTGGTGGAAATTTAAACTTTCCTCCAATGATATTGCTTAATCACACGATTAACTTGATCGAGTGGTTAACTACTTTTATGAAACTGGGCCTTAACGTAGCATAAAATGAATTTTGAATACGAACGTCTATCTATACGAGATAAAATTCAAGTCATCTAGTCATGAAAAAGAAGAGGGAGTATTAAACATTTTTATTTTTCAATATATTCTTCATTTAAGTCCACACACTTGTGTCACTTTTTCCAGTTGCTCTAACCAACTTGGAAAACATTATTTTGGAAGTTTGGCAAACGAATTGTCTACAGCATCTTTTAGATCCTGCCCTGAAAAAAATCGGCTTCCTCGTAGTCCTTTTTAAGATGTCCTAAATAGGGTGTCAGATCTGTACTATATGTATGGGAAATGATCTAGTTTCTACTTCAATAGAGCCAATGGCGCCGATAAATCCCTTAATCTTTCTTGCTTTATGCGCCTTGCAATTGCGGTGCAAGAGTTTACGAGGTCGTTTCTGTTCAAAAGCCTCTTTTAAGTTTTAAAGTATACTTCGGTAAGCTTCTGCATTAATTGTTGAGCTTTTTGGCATTTATTCGATTAGAAGGACGCTCTCACTATCCCAAAAAATCTTAGCCATCAATTTTTCTGCAGAACTTTGTGTCCGCGCCTTTTTCGAGGGTGGAGAACCTTTATGCATCCATCGCATAGATTCTTGTTTTGTCACTGGGTCCCAAAAATGTACCCAAGTTTCAACACCAGTGATAATTTGTGAAAATAGGTTTGGATTCATCTCCAAAGACTAAATTTTGCGCTGAAATTTTCTTGCGGCACAATTTTCGTTCTGGCGTCAATAGCCTAGAAACCTAGAACGTTGCTAAGGCCTAAATCTAACTGCAGTATTCTTAAAACTGAAGCTTCAGATATTACTACTTCTGTAGCAATTGATGTCACTTTCGTAGGACGGTGCTTCATCACTAAATCCTCCATTTCTGTATTTCCAACATCTTCTTGGATCGTCTTGAATGGATTTTCTACCCCAACGAAACTGCTTTGACCAAAATTTGACTTGGAAATATGCTTATAAACTGCCGTCATTCTCTCATGGATAGTTTTAGGAGTATTCCCTTCTTTAGTCACAAAAGTTTATTACACCTCGTTGTTCCAACTTTAAATCACTCATTTTCCATTTTTAAAAGTTTAATAACTCCTATCAAATGAATTTAATTTTTACACAGATGTGTGAAAAACAACGTAGCTTTATTATTTCATGTCTAAACAGATAAAATTATTGAATCTTCCCTCGTGTATTCGATTGCAACTCCAAATATAACAAGTATTCATCTGTACATTTTGCTTATAAGAGTATAAAAGAAGTTGTTCTTATAAAACGGAATTACTTAAACACTTCTTCGTTCTAAATCAGCGGAAATTTAGTCTCCTCTTAACGAAAATTCGTTTTGCGAAAGAGTTTTTGGGAACCGAATTACCAACGCAAAGCGAGGGATAACTGTGTTTGAAAGCGAAAAGTTTTCGTTGCGAGGAGATAATTAAATAACCCTTCTTTGAGAATTAAACCAAGTGTTGAATTATATAAATCAGGTTGTTTCGTTCGAAAGAAAAAAAAAAGGCATTTGAGTTTATACCTATTTCGCGACCGAGCGGTTCAGTTTTTAAAACAATTTTATTTATTGACGAAACACAACAATATTTGAATAATATAAATATATAATAACTTTATCGAGACTTTTTTATACGTGTGTACAGCCACAAGAGTACGGTAGGAAGAAGATAATTACTCTTATATACACATGTTATTAGTAAACAAGATCAAGGTTTGCGAAGGTGAAAGTTATGAACACCTGAAATAGTAAACAAGGCCAAGGTTGCGTAGCTACACTATTTACATAGTTGCTGTAGATATAACTTTTGCTACTATTTCCAATTTTTATGACAACTTTGGCAAATTAGCTGTTCCGATTGTTACAATTTCATTAAATACAATTTTTCAATGTGAATTTGATAAATGATATTATAGTTTCTCCTAACACACAAGAAGAGGAAATACAGTCAACTTGAAACGTGGAAAATCACAAGAGGTCAATGTATCTGGTAACAAATGGTGCACAGACAAGAGACAAATTTGTATTTGTTGCGATAATCAGAAAATCAATGGCTTTACGAGCAACATCCAACATAGAGGGAATTGTGTATCTCTTATTTCCTAGTTTTAATGAAATCTAAATCTTGAGTCAGCGCCAGTAAATGTGTTGTTCATTATAACAGGAATATTATACAAAATTAAATATACAATAATAAACACTATTAAAATCTGACAGTCTGAATTAATTGAAGACAATGACATGAAGACGAAGACAATTTCTTTTATGTCTATAATTAATACTTGTAAAGTTACACAGTTTCTATCCAATTAGAAAAAACTCTTCGTTAATCATAAAATAAATTGAATGAGTAAACTTTTGACTCGGTAAGTTAACAAAACCCCGCTGTGTGCAGTCTGTATCAGCGGAAACTTGCAGGCTAGATAAAACGCTGCTGACATTGTTAATCTCGTGTGTTCTCCACAAAATCATAGCAGAAGTATGTCACGTTAGGAATTTTCATGTTGTAATTACTTCGCCTTCATGCATTCGTTGCTCGCTTTCATAAACTCCTAGTCAGTGTTAATAAAAGAATATACAGGATGTTTCAATTCAACTTGAAAATGCATATTCTGCTTCTCTGTAGACACTTCCATATAGTCTTCTTTAAGACTTCGGCATTCTTTTTTAATACATTGACCTTACTTCAAGATTATTTGCAATACAAATTATTTTCAAAGCGTGAAAATATGAAATTGAAGTAATTTATATAAAGGAAGTTAAAAGTTGCGTGCTTAATGATGCTTTTAATAACGCAGAACGAGACATGTTCTCATATTCGATTCGGCTTTAGGAATCCTTTGTTAGAACATAAGGATATCTTGCGTTAAAGTTCAGCTTTAACCCAGCCCACTTTGTCCACAAATTTCATGATGGCAAATATGAAAACGTTAAAGAGCAGAGGTGACAAACTGGCTGCATGTGCTTTCATCCCTATGTAAAATCGCTAGGGGAACTTCCCCAGTATCACCTACCCCTTACATTTGACGTGGTCGTTATATACGAAGACTTTGACGCTGTGATAGATTTTCAAAGCACTTGATTTAGAATTAACATAAAACGTAAATCGTTTTTGGATGAGAGACTTCATGTCATAGACGAAGACCTTCATCTAAAGCAAAATACTTTACGAACCCAATTTAAAGAAGACCTATTGTACAAGTGCATACAATGAGATCTTTTTAGCGCGGAATATATAAATTTATATCCATATAGTAGCATGTACATAGATATCTCAACCTACAATATGATTTTCAATGATTGAGGATGCTTTGAATTTGGCGCCATAGTTTTTAGTATATTTCACGCTTTAAATGTGGCTGCGATGATTGAATATTGATTATTCAGTGTTATATTTCAAAGTCGACACGTTATTTTATTTCTTTGGTTGTCGCAGGCGCATTATTGATGTTTTACTTAATTTTATTTTACTATATCAAGAGAAAAATAATAAAGCTGAGTAACAGAACCAGGTGTTGCCAACATAATGACAATTTAGTATGGCGGTAAATTCAAATCATCCCCAATCATCAAGGTTTACTGCTGTAGAGAGAATTTATGCGAAAAAATTTGATTATATGAGTGCGAAAGTGTGTTCTATAATAAGGTAATAATAAGGTCCACGTCTCGTCCTTTTCCTGTACACTATTAAACTTAATAATACATTTTTAAATAACTTAAATCCATCTCGAAAGTTATTCTTAGTATATATGGTTATTGTATAATTGTTATCACATCTCAAGACATAAAAGGAAACTATGTGTAGCATGACAACCATGAGACCTGTTAGCCTTTAACAAAGGCTAACAGAATTTCCTGGCATCTCTCTGAAGTTATTATGCTAACACGTTTGCTTTCGTTTACGTCATCTTTATGCAGCGTGTTTTATTAGAAATCAATGCCGCAAGCCACTATTGAGGTTTAACGTTCAGTTCAGGCTTCTTCTTATCTATTACATTCGCTTTGGTATAAATTTAACATTGTCTCTAGAAAATGAAAAGAGGACCCACTCGCCACTTATTTTTCGAGATGCTATTAAAATAATCATTTAATTTAATTTCCTTGTTGATTTCATTTATGAGTTAACTGTTCTGCACTGAAAGTCACCCCCTCAAACTATGCTTTAAAAAGGAGGGAGAATCTGTGCGCTTTTGGAAAAAAAAATTATATAAAAAGGTGACCTTATTTCTTGATGTTTTATTCACCATGTATTAATAAATAATAATGTCGTTAAAGTCTTCTCATATTACAAAATCATGTATTGAATATTCATTAACGCGCTAATCGTTAGTGTACCTTTTCTAAACTATGGAATGGTCATAATTTTTTTTAAATAGAATTTATTTAATATATAAATATGAAATGCAAAATAAGTTTACTTCTACCTATTTTTAACGCAAACGATTGAATTTTCTCGTTTAGAATAAGTTCCTTTGAGAGATCCTGCCTTAAAAGCTGTTGTAGTACTGACCCACTTTGTGAAAAAAGTCCTTCAGTAGCACTTGAGATCTCCTTTGAACGAAATATCCTGCTCGAACGCAACCGCGATGCTTTCTACTTTCATCTCGATTCAAGGGTTCTGGAGTTTGTTATCTTGGCCAAACAGTGTAAGTAATTAATTAGATTTGGGGAAGTCTGTTCCATCGTTCGGCGTCTGCTCTAAATCAGAATCATTTATGTATGCGCCGAATACCACAAGTAAATGTTATTACCTACCTACGAAACTACATAGAATGCAGGTTTTCATGCACATTAATAATTTTAGTAAATGCGGGGCCGACTCAAGAGAATACTCCATCTTTGAACCACTTGAGAGACGAGAATTTACAACTTAAAGAAATTAGCAAAGAAATTAAAGTTAGACATAAATGTTGGACATTCGACACAATGTCAAAATTCGATTAGCGTACAAAATCAACTTCATGTATATTTTCAAAAAATATACTACATGAAAAAAATTTGCAGTTTACGATTGGGTTCTCGATTTAAGAATGGGCAGGAGAATGACCAAAGCAACGGGATGTCTTCTACATCCGGGACGACCGAAGAAATAATTAGAAACTATATCGATCTGATCAAAAAGTGACCATCATGGAGTTGGAGCAAAAATGTAGCACCTATCAGATTCAATCATGCGATTTTGTTTGACGATTTGAAGATGTGTGTCAATTTCATGTTTGGTCCGAAGCAGCTGACTAAACATCAAATGCAATGTCGCATGCTAGACCTGGAGAGTGAAGAGCTGTTTGAGGAAAGTCCACAGGATCGCCACTGGCGATGAATCATATTCGCCTAAGAGACAGAGACGAAGATGCGGTCATCTCAGAGTGCCCCCAACCTAGAAATATCATCTCTCGTCAGATCCAAAGAAGAAATTACATGTTTCATCCTTTGACTTCGACAGTTTGTTACCCTACCTAACTATATCAAAATAGTCGACCTTGAATAGATTGCGAAAATTGGGGAAACTCCTTTACGTTGGTGATCAAACTACCTGAAATTATGCCAAGCTCAGTGGAGATGCGAGTGGGCCACACAATAGGATCGTCGGTAGCTTCGTTATCTAGTTGTTAATTAAGAAAGGGAGCGCCACCTAGCATTACATTTATTCCAGGTATAAGTAATACGCGTTACCGCTAGGACTACACACATGAATGTAACATATGAGTAACCCTCAAGTTTGAAATTCCGCATTTAAAAAAAATATTATTATCAGTCACCCTGTATATAACGAAATCTAAAAGAAAAGTATGACAATTCACGACATTAAGTTTATTGATCGTTTTAAATGAAAATTACGTAAATGTACGTTAATCACTTTAGATCGAAATAAAATAAAATTCACAGAGCAAGTGTAACACGTATACACCGGCAAGGATATCCTATTTGGTTTACAAAGGTGATGTACAAGTTATAAGCACCTGTCAGTTTGACAGTAGGAGGCGGTTATTAATTTTCTTTATGCAAATTATGACATGTTCTTAAGGAACCGTGACTTGAAATATACAATTACAAAATTATCAAGCCCCTTTAACTACTCGTTATGCAGCGTAATGGATGATTAACCGAAGTAAGGAATGAAAAGTGTACGATACCGCTCGACGTTAAGTCCGGTCATCTGATGCCATAAATCACGACATTTACATCGAAGTCTCGAGAGAGGGCTTTGATCCTACATGCACGTCCGAACTTTCTCGGTGTTTGATGTCACTAGAACTAGATGACTCTCGTACGGCTTTTCTGTTTACTGCCTATCTCTTGCTACCATTTGCCTCGCTTAACGTGAAGCTGCTCCGTATGACGTGAAACTGCCTCGTACAACGTGAAACTGCCCCGTACAACGTGAAACTGCCCCGTACAACGTGCTACGGAAGAAACGTGACGATAAGTTTGACAAATTCAAAGTTGAATCGGAAGACTTACCCCTTGTTAGGGCCTATTAAAACTTGTAACACATCCGTTTGATTGTGTGATTGAAGTTGAAGTTTGTGACGTGAGTTTTATCTGCTACTTAAGCCTTGGCGATATTCCAATCAACTTTCTTGAGTGTATAAAATCCCTATTGACTGCTAGGTGGTCGAATTCGACACGAATCACATAAATTAGCTTCTACAGCAAACGAAAACGACCTACACTCAGGAATGTCACGAACACCAAGATGGCGATTTTAATATTAATTTTTTATTTTCGAATCGACAAACAAACGCCAACACGTTTCCTTTTGTTCCAAAACCGAAATTAACCAATCTACATGCACGAGCAAGGAAACAAAAAAAAGGTAGCCCCTTAGAGTTTGAATTCAGAATAGAGCGATCAGTGAAGCCAAAACAGAACTTTAGAGTTTGTTATCAAATAGACCATTAAATGAAGACAAAATTTTAGCATTCCCTAAAATAAAATCGCAAATCGTTAAAGCGAGAACGAACCGTAACAAGTTTGTTGGGCCATAAGTTTGATTAGAAGAAAGATATTTTCATCAATTAAGATTCCAAAAGAAACCTTCCAACAATGGCAGCATCGATGAAGCAAGGGTTCTGCTTTGAAAGAGATTAGATATACGTTACCATATTCTTTACCATTAAAGTACTATGCGATAACTTTTTGATTACCTCATGTGAATTGAATATTGAAGCTTTTTTTTTAAGTATACATAAGATTTTCTTTTAGGTATTGATTTTTTAATCAATACCTAAAAATATCCCCCTCCATTTTTGATTTCCAGAAGTCATAGTATGCTTTTCTCCTTCAGCTTTTAGTAACTACCTCTTTCTCCTCTCCAAACTTAGGATTACGCAAAGTTTATCATAATTATGAAATCTTTTTAGCGCAGCTGAATTTATTTATCTACATTTTCCAGGTTGTTGTAGTAATGCAAACAATTTTGAACTCCTCTGTGTAATCTCAGGCGCGTCACTACATTTTTACTCCGACAAATTACGTGCCATAAATAGTAGAATAAAAAGATAATACCCAAGACGGAGGCGCGAATGAAGTAATAATTTTTATTACTCTCGGCCTGAGCTTCACATTTAAAAAAGAAAGAGAGATGAGACTTTTCCGTAAGCTACTTTTCTTTTTTAATTCAGCTCGTCGCTTAATGTTGTCGCCTCGTAATACAATTAACAACAACATTCGATCGATGGTAGGTACTTTCTTTTTCGTAACTTCACAGTAAACAAGTTTGAATTTTGTTGGGCAATTGAAATGAAAATAAAATTTCATAATACAGGGTGACTGATAATTAACCCGACAAGATGAAACCACGATAAGAAGCGATGCCCGCAAGTTTGTGAAAAATGTTAAGAAAATTCTTTCTATTTTAGTTTAGCGACAAATAATTAATCAAAAATTAGCCCCAAAACGACGACGCGCCTTTAGTTAAAAAATAGAAGAGCAGATGAACAAAATAAATGGCTTCATGAAAGTTTTATAATAGGCACGGCGGCGTAGCATCATCCGTGAACTTGACTATGTGGAATTTAACGTCAACTCCGTTTTTAGATCGATGCCCGACGCCATGAAATACGAACTCGAATATGTTTACTTGACAAATACACGCAAATTACCTGAAGTAGATTATTCCAAGCAAAGGATAACAACTGCCACACTTTGAACACTTGCTTTGAAAGGCAAACAAATAAATCACTAAAACGAAAAACAATTTAAATCTCCATTAAAAATTCCTAGCGTTTTTCTTTCATTTTAATTTAAATTGTGTTGTAAATGAAGTTTATTTCCACAAGAAACGCGTCCTTCATCGCCAGAATTTAAAACATTGTAATCAGCACACTCATTCGTAATCTATTTCGATAGTTAATTTAATTATGTAATATAATTTCGTTTTGTGTGTGACGAATTATTAACGCAGATCTACTAAAAGTTTAACAAATTCAAAACGCGTTTGCAACTCCATATCTTGTGTTTTTATCGCACTTATTCGCATTATTTCGCCAGTTGATTAAAGCTGTGTACAGACTTGACAAAGGAAGCGAAGTGCCACGACGCGCTCTCTTAAAAATTGCGCACAACGTATGAGTGTTCGTCGTTGATCCAGTTGTTCGAAGTCGTCAGTAAACAAATTTGGATATAAAATATTATGTCTAGACTGACCACCCACAGCAGCATTCGGATCGATCCGAGATCGTACGCCGCGCATTGCGAGGCATGCTGTCTGTATGCAGTTTTAAAACGTCTGCATTGGAAGGTCAAGTTTTACAAGCTTTATTCCGAGTAAATATCGTAAAACGTTTATGACGTACGTATTTGGCGTTTTAGTCTAAACGTACCTACTTTTTTGGGTAAACTTATCATTGACAAACTGTTCCACAGATATTTTTATACATTTTCTCGTAATCTGTGACATGCATTCACGTACTTACACGATTTGATAAAAAAAATTGTAAACATAATACTAATGGCGTTTAAATGTTTCCCATAATCTCTGACATCGATTCTCTTATGCATTTATTTTTTTGTCGGAACCATTGTCATTCACCCTGTATATTTATTAGGTGGATTATTTTCCTAATTTACTGAGTTATGCTTTTATAAAACTTATACCTATACTTACTAATTTTTGGAACTGAAAAACAGGTGCAATAATAATAATAAAATAGGAATGTTGTACGTAACTACTTTGAAAGAACGAAATCACTGAAATCTCAATAAATTTCCTTCTCTCTATTCTTTCAAAATTAGTAAGTATAATACGTGCCATAATTTTAAAACGTCTTTCAAATTACTTAACTTTCCAGCTTCTAGCTTTCACGAAGAAAAGTTTAGTTCACCTGATATGAACTCATAAATAAAATTTTCGTCGACCGTCCGGGAAATCTCTTTAGCCCCTTTTGAACGTGCGGGAATTTTGGTTTAACAGCCGGCAATAATCGTCGTGAATTTCAAAGCGATTCACAATTCGATTTTCAGCTTATATACCTCATATAACTAACTATAATAATGTATAGGTACTTCTTTACAATAAAATTAATAACGCTAAAATTTTATAGTCTACTAGTTTATTCGTTCTTTTTGAATAAACTCTTTTAGAATACGTTTTGCGTTCATATAATATAAACTTAATATTTATGGGAATCTCATAATACGATTTTTATATAAAAATTTGAGGAGTCAAATCTCTTAACTTTCCCGACAGATTTTATTGCGGTGCGTGCACTCGAATTTACATAAAATATATATTCACCCCTCAAGCTACACATCGCGTTTCTGTTATGTAAAATCAAACTGCTTCAGAAATGGATTAAATTATTTCGCATGATGTTCCTCCGGCGAAAGTTTGATGTCATTTCATTTACATTTCCATAAGTATTCGCTAAAAGTAAAATAACACTGACTGTAATTTACAGTTACAATTTCGCATTCACTAGAAAGTTCTACACGTTTGTGTCACCCAATTCACTTCACGTACACAAGAGCTAATGTAAATACCGGCGAAGCTAAACGTCTTTACAAGGATATATTTTCTGAAAGACATTGTCATACAAAGAAATCTTTTCGTCCATTTATCGGCGACTTATGCCCGATTTCTTCGTCGTCTTATCTTAAGGCTAAATTTATCTGTCAATTAGAATGTGACACACGTATGTGTACGCCCAACTGTACGTAAAATTCTAACTGTTAGATAAATTAACCTTAGGATAAACACGGTGAAGAAATCGGCCATTAGAGAAAGACTAGTACCCTTGCAGATTTAAGAGCTCAAAACCTAATTATTTAAAGAAAATTTTGGGCATAGTTAAAAAGAATTCTGGAATCGATAAATATCAAAAATTGAGTGAAAAGTTATTGCTACAAAAAAATCATTGTAATATCTACAGTGACTTCAAAAATAATTGAGAACCACGTGACTAGCATGCATAAACAACCAAACATACCCTATATGAAATAAAAAGTCAACCATTCCTGAAGGCACTGTACATTTGTAAAGATTTATTATCTAATAAAACTTATTCCAAAACATTTAAATTGAGAAATACGATAATCCAATTAGTAGAATACTTCTACAACTTGTTTCTTGGTGGATTAAATCCAACCGATTTTAAATGACGTAAACATGATGACGATAATTACGCGAGTGCAGCAAAGTAAGAAATTTAAATTAGTTTTCAACAAATTGCACCTAACTCCGAGGACTAAATCGGGAAGTGATTAAGTTACGTTGATCGTACGTCCTGCGCCAATTTGTTTGTCTGCAAATTGGAACAAAAACGTCTTGGAGGACAGCGAAGAATTTAATTTATAAAGTAGCACAACAAATTTAACGCTTAACTTTTATCTCCGAAGTTGGGGACCGTGTTTGCTTCAAAGTAAATAATTCTCTGGAAACTTTAACGATCTTTGGTGAGATGTCTTATTACTAATTTATTTGCAAACGTTCTGATCGAAATATATGATCCGATTGTACATACTCGCCATTAAAAGCAAAAAGTTTATGATGTGGAAAAACTCAAATCTACTCCACAGGAGTCCTGTGGAGGAGATTTGAGTTTTTCTACATCATTTAACCAGCAACTTCACTATGAGCAACATGAGTGGGGTCCTCTATGTTTTTTAAAAAGTATATGTTTAAAAATAATACTAGAAATTTGGTAAAAAGATGAAACAAGACAGAAACGGTTGTATTATAAATTAAGTTATGTAAAGAAGCAAGAGATCTTTTCAATGATTCGAAATTTTGAAAAGGAACTATTTTGGTGAGGACAGAATGATTGTAGCTCTAAAAATTTTATCTTAAAATGTATTCACTCCCCTTGAAAATAAAAATGAATGTTTTCATGACACTTCACAGACGATTTCATTAAAACATGCTGAGGGCAGGAGATTTTAGGTGAGACACCCTGTACAATCAAGTAGCAAGTGTTACAAGTTATTGAAACTTTTACGGTCACTATTTCTTGTTTTAATTAATTTTAAAATTAAATTTATATTCGAAAGGAAAATGGACGCCTCAAGCCCGTTGATTAAACAACTTCTTGATAACATTATTCAATACTGAAGTTTATTAAAATCACGAAGTTCCATTATTTTTAAGTTAGAAGTTTACTAGAGCGACATAATTTTATCATTGCACGAAACCCACGCTATCTTTTAAGTTTATTAAACGCCTTGCCTATTCAAGTCTAAGTAACTTATTAAGAAACTTTATAATAAAGTAAGAAATAAAAACTAAAAATGTAAGTACGTCTGTTGTAATTGTATGCGAAATGCAAGAAAATGTTGGTTCGACAATTCACTCAGCTAATACAGATAATATCCAATCCCACATATTAATACAACCCACATGACTCTATTGTGATAGTAATATTTAATTGAACAGGCTAATCTAACTGTTTCATTATGTGTATTATTAATCAGACAACTGGAACTCGGCTTTACATTACATTACAGAACTAATTTATATTAGGGAAGTTAATCAATATGAGCAAGTTGTAATAATAACACACTGACAAAGTTTTGAGAACAAACCTGAAAGGGAAGTTAAATTTTAGAATAATTTTCATGCGGACTTTAGCATTTCGAAATAGAAATAGCATGAAAGGTGCTTCATAAAGAAAATTTAGTTTAAAAAAATTCTACAATCTTACAATTCTTAAAAAGCTGTCTACAGCATCCTTTAGATCCTTATCTGAAGAAAATCGCCTCCCTCGCAGGTTCTTTTTAAGATGTCGAAAGAGATAATAGTCGGAGGGTGCCAAGTCTGGACTGTCCAGTTCAATAAAGCCAGTAGCGTCAATTAGTTCCTTAACTTTTCTTGCTTTATGCACCTTGGATTGTCGTGCAAAAGAAAGATTTCTTTACAGAGCCTATGAGGTCGTTTTTGTTCAAGAGCTTTTTTAATTTTTAAAGTGTACTTCGGCAAACTTCTGCATTAATCGTTGAGCCTTTTGGCACATATTCAATTAGAAGGATACCCTCACTGTCCCAAAAAATCGTAGCCATCAATTTTCTTGCAGAGCTTTGTGTCCGTGCTTTTTTCGAGGGTGGAGAACCTTTATGCATCCATTGCATAGATTCTTGTTTTGTCTCTGGGTCCTAAGCTTCATCGACAATGATAATTTGTGAAACTAGGTTTGGATTCGCCTCTAAATTTTGCGCTGAAATTTTCTTGCGACACAATTTTTGTTCTGGCGTCAACATCCTAGGAACCTGGAACTTTGGTAAGGCCTAAATCTAACTGCAATATTCTTAAAACTGAAGCATCAGATATTTCAACTTCTGTGGCAAATGATGACACTTTCATACGGCGGTGCTTCATCACTAAATCGTCAACTTTCTTTACCATTTCTGCATTTCGAACTTCTAAGGGCCTTCCACCTCTAGGATCGTCCTGAATGGATTCTGTACCCCAACGAAACTGCTTTGATCAAAATTTGGCTTGGAAATTTGATGGGGATACACTGCCATCATTCTCTCTTGCATATTTTTAGGAGTATTCCCTTCTTTAGTAAAAAATTTTATTACACTTTGATGTTCTAACTTTAAATCACTCATTTCTCAGTTTTAAAAGTTTAATAACTCCCAACTTTCAGCTCTCTTTGATTTCATACATCAGAAAAAGTGATTGGCTTTCACGGTTTTAATTATCCAATTGACAATAATTAAATATGTTTATAAATCTATCAATACTTTAAGACGATGGATTGTAAAATTAAGCCACCATGTATCAAGACAAGTTTCGTATGCCTGGTGTTTCCTGTGAAATAAAACATCTGCAAGTGGCTGTCTTCGGCATTGAGTTTTAAATTTAAAAGACGGATTTCACATAATGTTTTTAAGAGATGCGACATCCATCATCCGCATATTGGCAAAGCGACATTGATAGTCATCCCAAGAGCGCCGAGTGTATGAGGAATTTCAAAGTGGTCTTGAGACATAATTTTTTAACTGGAGGCTCTCCTGTCATTGAAAGATATTCTCGAAAGTTCAGTCTTAAATTCTACTTTAAAAAAAATAATATGTGGAAATTCATCATTTAAGAACTTAAATATTTATATGTATCCCCACAGAAGTAAAGAAATGCTAATGGAAAAATCAATACAATTTCAATGTAATTGGTTTCTTTTTTCGTGTTTGTACAAGAGAAGGACGTTAATTGTTTTCCCTCGTAAACGGAAAGTGAAGTGTTAATGGAGTCGGTATTCAACGGTAAATTGAAAATCGTGTGTTAACAAACTTGCGGCCTATTTGGGAACCCTCACTTATAGTTCAAACATATTTAATCCTTGTAATTAGTTCAAGTCTTCACAAATCCCGAACACGGTTCGTCGAGTTTTTATGCAACTATTTACGTAAATTTACAATTCTTGGACTTTCGATTATCATTATTCCATGATATTAGAAAAATGTAATAAAAAAATTGCAATTAAAGCAGCAATTAATTCTTTATTTCAGTAATCGTTAGCCGTGTGGAATCTGAAATGTCAGTGGAATTCACTTTATCATCTGCCATGGAGGGAATACCTAAAGGCGTATTTTCTTCCGGACAGAGTTCATCGAGTCACAGCTGCCAACAAGGCATGTACAGAAATCGATTTCTCGAATCGTCCACCTTCGTCCTGAACTGGACTGCACAAGAAAGCAGAGAGTTCGTCAAGAGCAATATAACATTTACGTAAGTACTTGCGTAGTTCTAGAAAACTCTAAATACAGTTAGTTATACACAAGAAAGCTTTTCAACGTTACGTTGCCAACTAAAAACTTGACGTGAAAAGATACTCTTACCTCATACTATACATATTCACACTTTCTGCATACTACTTAACAATGTTTATTTATCAAGTTCTACAAAAACACACATAGTTGTAAATCAAACTGTATGCCACAATTAATACATTCAGAAAATGTTACTTTAGAAATATGTAATATATTCAACTTATTCGTTGCACGAAATGTCACTTCTATGCTCTTTGTGTAATGAACTATTTAAAGTGAGAGAAAGATTGTTCACATCTGCCGTTTCGAAACTTGGTTGGCAGCTTTATCAAAAGTAAAATTTTGTTCAGGTTTATATTCACTTTTGATAAGGCAGCGGAACGTCATGTATTAAAAAAAATAATTTTCGCTGGCCTTAAGAGATGTTTTAGTTAATTAGTAACTAGAAGGTTACCAAAAGAATTTCTTTTTACGGTTAATGCGGTGCGGCGTTTCGTACATTCTAGCTTCCAATGTGGCCTATTCCTCCAGTCTGTTCCTGTCTGTTTTACTCTGTTCTTCACAAAATACTCATGGTCTTTCCGTTTTTTTTTCTTCCCGGTTACCATTCCATACAAACGGTTAAAACCATCAAACGACTGCTGACAACACGCAGGCGCGAGTGTTCGGTTCGGTTCGGTTCCTTTAAATTTTAAGTGTGAAAGAAAAGAAATGAAGATAACGAGCAAGTTTCCTTAAGAATTTAAATAGTATATCAAAACACAAGTTACAGAAGGCAGTCTTTCTTCATATTTCGTAAAACACAAGTTACAGAAGGCAGTCTTTCTTCATATTTCATGTTCTTTATCAGATTTTAATTTGGTTTCTTATGATCGAATTAATTTTTCATATTACAAATTGTGGGAATCGAAGTCGGAGGATGGATTTTTGGGTTTTCCGTCGGCAGGATCACCATAACGACGACGGGAGTAGTTCATTGTTGACAGTTGTTTTTTTGGCAAAATACTAAAAAGATTGTAAAGAATTGTATCTTAAAGAATAGATAATTGTTTTGAAAGTGTTACGATTTATACATTACTTCGTTTTTCCACAATTTTTGGGGGCTCAACCGGGATGGATGTGCGCTGCATTAAGGAATAGGCGTTTGATTTTAAGATCGCAGCGCTACCGTGGATAAATCTGAACCTCTGTAAGCTACATCATGGCCAGCTACATTAACATTCACTGACGTGTATGTATGGCCGTTTCAATTCGACTTTTAAAAATTTTGACGGTACTCCACTCAGCGCCTCTTGTGAGTTTTTAAGTAATTGCAGTTGTCATTAAGTTACTGTCAGTAGTTTTGTAGTATCTTTAATAGGGAGCGCTGAGGGGAGTACTCCACGGCATGCTTTCTTGGAACCGAATTTTAGGCGAATTGAAACGGCCATACATACACGTCAGTGAATGTTAATGGAGCTGGCCATGGCTACATGGAATTTTTGTAATGCACGTGTTTAAGTGCGTACTAATACAAATACACAAGTTGATTTTATGTGAATATCACATATAACACAATCCTGATACATCATACACTCAGGATCGACGCCAAAACACGTTTTGTTGTGTAGCCATGGCCAGCTACATTAACATTCACTGACGTGTATGTATGGCCGTTTCAATTCGACTTTTAAAAATTTTGACAGTACTCCACTCAGCGCCTCTTGTGAGTTTTTAAGTAATTGCAGTTGTCATTAAGTTACTGTCAGTAGTTTTGTAGTATCCTTAATAGGGAGCACTGAGGGGAGTACTCCACGACATGCTTTCTCGAACCGAATTTTAGGCGAATTGAAACGGCCATACATACACGTCAGTGAATGTTAATGGAGGTGGCCATGGTGTACCATACAAGGGTTTGTTTAGTTGATACCAGGTGGCGAACGCTTAGCTGCAAACTCCAATAACAACGACGAAGTTTTGGGCCGTCAATTTTGACAAGCTTCTGACGCAGGACATTCATCAATTTTGAATTTAAGACGAAGATTCAAAGCTGAAGACTATCAGAAGAAAACAAACATACGAGAGTGAAACATAATTCACAATGACTACGTTAGGTGAAATTGTGCAAATAAACAAAAATATCACAGTAGCCATAAAATTGTTGACAAAATTAGTATTGGAGAGCGTTCCAGGGGACAGAAAAAATAGGAAAAGATTACGAGAATTTTCCGGTTTCACATTTGAACCTAATTCACATGATCATCGAACGAAGATCAAGTTTGTAGACGATGTATTTTCGGAAGCCGATTTGGGAGCTATTTGCAGTATTTTATGCCTCGATATCGGTTCAAAGAAAAAAATTATTGAAGAGATTTGTTATTATTTATCGAACTTGAAGAAACTTTCGAAGAAAACAGCGAAGAAGACGACGAAACTGATGACGAAATTGACGACGAAGTAGAATCAAAAAAGGAAGAAGTAGACAACCATACAGTGAGTTGAGTGGCAACAGTCACAATGAAGAGTGTCGTTTAAAAGCAGATGATACAACAAATATACACTATTCAGAGTACACATCGAACCAACCCAGGTTTTCGCTAACTTTTCGAAACATAGAAGGATCTTTGAGGTCATTTAATGGTAGTGATGGATATCCCATTACGAAGTCGACTTCGGAATTTGAATGGGATGGGACATTACCTACGCAAAAGTTTATTTTTGCAAAGAGGTCTCTCACCGGTTTAGCAAAACTATTTATCCAAGGAGAAAGAGGCATTGTGGGGCATTTGTTGGTTACAGAGATAGAGAAACTGGCGGAAACTTACGGTTATGCAATATAAAAAAAAACAAACATTATTTTGATCATCAATAAGAAGGGTACATTAAGGCCAAAAATAGATATAATGAAACAAGTAAGATGGTTGTTGAAGAGCTACACTGATGAAATTAATGGCAATGCAATGCTGCTCCAAAATGTAAAAAAAAGATTCTACATCGATATTGAAAAGGGTACACTAAACGTTTGAAGCCGGGAATGCAGGAAAAAAGTTTTCGAAGGTGACGGAGACGGAGAAGAACACTGGTGGAAGCTTATGGCCATGCAATGTTCCAAAATAAAAAATATATATATAATTTTGACCAACAATAAGGAGGGTACATTAGACCTTTAAGGTCGAAATGGAACTAATGAAATAAGTGAGATCGTCAAAGACGGAGAGTTACATTTATCTAGATCGATCAGAAACAATGACTATGCAATGCCGCTACAAAATTAGAAAGAAAAAAAACTGTTCCGGGTCGATGATAAAAAAAGGGTACACTAAACGTTTAAAGCCGGGAATGCAGAGGAAATAAATAGGTACGTGAAATTTTTGAAGGTGACAGACTCAGAGAAGATTAAAGAGGTGTAATTTTGATCAACAATAAGAAGGGTACATTAGTCCTTCAAGGCCGAAATGGAAATAATGAAATAGGTGAGATGGTAGATGAAGACAGAGACGGAGAGTTACACGCATCTAGACCGATGAGATTCAATGACTATGCAACGCTGCTCCAAAATTAACCAAGAAAAAACTATTCTGGATCGTTATTAAAAGGGCACAGTAAACGTATGAAGCCGGGAATGCAGGGAAAATGAATAAGGGAGGTGATTGATGGTAACAAAGGTACTTATGACCACGCAATGTTCCAAAATTAGAATAAAAATTATTTTGGTCATCAATCAGAAGGGTACATTAGACCTTTAAGGCCGAAATGGAAGTAAGGATGGAAATAACTGCGATGGTCGATGAGAGTTATATGTATGTATCTAGACTGATGAAAAAAAAATGGCTTTGCAATGTTACTCCAAAATTAAAATGGCCCATAATCAAAAGGGTACTTTGTATTAGAGGGGTTCATTTGTCTCGATGTTGGAGAGGAGCAAAAATCAGCTGTTTGCCGAAGTGAAAGAGGAAGGACTAAATTCGGGAAGACGGACAAGACTGTTGCTACTTAACTCAAACTGGAAGCCCACTAAGGGGTCGTTTCAAAAAATTCTTCACTTCCCTTTACCAAAAACGAAAGATCAATTTCGGTTTCATGTTTGGTACTATAGATGGCGACACATTCACTCGGGATGAACTACAAAATAAAGAGCAGCAAAGACGATAACTGGACCAACATTGAAAATAAAGAGGAAGAAGAAAGACCAATAGAAAAAAAATGACGATGGCGATTAGAAAAAAATAAAGAGGAAAGTGGAAGGTGGTCCAAATTAAAAAAAAAAAAACAAAAACTGAACCTCGGTCCCCTGTTTAACAATAGATGGCGACACATCCACTCGCGATGAAGTACATGCGCTGTTTCGAGCAACATCGAAGGTAAAGACGAAAGAGGAACGCCGATAGGAAGAAAATGAGGAGGGCGATTAGAAACAAACAAAGAGGAAAGTGGTCCAAATTAAAGAAAAACAAAAACTGAACCTCGGTTCCACGTTTGGTACAGATGGCGACACATCCAAACGCGATTAAGTCCATGCGCTGTTTCGACCAACATCGAAAGTAAAGAAGAAAGAAGAAGACCAACAGGAACGGTGAATAGAAACAAACAACCAGGAAAGTGGAAGCTGGTCCAAACTAAAGAAAGACAAAAACCGAACCTCGGTTCCATGTTTGGTATAGACTTCATGGTCTTCATTAAAGAAAGCGTCAAATGAAGAATTTGATGTGAAAACGAGTAATGCGGAAATTCATAAGTTATTATACCGGGTGGAAAGTTTCAAACCCGAACATAGGAAACTTGCATTGAAAAGTACGTTTATGGAGATTGCTGCTCGCCATTTAAAGATACAAAAATGGTAATGGTCTTAAAGGAAAGAGAAAATTATGACCATTCATTACCATGCTAAAATTATTGCTAGTTGCTAATAATTTCGTGAAAATAAAATTTTTAAATTTCATCTAAAAAATCTAGTTTCCAGTATGTCATGTTTGAAAGATTTAATTATTTTCTATTGATTGAAAATAATTTCTCCGTCACTCAAAATGTATCATAAATAATTACACAGAAGGAAGGACTTTTATTTTAGAAATCTTTTACAGTGATGTTGGGCTTCGGAGAAATAGAGAAATTTATTTTCCGTGAAATTCAGAACATGAAAAGCTTTCTGTATCAGTTAGGATATTGTTTATTGCAAAACTTGCTGTAAAATGTACTGTATTAAGAACGTTTAATAAAGTTTCAATGTGTAAATTATTCATCATACATTTTGAGTAAAAATTATTGAAGGTTTCAAATCTGACATACTAAGGAAACTAAATTTTTCAGATGAAATTTGAAAATTTAATTTTCACGAAATTATTAACATTTAGCAATAATTTTGGCAAGGTAATATTGGTCATAATTTTCGCTCTCTTTTAAGCCCATTACCATTTTTGTATGTTTAAACGGCGAGCAGCAATCTCCATAAACGTACTTTTCAATACAAGTTTTCTATGTTCGGGTTTGAAACTTTCCACCCGGTATAGACGTAAGAAGAAACGCGATGAATCGTTACAAGAATTTTCTAATAATGAAGGAAATCGCCAGCAGAGGTGACATTGATCATGATTCTTTGATGGAATACGTTGTAGATGGAATCGAGGACAACTCTGGAACAAAATTACTACTCTATGGTGCTCGAAATTTAAAAAAATTTAAAGAAAAGTTGAGAAACTATGAATGTGCGGTAGCTAAAATAATCCCGAAGAAGAATGAGCAAACCTACAAGTCATTCAAAAGAAATAACGATGTTAAGGTTAAAGATTCATCCGAGGGTCCGCCATCAAAGTGTTTCAACTGTGATGGGAACGGTCACAAGTGTAATGAGTGCAAACGTAAAGCAAAAGGCAAGAAGTGTTACAACTGTGATAATTTCGGCCACATTTCAGCTGAATGCCCGAGAGAAAAAAGAGAGTGGGGTAAGCACGTGATGAGTATGAATGCTACGTCTAAGGTCACGAACAATTTTAAAGTTAAAGAAGTTAAACTGTACCACAAGAAGATCGAGGCACTCATTGACTGTGGATGTCAACTCAATCTATTACGACAAGACATTTATGACTCGATGGAGGCATCTAAATTAAACAGAACAGACATGATTTTGACCGGATTCGGAAAAAACATTGTTTCTCCGCGTGGTTATTTCAGTTCCATGATCGAAATTGACGATGAGAGATTCGGAACGTAGTGTCACAGGATACCATGAAGATGGCTATGGTAATTGGAAACGATTTGTTAGATCAAGCGGAAATTATTATAAATAAGAATGACGTTACAATTAAGGAAACGAAGTTCGAAACACATTTAGGCCCGATTTTACAATCGTCGGATGAGCACTATTATTGGTATAACCTGTGGTACACGTGACGTAGGTGTGACGTAGATATGGAGGAACATTAAAGGATATTTGGCGCACAGTTATTCGGTTCTTATTCCACGATTGTAAAATTGGGCCTGAATGTGTATTAAGGTAGCAGACAGAAAAGAGATAAACATCGAAAGTGGCATAGACGATGAGAAGAAGCAAAATATTCAAGAATTAGTTCGCAATTATACTCCGATGTTCAGATGGTAATTAATATCAAAGAAGAACATCCGACGTATAACAGACCCAGAAGATTATTTCCAGGAGAGAAAGAAATAGTTGACAATCAAGTTCAAGTGTCGCTTGAGAAACAAATTATCGAACCAAACTCTTCAGACTATGTCAGTCAAGAAAAAGAACGGATCTCCGCGCGTATATTGACTATCGAAAACTAAACAGAATTGTAATAAAAGATCGCTATCCTTTACCACTCATAGAAGACGCTAAGCAACAAATTTTAAAGGTTCAAGAAGAGAATCGCGTGAATTTTAACCGACGTCGCAAGAAAGTTTTAAAGTACAATATTGGAGATTTGGTTGCGATTAAACGCACACAGTGTGGGCCAGGACTAAAGCTCAAAGCGAAGAATCTAGGTGCTTATCGTATAATCAAAATCGAACCAAATGATACTTATGATGTTTGTCAAGAAGGTAATGGTGAAGGCCCCAAGACTACTTCATCATGTGCAGAATTCATGCAACCCTGGCCTGACGGTTATTCATCATCCGAGGCGGATGATAATCAGGACGGCCGATTGTGGGAATCGGGATCGGTGGATGGATTTTTGGGTTTTCCCTCGGCAGGATCACCATAACAACGACGGGAGTAGTTCGTTATTGATAGTTGTTTTTTTTTGGCAAAAAGATTGTAAAGAATTGTATATTAAAGAATAGATAATTGTTTTGAAAGTGTTACGATTTATACATTACTTCGATTTGCCACACAATTATCACTTCATAGGGTTCATTATTTTGTTTTGTTTTTCCTCTCTCTCTCTCTCAGCTACTTCATTATCTCATATTCCTCCAAAAAATTGTCGATCTTTTCTTTATTTCGTCCACCTTATTCTTTAAATCTTCTTGTCGCATTATATAGTTCATTCTTAAATTGCGAAAAGTCTTATTGAAGTGAACAAATTGAGGTGAACAAATAACTGACAATCATCTAAACAATGATAACCTGTTACACTTCTGTACAAGAAAGTTTTAAATTCCTAATTCCATATTCTAATCTTGTCATTCCCCAATAATTCACTCCCATTGCTTTGACTTTTTTTTCCCTTTTCCACACTTTCTAAAGAAAGATCCTCTTCAAGCACTATTGCGAAAAACTAATTAAACAATAAATCTTTTTCACTTTATTCATCGCTCTGTACAAAAGGTTAAGGCCTGATTTATTCACCTCTGAGTAAGTGCCAAGTTATAATTTGGCGGATTAGCACAATGCGTTGCCCTATCTTTAATCATCAAGTATTTTACTGGCCACTTACTCAGAGATGAATAAACCGGGGCTTAATTCATTAAATCGAAAAAATTGATAGCAAAGAAGCAGACAATTTACAAGAAAATATGTGCCAATGAGGTTTTAATGATTTTCCATAAGCAAAAAAGCACACAAAAGTTTCGTATTACAAATAAGGTTTCATTTCAGTTTTAGAGAAAATTAATCCTCCTTAATTATGTCTCATAATTTTTATGGTAATAGGAGATACTACCCCAAAAGTTCTTAGAATTCTTCTTCTTAACTGCTTACAGAAAATTATATTTCCTGCATCCCCCTTCGAAACAGCCCCTTTTTGCATTAACATAACGATCCCAACGGGATTTTCAAGTTCGAAAGTGCTGCCGAAAATTTATCTTCATCAACGCCTGTGATTCACGCAAATCGCCTTCACCACAGATTGCTATATTTTGTTGCAGAAAAACGGAAGCATTTTTTTATTAAATTAACCAAAAGAAAAATTGACCCATTCTCTTGAATATGGAGGTTTAATTATGCGGATCTCGTGCATGTCCACACGAATGGTTTGGCAGCTGAACGTGTAATCGGGGCATAAATGTTTAACAGTTTAATTATGTTTCCGTTTACAAACGAAACGATGTTGACGACGTCACGTTGATCCGATATCTGCACAGTAAACGGATTTTGATTGAGTAATGAACTTCCTTTATATGCAGGAATAGCTTGTGTATACACCGTAAGTGCAAGCTTAATTGGTGGAAGTTATTTATTATTGTGTTTGGGCGTTGTATATGTACACGAAAATGCATCAACTGCAAAGTCAATAGAAACCATACAACCTTGTAATAATGTACTTACGTTACTGTCAAGTTTATTAGTGCTCTATATCCATCATTGCTTGTTGTTGTACATATTACATATTAATATTTTATGATTGAGTTTTCTTACGAGGGATGCCTAGTAAATACGGTGCCCATCTAAGAAGGTTGGCAGAATTTAACAGTTTCCAATTAACAGATAACAATTATCCGCGTTTGCCATCTTTTAACAGTTTTATAACCAAAGAGCTCCAATTGATTACGATCAAAAGTCTACAAGTTTAAATAAATTTATGGCACACGTGTTCCAAAATGGATGCAGATGTGCTCCAGTCACTCGAACGGCAGACGGACTAACGCTGCGTCGATCGTTTTGCAATTTCTTTTTAAAATTAAACTCCCCCTTGAGTGGCCATTAACTACACGGTTTAACCTAGTTAGTTTTTTTTCCGTAAATTCAGTATTTTATTAAACTCCGTTATCGATAGGGCTTATAATTATCTTCGTTTGTTTCAGGTTGAATTACAGATTCGACCAGAACCCAGCAATACACGAAGCTATTTATGAAATTCCAATAAGGAAAGGTAAGCTAAGCGGTGAGATAAAGTGCTCCCATTACTGATAGAAAATTTAATAACGGGCTCATTAAATACATAAACACGGTCCGGTATATTAAACGGGCCAGTAACTTCCTTCCCTGCCGATAAAAATTCAATTCAACCCCAGGATTATAGGATTAACTCTCGCTATGTGTAGATGAAAACAGCTTCCTTAAATTTACAGGCATCAACATTAACTTTTTAATGACAATTATACCGAATGATTTTTAAATTTTTTATCAACTTGGTTGGAGGTTGGTCTTCGCATTCCACGAACCATTTCTTTTTCGTACGACCCTGTAGCTCTTCACTTTGTAGCACTTTCCTTGGATTTTTTTTGGCTCCCAGCCACCCTACTCTTATAAAGCTCTGACAACTTGAGTTGTGCTTGATTTACTGTAAATGTCTGTAATTTCTTTGTTTGTACATCTTCTCCAAATTCCTGCCTCATCCTTGGCTCCTTCCGCACTTCTAATTTTTTTGGATAATGAAATCCTTTTCTAATTTTGTTTCAGACTGTCAATTGTGGCTTAAACCTAAAGAGGCAATAATAACGTGGAAGGACTTCCCAAAACAGGACTGCCAGTGTTGGTTTCCAGGTCCAAGCTCAGACCATGGCCTAGTAATCGAAATGAGAAGACTGAACGTTCCGTGCTTTAGAGGATACTTATATTTTTCCGGCTTGAACATTTCGCAGTACCAGTACGTACGTAGTTACCGTCAGGCGCGCGTTTGCGGTAAATTAGAAGAACTCCCCGAGAGCGATCGTTATCTCTACTTTCCGTCGAGCCATACTCCGCCGTTCTTTCACGCGTTCGGTAATCCGGTCTTTTCGTTATCTTACCGTCTGGTGGATTATTGCTATAACGTGAGTTTCGTGTCTCGCAACGGCTCTTACGATTTGAGACCGACGAGGAAACTGCACTGTACGTTCAAAATTTATTTGCCTTATGGAAATAGGGTAGCCTTAAGTCTACATGTAGGGGATAGTGATTCTACTGCCACACCGGACACGACTGAGCTTCAAGTAGTAAATACCGAAGACATCGAATGTGATGGGCTGTTAGCTCAGTTACTCGATGGTGACACTTTGTGGACGTACTGTGCTAAAGCGGGAGATGCGGTGAAACATATTCAGATGGTGTCGAGGAAAAACAAAATAGAACTGAAAGTTACGTTCAGCAGTGTCGATGATGGTGCTCTAGGAATGAAACTGCGTTACCAGGCGGAACCTGACGATGAGATAGTTGGAACGTGTGATTTCGGATGGGTTGCACTCATGCACTTTTGCGTTTCTGTGATTGAAGAAGCTAAACTTCCCTGGATGCAGGCAGAAATGGAGTGTGTTAGAAAAGGAGGACATCTAGCGAGTATACGAAATGATGAAGCTCAGAGCATTATAGACTCATTAGTGCTGACAAGGTAAGTTACCACCAATACACAAGTGTCGCGTTCCTTTTTACGATTCTAAAATAAACTCACTTGCTCTATTTTGCTTGAATTGAGGTTGGCAAAAGTGAGGAATTTGCTTCACCCCTTTGCCGATTTAGAGGAATCGCAAACCCATGATCAACTAAACTAACAACATAGAAATGCATTGTAACTATTAAGTACTGATTGATCAAAATATGTCACTTAACGATTGTCATTATTCAACGATGTCGTTATGACTTCAGAATAAGGGGGTAAAACATATAACTCATTTAGAACGGGCTTATGCGGTAGTCCGCTTAGCTAGTTGACAGACAATTAATATCAGGCCCCCTCGACACTCATTAAGACATCAATAAATTTTATTGCAAGGCCATAAACTGGAAATAAGATTTGGATAAGTATAATATGTTTATGGTGTTTAATTTTTTCGTCATAAAAAAACATAGATCGAAAACCGATTTGTGTGATGTAATATAATAGTTAACACAAAGAAGAAAATATATTTCAATAATCATGATAAAGACTCGGACTGCAATCCCGTCCAGTTTTTTTCTAAAGAGCACTACCTTTTGAATTAAACAAAAAAAAAGTAGCTCTTCACATAAAATCTGTAGGGGAGACAAGGAGAATGAGAGCCACTTAAGGGCTGGGCGGGAAGGGGTACGGTTTCACCAAATTTCAATTTTTTGCGTTTGTTAGTTACATCTAAACCAGGCTGGCTCTTATTGCCCGCAGGCTCTCATTACCCCACGCTCCCCTAACTCTTCTTTCTACCTCTGCTTAAAATTAACCTTGCCAATTACATGTTACTAACCGTAAATTTAATCAATATAATTCTTAAAGAGCACATTATTCAAACTTAAAAGTTTTACTGCATTATGATCATGTTCACATTAGGTCACGAATGACCTAGTTTCAATATTGTGGATGTCAAAACTCAAAGTCACCTGGAATTTAAATTAGCACCGCAATATAATCATGAAAACAAATGTTACGATATTTATACTTAAATGATTTTCAAAAAAAAGCTTCAAATATAGGAGATAAGCGCGGCAGTTACAAACTTTAGGTGAAAAATATTTATGTTGAAAGCACAAGAAATTATTTATTAGAAGATCTGGATTAAAGATTTAAGACTGTAAGGGCCGTTTTCATAATAGAACTTTAATTTTAAAGCGACTTTAACCTATAAAAACACATTAGTTCTCCTATGCTTAAAGTGACTTTAAATTAAAGTCTACTTTAGCAGTATTATGAAAACGGCCCTAAAACTCAAATAACAATCTAGTAGGCATCAATAATTATAAAATAAAGATGCAGAAGAAAAGTGGAAGAAATTAAAAAAATAGAAAAGGCCAAATAGAAACCACGACAAAAATGTAATTGCATGGTTGAAGATCTTTTGAAAACATAAGAAATTTCAAATCTTAAGCAACACAAATAAATAAATAAACGTAAATATAAACGAATGAATAGACAAGTAAATGGCCAGTAACACTTGTATTTTTCTTCAATCCTTTCCAGATTAAAGAGATTTAAAACAATTAGTTTCTTCAGAACGAAGAACACACAACGTGTTTTGTGAAACTGAAATAAATATATAAAATAAAGTTTAGATTCAAATTTAAATGTGTGCGTGCCTTCCTGAAATTTTAATTTTAATTGCACATTAACAAATTGCTTTTTTTCATTTGTGTAGACACGCTACACATTCTGCAATATTACAACTGAATAACACAATCTAAACTGAACAACAGGCGATAATGACTTTTAATTTATTATAAATTATTAATTTACAGGAAATTATGAAGCAACAACACATATCCTCTAAAGCTACTATAATTTATTATGAACGTTGAAGAGCCGATTTCATGGTCAGTTAAATTTACTGTATGTACAGTTTAATGCCTTAATAACAATTGTAAACATAATTGTTAGTGAGGCATTAAACTGTTCAGTATATTTAGCTAGGATTTATGAAATCGGGTCTAATTCATGTTAATTACAGAAAAAAAAATTTATTTCAACTGCATTTGCACCTTTGATGTACCTTTATAAACGCTAATGAGTTGTTAATAATAAATTTGTGAAAATTTCCAAGGATAAAAAATAAACAAAGTAGCCTCTTGAAAATGAATCAAGAAGATTCAATGATAATAATATCTAATAATAAAAACTGTTTATTTAACAGTTCACTAAAAAGTATAATATAAATTTGTTACTATAATTAAAGCTGGTTCTTGTCCGATGAAAATTGTATCACAAATTCTTTTAAATGGATACTAAATGGCGCACAAACACTTAACGTTTCGCAGTCGTTCGACAGCTTCGTCAGAAGTGAAAAATATATTTTTCACTTCTGACTGCGAAACGTTAAGTGTTTGTGCGCCATTTAGTGTCCGTTTAAAAGAGTTTGTGATATAAATTTGTTACAATTATAAGATTAATAACAGTTGTTTATTTATTATACTAAAATAAATGCCTGGTTTATACAGCCACTAATAATTATAAATTAATAAGTAATAATTAAAAGTTAAGAATTGAAAGATAGCATAACTTTAATTTGACGGTTAGTTGATGGTTATGACATTTTAATGCTTGGAAAGTTGACAATTAATCTTTCGCTTTCGGTCGAACGTTGGTCACCATGTCATTCATTACTAGCACAGTATAAGAATCACACAGTAGCGTCACTCGAGTATAACTGTCACATTTGCCATTTTGTTTGATACCTACCGATTTGCAAATTACATTACATTTCCAGTATGGCGGCTTTTTTTGACACTGACGTTTAAGTGACGCTACTGGGTAATTATTTATACTGCATTACTAGTTAGTACATCTGCGTAATTATTAGTTAATGTACAGTCGCGGCTAAAAAAAACGGGACCCTTTTTTAAACGTCAATTTTCTAATATTAACTGATACTTACGGATGACCAACGGTAATACCGAGTGATTTTTTATCAATTCTTGCAATGAGATCTGGATGGCATGTCTTAGCTTAAGTGAAAAGTCCGTCATTGCACTCCTTTTTGCTGTTTTACAGTAAAGCTACGACATGCCGTCCAAATTCCATGGCAAGAGTTAATAAAAAATTTAAAAAATCACGCGTTATTTATTGTAAGTATCAGTTCATAATTATAACCATCCAGCAAGGTTTTAGTATTAGAAAATTGACGTTCAAAAAAGTGTCTCGTTTTTTTCGGCCGCGACTGTATCAACGCTTAAAGTTTTATTAGTTAATAAATGATACTTTTTAATCCTTAAATTTCAGTTATTAGTGGCTGTATAAACCAGGCAAAAATCGTATTTTTAACTTAATTCTGATCGATACAAGGAAATATCTTAAATTTTCTAAAACCCATTTATTCATAATTTAATATTTTAAATAATCTGAAATACTCACATGATTTAATGCTTAATGGTAAATCATTCATTATACATATTTTGAAGCACTTTTCGATATAAAAAGCGAATAATCAAATTTTGAGGTTATGTTAACAAAAGCGCCGCATCGCCTATTTCAGACAAGAAAAATTGGTTACTTACCGTATTACGCTTTCCGCAAACTTTTTAGTTTCAAAAATCTTTTAAATAAGACAATTTGAATTCGTCGCAAATCAAACTTTCAAAATCATTTATGTAATAGTTACTTACGTAAGTGATACCAACCGCTGAACAAGAAATTCCTGTAAGAAAGTGCCGGAGGATTCGAACTACGCTCGATTCAATTCATAACTCGGACGACCTTCAGAGGTCGCGTCGCTTACTGGCTGATCCACATTGGTTCCGAGAACTGGCGGGCGTTGTGAATGAATTATAGTATTTCGGCGCTGTGACGTCAGCAAGGAATCTCCTTTTGTAGTAAACATTTTGAAAGGGTGAATTTTCATGGATTTTATCGGATTAGGGGGTTGAAATGTTGCACTTGCATTACGAGAAAACGCAAAAATATTTTAATGAGGAAGAAAAATTATTTCCGCCCGGTTTACTGAGGAGAAGGGCCCGAAACATACGATTAATTGTTTAATTCTTGAATTTTTTCTCTAAATTATGTTAAACGTTATGTTTCTTATACGACTGCGTAAATTGATATGATTGGGATATGAAAATATCGCGTAACATTCACGATTTTTTTATCTTCTTTGTTTCTGAGTGTTGCTTTTATATAATTGATATTTTTAATGCAAACTCTTCAAACCCGCTTATTAAGGACGTGCAATTGTCGAAGGACCTCATTAACTGTCTCCTTTTAGAAAAGTAACAGGCCTGAAATTTTTCAACAGTATCGAACAAGTCCATTATGTAAAGCCCCGACACACTAGTCAAGTCCAAGAATAAATTTCAAATGGCAATATTTTCAATTAATTTAAATTCTCTGCAATTAAAAATGCGGTAAAAATCCGAAAGCTGACACAAAATTAATTTAAATTTACTGTGATTTAATTTTTTTATTTGTAAAATTATTTGTACGTTTTAACTAAATGTCTTCGCTGATTTTGATTTGATGGAAATTTGGATTTTTTTTCCTGTAATTCATATTCCGATTGTCAAACAAAATGCTCGTCGTTTTAATAAAATTTTAACGTTAAAGCATTTCATTTTATCGACGACAGTACTCATAAGCAGTCAAGGATAACTCATTGTCAGACATGAAAGCTTTCAAAGATTCGCGTCGGGTACTCGGAACCGTACTTCGTGATTGAAAAATATCTCCGACAGGCAAATAAATATGGAAAGCAATATAGCTGCATCACATGAAAACAATATGAAACAACAGTCTTCCTGATCAGACAGTGAAGAAAAATTTCGATACTTTTAGGCAATCTGTTACCTAAATAGGTAATATTGAAAGTGTTGCGACACTTGTGGGAATTCACCATGAAAAATGTAGCAACAATTCTGCTGTGGATGCAATTTAAAATTTTATAGAAAATTTGGAATGCTAGAAATTTTTGTTGCTCTGCAAATATCCCGAATATTTTGAAATAATTTCGATAAAAACGAACATTCCAGGGTTAATGTTAAGTACATAATCCTTTGACATTTACCGGAATAATTTGCGTATTTTCCGGAGCATAAACAAAATTAATTTAATTGTCCGAATACATAATGGAATTTGCTCGAGCAAATGTTAATCTATTATATGTCTAATTAAATTCTGAATAACCGAACGAAACGTGGGCGTATTAATTTTGCGGGCATGTTTACTTTCAGAAGTTTAACAAACTTAGATAAGCAATTTCGTTTCTGAAAATCGTTAATGATTGAATAGAAAATTTCCTAAGCTCTCGATAAACGGATATCAAATGTAAACATTGAGCAATTAAACTTCGAAAAGCAATTATGATCTTCGACGAGATAAAAGTTTTATGGACTAGTTCCCTTATATTTCGCGGAAAGTTTTTATGCAGAAAGAAAAATTAAAAACTTACATTTAATTGCATTCGCATTAACTTCTTTTTTCTACTGAATTTCGCCTTACTTTTAGAGTAAGTACTAGGATTTCGATTTTGCCGAAGCAATTATTGGCAGTAAGAGTACGCTTTGTTTTACCACGGAAGATTTACGCAGATAGGAAAGCTATTGCATCCGCCTCCAGTATTTGTCGACTTTGATTTATAAAGTTAAGTGCTTCTACTTCAAATTTCCTCGAAAGAAAATATGTTACGTTATAAAATAGGTCACGTGAAATATCGCCACACTACCCTAAACAAAATTTAATAAAACTCTAAAACATGCAACAATTAAAATGGCACTTATTGTTATATCAATCGAAGCAAACATATTACTTTAATTAATTATCATTGGAGCTAAAGTAATTAATTATTGAAGAAGAAATGACTGCATCGGAAGTACAAAGGATTTGGTTTCCAAGCTACTTATTTATTTAAGTTGTAGGCAAATGAAAGCGAGGCCATGGAAGATTTGAGTCACTCTCTTGAGCATATAAACCACCCCCGAAATTTCATTAAATAATAAGGTAACCTTTTCCGCGGCTAGAACTTTACATATTAAATAATCGGAGTTTTTCAAGTACGTATACTATTACTTAGGTTTTATTATTATTAACATATTATTACCTATGTAGGTAGATAAATCAGTCTACTCCAAACTGACAAACTAAAAGGGGTAAAATGCGTTAGTTATGATTGTGATACATTCATTTAAAAACTAAGTTACAAATGTAGGTTAATAATTGAAGTTTGTACGCAAATTCGCTATTTTGGGATCTCGTATAGTTATGATTAAAGTCAGAGCCAGGAAACTGAATAATTTAAAAAACGGTACGGTACGTTATCCAATCCGGCACACGTTGTGCCAAATTTCAGCACATTTGCCCTTGATTATAGTGTGCATAATTTATTCGATGATATGTCGCATGCAGCAAGCTTTGCATGAATTATAAAACGTTCTTTGTTTCAGCCCCGGCTACAAAGATTACAATGCGTACTGGATAGGAGCTTCAGATAAAATTCACGAAGGAGAATTTCAATGGTCTGATGGTTTACCATTCTCCTATAGTAGTAAGTAATAAATCATATTGAAATTATGAATTTAAACATCGCAAATCCTCATCTTTCACTTTCGGCGACAGTTACCTACTCAAAAAGAGTTACGCAATAATTTTGGATTCTGTTTTATATTCGAGATGGCAAAAGACAGTTCCTCCGATGCGACGAATAAATTCAAACCTGAGTGGATTTAATAAGTCAGACAAGGATCAAAGGCGTCTTAGCCTAGTTTTCTGCCTCGATATATCTCATAAAAGGAAAAGCATCAAAGTGAACTGACGCCGCAATAAAAACCTAATACAGATCGTTACATGTATTTCAACCGTATGATATCGTATAACGTGAAAGGAGTTTTTTTATACGTCCTCACATAAAAAATTACACAAAAATTACTGAGTAGTAATTAAGCTATGTATATTTAGCAGTTACGTCAGACAAAGAGTTGCATAAAGAGTTGATTTAAAAGAAGAAGACTAGAGAATCGAATAATTAATATTTCTTATCAAACTCTGTATATAAACATACAATTTTTAGCAAATTCCAGAAAATTATTTTAACCAGAGTATTGAAAGAGAACACTTTGGGGAGTGGTAGATTACAGAGTGTTGTAAATTTATAAGCTTCTGTAATTCCTGTGTTTACAAAAGTTTTCAAAACGTAATATGTAGTTAAACAACTTTTTGCAATGTCATTTGCCGCTCCAACATAAATTCCATTGTTCGTAACAGAAAACTCGCTGTGTATATGTGTATACTCTCCACAATTACATTTGTTTTTCGTACTTATAAAATAACGACTGCTTTTTAGTCCAACGCGAACGAGGCCTTTGTGATTCGCATTGCGACACGAGATAAGAAAGCGAAGTGCAAAGGTTAATTAAATTTTTAAATGCTGCTATAAAAACTAAAGTTTAGACCCGAAGAGAAGAAAAAATTAAAATTGCGGAATTTTTACGCAAATTACAGATTTCAGAATGTCATGGTTTTAAGTATATTTAGCTAAAAAAATATATAAAACACAAGCGGGATTTTAAATTATTAAAATACGGTACCTTCATTTAAATTCAGATATTTTCTGCTTTTAACTAAAATAATTTGTTATTTATTTGTTATTTATTTGTCAAGTAGCGGAATCAGAAATAGTATTTCCGTATTTATTACGAAATTTGCTACACCGGTGTTTCTTTTGCTTACAATCCATTTTATAATATTGTCAATATAGCATAGGTTACCTTAATAGAGTTGTGTTTTTAAAATAAATCAATATTGTGAGTCTTCCATGAAAAGACGAGTGAATGAAAATTGTAATAAAATAATATTTGTAAGACCTGGTGTAGTTTTCTCTACTGGCATTCTTCGGTTAAGCCTCAAGTACACGGGGCGAGTTTACAAGCTACAAGCCGGCTTTTTCACAAGCAGCTCGTAAACTAGTCCAGTGTACTCGATGCACTCGCTCCGTTAGCCGCTTGTAAAAACGCTCTGGAAAAAGTTGAACTGCCGGCGACTTTACACGCCACTCGCCGGCTTTGAGCGAGCTAGCTTGCAAACTAGCCACGTGTAGTCACAGTAGCTTGTGCACAAGTTTGCTGGTAGCATTGGTTTCCACACGCCAGCTAGTTGGCTACTGAGCAAGTGGGAGATTTTGTGTGTACTCGATTACTAGCGCACTCGCCGATTCGCCGGCTTTTTACAAGCCGGCTTGTAGCTTGTAAACTCGCCCCGTGTACTTGAGGCTTTAGGAATAGGGTTGCCAGTTCTCCTATTTTTAATAGGAGTCTCCTATTTTTTAACAAAATCTCCTACCTTCAATGAAGCATTAGATATAGGAGAAAATCTCCTATATTTTCACAGAACTAACTTTCTTATGGTCGTCATAAATTGTTGCGTTTTTCTTCCAAAAAGAAACCGTTTTTTATTAGTTATGGAAATTTAAGTCATGATGTCATTTTATTTTTTATGACAGTGTTGTTTTTTTTCTATTGTTACCTGCAATATGACTGCATCTGCATCACATTCACATCGGTTGGTCGGTTAAAAACTGAAATTTTACTGTTGGGAGTATAAATGGATATGAATTGTATTAATCATGATGACGATAAGAAAATTGATGAAAGTACCGATGACGAAAGCGGGAACAGTAACAGCAATGAATGATAGTACAGAGAAATCACAAATGATTTCAACCCACGTGACCCCGCCGTATAGGCAACACGTTGTACTCTGTTGGTAACAATGCAGTGCTGTGTATTAAATCACTGAAGGATGTAATGCCTGCGATTTATGAAGGCATCGAAATTTACATAAGTATCTATCTGGGAATGCTTGGTTAACGTGGTTAAAAGCAACAGAACACCTACACCCACGAAACTCAATGACGCTAATTTGAAACTATTCGCGAAATCAAACAAAGAAGGCGACCTCTGCTGGTATCATCGAAAGGGTGAATAACATTTCACGGATTGGTTTAACTTTGAAAACATGCACCAATCTAACTTCGCAACTGCAATGTTGTTCACCCTTTTATCGGCCATTTTGCGATTAACAGAGACCTCTTGCGTTGACAATTAAGTCGCGAATAACCTCACTTTTCTCAGTGTTGCCACTTCTAGAAAACAAAACCTAATTCAAATTGGTCACGTGGGTTGAAGTAATTTATGATTTCTCTGTACTTGTTGTTATATTTGAAATAAATTATATATATTATATTTTTATTTATTTATATATTATATTTATATTTTTTATTTATTTCTCATTTCCATGTTCTGCTATATTCCCCTAGTTTCTTAAGTAGAATCTTCTATATTTTAGCTTTAAAGAGCTGGCAACCCTGGTTAGGAACCACTTGGTATCCTATCTTGCTGTAGGTTATGTAATGAGAAAACCATCAGGTACTAAGATTTGAACAACATTGACCGTTCTTAATTAATCGGTAAAACACTCGACATTAATACTTTTGACGGATATCTATACGTGCAACAATAAACATCTAGTGTTCACAGCATAAAATAATTCACCAACCTGTAAACTCTTGTAGCTGGCGAAGAATACTCGAACGCACTTTTCCACAGCACCGGTGCAACAAGAATGCCAGGATCTTCTTAAAATAATTCCCTTATTCGATTACTTAACTTGCTGTATCAGAAACAGTGATTCACTCCACAGTATAAAGATTACACAGTATCACGACTCTCATGAAAATATTCAGTTCGCGCATAACATCCCGCGCAAGGTCTGAGTCACAATCTCGGGATGCAGAGCTCATTCATTCACGGCTCTGGTGACGAATGGATTTTTATAATTATGTTAATACACATTATTTATGCCTTGTTTTTTTTACCACGTCCACTAACCACTACAATCCGGCCCTGGTGTGTGAACGCATGTGAATGTACAATTTACAACAAAATCGCTCACACGTAAAGCAGAACAAACAGTTCGACACACCTTTTTATCTACTCGAGGTCAATGAAAATCCAGTAAAGAGATCAAAGTGCCGACAAGCGAGTTGCGCTACTGTATTCTTTATACTGTGATTCACTCTTACATCTTACCTGTAAAGGTGCCCACTGACGGTCGATATTCGTGCAATCTGATTGTCGGGCGACCGGATTGCTTCAATATCGCCACAGATTATGCAGCGGCGATGAGATTGCCAATTTTTTTCGCAAGTACTCAAGGTTCACAGATGCGTCGATTTTCAAGCGATCTGATCGCCCGAATTAAAGAATACATTCATGTGGAAATTTTTCGAACAATCTAACCGCCACAATAAAATTTTCCAAAAATTACAGTTGCGGACACGGAGACGTCATAAAAAGGTATTCCTGTTGCAGAAACTGGATACATTATTATTCATAATTTTAAAATATACAAAAAAAGAGATAATAGAAATGTTCCTTTAGCTAGGCATTCGATATGCTATAGTTAAAACACGGATTTAGATGTGTACGGAGATTTCAGATTTCTTGTGAGATCCGGCAAATTAAATTTCAGATTAAATTACCTATAAATCGCCACGTAGATGGCGTTTAGAAGAAAAAATTGCCAGGAGATCAAAATATCGCCGACAATCTCATCGCCGCTGTACATTCTGCGGCGATATTGAAGCAATCCGGTCGCCGGCAATCAGATTGCCACAACCAGATTGCTCGGACAGCGACCGTCAGTGGACTCCTTAACAGCGTATTATAATATTCCACACTATTAGATAACAAAACTAAACTTTCCGTTATTATTATATACCCAGATTTAACAAAACAAACAAAAAAATAATAACTATCCTACTTTTTTTTTAAACTTAAGTAGAAATGAAATGGGAATGAATGAATGGGAATTATACGTGGAAATTAAACCATTTACCATGCGATTTTTTGAAAACAGGCCATCTCCAAACGTATGTCTTAAATGAATTTACTTATGACAGATTTGTCAAGGAACAAATGTTAAAATGTTTTTAAAATTGTTTAAAAAGTTACATAAAAGAGTTTCGACTTTTGATAATATAAAACGTGTTAAAAAGGGCGTTGATATTTACGCACAATGAGAAAAGAAGCTCTATTGTACATGTTGTAACTTACCACAGAAATTCTGAGTATGTATATGCAGGTGAGATTTTAATCTAAATCCGTAATAGTTTAATGCTAAATTAAGTTGTCGAAATTGGACATAAATACTCCACCTTATTCCAACGTAAATAATATCCAGTATGCTCAAATTTTTACAACAATAACGTTAATTGTTCTTACACGAACTCATCCACCATTCACATATGACAGAACTGTCAAGATTTTAGGTTAAGAAAGCGCCCTGTAAACTCGCTTTTCATTTAGAATGCCATGCTTAAAATTAAAGGTAGTTGTTAACCGAGTTGGTTGAGTTCGCTGGAAACGGGCTTGAGCTTGGCCGGGCAACTATTAGGTGTGGGTTTGAATCCTCTCCTAATACATATGGGCTCTATGTGAGAGATAGATTACTTATGTGACGGATTGTGTTTCGGATTCATACTGGCTCCTTCGAACTGGGTTTTCCGTGTTTCCCCAGTTTGTAAGGCGAATACCGAAGGATAAATTAACAACTAAGTCGGTCGCAACCGCCACCCCTCCCGGACAAGTTCTGAGCTTGGAGTAAAATTGGATGAAAAGAAAATACTTACCCCGATTACAAAAATTAAAAATAAACGGTTTATAGATATGAAACAATTTAGTGTTTGTTACAAAAATAATTCGTCGTGATTACAAAGTAATACACGAACTATGCGCTCCTATGACCACTTTGCTTACTTTGACGCGCGTATATCTTACAGTGTCGCCAATCTGCAAGAAACAAATTTTCTAAAAAAATTAGATAATTTGGTCACATGGGACTTGGGTTGTGTTGAAAGTACGGTATTCTAGATCTTTCACTACAATGCAATGATTCAATTGTCAATCAAAATCAAATCCTTACTATCAGGTGTTCAATTAAAGAAGTTCATAATTGTTCGATTTTTTTTTCTATGTCAAATGTTTTTGATGTTGGTACCTGTTAGGAAATTTCAAACACTTCTGTTCTACATTTAGCAATAAAAGCAGGCACCCAACAAAAATTCTAGTATTTTGACACTGACAGCAATTATAGAAAAAGAAAACAATTATAACATTTTGAAGCACGTCTTAAATTAGATAATCGTGAAAAGTCACTTATCTCACGTTAGGTCTTAGGCCATAAGCAAAACATTTGACATCTATCATTAATTTAAACGTCAATCGGAAGTCATCCTTTTTTCTTCTTTCATTAAAAAATCAAAGCCAACTTAATGAATATTTCAATTGAACACTCGTTAGTTGCGTTCCTTGATTCTCGAAGTGTTGTTTATTATGAATCTGTTTCATCAATGCAAACTTTACTTTGAAACTGTTGAAGGTTTCTGAAAAATTCAAAAGACATGGCCGAGATATAGATAGATAAATGTTTTAAACATAACAATAGCAACGAGAAAATTTTTAACGAAATTAAAATCTGTCTCAAAAGAAAACAATATAATGGCACACACAGCAAGCATTCAGAAAAACGAGAAGCAGCAATTGAGAGTTACAAAAGCTATTTCTCTAACTATTTTCATGCTTCTGTTTAGTTCTTTTAAGCTCAAAGTATGTTCCACCCATTTCTGCCTACATTTTCTGTCTCTTATTTCTATTTTTTTTTCTCCTTCTTGACTTTTCAAACTTTCGATTCTATTCAACAAGTATTCATAGGTTTCCTCGTCTTTTGTATATTTTTCTAGATCTCTTATGACCATACCATTTTAATGTTTTGTTTTTGTTTCATTCAATAAATTTTGTACAAACCATTCCTCCTGTTTGTTCTGGTTTCTCATTTCTCCTACTCTTTCTCTTAAGCGTTTCATGTTAGCTTCTCCCACCATATCTAAGGTTCCTGTATTTAGAAGGTACCGCCATTCATTTCCGCGGCTTCGTCCCCCAAATTAAAAACGAAGCGATGAAACGCTAAAGAAGAAAAAGGATAGATATATAACAAGTTACTGTTGCCAAGGAGTTTATGAATGAATTTGATTAACCCCAAATTAAAAGAGATACAAAGTTGGCGCTACCTTCTCGATACAGTAACCTTAACCATATCCACCTACCTTTGATACTTTGCCATCTCTCCCTTACTTAGTTTTTTTTTTTTGTGAGTTCCCTTCTACGAGTATAGTTCATCTTTCACATGTTGTTTGCTTTCTTTATTCGTTTGTTATTTCCAGTATCCAGTACACGAACAAGTACTATCCGAGATTCATATCGAGATACTCATTTTAACTGCTCTCCTCCTTCTTCACTGTTGATTTTTTTACTTTACTTATATGTTATCACCACAGGCAAATATTTTCTGCGTCACCATAAAGTGCCATTTAATTCCACCTTAACAATAAAGGAGTTTTTAGTGAAAAGTAAGTTTGCGACCATTTTTTTCGTTTTATATCACGAATACTTATCATGAGGTTGCACGATTTGTTTGCATTGCCTTGCAAAAGCAAAAGCAAGACGCTTTTGGCCGACATTCCATGTCTTCTTCCACATTTTTTTTTCTCATAGAACAAATAATGTCATCCAGTTATTGTTGTATCCCTATTCGGATAATCAATCCCAAAAAAGTTTCCAGCAGATTCTTGAACATGAAACTTATTCTTAGACCTTAGAGAACCACAATTTTCCATTCCATATAAATGTAGATACCTAAGTATGGTAGAGACACGTCTCAAAAATCAGTTTCTTCTTCTTCTTCCAAACAGGCATAGATCAGTATAATGTTTCCACTCTTGCTGGTATTCGAGTGGGGATCCATTTTGCAGATACTTTTGGAGCATCAGAATTTTGACGTAACATATTTCAAAATACTTCAAGTAATATTCAACAGTGCTCCAACTCCTGCGAAGACAACTTAAATTATATTATTACATTTTTCGTCCAATAATCTGTTAATTAAAACTAAAAGGCAATTTTTTTTAATTTCCATGAAGAGTACACCACACGGAAAAAAGTAAGAAGCAAATTATTCCACCTTTATCGTAATACGTACAGCAAATAGCAGTACTTAGAGAGCATGGGAACCTTGAAACACACTTCAGTTACCGAGCAGCAATTAAAACCAAGTGAATAGGACCAGCACGGCATTGTATAGCGGGAACGCTTAACCTAGAGCGCGTAATGAGTTCGGTATGAATTTCGTTGACCCCAAATGAAAATGTGAGAAGAGGCAATTTATATTTTCGATGATTACGGTAATTATCAAGTATTCAGTATAACTGACGACACTTTCTTCAAACTGCGTGCAAATCCCACAATCCCAGAATGCCCAGATTTCTCTGAGTTGGAGTGGGACACTCTTCAAGCTGCGTAAAAATTTTCAATTAACCTTGCGATCAGAACACCTAAACTTTTCTGAGTTTATAACAGCCTCTGTATCGACCATCTTCGATGCTGACTCTCTAAAACTCTTACCCAAAAACTGCTCGTAGTTTCTGGGGCAGGGTTAGTACCAGTCCGATTTGCTCAAATTTACTGTTTTCACGACTCGGTGTTTCACAATAGTCAAATTAAAAAAATTATATGTAATAAGAAAAACTAAGTCTTCAGTTTCTCACTATTAACAACAATAAATATACAATAATTAATTCGATATTAGATAGAAAGGGATGAGTTTAAAAAAGTTCTCGACACTTTGCATTAAAAGTTCTGAAACTGATAATGCTCTTTAAGACTATGGGAAGGTTGTTATAGCACTTGATTCCAATGTAATCAGAGCTTGTTTGAGTTGATGGAGAATCTTTCGCACGCTTATCTTACTTGTTCCTTCGACATTTTCGTATATTCATGAAAATATTCTTATTATCTTATCTTTGTTCTGTATACAACGCCAGTTCATTTTTCAGATTTTATTCTTAAAGAATCGTCAATTATTTGTAAAAAAAAAATTATGGAAGTAATATTTAGTCTGTACCTTTATCAATTGCTTAACGTAACTCTTGTTATTCCAAGGAATTTTATGTTTTCCACTTGCTGAATTGCATTCCTTCTAATCATACTATGCAATAGGCTTCTACCAGACATTTTATTACTTCTGAATAGAGCGACAACAGTTGGGTTCTCGCTCCATTGAAAACATCCCATTTCTTTAACTTTTAACTTGACATCCGCATTCTTCGTAAATTGCATGAATGGATATTTGTTTTGAAGATTTGAAAGCCATTTATCATCACATATAATAAAAAAGGGTTCCCTTTTGGAACTCCTGATTCAAACAAGAACGAAAGAGAGTAGGAAGCAAAGAAAATCACCGAAACTCTAAAGAAGAATGAATATCCGAATAACCTACGCAGAACCTGAAGCGAGGATAACAACAATAATTTCATCGAGGGTGTTTAAAAAAAATAGGAGAATAGGAAACAGAATCAACATAAAAACGGCGTTTACTTAAAACACATTAAGGTCACTACAAACCAAGACCAAACCAAAGAAGGTCTAAAAATTGTGTTTACACGTTACCTTGTAGATGTGGCAAAGAATACATTGAAGAGACGAAGAAAACCCCTTAAGGGCCAACCCCTAATGCAAAATGGGGGCCAACGAAATCAAAGATAGCAGAAGCACATGTGGAATGAAGAGCACATGATGAAATGGGAAGAAGCTTCGGTCATCACGAAGGAGAATTGGATCTTCCGCCAAAAGCTAAAAGAGACAACATACCTCTCGACTGCTCCCAATTCCTTTAAATAATCCAATCCCTTCAAATGAATATATTTACAAACCATTAAAAGACTTGTACGTTGTACAGGTGTTTAATATACAATTTTCAAACATTATTTTAATTGAACATCCTGTATTTCATTTTATAATGAAAATCTACTGACACTGTTGTAATAATCAACAACGTGGAAAACCTGAGCTATTTTAATTCGAAACCTTATTTCACTCTGCAAACAGTGCAGAAAGATGGATTTAATATATTAAAATGTAAGCAACGCTTTAAGGGATGTTTTAAAAGCTCTTCGATTCAATACATCTACGCAGTACTTTATAAACATAGCGCTTAACGCATTTCTAATTCAAATGAACTCGTTCCTTCATTAAATTTGTAATTTTAAAGCATTTTCTGAATAATCTCGTTATAATGGCACTTAAACGCAAGAGGTTTAAGAGATTTCGGCTCGAATCTCGCATTTAAAAAAAAATGTTAATGAACTAAAAGGATGAAGTTATGAATAACGCATTGACTGAAGGGAGAAATGTATGAAAAATTCAGTTCATTTTACTTTCAAATAAAGCAGCTGATCTTTGGCTTTAGTTTCTTTTTTGTGGAATAAAATGATTGATAAGAAAATATTATTTTATGTCGTTAAATGAAGTGAAAAAGAAATGTTAAATTTAGAAAATTAACTTATGTCAGAAGTTTAAAGCTACTTATAATGGTATTACAGATTGGTTTCCTGGATGGTCACAGCACGCCAACTATAATCGACAGCCTAATGATGACGGCCTCAGCGAACAAGATTGTGTGGAAGTTAGGAGGGTTTACTCGTTACCATCATCAACCCCAAGTTTAACCTCTACGTTTATGTGGAACGATAGAGATTGCACGACCCCGAATTACTTCATTTGCGAACGCGTACGAAATGATGGTAACTTTACTTTTTACAAAGATTCTAAACACAACACGTTATTGATTTTTTCAAATATGAGATTATAATATAATCATTAAGAATTTTCATAAATAAAAACATTGTATTCTCTGACTAATTGCAAAGATATTTTAATGCATGTTACAGAACCGTTGGAAGAAAGTTGGCCACCCGATTGCCACAAGTCGGTAAATCTGACAGAACAACATCCCAGGATGGTTGTTTCAAGTCCGGGATTCCCGAGACAGTATCCGGACAATGTTGACTGCAACACGGATATATTCGCCCCTCCCGGATACCGAATAGTACTTGACTTCGAAGAATTGGTCCTGGAAGATGAGCCGTCGTAAGTATCTTACGTTAACAGACATTAAATGTCACTTAATTGCTGAAGAATTTAAAGTTGACGCTTAGTGTTTCAAAAAGTATGATCTTAATTATAGGGAAGTACACCACTGCTTAAGAACTGCAGTACTACACGATAAAGTTTTAGTATCAAGGCTGCATCACAAAATTTACAATGACAACTATTCCATATTCTACTTACTTTTATAAAAATTTTATTTCTGAAACTTCATGAGACAATTTTCATAGATGAAGCACAAGAAACTACACAGCGATACACAAACAGTGGGGCACTAAGTTTGAAATTGTAGAAAAAAGTTCGTAAGCTAAACCTGTTTTCTCTTTATATTGCGAAAATATCTTACATACTTTCTTAAACACCCTGTGTTTGTGTAACTTATCCTTGTTGCATCTATTAAAACATTAAATACTTGGGTAAACTACATAATTGTTTAACTTGCACAAGACAAATTCAAACCGTAGCCAACAAACGACGAAACTAATATTAGAGCTTGGAGCTATGTTTAACACAAATAATAACATAGAGAACGCTAGCGCAAGTTAATGGTGAATTTAATAGAAATTTATCAGTAAAACTAATCTAATATTATACAGCGACAAGAATAATAACAAAAAGGTAAATGAAACAAACTTAATTTTTTAAAATAATTATCCCAGCGATCAGGAAACTTGCAAATACCGACAGAGAAAAATTCTTTTGGTTGTCTGCAAAGCCAATTTTGCACTGATTTTATTACCTACTCATTCGACATAAATTTCTTGCGTCCCCAGGGCCTAAACTCTGAATTTATAGCCTTTCGGTCAATTAACAAATCTGTTAAAACTGGACCGTGAATATCCCATAACACCGTTGCTTACTGACGGTACAGCTTTGAATTTCTTTGGCGGCGACGATTTTGAGTGGCGCCATCCTGTTTGCTTTCTGGGATTTAATTATGCACCCAAGATTTATCAACGGTAATAATTCGTTCCAGGTTTCTCAACTTCAGCACATAAAAATTTAATGATAATTCGCGATGCAACAGAACTAAGTACATCACCGACAAGCACGTTTAATACAATTGTCAAATTTATGGAAACAAAATGAAATCTTTGGTATTTATCAGCTATATAAGTGTCTTGATTATTATGAAGTAAATTTGAATATTGTTTATTATCATCAATCAGAAATTTAAAAAGTCTAGGTCAAATCTACACTCCCCTCGAATCTAAAATTGTATTTAAATAAAAATTGTAAATATTGTGCACTGTGATGTTGCGCAAAGCAATAAATAAAATTGGGAAAACAAAGCAAAACAAAATTTACGTATCTTGGCAGCATTTAAATTCTAAAATTTATTATCGTCGAAGTTGTAGTTACGACTTCCTCGAAATCCTAGAAACTCTGCACAACGTAACTTCGGGAAACAATAGCCAAATTAGTCGTCGGCTTTGCGGTGACTGGAGCTCCAAATTGAAGCTTCTTCGCCACGTCAGCAAGGGGTCGAAGATCCAGCTAAGATTCAGTTCGGACTACTCGCACCATTACGGTGGATTTAAAGCAAGAGTCTCGATGGAAAATGGTAATGTTTTCATTTTTAATTTATTTACATTTTATTCATAAAATATCCATAATAAGTATACGAGGGTTCAAATTTAACCTGATCGTAAATAAAGAGTTTCTGCATAAATTAGGAAGGCCTATATTGAAGAAAAATTACACCTTGCCCCTCGTATATACTCTTTACTTATTACTTATTTTATTTAGATTGAAATTTAAATCGAAATCATCAGTAGAATAGCTGTGGGGTTTTGAGGCCACTTTCTCCACATAGATTTATATGGACGTTCTACATGTGTAGATATGGTTGCCTAAACAGTTTCTATTAAGCAGATAGCAGATTCTATAATGTGTTCAAAAATAATTGAAAGGCGTTTGAATTTTGCTCGCCAAGTTACTGTACTGTTTTACCATGACCGGCTTATCAAATAATTTATTTATAAAATTATCGATTATGTTAACATTTTATTTTCTTTCAGAACTGAACAAATTATGGTAAAATCTGATAATTATGTGACAACTCCATGCAGCGCAGCGCAGCGTCTAAATAGCACACTAAGTTAGGCAACCATACCTGCACATTTTGAACGTCCATATAAAACAAGATGGAGAAATAGGCCCCAAACCCCCATAGCTATTCTACTGACGTTTAATTTTCCTATTATAGCCTTTAGTTTCTCGTACTCTTAATCACTTACATTGTTTCCAAAAATACTTAAATATTATAGAAATAAATAACATAAAAGATTCATCAAAGTCCGTTTAGATTCTCGAGATATTAAAAATTTTTAGAGCTACTGTACATGTTGCTCAAATTTTCCGAAAACTTCTTTTTTTTCCTAATTAATCTGGATGGGCTGAAACTTCCAATAAATTAAAACGTGTCCAAAAATACTGTATAATTCAATCTGTTCCTTATAGTCATGCAGTGTTCGGACGATCGCTTCCAAATATTCAACGACACGTGTTACCTATTCGTCGGTTATCCGGAAGTAACTTGGAACACCGCCCATCTAATTTGCAGTGGAATAAAAGCGCGTTTGGCATCAGTATTATCACCCGACGAAGAAAAATTCGTAATATCCAACATAAGGAAATCGTCCGAATACAGAACCACCGCCAGGTATTGGCTTGGTGCTAGGGCAGACGAAAAAGGGCGATTTTCCTGGACGGACGGAAACAAAATGACATACATGGGTTGGTTACCCGGAGAAAAACCAGAAGAAAATGATGTCATAGTCAATACAGGAGAGCCCATGTGTCTTGCAGTTCAGTGGACGCCAACACCGACCCCGATGCTTCCCAGCGGTCTGTACTGGAAACCTCAGAAGTGTGAATCGATTGGGGGCTACGTGTGCAAGAGATTTAAAGAAAATTTCACCCCTGGGATTAATTTCAACAAAACGGTGAACGGCTCTTATGGTGAATTAACAACCCCAAAATTTCCCGGAAGTTACTACAACAACTTGGATTTTACCGTCCACATAGTAGGACTGGAAAGATCAAGAATTGTAATACATTTCGAGAAAATTGATATCGAATCACAAGCAGAATGTTTGTATGATTACATTAATATAAGAAGTTCGAAAGGCAGTGGCAACAGCGATGATGTTAAATTATGTGGATCGTATGAGGTCGACATGAATAGATTCGATTTTATTTCGGAAGCTAACGAGGTTGAACTAAGCTTCCATTCCGATTATTCGATAACCGGTGGGGGTTTTCATTTAAAATGGCAATCCGTGGATATGTCGGGTTGCCCCGAGCAAACGTTGATAGCCAAAGAAGGAAGTATCGCGAGCCCAAACTATCCAAATTTTCTTCTTCCAAAATTAGATTGTGCCATAACGATATTAGCTCCTGAGGGTAAACGAGTTTGGCTTCAGTTTGAGGATTATGATATAGGGTCTCATCAAAAAGGTATCGAATCGGTATACGACGAAGCTATGGTAGATATTAAGCTAGGCAAGGAGTCTCCTTTTATTCAACCTTACAGTGGCTTCAAAATACTCAGTGAGGGTAGCTTCATATCCAACGCGGAACAATTAACGATAAAACTGAGGACGAAAAATCGACCAAGCGGACGTGGTTTCAAAGCTACGTATAAAACCCTCGGGATCGTAAACGAGGAGAGAGTTATTAACGTCTTAAATGCTACACATGGTAGCATGTTACATCTGAATTATCCAGACAATCCACCACACAACGTCAATTTTGTGCTTCACTTTATAGCTCCCGTAGGCAATAAAATATCAATCGAACTTTACAATGTGAAATTTAGTAGTGCGAATTGCTCAAACAACGGAGCAATTGAAGTTTACGACAATTACGCCGACACAAATGGCACTCGCTGGCATCTGTGCTATGACAAAGATCAAAAAGATTCCGTCGTCCCAAAGCCGCCTTTCGCAATCGATTCTTTTCTGAACACTTTACACGTTAAGCAAAGCAATAAATACGAGGGAATTTTTTTGAATGGGACCATACGAGTTATTGTCGACGATAAGTACCGGGCCAAGTTATTAAAATATAAAAATGATATTGTTGAAACTTGTGAAGTTAATCCTTGCCAGCATGGCGGAAAATGTGTTTCAATTGGACGCAACAAAACATGCAAATGCGAAAAATATTACACAGGTAATTTGCATTTTTTTATTTAGTTTTTTAATTAGTGTAATGACGTAGTAAATTTCACCTGTTTTAATGGGATTATTGACGACTTCAATAGTCATTACTTATTCGCGTTTCAATAAATGACTCTAGTTCGGTAACATCCTGTATTGTATAAGAAAATAAAAGTATGGTCAAAGGGTAAACAAGTTCAATGGCTTGAAGCAGTAAACAAATAAAACCGACTATAACGATGTCTCCTTTGTATTTGCTGTATTATTAACTTATAATATAAAACGGCGCTCTCGAATACGTACAGCAAATTATTTTTCTTTCGCCGTTGTCTAGTGGAATATTAAATGTTTGGGGAAATGAGTTTTTCCCAGTGGAAAATAATTTTAACTTTACTCATGAATATTTCAACAAAAACAAGAAAAACCTCAGTAACAATTTTCTTTTAAGTTTCGACTTATTTATTCGTCCTCGGGTGAACAAGTAACCTTCCTTTCTTTATTTATTTTTCTTGTGAGTTTACCTAGAAAGCAAACGATAATAAAATGGAGTCTCAACCCATTTATCCGTTGTAATTGGGTCGTTCTACCACACTTTTTTTGGAATGTCTTTCAGTTATTGAACATTCTTTCCATTCTTTAGAGCTACGCTTGAATTCACAGAATATTTGGCAGTTCTGGAGATTTTGGTAAACTATCTCCAATCATCATTTTTTCACACGATAATTTTCTTACATTTTATTGCAAGAAACGGGAATGATGTGAATTTCACGTACTATGGCCCAAATCCCCTTTCTCTCTCTCTCGTATGTATGATGCCAAGCAAGGTATTCTAAAGTCATGCGAGAATTCATTGAATGTATTTCCTAAGAATGGAGTCGACAGTGTTCATCTGCATTTAACAGATTTAATTGTTTAAGTTTAAAATATTTCTAATGCCCTGAAATCCCAAACAGTTTGCGATGTTATATACAAAGGGTGACCATGAATCCAGTAGGTTAACTGTATTGAATTATCCGGAATTTTGAGCTATGGTCCAGCATACTCTTTTGGTAGGTATCTTACCATACACTAAGAAAAATGTAAAGAGACAACTTCATCAACAATAAAAACATTTTCTTGTAACAAGCAGTCGATGGGGGGAAACCAAGAAGTTTCCTCGTTCCTTGTTAACCCTTAGTACAGTGGCGGCGGATTTTATCGAAAAAAGTAAACGGGTTTACTGAGACATTTTGATATTTGTCGCTGTCACCACCGGAATTGGGGGGGGCAGTTGCTTAAAAGATTATGATTATTAAATGGCTACTTTAATAAGTAATCCGGAGGGAGGTTCTTCGGGGCTCGTAGAACTGTGCAAATGCATAAAAATGCAACAATATACTCGACTAAGAATAAAAGTCATTTGTGAGCTCAAAGTATGCAGTTTTCTTTCCTGATTGCAAGTAAATTTGTTCCTACCTTCACTTACGACCAGCAAAAGAGGATCTCTTTACAACTTCCCGTTAGGGCCTAACTTATGTGGGGGTTCTAGGCGAACCGTTATCTTTCTTTCATCGTCACAACACCACACCAGATATTAAATTGAACGAAAGAGTGGGGGGGGGTTAAAAATTGAACGCGAATATTAAGAAAAGGAAATACGTTTGTTCAAGACAAGGGTTCAGTTAATTTCTTTGAATCCTTTCTGAAACGACGACGGCTTATTGTTTGCATTTAAAAACAAGAAGCCACGCTTCCCTCGAGACATGCTGCCATCTTTAGCATTGTCCCCTGGTGGGCCTGTCGAATTAGGTCTTGAGAGTCATTTAAGTTGCCTTCTCTCCAAGTACCGATCGCCGCCCACGCGTGGGCGCCAGTTAGAAGAACTATTTTGAAGCATAAGCATTAAGAAAAATTAGGAATCTTCTTCTGAATTTCGGAAAAAAATTTGTTCTAGTAAAATGAACACTGGTTGTCGAAGAAACTGATCACCTTACATATACATAACTTATCACATCACTTGCTTATTGGACTGGATTCTTCTCAATGAATGTTTTCCTTTCAATTCCAAAAGAAGATTACTTTTTCTTCCACTTCTTCCGAAAATGTTTCACTGTTTTTTGTTTTATTACAAAAAAAATCTATTATTTTGGCTTTAAAGATGTCGATGTTCTAGGTTTATTTTGTGCCTTGACGCATTGTGATATGGACCCTTGCCACTTCGGTACTTGCGAATTAACGAACAGCAGTTTTAAATGTCACTGTAAGACCGGCTATGTCGGCGAAACGTGTGATCAAAAAAGAAGACCATGTGAAGATAACCCCTGCGAGAGCCGTGGTATCTGTTTGGAACGCGGTGAAAGCTTTCAGTGTCGATGTCATGCCTGGTGGGAAGGTACACGCTGTGAACGACGTATGATACACATACCGTATAAACCATTAAGTGAACGAATGCTGCACGAGCCTTTCTGGCTTGGACTGATGACTGTTACGGTGGTGATGGCTGTAATTGGTTTAGTTTGGTGCGCGAAGAGACACTTCCCTGAAAAGATAGAGAAGTTATTGGCTGAAGATGATGATCGTAATAGGAGTACAAGTAATGCACTTCTTGTGTTTAACGTAAGGTGGTGAAATTGTTTTGTGTTTATAGTTTCTAGTTTACGAAGCATATCAGTGAGAGAACAGCTAGCAGCTTCGGGATCTGCGGCTGTGACAGTCACACCAAGTCCAGCTCCGGGAGTACAGCGTTCGCTTTTTGGCCGCCTGGGTATTCGCAAGCCATCAATCCTCAGCCTGACCAGTCCACACGCCAGCGGTTATGTACCTGCCACAGCGCGAACCTTTAGTTTGGACGATTTGTTAAAACCTCCCCCGAGACGTAAGGCCCAGTGCCTGCTCTGTTATCAATATTTTTATTACACTTACTTTTTCTTTCTCTATCTCTATCTGAATTTCTACTGTAGCCCCTAAGAATGTCCTGTCCCTTCACAGTGTTGCGTGTGGCTGGTAGGTTGCACTGTCTCTCTTTTTGCAAGTTATACTTTAGAGTAAGCTACTGTATAAAAGCACATGCGTTATCTATTATACACACTCTGCTTTGTTAAAATAAGTTCTTGCTAAAGCACTTAGCGCATCATCAAAACTACTATATATAACTTTGACTTATTTAAACTTAGGTACGCCGTCGCCGAAAAAGAAGCGCAATAATTCAACTCCTACCAAAAAAAATGCCGCTGAAAAGAAGCAAATCCTTCAGCAACTAATAAGCCCCGCTGCGAATAAGCAAAGTTCACGCAAAGTGAGCATCGGCGAATTGATGCAAATGAGTGAACGCAAATTGAGAGATGAGAAAATTGGAGACACGAAAGAAACTAAATTCACAGACAAAGATCCTATTTCAGCTGGCCAGTTATCTTTGGTAGATCCCAAATTAGAAAAGAAAGTGACTTTCGCTCGATTGTTGAGTAAGGTCTCCCAAGAAATGAGTTCCGGTTCAGAAATTGAATTGGGAATTATGCAGGCAAATAGATTGAGTTGTGCTTTTGCACGACCCTCAAGTACACCACCATCTCCTGGAGCAACGGTAAGATCTCCGAACAGTACCTCGAGTAATCAGGGAAGTGATTCACTAACGAGTTCCGATTTGGCTATACCAACAGCACTAAGCTCGAGTGTATCGGATCTGCTTGGAAATAGAAAACCTGCACGTCTTCACAGCAGTCGACAGAAGCCTTCGAGTGCAGATTCAATCTTGGCTATGTTTAGAAATTTCTCGTCGAGTTCGGCCGCCGTTAATTTGCCATCTTCGCTACGTATTTCACCATCAACGACACCTACTGCGTCTAGCCCTCAAGATGACATAGCAGGTGATGACGAATCATCTACGTCTTCAGCACATACGCCGGTATCATTTTCAAGTGGCCCACCAGAAAGCCCTATACTTCACAGAAACACTCAGAGTACAATTGAGGTGCCAGTTCTTGATCCACTAAGTGCTCATAAATCCACGTCAAGTGGAAGCAACTTCTTACACCCACCCACAATACTATTAGAAATACCAAGCACAATCAATAAGTGCCTTTCACCAATAAGAGAAATGCCGACACCTCTTCCGTCACCGATGCCATCTCCAGCTATCACTCCAATTATGCGCAGAAGCATAATGTCCCCCGCTGTTGATGATGACGATAAGATATCTATCGAATTACCGAATATTTCGATAAGTTGCAGCGATGAGGACGATATGCATGGCATACAAGACATAGCAATCGATCCACAAGCTGAAGATGGATTAATACAAGAAGAAGTCGCTGCTATGCATCAAGGATCTGCTTCAGCGTTATTTAAAATTAAGGTAAACAAAATTATCACGCTAATATACTTATAATAGCGTAACATAAATTACTGTTTTAGAGTCGCCCGTCACCAATAGGTCAAGTCGAAGAAAACTTAACAGTTCCCACAAATATACACAAATCTGGAACAACAGCGAAACCATCACCACCAGTTCCTTTGATTATACCCACTTTGACCATTCAAACGCCATCACCTACACATCAAAAACCGCCGTATTTAATATTTCCCGGTTCGCCGCCACCGCGCTCTCACGAAGACACTTTCCAGTTTACTAACGTGAAACAAACAAGGAAAATGTTAAAAGAATTTGATAAACCAACATCCCTTGACCTTCCATGCGTACCTCCCCTAATAACAATCACATGTAATTTAAGTGAAGCGGAATCAGATGCAGAATCAATATCTCCAGCAATTAAGACATCGAGTCACTTAAACGTTTCAACTGGAGGAATGTCGTACTTGAGTCCTTTTTCCATGGCAGCTCGCGGTGATCACACTGCTTCCGAATCAAATTTAAGCTCATCTGGTTACAGTTCTATGGCTAGCCCGGGTCCATCGCGTTGCGGTTCCAATAATCCTCTATGTCCTCCTGAAATGGAGGATCCCGGCCCACCTGGTTCTGATTCCACTAATATACACCCCCCACTTAGAAGACAATCCCCATTACTTAAGGCAACTGCATCTGGCGACTGTACCAGCGGAGTTGATAATAGTAAGCACCAACATGAACATTCTAGAGGTAGGTCTGATTCAGAAACGCTCTCAGATGATCCTCTGATAGAATCAAATGATGAAGGAATTGGAACAGATCACATAGACGAAAAAATAGAAGACGGAGAAGTAAAAAGTGCCAAAGAGTTGGAAGTGTTCATAAACGATAATTCGAAAACCCTAAAATTAGAATTACCTCAAATTTCTACCAGTCCTACCATAAGCTGCATAAGCAAGTGCAACAGTTTAGAAGAAAATATGGATCACTTACTATCGACTAGTATCCCTACAACAAAAAATACCTTGCAACTACCGTCGATAGTTGTACAGTGTGACACGCTTTCTCTCGAAAAATGTGGAAGTCCAGTAAGTTCACGAAGTGACAGCCCTCTCAGCGATAGAACAAGCGGAGTGGGAAGGTTCTCACCCCAGTTCTACGGCAGACATAAAGATCTGTTGCCCTTCACTGATTCCGATGGTCTATACGACTTCCCAAGTTCCGATAAAGTAAACATAACTTCGAGTTCGCAGCAGCATCGCAAATTCGTTGGAAGAAAACGAGAGAAGAAACCTACGCGTACGGCGAAAACGTCTAGCCCAACCAAAGCACAGTACCCCTGCACTTATCATTTGGAGCTGCCAAGAAAAGATTCCGCAAATAAACCCCATATGATTCGAAAAGCGAGTCCCAAACGCCGAGTCCGCACTCAGCAGATAGTTAGTTCATCGTCGAGCTCGGACAGTATAACATCTGCTAGGGAAGTTAAGTTATCTTCGTCTAGCCCTAGTCCTGATACAATACGATGGACATCGTCCATGGAATGGGCGGATCATAAAACAATCAAATCTCCTGAGGCTTCGGGAGAAGAAACAGGAGAGGTATGTATGGTACCACTTATAATGTTACAATTAATTAGATTTATAATTAGAAAATCCCATTAGTTTAACATCCTTGTTTTAGTATTTTTATCATTTTCACCAGCTCTGGTAATTTTTATTAATGGTACTTGTCAACCACGTTAGCCCTTGTCAATGTTAACTATACCATTTTTTGTTCTCTCGTTTTCGAAACTTTTTATGTAATACTTTCGCTTTCCTTCACCGTTGAAATAACTTTTTATTGAATTGAATGATGTAAGTTATTCATTTGCAAAAAAGTTCTCGTGATGAAAAGACGAAACGTCGTCAAAAAAAAAAATTGTGACGGCAGGGTACATCTGGAAACCAGAATATATACCTGAATATACGAAATATTGTTACCAGATTTAATGCTGATAATATGCAGAAAATTCTAATAACCGATAGTATTTCTGGCTTACCCGGTATAAAGCACGGAATAGAGGTGTGCAAAAAGTATTTATCTGATATTTTGTATCCGATACCAGGAGGATTCGAAAGTATCAAATACCAAGCTACAAATGTATCAGATACCAAGTATCAACATCGTGACCAAACCTCGTACTCGTATACGAATTCGACAATTCGTTATACATTGATTTGGCTGCCGATGCCGACCGAGACCATCGATGTGATGTGATGAAATGGATCTCTAACAATATCGAGTCAACTGAAGCCTTAAGTACCTAGTTGAAAATTTGTATTTAATTTCAAAGTATCGGTATCTGTATCGGATCTAAAGTATCAGATACCAATTACAAAAGGATCGGTATCTACTCGATACCAGAAAGTATCGACATTGCACACCTCTAGCACGGAGCCTTCACATAAAACAAAGTCACATGACTGTTACAAAAGTAGGCAACCAAATATACCCGTATGGTAACACTGTTGTCAATTTAATGATTTTGTCATGAAATGAGTTTCTGTTGAAATTTCGGATAAATTTTAGTAAGTTCAGACATGTTTGAAATTTAGTGATTTTGTGACTGGTTTAGTGATTTTTTTATTTTAATCACCTTTTTTAATTTTGTAACCATAAAATAATTAGCGATGTTTGCCAAGCATAAAAATCGCGTTCTTCTTTATCAACAATAGGTTTGTTCTGCACTTCTTACACTTTTAACTTCTTTACTTTACTCTACTTTTTTCACTCCTACTTACATTATTTATATACATCTCGCTCTCTCAGGAGCAATTGGTGCAAAAATGTAGAACAAACAGACCTACTACAGACTGTTTCAAAATTTAAAAATAAATCTTGATTTATTTGTGAAAAAGTATGACACGGAGCTTGCAATACGAAGTAACTTTTGCAATGGAGAAGAATTAAAAAATGTAATAAATATAACCTTAATTCGTTAAATGTCAAACTTTGATCGAAAAGAATAAGGCTGTACCGGTGCTGCCAACATATTTTTTCAAGTCAGATAGACAAACTTTTTTGGATCATATTGTATAATTCTCTACAAACCAGTGGTTTCATCACTTGAGAATCTAAACGACTTCCTTGCTCCAGAAGCTCCACAAATTACTTTCTACTCTATAGAATATTTACTTTCCTTGTCCCAAGATATCTTCATATTTCAATGAGACAAGTCTATTTGGGCAGATTGATTTTATGAAAATATCTTAATAAATCGCTGCATAAAAGTAGATAGTTCCGATTGCAACAGACAACTCAACTTATAACTACCTTCCCAACATTTACTATATCTAGTATCCAAACTTTCAAGTAAATTTTAGAGGTGATAACCAGAGTCCGACCGATTAATCGACTTCGGCCAAAAATTGCACCTTCGGCTAAATAATCGGCTTCGGCCAAATTAGGCCAAAGGTTCATTTAATTAACGGGGGTCGCCAACAAGTGGCGAACGTAGCTTCACATTATGCGACTAGGTATACCCTCAGTTTCGTAAAAAAAATTAAAGAAGTCTATGTAGGTAGATATATTTTTAATATAAGAAAACTGCATTAAAAAATTTAATTCAATAATGTTGATATATTAGGTAGTATGTATTATTTTGAATTACAACTCTCGTACCTAACTTAATTGATGACATATCAAAGTGAATTGGAAAATTAAAATATTAAGGCCCGATCTTTTAATCTCCAACTGACTTTATCTGGTGATAAATTCCCACAGTAACGATTATGGTCACAATTGTTACTATGGGAATAAACCGTCCGATAAAATAAATTGGAGATTAAAAGACCGGGCAATATAATTCAATTTGATATGCCAATAACAGTCTTCACTTTATAATGCAAATTAAACATAAGATAAGAAGTGAGAGAGCAAGAAATCGTCATTTTTTTAGCGTTGCGCAATTTCATCGGTTTCGGCTTCATCTGAAAAAACTCCCTTCGGTCGGACTCTAGTGATTACCACCTAACAAAAACTTAATTTATTAATTTATAAACAATGTATAGTACAAAAGAAGATTTACTTAGATTAGTTTAGACCTGGCTTTATACCTAGGTACACTTAATATTTCTAAATTATATTTTAGGATGTCCATAGTGTAATGTTACCTAAATCAGATCAAGATTTATATAGGCATAAGAAAATTAGTAGGCTACGCACAATTAGTCATCAAATAAGGTAACTTCTTCCGAACGTCTTAAGAGCCAAGTTAGTTTCATTTAACGAATTTAGGTTTCTCCGAAGACTGGAATTGAGTATGAAAAGGAAGGAAAAAATCACTAGTCCGTCTGAAAGTCTGAACAGCGAAGATGAAGAAGATTCGCTTGCACGGGTCACCTCTCCACTGTTACAGCTGGGCAAGGAGGCAAAAGTTGAAATAAGAAAAAGCAGCAGCAGCGGGCGGCTGCAGAGTAAATCCACATATGTACCATCAAGAAGTAAACACGGTAAATTTAAGAAAGGCGAACTGTTAATTCCTCAGACTGAAAAAGCATGGAAAAAAATATTGATTAATGGAAATGGCCATTCTGATTGAGGCATCGTCATCTAATTGATTAATATATTTTGCAACAAGTATATTCTAAACATCGAACAATCATTATCGTATGCAATATTTTTTAACGAAAAATCGTTCTTGTGAACATTTGATAAAAGAGAATTTTACGATATTGTACGTAATTTATGTTTGTGCTCAAGTTTAAGATAGACTTTGTTTGTTGCACATCGATTACTAAGTGTAACCCATTAAGCCTGGGTTAATTGTTGAAAATAATATCTATTATTTTTGTATTTTATTTTCATCTATATTAAGAAGTATTTCAAAAATACAATCAACGATAGCAATGAACTAAGTAGCAATTAAGAATGTATCACAGCCGGAATAGGCTTCTCCATTTTAAAGTTATTAACACCGGAAACTTCTCAATTGCAACTTGGCTAAACAAAACGTTAAATTGCCAGTGAATGGCGTTGGGTATCTTTAGACAGTAAGGCTTTGTACATGAGACTGATTTTCTACTGTTCATATTTGCTGTTTCTTGTTAATAATCTTGTATTTGCACTTTCGGTGTCTAACATAATCTTTCACACTTTGTTATGGAGGTCTTACGGGTATCATTATACCTTGGTACCACTGTGATAGCACAGGAACACTAATGTTACTTCCATTATAGTTTGTTAACTGTAGCAATATAAGGAGGGAACAATAAAGATATAACCACTGTACGGCAATTACTCTTAGTCTCAGCGCACTCTATTGTTATTTGTACTTAACCATTCAAAGTATCTCGTTATTATGTGAGATTAAATATGTCTTTCATCGTATATTGTATGAAATACTATGTATTTTGTACCCATGTTTGCTGTTCTCAACGATATTTCAAAAATAAAAGCTTGTTTTTAATTTACGCATTTTTAATTATTTATTTCCTACTCAATTATTCACGTTTATAATAATATTAATTAAAATAAACTAATAAAACCTAAGTACCAACTAATTTTTTCTATTTGCACAAGCCAAAGTTTTAGAAACACATTTAGCTATTACTAGTACTGCCTACTGCGACTGTGACTGGCCTAATAGATGTTCAGCCAGACAGAGCCGGTTTCAATCCAAGCACAGACTGAGATATGAGAATTTCCTATCTGTCAAACTGGCTCGATTATCGAAGCACATATTTAAAAAAGACAAAGGAATAAGATTTATTTAATTGAAAATGCATATTAACTTGTTTCACCATCAATAACACAAAGTTATAAGAAACCAAAGTAACAAAACAATTATTTTCGAAAAAATCCAAGGGTCATTTCTCAAAATTTAAAGTTACTTTAAAATAAAAAAAAACAAGTTCGTTTTCATATTCTTAAAGTGACTTTAAGTTAAAGTCTCATTTAGGCCGAATATGAAAACAACCCTAAATGTAAAACTTTACATCTTTTTTGTTAATTTGTCGAAAAAACATAATCATTATCCAGTTTTATTTATCTGTTCGTACAATTAGTACGCTCCACAATTTGAATTACAACTTGCAATGAATATAAATAAACATATACTTACAATTTTACACAGTGGTTATAAATTGACTAAAACCTAACATTTTAATACCTTCAAAGGGTATCTAAGAATGGGACACAAGTTAAATTACCAACTGCAGCAATCGTTAATTTCTTGGAGGAAACTTTCGTTGCAGCCTGAAAACAGAAAAAAATAAATAATTTGAAACCCTAAAACGTGCACAATTGCAACTTACTGCTTTGACATCGGCAGGTGACACACTCGCCACAGCCGCTGCAATTTGACTGGGCGACTGTACTTGACCGAGCAGTGCCGCTTGAATTCCAATTTTCTCAAGAGCGGCTGTTCCACTTTCCAAACTCAGTAGTACATCGGCTGCCAATTGCCTTTTAGCTAAAACCAAAAAAATAAAAGCAAAACTATAAATTCAAATTTGAACTATTTGCACCTCGAGCGATATCCTCGTCACTGACGTTTCCTGCTTTCAAAGTTTTCACTGCCGCTGACACGAGATTACCTGCAACTTTGTACTGGCTGGCTATGATTGCTCCAAACAAGCCAGAATCTGAATAGTTGATATTTATTGCAGCAATGGAATGTGGTTCATCTAATGAACCAACTGCTTTTCGAAGGACTCCGCTGCTTCCAATACCTCGGCTCGTTGCAGGTCCTGTTCCATAAGCTCGCTGAAGAACAGCGAATGCAAGTGCCTCTTTTGCATTTTTCAGTGCACCGCCTTCTCCAGCAATCGCAACATATGCCAAATCTCCACCTTTATCTGACCTATAAATACAATCTCATTTCAATATAAAAACAATTCTTTTCCAGTAATTTTTTTTTTAAATAATAACTAGGATGGCTTCATCATCAACCTCAATAGATTTCCAAATTCACCATTCTTTAAATTAAAAAAAAAAGAACAAAGCAACATTTTTTACCTAATTTCTCCTCCTTTATATTCTCCTGGTCCAACATCATCACTTCCCGAATCCAATTGCAAAGACTGAGCATATTTAACTAAATCACTATGATTAACTCCCAAACCAACAACAGCAGCACGATTGGCTTTAAAATAGGTGTTGACATAATGTTGTAATGACTCTGAAGAAATCTTGCCAATGTTGTACTTGGCAATGTACAGGGAGTTTCCTAAACCTTTGCGGTAAGCGGCTTTATGCAACAAATCTACAGCCCGCAACTGAAAAGTGTTACAAAAATTTGTTTCAAACAAATCATAATCATGAAGCAATTACTTTTTAATTAAAGAAATATAAAGTAAGTGGTCATTGTATGGATTTAAAGCAATATTTAAATAAATTGCTTGCATGAAATAAAGTCAGTGTTCATTGTAACATTATTTATAACAATTTTTCCTATTTCTTCAAGAACCTTAACAACCAAGAAAGCTGTCAGTCAGAAAGGAAAAACAAAATTAACAACGTACACCTATTCATTGCATAACCATTACATTGTAAATGCAAAAATTTTTTGTAACTTTGCTCGAGTTTAATGAACTTTATATCTGTTTATATTAGAACAAGCACAATCTTAATTTAAATATATGAATCATACCTGTGGAGGACGTGTAGCAAGTTCCAATCTTAAACGAGGTGCATTATCTGAGACTTCCCATGGCTTGAAAAGCTGTTCTGTGGCCACTGCACCCAAAATAGGAAGTGCATCTTCGACGACATTCCTTAAACCCTCTAATGTATATGCCACAACTTCACGATCAGTAGTGCAAGATAAAGAAGCACCGATTTGTTGCAGGTGGCGACTAATTGCAAACTTAGAACAACTTTGGGTAGTCCCACCTGCAGCTATACGCAAGACATGGGTTGTCCCCTGGTTTTCGGACGTTTCATTACGAGAGCCAGCTCTAGATAAAAAAAAAATTAATTTATTTTTGAGGGTAGTCAAAGAAGAATCGTCGGTTTACTTGAAGAGAATTGCCACTCTTGAAACTGGCGAATCGTTTTCGGCAGACGCAACGACAAGTTTATTCGGGAGAACTGTTGTTTGCACTTCATAATTCAAGGAGCCAGCGATGGGGCTAGCCTGTGCACTGTAGCTACGGGTCTACGAAACACAATTTAAACTGTAATGAACATTGATAAAGGAGGAAATGTGGTTATATGAGCTGACAGACGTTTACATAACAGGTCAATGGGTAAAATTTGGACAAAGTAATAATTGTAGTGAAATTTCATACCGCAACTGTTCGCAGAAGGTAAGTTTTTGTTAAATTTAAAGCCATTTTCGATTAACTTCTTAGATATTACCGTTTTCTACCTTCCGTAACATCCACCTTCCATCAACGACCACTGTTACCAAAGTAATTCAATTTTTTTCAGGACCAATGTTTAAAGTTTAAACCACAATAGATGGCAGCACTAAGATAAAACTTGACATAAAACTTGATGAAAACTTGAAAACTCTACAATTCTTGTAGTATATCTGCGAATATTTTATTTAAAGAAGAAAGCACAAATATTTTATCTTTTTAAAGAAAATAAAGTTAAATATTAAAAGAGCAGTAATAATGAAAGCAGTAAGGAATTTTTAAAGAATCAGTAAAATTTCGCTGTGGTAGTCAGATGGCGCCAACATTAATTTTATCCGACAACTGTAGAGCAGTAGGACGAGAGCTAAAACCAGCTAAAACAGTAGGTCTACTGTTAAAACAGTAGACATGGCAACACTGGTTAGTGTTCCTGCTGAATATGAGGCGCTTATTTGCAAAACTCGCTAATCGACAAAAATTTCAAAAATGAGTTTTTGGCGCCATGGTGTTCTATTTTTAAAGAGGAATCGAATGGTGAAGACAGATTTCTGCAAAAGTTGTTCTTTAGTACCTAAAAATGCAATCGAAGGTTGGTTATTTGCAAAATTCGCTGTTTGGTTTGACAGTTTACTTGCAAAACTTATTGTTTGTATCTCAACGAATAGCGTACTGTTTGCAATCATATCTGTTTAGAATAACGATTATTTTTTGTTTATTATGGCAGTTTTACACTATGACATTTTTTATCTAAAAAATGATACAAAGTGCACAGTATAAGTAATTACCCAGTATTAATTTGTATTTATTCCAAAATATGAATACATGTGATTTTTTTCTGAAATTCGGAGGCTTTCTTTACCAAAACTTCAAAATTCATTTGCAAAACTCGCTTATTGCAAAATTAATTATTTATTTATAGAGAAATGGTTCAAATATTAGGTTGCAAACTATGATTATTATTATCCCTTAAGCGTAAAGAGATCAACCAAAAAAAAAAACAACAAAAATATCTTTTAGTAACTGAAAAAACGTTTTTCTCGTTTCCTGAAAAGTTTGTCACCAAGCAAACAACGAGTTCTGCAAATAAGCGCCTCATATGATGAACTCGACCTAAGCTTCATCAGTAGCATGCTGTTGTTTACATTTTGATTTTCTTATTTCACTATTATTATTATTATCAAAAAAGGTTTTTCGTATTATCACCCTTACCACCGTATAGGGACCATGCACATGCGAAGCCAGCGCCACCAATGCCCATATTCTGCATTAGTGGTATGAAAATACGAGTTGTTTAAAATTATTAGTGAACATTTGAACTTGAATATTGTAATGTATTTCAATACCAGGAAGCTCAAGTATTATGTACTACAATGGTAAATTGTCATAAGAGTGATATTATTCCCATGCAATGAGTCTCAAGAAATATTTTCATATCACTAATTCACAAATCACCATGCCAGGCGGCGCTGAACGCGGAGATGTGCATGGCGCCTATAGTACAGTTGCGGACAGAAAATTTCGGATGTCACTGTCATTCCACTGACGTAAAAGTTAAGAAATTCTATATGTATACGTCAGATGAGTGACAGTGACATCCGAAATTTTTTGTCCGTAACCGTACTTTTAAAAATAATCTAGCAAGCAAGAAATTTAAATGCCTTTAAATTATTTCTGAATGCACCGTATTTCGCATTTGAATGTTTTTTTTTTCTAAAGTGGAATCGTTAATTAAAATAAATGTCTTTTTCCACTACTAGTGCTATAGCCTGTCATTTTGACATGTGTTAGGTTGCTGTGAAAAACAATTTCTCGACCTGAGGTAAATAATTTTTTTATTATTTACCACGGTAAATAATGAACATCAATTGTTACGTACGCTTTCAGGTACAAATCTCTTGATTTTTCAGGCAATAGATTGTTTGCCACTTGTCCGACAATTTCCCGCATTTCAGGCGGCGTACAATTTAAATCGCCATACATCGTTTACCGTACTTACTTTATTTAATTGACGATTTGACAAAAAGATCGACGTAATGTTTGTGACAAATTAAAAATTTTGAATCAACTGTCATATCGGTAATACAGAAAACTGTAAACCTCTCGTAATTTGTAATAAATATTTGTTCAAATTAAAATTATCATTTGCACTAGTAGTGGAAAAAATAGTATATACACCATGGTAGAGAAGTCTTATAACCCTCGGTCCTTTACATCCCTCGGCCCTAAGGGCCTCGGGATGTAATCATCCCCTCGGGTTATAACACTAGACTTCTCTACCTAGGTGTATAATATACTATTTGTTTGTTGTAAACTGACAAACAACGTATTCTTCCACACCACTAATCTGACTATGTTGCCAAATATTATACGAAGGAGCACCGACTATGGCTCCGTGAAATATGCACTACAGTCGAGCTGGCAACAATGTCTCCGTCAGTGGACTCAAATTATAACCGTGAAATTAAAAATAAACATAACCGTTTCATCTGACGTTTATGTTTCATTGTGATACCAACAAAAATGTCACCCTAACTCGCCTACTGGGACGAGGAAATAGTGAATGGATAATAAATGCGGGACTTTTTTAAACTCCGCAGGACGCGGGACAAATTGTTAAAAATCGGGATTGTTCCGTCGAAAGAGGAACGTATGGTCACCTTATTCTAAGAGATCAGATCAGCTTAGAGCTTATCAATCAGTTGAAAGAAATAAGATCACTCTGACAATAGACAAAAAAAAAACACTTATGTGATACATCGACACCATAAAATTACCTGGCATTTAAATACATTTTTTCCAGTATAAAACTCATTCAAATATACTGGAACTTAAGAGATGAAACATTTATTTAATATTAAAATTAAATTATAACTACAACACAAACAGGACCAAAGAAAGCATTTCATTTGTGATAGCTCTGTCTTTTTCCTACTGACTGATTCAACTTTCAAACTTCCTTGATCAAACAAATATTTTCAAACAAATATGCTAATTTCAAATATGTAATTTTATTACACTACATTTTATTTTGTTTTAGAAATAAGTTTTTAAAGTACACGTACAATTGTTAACACTCGAAGAAATATTCATAAATGGTTCGGTGACATTTAGAAATGAAAATTCTAGTTACGAGCTGATAACACTGTGCTTGTTCCTGAAGCAACTGTTATTTCACTTGTCTGGCCTGTAGTTTCCCTCTGGGGACTCTGAAATAAAAATTCATAATCAGATATTAATCTTATAATAACATATTCTGAGCGTGATCAGCAAATTGCTTCTCCTTATTTTATAATAAGTTGCTAACTGGATAATTTCTTCCCATTTTAAACCTAAGCTACAATCCATTTCAACAACAGACAGAATAATAAATTAAAATTAGTAATGCTTTGTGACAGTAGCTCATTTCACACATACGAGTATATCAGAGATTTACAGCAACTGAGAAATAAAAATTGTACGCTCAGTGGCAATGGTTAGAATTAAACTTTAAATCTGTACAAAGTATTTACAACAAATAACCAAAAACTACATGAAAATATAAAATATAAATATAAATATAAAAATATAAAAGAGAACAAGAAAAATATCGCACTGTTATATTTTCTATTTCATATTTTTCAACTTCATTATTTTAACTGTTGGTAAAATAGACTATATTAGTTGCAATACAAAAAAATAAAAATGTTTCCATAAATTTAGATATATTTAATACAAGTGAATGTGATTCTTAAAAGGAACTCTACAGTCTACAGCCTCTACAGTTAATTAGCAGACTACGGCGTTTGTTAGGACACTTCAGAGCCGGACTTGTTTTATCTCAAGCGCACATTTAAGGTTATAAGTTATCCCATAATATTCTAAACGGTTATTACATCCACAAAAAACATTGTTTACGAATATAAAGTGCCCGCCGACTTGTTAATAACTCGTAAATCGATCAAAGTGACATCATGACAGAGACCTATGAATAAAAATTGTAGTTAATTGTTTATACACGACTATTTATCAGATTACTGTACAAAAAAGTGTACGTTTTAGACAGCTTTTTACCTAAATTAAAGAAGTGTAGGTAAATGAATTTAATTTAAAAGAAATTATTAATCGTTATCATTAATATAATAGGTGTTAATAGGTTTAGAAAATTAAACTTTATTTTCTTATATCATATAACTTCAATTTATTTAGTTATTCATACACACAAAAATCAATAGTGCACTCTTCTTGAGTTCTATATTATGCAGTGCCTCTTCTTCCCCGATATCAACGCAATGTCTCTGACCGCCGCCGCTGTATCATAAATACCATATCATAAACTATATGGCTCACGGCGACGATGACATCACTATGTCACGAAGTACATATAACAATTTCTTGGAAGTCGAGATAAAACAAGTCCGGCTCTGAAATGTCCTAACAAACGCCGTAGTCTAGTAATTAGTAATATTAGTATATAATAATTACTTCAAAAAATGTTTTATTTAATTTACAAAAACAAGCTTTCAATAAATCATAAAAAAAGAAAAAAATAATTTATCAAAGCTAAAGAACTTTATTGAAAATAATTTAGAAATATAACATAGTGATAATTTTAACAAAATTAATAATAATAAAATGATTCTGAAAACATTATCATTGTACTACAGAATTATTGTTCATGTTAACTGAAAATTTCATTAATTAAAAAAAACAATAGTGGACAAATGGAAGATGTTTTCTATAATTTCAAAAAATTGTTTCGTTTTATAAACTTGATACCAAATATTAATAGCAGCGACAAATATCAGTTAGACTTAATTAAACACATCTTTTGTCTAAATAATTTAAAAATTATATTTACTTATTATTACTTACTTTAACATGAATTTTATTTTTCAAAACAGCTGCTCTCAATATAAGCATCCGAGTACGTCTTTGATATTCTTTGCCCATTTGCAAGCTCTTCTCAAACGTAGTACTGCGCTGATCAACATCTTTCGCAAACAATATTTTATTGTGTGAGTCAATGCGAGCTTGAATTTGTCCATCTAATATAAGTTGCATCAGTTCATCTTCCAAGGCAGAAACTGTTCTGTTGAAGGCAGTTGCCATTTTATGCATGTCAGCTGATAGATATGGACTGAAGTACTGTATCAATGCTCGATTTCTAATTTGAGTATACAAAGTATTAACGTGCGGAGCGATATACATATCTAAAAGCAGGTTTTCTTTTATTTCATCCAGTAATTTCAGGCAGGATGCATATTTCGACTCATAAAATTTAAATATGATATCTCTCAACTGTGGTTCTAATTCTAGAAACAGCTTGAAGCTGCTGCTGAAAATAACATTCTTCTGCAGTTCGTGCCTATCAAATGTGGCTAATGCGCAAAGGCCACCGTACATTGCAACATTATTAGCCGACATTAATTCTGGGAAGTCACAGTGGTCCAAATTAGCTTGAAGAAAGTGTTTGGCAGCAGATTTATACTTTTTGGTGGCTAATTCAGCTAAGCCGGCGGCACATTTAAGTTTCGTTAGTATAAGTAAATTAGTATCTTTTGTTTGAGATTCCAAAAAGTCAGGTGTATTTTCTGCCTTTGAAACGTAACTTAGAACGTGAGACCAATTTTGTAAATATACTGATACTTTAATCACATTCAAGCACATGTTGACGACGTGTTTACCACTCGTGCAATAATCTCGTGATCTTGAATAACATTTCAAGGCATTGGATAAATCGCCGCAATCTAAATAATGATCTCCAAGATCGTCATGTCCTCTGCGAATACTTTCTTTAATCGAATTAGACTTGTAATTCTTTAAATCATTGTCCAGTTTTTCCAGTTTTAGTGCTGCTTTTTTGGCACGAGTTTCCATCCAAAGACTGTCAATAGAAGGTATATCTTGAGATGTTGATTGTGCGGCTACGTCTGGAATACTAGGCCCACTGGTTATTTCCGCTAGTTTTTGGTGCAATACCTGATATAAGTTCACATTGTAAGTTGTCATCACGTAAGATATTGCTGTCTTCAGTGCTTCTAATCTCAAAGTTGGACAATGATCGATGATGTATATCAGGCGATATAATTTTGCCAAACCTACATAACTATTGGCATAAATCTCCAAGTCTAAAGATGGGTTCTCCACTATGTACGTTTCTTCTTCATTGTTATCGTTATCTTCAGGGGGCGCATCGACTTGCATCGGCTCCACCGCATTCTGCAAGTAACGCATGTTATAAATATTTGGCCCTCTTAGCACCGATTCACGTTAAAAAAACTACACACAAGCAAAAAGAAATAAACATTAACGATTTTTGAGTTTTGCGTATGACAGATGACAGCAGCGCTCGAAATTTGAACTGGCACCGAATTTTCCTAACCTTAATTCATGTGCAATTTTAAAATATCTTTTTACTTACTTGAAACATTGCACTTTGTACTGATAGAGGCATTTTACATAATGTTTAAGCAGTAAATGGTAATCTATTTTTACGGTTTACTTTTCAATGTGTTCTCGTAGACAACTTTATTAGTTCCACAATTTGCCAACCTTAACATGAAATCACTAGAATATCAGAAAAATGTATAAATCAATTCATTAGCGAGATTATTAAATAGTTATAATGAAGAAACAATATTTTCTCTGCCACTTTAATGTAATTAAATAAATTCTTTGTAGAAATTAATTAATATCTAGTGAAATTGTAGTAACTTTCTTACCATTATCATGGTAAAATCATGTCACAGAGTAGTTTACAGATAGATTAGAGCCACACTGGTACCAGAGCAAAAATTAGGTCTGTTCGATAACTCTGCACTTTCTACACTTTTAACACCTTTACTCTAATTTTCTCACTCCTACTTATGTTATGTCACATATTTTCTCAGGACGGGTTGGTACAAAAAGTATAGAAAAGTGCAGAGCTATCGAACAGACCTATTATAAAATTGATTTTACATATAGGTCAGTTCACTTTAACTCAAACTAAACTGATTTAACTGATCCGTGTTAGTTACAAATAAAACACGCCAAAGTCACTAGTCGTCATTAATATATTTCATTCAAATGAAGAAGTCATTTTTAACAAGTATTTCACAAAAAGAATTAAGTATGTGTATAGGCGTTTGATTTTAAGATCGCAGCGCTACCGTGGATAAATCTGAACTTCTGTAAGCTACACGGAATTTTTGTAATGCATGTGTTTAAGTGCGTACTAATACAAATACACAAGTTGATTTATGTGAATGTCACATGTAACACAATCCTGATACATCATACACTCAGGATGTCAGGATCGACGCCAAAACACGATTTGTTATGTAGCATACAAGGGATTCTTTAGTTAACACCCTGTATAGGGATCACGATAAATAGAATTCTATTTTTGTGACGTCACGAGAAAAAGATAATTCCCTTGAAAAATGAAATCACAACAAATAGTATTATATTATCTGTTCTACAAGGTGTTAAGAAGTAAGGGGAATAGTAAACTGAATCCATCATGATCCCAAACTCTCACGTGAAGGCGAGCGCTAGGCAACGTGACGTCACAAAAATAGAATTCTATTCATCGGGATCCCTATACAGGTGGCGAACGCTTAGCTGCAAACTTAAGGTACTAAATAAACATACTTCATATAGAGGTAAAGCATTTACGGCCGGTATCACCAACGTTTTAAGGAGACCTTAAATTTAAGTCGTGTTTAGATTGTGACATTTCTGCTTGGTTTGTATAACATCAATCACAATCTAAACACGAATTAAATTTAAGGTCTCCTTAAAACATTGGTAATACCGGCCGTTAGTGATTTTTTATATCTATCCTTGTCGCACATTCTTCTCATCTAGGGATAAAAAACAGTTGAAAATATTAGCTGCTTTCCATTTACATATTAAGTAAGGAAAAATTATCTGATGTATGTATTCAGCCTCACTTTACATCAATAGCGTTACACATTTGGCGCAAAATGTCACATTCAATTGGAAGATAAATGCAGGTTATAAAACGCGAACTCAGGCAAGTGAGGACGAACAAAAGTAAGCTCACGAAGACGAAAGGGGGGCGGTAAATTCCTCAGATCATTTTCCTCAGCAATTGTAAATGTAACACGCAAATGAGTGAGGTGAGGTGATGTCATCTGATAAATAGGGTAAAAGGAAAACAGCTATTATTTGAAGTGACGTTTGTCAAAGTTACTGTCAGTGGTTAAGAAAATTGAGTTTAAATATCGCATCCCAAACTTTTATCGCATGACATTTAAGTATTCCGCCTTTTTCGTAAAAGAAAAATTCTGCACTTCTTAAAATAACTTTTTGATTGGTAAATAACTTAACTAGACATAACCTAATACACTTTTAAATTGAAACCAGTGCCATTGCGGTAAACAGAATTCCCTAAAACTCTTGTCTTCCTTATTGCACTTGCGACAATTATATTTGTTATCTTTGTTTCTCAATCCTCAATCCGAGAGGAATGGGGTTGCGTTACCTGGAGTGCGTTTAGAAAGTACGCCCGGACGCGCACCATTCGTTCGAAAAGTAGGACGTTTCTGACGTCACATCCCAGAACGTACACTCGCACCGTTCTGAAACTTCGTCCGGGCGACGCACTTTTCATCCTTCTTTTAACTGCGGCGTTTGGTGTGTGACTTGCGCATTAGACGTGTTTACGTTAAAACGTTCGAAATTGTAAGTTTTAACAATGGTTTTATTTTAACACAGTACGAAAATAGAAACAATAGTGGCTATCAGTGTAATATCTGCGGCGATATATTTACATAATTCAGCGTCTATAGTCCATATAAAATAAATGCGCATGTGCGGGTTACACACCACAAGCGTTCATAAAAGTGGATAAAGGATGGAAGAGGTGTGACGTATGTTTCTACGTCACACACCATTCGGAATGTTTACACTGGAGTGCGTTTAGATTCTCAGTGTAAACATTCCGAATGGTGTGACGTAGAAATATACGTCACACCTTCTCTTCCTATCCTTTTATCCACTTTTATGAACGTTTGTGGTGTAACCCCGCACATGCGCATTTATTTTATATGGACTATAGACGCTGAATTATGTAAATATATCGCCGCAGATATTACACTGATAGCCACTATTACTGTTTCTATTTTCATTACTTTTGTAAGTTAAAATAAAATCATTGTTAAAACTTACAATTTCGAACATTACAACGTAAACACGTCTAATGCGCAAGTCCCACACCAAACGCCGCAGTAAAAAGAAGGATGAAAAGTGCGTCGTGCGGACGAAGTTTCAGAACGGTGCGAGTGTACGTTCTGGGATGTGACGTCAGAAACATCCTACTTTTCGAACGAATGGTGCGCGTCCGGGCGTACTTTCTAAACGCACTCCTGAGAATCTAAACGCACTCCTGTACATAGTGTTGAGTTAGTACCTTATGCAAACTCCAATAGGCGCCAAGGCGCCATGCACATCTCTGCGTTCAGCGCCGCCTGGCGTGGTGATTTGTGAATTAGTGATATGAAAATATTTCTTGAGACTCATTGCATGGGAATAATATCACTCTTATGACAATTTACGATTGTAGTACAATAGCGGACAATAAAATCCGGGCAAGAATTTGAGATGTCGTGCATATTTCGACAAATTTGGTAAATCAGGCTTTTATTGAGGTTATATTTCTGTCAAAATAAATAAATAAAATTTGAATTAAACGTCAGAACTACTAGTGACATGCGTTAAACGTCAAAAATATTAAAGTGTGGTTTATATTGTGCAAATGGCTTGCTCGGATTTTATTGTCCGCTACTGTACATAATACTTGAGCTTCCTGGTATTGAAATACATTACAATATTCAAGTTCAAATGTACACTAATAATTTAAAACAACTCGTATTTTCATACCACAAATGCAGAATATGGTCATTGGTGGCGCTGGCTTCGCATATGCATTAAGAGACGCTTTCCAATTGCAGTGCTACTCGGAGCTACTCCGAGCTGTTCAAAGTGCAATTGGAATACATTTGAGCAGCTCCGGAGTAGCTTCCGAGTAGCACCGAGTAGCTTGTCTGTGCAATTGGAAAGTGCCTAAGGTTACTGTATTTATAAGGTACCGTCATTCATTTCCGCGGCTTCGTCCCCCAAATTAAAAAGGACGCGATGAAACGCTAAAGAAGAAAAAGGATAGATACATAACAAGTTATAGCATTTTTGATTGACTGCACTAGTGCGCACTCAGAGTATCTTCATTTCGTATTATTACATGAAGTTAGAAGAAGATGCAAATACACTGAGTGCAACCAGTGCAAGTGAATCGAAAACGCTATTACTGTTGCTAAGGAGTTTATGAATGAATTTGATTAACCCCAAATTAAAAAAGATGGAAAGTTGGCGCTACCTTCTCAATACATTAACCTTAATATGCATGATCCCTATAGGCGTTTTCCCGTTAGCTCTGAATTTTGCGCACTAAACACAGTTGAGTTTTAAACCCATGAGTAGGGTTGGGACGTAGATAATGAGACGTATAAATACCCATTAATTACGCGTAGATTTTGTAATTATCTACGTCGTAAAAAATGAATTAATTACTGTAAAAACTACATTGTTTTCTATTTCTTCATTTTCAGGTTATAATTAATTATTTATACACAATATAATATCTATTTTGATGTAAAATAGATAAAATTGCTGTATACAAGCATTAAAAAACATCAAAAACGCAATATTTATTTGAAATACGTCAAATGAACGTCCCATTTTGAGGTTAGAAATGTGACATTTTACATTAACTACATTGAGTAAAAATTACATAACTACGTTTAGACGTAATGTAATGTAGAAAATATTTTTTACACGTAATTTTTCCAACCCTGCCCATGAGCTTCGAGTACAAACTTACGGGAACGTATTTGCAGAGGTGTAACATACAAGAAATTGAAAATGAATTTTAAAAATTGTTTAATTAAATGTTTTATTAAAATACTTGACAGTAATTATTTTTCAATAATACGTATTTGTTTTGTAATCATCTTGTAGACACCCTATCAGGCCAGAATTCAAGGTGGGGAAATATGTGCATCGAGCACAAAAATAATAGGTGGTGCTTGAGGGGGCAGAGGAAGGAGATATTGCGCGTAAAACGCGAACATCGAAACGTCAACTGGAAAATGCGCTTCGCGCATTTTTAGGCTTTTGAGCTCGTTTGCGTGCGCAAAGTGGATAACGGGAAAGCAGCTATTAATGACAGTTTTATTAAGTACATATTTGCATGTGGGATTGTTTAACGTTAGCTGTAATATTATATCGCCTCGTAAACTGAACCAACTGATCTTTAAACCCGGCAGGTGCATATGCAGGATCGTCAAGGGGGAAGTGATCTGGATCACTTTGGATTAGATCGCTTTGATATGAAATATAGGTACAAACTTATAGCGTTCTCGATTCTCATGCACCGGTTGCTCTCAGTGTATTTTCATCTTCTTTTAACCTCATGTAATAACACGAGGTCAAGACACTCTGAGTGTGCACTAGTACGGTCAATCGAAAACTCTATTAATGAATATTAGCGTCTTCGATTCACTTATACCGGTTGCACTCAGTGTATTTGCATCTTCTTTTAACCTCATGCAATAACATGAGATTAACATATTCTGACTGCGCACTAGTGCGATCAATCGAAAACGCGAAACGTGATCTTAGTTACACTAGTGAACTGATCTCCATTGCAAATAAAAGAACTATTATATTGTTTGAGAAATAAAATCAAATCTTATAAAAGAAATGTGGTAAAGCTTTCTGTTTCTATCCACCTCTGATTGCTTGTATTTTTCTAAATTGGTAATCATCGATCTTCTATCTATGATTTTATGTTGGCAACATTGTCTATTGGCGGCATCGGCGTTGTTGTGCGGTGTAGTTAAAGCACGTGTAAAGTTATTGCTCCTCAGTGAAGCGATTGATTCGCCGAGAGGTTGCAAAAATAATTAATTCATACTTACATTAAAAATTTAAACTTCTTGACTTTAGACAAACGTCTACAATGGTACGTAAATAGGGTTAAAAATATCAACGTTTGTAAACGTTGTTATGTTTTAGGCTGAAGAGGTAAATCCAAAGGCGTATCCACTAGCTGATGCTACACTAACTACAAAAATACTGAATTTGGTACAACAAGCAATGAATTACAAGCAGTTGCGCAGAGGTGCAAATGAAGTCACGAAAACGTTGAACAGAGGCATCGCAGAATTTATAGTTATGGCTGCCGATTCAGAACCTCTGGAAATTTTGTTACATTTACCTTTACTATGTGAAGATAAAAACGTACCGTACGTATTTGTGCGGTCCAGACAAGCATTGGGAAGAGCTTGTGGTGTTTCAAGGCCAGTCATCGCTTGCAGCGTTACGATCAACGAGGGCTCCCAGTTGAAGCCACAAATTCAAAATATTCAACAGGAAATAGAACGTTTGTTGGTGTAATTACTTTATTTTTATATTTTTCAATGTAAGAAGAAAAAATAAATGTATAAGTTTATATTATTTAAAAACTTGTGCCGCAGTTTTTAGCCAGTTTTCCTTCCAGCGCACGTTTTGGAATGCTTCCAGTTCCTTCTGAAACTTTTTATACGTTTCTAATTGTTTATCACTATTTGGGAAATCTTCAAACCAATCTTGCAGTTGTTGAGACAGTTCTTCTGCAGTATTAAATACAAAGCTGTTTTCATTATGCTTTACCAATTCATGTAAACTGAAATAGAAGAAAGGAACATTTTACTGATGCATACTGAATAGAAATAAAATTCACACAAAATGATCCAACTATCTGTGGTTTGCTCTAAAATAACTTGAGAAAATTCAAGAATATACAGTAGAGTTCGCTTCTTTGACTGCATATAGTGATAAACCGCTTATTATGTGGCTTGGTTTTCATTCTGCTTATAATGTTGTTTGTTTAGTGTCACTTAATTATCCTTTCCGTTGAATGTCACTAAAAGTGAACTCCACTGTATTTCAAAAACACTTATGCACTTTCACTTATGCCTGGAAATAATTTTCTCATTGAATTTAACAGTCAATCTAATGTAAATAAAGCGTATTTTCGTTCTTTAAACACTATATTGTTTATGCAAAAGTAATGTACACATACCATTTAAAATTGTAGGCACAAACAGGTAATCCACAACCAAACATATCGACCACCTTCATTGGTAAATCCAGGCCACTAGAGCTCGTGTGTAATGAAACTCCTAAATCACTTGAAGCTAACAGTTGAGGATAATCTTTAGCTTCTAACCACGGAGTGATAACTTTAATATGTTGCCAATTTAGCTGCCCTATTTTATCGCAATAGTACTGCTTCAGAGGCCCAATACCAGTTATAACGCAAATAAGTTCTGGTAATTTTCTATAATTACCTTCTTTATGATGATTTTCGAAATCTTGAAATTAAAATAAAATTTATATATTATTACACATAACAAAGCAAAGTTAGTTTGTTGCAAAATATGAATTCTGAAATACACAATCCATGGGAACCTAATATAAAGGACCTAGTCCTGTATCCGGCCAGTCACATTTAAAAAAATATCTATTCCACAACAGTCTCATTTCTCACTAGTTTGGTTCTCTTTGAACAATTTTGAATTGAACTTCCGTTGTTCTCTTTTACGCTAGGAAGCTATGATAACATCACATTGTAACAGTAAACTTAAGATAGTTTGATATAAATTATTTAATTATTTAATTTTTGAATTGAAAGTTTTTTATGTGATTTAAAATATTTTTGCAGTAATATCAATACCTAATAATGTTTACCTTGCAAAGCTTTCAATAATACTGAAAAATCCTCATCTTCTGTCCAACTTGTGCTAGATATAAGCAATCCAGGTCTGTTTTTCTTTAGAATAATCGTTTGGTCAGCATCCAATGTAGTAAAAGCAGTATCATCACAATCAGTACCTTTCAATTCTGTATACTTCATTGATAAACATTTTATTAGTTCGTGCTTTTCTAAAAGCGTGATAGGATGAAACATTTCAGGAGGTCTATCATAGAGAGTGATTGCACTGAAACATTTTTGTCCTAGGTACAAGAATACTGAAGAAAATTTAGAAGCCTTACTGTATGTTCCATTTTTCATTCAAGTCGTTCTTCATTTCCTTCGTAACACAGAAGTTTTGACTAGCCCTTTGCCCACAAAACATCTCCAATTTCTCTGTTAGTTTTACCAATGGGCTATTGCTTCCGACAGACAAAGACATAATCGTATGAGCATAGTTGTGCCAATCAATGACATACTTCGCCTTGGTAATTGCACAGTACAACCAGCATATTAATAAGGCGGGAACAGCTGGAGGATTTTGTATGAGCACTGTATTTGGTTTCCTAATAATGCAAAGGACGAAAAGTAGGGAAACTGCTTGCCACAAAGTTTTAAATACTAAATTCACTATTTTTGGTAATGATAGCTGCGGGTACTCAAGTAAATAGTGGAAGCTAATTAACGGCTGGGATATTAAAGCTTCTGACGGACGGGTTTCTTGATAAGCGATAACGTCGAGTTTGTGCCCCTGTTCTGCTAAAGACATTAAATGGTATTGCATTCGAGGACTACGTCCGATATCACCCAGAACAACAACACAAATATTTTTAGGCTCTTCCATGATGATTTTGATTAGAAGATACCTGAAATTATTATCACTGTAATAAATATTTGATTGTTATTTACCGATTTATAATTATAACCTAATCCACGACAGCAAATCCAATTACCAACAGAACAATGGAAGTCCTAGATCATTGATGCCACCACCGAGTGCGATGAAACATCTAAATATGTAAAACATGAGAAAGATGAAATAGCTAAGGGCTCTTTGTCATTTTAATTCTCGCCTCTTCTAACAACAAGTACCCAACTGGTGACACTTCCATAGTTTATTAGTTCTATGAAAGAACCCAACCTCAAGTGTAAACAAATCCTAGTGACTTTTGCATTACAAGGTTGATTTAAATGTAAAAATCTGACAGATACGCATTTATTTGTAGCTGTTGTGTGTGATTAAGCTTGTGATTCTTTATTTCACAATATTAAATTAAAATCGTTGGAGAATTGAGTGCGTTTTTCCAAGCACAAGACCTAACTTATGACGCCGATATGTAAGTTAAGTAATGATATCGAATAATTCTTCATACAAGCTCAAGGCTTCCAAGAGCTCAGATTTTCAAGAAAACCAACTTGATGAAAATTTAGATAATGAAAGCGTCGATGGAGATGCAACAGGGGATTCTCATAAACGATACAATGTATACAACAGCCGAGATTTGCGTTACAAAGGAGTTAAGCCTCGGCAATCCGAGTATAAATCATATCGGGGTGCGGAGAGGAGAGGTTATAGAGGTCGAAGTGGAGTTTCAGGCCGGAGGAACGAGAGGGATTTTACAGATGGAGGAGTCTATGTTATTAGCCGAAAATACCAAGATTCGCTGAATAGAAGCAGTAGCAACACAGGTATGTACCATCATTCTAAGTACTACGAATCTGATAAAAAAGTGGAAATAAAATTCAATCTGCCTGAAGATACTCGCATATCAAAACTCTTGCGCCGTTTGAACATCGAAGAGGATCAAGAAAATTCTTTGACCATATCTAAGAAACTACTCGAGGTACTCTTAATACCAGATAATGCACTTTACGTACGTAAGGCTTTTCACATACTTAGAGAGTCTATGCTAGAAATTCTTCACATTGCTCCTGGTCCATTGGCAAAGTGCCAGGCTGCAAGAGCTTTAGGACGTATGGGGTATATTATGGGCCAGGAAAATGATTTTGAGCGCTTTCAAGGTTGGCTTTTTTCAAAAATTCATGGAAATTCGGAAAATCTGACGTATTTATTTATGAGGGCTCTTCAAGAAGTATTGGTTTTCGAACGCAAAAAACCAGTTTTACAAAAACATTCGAGTATTCTTATGAGGAATTTAGTGGCAACCATTGAGGTAACCGATAACGTCGACGTTTTCAAAACCGGATTAGAAGATCTAGTAAATTTAATTGAGTTATACCCCGAGGATTTCTATCCACTTTTCCGTGACACCATTGATCTTTTATTTGGATGGCATGTAGATCATACCCAGCAATTATCCAATATAGAATTCATTTCGAAATGCCTGCAAAGACTTGCTAAGTACTTTAAAGTGAACCTGGAATTTTCTGTAACATTAATATTGCATTTTTTGGAAGATATAGAAGGATACTCCAATCAACTGCACAAAAGAGATGAAGCCGATACTGATGCTGATAGCGCCGTTGAACACGTTACAGTTTTTATTTTAGCTTTGAACACCGTTTTGAAATGCTTGGGCGAAGCTTTTAACCCCAACAATGAATCAGTCACCGTTAAACTAATTACAGAATGCTTGATGAAAATCATTCAGACCACAACAGAAGCTTTAGAATCGTTCGTTCCCGATAATTTAACGATTGCAGGTAATGAATGCATTTCAATTCTACTATCTGTCGTGTACACAAAACCCACTTATTTAAATAATGCAGTACTATCTTTGGTGGACTTAGAATTATCCTTGATTCAAGAATTTTCAAATTCTAGTATCGTTTCGATGATGTTAATGATTTCCAAAGTAATTAAGGAACTATCGGCAAATCTACCGATCGAATTGATTTCGAAACTTTTGGGCCCTAACTCAGAAATTATTAAAATGAGGCAGTCTCCGTACGTTGACATACAAGAAGCTACAATTTGCGTCTATCAGTCGCTATTAAACTTGAAAAATATTCCGTTACTTCAAGAGGCATACAAATATATTTTGGGGGATCTTGAATTAGTTTACAGATGTATTGTGCCAAATATTTCTTCCTTGTGTCAAAATAATCCTTTCACGGAAGTGTCTTGTAAACCTGACGATGCAGAAAACACGGTTCTGTTTTTATTAAGATGTCTTTCCCAGTTGGCCAACGTCAGCGGTTCGATTATTGGTATGTGGGCTCTTAAACCTAGTATTCTGGAGTTGCTAGGAGTTTTATTAGAACCGTATAATAAACAATTATTGAAATTAACACCAACCCTCCAGTATAGCCTGCTTTATCTGTTATATTCACATTGCAAGTGTTACAATTATTTTATTTCAAGCAGCACATTAGTCACCGACAAAATTAATATAATAGGACACCTGGGGCTTCCTGAAAGTTTGAACATCGATGATGTTGGCAGTAAATCGCCAAATTCTGGCAATTTTGCTATTGTCCTTAATGTACTGTTTAAGACCCTGATCATAAAACCGAGTACTGAAGTAATTATTTTGATTTTGCACTGGTTTAGTGATTTACTTAGATATTCGGAGTCTTATTTGGAAGTGTTGCACCGAACGAAGGACTTTACTCAGCTCGCAGAGCTTGTTTTAAAATATGGTTACGTCAAGAATGACGACATAGTATTGTGCGTTGCTGAAAATCTGCAGAAATTATTAAATAACAAGCACTTATCTTGGAAAAATTCATTTTTGGTTAACATCAACGAACTGTGTATTTTACACATGACTTCAAACAACAGCGAAATTAGAAAACAGTACACAAAATTGTCTGCGAATGTACCGTGGGATATTGCAGTCAAAGAATTTGGTAAAATGTTCAGGATTGACAAAGCCAAGAAAAAATATAATAACTTGAGCAAGTACAACAACTACACCGTTATCTTAGCTCAACATTTGCACATGTATGGATCTGTCTATGGAGAAATGTTGCCTTTCCAATTTAAAATATTCATGAACTATATACTCAAGAATCAATGTACTGATGCAAATTGGTTGGAAGACATTTTTCTTTCATGCTGGCCACTAGAATCAGATACTCAAACATCTACCGAGCAATTTCGAGATTTGGCTTTAAGCTCGAAAACTGTGTTATATAACTGGGCGACTTGGGAAGCTGCACAGTTTTGTGTAAATACAAAGCTACGTACTCCATTAGGCAAACCGAATGAAACCCTAACAAGTTTCGAAGTCAGTTTAAAGCAATTGGCCAAAAATTTAACAAAAACCAGCGATAACCAAATTTCCGAACCGTCAGGTATGGTGGAGAACCGAATAAGATTATTTTTGCAATTTATGGACCACCTAGAGGTTTCGATATACAACGCATCTGAAGGATCAGCAATTGCTATACCGCAGCCATCAAAACCCGTCCGTACATTTTTTACCACAAATTCATCGACATGTCGTGAATGGCTCTCAAGGATTCGATTAACAGTAATACAGTTGGCACTTCATGTTGGACAGTCTGCGTTTGCCTTGAGACATGGGCAGATACTTTTGAAAGATTTAAGTGAAACAAATAAAGTAAGTAGTATTGAGTTTGCTCACGCAGCAATGTACGTTACCTGGGCTCTCCTGAATTTACGAGAAAGTGATGCATTACAGGGCCTTTACGTTTGGTGCAAAAAAATATCAGGTAAAGAGTTCAGTTGGATCAAATGTAGCATTGATCAAGCCAACAGAAAATATGAAGTGGCAGCGGAAGGGTATGCAAACATACTCAGAAATGCAATGTTAAATGAAGAAGATGGGAACTTAAAGTCCATAGATGCAGTTATAAAACGTTTTATATCTGAACAAGTCGTTAATTGTTACAAACAATTATGTGACTGGTATAATATATTGACCTGGAAGAATGATGATGTTTTTACATATTTAGAAAGCGATGTCGACACTACAGATTTTAACTGCGTCCAAGCACTATTTAATATAGAAATTGGCAACCACACTTTCAATGAGCTGATGACTTGGAAAGAAGATGAAGATTTAAAAACATGCAGTTCATACGAAATTTTATCCAAGACGGAGACAAATATATATTCTGCTGCTTTAAACATCCTTACAGTAGACAGTGAGGTAACATCTGCATTGGACGATAACTTAAATAGAATCCAGCAAGCTATGCAAATTGAATTGTTATCTTTACCTTCCGAATTCTTACAAAATTACTGTGTGCTAAATTATGTCATCAATGGCTTAAAAAATATACTGGTAAATACACCTGCCAGCTCAGCTTTTTTGGTTTCGGAAAACTTTGAGAACGAAGTTGATAAAATCGACTCTAGCATTCTGTTTAAGATATTGTGGTGGTCTGAATACTTTGGCAAATTACAAAATCAAGGCTTCAGCATGTTTTGCTGCAACTTGCGTTTGAACGTCATCAAGAAAGCACGAAAAGAAAAGAACTTTAACGTGGCCGCTAATCAACTGTATAAGTTCTTGCAAGAAAAAGATATGCTGTACATGGACGAAAATGATGGCAACCAGTCTTTACTTGTGAACATGGGCAATTCGCTTATTAAAAAAATACCTGATTTGACTGTGTGGTATCCAGACACAGCGAAAGCTGTTTACGAAGCAATAAAACTGCTGTATGATGATTCTGATAACAGACAGTTAACTTTTAATCTCTGTGCCATCACGTCGACTTCAATCTCCAAATGTGCTGATATGTTTCAAAACAATGAGTTACAACTTTTCAGTAGTAAAATATTGTTAAAGCTTGCGAATTGGTTACAAACAAACGATCACGTATCGATCACTGATGTACAAAGCCCATTGGGCAAGTTTTTAACTGTGTTACCAGAAATTGGCATAATTGAGAAATCGAACGTTATTCCAGTAACTGAAATGGCCATCGGCAAATTATTACAATTCAGCGTGCACCAGTGCAATCAAGAACTAGCTAAATCCTGGAATGCTTTTGGAACTTGGTGTTACAGATGGGGCAGAAAGGTCGTGGATAGCAGTACCGAGCTAACAAACGTGCTCACAGACGAAGATCAGCAGGCAATTCAAAATCTTTTACTGCCAGATACTAAAGCAGAAGACTTGCAAAGGATATACTTGATTTTGTCTCAAACACGCGTATCTGTAGACGATGAAGACATCGATTCCACTGAAATAAATACGTCGGAAATGATCCGGTGCCAACTTCAAAACGTGCCTGTTTTATTCAATGCACGCGAAAGTGATTTGCAGACCCTTGTGCAAATTTGGCGTAACATACATAAACGAGTCTACACTTACTATGAATTGAGTGCGGAAGCTTATTTTAAGTATTTGGATCTGACTGCGAATTCCGAGATTATAACTGAAAGCACCGAGTCAAATACAGTGACGGTGACATTACGCCTCTTGCGTTTAATCGTGAAGCACGCATTAGAATTGCAAAATGTGTTGGAACAAGGTTTAGCCACTACGCCGACTCATCCCTGGAAGATTATAATCCCTCAGCTATTTTCAAGATTGAACCATCCGGAAAGCTACGTTCGTCAGAGAGTGTCCGAGTTACTTTGTCGCATCGCTGAAGATTCTCCTCACTTGATAATGTTCCCAGCTGTAGTCGGGGCCCTAGAAGGTGGAGTGGAGTTTGATTTCTCGGAAATATCCCTCCCCAAAGATTGCCTTTCCCAAAATAACGAAAATACTGAAGATACCGAAGATGAAATAGATGATGCGTACGATAGTGAAACCGATGAATCTAAAAATATCCTGCGGAGTTGCTTTAAATCGATGGTTGATACACTCAGCAAGCAAGCTCCTGAAACCATCAACGAAGTTCAGGTGTTAGTGAAAGAACTTCGGCGAATCATACTGTTGTGGGATGAATTATGGCTTGGTACTTTAGCCCAGCACCACAGTGAAATTAACAAAAAACAACAGCAGTTAGAACTTGAAATAGAGAAAGTCGTCCTGAACGCAAATTTAACCTACGAAGAGAAGGTGTCTCTGATTACTGAAAAACATAGGATTATCATTAAGCCAATCATTTTCATCCTAGAGCAACTCTATGATATTACAAGCGTAGAACCTGAAACTCCTCATGAAAAGCATTTTCAAGAACAGTACTCCGATATGATAATCGAAACGTTAAGCAAGCTTAAGCACCCCGATAACATGGATAAACCGCAAGAATCCTGGCAACTTCTCAAGCAGTTGCAGAGCAAATTTCAGCAGAAAGCCAACAAACGCGCCTCGTACACTCTGAAAATGCAAGAAATAAGCCCCGTTTTGGCTAACATGAAAAACACTGTTATAGCTATGCCTGGTTTGGTAAGCTCATCTAAAACAAGAGTGACAATCTCTCACGTGTCCAACCACGTCTCCATTTTACCGACTAAAACAAAACCGAAGAAGTTAATTTTTCATGGTTCCAATGGACAGACTTACACGTACTTATTTAAAGGTCTGGAAGATTTACATCTAGACGAAAGGATAATGCAGTTCTTAAGCATCACAAATACAATGATGGCTAAAAGTAAAGACAGCACAGAGTATAATTTGTATAGAGCTCGATTTTATTCGGTTATACCATTGGGACCAAGATCTGGCTTAATAAGTTGGGTAGACGGTACTACTCCTGTGTTTGCTCTTTATAAACGGTGGCAGCAGCGCGAGGCTACGAAACATAATGCTAAAAGCAACAGTTCTTCTAATCTAAACGTCTTACGACCGTCCGAACTTTTTTACAACAAATTAAATCCTCTCTTGCAAGAGCACGGCGTGAAAAACATTGAAAATAGAAAGGAATGGCCCCTTGTTGTATTGAAGCAAGTTTTGACCGAATTAATGAACGAAACCCCCAGCGATTTGTTGGCGAAAGAGCTGTGGTGTCACTCGATCAATGCCGGAACGTGGTGGCAGATGGTCAGAAGGTATTCTTATTCAGTGGCAGTCATGAGTATTATTGGATACATAATTGGCTTGGGTGATAGACATTTGGATAATGTATTAGTGGACTTGACCAGCGGTGATGTTGTGCACATAGATTACAACGTATGTTTTGAAAAGGGAAAAGCGCTGCGAGTGCCCGAAAAAGTCCCATTTAGATTGACACCTAACATTCGAGATGCTCTAGGAGTCACGGGAATTGAGGTATGTAAATTTTGACAAATAATTTATTATTGTTTTTTGTTCTTCGTAACAAAAGTATTAATAATTCTTGCAGGTGATAATCTAATACAGTCACACCTCTATAACAACTCGAAATTTTCTGCAAATCTGATGTCCCTGCACATTGTGTATAATTGAAATTTCTTTCTTTAACTCGAAATTTCTATAACTCGAAGTAATTTTTCGGTTCTTTGAGATTCGAGTTATAGAGGTTCGACTGTATATTTAATTATACTGCAAGTTTCGAATTCGAAGGCAAATTTTTAATGTTACAAGTATATTTACTAATTAGTGTCGGTCTGTAATTGGGTTTTTCAATCTGCAGGCTTGACCATGTCGTTATTTATAGTAAATAAATAAGTTCTGAAACGATGTCACACTAAGATATTCCATAACTTGAGCAAAACATGGAACATTCCATTCTGATATTCACTTTTCTAATTGTTTATTAAAAAAGAAAGACGTATTCAGCTAATTTGGCAAAAAAATCTGCATCTATTAATGTTGGCCATTTCTCTAAAGTAACAAAAATCAAGAAATTAATTGAGTTTTGATTTAATGGATCAATTGTAAGTTGCGTTAGCATTGAAATAATGGCACTTTAAAATGGAAAATAACAATATAAATTATAAGTAATCTTTATTAACGCAACCATTCTTCAAAGCAAATACTCTTTCTCGCACAGTCTTTTTTTTTTAGTATTTGAAGTCTAGACTTTAGAATTAACGTGTTATTGGTTCAACATTCTGCCTAACAATTATACAACACCCTGTATAACGTAAAGAGTTTATTGAACGAACGTATTTAGTGAAATTTCGTTACATTTTTCCACTTTTCACTTTGCCCTGTGTAGTGTAAGTGAAACGTGGAGCAAGAAATACTTAAACCACATTGACCACTGGTCCATGCAATTGCTAAAATCGAAAAAAATTATCTCCAGTTTGCGTTCTCTTTGTAACAGCAGACCATGAAAGCATCTGGTATTAGAAAATGTAAGTATTTAAGTAATTTAATTAAGTGAAGTAACAGTGTTGCCAGATTCAAAATTCTTAAATTGCTTCCTGTTCAAAGAAGAAGCATCTGATAATGTTTGTGTTTATACAGTTGTGCATTACGCTTTTTGCTCCATGTTTCTTTGACATCCTGTGTGTAATTATTTATTCGGAATTAATACTTATGAATTGATGTCCATTTGAAATCTTTTTCGTTAAACAAACTCCTGCTGGTAGGTATTCCTTAAGGAAATGCACAGATCTCTCTCTCTTCGTTGGAGAACAATACGTATGCCCATTTTATGTCTTCTATTTGAACTTTGAGAGCTTTATGTTTATGTGTTATTAAGTTTGAAGTCGGAATTAGTTGTATGACGTAACGCAAGGATATTTCGTGAGTTTTGTAAAGGCTTCGTCTAACAACTAACAGTCCTTTCCTCACAATATATGCTTAGGCCTAGTACACACTTGGATACTTGGCTATAAAGGCGAGCAACTCTTATTTCGGGGCCTTGTTTAGAAACAATGTGAACTTTTGCTTACCATTGCAAATGAGAGCAACAAATGTGCAACATTTCAGAGTGTGGATGTGTTTGAGAATACAAAGTAGATCAATCTCGTTGTAATCATCAGCCTCATGTGCTTGTCGGCTTTGGTACTTTTTCTTTTTGAATATGGCCCATTCAAAGACGTTGTTGCTGATTGAGAATTTTCACGCAGCACCTTGCTTGTGGGATGTTTTTTTTTTGGCGGATTAAGAAAAGAAAAACAGTCGTAGCTAATTTAGCTAAAACTATGAAGCATCGGTTTCAGAAGTTGAAAGGAACTCCATGGTCTTAAAAGTCAGTTTTGCCATGAGCATAAAAGTCCTTGCATGGTCCTACAGACAACAATTCCCATGGCGTTGCACGGACTGCATAGTCAAGAAATAGCATTTTTAGGTAGAGATAGTCTCGATACTTTATCTTTCAATAGATTGTTTATAAAGAGATTACGTGACTTTCTGTCCAAGTGTGGAGCAGGCCTAAGATTCCAATATGTAGATTGTTTGTAATTGACGAGTCTTTATCTGTGAATGAAACTAATTCAGTATTCAGTTTGAAACTTCATAGGTATATGATTGAAAAATACCTAGACATTGCTTATTCGAATTAAGATTCTATTGGAATCCATTTCTTATTATCTGTTCTTTTTTTTCTTTGTTTAAGTTGTGTACTATCTTTAACGGCTAACTAGTCGTTATTTAGTTCAGTTTCAAAACGATTATTTTTCGTTGTAATTTTGCAGGTAATATACACTCGGAGACAAAATAATAAAATAATGAATATTATTCATTGCAATAGAATTTTTTTTCTCCATATATGGATATCTTACTTTAATACTTTTGCGGGAGTAAACATATTTTATACCCTCAAATTATGTAACATAAATAAGAGTCCTAGTTATTTAAAATTATTTAAATTTGTCCACGAAAATGCAATTCGATTTATTATAAGTAAAAGAGAGACCAACGCTAAAATTTAGAAGTTATTCTCGTATCTCCTTGGATAAGATACTTTCTGCCCTCGAAGATAATGGCCTACTTTTGACCTCGGGCAATAATCAGCAAGTCTTCATCAAGCAGCACAAATTATTTGCCTCTAATTCTAATTAATCAGGTTTTATTTTCATTATGTTTTTCAAAATTTCAGTTACATTCAAAAACTATACAAAGAAAATGGTTTTACTAGGCAGTAAATGCTATAATCATGCCAATTGGTGATAATATAAATGATACAAATTATTTAAGTGGTTAAGATACAAATACAATGTGATCAATAAAGACTGTCTGAAAAAATCTACTTTCCAAGAATGATTATATCAATATTTAGGTCCGAATTTCGTCCTTTATAACCTGAAGTTAGAACTGGGGAAATTTAGTGAATTTTCTTTGCCTTCATTCACTTTCTGTTCAATGGCATTCGTTAGCGACACTTTTTATATTTGTTTATTTACTTCATTGTTTATTGATTTAAAACCAGTCAACTGTTTTAAAACTTGCTTTACATTAGAAACATATTTAATATAAATCTGATGTAGCACAGTCCTCCATTATTAGAAGGATGCACATTCTAGTAGGTACCCATAAATTAAAGTAGCGGTCGTTATTGATCGCATTGTACAAATGCCATCCATAATTATGTACATAATTAAAAATAAATCGATATTCAAATTTTTTTATGTGTATATAATACAAAAATCATCCTTACATTTACATGATGTGTCTATCTATCTATACCATATACAGTGCCCCAATAAAGAGGTGCGATAGCACTATGCCGAGTAGGCGGAGAAACAAGTGGAAGGAGCTTAACATTTTAGGGGGGAGACATCTCTTTATTGGGGCACTGTACCTACAGTACCATTTTAAAATCAGAAACTAACTTCTGCTTATAATATGATATAAATACAAAATACTATAAGGTCTTTTAATTGTATAAAAAATTTCTTTTCGGTTTTCTACTACACTATCTTTGGCTTGATGAATAATACTATAATATTCGACTTTTCTTCACTTCACGATTTTCATTTACCTAGTCAACGTATGAAACCCAGTGCTAACCGTAACAACACTACTCTCTTGGTCCCAGTCCGTGTTCACTTTTTTCGTTCTTTTACCTTGCATTTCAATTTCCGTTTCGCTAAATGAAATGTCATTGTCGATTCCAAAGCACGTTCCGTTGTCTTTCAAGTTTTTCTCGTTCGTCGGCGTGTGATTGGTAATGTAATTTAGCATCTCTGAGTTAGTGTTGGGCGACTTGCAGCGCAGCATGCACCAAAAGGCCTGCCTGAAGTTCGAGTTCTTCCATGCGTAAATTAAGGGGTTCATGCAGGAATTCGCCATTGCCAACGTAAAAGTTATTTCGTATATCAATTTTAAGTGGTCCAATTCACCCATTATCCTTATGCACGTGATGGTTATGAAGTAGGGTAACCAGCATATGCTAAAGCAGCCGAGGATTAGAAGTACTACCTGAAAATTAAATGGGAATATATTTAGAACAGTTTTCTTAAAGTATGCTATTTTATTTTTAAATAGGCGCTTATTCTTTGATACACATACTTCATAGTAACCTTCAAAATGATTAATGGGGAAACGTAAAATAAATGTTGCATTATAGTTAGAGCTATGTACAATCATATAGTATACTATTTTGTTTTTCTATTTATAGCATAGGTGGCTATGCTTTATTATTTCCTAAATGAATTTTACTTTGAATCCAAGTCGATTAAACTTTTTAACGGTAGTGTAAAAATAAAAGTATTAATCAAGAAATGGTTTTCAAATATTAAAAAGATGAATAGAATTTATAGAAAGTAAAAAAGTTTATAAAGGAATACCTAATCTTCACCAAAAGTTCTCGTTGAAATTTCCACCTCTCTTATATTTCAGTTAAGAATGTAATTATTAAACGTATGTACATAAAAGTGATTGTCGGTATTTCATTCTTATTTCCTGACAATTATAATTTCGTGTTTTTTTCATTGGCAATACGAAGGACGTCTACGCAGTTGATGAATTGATTATTATGTTGCATAACACCTGATTTCGTAAAGTGAGCTGGAAATTACACAAATATTCATCGACTATTTACTTTTTGCCTTTCAGAGATTACCGTGCACGTTTACTTAACTTGTTTGCGTTAAATAATAAACAGAGTTTGTTCTTAATTCAAGGTGCTGGCGTGCGTTAAATTTATTCCAGGAAGACTTTTGTCCGTAAAAGTAACACGATTTTAAGAACCTCTTCTTTGTAAATGAAAAAAGTTACGTCTAATTATTTGTGATGTATAAAGATGAGATTGCATTTATTCCATTATTTATTTATTTATTTTTAATTTTGATTCCAATAAATAATTGATCAGCAAGGTCACTAATAACCGCACAGATACCTAAAATAAAATGCCAAATCATTTCTTTATTAAAGATAATTTTACATTCATTCAAGACAGGACTCATGACAAGAGAGCAGCCAGTTTTAAGGTGCAGATAGATATGCGAGAAAACTTGCGCGAGTTACTGTCCGACACTGATGTCGCGAGTTACTTGCGACAAATTTCGCGTAAGTTACTCGACTCGCAACTCTATTTATATCAGCGACATCAGTGTCGGACAGTAACTCGCGCAAGTTTTCTCGCATGTCTATCTGCACCTATAGGTTTATGATATCAGAAGTAGGCAGTCTGCCTTGAATAAGTCTTTTGCAAGATGTTGGAAAGTAAATATAACATAAGATTACCTAACTAATGGCGGATTTCACAAATGTTACTTAAGTTTAATCATCCGTTAAAAGTAAACGTTGGTATGGTTACATGTGCTGAAGGTATAGGAATGATTATTCTTAATCGATGATTAAAGTTAAATGACGTTTGTAAAATCCAGCGTTAATCTATTTTTAACGTTAATTTAACGTGAACAGTTTAATGTAATATATCTAATTAATGTATGTACACTTATAACCAAAAGAATATTCAAAATTTAGTTTTACAGTTACAGTGAAGATTTATTTTAGTTTTTGTATTTTTTTTCTGTGAACATTGCGAATTGATTAGTAGTTACTTACAGAATTGATTGACTTAAATATCTGAGTATTGTATTACAAATAAATTAAACGGTTAACGAAATAAGACCTTAATAAATGAAATGTGTCTACGCTCGTGCGTGCGTGAATTATTTCATGTTGTTGGCGAGGTGTAAATCGAAAATAAATTTAGCCGGTAATGTAACCGCATGAATTATTTATTAACCTGCGGACTGAATTAACCACTTGAACGTCAGAAACTGTTTATTACAGGGTAAGTGCGGATGATGTTTACAGGCTTAGAGAGTTTTGTTTCTAAATGTTAGTATAAATAGCAAGCGTATATAAGTTATTGTTGACTCGAAAGCTCGGTTGATGTATGCAAAAATTCAAAACAAAATTCTTAATTTGTCGGATTTGAAAATTTGGAATTTTTGTTTCAAATTTTAGATTTACTGCTGCTGTTATAAAATAGGCTTAATGAATTCGTGTCAAGTTTAAATTTCTTTCAATTTTAAAAACTTGGTAAAACTTTCGGGTGCCAGCTTCTATACATTTTGTATAGAAGCTATACATTTGTCTATACATTTTGTATAGAAGCTAGTTAGTATTTCGGAACAGTAATGTTTTTAATCGTTTTAATACAAATTACATACACTGCGTTCGTAAAGTATGAAATAAATTCATTTTCTACGAAATAAACGATTTTTATGTAAAATCTTGAAACACGTCGATTTTTAATTAAAAAATGACACTATTTTAGCGGAATTTTTTATCTCCCTCTCCAACCCCTCAGGGTGACAGTTGCCCCTTTCAAACTTTTAGAATGGGGGGTCATGTGATACCTCATTTGAAAGGGTTTTTCATTCTCTATTCAGTAGTATAAGAATTTTTTTAAATCCCTATTTTTTCTAAAAAGAATAATACATTTCAAAATCAACAAACAATAATCGACAATGTTTTGCATAAGTTTGAATTTCGTCTTGGTTATTGTCAAGAGGTAGGAGGACATTTTGAACAGTTTCTTTGATATTGGTGTTATTACTTTTACTTCCACGTTGATTACATACATTAGTATCTACAGTTTCTACTCGTTTTCATAAAGAATTTTAAAGAAACTTAAAAATTTGGAATTAATCAAATTACTCTGGAAATGAAATGTTTTAGATGAACGTCAGCAACGTTTGTACTATTGTCATGAATGGTTCCCAGTTCGAACATTTCATTTAAATTATTTCATTTTAAAAATTTGTGTGTAATTAAAAAAAATTCTTATACTACTGAATAGAGAATGAAAAGCCCTTTCAAATGAGGTATCACATGACCCCCCATTCCAAATAAAAATTGAAATTAGTTAAATAGTGAAATTATTTCACTCAATTCGATAACACCCGCTTATAATGTCGTCCGTTTAGTACGACTTAATTATCCTTTCCCTTGAATGTCATCATAATCGGACTCCACTGTAGTAAGATTCCGATGCATTCGACGTTTATAGTTTTGAAAGAGATGGATACGATGTTCCTCAAGCTTTCTGTAAGCGTCATGAGTTATGATTGCGACTGTACATATTACTATTTTACACTGTCAATAAAATGTACTACTTTTATATTTTCTAAACATTCTAGAATGTATTATGACCAAATTATAATTTCTAAAACACCTGTAACAGAACAATGAGTTTGCATTAGACCTTTTATTTAAAACGATTACAGATCCCATCCTAAAACTTATTTTTGTTTACAATAAGTGAACGTTAAACAAAAAGTAATTAAATAGAGAAGAATCGTTGGTTTAAAAAATAATTTCATCAGATAAAGTCCTACGTTACTATAGAAAGGAAATTAGAAAAAGAGGAAGATTCTAAATTGGGAAATATTTACAATTAAATATTATAATATAATATTAAATAATTAAATTGGTAAAATTCTATGAAAAACAGCCATAACAATTTTATTTTATGTTAAATTGTTATTCTGGCAATTAATCACTAAGTGTACCTACAGCTGCGGAATCATAAATCGGGACAAGTCTTATGGCATTCAACTAATAGGTATTGTTTCACTGTTTAATTTTTTTTTTAATTTATACCATATGAATTTTAAATACAAACAGAATGATTGTATATTATGAACTGCGAAATTTGCTAAGTTACTGTATAGTTACCAGAATTAAGAAATAACAATTAAACTAACGACATTATACTGTCCCGCTTTTTGATTGCGCAGCTGTACCTATTAATTTATAAAGTGCAACATACCATATCTTTCATTTTAAGTTGAAAATGTAGGCATAAGAGCTCGGTCAAAATTGAATTAGTGCAAAAAATTAATGCAAACCGGTACTGCAGATTGGCCTTGCAAATGTTTGACAGATGTATCTTGATGTGTCTATTCGCAATCAACAGACGTTTTGCGCTAACTTGATTGTGAATAGATACATCAAAATACATTTTTCAAACATTTGCACGGCCTATCTGCAGTACCGATTTGCACAAATTTTCTGCACTAAAGGCATGCACTGAACACTTTAATGGAGTTTACATTTTAGTGACGTTTATAATGTGACATTTGAAATTTGATAACGTTCGGTAAGTCTCATTCTAAGTGACGCTTAAAGTTAGCCGAGTTAATTTGTTCGGTGCTTACGGCTATAAGGGGGCCATTCTAATCGGATTTGCAAGCTGCAATCTCGGCAATGTTCGATGGTAACAGGATAAAACGTTGTGCAGTCTCGATAATGCTCGGAAGTAGTTTCATGCCAAGTTGTTACTTGCAACCCCGATTAAAAAGACCCCCTAATGGCCGCATGCAATGAATTAACTCAGCTTAACTTTAAGCGTCACTTAAAATGTGACTTACACAATGTTATGAAACTCAAATGTCACAACATAAACGTGCTCCTCAAACTTTGTGGAGTTGCATAGCTACGATCTGATAGTGAAACGTTGAGCGATTGTGCGATTTTTGAAGTGCCCGTTAAAAGAATTTAAAAATTGTTATAAAATATTTTTACTCAAAAATGATAAATTTAGTTTTCTGTACATTTATCTCCGGTTGCACCAACTTTTTAAGCATAGCTTCAATTTAAGTTATGTTTAGAATGTGATATTTACGTATGGTTAGTATAATGTCAGATACATTCTGATTGACATTTAAGTTTCAACTTAATATCCATTCACTCTTTTTCCTCGTCTCAGTAGGCCGTGTTCTCGTTTCGTTAAGTTGCTGGCCTGAATTTTGATAGATGCCAGAATCTGACATTAAAAATATTAATGACCATTCCACACCACTAATCTGACTATGTTGCCAAATATTATACGAAGGAGCACCGATTATGGCACCGTGAAATATGCACTACAGTCGAGCTGGCAACAACGTCTCCGTCAGTGGACTGAAATTATAACCATGAAATTAAAAATAAACATAACCGTTTCATCTGACGTGTACGTTTCATTGTGATACCAACAAAAATGTCACCCTAACTCGCCTACTGGGACGAGGAAAAAGAGTGAATGGATAATAAGTATCAATTAGAGTGTGACTAACATTTTGTTAAATCTATAAATAATGTCATAGTCTAAACACCACTTAAATTTAAGCTCGGCTTAAAAAGTTGGTGCAACCTGGCATTAGACTTCAAAATTTCTATTATTATTATTATTATTATTATTATTATTATTATTATTATTATTATTATTATTATTATTATTATTTTGAGTAGTGAATTAATATGACCATGGCTGTAACAAATATGACTGAGTGAAATGTCATTTATCGCAGATATTTCTGTGGCTTGGTGCTAAAAGGGACACTATCTTGGACACAACATATATCATGTTTTCTACAGAATGCTTTCGAGTTATTAACCATACATTCATTTTTGTTTCGGGGGAAATGTGCCTATACCATGAATTAATGCTTTATTTAACTCACTTGACGATTTACTGAAAATGGCATTCGTTCTTTTAGCTTACAGATTTAATCGTAAACCCTACAAGGAACACTGTGTTGCATTTTTGTGTACAGCCAGTTTTTTTTTTTTTAAATTTTGAATCTGATATGAATTCAAAAATCTGTTTTCTCTTTCCAATTTTTAATTTATCGCTCAAAAGAAAAAAATGAAAGGTCTCTCAAGAATATAAAATTAGGCTCCGTAAGTAGAAATTCGTTATGTAGTTCTTATTTGATCTGTAATTTATATACTTATTGTTTTTTATGGTATCATTTTTGTTTAACTCTCAATTATATTGTTGCGAATTAAATATAAAATACCTAGTAGGCAGAAGTAAAAATATTTCCGAATATTTTTTCATTATTGCGTTTGCCAAAATATTAGGTGAAACGAACATATTCGAAGTTGATATGGTTTTTTTCATAATTATTTTAATATAAACTACAAACTTACATACTGGTCATAAAGTTATTATAGTGTAGATATATGCTATCAAAAGAAACTTATCATAATGAACACTGAATGATTAATTTTGGATACTTTCTCAAAGGCTTGGAATATGTTTATTCATAAAGCAGGCTTTACATGGAGGCAATGCAAAGCAAGGGACATTGCTGCAATAAACGGCAAAGAAAAAATTGCTTATTGCTCGTCACTTTAGGCTTTAGGTGATGGCAAGTTATGTTGCATTGCACGTGTATTGTCAAGACGACAAATATTTCAATCTGATACTGTACACTTAAAACGTAACCTACAAGACAAAATAGTATTTTTTGTTGTTGAAACTTCATGTTGGCAGTATAAAAAATAACGTTAAAATCCCTAAAAACATTCTTACAATGCAATAAAAATTACAACATAATGCAATCATGAAATGCAAGAAAATCTTGCAGAAGCTGATCTCAAACTTTCAATGTCCGCGTGCGTGCATTAGAAATTGCGTCTTGCTGCGATACAAATTACATCGTGTAAAACAGCCTTATGAATAATTATCAAATCCATTTTATGAAAATTCTTAATTTAATGAAGGTTTAATAAAGACAATGTTTAATTCTATTGTTAATTTTGTTGTACCGTGTCTTAAGTAATTAAGTTTCACATCTTTTTCTTTTTCATTTTGTCTCGTAAACTTTTGCATGATAAATCAAATTTCACACGATCGCAGTTTTTTCTTCTAAAATTAAAACGAATTATTTGTTAAAAGAAAAAAAACCGAACACAATGTTAATGTATGTATAGGACCGGCTAATGATGTAAGCAAAAATATAATTAGTTTACGAACATAGTTTATTTCTTTCTGCCGGTGTATTCGTGAGTGCAAAATTATTTTTAGATTTGCAAGCAATATAAAAGGATTTCGTGATGATAAATTTGGATATGCTTGGATAGTTTTTTTTTTAATATGGAACTTCTAATTGTGTCGCGTGTTCTGCGAAAAATTTGATTAAAATCGAATATAATAATTAAATGGAGGTGTATGTAAATTGTAGTGAATCGATATATTAGCGAGGTCTGTTTACATGGGTTAAATTTAGACTCACTAATTAATTATAGTTTAAACTAAATGAAATTACATATTTATTTTCAATGTAGAAATTGAGATTATTTAGACATTCATTCTTTCTCTCTGGAAAGTGAACAAGCGAAAGTTTTTACAAAATTGCTCAAGAATCTACAGATGTGCTTGTTGAGATTATTATCCAATGAGGTGGTTCAAAAATGATGTAATTACATAATTACGTTACCTGTACTGATTTCCAATCCTTTGGATATAGTTGGCCACTTTGATATTGTACTACATGACGCAATCTTTTCGTGTGTTTGGCTGCTTCCCTCCAAATTCTTGTATAAATTAGGAGCATCACTAGCCAAACGGAAATGAACATAGGTGTAATGACGTAACTTGCATAGTCGTCTGGTACCACATCATTTAGCGAACACTCTGTGCCTTCTTCCCAATCGTTCCAATACGTGAGTACCGTAGCAAATACAAAGGTGGAGCACCACCCAAAAATAATAATGCAATTCGCTATCTTCCTACTCATGTATCTGTAATATCGTAATGGGTAAACTATGGCAATATATCTATCAGTTGCTATCGCCAATAGATTATATATTGAGCTAGAACATGCGAAAATAATCAGGACGAATCTGAGAATGCAAGTTATTTTTGATGTGTTCAAGACGTTTCCGACCGCAAATATGAAATGGTATGGAATTGTGAGGCCCACCATAAGGTCACTTAAGGCCAAACTGAAAACGAATTGATTCGATACGATTCCGGATATTTTCCGGCTCAACGTAATCGCACATAAGGTTAGTATATTTCCGGCCAACGTTGAAATTAGCAACACTAGGTGCACGCTGAACCAAATAGCAAATTCCCCGGCCAGTTCATCGTTGCTTTGTGTCGAGTTGTAAACGGGCAGTGCCGTTGCTTCCATGGTTATAAAACAAGAAATATCACAAGCATTGCCATTTCTTTTATATTATTAAGGATTAATAAATTCATGGACGCCACTGGAAAATTGCGAGCTGACATTACATACATTTAATATATATTATTGGATAGATACACTTTGTAAGTTAAATTAAACTGTATTTATTATTTTATTTCTGAGTAGGTTTTGTCTTCACTAACTTTTTAATTAATTAGTTGTAAGGGTACGCTTGGGAAAAAGTTATCGTGAAATTGCAAAACACTTATAATTTACTGCAATTAACACTGTGGTCACGGCGAAAAGAAACCTGATGCACTTTTTTATACTGTTCAATGAGAAAATTAATCTGTACACTCAGAAGCGACCTCCACATGTGGTGGCGTATAAATGACTGATCAATGATTGCCGCTTCAGGTGTCAGTTTTATTGCGATACCGTAATATGTTGTGTTGTTTTTCCAGCCGGTATCCTTAATTATTATATTACTAATCTATCTGATATTATGGGGAATTTATTCACTTATAATTAATATAAGCCCACCGTTGGTTTTCCAGCTCGACACTTTTTCCAGAACAATTCTTCTGCTTCTTATCATATTTTTATAATACATAATTGAGTTTATAAAAATAACCCGAAAATTTTCATTTTTTTTAAATAACTGAAGCAATGATATTTATCAATTAAGTAGGTCAAAAATTAGAAAAAAGATCGACGTACAATTTTCAAGCGTCTGAGAAATGTACCTATTTATTTTAACAATAGTTATTTATGGCACACTTAAAAAAGTTCTCCGTAAATTTAACACAACACTTTTATTAGCTTGCAAATATTTTAACTCGCTGAAGCATGTAATGTAATGTAATTAATAGTTCGTGCAAATTTGGTTCAATTTTTCTGGTCAATGGTCTGGCGTAAAAGTAATGTGAAATGGCCATTCACTCCTTTTCACAAATGCATTATTAATTAAAACACGTAATTGCATGAAAACAACATGTACGCTGTTTATGAAACAACAACTTTATTGTTACTCCTTGTTATTGTAATTGCCGCCGTAAGAGGATTCGTCATATTTGGCATTAAATTCTTCAAGTAGAGCAATAAGAGACTTTTGTAAATAAGTCTTGTTTCTAATTTGTCTCCAACATGTACTGGAATCTAGAATCTTCTGGAACTGCGGGACATTTTTTTGAAGATTTTTAAAACAAATATTTTGAAGTGGTCTCTGGATCTGGATATCCTTGGAAGTAAATTTCGTTCGTTATTACTGAATTGTTATTGTTACCATAATAAATTTTTAAATTTACAAGAAAGTTACATGAAAGTTTTCTTCACAGCACACCATATTTTTCTTTGCACTGTTATTTTCAACAATTTCTTTTTATTAAATAGGGATGTGTGATATGTATATGGAAAAGCATTTAAAAAAGTAGGTCCACTTGATGGTGTTAAAATCTAATGTGGCTGCAATAAGAAAAAATGAAGTTAATAATGGTCAGAACGAGACGAAACATTCTAATCAATTCTATTGATATCATCGTAAAGAGTTCAAAAAAGCTGCCCGTAGAATGTATTAATTTCAATGTGATCTCTGCAATTATAACTTCAGAAAAAATAAATAAAAAAGGAAATTACGTTTTTCAGTTTTTTGGAAATATTTCAAAAACTACAAATACGCAACTTTGCTCTAATTTAACCGACTTCGTATCTTTTATCATTTTCGAAATTCCAACGGTGAGCTTCGAATTTGTAACAGCCTGTATGTATAAGATGTAGATTCTGTTCTTTATTACTCTGAATGCCAATTGGCCTTGAGTATTTTTGGCAGCTCTATAATAAAATTAAAAATTGCATGGTATGACAATACAGGGTGACTGACAATCGTTCCGTCAAAAAAACGTGTAAGAGAATGAACGTTATAGGTTACGGGAAAATTTTAAAAATTTGTATGGAACAGTTTATAATAATTAATTAAAAATTTGCCTTAAAAGCATGCTGCGGCACTGCGTACGCCACGTTTATAAATGCAACAGTATAATAAGAGTATAAAGTTTTATATTTACAGTTGGTTCTTGTCCGATGAAATTTGTATCACAAAATCTTTTAAGCGGACACTAAATCGCGCACTATACACTTAACTTAGAACGACTGCGAAACGTTAAATGTATGGTGCGCGATTTAGTGTCCGCTTAAAAGATTTTGTAATACAAATTTCATCGGACAAGAACCAACTGTAAATAAGTAAGATTTTGTGATATAAAGTTTTATGATTATTATTTTATTGACTTCTTGACTACTTTGACACATATTTCAATTTCGTTTTATTACACGTTTAACATTTTTCCCACAGTATATAGCTCAGTCAATTGTACTTTTCTTATGGGTAATTTATCGTATTAAATTTATGGTTAAGTTACGGAATAGACTAATAATAGACTTACAAAAAATTACTGCTCATGAAATCTATGTTATCCACCCACAACTCTAATTTTTGAAAGCCCTAAGAGTATCTGCTTTACCAATCAAGTTCAGTATGACGTCATAGCAGCAATAAGTTTTCAATGTATATTTGGATTCCGAAAACTTAAGCCGTAAATAAATTAATTATAAATATTTTAATTTCAGTTTTGTGTTACGATATTCAGTAACATTTAAAGAATGCATTGCGCATTTGGTATTTATTGAATTTTTTTTTACAATTTTGTGATAACAATAAAAGAACGTAGATACGGGGAAATTGTGCGCATTGTGAAGGGGTAAGTGTGCGCACGTATAGTTACCCCAAAATTTATATTTATTCAAAAGTAACTGAAATCCAGAAGAAGACACATACCTCCACAGATGTGGAGAGTTGCCACTTAAAACTGAACAATGGTTTAGGTGTACTCTCTGTTCTAGATGGGCGCATGCATTACGCAACGGTTGGGATTGGGGGTGCGCGATATCACATTTTCAATATCGGTTATCGATAACTTATAAATATCGATATTTATTGATACACCGATATTATCGACATATCGTTATTATCGATAATATCGATATCCGAAATGGAAATATCGTTATTCGATATTAATCGATAATATCGATATATCGATAAATTCTCGCAGCCCTAGTTGGGATACTCGCGAGAACTACCTTATATTTGTGATACATAAATAATACTTCAGATGTCAATTATCAAAGAAAAAGAATATGTTTTCTTTTCAGTTTTTATTTTCAAGGAATCCTATTTTTGTTGTATCACCCATGTTTCTTTATAACAAAATATGCATATACATAGTATGCTCTAGAAATATTTTATTTGAACATATTTTCAATATTAATAGAGAAGTATTCTACTGCGCTAAGTTACCCCGTACCCGCGCACAATTACCCCGTACGTATGGGGTATCTGTCCGCAGGAGCACTGTCATGAATTTTATTTTTTGTTGTCCGTATTTCTTTCCTTTAAGATGTCTACGCTTTGAAATTTGTTCCGCAAATATCTGGAGCATTGTGTAAACAAAAATGGTGGTATTATCTTTATTATTTTCTATATTCTGGGGGTCTGAAGCAAAAATGCGCACAGTCACCCCAGTCTCAGTTTGTTTTCGTCGCTTTACGGTTTTCCGGTGACAGTTAACTCACACCACTCGCCACTGTGAATTTTGAAAGGTTCTGGTTTTTGTTAAACTATTTTACTGTTTTCTTTTTTTTTCATAAATTAAAAAATGTATAATACATGTCGCTTGTTAATTATTACAAATAAAAACTTACATTTATTTTCATTTCGAACAAATTTCAGATTTTACGGCCTAGCATGTAACCGGAATTTTGCTTTGTTTTGTACTACTAATACTATTACTACTACTAGCACCTACACCACATAAATAAGACTTTTGTGCCCCCCCCCCCTAGAAAAAATTTTAAATCCGCCGCTCATCTGTAGCTCTCATTTGCAAATTTTTTTTAGGCCCAAACGAAGATGAATTGAAATGAAAACAAAGTTATTTGATCTGAAAATTGATAATCATCTTTTTAAATATGTATAGCTTTCCACTCTATTTTTGGAATTCCATGCCGTCGCTTTTGAAAATGTTTCAAGTTTTTATAATTCTGAACATTTCGTAACCCTGATTCATTGCCAGTTCTTATTACATAGCGTAGGTATCAGCTGGTTCGGAAGAATAATATCGTAAATCGCAAATTAGTATTCGCTAAGAGATCAATGAGACTGTTGATATCAGAATTTCAACCGATAGATGTGTGTCAAGATACGTATAAATTAATAATAAACCAAGTATTTTATTTGTACACTCCACTTATCTTTACTACCAATGTATCACATTTTTCTAATAACAACATTTTGTTTAGAGTGTTTTTTAACTCCGCGGCCTTCTTTAACGTTTAAAAATAGTGAAACTAACACTTTATAACCCCTCCTGCCAATAAAGGAGTACGTTATTTATAAAAATGTTTCATTTTTTTATCTTCTCAACCACTACACCTCAGGTTGACAAATAGAAACGATCGAGTACATTCAGAATTATTATTTTTTCGATACTGGGTATTCCAGTTGTACTGTGAATCGTTTTTTTATTGCGGCAATATGACATATGGTAAAGAGAGTTTTATGGAGCTGTTGTTTAATCAGTATGGAACAATTTTAATATTATCAAGAAGCCTACGTATCAAATATCACGTGAATATCAGCGTTTGCGCTTCAAACCAATGAGTACACATCCATGTTGTGGCAAATAACTTTTATATAATTTAATTAAACCTCTGCACCTCACAGGTAGAAGAGGAACGTTTATCTATGTATAATTTAATTAGATTAAAAGCGAATAGAAAAAGAAAAAAATATTTTGAAGGTCGGTTTTATAAAGGCAAAATAAAATAAAATCTACCCACAACACACTCATTTTTCAACTTCATTTTTCTTCGTGCTCATCTGGTACAAATTCAAATTAGAATAAAATGCAATAGTATTGAAGGAAACAAAACAAGATAAATGTTAAGAGAAACTTGTAAGGAAACAACGAATGAGTCACGTCACAGTTACATCTGCACAGATCAAACTCGTCAAACAAACTAAAGCAGAGCAAATAAATAATGTGAATGATACCGTTCTAACTGTCCAACTGTTAACGTTTCTTCAGGCATAAATGACCTTAGGAAACCTTTTTAGTCAGCTTATGTATATGAAAGTTCCAAGAATAAATAAATGGAATCCTAGGAAACTGGCATTTTTGGTCTAATTTTTTTTGAGTCTGCTTGCTGAATCTCCCTTAGATTTAAAGTGTAATTTATTAGCCACAAACCAAGTTTATGTCATTTTATCGTTTTATAAGATGGATTTGTATTTCACATTGCAAGTCATGTTATTAATAAATATTAAGAACAACAAAGGTCATAGATAAGAACCTTGTGCTACTTCATGTATTACATCCAATAATTCGCTGCATTCTTCATTGTGACAAATTACTTATGTCTCGAATTCAGTAAACATTGATTTTTTAAAAGAATATTTCATGGTCCACGCAATGAAAAGCCTTACTTAAATCAATGCAACAGCGAAACTGAGCTTTATTTAAACGTTTATTTACAAATCGTCTTTTGAGTTATGAATTGTAGAATTTTTTAAAATACAAGAACAACATTTACAGGTCTAAAGTTGTTCGATTCTCCTTCTTTTTGGATCGGTGCTACCTTAGATATTTTCATATTGTTCTCAAAGATATTATAATAAAAAACAAATCAAACTCTACTTTAAAGCGTATTTCTGTACCTAAAGTTCAACCGATTCTCATTTGAATAAATTCTCCTCTAACAAATTCCTTGTTATAAGTATTTTTAATTATGTAAATGAAGTGTTAGACGTCACATCAATTTTATTAACGTCATTGCTTTTCCAACAATGTCTCTCTAATACGTCGATTAAACGGAAGCGATTGTAATTATGAATAATTTATTAAAACAATGTGTTGTAATGAGAATATATTTGTGATAAAGAAATTAAATTTATAAGCCGTAAATTTCATATTTTTTAAATTTTATTGTTGTAAATTCTTATAGCATTTTATTAATTTAATTTTAATCTAATTTGCCAAAGAAAATAAATTTAGAGGGGTTTTTTATTTTGATAAAAAAAGTCTTTAGCCCTAAAAAAAAAAATAGATCCTGGAATCACATCAAATTTGGAGAACTTACAGAAAATCCTAAACCCACTTTCGATAGTCGTGACTCTCTCTGTTTACCAGAAAAACACGAAACGCAAAAAAACCGAATTAATTAATAAATACATTTTGTTATCAGTATTACAGGGGGCAAATTCGTAGTAAGTACAACACATTAATCTTAATTTGGAAAACATTTTGTAAACGCGGCATGGGAAAATTGTAAGCGAAGCTGTAAATTGATTAACGTAATTAATTCACGAAGCTTTGTTCAGCTGTATTTTTCCAAGTTAATCTATCACGTGACCGTGATAAACTTTAATTTAATTTTTTATGCGCGCTTATTTTATCGGGAAACAAATATTATATGTAGCTAAGGGTATTTTAACTGATAATGATAAGTTTTTTTTTCCCATACTTTCAATGCCAGATTCGTCAATAAGATGAAATAGCGAGGTCACATTCACTTGTATTTATTTAATTAATATGCATTTTCTTAACTTATACACTGAGAAAACAAGATGTGTTAATCCAACCAAAAAACTGTTTGTCCAACAAAAGATTTCGTTTCAATACGTTCAAACAATTTTTTTTTATAATTTAACATTTATATAAATGTCATTAATTTTATTTTGTACTAATCAGATTACCATGTCAAAACAAATAAATCAAATAGCTTACTGTTATGTTACACAAATACTTTGTTTACAATAAACCAAATATTTAGTTGTAAATTTCTGTAATAAAAAAATTTATTTAAAGTAACCACACAAAATTAAAATGATATTTTTGTTACAGTAACATGTGTATGTATACCTATTTAACAAAAATTTTAGTGTAATCAACATTTTTATTCACAACAAAAAGAAAACTGTTATATCAATGCATTTTGTTTTCTCAGTGTATAGAGTTGTTCTTGTAAATCGATTCGGAATACATCGAATTACTAATCACCCCGTATATAGACGACTCAAAGGGAAAGTAAATTTTAAAATTCTATTCTAAATCACCTCGTGAATATTACAAACTTATTTCTAACTATACAGGGTTTCCATTTATTGGTTACAGTATATTTTTACACCTTTTACGCCCGATTTTACAATCGTCGGATAAGCATTATTCTTAGAATAACGTGACGTAGGTGTGACGTAGATATGGAGGAACATTAAAGGATATTCGACGAACAGTTATTCCGTCCTTATTCCACGATTGTAAAACTGGGCCTGAATGTCTTATAGCGAGCGTGTTATGAAAATATTTCATATACTCAATTTAAATTTGTTTTAAATATACATTAACTATACTTACCCATAAAATTGAACTTCAGTTCAACATAGCTTCGCATAATCAAATTTTTATATGGTAATTTTATAATCTTCCCAAAATTAGCAAAAACTAGGCTATGTACACATGCATTCACGTAGCAATTCATTACAGTTTTATTATCTATTTAATTTTGATGAAAAACAACGGAAACATCAAATACAAAACAAAATGATGTGTAATAAAAATAGTTAAATGTTTTCAGTTTACGAAAATGTAATACGGGAAGATTATTTTCAATAAAAGAAAATATTTTACCTGTGCTTTTAATGCCAGCCGATAAAAATGCGAACTCAGTCCGTAAATTAATTTTAATAAACGACTACTTTCTGTTTTATAGTTTTATTTACATCAGAACTTTACATGCCCTCTACACGAGCCATCTAATAAATTACGAATCTAATTGTTTTCGACTATTGTGTTTGCACTGCGTAATTATTTTCGTGAACAGATAAAATCGTTATCGGCGGATAACATTAATATACTATCGAGAATGACAGATTAATCTCCCTCTAATCAGGAGAGGGAATTTCACGCGTGTTGAATAATTTTTTTAATATGGATAATGGCGGTATTAATATTAATTATTCGAGTTCCCCTTCTAGATACCTGCAGATTACAAATGTTAATATTTTGTTAGTATTTAGATTCACAAAAAAAACGCTCTTGTTTATTAAAGATTCCAAAATATTTCTAGTAAAAAAATATACTTACAATATTTATATCGTATTTGGCTAATCTTAATCAGGAAGTAGTTTCATTTAAGGCCGGCAGCGCATGTAAACACTTAAGTACATATACACGGTGCCTACCAGTGCTACCTAATAAATTAGGGACCTCATTCATTTATCTAACAAATTTCGTAAATAAATTAATGTCATAATTATGTCAAATTCTAACAGTAGGTACACGATAATTATCGCCGACAACTCAGAGTTTGATATGAAACAAGGAGCAGACGTTGAGTATATTTGAGTATACAGACGATCGGCCTAATAGATAGCAACTCTCTTTTATACCCATACCGATTTTCAGATGGTTAATCGCGTCGAATTTGTGCCATTAATATATGTAATTTAATAAAATAATTCTTGTTTCAGCTTTAATTTTCATTTCAGGGTATATTTAGAATGGCGTGCGAGAACGTGCTCAAAACTATGAAAAAAGGACGCGAGACACTCCTCACACTTCTGGAAGCGTTCGTCTACGACCCTCTAATCGATTGGACATTAGGCGTGGAAGGATTAGCGGGCACAATTTTTGGAAGCGTACCAGGTAGTTCGTCCAGTCGACAAACACGTAAAAATTTGGAACGAGAAGTAACGCTGGCGATGTTCAACGTTCGATGCGCAGAGACGAAAGTTGATTGGAACGATAACAAGTAGGTTTTTTATATAATTTATTGTCTGAGGTTTAAATTTATAAACTTACGGAACCCGCTTCCCTAAACGTAGTAAACATCGCAGGCGGTGATCACTATACCAAATAAACGTTCACCACAATGATTTAAACATGACGTCTATCATTAACGAGACACAGACGAGTACGGCGAAGAAGCGATTCTTATGTTCGCATTACAATGTTGGGATTAGCACGAAACTGTCGTTGGCGGCGTTGTGAGTACTCTCTGTTAATCTCTGTTACAATTTATTTCGACAAGAAAACAAATGCTTTTATTGCCTTCCGACCTCGGAAAAGTCACACCCCATGCCGATTCATACAGCTATAAAAACTTTCAATTTTTTATTCCAACATTTGTTTTACTAATACGGCTGTCGTAATTTGTAAATACTTCCTTCTTCTTGACCCATCTCAATTTATAGGCGCACTATTAATTCTTGTCCGATTAGGATTAGCATTAGATTCCATCCATCATGACCACTTATGGCCTCAAATTCCTGCATTTATTAAAAAAAAACACCCTTTATATTATTTCTTTTAAACTTCAGCTACGCTTCATAGATATGAAAAATGTAACTTAATATTAGAATAGATCTAGAACGTCTTCATGACAAAATAATGTGGTGCCATTAGGGCTTCCCAAAAAGTCTGAATATTTAGCTCAAGTAATCAGTAAAAAGTCACTGGAAGAAGAAAATAATTCACTTGAAATTTCACTAGATACGAAATGCTGAAAGAAATCATATTACCTATGTTTTCACTTTTTTAATGTATGTACAAATAAACTCACCTTAACTTTAAGCGTCACTTAGAATGTGACTTACAATGCTGTGAAACTTAAAATGTCATATTATAAACGTCACTAAAATTTAAGCTCAGTTTAATGGCGTTTTCGATTGACTGCACTATGTAGAGTGCACTTCGAGTAACTTCATCTCGCTTTGTTACATGAGGTTAAAACAAGATGCAAATACTCTGAATACAGTCAATGCAAGTCAATCGAAAATGTTGTCGCTCGTCAGTCATTTTTCTTCGTTTTTTTAAGACTTTTTAAACTTTTTTAAAGGCTTCTTAAATGAAATCACTAGATTCGTCACTAAATCGGTCATGAAATCACTTTCAACATGTCTGAACTCACTAGAAGTTGCCTGGAATTTCAACAGAAAGTCACCAGAACTAGTGACAAAATCACTACATCGGCAACATTGCGCGCGTCTATCACAGTATAAGAATGGGCCCGTTCAGGTAACACAGCTGCTACAAGTCAGCGCTCAGCATGATGAAAGTCAGCGGTCACGTATCTCTGAACGTACTGCTACTTCTCAGCAATTTTTTGTGTCATTTCAAAAGTTTAAAATTTATTGAACCTCGTTTCTGAACATTTTATGAATTGAAATTTATTAATTTAAATACAATGGCAGAAAATATTTTGTTGTGTGAATTATTATGCGACGATGGGCTAGATTTGAATGGTCTGCAGCCCGTAATACAAGATCTTGCTAAGGTTATGTTTGTTTATACTTACCTCCACCAATGAACGCTCAGCGCTGAGCAAGTCAGCGTAAATAAATTCCGCTGTGTAGAAATGACAGCTGCTGGAACTTAGCGTGTCGGTTCAGGAAATTTGCTGACCCAGCAACTCAGCTGCTGTGGTCGTCTGAACGGGCCCAATCACACAATGGACCGCATTAGTGATGACGCCAAAATAGGCGCGAAAATTCAAATCCGAGTCATTCCCATTTTGATGTGAAATAAATTGAACCTTAAGGCATATGGCAATAAAGGTCACTTTACAAGGGTCACTTTTTGAGTCGCTCGTACGCAAATATTAGAATTATTTAAGTTTTAACTAAACATCTGACTCAAATTATCAGCCTAAGATATCAAAAATATTTATTTATCGCGAATTGAAAATGATGTGACGCTATTTTCGTACATGACATGCGCACGAGCTACTGCTATCGAATACATAACCTAATTGTCACTTGTTTCTGTTTCGTATGTTCGATAGTTATCTGTGTTTACTGTTTTTGTGATTGTTGGTGTTTGTTCTGTTGTCTGTTTATCTGATTTTTATTCGTGGGTGCTTGTTCTGGTTCCTTGTGTTCATAAGTTTACGGTATGTTCAACAACAATCAGTGTTACATCATTTTCATTTCGCTATAAATAAATATTTTGATACCTAAGGCCGGGTGTCCACCGGATCGGGCCGATCACAGTCGGCTCGATTGGGATCGTGCGATAAAGATCGTGCAAATGTATTTGTATTGTAGCCTGTCCACTGTAATTAGACGCGACTGAAATCGTTTCAGTGGACAGGCTACAATACAAATACATTCGCACGATCCCAATCGAGCCGACTGTAGTCGGCCCGATCCGGTGGACACCCGGCCTTAGACAGATGATTTAGAGTCAGGTGTTTAGTTAAAACTTCAAATTATTCATTTTGGGACACTTCATGTCTTAAATATGTGTAATGCTTGCGTACGAGTGCCTCAAAAACTGATCCTTATAAAGTGACCTTTATTGCCTTATGCCTTAAGGTTCAATTTATTTTATACCAAATTGGAAAAGACTCGGATTCAAATTTCGTGCCTATTCTGACGTCACACTAATGCGGTCCATTAAATTCGTAGAAAAAAATTATTGCAACTACGGATTACATTTATTCGTTGTCTGCTACACGGTCCCCTTCGAAGTAGTCTTTGCCTAAAGCAATGCAGTTGGTCCATCGTTTCTTCCATTGCCGGAAACCCTCTTCTAAATCATTTTCTGTGAGGCTGTTTAGAGCGCGCGTCGTTATCGGTTCCACTTCCTCTTGTGAGCCCCAGTGATGAGGTTTCATGTCTCTCTTGATATTAGGAAATTAAAAAAAATCAGAAAGGGCCAGATCGGGCGAATGGGGCGGGTGTTCCAACACAGTGTTTCTATTTTTGACGAAGAAGTCCTTCATAACAATGGCTGTGTGTACTGGAGCATTGCCATGATGCAAGATCCAGCTTCATTCGCAAACAATTCCGGTCGGACACGTCTTACCCGAGCCCTTAAACGTCTCATTACTTCCAGATAGAATGCTACATTTACTGTTTGTCCTTCTGGAACAAATTCTCCATGCACAATGCACCTCCAATCGAAGAAAACGCGTCTTCCTTCTCTCGGATCGTCGTCAACCAATTGCCATCCTTCTTTGAACCTCTTTGCCCTTTTGTAAACTGTAGCAGGTTTTTTTGGCAGACTCGCCTAATGCTTCATTCAAAAGCTCTACGATTTCCGAGCCGTCTTTCTTTATTTTTCCCAAAATTTTAATCACGATTCTCTGTTCTATTAAATCCATAACCAAATTTTTACAGCGGACACGAAACTGCTTTGCAAAATTTGACATTTAACTAATTAAATGAAGTTCAAATATTTTGAAATTTGAATTGAAGATAGGACAAGGACGCTATTGCACGGCTAACTTGTTGCCGCTGTCGCAGGAGTGCCATATAAAGCACACGAAAAATATTCTACTAACTTAATTGTCAGTCCTCGTATATAAAAGGTCTGTTCCAAACCTCTGGTTCCAACGTCACTTTCTGACGGTTTCGAAACCATCAAAAGCATGCACTCATCAAAGTTTTACACTTGATAAAGTTGTAAAAATTGATCCATTACTTCGGTGAGCAACTAACTGAATATGACGCTTTCGAAACGAAAGTGATGTTGGAACAGAGCTAAAGTGTGTTTCTGCGTTTTGAGAAAATATGCTGATATTTTTAAAATTCTTCAAGGAATGAAATTTCTAAAGCAGGCTCTACACGGAGACAATGCATTGTAAGGAACATTGCTGCAATAAACGGCAAGAAAAAATGTATATTGCTCGTCACTTTCATTGCTGGCAATAAATAATGCAGCATTTGTGTTATATGCATGCGCAGTATTTCTATTTTGATCAGCTATGGCAATTTTTTGTTCTTATATTATCTTACAAAAACGATTAGTTTTGCATTTCAAATTTTGTCAATCAAATTATAGTTTGTCACAATTTAATTGTCAATTACAAAATGCAATTTACAAAAATTACCCGGAAATCCATTACGAAACAAACAAAGAACCACATTTAGGTATAATGCATTCAATAAAATGTTGGAAAAGAAAGGAGAAGGTAGCCCTCAAAGATCCAAAATTGAAACCAACATAACCTAAAAATAAAAGTTCCATTTACAAGATACGTGAACTAATAGCGTTTTCGATTGATTGCACTAATGTGCACTCAGAATATCTTCATCTCACTTTATTACATGAGGTTAAAAGAAGATGCAAGTACACTGAGTGTAACCGGTGCAAATGAATCGAAAACGCTATAAAAGAAGTCAGGTTTCAACGGTAAAAGTTACTAAATCGTGTAACTTTAGTTACTCATTACAAAAATAAATGTACTTTATTTTTCTTCTTGCATTACGATCTTGGGGAATTTATTGGTAATTCGTGAAATACCAACTTTATAAAAAAATAAGTAACATTATGTGACGGCGTAACTTCAAAATTTGATTCGTCTTGAGTGTTGAAGAGAAACAATTACGAATAAATACGTATCTGTTTATTTTCGACAAATGTTGGAAAACATTGCTATTTCAACTTTTATAACTTTTCTGCTACAAACAAATTCAATACACTCAACATTAAAGTGACTTTTTTTTAGTAAGTTGTAAACTTGATGCTTGATTCATCAGCAATCTTTATTGCCATCTGCGAAGCTTTCCACAATAAAAACTACGAATTGCAAAATGGCCTTTACATGATACAGTTATGTTGTATTGCACGTGTATTCGCGCCTTAATTGTCAACGCGAGAGGTCGCTATTAATAGCAACATGGGCGACAAAGGGTGAACAACATTGCAGTTGCGTTAAATATGAAAGTTTGATTGGTGCATGTTTTCAACGGAGTGGTTTATTAAACCAATCCGTGAAATGTTGTTCACCCTTTTGATGATATCAATATTGACCACCAGAGGTCGCCTACTTTGTTTGATTTCGCGAATTGTCAATATAGCAAAAATTAAATATTTCAAACTGATACTGTGTACTAAAAACAAACCTGCAAAGCAAAATATTATTTTTCGTTGTTGAAATTTCATGTTGGCAGTATTAAAAATAACGTTATAATCTCTGAAAACATTCTGCAATGCAATAGAAATTTCAAAAGAACGCAATCTTGCACCAGCTGCTTTAAAACTTTCATTGTGTGCATGCTCACAATAGAAATTGTGTCATGCTGCAATACGAATTGCATCGTGTAAAGCGGCCTTTAATACATAGCAGCGATTGCATGTTATTAGAATTATATGTATGTATAAATAAATACGTTAATTAATGATTATTATTCCTACTTTAGTAATGTTTATAAATGTATTTCAAGTTTCTTTTCCGGCAAAAAAATAGAAAATTTGACAAGTGCATTTGCGTTTCACTATTTTTGTGCACGTTATGTGCATTGTTTCCTTAAATTCAAAATATTGATAATATTCTGTTTCTCTCTCTTCAATTCTGAGTTGTAAACAAAGCGCTACGATAATATGCGGTTGCTTCAGTATTTTCCTGTGTGCATAACTCTTAATCTGATAATTTTATATTATAATACTGTTTGTCCTGACAAGTTACATGAAAACGAATATTGATCTACTGACTGTGCTTTCTATTTATATGTTAGGAAATAGCACAGATTCCAAAAATACACCACCCAAGATATGATTCGATTTATCTTTAAAGAGTTCACGAGACCGAATCACAAGGAAAATTATGCATTCATTTTTATTTGTTAATTGCCTTTGTTGCACGAGAAAAAACAAAGATTAATTAAATAATAAAAAAATATAAGCTTTTATATTGTTATGACCTCGCATTCTAAATGTGCTCCTGTGTTATACAATAAACAAATAAATAAGAATATGTAAATTACTGCAAATTTTACCTTCACCATCGAATCTTGGTTATTTAAAGAGATAGTGAAGGATATTACTATATGTATTTATAATCTGAAGAGAAGGATCTTCTGAACCGACCGCTATCGAATGATTCGTTTTGAGTTAGAAATATTATTATGTGCCCAGAATATAGCGCTTTTTTAAGTTTCGATGAAACAGTCAGTATGTGAATGCTATGAAATGTTAGAAATGTGTTTACTTTTCTTTTACAGAAAAGAAATTTTAGAAGAATTACCAGAACTCACTGATCACCTAGAAAAGTGGACGAACCAATACAAGAAGTGCACTGAAATCGAAGACCTTCTCCAAGACTTACATCAGCAGATGGCTCTCGTTAAAGAAGCCGAAGCGAATGGCATTTGTAAACATCCGTTGTACTCTTTGCCAAGTCGATACGACGCTTATCGAAAGACCCAAGACGCAATTAACAATTCTAAAAAGGATTTAGAGAACATCGTTAAAGATTGCGATTCGAAATCCCAGAAATACATGGAAGCCCTTCGTCTACTCGAAAGCCAGCAGATTTCCCAGTGGCTAATCGAACTGAATGCGAATTTCGAAATTGAAAATAACGTGAAGGTATTCAGCCTCGTAAAAGAATTTCTGCAAAACGCTGGGCAATCGAGCATGATCACCCAATGCGAGCAATCAGAAAAGGAAGTGGGGCAACTCGCTCAACAACAGCTGGTGCTTACGATGAAGTGTTTGCACTTACTTCAAGAGTATGCCCTTGTAATTCATCAGTGCCCACCGTCATTCTTGGAAAGGCACAGGGTAAACGTCGTTTCCAACTGGTGCAAGTACCTGCTTGAAACCGAGAGTGTGAGTACTTGCGATGCAATATTCCAACAATTTTGTCAGTTTGTCGACGCTGGAAATTATGAAATTAACGGACAATCCGTCGTGAAATTCTTTTACCAACTGAACATGCTTTATAACGAAACAGCGACCCAGCTTGCGAAAGTTTTCGAAGACCTAAACAAAATTCGTTCGGATGATTCGATGATGGAAACCGAAAGAATATACAACGAAGCGAAAACGAGCATTGTTACTTTCTTGAGGCACGAGAAAGGCGCCTCTAAGGCCTTCGAATTTGTTATCGTCGGAGAACTACTTTTGCTTAACCAGAGTTTCTTGACTCTAGAGTCGGCTGCATCGAGACGAGGGGATTGGCTCTTGAAGTTGACGTCTCGAGATGGTATTTGGTTCCTCGATGATTTGACGTATAACAGTAACAAGTCGATGGAGTTACTGAGTTATTTGCACATGAAACAGAATTCTAAAGTCGAGGACACGAGGTTCTTTCAGATTTTAAACGGTCTTAAATCAGCGAATAACATGTACAAGAGTCTGCAGGAATTGAATTACAACTTTCACACGATTATTTTACCTGAATCGATGAAGAAGATACAATGTGATGATGCCACTGTCTTGAGCATCATTGGAGATTTAAATTCCATTATTTCTAACGTCGGTATGCCACTTAATGACGTCATTAGTTATCTTGAAAATAACTTGAAGTGTATTGTAATGGAGATGGACCTAAACGTAAGTGTTAGATTATTTTTTTTATAACAAACAGTTAATTAGAAAATAGGCAACCCAATCCACTTCTGTAATGATATTTTGATAAACACGTAGTTGAATGATGGATTGCCTATTCCAAAAACTTCGTGTTCACGATTTAAAATGGGCACTCTATGTATGTATACAGATACAAAAAAAATACTAGATAATGAAAACAAATTCCATTAGAAATACAGAAAAAAATGATTTAAATTTTAGTGTTTAGAAATTATTTTTATAAACATAATTTGAATTGAAGATTAATAATAATATTTGATATTAATCTTAAAACGTATTTGAATTATAATTGTGTTCTTTTTCAGTCCTCGGGTGATTTTATATTAGAAAAAGTGGCAGAACTCCGAATAAACTTCGATGCACTATTACAATCACAATCAGAGTTATTAAGTCCGGGAAAAATGTTACTCATGGGTTTTAACGGGCTATTTCAGAAATTAAATTTAGAATACGACAACTTAATAAACACCCTCGGATCTTTAGATATCCCCCCGTGTTGGAGAAATTTAGATCAAATCAAGGAAGCGAAAGGCCTAGCCGCTCCGATATTCAATGCGAGAGTGAGGGGGGTCCTCGATGACATATTTATAATAAAACGTCTTCAAGCCATGTCCGACTTCTTCAACACATGTCTAGAAATGTGCCAATCATTTAAGGGTAAAACCTGCACGATTTTCAACGACGAGCAAATCATTAAACCTGTACGGAAGTTTATTGCGGATTACATTAGCAGGCAGTTTTTGGGAATAACCACGGAGGCGATAGCTTACGTAATTTGCTTCTTACTCCAAGATCTAGGGTTGGATGTAACGAATGAAATCGAACAGAAAGATATCGGTGCGGAGAACAAAGTCCCGGTGGACGAATTGTACCAGAAGGGTTGGAGCTTGTTTTTAAAGCACGGTATATTCACACAGAACATCCTCGCTCAGGCTTCCAGCTTAGAATCTAACTTGAAAAGTGCCTGGGAAAAAATTCAAGAACCTAAAAAGTTAGAGCAAAATTTAGCACTACTGCGTTCATCTGTGATTCGTATTCAGAATCAGATTACAACTTACAATTGGATGTTCGAAGACGTTTTGAATCAACGCAATTGGTTGCACAATATAAGCTCGGTAAATCGAAGCAAATTTATTTTAGATTTGCAAAGTGAATCCACCGCTTTAAATTCCATCCAACTTAAATTAGCGGAGACACGAGAGCAACAGAAACCGTTAGTTTCCAGCATATCACAAAGATTGAAATGGGCAGCAGGTGCTAACCCCGATCTTAACGAAATACTATCAAGTTTCGAAGTAGCTTTGACTTCTCGAGAGAAAAAGTTAGACGCCGAACAACAAATAGCTAGTATCGTTTTAACAAACTGCACGACTATTTTGCAACATGAAGTGCTAAGAAGCCCCACGTCGGAAACTAAATTGTTTGATCAGTTGTTTCTAAGCAGCTGTGATAAATGGCGTGTGGCTTGCCAGTTTAATATTGTGAAGTTAGAGACGGTGAGCAATGTTGAAGAAAACATCATGCGACTGTACTCGCCTAACATGATTAAAAATCCGAAGTGGCTATCGATCATCTCTGAAAAGATATCCGATATAATAACAGGAACTCAAAACGAACTTGAAGATCTAAGAAATTCAAAGGCTTCAATAGTTGATGATATCCTCATAAAATTAGAAAAAATCAAACTGCTTTATACACAGCACTGCAAACTCATGACCGATTTTAAGCCGCTCATTAAATCGATGGCGAAAATCGAAGAGTATTCGCTTAATTCACAGCAGTTCATCGCAGACTATCGCAAGTACATAGAACAGTTCTCTAATTTGTTGCACAAAATAAAAAAAGACATGTCGAAGAACGACGTTGAAGATGCCATGAAGAATTTGTACTACTTGAGCGAATGTACGCAAAGCATTTACGACAAGTTAATGAAACTGATGTTTAAAGAGACAGAAAAATCCTTGCCAAGGCCTCCATTGGTTAGACAAGATGAAATATCTTTAAGTCCGTTGAAAAGTATGACACCCAAACAAGAGAGTTTAACACGAGGACAACAGAGAAATGCGTACGCTGTTGGAGTGTGGCGAAGAGTTCGACTGAAGTTGGAAGGAAGAGATCCAGACCCAGGGAGAAAATATACAACACAAGAACAGGTACATTTAACATGAGATACCGCGTGATTTTTTAAATTTTAGATCAACTCTTGCCATGGAATTTGGACGGCGTGGCTTTACTGCAAAACAGCATAAAGGAGTGCAATGACGTACTTTTCACTTAAGCTAAGACATGCCGCCGAGATCTCATGACAAGAGTTGATAAAAAATTTAAAAAATCATTCGGTATATATTTTTTTTAATTAATGATTTGTTTAGGTGGACTATGTAATACGTGAATCAACCAATCTTGATAATTTAGCCCTTTTATACGAGGGCTGGACACCATGGGTTTGAAAGGTCATATGGAGCAGGTACCCTGCCTGGATCTCTCTTCAGTGTCAATAAAGCGCGTCTGTGCAAATAGGGCGCGAAGAGTCAAGCAGCAGCGCCATCCATAACTTTACTAGTTCTCGGGTCTAGTTGCTTAGTTTTATTGCTCTTGCAAGAATACATTAACGTACAGTTTTGTTGTAACAAATTCATAGTACAAAATGTGAGGCCGTACTTTTGGAACTGGTGTAGTTGTCCTACTAGAATTTTTGCAATATCAGTAAAACTATTCCACTCGCTGATATGGTAACTTAAAAGTTAATGCTGCTTTTAATTTTAATTGTCGACGGTTCTGTCAGATTTGACAAGCACTGCGTTAGCAGTTGAAGTTTTCATTATAATATGTGGAACACCAACATACTTTTTGGCATATAAGGGATTTCTAACAATTTTTAATTTTTGATGATGGCATTTGGATGCACGAAACTTAATACCGCATTAAGATAAGTGCACCTAAATGTTTCGTCATAAACAGAATTTCGATTGAACCTCAATGCCAAATTTTAAGTCCATCTCGGAATATCTTGAATATTCCAATAATGTTAATGGTAAAAGTTAAATTTATGTCATATACTTCATCTATGTCTTTGGTCTATCGTAGTGAATTAATTAATTTTATAGTGTTAGTATAACTAATAAATTTTATTATTCTCCTTGCTTTTTCTAGAATATTTTTTATTTTATGCTCTGTTGTTTGTAATCATTTTAGGGGAATAGTAACAAACATTTTATTTCAGAAATTGCTTGAATAAGATCTTGATATTAACACATTGGTTAAGTTTGATCCTGTTCCCCTATATTCTTGTAAAAGTTGCTAGAATATAGGCATTTTCTGTGAATTTGATTTTCTTATTTCCTCCACGCTCAAAAAACTTGAAAACATAAACCCATCTGATACTAAAATAACAATATTTTCTCACACCACTAGCCTGGAAATAAATAGTAAGTAATAAGTTCAGTGATTTCACAATTTTTAACTAATTATCCCGGTTTATCTTTATTTTAGTTCTGCTTCTTATTTTAAGACTGCAGCACTCAAAAAAAGTAATTATATTTAAATATTGTTAATTTTTTTAATAAATACTCGGTCATTTTTTTAAATGTATTTATTGTGCCATAGTACTTTCGAGTCAGGAGCTGACTCATCTTCAGTGCCTACAATTAATTACAGTAATCAATAATATAAGTTGTACAATGAAAAATAGTTGTTAGTGATAAATTAATAACAAATTAAAACTTGCTATTAAATCTCTCCTTTCGCTTGCACGGAGGAACAAATAGGAACAATCAAAAATCTACTTGCCAGAGCCATTCTACTCTCATCACCCACATATCATACAACTGATCAAAAAAACATTAATCAATACCCATAACATATAATAAATTCTGTAATTAACTCAAGATTAAAATATGTACCTTAACTACAAAACAAATAATCCTTACACAGCTCCAGAATCCATCACTCACCAATAATACAACTACTAATAACAAAAAAAAATTTCACATTATTTACCCGGCGTAAATGAACCACGCAAAAGAAAATTCAAACAATCAAACATACACACAAACGAAAAAATTCTACTCATCATAATTTTCTCACCAATTTAAAAGACAAAATTAACAATTCAGAAAAATCTAATGTAGTTTACAAAATAAATTGTAATAACTGTGACAGCAGCTATACAGGGCGTTCTCCAAGTTCGTGCAAAAAATTTATGACGTATTTGGTAACGGATATTCTCACGAATGCACCAAAATTAAAACGAAAAAAAAAATCAAAAAATTCATACCGACATCCGGCAATTCCTTGTAATGTTTAGAACCGCTAGACGCAACGGACGGTGACCTTCACCCACAATAAGTGTTCGAAGTTCCCCCCTGCGCGAGACGTAAACATGCCGATTAAAGTGCCGTTTAACATACTGCCCACAGATTTTCTTCTGCCCATACATGCATGTTGTGAAAATTAAACATACCATCCCTTGTAAACATTGATTCATCGGCGAAGAGAATGTTATTAACAAAGTTAATGTATTCCCGGAGTAACCATCGACAAAATCGCATGCGTTGGAGGTAATCTGCGGACATCAGAGCTTGCGCTCTTTGAAAATGGAACGGATAATTGTTTCTCACGAATAATTTGCCAAACAATTTGAACAACTGATACAAAGGGCTATCTGGGTAACGCTGTGCATACAAATGTCTTGCAGCTTGACCACATTCGCCGTAAATTAAAATCATGTCCACAATAACACTATCGGAAAATTCGGCCATGTTTTCAACACTGTGACGACGTTCACTTGAGAACTGAGTAACTGACCCACTTTAACAGCTGATGCTGACACACCATCATACTTCTCCAATTACGAAATAAAAATAAACCAGCGACTATCAAACTGTTTCATCGTTCGCCGAAAACATTTATTATTGTTATACAAAAACTGCTTCATTCTATCACTTTTAATGTCAACTTTCACTGGTTTAATTTTTTGCATAAAGATAAAAAACAGCCCGTATAGGGCTAACCAAAAACTATTTAAAAAAAGGATTATACAATCATCAATACCATACTTAGAAAAAGAATCCTGACCACTGAATAGCCGTTTTCGTTTCAACGAAACTGAGTAGAACAGATCTGATCCGCACAAAAGGCGTTCTTTTCATATCACCATAGAATCGAATGGAATTGGATCAGTTCAGGATCAATTCAAGATCAATTCAAGATCAGATCAGTTGCGGATCACTTATGAAACGAAAACGCCTAATGCTAACGTCTTACTCAATCAATAAAAATCAGGATTTTCAGTTTGATTCGGCCCAAGTGCTGTGCCAAGAAAAAAGTTATTACAAAAGGAATGTTTTAGAAATGTGTCACACAGTTATAATAGTAATAGTGTTAATAAACGATCGGTTTTGTACCTAAATTATCCCGTTTTTAAAAATTAAATAAATAATTTTCGAAAGACTCATTCTGCAAGCATCTTGGTGTGAAGGTCTTTCTTACGGTGCCGCCACATTAACGTTTAACGTCACGCCTAACGTGATTTTCAAAGTCTAATTTGACTAGTTTGGTGTAGTTTTTACTTGTGATATGATAATATGGAAAAGAAAACAAATTTATAACGAGTAATTTGATATTAAACTTAAGTGTAACCGCAGATTTATATCAAATTAGATGTTAAAAATCACGTTAGGCGTTACATTAAATGCATATGTGCCCGCGCCATTAGTTCTCTCTCCGCCGTGCAAGCGAAAGGAACTCGATTTAATAGTAAGTTTTAATTTTTCACTAACAACTATTTTTCATTATACAACTTATATTATTGACTATTGTAATTAATTGTATGTTTGCTCTAACAATATAGACATCATAAACCGAGGCAATAAACCTACCTTCATAAACGGCGATACGACAGGAGGTCCTTGATCTTATTCTGACCACCCCATTTATGACACAACTAATAAAAAATTGGCGCATGTTGGATGGGCCATCGTTTTCTGATCATGCTCCAATAGCATTTCATCTGAAAACAGAAAAAAACGGAAGTAGTGAAGTATAGAGCGCCGAGATCTACAGATTGGTGTCTTTATCAAGAGACACTACAAGTTGAATTAGAAAGCCTCCAGTACGATATCGCTACGACACAGGATCTTGAAGATGCCTCAACATACCTAGGCCAGAGCAGAAAGGCTGCTTACAATAGAGATGGGCGATATATCGTTACCGGTGACTTTGTCGCTGTTACTCGCTGGTCGCTGGAACTATCGGCGACTTGTGTAACATAAAATCCGACCGATGACTAAAGAAAACTGTATTGGTGCTTCTAACTCTCTCGGTTATTTAGTTTTCCGTAATCAGTTATTACAATGCGAACGCAGTGACTACGTGATAACGCAGCACAGAGAGCTTACCAGTGATATCGGCCGCCGTTAAAAGTAACCGTGATTTTGAAATAACCGTCGCTGGATCACCGGTGATCAAAAAATAAGTGAACGCCCATCCCTAGCTTACAATGTAAGCTGTCCGTTAAGGAAAAGAGTAATCTCTAGAGACGTACCTTGGTGGAATGCAGATTTAGATAAACTCAAGACTGAGGCTAGGAAAGCATTCAATAAGTCCAAGAGAATAGGACAATGGGAGCACTACAGAACAGCCCTAACAAGGTATAAGAATTGAGGATAGTCGAAAAGACAGTCCTGGAAACGTTTCTGCGAGGGGATAGATGAAATCGCCCCAGCATTGCGAATCCAGAAAGTGCTGGCTAAAGATCACTCAAACACCATTAGGCTCATTAAGAAGCCAAATACCGAGGATTCCTGGGTCCTGGGTACTCTCAAAGTATTGCTATCGACACACTTCCCGGGATCCAAGGAGTCAGCTACTGCAAATATCCTACAATTTTTGTTCCGATAGAGTCAGCAGATGTTTGTCAGGAAAAATTTTTACACCTGACAAGGTAAAATGGGCTATAAACAGCTTTAAGCCCTTCAAATCACCCGGCAATGATGGAATATTTCCAGCCTTGCTGCAGAAAGGGATCGATACTATTGCCCCCTGCTTAATAACCATCTTTAAAGCTAGTTTTGCATTGGGCTACATACCCCAATCTTGGAGGAAGGTAAATGTAATCTTCATGTGAAAAACTGGCAGGCGATCTCCAGAAGACGCCAAATCTTACCGCCCGATTAGCCTGTCTTCTTTTCTTCTTAAAACTCTGGAGAAAATCCTAGATAATAAAATTGGAAGTTAATTTCTTGAAAAAGCGCCACCCTAAACAATTTGCCTACCAGCCAGGCAAATCCACAGTAGATGCCTGTGAGTGTTGTGGAAAAATCCATAGAGACAAAAGAAATTGCCATTGGCATTTTTATAGATATTGAGGGACCTTTTGATAACACCTCATTTACATCTATAGAAAGAGCAGCCACAAAACGAGGCATTAATCCACCGACAATCGGGTGGATCAAAGCAATGCTGGCAAGTCGAATAGACGGCTTCTTTAGGAGGGGAGGAAACTTCAATAACTACAGCAAAGGGCTGCCCATAAGGTGGGGTACTATCACCGGTGCTGTGGATGACCTACTGAGGGAAATGACTGACAAAGGTCATCAGGTACTAGGTTACGCAGATGACATAGTCACACTGATCAGAGGAAAGCATGAAGGAGTAATTTCCAACCTAATGCAAAATGCAATGCAAAATGCTCTGAATATTATCAATAGATGGTGCCAGAAGGAGGAACTTAGTGTAAACCCCAAGAAAACCATCATAGTATCATTCTCGAAGCGCAGGAAGCTGACCCTAAGCGCCCCCCACTTAAATGGATCGACTATACAGCTCTCCAAAGAAGTGAAATATCTACGAGTAACCCTAGATACTAAGCTCAATTGGAAAACACAGGTCGATAAGGCAGTTTCAAAGGCAATGGCATCCTTTTGGGCATGTCGCAAGCTCTTTGATAAGACATGGGGACTGAAACCGCGAATGATTCAATGGTCATTTACAGCGGTAGTAAGACTCATAGTTACCTACGCTTCTTTAGTGTGTTAACAGAGTTAACCACGCACAATAAGTTGCAGAAATTGCAGCAATTAGCGTGTCTAGGAATAACAGGGGCTATGAATACCACTCCAACAGCAGCTCTGGAAGTTTTGCTAAATATCCCACCACTCCACCTTCAGGGGCAGAAGGAGGACATGCAAGCTTCCTTGAGACTAACCCAGACTAGGAAAATTAAACCAGGCGATCGTACTGGTCACCTTAGAATTCTGGATCTTTGGCAGCCAGACACGGACATGATGCCGAAAACTTTTGACTTTGACATACCTTATGAAGTGGATATCGGTAGCCGCTATATGGCTAAAAGTCAACTAGTACAGTTAGGCAACAATGTCTCCATCTGGTACACAGATGAATCAAAGCCTGCAAAGGGAACCGGTATAGATATTTATGGCCCAAAATACGAGGCATCAATGGTCTTAGGTACCACCCCTACAAGCTGAAACACTTGCAATAAATATATGTGGCCAGGAGTGCCTAAGAAGGAACATGAAGGGTAAAAAGATTTATATTCTGTCTGACAGTCAAGCAACCGTAAAGGCACTCAAAGCATACTGCACTGAGTCGGTTTCCATATGGAAATGTAAACTATCTCTCAAGGAACTGGCCAAGGACAATAAAATTACCCTAAAGTGGATTCCTGGCCATGAGAGTATAGAAGGGAACGAAAGAGCCGATAAACTTGCTCAAACTGGTTCTGAAGCTTCACCCGTAGGTCCTGAACCTTTCTGTGGCCTGACCAAGTCACAGCATAGGAAAGAGACTCAAAGGTGGCTGGATAGGAAGAAAATGTCCTACTGGAGTAATGTTCCAGGGCAAAGACAGGCGAAGAAATTTATCAAGTATTTGCCTGAGATTGCTCAAAAGCATCTACTTCTGACAAAGAATGAAATAAAGACTATTACAGGTCTTTTCACCGGGCACTGTCCTGTGAGGTATCACCTTAAGAACATGGGCTTGGTGGAAAGTGAAATTTGCAGACTATGTGAGTTGGAAGCAGCTGAGCACATACTCTGCAATTATAAGGCATTACCAAGACTTCAGCTTAGTCACCTAGAAAGGGTGAGTCTGACACCTGACGAGGTGATAGCAAAGCCTCTTAGGAACATTCTATACTTCACTGGTAAGGTAGGGTCCTAGGAAATTAATTACTTGGAGGGTTTGAACAAAAGATCAATATGGTCGCAGTTCTGAAAGACTTATAAAGCCCATCGACCTCGTAGTACAATAATTATAGGCACTGAAGATGAGTCGAGTCCTGACTCAAAAGTACTATGCACAATAAATATTTTAAAAAACCAAAAATGACCAAGAATTTATTTAAAAAATAAACAAGATTTACCACACCGCACTGGTCAAAAAACCAAAAACAATTTATATTTGAAATAGTAAAAATAAATTTTAAGCACATGCAATTAACAACTTCAAGAAAATTTCATAATTTTTAATTAATCTTAATAATAAAAGATAATTACTTTCTACATTTTCCTCAATAAAAGAGTTCGGCTCAATATATCTGAAGCAATATACCTTGAATACTGTTTATTTTAATTACTGTACTGTTCCATTTTTAGTTGTTATTAAAAATTTAATTAAAAAAAAAACACGTAAAATTATATATACATTTATTATCCTGAGTTTTACATACCACACATAAAATATGTAAACTTGTATTTATTGTACAGTTGGGTAAATCACCATATTGATCAATGCAGCACATTTAAATTTTATTAAAAATTGTGTACGTGTAGACATTTAAAAAAGTCTCGACGTATACAGAGAGTTCCACTTAAGTCGGTTTCTTTCATACCTCTCTATTCATGAAAAATGAAATTCAAATGAAAGTTTCACTATATCATGTGGAGCATATTTTAAAAGTACAGTATGAGCATAAATGTTTGAGGACAAGTTGAATTTTCCGCGTTTCAATATTTTTCTTAAGTTGGTCAAATGCATAGTTTACAAAAAAAATAGGCAAGTAATTTGTTTATTTTAAATACAAGAAGCAGCAATAACTACTGACAGGTACATTAGGCAAACGCGCCCCATTTTGTCTTATGAATTCTTGGAGCCGGCTGCAAAATTTACACAGGCGACACTGAACAAAAATTAATTTCTCAGGACGGCCACACACAAAGAGTAAAAATTACTAGATAGAGACGCGGGAAATTCAACTTGTCCTCAATCATTTATGCTCATACTGTAGTCTGTTGTATCACCGATCACATCTGTATCCAGAACGTTCTTATATTTTTACATTTTCATATTTCGGATTGAATTTTAACGTGTCTTTACGTCCCACATATAAAGTAAAGTAAACCGTTTTTGCGTTATTCAACTTAAAAAAACAAAAAATTATCTCTATTGCAGTACTTCAAACAAATAATGACGTTAGAGGCTTTGTAACGAAGTCATGCCTAGACTGAACGGAACACTCTGTATACAACAAACTAATTTTAAAACATGATACAATGAAACTTTCATTTGAAACATTTTTTTATAAAATGAGTAACTATAGTTCATTCACTTTAAAAACGTAGTAGGTGGCGCTACGAGCTGAGGAAGAATTACGCAGGAGCAATTGTAAAAGGGCTTGCAATTTTAAAGCTCTGACAAGAACTTATTTATTGAAGTATAATTGTTGCTCTATGTTATAAAAATTCCGTCAACAAAACACGAATACGAAATAACTTAACCTCAATGTCAAGACTCAAGATGCCAACTGAAGTTTATACAATTTTCGTGCATTTTGTTCCTGTGTAACCGTGCAATGTGTTTCTACCAATCACAAGCGTAGAAAGTTAAGTCCCATCCTTTCCAACGCTATGTTCTTATTGTGAATGGAGTGCAGAGAGGTATGAAAGCAACCCTCTTAAGTGGAACTCCCTGTATATGGACGTTTAATAAATTAACGTTAGTAATTTTTCTAGCTATGAGAAATTAAACTTTTATGTTGCGTTCAATCACATCAATTTATTTTAGAGGTTCCAGTGAAAATTAACATTTTTATTGTGTTTAAAGGCAACTAATTCTGAATTGCAATTTTTAAAGTGTAGGGTCAAGGTGGCAACAGTGGATCAGTCGGGTACAGTGAATCAGTGTAGTAGGTAAATCGAAAGAGGATAGAATTATAAATGTTACCCCACTGTTGCCACCTTGACCCTATGTACAGGTGGACAATTTCGATGTCTCTTATGGGCATCTCTGTAACTGTAAGTTGGCTTTCACACCAAAGTAGCAAGCTGCATGCTGCTTGCATCCTGGATGCACGCTGAATGCCACTAATTTTAGAACCTATGTAAACAATTGATAATATTCACACCGGTGTAGCGTAGCATTCATGCGCCCTGCCTTCCAAGATGCCCTGCGCGCCTGCGCGGTACGCTACTTCTCAAAAGATGGAAGAAGCATGCAGCTTGCTACTTTGGTGTGAAAGCCGACTTAGTATGATCCAAGTCTCGATCCCATTGGAGATGAACAAACGTTGGCTATCTTCATTTGTTTTCGAGCTTATCAAATTATTTACACAGCCACAACTGTCAAAATATTTTAAACAAGAGCTGGTTGAGATTTAATAAAAACAACAAAAAAATGTCGGTACTGTAAAGCTCGCCTGCTAAGGATAGAATACACGCAAGAATAATAAAAGATTATTTACACTGCCACAACTGTCAAAATATTTTAACAAGAGTTGGCTGGCGTTTAATAAAAAAGAAAAAAAAATGTCGGTACTGTCAAGTCCGCCTACCAAGAATAGAATACACGCAACAATAATAAAAAAGGCAATTTATTCTATTAATTGTAAGAAGTAAACCCAACAAAGTAGATATTTTTGAAAACAAAAAAAAATTCTATTTAATGATGGCATTGCCTACTGTGATTTCCGTTTAAAAAATATAACTGTGCTATAACTCGAAAATTTTACTAAATGTCAAAAAACTAACTACACCACTAAACTGTACAGGGAAATCACAAATGATTTCAACCCACGTGATCCCGCCGTATAGGCAACACATTGTACTCTGTTGGTAACAATGCAGTGCTGTTTGTTAAATCCTTTGCAAACCAAATATTTAATTGCGAATTAAACTAATTACGATTAAGTTGCCATAAGAATTACATTGCGAAATGTCAAATTAACAACGTCATTAAAATTTCTGTAAACTGGGCCTTAATGTTCCAAATTCTTAGACAATGATAGAAGTGTGGAATGTGTAAGTGAGAGTGAGACAGCATTAGAAGTACATAAAACCTCATTGCGCAGGACTAATCTGGCGTCGCGTCAGTTAGTGCGTGCACGAATTATCCAGTTTTCAATTTTGCGCGTGCGCATAATGCTCAAGAATACTTCTATATCCGTCTATTTTTTGGAACACGTGTACGGAGCCAACGCGCTATTCACGTAGTGTATATAATCAAAGGTTAAATCGTTCGTGAATGTAATACTTACGATTTGCGAAGGCATCATAATTTACATCACCAACTGGGAATGCTTGGTTAAAGTGGTTAAACAGAACAGAACACCTACAGTCACGAAAGTCAATGACAAATCCACGCTAATTTGAAACAGTAACCTCAATTTTTTCAGTGTTGCCACTTCTAGAAAAGAATACCTAATTCAAATTGGTCACGTGGATTGAAGTAATTAATGATTTCCCTGTATAACTCGAAAACAAAAAAAGACAGTCCATTTTTACACTACTGTCTCTAAAAAAAACAGATCGAGACTTGGCCACTAGTTTTTTCCTCTTTCTTGTAACTGCATAAGAGACATCGAAATTGATACATTCTGTACAAACAGTGAGCGTTTTACCACAGTATAAGAATCTACACAGTAGCGTCACTCGCGTATAACTGTCACATTTGCCATTTTGTTTGATACCTACTGATTTGCAAATTACATTACATTTGCATAAGGGTATCAAACAGTATGGCGTCTTTTTTTGACACTAACATTTAAGTGCTACTGGGTAATTATACTGTGGTTTTACAACCAGACCTCGAACATTTGGGAGCGTTGCCATGGTTACGCAATACGAGGGCCAATGGAAAGTGCCATTCCTTGCATAGCCAAGGCAACGCTCCGAAAAGTCCGAAGTCTGTTTATAATAATGAAAAATCATATGCTTTAAGGATCATCTAGAGAAGGGATTATCGTAAATTTGTAACTGCAGACTACTATCCAAAATTTTGACTTTTTAATAGTGCTGGCAGCGGTTAACCGATTTTGGATATTCGCAGTGTACAGCATGTCACTTATGCAAATAGAGTTGCATAACTTGAATGTGAATCTAAATGAAACTTTTTCTTCATGCAACTCTATTTGCATGAGTGACATGCTGTACACCGTGAATATCCAAAATCGGTTAACCGTAGCCAGCACTACTTTCTAATAAAGGCTTCGAAAAACTTGACTCCATTATAAAAAAAAGTCTTCGATCCCTGATCTAGACTTCTTCAAAAATGAAATAAGTGAAAAGTGCATGACATCAATTTTTACTAATATTATAGTTCTAAATACAAGTACTTATGCTGTACACTGAAAGTTATTTAGCCACAGATTCAGATTATCAGAAAATATATTACATTTATATAATCATCTTGTTCAATCCTAATAATAGAAAAATCTATGTAACCTAATTCTTCATGCAAGTTTTATAAACAATTAGATCCATCATTACTCAATTGCAATTCAGAATTAACGATAATATTTGTTCCATAAAATACAATGAAAATAAAACGAACTGTTTTATATAACTACAAAATTAGTATTTCTATTATTATTTATTTATTTATCACATAATGCACATACGTTTTATTAAAATGTAATTACATTTTCTTGGGTATAATTTGATACATTAAAAATATACATTCACTGTCAAGTCAGAATTTCTCAGAACATGATCTTGAAAGGTTTAGGTATTTTAAAATATTCTTAGATAGATAGATAGATAGATTCTTAGAGTCGTATTTCAGATAAAAGGGACTTGACAAGCAAAAAGTGGTAATAGAAATTCTATTGCTTGCAATATTCAAATAACAAACACTTTTGCAAAGGAAGATATTTGTTTTGAGTGAGCAGACAGAATGCAAAAGACTTATACTGTTATTGCTTCGCTTGAGAAAATGAGTAAGTTACCACATATCGAACATACCTGTCGTTTCATTCACTTTTCCTATATAAGATTTCGGATCAGGTGCAAGTGAGCTCCAATTAGTTAAGTGGCACTCCGGTATAATTTTACCGCAGACATTTCCGCGTTTCACACAAACATCGTCCGCTGTATAAAATTTATTTACGAGTGTGTCAATCCACTCTTGCAAATCTGGGCCAAACCTTTTCGAATTCGATACCGACAGTTGTTCCAAGCGTTCTTGATTCACGTAAGCTGGTAAAAACTCATCCCATTGGGGATCGAATTCCTTATGAAGCCCTGTTCCACTGTGAATGAAATGCACCTGATTTGGCGAAACAGAACTGCCGGAATAATATTCTAAAGGTAAAATAAGGAATTTCACTTTCGCTAATTCTTGATATTTATGCACTAATTTAACAGACCAGATACCGGGGAGGAGAGGTTGCTTCAGAGAAGGTTTTATATGGCCTTGTATGAGATTCTCTTCGATAATTAATTCACTAATTTCTATTAAGTGGCCGGCAGGATCCAGCCACAGAAATGAGACGTTGTAGTATTTGGCACTTGAATCGGGACTAGCATTAAATTCATAAATTAAAACGGGGTCTGAGTAAGGCCCAAGGATGCGTCCGAAATTTCTAGAAACTTGCTCTTTCGGATCATAATCACTGCTTACAAATAAGTATTTGATTCTAGAGGAGAATTCTGCAGTAGGGCTCAAACTTAATTGTTTTTTTAGTTTCGACGCAGTCTCCAATATAACTTTTCCATAATGCGGTGTGATCGCTTCAAATAATATTAAAGTACTTTGATAGGAGTCATTCAGATGATACGAAGTGACTTCTAGGATTTTGTGTGGACTTATGGCACAAGTATTACTAGATAGGTTTTTAGATGTAATTCTGGCGATGCTATGGCTGATTGTAAACAGCCCATCATCAATGGGCGTTCCGAGATCTAAGTTATTATAAATATTCTGCCAGTATGAGTTTATGTTGGGTACGCGAGTTACATAATCCGTTTTATACAACCACTGTTCTAACTGTAAAATTATGTCCTGATTAATAATTGGTTCGAATTTACGAGCAAAAAATAATTGCCGTGATTCTGTGTTTTGGATTCGAAGCCAATCCTCAGGTTTAAAATCATTCGGGCTACAACCACACCAATCTACTACATGCTTGTACTGACATTTACATCCTAATTTCCTTTTCCAATTAGTAACATGTAAGTTGTTGTCGACGTATGTATCACAAAATTTAGAATTTCTTAAGACAGTATGAAAAAACGATTCTGCCGGTAGCAGAGTGTACTTAAATATGAGGAATAAACCCTTCACTAAATCATCGGGAGAATCTTTCACTATATAAGACACAAACTTCCTTGATAACGCTATCCAATCACTTCCACCGTCGATCTGGATCCCCCAAGGCAATCGACGGTCTCCAATCCGCCACATGTGAATATCACATTCGACAAATGTCTTATCCAGGCCCTGCTTCTGTATGAACCTTTGCACCTCACGCCCGTGAGATTTTACGAAGTTTTTATCACGGTTGGCACTAAGGAACGTCACCAGGCGACTTAGGGTTTTCACTGGGTAATCTGACTCGCTTAAATTTATTACGAAGTCCCAGTTCCAATTTATCTGCAGTAATTCTTGCATAGCAGACAGCAGCATTTCAAGGAGAGATGCTCCACCCCATATGGTTGCAAATCTTCGTCGAGTTAGCTTGATATTCGGAAACTGTTTTTCGAGTGAAAGAAGCTCTCTGAATAAATAATCTTGTCTCTGCAGATACATTTTTTAATTAATTACACGCCTAATAACACCTTCACAATAAATGAGACTATGCAGAGCATACAGATAATTTATAATAGAAAAATTTAATACTTACAACATCTACATGAATGAAGTAATAATGATCACGATGAAAAAGATTTTTTATTAGTCTTTTAACTTGTCTCAGGGCACGACCGTTTAATGTGAGCAGGAAAGCAATTTTCACTGGGACTTGATTTTCAGTAGCTACAATTTCAGCAAGTTGTGGAATGAATTCTGTTGTGAAAAAAATTGATTTCGATAATTCCGTTTAAAAAGAACCTTTTGACTTACTTGTTATTCCTGTTTGATAGACGTTAATTGCGTAATATCCTCCACATGCAAGATGTGGGTCTGAGGGACATTTCATATTACAGGAGGAGTCCGGTAATTTTTCTGTTGAAGACGGTTCGTCATTTCCACAGAAACACTCTGTGCTATAAAATTAAAAATACAAAATGCAATACTTATAATATTATAATTAATTATATTTAGACTTAGAACATTTCGGAGCGGTGACACGGTTACGCAATACGAGGACCAATGAAAAGTGCTCATTCATTGCGTAGCTTTGGCAACGCTCCGAAATATCCGAAGTCTGATGGATTAGGAAAGTAAACGTCATAGAAGGCGGAGCTGAGTCGCATCCTATCTTTGTTTAATATATTGGACATACGTCGTGAATTGTTATTGTAACGCCGCGGTTGACGTGACTAAGTATAATCTCACTTGTTTTCGGCTTTGACGGTTGTTTTTCGTTCTCTCTGCAATAAAGAACTATTTATGCAAAATTGGCACAACTGAAGTCATGTTATTGAAGCTTCTCATCATAAGTTTTAATAATAAGCAAAATTTTTCATATCAACTCTCCATGGAACCAGTATTTTCGGTTTATTTGACCTAACCCATGCATTTTTATGGTCCAATAGACTCCGTTTCAAATTTCGCGCCAAGTGTGGCACCGCCCACTTTCCCAATCTATTGGGAAGAACAATGGAATGTAGGTGGCGCTGCAAATGGACGTTATATGTGAGATAACCTTAGCCTAAATACGGTAAACCTTCGGTTTTTGATCAGTTTATGCTTAGAAAACGTACGGAACGATACATTTTCGGTATAATAACAATAATAACTATGACATTGAGGCCCACAACAGTAAATTTTTGGCGTTCCACTGACAATTTATCTCACATACTATGGGTAGGTTCCACTTAAGGATCACAATGATTATGTTCTATAGAGTACGTAGCGTCGTTCCACTTGTATTACTTGGTCATAACGGCGAGAGAAGTGGAACGGCTTTTGTGTGCCCTTCTCACGAACTTGTTCAGAGATTCTGTTGTGTTTATGTTTTCAAGAGAATATTGCTACGGTAAAACGGAAAACAGTAATTAAGTTTAACTGCGTCCAAAATGCAAAATGCTAAGTTAACTTTTCAATTACATATTTTAAATTCGCGCCGTCACGTGTGATGTCTTACGCCGACCCAGGTTCATTTTGTGAGCGATGTGATCGCTTTCCTAGCCTCGCACCCAGGTGTCTATTAGTATTATTCTGATCGTTGTGAGCGTTATGTGGAACAATGCCACCGCTACTTTGATCATTTTGATCCTTAAGTGGAACGTACCCCAAGTGGTATGTGGCGGCGACTCTTTCGTTTGTTCCTCCATGGCCAACTCCATTAACATTCACTGACGTGTATGTATGGCCGTTTCATTTCGCCTAAAATTCGGTTCCAGAAAGTATGCCGTAGAGTACTCCCCTCAGCGCTCCCTATTAAAGATACTACAGAACTACTGACAGTAACGTAATGGCAACTGCAATTACTTAAAAACTCACAAGAGGCGCTGAGAGGAGTACCGTCAAAATTTTTAAAAGTCAAATTGAAACGGCCATACATACACGTCAGTGAATATTAATGGAGCAGGCCATGGTTCCTCCCAATTGGCGTATTTTATCTCCGCTAGATGCCGCTGTATATGACCACTTCTCCGCCATTTTTGTGTTAAAAAGGTAGGGACACAGAATAACAGAAGGGACAATAGCTTGTCTTAGTTTTCGTGCGCAAACTCGGATCAGCCATGTTCTAAAGCTGTTGTTTATGTTTTGATTTGAGGTTATGAGCGTTGGTTAAGGGTTTCTAAGATTATTGCTGTTTGTTATTAAATTGTCTCTTTTGTAAACATAGTAAAAACAAAAAAGAAAAGAACATCGGCTTCACGTTATTGTGCTGAACCAAGGTTACAGCTTCTTTTTCCTTTCCAAAAGATCAAACACGTGTATTTTCATGACCAGTTTTCAGTTTCCGCATAATTCCGCCGCGCAGCGACTCTTTCGTTCAAAGACGCGAATTATATTGAATGATTTTTTAAATTTTTTATCAACTCTTGCCGTGAGATCTGGATGACATGTTTTAGCTTAAGTGAAAAGTGCGTCATTGCACCTCTTTATGCTGTTTTACAGTAAAGCTACGACATACCGTCAAAGTTTCATGGCAAGAGTTGATAAAAATTAAAAAAATCACGAGGTATTAATAAATATAACAACTTTGGGGCAATTTATATTTTGTATGAGAATTGCATTGCTATCCTCCTCTTGAAAAATGTATATTGTAATGTATAAATTGTATATAAACTACCAATTAAAGACATAGTTCAAAATTCCTTCTGATTTTAGCTTCTCAACGCATTGGAGAGAAAAGTTCCTCAAGTGATAAAGAAAATATACAAACATCAGCAAGTAAGTTTTGTTTTTGTAATGTTATTGTTTATTTATATGTAGTAAATAAAATTTGTTTCTTAGATCTGCGTTTTCTTTCTAAATATTTTCATTTATTTCTTATTTTTTCATACAACTTAGTGTGTAGATAAATTATCACCAAAAATAACATTACGTACTTTCGGATATTGTTTTACATATACCCTACCATTTTCCTTCTGTGAATCTCAAGTAAGAAAGATAAACAAAAAAAGATTTTTTTTTATTATAATGCAAAAGTTTACAATTTTTTTGCATTTTAGAAATTTTGATTAGTCAGAAAGTATTAGTTACATTATTTGTGTATTGATTGAACATTCAAAATTTACCGCTGAACAGCTTTACAAAATGGCGCAAGGTCATCAAAACTGGGTACAAGAAGATCAAAGGTGCCGACGGCTTTTGTCCTTTCTGTTATTTTGTGGTAGGGATACATAGTTTTTTGCGATTTTTACACTGCGGTACGGAACACATTACAATTTATAGGAAGCTATAAGCGTAAATAAAACACTTTTTCACTAATTTGACTCCCTTCTTAACAGCTCTCATCAACAAACATCAAACACGTGTATTTTCATGACCAGTTTTCAGTTTCCGCATAATTCCGCCGCGCAGCGACTCTTTCGTTCAAAGACGCGAATTATGTTGAATGATTTTTTAAATTTTTTATCAACTCTTGCCATGAGATTTGGATGGCATGTCTTAGCTTGAGTGAAAAGTGCGTCATTGCACCCCTTTATGCTGTTTTACAGTAAAGCTACGACATACCGTCAAAGTTTCATGGCAAGAGTTGATAAAAAGTTTAAAAAATCACGCGGTATCTATACATATTAGTAAATTACTTTCACATACACAGCATGTTCCATACTCATTTAAATGGAATGTACAAATTTTTATTTCACATTTCGAAAGATGTCTTAAAAGTAAACATTTTTTATTAAGCAACTACATACATATATGTAGTTCTAAATCAAAGCATTCGCAATCTATAGATATTCAATTGGATGAAAGAGCTGAAATGTAGAAAATATTTTATTCATAATTAGTGGTCAAAAAAATTAATTTACTGAACATAACTAATTATAAATATCTAGTAGAACAATTTCTATGAGTAATAGTAAAATTTTCTCAAAAAATTTAAATGGGACGCCATGTATATTTTGACATATTTGAATAGCTCATCAAATTTAAGTTATATTAAAAATACAAAAAAACATTAATAACTTACGAATATTGCACCCCCGCATAAGGAAATCCAGACTGAAGGCACAAGTTTATACAATACTCAGGAGAATTTCCCTTTTTATTAATGCCATAATATCCACTTAGAAGTCTGTAATTTTTCTCATCTTTGAAACAGCCTAAGGCCTTGCCTTTAACAAACCCATTACTAGAACAATAATTCGGCAATGACGCTGGATACAACGAATTCTGCTGAATAAGGCACGTTATGTTTGATATTTCCTGCTTGCACTTTTGTGTTTTTGCTCGGTGTATGGCCGAAATTGCCTCGCGTCCCGTGATCTCGCACGAAGGCATAAAATCTAATTCCTCTAGCCTAAGTTTAAGGTTTGTCTTATTGGAGAACTGGTTTCTATCTGATGCTTTCTTAAATTTAATTTGCTTCTCGTTAAATTTTAAGTCTTCGTCGTCCAGCACCAGGCCGTCTTTGCTTTTACGTGCAGAGTTCACGCTGTTTTCAGCTTCACCCGCGTCCGACTTCCACGTTTTGTGCGGGCTCCAAATGTGTACTGCTTGCGGAACACTGTCATTGTTTAATGCAAAAAATCGTATTGCAAGGAATAATTGAAAAATTAAGATAAAGAATCCTACGATGAAAAACACCTTGTACCTTCGTATCCATCTGTTATCCACATTCTTTGTAACCATTTCGGTTTTCGCATAATATCATTATTATGTTATCATTACTTTGTAGTAGTTTTAAGTCTTAACCTAGTCACTAGTAATGGTTCTTCTTGCAGCTACTGTAATTCTATGACCATATCAACTACATTCCAGAATGATTAGGAAATTATTGCATTAATTTATCATTATTTACTTAACACTACAAATTTCCTTTTATAGATATACTGATACTCGTCGATTTTCGCCGCACTTTTAAGTAATCATAACCCAACTTTTATTCATGTGTTTAATGTGTTATTCATCAACCCGCGTACAGCAACTTTTTCATTATCTGCAGAGGATGTAAACAATAAATAAATTATTGGATCATTCTTATGTAGTAAATAAACAATAATTTTATCATAAATATGTTTTTATACAGAGTGAGCAGATTTGACTGATTAGGGTTGGTATCAAGAAAGTCCCTAGATGGAATGGAACAATGGGCGCATTCAGCCAGAACAGCGTTGAGATAGCAATTGCTTTTTGCTAAGTTACAGCAGCTATGAGCGGCTGAACGTCCTATGCCCGTATGCACAGACCATGGCCTTCTAAATGAAAAGCGAGTTAGAACTCGCTTTTCATTTAGAAGGCCATGGCACAGACAAATCTCAAGGTGGACTTAGGCCCGATTTTTTCATCTCTGAGTAAGTGGCCAGTAAAATACTTGATGATTAAAGATAGGGAAACGCATTGCACTAATCGTCAAGTAGTAACTTGGCGCTTACTCAGAGATGAAAAAACCGGGCCTTAATGAAAAAGTGACAAATAAGGTGACCATACGTACTGATTTTACCACCAATACCACCACAGTACTGGTTTTTCGTAATTGGTCCTGATTAGCCGTGAAATGTAACCAGTACAGATTACGAACATAAAATCATAAATTTTTTCATGTTATATTCTACGACAGCGACTATTACTCATGTTATCTAAATTATCTTAAATGTCCTGACTGGTTTTAAATTTGAAAAAAAATGGTCAGCTTACACTTAAAGCCAGAGATTATAACTGGGTTATAATCTCTGCTTAAAGCTAACTTCATATCAAATTGTGCGTCGCATTGCTATCATAAAAAAACTACGATATAAATGTGTCCTCGCCAAACATTTTTAAGAGGTGACAATCCTAAAGGCTTGTGCACAATGAAGTCATTCACAATAGAACTGCAATTCTATTGTGAACGACTTCATTATATAAAACGTGTTCAATTCTTCGCGTGTTACTTCATACTTCATGTGTTTTCTCATTGTGCACAAGCCTTAATACGGGCACTAGTCTCTGTAGTCTCTCTAATTGACAGTTTGACAGATGTAGTGTCAGAAATGGCATCGTGTGCTGGCTGTGTTTACAAACACAAGCGACAAAAGTATGTTGTCTTTAACAATTTTTCGAACAAATTACTAATCGCTTAGTACTTAGTAATGGAAATTCATCCAGTAATAGATGTATTTCCATTAGCAAAAAAACAACGAAGACGTTTTGCAGTTGTTAATTTGGACGCAGAATTTGTCAGCATGGTAGTTTCAGTATCCATAGCTATTGAAAAAATTCGCACTTTCTGGCTTTTATTTACGACATAGTTTACGATTTCAAAATCATCACATTCGCTGAGTAATCAAGCGGACGTGCAGCGCAAATAATTTTGCTGGGGAAAATGGTGACCGCTGTTACAGCAAAGCCACAGCGCTCTAAGTCAGCAAGGCGTCTAAAGCGATCACTGTCTCAGCGCTATCCCGGCTGAACGTGCCCAACAAATATTTGTGTTTTACCCATATGTATAGGACGGTCCCGAAAGAAGGTGCCAAAAAGAAATCAGTTATAGGAGATGATGAGGAAAACTCGTATACAAAAAAATTCTAATAATGGTGAGTTCATGCACGGAAAATTGACATTAATTTAAAATTAATTTAATATACGAGATCGTTCATGTTTGGGTTTTTTAAAATTAATTAATTTAATTTTACTCCTAAGTTGGTTAACTTTTATCTTCCAACATTAATTCTAAATGAAAAGCGTCTCTGCGCAGGACGACATTGCTGCAAACCGTCGGAGGGCAGGATAGGTATAAACTGAAAGTTAAATTATCCCAAATGGAAGGAAGTATCCTAACCCAAAATTACTAACAATTATTATTGTATTTGTTTACCTCGTTTACCTATACCACTGTGGAGAGTATTTCTTGAACTTAGAAGTGTTGCTGACGTTGTAGTCAAAAGTAATAGACCAAATGATAAAGCCAATAGTTTTCTTTTTATATTTACATACATATATCAGTTATCACTTATCACTAAAGACTCCAAAAGAAAGTTCCGTTTGTCCGTCCAGTTGTATATTATTAGCTGCTCGCGCCAATGCACTGTAAACCCTCAATCGGTCGACTGGCTGTGTATCCAGTGCTGTTTACGGCTGCGCGATGCATAGATACGAGTTTTATTTAAACGAATGTTTTCTTTTTTTTTTTTTTTTTATTATATCGTATGGTCAAAAATACAGCAAATAACAAAATAAAATGTGATAAAGTTGATCGAAATATTCTCGCTATATTGAAGAAATAATGTTTGCAGCGCCGTAATTCGATCAGTGCCATACGCGGCATCGAAACGCTTATGCATTCGGGCTTAAGAGTTGGAGACTTTACTTATCACATACAATTGTTATTCTCACACTACCACTTAAGAAAAATGGAAAACTTTTACGTTAACTTATAGCGTTTTCGATTCATCTGCACTGGTTGCACTCAGTGTATTTGCATCTTCTTTTAAGCTCATGTAATAACACGAGATGAAGATATTCTGAGTGCGCACTAGTGCGGTCAATCGAAAACGCTATTAGATGACAGCTTGCATGAATCATCATCAAACTGTGGCAAAAATTAAATTCCATTAAAATAATGCTAATGTTAAATTTCCGTGCTTGAACCGACCATAAGTCTTTTCATTTTTGAGATAAAAATAATTGAAAATTTGTTGAAAATTTGCTGTATGCTAATGAGTTATGCCTGGTTTATACAGCCATTCATAACTAAAAAGTTAAGGATTAAAAATTATCATGTATTAACTAATAAAACTTTAAGCGTTTATACATTAATTAACAATTAATAATTGCGCAGACGTGGTAACTAGTAATGGCTTAGTGACCAACCATCGAACAAATGCGAAAGATGAACTGTCAACTTTGAAAATAACATTCCAAGCATTAAAATGTCATAACCATCAACTAATCATCAAATTAAACAGTTTGCAACATTTTTACATAAATTACCGCCCCGCACGCATGCGCACACGACTATTTCATTAATAATTAACACTAAGAATAGAAATGAAGCCTATTTTTAATTATTAGTTGTTAGTGTTGAGTTTATAATTATGCAGTATAAACGTATACACGTAAAAGCTATCTTTCAATTCTTAACTTTTAACTCACTGTTATATTTTTGTTATACTCAAAGCTATATTTTTTTAAATGGAACACCCAGTATATTTTTACATATTTCGAAAGTATGCATAAGAAATAGGTAATAACCAAAAATGTCGGAAGTTATACTAAAAAGTTTGTAAGATATTGATGTTTAAGTGTTAAAAATTGCTGTATTATGAGCGCTTATATCTTGGTTATTTATTAACATTTCGTCGTGAATTATTGTAGGTAGTAAGAGTGACATAAAAATGTTGCTTTTTAAAATTGAACACTAATTTATTTTGAAATTTTTTATATAGGTAATACATTCTATTTCTTTTGTTGAGTACATTTCTGGCTTCAATAAATAACACAAGTTTAGCAACACCTTGTATATTATTCGCTCACTGTAGCAATAAATTTAAAAATCTAAATAAATTCTTCAAATCTACATAAAATACGTTACCTAATTAATGTTACTTTTATAATATTATGTCGTTGACATTAATAATACTTGACCGCATACTATATTACACGATTAAAATCTCTATAGCGTGCGTTAATGAAGTTCGTTTATTTTTTACCCTGAAATTTGTTTTCGTGTCGCAAACGAAGAATACTCAGATCAGATATTAACAGTCATGAAAGTGAAAAATACTACTCGAAAACAACCGATCGATCATGCTACATAATTTACTTAATAGGTAAAAAAAAATTAATTATAACAGCTCATTTATTTCAACAGACGGATGGACATGTCGACTATTAAGATAATATAAAATTATCATTCTTATATCTGACCAGAGTGTTAGTAACTCAACTCACACCCTAAGTACAACCTTGCTTGTTTGATATTAGTTGAATTAACTAAATATTAGGTAAATAAAAAGTTTTTCTTTAATAATAATACAGTCTTTTTCTATTGCTTTTCCCCTTTTGTCAAATGTGTTTCCGAATTTGTTAAATGACTTTCCAAACTGTTCAAAGTATAGTAGGCCTGCGGATTGGAAAGTCATTTGATAAATTCGGAAACATAATTGACAAAAGGGGAAAACCAAAAGAAAAAGACTGTATCAACTCGCTCATAAAAACTTTCGATTTTTAAATGTTAATCTCTGGATAATATTAATTATGTAACGTTCGTAAATCAAAGTGTATTACACCTGATGATAGTTTAGTGCATTAAAGAACCCTCACAAACAAATATTCCGTGTTATATCCTTATCAGCAGGTGATAAATAATGGAAATAGCTAAAATAGTTGAAATAAAGCGCAGATAAATTTGTTATGGAATGCAACGCGTAACAAATTAGGCCCGTTTCAGATGCACGGTCCTGATGATTAGTACTGACTACTGATGGTACGCGTCTCATGTGAAGATGTTAATTTAAATAATAGCCCCGACTGGACTGATCGTTAGTTGCGTGTGAAATAGGTCTTCTCTAGCACTTTGAAAAAAAAAAACACTTCGTTGTGCAGAAAAATGTAAGTGAAATTGCACTTCACAACTTCCACGAAAAAGTTTCGTTTTGTAATTTTATAATCTGAATTAGTTCTGTTTCAGAATGACAACTGGAGCAAAGGTCTTCGTATTGCAAAAGAAACGACCGTACAAAACCATCCACGCTCAATTAAGAAACGTGGTAATATTAGGCCAATGCTTTGGCTTAATACCGGTAGACGGTGTCCTTTATGAGACAAACGACAGGCTTCGATTTAGATGGACATCTTTTAAAACAATTTATTCAATTATAGCGTTAATAGGAACTTCTTTTATGTTAGGCATGTCTGTTTTTAATATATATAAAGGAGGCTACAGTATGCCACGAATAGGTGAGATGTTATATACTGGTGTCCACCGAGTGTGGTTTTCTTCTTCAGCTCCATACACGTTGGACACCTGTACATATATATACATTATAGGTATACTTACACTTACTAAAGACTTTGCATAATTTTTTAATGTAGGGAAAGTGAGCATGAAAAAATATAATTATATTATTCAAAATGTTTTGATATTATATTTTTAAAGTAACTTTAAATTAAAGTCTCCGTTAGTGCTAATATGAAAGTGGGACCTTGAAAATTTTGACTGATAGCACTTTTACACAATTTTGTTACAGGAGAAGTGCTTTTTTATTCGAATGCGGTTCTGACAGTAATAGTATTTATAAAATTGGCTAAAGAGTGGCCGGAACTAATAAAGATGTGGTCAGAAATAGAAAAACAAATGGAAGAATACTGTGGGTATTCTGTTGGAGTAGAACGAAAACTGGCGCTTATTACAGCAGTAGTTATGCTTTTAGCTACAGGTAATAATAAAAAACGTATGAATTAGTACAAAATATACATATACCTAAAATACTCCACAAACTTTTACGGTTATTAGCTATATCACAACGTAATCTTGACAGAAATTGAAATTAGGTTTAAATTCAATGCCTGTATGTAAAGCATAATCTAATTACATACTTACTTGTTTCAGTGGACCATCTGCTATCCATAGGCTTTCATTTGTTTAGACTGTCGAAAGGAGATTATCAGGAGAAACAAAGTATTATGAATAATACGCTCACAGGAGCTCTTTATTTTCGAATTGTCCATTCACAAGTTTTCGGTCACCTGAATTATTCAGTTTATTTAGCCGTTATAGTTGAGGTAAGTACTAAAATACTAGATTTAGTGCATACAAGGATTATGAGCTGGTGCTTTTCAGGTAATATGTGTTTTGTCAACATTTATGTGGACTTATGGTAACTTATTTATTATTGTATTAAGCATTGCTTTGGCAGAGAGATTTAACCAAATTACCAAGCAACTGCTGGTGTTTCAAAAAATACAGGTATACTTAAACCACGATTCATTAAAAACTGTCAATATGCCTTTAGTGCCAGTTTCAGGGAATTAAATGGAACAAAATTCGAGAAGATTACACTCGTCTGAGTCGCTTTTGCGACTCTTTAGATTCATCCTTATCGTACGTCGTCCTAGTGTGTTTCGCTGACAATTTGTTATTTATTCTTCTACAACTTTGCCACAGTTTTACGTGGGTGTTTATTTATTCAGATATACATACAGTGTGTGGCATTTAACCGGGTTTCTTCATTTACGCCTTTTTTAATGAAAATATGGACAAATGTTTTATACAAAAGTATCATATTTTCAAGCTCCGCATAATTTAAAATTATTTTTGAATATAGAGGATGTCCCAGTTTGGCTGTACGATGTGTTACTTCGTTATTTTAAATGGAACACCCTATATTTTATAACGAATTTGAGCTTGTCAGGATATTTTAGGGTAAGTTTGATAAGGGTTCCCTATACCTAAGTCCTACAGTTTTTAAGATATTAGGCTTTGTTTACGGTTTTTGGAAAATACGGATATAACTTTGATAATTAATATCTCAATAATGAAGAATGTTAGAAAGCAGATATTGTGGAGCTGTTGCGAGCTAAGTGGAAGGTATCTACCGCAGTAACAAAATTTACTTTTCATTAAACAAGGATTCAGTAAAACTATTTCCATTTCGACAACAGTTGAAAGGCAATAACTTTTGTTTTTTAAATGGAACGGTGTCATTTTTATATCGTTGTTAGATGCTCCATAAAAGTATCTTTCAATTAACTATACACTTCCCTATACCAATTACTGACGGTTCAGGAGATATTTAACATTATTTCATAATTTCTACATTTTAACATTTTAATTAAAAGCAGGAGTGAGTATTTATTCAAACATAACACTTGATTTGAATTAAATGTCAATTTGCTAAGTTTTAAGTCCTGGTTTAACTCCTGGTCGTATAAAATATTGTTAAATACATGATTATTTAATTCCATTGTTAAGGCCTGTGATAGGTAACGAGAGAATAATTTTGATTGGTATTTTTAAGTATTGTTAAGATTCCTCAAGTGATATTTCTTAATCACACGATTAACTTGATTGTGTGGTTAACTACGTTTCATACAATTGGCCCTAAGATTTCTTGTACTTCAGTTTAACTTTTTGTTTATGTCAAATAATAAAGTGCGCTCTAAATATTATTGACGAAATATTTATTAATCATATTTGAATAATACAACAAGAACTAACAAAATTAAACACTGGTCTCCCAAAATAAATACGAAACTTTTGAAAACAACAAAATAATTCTAAGATGTCTTGTAATTTCACAATAAGTGTTCAAAATGTATGCATTTAATATAACAGAGATTAATAAATTTAGAAAATTGACAATTTATTCAAAGTTTGGGTAAATACTCATGATTTTAACTAATACATTAAAATGCAGAAATTATGAAATAACGTTAAATATTTCCTGAACCGTCAGTAATTGGTATAGGGAAGTGTATAGCTAATTGAAAGATACTTTTATGGAGCATCTAACAACGATATAAAAATGACACCGTTCCATTTAAAAAACAAAAGTTATTGCCTTTCAACTGTTGTCGAAATGGAAATAGTTTTACTGAATCCTTGTTTAATGAAAAGTAAATTTTGTTGCTGCGGTAGATACCTTCCACTTAGCTCGCAACAGCACCACAATATCTGCTTTCTAACATTCTTCGTTATTGAGATATTAATTATTAAAGTTATATCCGTATTTTCCAAAAACCGTAAACAAAGCTTAATATCTTAAAAACTATAGGACTTAGGTATAGGGAACCCTTATCAAACTTACCCTAAAATAACCTGACAAGCTCAAATTCGTTATAAAATATAGGGTATTCCATTTAAAATAACGAAGTAACACATCGTACAGCCAAACTGGGACATCCTGTATATTCGAAAATAATTTTAAATTATGCGGAGCTTGAAAGGATGATACTTTTGTATAATATTTTTTTTTCATATTTTCAATAGGAACGGAGCGGCGTAAGTAAAGAAACCCGGTTAAATGCCACAGACTGTATATACCGAATGATTTTTAAAACTTTTATCAGCTCTTGCCATGAGCTTAAGTGAAAACTATAGTCTTGTGCAACTTAAGTGCTACAATTTGACAGTTCTGTGAGCCTTGTATCACAAGGTTTTAAGGGTAAAGTTTGCATGCGGGAGGTGCATTTAAGTTGCGCGAGACTGTACATCATCGCACTCCTTTATACTAAATTACAGTAAAGCTACGACATACCGTCCAAATTTCATGGCAAGAGTTGATAAAAAATTTAAAAAATCACGGTATTTTGTCATTACTATTTAATTTTTTTTTTCAGATTGGCACCTTTTGTTATTTTTAGAATTTATTTTATTTTTTCTTTTGGGTTTCTGATATTTAGGACGGTGTCGGTGTGCTTATTCGCTGCTAAAATTTCCGAGGAAAGTAAGAGACCTGCTGCAGTGTTACAATCCGTGCCTTCTTCTTTATACAGTCTTGAAGTAAGTATTTCGAATACTGTGCCATACTGAACGATTGACTGTGGCTATAGTAACAAGAGACTTTCAAGCCTCAAGCATCATACTATTCTAAAATTATAACTGGCTTAGATAATTTATTTATAACAAATAATGTGATAACTAGAGCAATGTTAAACTACATATATTAAAAATTCAAGTATAAGACAACAAGAGATATGTAAACTAATTATATGGTATTTTTTTCACTTTTCAGGTTCACAGATTTTCATTTCAAGTTAAATTTTACAATGTTGCATTAACGGGTTGCAGATTATTTAGAATAACTAGAGGACTGATACTACAAGTGAGTACCTACTACTATACTAACCAGTGATCAATATAAAAACGAATTAGACTAGTTAGAGTACGTTAATACTAATTGTCAATCAATTGTGACATAAATAACACACCGGAAATGTCGTGTAACGTTGGTCAGCAGTTGTTCGTAGACTTCAAAAGTATCTTGATGCAGGCAGTGGTCATTTTACACATTTGGTTTAATTTTTTTTTAAATGAAACGTTTTTCTTGCTTTGGTTGTTTAACATAATTTCAAATTGAGGTTAAGTTCGAACAAAAACGTCAAAAGTGACTGAAGGAACGTCCGATGAAATAAATGCACACATGCGTTTTTGGTTGCATCGCCAACTCTAATTCGTTTTTCATTTGATTACTTCTTATAATGTACTATGACATGTAATAGAACTGACATTTTTCAGATTGCTGGTGCCATAATGACTTATGAATTGGTTTTAATACAGTTCGACACTTTTAAGAAACAACCGAAACTATGAACAATATTTTTAATCCTCAAACTTGAATGAATTATTTAAGTACTTGTCTTAATATTAGCTTTGTTCGCGAAGATGTTCCGAACTAGTTCGGAACCTTAAAACTCATGCATTCATGAAAGTTGTATACTTGAAAACGTTGTTAAAATCGATCATTATTTCGATGGGTATTTGATTTTAACCGTTCCGAACTAGTCCGGAACGTCTCCGCGAATAGACCTATTGTAATCTCCTATAATAATTACCATACTTCGGCGTTTCTAGGACATTTCAGAGCCGTACTTGTATCTCATGCGCACAAGTTTACAAAACACAATAATGTATTTTAAAATATTTCCTGACTTTCAAGAAATTTTGTTAATAATTTAATATTACGTTAAGAACCCGAGCAGCTACATATTTGTGCATAGTAATCTGATAAATAGTCGCTTATAAACAATTAATTGCAATTCTTATTCTTACAATTTATTAACAGTTCACTGGGCGCTTTACATTCGTAAACAATGCTATTTTTTGTGAATGTAATAAAAACGTCTGGAATATTATTATCGGAAAACTTATAACCTTAAGTTTTATAAACTTAAATGTGCCCATGAAATAAAGTCCGGCTCTGAAATGTCCTAAAAACGTCGAAATGTGATAATTATTTTTACTAAATCAAATATTATATTGTACAGAGTTTCCCAAAATAAAGTTGTCACAGAGTATGTAAATGTAAATTACTCACGTGAATTACATATATCTGATTCATGGTGAATGCAAGTTTCTTGGGTTTAAGGCATAGGTTCTCAAACTAATTTCGTCTACCGCCCACTTTGAGAATCAATTATTTTCTAGCGCCCCCTAAAATTTTTAACTTTACCACATCTTAAAAATCACAATCGCAATCATTACTTTAATAACTTTAGTTAAATTATATCCTGCCATATATGAGTCCTATCTTGTTTCCCCCAATTTTCTCTGTGCCCTTTACCGCCCCCCTGTAGGCCTCTAGCGCCCACAAGGGGGCGTTATCGCCCACTTTGAGAAAGACTGGTTTAAGGGAACTAACTCAACTTATTTTGAGTATTAATATGTAATGATTTTGGAAGATTAGAAAGTATTTCTTGATAAAATTGCACACCTCTACAAGATAACATATCCTTATCCACAACATGTTCTAAAAATTTCTGCTTAACAGACTTACTGCAAGTTGAATCTTTACATTTTTTTAAAACTGTGTATGTTAAGTTGAATTTTTTAAATTTAAACAATAAATACATAATTTTCTTTTTCCGTTCATCTTTATATGCGATTCGATTCGAACTTAAGATATTAAGTACGAAACAACATCAGATTTTTATTGTATATGTAATGTTTAATTTTTTTCTGGGAACATCAACAAAAAGACTGAATTAGTATACAGCCTGCGAACGTCTGCTCAAGTCATACCCATACATCATTTTGTAGCGCGGAAGGGGGCCGGCTTAGGCGACGCACTCAAATCATTACATGCTTTGCTTTAGTTTGTATGAAGAGCTTGACCGGTGCAAATATAACTGTTATTTTCTTTATTACTTCTCTTAACATTTATATTATTTTGTTTCCTTACATAATATTGAATTGCTATATTCTAATTTATCTGTTTTAAAATTTACACAACACGTCGTGATGTACGTTGTTATTGACCTTAGGAACCATTCGCAACCTGTATATGTACTGTATATTATATTTATTTCAATAAAAAAAAGTAAGAATGAGTGAGAAATCTTACTGTAACGCCCTGTACATTGTAAAAGTAAAGGCTTGTTGTTTTCTACGCTTTAACATGTTTTCATTCTGCGAACAACTATTTAAAATTCATATCAACATTAAAAAAAACACGACATCATTGATCGATACACTAATCCTCGATGGTTATCAGGTACAAACAATTTAGTTCAAAACCTGATCTGGTGTTTGATTTACATCATAATTTATTACTACATTTTTCGACAATATTTTGATGGATTAGGTAAGTAAAAATTGAAAGTAAAATGTTCAATCAATTCATATCTAAAAAAAAAAGTAAAAAGAAATTTAATATACATATCTCAAACAACTTTTTCATTCCTTGACTACTTTAAATAACATCAATAAATAGAAATAGCTTTCTTACATTTTAAAATACATACAAAATTGACATTTTCAAAAGGAAATATTACCTCCAATGGAACCCATTATTAAAAAATCAATTGTAAGTCAAAATTTCCTGTATTTATCACATAAAAAGCCTAATTTTACTGCGACACTCCTGACTATGTGTGTGTATGTATAAACAAAATGTTTTCTGTGAAATTATCTTTGTTAACCAGAGAGATTACAAATATTGCAAAAAATGTAACACAAACAGATAAAACATATTTTGAAACGGAAACACGAACACAAAGCTTCCAGAAAGCACTAACATCAATCAAAAAAGGTAGTTCACACTTTTTGAGTCGTCACGTCAATGTATACACTATTTCAGAATGAGAACGGGAACACAAATATTTAAAATAATGGGAAATAGGCCACGCAGATCGATCCACAACAATTTAAAAGACGTTCTGCTATTAGGTCAACTTTTTGCTTTGTTACCAGTGGATGGCATTTTATATGACACACCTGAAAGACTTAGGTTTAGATGGGCGTCTTTAAAAACGATTTACTCGTTTCTAGCGTTGACTGGAATGGTATTTATGTTATCTATGTCTGTTTATAATATGTACGTGGAAGGCTACAGTTTATTGCGAACAGGTCAGTTATATATTTTTTAAGCGTCTAATAAGAATAGAAAAGGAGACAATGATGTTAGAAATAATTAAAAAATTATCTCTTCCTACAATTACTTTTTGCCCGTAGATATGTAGGTATTTCAGCAGCTACGCTACTGAAGATGGTAGCGTATCTTCTGAAATACGTATCTACGGATATAAAATAAATATGGAAGAGATTATTTTTTAATTATTTAAGCTTCTAAACGTAATATGCTGGTATCTTGTGAGTGGTTTGACGTTTCAGGTAAAGATAAAACACACTTTCGAGACGTATAATACGAAGACACAGGTGTTTTTGCTCTTCTGTTGCAGGCTACATATTTTTTTATATCAACGGTGTAACAATGATAGTATTATTTATAAAACTGGCCAAAGAATGGCCGAATCTAATGCATTTGTGGGCCAGAGTTGAAAGGAAGATGGAAATTCGCTATAAAAGCCCTGACGGTTTAAAAAGAAAATTAATTATTATTGTGTCGAGCGTTATGTTACTAGCAGCAGGTAACTATCATTAATTAATTCAGCCTCCACATCATAAAGGTTTCTTTTTAGTTAAACATTTCTGATTTTATATTTACTTATTCAAATTTTCAAATTCAAGTTTTTTTGTTCGAGATTTCTATTTTTTACAGTTGGTTCTTGTCCGATGAAATTTGTATCACAAAATCTTTTAAGCGGACACTAAATCGCGCACTATATACTTAACGTTTCGCAGTCGTTCGACAGCTTCGTCAGAAGTGAAAAATATGTTGTCAAAATAAACATATTTTTCACTTCTGACGATGCTGTCGAACGACTGCGAAACGTTAAGTATATAGTGCGCAATTTAGTGTCCGCTTAAAAGATTTTGTGATAGAGATTTCTATTATTTATCAGTGTCACCAAATCATTCACGAAGTGAATAACACTGTCGCTATAATGTTACTCTTTATATGTATAGTCATCATGCTTGGCGATGCGTTACCAGTGTAAGTAACTTACCCTCCTTCTTAAGGAAACATGCTTGTTACGTTCTATGGACTTTCAGAACATTAGCAAAGCAGACGATACATTTAACTGAAAGTAGTACATCACTGAACAGGATTGAATTACATGAGTGTAGCAATATTATAGCGGAAGTAACTTAATTTCTGTAGAAACTAGCGGTATATTTGACGAAATTTAATAAATCTTTGGTGCACTTCTTACTTGTGATATTATTTGAGCAGTTATCCAAAAACATGCTACTTTAATTTCAGGGGAACACCTACTTGCTAGAGGGCATGCCGTTGTAATATTTTATAAATTTCACAATAATTCACTAACGGCGCCGGCTTATTTTGAACATGTGTATCAAATAATTTTTGATTACTTTCCGTACTCCATTTATTTAGCCGTTGTAGTTCAAGTAAGTCTTCAGTGACACAACAAAACAGGGATGGAAAACGAAACGTGAATTCGGTTCCTTGGGCCGGTTCTTTTACGCTTAGATTGAGACCATGGAATAGTTACGGTTACATTTTCCGTCCCTGCAACAAAAGACCCAGTGACGATTGCAAGTTGTGTTTTAGGCATTGAATTTACTTGCAACATTTATGTGGACCTACAGTAACTTATTCATAATTGCGTTGAGTGTTTCGCTGGCGGAAAATTTCAAGCAGATCACAGAGCGACTGCAGTGTTTCGAAAAAAATAAAGTATTGTTTCAACTGTGGCTGACTCAAAGTATATTGTACTTATAATTATTTTAGTTTCAGGGAATACGATGGAACGAAATTCGGGAAGATTATTATCGTTTAAGTTATTTATGCATTACTTTAGATTCGTCTCTCTCATACATTACTTTGCTCTCTTTCACCTTAAATTTGGTATTTGTACTTATACAACTTTGCAAGAGTATAGAGTGAGTTTAAACGTTTTTTTTTTCAAAACAATAAAATTATCATCCTCTTTAAAAAATTTACTTTTCAGGATTATACCTGACACTGTTTCTAAAATTTACTTTTTCTATTCCTTTGGGTTCCTCTTATTCAAGATAGTAGCATTATCTTTGTTCACTGCTGAAATAAATGATAAAAGTATGCAACTTATTAATGTATTGCACTCCGTAGAGTCTTCTGCATACGATATTGAGGTAAGTTGTTTTTAAGTGTTACTTGTTATTATTATTCTAATACTTAGGAAATATTTTTAAAAAAAAAACCAATATTGCACATGCGATAATGTAGGTTGAAAATTATTAGTTGCCTTTTTATAGCTAAGTTAAAAGAAAGTTTGCATTAATGCATCATAAAATGTTTCTCAGAAAACCCACATTTACTTATGTAAACTAACTCGTGTCTAAATAAAAACCTGGTCAAGTAGGCTACATTTAGTAATTCTGCTATGTAAATGCAATGGAAAAAGTCTCGATCACAACCCACTTGACCAGGTTTTTATTTAGACGCTCGTTACATTCTTCAACAGTCTATTCCGAACGCGAACTGCATATGTTGTATGTTGAAGAATTTTTCCATAAACGCCAAGATATTTAAAAAAAAAGCTTTTACATTCAATTCGTCTGTCGAAGTCCATTGGAACAATATACAATGCCGTTAATTGTTACTTAAAATACTGATGAGATGATGCTAAGTAGAGAACCTGTCACAAACTAAGTATGTTTGCTGGACCATCATTTAAAATTTGGGACAATCCAGTACGATGCTGGACATATGGCCACCTTTTACAGGGTGCTCGTTATAAATCGTGATCCCTTAAAATTAAAAAATAGGCAACACATTCTACTATCGTGCTTTTAGTACATTAGAAAAAGACGAAGTTACTTCTGATTTGATTAATGTGTTACCTATCCTTCAAGGAACGCGACTTAAAATGGACGCCTGTATATGTTGCCTCTCGGTAGAATCCGTAACGCGTTGCCTAAAAAAATAAGCAAAAATGCAGTATCCCGAAACCAAGATGATGGATAGAACCACAAGGCTTTAGTTAAGATCAAGTACGGTACCTTCAATCTTCAAATGCATTCCAGATTAAAGTAAGCTGTGATTTTTTTATAAAGTTGGCAACACTCAATACAAGAATGAGAGGACAGTCTTTTAGGATGGTTCGTTCCCTATGCTGCTATGTAAGCCCGTTCCCCTCCACACGTGACGTCACTAACGGGCCTGGCTTACTTAAATTTCCGATGGTGGCGCTTTACGTAAAACCTTGTTTGAAATCTGCACAACGGAGAGTTTCAAACTCTTAACAAATTATTTTCGTATTTCAAATTTCAGCTATTTCATAATTTCTTTCAAACACCGTTTAATTGTCACAGGTCACAGCACATTTATAAAATGTTAGTTCCATAAAATACCTGCAGATGTCGCGACCAAATTTTGAATTCACCAGTTCTTAAATATATTTTTGTTTTCAAATTGTAAATTTCTTTTTAAAATAAGATTTTATCTTTGTAATAAAAGCTGCAGCGTTGTTGAAACGATGGGAATGGAAAACAACTCTCATCGCGGCCTAATCGCGGCGTACAAGACCGCGCTCTGTAATCTGTCCTCGTATTCCCCTCGCATTCCTCGACGCGACGGTAGGGGTAGGCACGTTGGCTACGTCACGCGTCACGCCAGACGGATTTCACAGATTGAGCCATCCTTATACAGTTAACCAGGGTTTGAAGATATATATCAATGATATACAGGCTGTTACAAATTCGAGGCTCACCATTGGGATCTCGGAAACGGTAAGAGATACGAAGTCGGTTAAATAGGGGCAAAGTTGCGTATTTTAGTGCTGAACAATAATCCGTTCTGAAAAATCTTCTACGTTTTGTAGTTTTTGAAATATTTCAAAAAAACAAGAAAACGTAATTTTCTTTTTTATTTTTTCCTGAAGTTATTGTTGCAGGGATCATGACAAAATTAATACATTTTACAGGCACTTTTTTAAGCTCTTTACGATGATATCATTAGATTTTACTTAAAACGTTTCGTCGCGTCCTGACCATCATCAAGTTCATTTTTTCTTATGCGCGCTACATTGGGTTTTAATACCAATGAATAGATCTATTTTTTCTGATGCTTTTCCATATATCACACATCCCTATTTATTAATTTGAAACAGCTAGAAATGCAAGAAATTGTTGAAAAGTAACACTGCAAAGAAAAACATGGTATGCAGTGAAAACAAAAACCAAAAAAGTTTGATATACCTTTGGAGTTTTATTTCGTCTATCACAAAAGCAGATTTTTGAAAAATTTTTAGATATAAAAATGAATGATGTGCATCCAAGAAAGACGTACATTTTTAAAACGTATTGTGCTAACAACAACAATTTAGTAATAGCAAGAGAAATTTACTTCCAACAATGACGATGACACAGTATTTAATTAGTTTCGTAATTAAATTATACATTTTTATGATTAAAGCAAGAAAATATCACAAGAAATTATGTCTTTAAAAACCTCTCATTCTTGTAAATTTAAAAATGTATTGTGCTAACAACAATTTAGTAATAGCAAGAGAAATTTACTTCCAATAATACCCAGAAAGATGCCATCCACACAGAACAATGTTATGAAGTTAGATAAAGATATTGCACTTTATGGATATTTTAAAGCTCGAAGGACGTATCGAGATCGCCTTAATGGTGATGAGAATGAAGAATTATTACTAGAGGTAGTTAAATAGTTACTTATAAAATGTATAAAATTATGAGACTACAAGAAAGAATGTTTCCTCGAGCAGTAATATCTTTTAAGATACGAGTTTTCTAAAGACATACATAATTTAATTTCATATTTTTTCTTGCTTTAATAATAATAATACTGTATAATTTAATTACAAATCTAATCAACTATTGTTTTGTAGTTGTCTTTCTGGATATTGTTGGAAGGAAATTTCGCTCGTTATTACTGAATTGTTGTTGTTAAGACCACAATAAATTTTTAAATTTACGTCATTCTTGGATTCAAAAACATTCATTTTTAGATCTAAAAATTTTACTAAAATCAGCTCTTGTGATACACGAAATAAAACTCCGAAGGTATATCAAACTTTTTGGTTTTTGTTTTCAGTTTTTTGTTTTTTTTTTTGTTTTTTGTTTAATGTTTTTCTTTGCAGTGTTATTTTCAACAATTTCTTGCATTTCCAGCTGTTTCAAATTATTAAATAGGGATGTGTGATACATGGAAAAGCATCACAAAAAATAGATCTATTCAATGGTATTAAAACCCAATGTAGCGCCCATAAGAAAAAATGAAGTTGATGATGGTCAGAACGAGACGAAACGTTTTAAGTAAAATCTAACGATATCATCATAAAGAGCTTAAAAAAGTGCCTGTAGAATGTATTAATTTTGTTATGATCCCTGCAATAATAACTTCAGGAAAAAATAAAAAAAAATTACGTTTTCTGGTTTTTTTGAAATATTTCAAAAACTACAAAACGTAGAAGATTTTTCACAACGGATTATTATTCAGCACCAAAATACGCAACTTTGCCCCAATTTAACCGACTTCGTATCTCTTACCGTTTCCGAGATCCCAATGGTGAGCCTCGAATTTGTAACAGCCTGTATGTCATTATATATATCAGGATTTTTATGTTTGATATATATCAGGATATTTATTATTCACATTTTAAAATTGACAGAGTAAGTACAAGTACAGCTATTATGAAATATTATAAAAAAGCAAAATAAATTAGCTTTAAAGTTCACATATCGCGTTGGCCTAGTCACCACTAGCTATGCATTTACCGTGAGTAAATGAAGGATAGAATAGTAAGTAGAAAGCGCATGAGTAAACAAAATAGCTACATCAATCGACGTTGCCGATTGATAACATGGGCTACGCTCCGGCCGCTGGCGCCGGCCGAATTCCTACCTTCGTACGCAACATTGTAATATCTCTATTTCACTTCCACACAAGTTTCAATGAGCCTCTCCTTCATTTACTCACAATTAACCGTATACCTAGTTTTGATTAGACCAACTGTGTATATGAATTCAGAAGCTCCAAAGAAGCGAAATTTAAACTGGATGTGGGAAGATGGCAAACATTTTGGCGATGACCAAAACAATGATTCTGAATTTAAATTGAGTTTCGCTTGTTTATTAATTTTGTTTGAGCATGATACTGTTTTATCATGATAAAAATATGTAGTAAGACGAACGGACAACTTTATTTGTATTCAATTATAAATTGAAAAATCGAATTATTGATTTATATCTTGATATACAGGGTGTTTCATTGAAGATGCACCAAACTTGAGGGACACGTTTCTGACATTATTTCAAACAAAATATCTTAATAAAATGTTTTAATCGGAGCAACTTGAAATTTGCATAATTTGGAGCCGATGTTTTTATAAATACCGTAGCGATTTAAATTTCTGCCGCCGTGAAACAAGACGAGCGATTTAAATTGTTTTATGAATGGCACGCGGTTGCAAGAAGACAATAAATATCTATCGTAAACGAAAAAATTTATGAGAGGCTTTTAAGTTTGCCCTTGACCGCAAGTCGTGTTAAAGGTGAACACTTTGAAAGAATGTGGCATTTAGCGTGCGTTTTCGTCGCACTAACATTTACGCAAACCGTAATTACATCAAATTTGTCCCTTACTCCTTGTTCAGGTAAAAAAGAGCCTGTGTCGCGTAGTCGCTGAGCTACCCTGACAAACGTTTGATAATGCGGATGTCGTTCACGATTAGGAAACCGTTCCGCGTACAGATGTGATGCCAATCGCGCGTTTCCCCTACATTCCCCGTATAACAAATGCATATCTGCGTACTCTTGAAACGTAAAATCGCCTATCGCAAACGCACCAACACATACACACACATACACTAATAAATTAAAAAATGAAAAGTATAAAGTACACCGATTAATAATCTACTCTTCACTACAACGCGAACCAGAACGGACTAAATGTGTTTCATCATATCATCTGAGGCGCGACAGTTTATGGGGTAATGAAGCAATAAACCGAACGTTAAGGCAGGTTAAGAATTCCGGCCGTTTTCATCTATTGTACGTTTTAAAAATATACGATTCTCCTCTCCCTTCGATTTTCTCAAAACTTACTCATTAAAAAAAAAGTTAGAGAGAACTTTTATTTCTTTTCACGATATCTACCGACATATCGAGTTTGGTGCATCTTCACTAAAACACCCTGTACATCATAAAAATCCGATTTTTTGATTTTTATATAACAATCATGATTTTTTTCAAACCCTGCAGTTAAACCATCCTTGGAGGACAGTAACTCTCAGTTCACATAAAAAGATGTGTAAAGTAAATTTGTGTCGAAATTCTAACATTTTATAAATTGAAGATACAAAGTGTCACAATTTGAAATGTGTTTAATTTAAATAATTCGACAGCTGTCAGTACTACAAATACAAACCTTTAGGTGAAAAAAACATTGAAATCATAGCCTACTTTAATTAGGAATTTAATTGAATGCGCGGTATAATTTCTACATAAAAAGTTACACAAATTGCAAATGCGATCGCTTTAAACTTAATAACAAGTTATAATACTCGTAGCATCTTAAATATTTCTTTAAAGTGAAAAATAATTAAAACTAATATTTTCGTTGCTTTTATTTCACAGTCAATTCAGGTATGTTTGGAAAAGCGCAGGTAAAATCAATATTGCCCCGGTCAAGGGCGTAAAATTAATAATAAATATACAGGGTGTTTCAGTGATGATGCACCAAACTTCGGGGAAACGTTTCTGACATTATTTCAAACAAAATATTTTAATGCAATTTTGCAATCGGAGCTACTTGAAATTTGCATTATTTTGAGTCAATGTTTTCATAAATACCATAGCGATTTAAATTTCTGCCGCCGTGAAACAAGACGAGTGATTTAAATTGTTTTATGAATGGCACGCGGCTGCAAGAAGACAATAAATATCTATCGTAAACGAAAAAATTTATGAGAGGCTTTTAACTCTGCCCTTGACCGCAATTCGTGTTAAAGGTGAACACTTTGAAAGAATGTGCATTTAGCGTGCGTTTTTATCGCACTAACATTTATGCAAACCGTAATTACATCAAATTTGCCGAGTCTTAATAATGTACGATAATTAACGCTTGTAACGTTTTTATTTATTTCTGTACCAACAATTACTACAATTATGTACAATTAATAAATTGGAAAAATTAGTAACTCGAATTATTGCTTCCGCCGCGCCGGTCTGCTAAATTATTTGTCTATTAGACTGATCTTGATCACATGAGGAAGAAACAAATTCGGAAGCGGGCGAATTTCGAAAACGGCAATTACCTTACAACATGTGTTCGAATAATCTGCGTATTCTCGAAATGTGTAATCGCCCATCGCACCACCAACACACCCACACACACATTTACATAATAAACTTAAAAATGAAAAGTATAAACTACACCAAGTAATTACTCGTCAACGTTAACCAGAACGGAGTGAACGAACTAAATGTGTTTCATCATATCATCTGAGGCGCGACAGTTTATGAGGTAATAAAGTAAAAAACCGAACGTTAAGGCAGGTTAAGAATTCGGGCCGCTCTCATCTATTGTACGTTTTAAAAATATACGATTCCCCTTTCCCTTCGATTATCCCAAAACTTATTCATTTAAAAAAAATATATTATAGGAAACTTTTATTTCTTTTCACGATATCTACCAACATACCGAGTTTGGTGCATCTTCACTGAAACACCCGGTATTATTCAATATAAGTGGTCCCAATTTTGTAACGATTTTATTTCCTTGTAGCAAAAAAGGCGACTTACTTAGACGGCAGTGATTTTATAAATATTTGTTTCGCCCGGCAAGAATGTACAGTCTCAATCAAAAGTAATGAAACTTTTAAAACCGAAACGCTGTAGTCAGAGTGCAAAGGTGCCAAGTTAGAGAGAGCGCAACGTGTTGTGGGGTTCCGAAAGACTTCGTAAACATTCGTTCGCCATAAGACTTCATCTCACTCAGTATCTTCTCTCTCTGACTACAGCGTTTCGGTTTTGAGCGTTTCATTACTTTTGATTGAGGTTGTACAAAAATACTTCTTGAAGATCGGTATTTATTTAAAGTACTTAGCATTATAAAAAAAAATCTTTTTCAAAATTCAAATTATTTCATTTTGTCGGAATTGTTTTATTTAAAAATATTGTAGTTCACACATAAAAATTTCTCACGGTGGGTGCCCGGGCGGCGTTTAACAGGAATACATCGCTTCTGTACACCCCTGCAAACTAAGGCGTCGGCGTTTTTTTGCAAACAGCTTATCTTTATTGCCTCACTTGTCTCGATTTTTTGTTACCCATCATAAAACCGATACAAAACTGGGACGACTATAATTGAGGACCTTGCTGCAAGAAGGACGCAGCTCCAAAATTAAAACTTTTGCGAAAAACGCAAAAAACAAGTTTGGTTTCTTGTGCCAATGATACAAGACGCATCTCCTATTTCACTAACTTAAGATACATGCAGTGATAGGATCTGCGTCGATCTTACACTAAACGATAGTACATGTTTCGTATAATTTTACTATGTAGTATAAAATCTCAATTTAGGTTAAAATTGGAGCTGCGTTGTTCTTGCAGCAAGGTCCTCAATTATAATATTGGGAAGCTTTCGATGAAAATATAAACCTGCCAAATTTGTCACACAATTAAAAAATTAATATTCAATAAACGACATCCATGTTATAGCTGTGTATTATTACATTTTATATGCAGGGGCGAGCAAGAATATCTAAATTTTCTAAATGAAATAATAGTTTATAGTAAATAACGTAGTAAAGGTAAATCAAATAGAGAAGACCTGACACGTTATCGGCGCGTAAACCACAATACATACAGCGTCTTTCAAAAAGTATGCAACAAATGATTACCTACTATCGATTTTTATTAAATTTTATTGATGCAGAACACTTTGTATGGAAATAATTCCCAAGATATATGACACCCTTATTAAAAAATACTTATATACCTATTCTCCTTTTTATAAATCGATTGTAAGTTACCTATACCGTCGTTCTATATAAAAAGATTCTCAAAATAGATGACAGCCTGTATGCACAATAACATAGTTTTATATCCTTTATTTTTATAACAGAGCCATTTCTGTCCTATCCTCGTCCTTTTTCAAGATTCTATGAAACAATAAGTATACAGGATGTTCCAGAAATGAATATAAAGCTTCAGGTATTTGTTTTCTACATTTCGTAAGGGTTCTAAAATTGCAAAAATTAATTGTCTAAGTTAGATGGTTTCAGCAAACGAGGCAAAAAGAAATTGAACACTTTGAAACAAATAAAATCTCATTGTTAAGTACAGTTATTAAAATTCAACAGACAATTTTTTTTTAATATGCAAGGCCATTCATTTTATTTTTTGGTTGCGTGGTATAATATCCTACCTACTGTGATGATTTGGAAAGACAAAAGATTAATATTATGGCATTTATGATTCATTGCTCCAGCTCTAGAGCACTCTCAAATATTTTCATCTCGTGTTAACCTCATGCAATAAATAATAGAAGATGGAGATACACTGAGAGTGCTCTAGAATCTAGAACAATGAATCTAAAACACTATTAAATACATAAAATCGTTTTTAAAACTTGTCATATAATTGTATATTTATATTATATCTATGAATATGAACCGAATAAAAAATTATAAACTGATACATAGTTTTGATAATTATTTTTAGGTTCACAGACTAATTTTTCAAGTTACTTTCTACAATGTTGCGCTAACAGGCTGCAAGTTCTTCAAAATAACCAGGGAACTTATACTGAAGGTAAGAATTTTAGCTCATCCTTACAATACAGTAATTATGAATACAGTAGACGATATCATTGATTGTTTTTCAGATTGCTGGTGCAATAGTTACCTATGAATTAATTTTGATACAATTTGATTCTTTGAAAGGAGGAAATGACACAACAGAATTATTTACAAATAAATCAGAGTACTAAAACTTTCACGTGATTTTTTACCACAGTCTTTGTATTTTTAAACAGTTAAGTATCATCATAAATAAAAAATTACTACATTCATATTTGCTCTTTGTTTACTTTTTGTTACTGCTAATCCCAACATATTATAAAATATACAAATTATTATTGGAATTTTGACAAATAATGGTTCACTGCTCAAAAAATTAAAGTACATAATTGTATTCTGTTCTTATTTGTTTAAAGAATAGAGAATTCAAAAAAAAAATTGTATTTGAAATAAAACATTAATTAAACTTAAAAAAAAATTTGCAGAAAAAATAAAGGAATATGTGAATACTTGATGTAACAGGTAACATGTGAATATAGAAAATGATTTTAAATAATTTTTAATGAAACTACATTGTCACTTACTTAGTTATCTAACAATTTTCTTAATACAGCAGAAACCACGTTCATATTTGCTTTTTGATTACTTTTTGCCGCTGCCATTCCCATTAAGGCTTTAAACACTTTAGTTTTTCCTTCTTTGTACTGTTTTACAACCTTCGGATTTTCACTGATAATTGCTGCACAGAGCCGTTCAATTTCCTTTTCACTGTTAATTTGAGCCAAGTCTTCATCTTTCACCATCTGTAAGTAGACAGAGACAGTATATTATTGTACACAATAATTTACATCATTTTACAAGTTACTTGTATCTGTATACAGTATACATTGACTACAAGAGACAAATAATCAAGTACCACAAAAACTTTCCATTTCAGTACTAAATCAAAATCATATTAAACCTGACTAACCTTTGAAGGTGAATCTGGATGTCCTCGAATAAGTCTTTCAAGTAAAGTACGAGCAGTATTTCTATTGATTATACCATTATCCAGCATTTCAACTAATTCCCCAAAATTATTTGCATTAATTGTTCTAAAAAAAAATTGTTAAACATTAATTGCTAGCTTCCATAACAGCGCACTTACAGTTCTTCCAGTATCATTTTTTCCTTGTTAACAAAGGAGAGAAAATCGTTAATCAAAATATTTGCTAACAATTTTGAATCCACTTTTTTACAAGCAACAGTCTCTTCAAACAGAGTCAACAAAGAAGGTTCATTCTGAAATGAACATAATTTAATATGGAATGGTGAAAGAAAAACTTATTATAATTAGAGATAAGGTAAGACACAAACCACTAAAATTATTGCTTGTTCCGACGTAAGCCCTAACGCTTTAAGACGTGTCCTTGTTTGTTCTGGTAACTCTGGAATTAGTTTTTGTAAAGCATTTACACTAACACATCCTTGTTCGACAGGTCCTATGGCAACATGAAGGGGTGGTAGATTTGGTTCGGGCATATATCTGTAATCCTTACCAAAATTACAATTGTTAAAAACTATTGATGCATTCAGAACTGTACATATTAATAATGATAGTGTAGATTTGAATACAACAAAGAACCATTGAGATTTTTAAATGCCTAATAAAAGTCTGAAAATACACGATTCATAAAATATATTTAACTTTTTAATCTCTCTATAATTTAAATAAAATTAACGTAAATATTTAAATGAAAAGAAAGTTTTAATTTTTAATTAGATTCACACAAGCCAATTAAGTTGTTAATTTTAAATAATGAACTGAAATTAGACGGTTTTACAGAAATGTGACCATGGAAATAAAATTACTACAACACAGGACTGTTTTTATTTGTTTATAATTTCGTGTGAAAAGATTTAAACCATGAATCAATGAACTGTGAAAGTTTTCCCAACTTACTTGCACTTGCTCTTTATCTCTCATTGCTAATGTAGTTTTACTCGCAGCGTCCCATGCTCTGGTCTCGTTGATGATGGTACCTCCATTTTCAAGTATTTTTATTTGTCTTTCCATTTCGTACTTAATGGCTCCAGCCACACCACGGACTGAACCTATATTTTTAATTTCAGTACGAATTCCTAAGGGTTCACCTTTTTGGTGTACTGACACGTTTGCGTCAACCCTCAAAGCACCCTCTAGAAAAAGAAACTATAAGATCTTAATGAACTACAAAGAAATAAATAATCTTAAATAAGAATTTAACAAATATCTTACGAATTAATATAGTTTTTAGATACATCAAATGCAATTTTAAAAAAATAATCACAAAGTTTATAATTTTTAAATAAATTTTATACCTTCCATTTTACATGAACAGGTACCAATTCTCTGCAAAATAATAACTAACTCTTTCACTAATGCAGCTGCCTCCTCTCCATCTGTTAGGTCTGGCTCGAAAACTAATTCCATTAAAGGTGCCCCAGCACGATTTAAATCAATTAAACTTCTACTTTCTTCATGCAAACTTTTGCCACTATCCTGTTCTAGTTGCAACTGTTTAATCCGAGCTCTGACTGTATAAAAAGTTTTGTGTATTCCAGGGGTGTATATTTGGAATTGTAGTACGCCATCGATTGCAAGAGGAGTTCTTTGTTGAGTTATTTGATATCCAGACTAGAATTTCATTAGTCAGAAATATGAAATCTACACTAACCAATATCATTATTGCATCATCTAATTTATTAATTTAACAATCACCTCACTCTAGCTCATAGCTCTTTGAGTATTCTCTTTAGACTTTGAAAAGATCATATAATCTAGACACGAGCCTCTAAGAATACCTACTTTAGAAAGAAATTGTTTACTATTCTACTTGAAGAACTTAATTATAAATACATATAAATAAATAGCGATAAATTGTTAAAATACAAGAAGTGCAAGTGTGAACTAAACATTGCAAAATGTGATGCGATAATTATACCACTGAGTTTCAAAATACATACAGGCAAATCAGCATAAAAATAATGTTTCCGATCGAATGTAGACACAGGATTTATAGTGCAGTTTAGAGCTAGTGCCGTAAGTACTCCTGCTTCCACACATCTCTTATTAAGTACGGGAAGTGTTCCTGGTATGGAGCAATCAAACAATGCCACGTTGTTGTTTACAGGGCTTGCAAAGTCATTCGCAGAGCCAGAAAATAATTTGCTTCTGGAAGATATTTGAGCGTGTATTTCAAGACCAACGACTCCTTGCCATTTCCTTAAAAAAACGATTAATTCTAATAAATCTGCATTCATGTAACTGCTTCTTACTTGCCTTGTACTTAGTTTAGAGAATTCTCGTTTCAAGTACGATAAGTACTTTTGTTTTAATAATCTTACATTGTACACAAACATTTAAAATTATAAATTCTTCAAAATTTCTAAACAAAATAGATTAAGCATTGAGGTTAAGTACAATGACGTGATAAGACCTAGATACACCGTGGCTTATGTTTCCTGCATTCTCGATTGATATCAGCATGTGAGTGAAATAGCAAATATCTGTGAGTAATTTTAGCTCATGTATGCGACAAGGATGTCACTCAAAGCCTACATCACGTGATTTAGGATGAACAAGGCCTTTGAAACGGGTGTATATACCATCTCATTCTTAAGTTAATATTGTAATGATTCATCGACACCAGCGTCACTGCCGCCTAGTCGACGCGCCTTGGGCCAGAGAATTCTGCCGGCAGAATAAACTAGAATAGAGAGTTCGGGATTCCAGGCGATTCCCGAAGAAAGAGCCGGTTTATAAAATGTACGCGGCCGGGGGATGGAGACAGTTCGATTAGAATGCAGCGTTAGAGTTCGACACAAAAGTCCGCGTAATAAACTTTCGCTCGGCTGTTATAAATAAATTAGATTTAAGGTTGTAAATAAATTATTGTTAAATGTTAGTGTTAAATTAGTTTGCTTGTAAATAAATTAGTTATTAACTATTTCGTGTTTTGTTTTAAAATAAAAATTAATGAACCTTTAAAAACGTTACATTGGTGCCAGGTGTGTGGAGTTCATCGAAATAAATAAACAATTAAATTAAATTTAAACAAATTATTAAACAAAGTGCAGTGTCGAAAAAGAAACAATGGCTTCAAAGAAAGTGCCGTTAAAAGACTTAAAAGTGAATGACTTAAAAACCGAATTAGAAGAGCGCGAATTGGAAATTTCCGGAAAGAAATCGATTTTGCAACAAAGACTCCACCAAGCGCTACTAGAAGCAGGAGAGGACCCGGAAAACTTCCTTTTTGAAATCTCGAGCGGACCTGCAGATTTAACTAAAATATTAGACGAGAAATTTCGAGAACAATCTGGAAATTTCAAGGACGAATTGCAAAATAAATTATTGGAACAATCTGGAAATTTAGAAATTAAATTGTTGGAACAATCTGGAAATTTAGAAATTAAATTGTTGGAACAATCTGGAAATTTAGAAGCTAAATTAAAGGAACAATCTGGAAATTTAGAAATTAAATTGTTGGAACAATCCAGAAATTTAGATGAGAAGTTTCGAGAACAATCCGGAAATTTGAAAGGCGATCTAGATAAATTAATGGAATATTCTAGAAACACGGAAGAAAATGTGAAAATTTTAGAAGAAAAACTTGAAAATAAATTGATACAACAGTCGACAAATCTGGAAAGTTGATACTTAAAGCTAACTTCATATCAAACTGTTCGCCGTATAGTTACATTGTTCAAAGTAAAGGTTTACTTTGGCTTAAGTCTAAAGATTTGTCTGTGCATACGGCCATAAGTAAGTATAGGACCAGTGCTGCCAACAGGCCAAGCGTATATTTCGGAAGATGGTTGTGAAAAACTTCTATAGATGTTTCAGAATTTAGATAGACCAGTGCTGGGTATGGAATTCTGGTGAGTAGAGGTGGGCGATACGGGAAATTGTGTATCGAATTTCGATACGATTTCTGTATCGATACGTATCGATATATCGAATATCGATATGTATCGAGTGTCGGCTACCGATACGTATCGATATGTATCGAAATATTAGATTGATATGTATCGATATAACGATACGTTTCGAAATATTGAAGAGAGGTTTAAAACTTTGGTGCAAAAACCGGTTAAGACCAGTTTTTCAAGTCTTGAGAAAATTGAAATAAACTAAATATCTTCTAAAAGGTAAAATAAAATGAATTTAGTTTAATGTTATTGCTTAAACTTATGATAAGAAATCCGATATTTCGATACGTATCGATATTCGATATCCGATATTTGGATTCGTATCGATATTTCGATACGTATCGATATTCGATACCCGATATTTCGATACGTATCGATATACGATACGTCGATACAGCTGAAAATGTGTATCGATACAGCTGGCGTATCGATACGTATCGATATATCGATACATCGACCCAGCCCTACTGGTGAGTCCACCCTCTCCACAAGCAACAACTGTAATCGACGACAGCCGAACATATCCGCCTCTCGTTGAGACATTAGGGGCATTTAACGGACACAATCGATTTATGACTGCATACGGTTTAGCGTTCAACTAATCTGAATCGATTCAACATCGATCGTTAAATTGTCCATCGTAAAAATTTTACGAATCAACTGCGATTAAATTATGGCATTGCGGTTTGTGTCATATGTACGAGTTGTTTATAACAGTGTATTGTTTATTTCAGTGATTCATTTGAGAAATAACTTAACTACACTGCCAATATTGTGATATTGCTTTTGTTGAAGAGTTAAATACCAAATATTCCAGAAAACAGGGTTATACCGGTCACGTCACTGTTCATTAGGGGCATTCAACAAACAAATCGATTGATTTCAATCAGACTGAATCGATTTAAATCGATTCATGAAAACACTGAACGGTGGCGTGACCGATATAACCCTACTTTCTATAATATTTGGTATTTAACTATTCAACAATAGCAATACCACAATATTAGCAGTGCGGATAAGTTATTTCTCAAACAAATCCCTGAAATAAACAATACACTGTTATAAACAACTCGCACATATGATATAAACCGCAACGCCATATTTAATCGCAGTTGAATCGCAAAATTTTTACGATGGACAATTTCACAATCGATTCAGATGCGTTGTACGCTAAACCGTATGCAAATCATAAATCGATTGTGTCCGTTGAATGCCCCTAGCGTTTTCATGAATCGATTTAAATCGATTCAATCTGATTGTAATCAATCGATTTGTTTGTTGAATGCCCCTATTATATTGCGCGTTTAATTCAAATATCAGCGACACATAATAACAATAAGCGAATAACTAGACTATCTCGTAAATTTTTATGTGTATAAAATAAGATAATATTACGTCATTGGTTGTAGGCGTGTCGATTTCAATTTAAACGGGAATAAGCGCGAAACACTTGCGGAGAAGTATACAGGTGGTGGCACTGTTCCCTTACCGTGCTCGGTCCTGTATAAAGGTAATTAAAAACATTGTTATCACGAATTTCGTCACATTAAATTTTTTTTTCCCTATTTGTCACTAACTGGTACAAGCATATTTTCTTATACGGGTTAGTGACACATAGATATATGTATTATAATTTTTACTCGTCTTTAAGTAATGTTATAAATTTCACAACAAAGTTGATGATGTCTCGAACAGATCTTACCGCTTTGTCCATTTAATTTAACTTTTGACACTGAAAAAAAAATTCAGTTAGGCCGTGTGCGGAGTAGTGTTGTAAAGCCGAAACATTTCTTGTGAAATATTTCACATAAATTTCATTTCATTGAAATATTTCGTAGCAACCATAAATTTCATGAAACTTACTTTGAATTTGCCGCGCAATGAAGCTAACCGGTCGAGTTTACGTTTGGTTGGCGCATAACGTCACTGGGTGACAAATTCGAACTTGAGAATTGAAGAAACAGAATTTATTAACGTCCATTTATCCAATTTTTATACCACAAAATCTTCTAAGCGGACACTAAATCGCGCAACTATACACTTTACGTTTCGCAGTCGTTCGACTGCTTCATCAGTCGAACGACTGCGAAACGTAAAGTGTATAGTTGCGCGATTTAGTGTCCGCTTAGAAGATTTTGTGATACAAATTTCATCGGACAAGAACCAACTGTAAATATCAATTTTTATACGTTTTTTGCCAGGCTAATGCGTTATTTAGGCGTCTGATTTCACTAAATGTATTCTTTTAATAATGGGTTTATAATAGATATACAGGTGTACCTACCAACGATGTTTATTTTTTTCTGTGAAGCAATTATGATGACTTATTAGAAGGGTAACTCTGTAACATTTTACGTAATTATAGAATAAATTTAATTAGTCCTAGAATCAGGGTTGAGCTAATTTAAATCATTTGCTAAAAATCATGTCTAAAATCACTGATTTTAATCAAGCGATTTTTATTTTTTAAAAAACATGATTTAAAAAAGTCTCATTAAAAAACAAAACTGGATTTAAATTTATAAAATTAAGATATATTTTAAGACATTTGTCAATTGTGCAATTTTTGACGTAAAATAAAATAAATGATCGAGAAATGTAGAAAATGTATAAAATTTAAAAAAAAATAACAATTAAAAAATTCTCATTAAATAGTAAATCACTGATTTAATCAAGGAATTTTTAGTTTAAAAAAAAATTGTTCAAAGTTAATAATGAAACACATTTTATTTTTATTCAAAAATATCAGACATCAAGATATTTTTTATTTGAATCAAACAATCTTATGTTTTTACTGTGTTCTACTAAAGGTAGAATCTCTGTCGAAAATAATTTTTATTTATCAAATTAAAAAATAGATAAAATAAAATCAAAGTTCTCAATTTAACAATTTTTCTTTTTTGAACTTTACTTGGTCCTTGATATAATTGCCTATTTAAAAATCTAATTCGAAAATACATTTTGCACCTAAGAAAAAGTTTTTTCGCTTTATCAAATAAATCAATATCCCTGGCTTTCAACAAATGCTCAGCCAAATAATTAGAAGAAGCTTTCATATCTTTCCCATTAATTTCATCGAAAATTCTTTGGAGTTTGGTAATTTTTTCCAAGAACTCATTTGTTGGCTTATAGAGCCCTCCTTCTGACAAATGATTTGTCCAAGTTAGGGTACTTTCCTGTCGGATGACTTACAAAGTGAAGATTTATTATGAAGAAGTCTATTTGTTCAGCATTGGTTTTAATTTGCTAGCACTGATACTATCATCAGTGAACTGATATATCGATACAAAAATAATTTTTGCCATCCCTATATGGCACTCAACGTGTAGTTGCTTCCGATGTAGCCGATTCATTTCTGCCTATGATATAATTCTTCAATCTATATTTGAAATCTAAAGCTTTAGGATTACCATTAGCTCTCATAATAGAAAAAAAATCTTCGAGAACATCTTGGTTTAATCGATAAGTGAGAAGATACGTGATATTATAAGTACTTTTCATGTCACCAAATAAAAGTCTAAGTGCCTTGATACTCATTAAAATACCCTTCTGAAATGGTAACATAGTTCTTCTACTGCGAACCCGCATTTTACTTATTAATATCTCCATTTTCTCTAATATCTTATTTTGTTGTTCTAGGTCAAGACCATAGGCTTTATGACTGCTTCTATTGTCGCTCTCTGGAACACCTGAATTGAAAATATCAAACCAGTCGTTAACTACTTTAAGTAAATCGGCACACTCTGGCCATTTATCATTTTTCATTAGGCCCAAAGAACCCAATCTAGTTAAAGCGCAGGAATTAGTGTGAGAAAAAAGTTGGGTGGCCCATTTAACTTTTTGTCTTTTCGCCTCCTTTGCTCTTAATATTTCTTCAGTTAATTTGTGTGTGATGTTTAAGTCAGATTTAACCGTTTGATGATATAGTTCTTCAAGTACATCAATGGTTATTAATTTGTCGTCTATCAAAAAACCGTCGTCTAAAAAATGATTATGCAATAACTTTATTAGATGCGGAGCATCTCCAAACACATAAACATTTGTGTTACTTATGGGATTTTTAAAGAATGGTTTATCTTGACAAACTTGTAATTCATTCCATACACCTCTGTTGGTACCTCCTAAATCACTAGTCATTCCCACAACGTGATAATTTATTTCTTCCAACTGTTTTATAACTGCATGCAAAAGTTTCTTTGTAAGTTTACAGTCATATCTGAAAAGAAGGTTTGTAAATATGAACAGTAATTTATAGTGACAATCTACCCGAAATATATTGGTTGTTTCCAATTTTCAAAGAGGCCTCTTACCATAATCACTTGTACATAACTAAATGGAGGGAGGATTGTGTCATTTCTTTTATCGTATTCCCAGGCCCTTTTTATTTTCATTTCATCTGCTGTTAGTACACACACTTTCCCGATATTTGACAAACTTGCATTCTGCATTAAGTTTAATGAAATTTGTAAAATTCCTGGCTCTACCACTATTTTTTGAGCCCACTTTCTTAAAGTGGATACACCAGGTAAAGGGTGACCTCCTTTTCGTAGCAGATGATATGCTCTCGGACCTGCTGCATGTAACGCAATTGCATTCAATATATCTTTCGTGCTCCAATTTACTCTTCTTGTAGTTTTGAGTTTTTTAATCTGATTTGAGGAAAATAAAGAACTAACTGCTTTTTGCAATGTAGTATGTTCCATTGTTTCACGTTCTAAGTCGTTTATTTTTCGTTTGTAACTGTTAATTTCTTGTCTTAATTTAGTAATTTCTAAATCTTTTATATGTTCTCTAAAAGAAAATGAAAATCGTAATACTTAAGGCCGGTACTTTTAAGAGTCGGTACCTTAGTCACTGATTAACTTTAACTCTTGGTTTATTCTCATGCCTACTTTTGTAAAGACAATTGTTCCTATGGGAATAAACCAAAGATTAAAGTTAACCAGTAACTAAAGTACCGGCTCTCATAGTACAAAATTCAACAAAATAAGTATTACCTTTCACTGTCTCCCAAATTTTGAGTAATATTGGACTCGGCTTCCTGAGATACATTGCCTGAATCTTCAAGTTTTAAATCCTCAATTCCTGTAGCTTCCTCACTTTGTTCATAAACACTAAAATATAAATACATATATACAATTTTCTTACTATTCAACGAACTGCTTTCTCAAATTTTCTTACATTTTTTTGAATTTTCAGCATGTCATCCACTTTACTAGTGTTTTCATCTGTAGAGAATGTGGGTAATTTCAAAGAGGGAATCGCTTCTGGTTTTAATTTTATATAATTTGGGTGATGTCCTATTATTTCAGACCTATATCTTAGTTGAATGTCTTCAGTTTTAAAATGTTCTGAACATATTCTGGAATTCTTTAAATTAATTTCGTCTTTTCGAAAACATTTTAAGATCCACTGTTTTTGTATATCAGAATTTTTTGGAAAACAAAAAAAATGAATTTTTCTCACAGATACGTCACTTTTATTTTCAGTTACATTTCTGAGTAGTTTTTTATTATTATTGTTTTTACAACCGCATATCGCGCACTGCACCATTTTCTTTCCAAAACACCTAAAATACACCTGAGCAACTAGAGTAAATGGGGACTGAAAGATTACGCGAGATCCTACTCCTACTACAGTGGGTTCTGGGCTTGATAGTCTCTGTGTAAACTTACGGCCAAAAAAAAGTGACCCATCACATTGAAATTTAAAGGCCGCTTTACAGTGCGCAATTTTCATTGCCTGAAATAAATAATTGCGGCGATTTGTATTGCATGTATGCGCAGTATTTTTATTTTGATCAACTGTGGCATTTTTCATTGCATTACAGAAAATAGCTCCGAACCTATTTTTCTTGCATTGCAATGGGGATTCTGGGGAATTTATTGGTAATTTGTGAAATACCAACTTCATAAAAATAATAAATAACATGTGACAGCGATTAGATCGATTTTCTAACATTAACGCCGAACTTGCAATAAGTATGCACAAAGTAGCACTTTTTTTTCCCCACAATTGTTGGAATACATTGCTACTTTGACATAAACAAACTTAATAAAATGATTGTTCTTTAGTAAGTTGTAAACTTGATGCTTGATTCATCACCAATCTTCGTTGCCATCTGTAAAGTATTCCGCAATAAAAATTGCCCAATTTTTCGTTGCTGCAATTATTTATTGCCGGCAATGAAAATTGCGCATTGTAAAGCGACCTTAATGACGCTTTGATTACATTTACATAGTGTGCACTAGCCTTGCAGTTTTGGAGGTTATACGTGGTTATACTAAAAAGTCAAAGCAGCAATTTAATTGACATTATGATAGCTCCAATAATTTAGTACTTTGACAGATCGAACGACAATTTACAATGCAACAAAAAAAAGAATTGGTCAATTTTTTTGACCGCAAATTTACCATTTCTTAAAGTTTTAAGGAATTTTTTGAGTTATGAAAACATGGCAACTGAAGTTGAAACAAAATCTTAAAATTTTAAAATATAACATTATAAAAGGCAACGCAGAGTAGATTAAAATATAGAAGAAGAATTGCACATATTTTCAAAAAAAATATAGTAAAGTAACCAGGATTGAAATTTTCATTAAAGATTAAGCTAATTTTGAATAAATTATTAAATTGCATTTAATTTTGGTGGGCAGCGTGAGCAGTGACGTGCCAGTGCTTAAATTTTGGGGCACATCTTAACATAAATGCATAAAAATAGCTTAAAATTGCAATTTAAGGAGTGAAACAAGCATAAAAGAGAATTTTTGTCCCAGTGTGAGGAGAGAAAGACTGTCAGCAGTTGGCGACACTGACTCGAATCTGTCAAGTCAAATAGAGTTATAGGTTAGGTTTGAGTTTTTTTTCTTCGTCATTTTCAGTATTTATGTGAAAAATAAAAGTTCTGCTAATAGTAAAAGCTCTTAATGCCATGCAATGGCAACAAATACAGCCGTTATAGTATTGGCACCGAATGGTAGAAGGCAAACAGTCAAAGTTACACCTAATACTACAATATTACAGGTATTTCTATTTTTATTCTTTCCATTTTAAGTTCCTACTATGTACACTTTTAACCAGATTATCGAGGAAGTCTGTAAGAAACAAGGATATAAAGCAGAGGACTATGATATTAAGCATCATAAAAAAATTTTAGATATCAGTTCTACGTTACGATTCTCCGGACTCCCGAATAATGCCCAGCTAGAGCTGGTGGAGAGCACCCGACTTCGAGCAGAAGGTGATGTTACTCTTGCACTTCAGCTTGAAAATGGCAGTAGGTTGGTGGATATTTTCACACCAGACAATACTTTGTGGGACGTTTTGAGTAAACTATCGCCAGATGATTTAATCCCCGATAAAAACTCTGTGATTATATACATGAGAAGAGAACTTTATGGATTGGAAACATTTCAAAAAACGGATTTAAGGTCCTTGGGCCTCACTCAAGGACGTGCCATGTTCAGATTAATCCACAGGTAAAAAAAAAACCACAGCAAATATAATTGTTACTTTCTGATGCTTTTTGTTATGTTAGATTACCAGAAGATCTTAAGACGCAAGCAAATATATCTGCACCGTTGCCATCGAAACCTGTTGAAGAAAAACCTTATGTAAGAAAACTTCAAAAAGTCGAGTCTCTTGAGAAAAAGACTGAAGTGCAGAAATCTACGAAAAATGAAGATTACCAATCATTTAGTGCGAATAATGATATTCCTTCAGCATCAAAGCAAGAAACATTGCAGTCCACGTTGAAAAGGAAAGATGTTACTTTGAAGAAAAATGAGAATTACGTTGATGTTATTAAAAAAGAAAAAAAGAAGAAACAAAATGTTGAAAAACAGTTTGAAGCAATGGAAGTCGATGATTCTTATTCAGTACCACCTGCAAAATTAGATGATGAATTCATATTTGTAAGCATTTTGTAATAGTTTAGGAACAACAATTTATTGTATTCATGTCATTTATACTTTTTTCTTCATATACAAAACAAAATCTCAGCCTTGCAAAACTGAATTTTGGTAGAACTTTGTGATTGAAAACATCAATTTGTAATTAAATTGTTGCTTTAACTACCAATGATTTTTTTAGCTCGGTGAAAGAAATGCAATGGCGTTTTCATTAGAAACGGCTCAAAAAATACCAAGTGAGGACTTACCAGAAGATTTCTTCGAACTTACTATAGATGATGCAAAGAAATTACTCAGAGACATTAAGAAAAGAAGAGTGCAAGTTGAAAATGGCCATCTTATGACATCTGCGATGAGAAACTTAGAGGAATCGAAGAGACAATTGCGAAATTTAAATACGTACAAAAAGTCAATTATACGAATACAATTTCCCGATAGAATTATACTTCAGGGAACGTTTCTGCCCGTAGAAGACATTGGCTGTGTCATAGAGTTCGTTAGAGATTACTTGGAAGATAAAACTTTAGATTTTCATTTGTGTAAGTAAAGAAAATAACACAAGTCAATATTGTGTCTTCAAATTTTCATGTATTCATTTTAGTTACTACACCTCCTAAGAATATCCTAAAAAGAGAAAGTCGCCTTATTGAAATTGGCTGTGTGCCCGGAGCTCTTCTTCATTTTGGTATAAACGGGAAACAAAATGGTAAATTCTTGAGAAACGATGTCTTAAATAAATTAACAAGTTCATCCATTGCTAGTTTAGCAGCTTCGAAGATGAGGTAAGTCATAAATAAATGTGTGTTATAAAAATAGTAATGCTAACTTTAATTACACTAATAATCAAAGTGAAATACCTTCTCATTAATAGCTCTAAGTTCTTAGCGGAGCTGTTGTCAAAAAGTCTCTTGGTATGTGTCAATTGCAAACAATAAATGAAATGCTGCCAGTTAGCCAGGCTCACAGTTGAAAGTATTTAAATTTATAGAAAAAAGCCAAGAAGACTTGCAATAGTTGTCCAAGATTATTTGGAACCTTTGCCCAACTAATTTACAGCATTTCTGATTACTAAGATTACTAAAATCAGATCTCTTGGGACATAAGTATGTCTTTGGCTTAGAAATATCCAATAAAGGTATTATTTTAAAACAAGTCTACTTCTCAGTCTGTTTTGTATCACTTTCAACACATTATTAAATGAAATAATTGCTGCAGGCAACAAGAAACTCGCCAACATTCGTCTGTACCTTCTGATGATGACGATGAAGATTTGCTTACACAAAGTGATGTGAACGTTGGCGCAAGTACCAGTGCAGCGACAGGAAGTAGTTTAGTTGATTATGACAAACCATCGACGTCTACTGCGAAAGAACAGCTGCCCAAGTGGTTTAAGCCATCTAAATAATTCATATCTGATACTATTTAATTGTATATTGTTCTGCTTACATAACTAATAAATATTTGCGAAAACGAGCATTACATAATTGCTTTTATTTGATTTTTAGTACACAGGGAAATTTGTTGATTTTCTAAAGCATTTAGTATTTCTTTTATGTTAGCAAAAAAATTAGGTTCAAGTTCTGCTCTTACTTTTGGATAAATTCTTAAATTTCATTAATGAAAATTACACAGGATTGTGCAATTACGTTTTAATTAAATGTATATAGATCAGTTTATCACTTTATCATGAGTTATAAAAAATATTTGAAACTCATAATACTATTTGCAAAATTATGAATGTTGTTTATGACCATCATAGCACGTTAAATATGAGTTCCAAATAATTTTAAATGTAGTACATTGGATGAGTCAGGTATGAGAATGGAAAATAGTTGATTATGCCAAAACTTTTATTTGTACACTTCAAGTAGTACTGACAGCATTAAAACACAGATAAATTTGTATTAAAACAAGAAAATTGTGGTGTATTTGTTCCAGATATCCACCAAATGCAGTAGCCTGAACAATTCAAAATTTCTTAAAATTTATAGGTTATTATAATAGCAAAAAGCCTCCTAAAATTGTGTAAAATGTAAATTTTATAGCAGATTTATCTTGCATAATAGATATGACCTTGGTATTTGGTGGACAATCAGTAATTTGCATGACATATTTTTGAAATTTATTATTAGCACCGGATCTATCTTGGAAGAAACATTCAGTACGTAGCGATTTGTGACAAAGTTGCTTCTATAAATGTTATCAAAAAACATATTCATGAAACTACAGTAAAACTACTTTCAAAATACTGGCTCACGAGATCACTTACACTCGCTTTGTATATGAAATTACCATTTCCTGTAGCGTTATCTCATTTCATTAAGTATTGCTGTGAATATTAATAGTTAATCTCTTAAATATTGTTGGACTTGACATCTAAACATATCCCCATTGGTCCAAGCATGTTACTTGATGGGCCGGCCTCACCCAGTTGTGATCGATAACTTTCCAAAATATTTTGCAACGCATTCACATCAATATCGACAGGCTTAAACGATTCAATGTCATCAAATTGATCCCCGTCTTTCCTCTTGAAACTTTCCCCAATTGTAGTTTTCGCCAATTCCTCATCCATTTTATGCATGAGCTGTTGCATTTTATTAAACTCTTCAGAATCCACATCGTCTTTCCCATAGTCGCTCATATCAGAATCCGATTCGAGATCCCAACTGTCGTCTTCCGGTATCACAAAGTTTAAGATATTTTGAACTGCACACGTAAAAGAATTCGGATCAAAATTCATTTTAGTTGAAGCGGCATCACTTTTTGTATCTGTAGAAAAAGATACTTTCGATTTGTTGCGTTTGCTGCCCCTCGGGGGACGCACAGGTACTTCTTCTTGAACAGGAAATTCAGCACCATCAATATCGGATACGTGATTTAAAAACTCAGATACTTTTTTGGTGAAGTCAGTTGCATCACTATCACTATTGTACGAAACAAATTTCTTCTGGCCATATTGTTCTTGTAAAAATTTATCCAGCTCTTCCGCACTTATGTTTATCCACGAGTCATCGTCATCAGGAGGTAAATTAAATTCTAGTTTCCTCAATTCATCTATATTAATATCTAAATGCTTTGTAAGATTTAGAATTTCTAGACCAAGTACAGGTGTTGTATGCATGGAATCACGATGATCAATATAATATTCTTTGGCTTTATTCATTAACTTATTATGCTCTTTTGAGTGTTCTAAAAGTTCCTGGAAGTAACCTTTCTCTTTTAAATTTTTTAAGTACGTGTGCCAACCTTTATCACACTCTACATCTGCGCTGGGTTTAGCTTGTGAGACTAGTATTTCAAAACCGCAAGCTAATTTTACTCCTAAACTATGGGCTTTATATTGTGGGCTATTTGGTGGTGGTAAATTCCAGCCTGTCGTTTTATCTGGTTGATACTTGCTGCAAACCATCATCGCATAAAGATATTTTGTAAAAGTTACACTAGTCCGAACTCTAACTTCAGGAGGGAAGTATTTCATAGCTCTGCAGGCCTTCAAGTCTGCAGTATCTCGGTTGCAGAAGGCATGCACTGCAGCTGACACTAAAGACGGTTTATGATTCAATATCGCAGCTACACCGACAGGTAGATACACATTCGCTCGGTGCAAATTCTTTTTAATCTTTTCTGGGTAATCTTGAATTTTTGTTTTAATGCAGTTTTGAATATCAGGAGATGCCAAAGTTAAATGGGGATTTTTGTGTATTTCAGCAAGGGCGGTTTCAACTGAAATATATTCATTTTCTCCAATGACTTCTAGGTTTATTATATGAATTAATCCATTGCAGATGTAAACCTGAAAGTATTCCAAATTTTTATAATTTTATTAATTTATACATTAAGGATTGAGTTGCAGAAAAGATTTAAGACAGGATTAAATGTAAGCCTAAGTTAGAATGTGGCACAGATTGTATCTGTGTGTCACATTCTAACTTTAAAATATTAAAAACAATTAATTAATACGCGCAGACTAATATATACATACATATTAGGTATTACTTGCTGTGTTAGTTACTGCTTTATAGCTTATGCCTAAAAATACAAAAACTTTACCTAATACATTTTCGACAATTATTTGTTCTTAGTACAATTTATATTATGAAAGGAAAGTAACATCTTCATATTGTAGTATCAAAAGTAAACGAAATGTTAATAGAAAAGTATGGTTAAAAAGGTTTCACTTAATACTTTAAGTCAGTAATAAAGACTTACTCTTTTATCACAAGTTTCAGGATCTGCCCAAGTTGGAAGAATATCAGCGGCTTCTATTAATAAAAATTCACCATCAGCGTCGACAATTCTAGCAACTAGTCCTTCAATTTCTTTAGTTATTTGCATCAGTAGGTAAACAATGAACCATTCGTCTTCAATATTATCACCATAATGAGTTATTCCGTAAAGATGTGGTGGCAGTGCTTCTAAAATATCATCTTTATCACATCTTACAAACATACTAGAACTGGTCTTATTTATAACAAATTCTAATCATTATTGAATCAATTACTTCATTGATGTCCACCCACTTCAGTGGCTAGTGCACTAGTGATGTTCATATCTTGTATTTATGTTCAGAAAACAGCTGCCATAAATTTTTATTAAAATGTAACAAGAAAATAGTATAAATAATAATAAGAAAAAAATTTGTTATTTGACAGCATAATGAAATATTTTATTTTGTGCACTGACTGAAGTGTTAGATATTAAGAAAATGTACATGTTATGAGTTTGTAATTCCTAATGAAGACACATGCATGTGCAAAAACAACCTTAACAATGTAATGAAGTTGCAAATATTCATATCACAGTTTTCATTGCAATTGTGTGTAAATAATCGGACATTAAAGTTCATCGACAAGTACATTCTTTTGTCATTAAGCATTAAAATTCTACGTGTGAAGAAAGTTATTGTTATTATATTGTATGTCAGTAAAAAAATAATAATAGCAAAGATTGCAGGAGTTTTAGTTTCAGGCACTTAGGTCTCTAACACATTATTTTAATCATTTATTTTTATTTCTCCCTTTCTTTAATAGGTAAATGATTACAAAGAAAAAGGAACGACAACGTATGAAATATTTCTAATCTGCGGCCACATTTGCGTTTAATGTAACGCCTAACGTGATTTTTAACATCTAATTTGACATTAATCTGCGGTTACACTTAAGCTTAATATCAAATTACTTGTTATAAATCTGTTTTCTTTTCTACATTATCATATCACGAGTAAATACTACACCAAACTAGTCAAATTAGACTTTAAAATCACGTTAGGCGTTACATTAATCGCAAATGTGGCCGGGACATAAGACATACAAAATTTGAGTCATTCAGATGACCCTTATAAAAAAAACCTACTATAGCTGTATTTCTTTTACCACTTTTAACTGAGTGTCTCAGTTTACCTCAATAGCTTAGATAAATTAATGTTTCTTTTACCTATAACAAGTGAGTTTAAGTGAGACAATTAGCTCAATTCTCAATTAAACTGAGTCTGCTCTTGAAAATACTTTGAAGTGAGTTTTATGTGAGATTGTTTGTTGAGGTTAGATTTCGTTTGAGCGTGCACCAGCAACTGGTAAAAAATAGGTTATTTTAACAATGTCGAATTATACTGGAGGTTATAATTATAATTTTTATTACTTTCTTAGTTGAAACAAAAATTCCCTTTTTTTAATTCTGATTATCTTAATTAAAACTCAGTTATTTCGTCTCAGTTGGTCTCACAACTGAGACAATTCCGTGGTAAAAGAAATACAGCTTATGTCTTACCATAGCTTTGAAGGTAATTGCAGATACAATGAATAAAAAATTACAAAGACATTATTTAAATTGTAGCTAATTAAACTGACTACCAATTTTTAGTAGGTACAAAAAGCTATCTGGTACAATTTCAGAGCAGAACTATCAACATAAAAGAGTCATCTGTAAAATTTATTTGTAAATATAGTCTTGTGGTAGATGGGACATCAAATATAACAATTTATAAGACTATCAATGCAGGCACGCCCATGTTGAATATGCAGCTTGTCCTTTTTTTAATACTAGCAGGAGAGAGATGTGTACAAGAATTATATTTAACATTCATGTTCTTTCTTTGTTTCTTCCTTCTGCTTTAGAGTTTGAAGGAAAACAGAGATGCAGCTTTTATTAATCTTTGAATTTTACGACAAGTTTGTCTGTGCATGTGGAGTTAGCCTTCACACATAATCAAAATTCATTCTTTTACATAATAAAGAAGTGAGTTCGTTTGTTCTGCACTTTTCTCATTTTTTACACTGAGAGAGTGAGATGTATATATATAATGTAAGTAGGAATGAGAAAAGTAGAGTAAAAATAGAAAGTGCAGAATAAGCCTGAGTATAGGTCTGTTCGATAGCTCTACACTTTCTACACTTTTAACACCTTTACTCTATTTTTCTCACTCCTACTCGCATTAATTATATACATCTCACTCTCTCAGGAGTGATTGGTGTAAAAAGTGTAGAAAAGTGCAGCTATCGAACAGACCTTATGTTATTCTACACTGGTGGCAACTAGTGTACACTTTTCCACAAAATATGTTTTAGTGCAACCTAAATGCTTTGAAAAATATGTCAATATGATTCATAGACATTCATATTGCTATAACACACACAGATTTCAGGCTGTATTAAAGCATATTTTGTGAAAAAGTATCATGCAGAATATCAAACACACTTGAAGGTATTAAATTAAAGTATAGCAATAGAATGACAAAATAAGTTCAAGTAAACCTTGTTAAAATTGTTAAGTCCTACATATTCTGAGAATTTTTCAACCAGAATAAAGTTGCCTCTGTTGCTAGCAATGAAATGTTTGAAATTTTGCCATTGCACCATTATGTACCTATAGAAAAAATGTAGAAATTTGTTGCAAGTCAGTTTTGATTGCAATGGATTCCTCAAGCACCCTCTGGACAGCTGTTTCGGTCTTTTTTGGGGGCCTTGTCATTTTAAGTCAAAAATCGGCCGCAAGATGTCGTGACCTAAACTGTTTAAGAAATGTAATTTGAAAACCAAAAAGGACAATTGAATCTATGGAAATTGAACACACTTCAAATGTGCCTAAGGCATTAACTTGGCTAGTTTAAGGAAACCCCAACTGCAGTCTTTTATTGTATTCCTCAGGACCAAATTTAGATACAACTTATTTTGGAGGCCTCTTTTTTTTAATTTAGACGTCAAAAAATTAACGTTTCCTTAATATACCTATTATGATTCCTAAATAATTAGTATAAGACAAATTGAAAAATATTTACATCATACTAACCCATTTGATTGTTATTGTTTAAGATAGTCGTATCTGACGACCGGTAAACCAACTTAAATTCATCACGATGCCACAAATAATTGTTTGTATACTTTGTAACGATTTTGTTAACCTCACTCAGTGTAGCTCTTAGTTTTAATTCTGCTTCTTTATCCTTATATTCGGAAGGTAAAAACAGGAAATATTCAACAAAATCATCTTCACGCACCGACTCTAATATATCTGGCTTTTCTGCCATGTTTTATTATAAATGTTTTGACAACGGAATTCACGGAATTCAACGCCACACCTCACATTTATCAACTACACGTGTAGTGTGAATTTGGTGAACTTCATTCCTAGCATTACCAACGATATAAAACTGTAAATTGATAGTACTATGAAGTTGACTGCACATATGTACAGTAGCGGACAATAAAATCCGGGCAAGCCATTTGCACAATGTAAACCTCACTTTAATATTTTTGACGTTTAATACATGTCACTAGTAATTCTGACGTTTAATTCAAATTTTATTTATTTATTTTGACAGAAATATAACCTCAATAAAAGTCTGATTTACCAAATTTGTCGAAATATGCACGACATGTCAAATTCTTGCCCGGATTTTATTGTCCGCTACTGTACCATCGTAATCAGAAAAACTGACTACACTCTAAATTCTGGTTGATTGAAGCGTGCTTCCAAATGAACTTTTGTCATATTGACATTAATAATTATTTTGACAAAACAAATAAAAATGCCCCAATTAAAAGCAATTCGGAAGGCAATAGAATAAATCAAACGCGATTGCAAGACGGTATCAGCATTCAAGCAGTTGCAACTGAAGCTGCATTCGATTCACCGATTTGGATCGATCTAAATCGATCCAAACAGCTTTTCTGCGTTCGTTTCCTGCCAGATCAGTTAACCCCCACCATAATTTCAAGTGATCCAAATCACTTCAAAGTGATCCTGCTTATTTAAAGAATCATTTAGATCATTAGATCGATAAACTAAGGTTATATGTCGGTTATGTGGCGACAACAGATAAACAAAACAGTTCAGATAAACTTGTTCGTTTCGCTATTAAGGATCACATTAATTTCACGATTGTGAACTGATCCAAACTGATCTAAACGAATTGATTCGACGTGTGAATCGAATGCAGCTTGAATTAGCTGTTAGCACCAGTACCGTTTTGCTAAAAGTAATGTTATATACACAACTAAATTTTTTTGAAAATGGAAGTATCTGTTTCACTTCGATGTAGTCGTTTTTTATGATTACGATGGTATAAGTCATAACTTATCTGATAACGGGAGCTGCATTCGATTCGCAGCCGAAATCAATTAGTTTTTATCAGTAGATCACTTATAGTTTTCGATTGACCGCACTAGTGCGCACTCAAAATATCTTCATCTCGTGTTATTACATGTGGTTAAAAGAAGATGCAAATACACTGAGTGCAGCCGGTGCAAGTGAATCGAAAGCGGTATTAGAAGTGATCTGGATCAGTTTCGTTACATTTCGTTAATGGTGAATTCTGCACGAATCGAACGTGTAAATTCTTTTTGAATCGATTTAGATTGATCCAAATCGGTGAATCGAATGCAGCTGGGGATAAGGACGTATTTTGTTAAAATATGCAGTTTACATAAAACATCCAACAAAACTATCCAGCGAGTTAAGACTATCAGGAGAGCCATACTAACAATAGTTTCTCGTCCAATCTGGTTACTAAATATGGCCGCGGTTCACCATTGTTTATAATATGCTTACTACATTAAATTTAACAAAAAATTCCTAGAAATGTCAATTGTATTCTAAACACTGGAGTTTTACCATCAAACTACTTGGAAGAAACTTACTTACATCACATCACGCTTGCTGATCATCGAAAGATATCAAAACTAACCTAAAAGTCGATCACTTTGAAGTCGGTAAATTATCTAATAAGTAGATTATTCTCAGTTTAATAATGATAATACTGGTCAGAATTAAACACGTGATCAAAAATACTGTTAACCGATTGGAAAATGAAAACGTTGAAAAATAATTTTTGTAATATTCTTGGAAGTCAATAATAAATTCTTTTGTTTATAATTTACTTATTTTGTCGGGTCCCATCAATCCAATCTCTTCATGGTCTTGTTCATTACCACCATCTGCAGCAATAAACAAATAACCATCAGTCTCTAAGAAGTGAAAGCTGTGATAAGAACAACAAAGACAACGGCAGCAAAAAGATCAGCAACCCTGAATTTCTTCTTTAACAAAAAACGAAAGGTTCTTCGAGTATCCTCTGGACAGCTGTTTCAGCCCTACATCACCAGAAGAGTAGCTCAAGAACTTCAACGCAATCTCACCAATTTGTCCTGGTCATGGCCTTCTAAATGAAAAGCGAGTTCTATCTGGCCTGCGCAAAAGTGCAGTTCAGGCGTGCTCCGCCATGAACTGCTTACAGGGCGCTTTCTTAACCTAAAATTTTGACAGTTCTGTCACATGTGAATGGTGGATGAGTTCGTGTAAGAACAATTAATGTTATTGTTGTAAAAATTTGAGCATACTGGATATTATTTACGTTGGAATAAGGTGGAATATTTATGTCCAATTTCGACAACTTAATTTAGCATTAAACTATTACGGTTTTAGTTTAAAATCTTACCTGCATATACTCAGAATTTCTGTGGTAAGTTACAACATGTATAATAAAGCTTCCTTTCTCATTGTGCGTAATTATCAACGCCCTTTTTAACACGTTTTACATTATCAAAAGTCGAAACTCTTTTATGTAACTTGTTGTAATTATTCATAACACGAAAGCTTTTTAAAGTGCCAGTCTTTCTTTACTGCGCAAGCGTACTTCACTCCGATGAGATCAAATGATTTGTGCATGAATCTATAAAGTTTATATCACATAAATTTTGTTATATTACGGTAATTACAGTATTAATTAATTTTGCGTGAACTCACTTTGATTGACAGTAATGACAGTGCACTTCACTCATTGCCGTCAGTGCCCCATAACCAGCGCCAAAGTGTCGACTTTTGGCGTTTTCTCGAGCACAAAAATTCAATGTAAATTTTTCAAACCGCCCAGGCCAGTTATAACTCGCTTTTGATTTAGAAGGCCATGGTCCTGGTTATTATTACTAGTACTTAACATTATCACTTATTATAAAACCTAGCATTATTTGAATAAGTCACCAAAAAATGTATAGGAATGTAATCATTTAGAAAAATATAAATTTGATCTTTGTTTTACACTTTGAATAATATGTGATTTCACTTAGCATATATTAATACTGTAAAATGGAATGTACAGGTTTCGGCACATTTGATTTCCCAGCAAGCTTGATATACTCAATGATTACAAGACATGCTATAACTTCACCCCCACACTTTTCAATTAGTTGACAAGCTGCCCGTAAACTACCACCAGTCGCTAGCATATCGTCCACTATGAGTACCCTTATGGATTTCCCGACACTATCTTCTTGTATTTCCAGTTCATCCTAAGTATAATACTTATTTACCTTGCTTTATAAACATTGTAAATTATATGTTAAACTTACTTCTCCATATTCTAAAGAGTATTTAACAGAACAAACCCTTCCAGGCAGTTTTCCTTTCTTGCGGATAGGAATAAAAGGGACTTGAAGGTTCAGTGCCAAAATTGGTCCAAATAAAAACCCTCTCGCTTCTAAAGATGCTACACATTCAATTGGTGGCTCAATTCTTTTCGTATAATTTAGAATCACTTCGTGTACAGTGGAATGTATTTGCGGTTCAAGAAATAAAGGAAAAATATCCCTGAAAAGCATAACAACGAATACAGGCAGATAAAAAAAAACGTTCCTATGATATGAAAATATTTTTTATTGGTTGCATTGATTAAAACCGTGTGATAGTGATTGGTAATCATTGTAAAAAAAAAAGTTGGTATTTACCTGAATATAATACCTGGTTTTGGAAAATCATAATAGCTCTTCACATGTTTCTTAATAATTTCGATTTTTGCAGAATCTTCCTCGTGATACATTTTTAATGATCAGGTTTCAAAAGATGCCTAATTAAATTACTGCTTTATTATTCGAGCTGCCTTCGTTTATTCAACTCCCTTTACTCCATTTACTGTTTTCACACTCTAAAGAGTGAGAACGAATAAGTTTTAATACAAATAAGAGTGAGACAAAAGTGTGGAAACAGTAAATAGAGTGAACGGAGTTGCATAAACGAATGCGGCTACTGTTCTATAACCTTGATCCCTGATAAAAAAATTTAGATATATTTTATTTTTCTTAAGATTACAGTGTGAAGTATTATAACTAGATACAAAACATTTACCCTTGCTCATGATTGGTCAAAATCGCGAATACATTCACACTTCATACGTCATACCATCATAAATTCCGTTTCTTTTTCAATACTTCAAATGTGTCTGGTGTTGGTACTCGTGATAGAAGCAGTGTTCCAACAGAAACCCTAGAATTTTGACACTGACAGGTATTATAGAAAAGAGAAAAAAACTATACACTAAACGAAACTAAACATATGTCTTATTTGAGGTTATGTTTATTAATTTGTAGTTATAGTGCTTGTAAATGGATTTATTAAAACAATGTTAAATATAAATATTTCCAAAAATAATTATCATACTATTATGTTGTTAAAGTATTTAATAAATCATCCTTCTCGTGTATATTTCTGCACACAAATTCCAAACGAAGGAAAAAAGTATTCAAAGACTGTCTTGTTGCCGCAAACAAAGTTTCCCCTTAATTTAGCTGGTAAAAAACTAACAGACCGTGATACGACATTAAGTAATGTAAGTACTTGATATTTCGTTAGTAGGTATTTATATTTTTTTCAAATATGCACTTTCATAGAGCCCGCAGTTTTTAAACCTATATGAATGGCAGAGATCGCATTTAAGAACGCCTGAGTTTGTTCTCCATGATGGTCCCCCTTATGCCAACGGTGTACCTCACATGGGCCACGCAATTAACAAAGTGTGTAATTAAATTGAATTATTAACTGGTTAGTACTTAAGTTGCTTTGTGCAGATTTTAAAGGACATAATTCTCAGATACAAAATTTTGCAAGGGCAGAAGGTGCATTACGTTCCGGGATGGGATTGTCATGGATTACCGATTGAACTGAAAGCTGTTAAGACTGGTAGAACAAAAAATTCTTTAACAAAACTACAAGTTAGAGAAAAAGGTAAATATTAAATTTTGAGACACTTTATACAACACTCTAAGTATAAACCAAGACAAAATTAAACTTGCTAAATAAATTATTTCCTTGAAGCAGCAGGGAACATTATGTTACCAGCAAGTCTACACCAAGTTTATAACACAAGACTCATATATTAATCAAATAATAAATATAGTTTTAATTTCTAGCTAGAAAGTTTGCAGAAGATGCGATTGAGACACAGAAAAGGGTATTCATGTCTTGGGGAGTTTTAGGATGTTGGAAAAATGCCTACACCACCTATAGTTCTTCATATATTAAAAATCAAATGAAAGAATTTTATAAGTTATATGCCAATAATCTAATATACAGAGATGTTAAGCCAGTTTATTGGTCTCCATCAACTCAGTAAGTTAGAGTTTCTCAGTTTATGTCATTGTATTATTAAATATTAAAAAAATATTTTTCACAATTTTGTTATATGGAAAGAAGACAATTTAGATGAGCAATATTTCAGTCTTTAGTGATTAGAATGATAAAATGAACAGACATTTATTTGAATGCAGATACTTAACATTATTTTTTTTCCAAAGAACAGCATTAGCCGAAGCGGAGTTAGAATATAATTCAAACCATAAAAGCACTGCAGTAATAGTGAAAGTAAAATTGAAAACAGTTCCTGTAATTCTGGATGAATTCCAAAATACCTGGTGAGACTGAATTGTATAAACTATATAAAAGAATCAACTAATTTCTCTTAGTTTACATGCACTGATTTGGACTACAACACCATGGACATTGCCTGCGAACCAGGCAATTTGTTTTAACCTAGATTTATCATATAGTATTGTGGAGAATCTCTCTGGTGAACACTACATAGTAGCAACAAATTTAATAGAATCGATATCTAAAAGTATAAAAAATGAGTTAAGAATTTTAAAATCCTTTCAAGGTAATAATTCAATATGTCGTTATTACATTTGTTGTCAATCTTAATTGCAGGTGATGCTTTGAAAACAGCTACATACATTCATCCAGTATACAAATCTGAGGCAAGTTTCTTACCTGGTTCTCACACAAGTGAAACAAAAGGAACAGGATTAGTACATACAGCTCCAGCACATGGACCTGATGATTTTTTAGTTGCACTTCAAAATAAATTACAAGTTGTAAGTGTATGTCCAAACAAATAATAAACTAAGGCTGCGTTAACTGAACAGTCAACTTGTATAAAATCATTAAATTAATAGTCAGATTAAACAGACGAATATTCTTGACCATTCACTTAAGGGAGCCTAAAGTATTCAGGATGAAATAAAAGTATTATTTTTCTAAGTACATTCCCAATAAAATGGGGAATGAAGCTAAGAAGTTCAAAGTAGATCTTTTTGTAGATTTCTTTGGTGGATGAAAGAGGATGCTACACAAGTGAGGCTGGCTCGGAACTGGCAGGTTTATTTGTGTTACGTGACGGTACAAAAGCAGTTTTAAACTTGATTAAGAATGATGTTTTACAAGAAGAAACATATGTCCACAGTTACCCGTATGATTGGCGAACCAAACAGCCCGTTATTTTAAGAGCCAGCAAGCAATGGTTTATCAACACAGATGGTATTAAAGAAAGAGCATTAGTAAGTGAACTCTATTATACAATTTTCATATTCTGATTCTATTTTATTCTCTTGAAGGAGCTACTGACTAATATTAATATAATTCCCCAAAGTAATGGTCAGATTTATAGACATCACTTTGCAACACAGCTTCAAAAGCGTCCGTATTGGTGTATATCAAGGCAAAGAGCTTGGGGAGTTCCCATACCGGTGTTTTATAATGCCAAAACTGAAGAAATTATAATTAATGAGTACGTAAATATACAATCTAAATCCTATTGTTTAATACTAATTTATTTTTTCTGTTAGGGAAATTATAGATCACCTGTGCTCTTTGTTGAATAAACATGGTGCAGATTACTGGTGGACATTGTCTATTAACGAATTATTGCCAGAAACTCTACTGCAAAGTTTCAACTTAAAGACTGAAAATATAACTAAAAGCGAGGTAAAGAGATTATCATTCTTTTAATAATAACTTATCATTTATTAATTTAAAACATTCACATAGCTTAGAACTTTTCTAAAGTAAAAAAAATCGCATTTGCTGAAAAGGAAGTAGTCTTTCAAACCTCTTCTTTTTCCATTTATTTCTTCTAATTATAAAAAGTGCTACTTATGGATTATATTGTGCAATAGAAAATCCTTTAAATATAAATGTGGAATGCATTTAAATTCTCCAGTAAAATATAATGAGCAAGATTTCCTCTGATATGTTACACTGAATATCTACGTATCTACATAAATCATATTGAATGTTTTAAAACTAATAAATTAATGTTGTTGATTCATCTATCAAAGGTCAATGTTTTAAATATTTTTAATTTCATGTAGGATATTTTAGACATATGGTTTGATAGTGGATTGTCATGGTTAAACATTCTTCCTAATGAACAGGTCGCTGACATATACGTAGAAGGAGTAGATCAGTTTACAGGTTGGTTCCAATCATCTTTATTAACCTCAGTAGCGCTGAGAGATAAGTCCCCCTATAAAACAATTTACGTGCACGGTTTTGCATTGGATGAAAAAGGGCTGAAAATGTCGAAATCACTCGGCAATGTTATCGACCCACAACATATCGTACAAGGAAGTAAAAAAGCTAAGCCCTACGGAATAGACACACTTAGGTAAAACTCCTTGTTTTTTTTTTGCTTTATTTACATAATTAGTGTTTGGGCATTAGGTGGTGGGTGGCCTGCCATGCAAATAAAGATTCTACTACCAATATCAGCGAAAATGTTTTACAAGCCAGCTCAGATGATGTTCAGAAAGTAAGAAGTGTTTTACGATTTTCACTTGGAGCCCTGTACGATTATGATTACCAAGAAGTAAGTTATGGCGAACTGAAATTAATCGACAAATACATGTTACATCTCTTGTGTAATTTTCAAAAACAGGTAGTTTCCTCATGATATTAATTTTTCTTCTCATCTATTTCCGATCATTTTTAGGTATCAGAACACATGGAGAATTACCGTTTTAATAAAGTCTGCACTTCGACAATAAATTTCTTAACTAACAGTGTATCAGCTTTGTATTACAACGCGATTAAAGACAGATTATACTGTGACTTCGCAGACAGTGTAAATCGCAGGTCCGCCCAGTATGTTTTATTTCAAATATTTTTGCTTTTAACAAAGACAGTGGCTCCGTTTGTGCCTCATTTAGCGGAAGAATTACACTTGCATTTACCACAAAAAGCGCACGAATCTTTTTTCCAAATTGACACACCCATTACTCTTCATCGGGCCTCAGAAAAATTTGACCAAACAATGACTGACATACTGAATATAAAACGAATTGTTAATAAAGAAGTTGGTTCTCGTAGTGTAGACAAAAATGTAAATATATTTATTTCAAGAAAAATGTATGAAGAACTTAAGGTGCGTGAATTTATTGCTTAAATGTGCATTTCATATTTTGTTTGATTGCAGACTTTTCAAAAAGATATTGACACCCTATGTGCAGAATTGTCAGCAATTTACCAAGTAGCAGAAGTCACATTATCTGAAGACTGTACATTGGAGGAGGGTACAGAATATAAAATTCAAGTTGAAAAAACTGATTTGAAAGTTTGTAATAGGTGCAGAAGATACGCATCTAAAGATGAAAATTCTATTTGTTTTCGATGTAATTTGATTATAAATACAAACAATAAAGTTGCAACGGTGCTTTAAAACATACACTATTATTTACTAGTAGAGTAGAAATGTATTTTCTTTTTATTTCCATATGCAATCTAGCTTAATTTTATTTGAGTGTATAAAATGTTGTCATTAGGCCAACTGTATATGAATGGAAAGATAATTAAAACAAGTTAGTGACTACTATGTAACTTTACTAAAGAAATCAATTAAAAAAAACTCACTTTTGGAAAGGATAATAATCTAGACCGCTATTGTAACTAAATTTAGGCTTATCTAGTTTGCGTGCTTGAGCAATTAATTCCTGTACACTCTTTCGGTACGGAGGAGGTAATAGTTCTTCATCTAAGGTGCACTCCTTTACTTCTTCATCTTGCTTCTTAAAGATGCGACGCCTTACAATGTCTATATCTCGACCGTATTCTTCATATACATCTTCTAGAGACTTCGGAGGCACATTAAATTCCAATACAAAAAAACTAGAATTATAAATGTAAATTATTTTATAAGAAACAATAGATTGAATGTGAATTTTATAATAGTATATTATTTTACGAGTTTCACAAGAAGGGTTATTGTAACACGAGTGGGGTTGGGGTACGACGAGCGAAGCGTAGCAAGCTCGGAGTGCCCCAACGGAACGAGTGTTACAATGCCTCTTGTGAAACGTGTAAAATATAGTATTTTTTCTACTTTGCGTCACTTATTGAACAAAAAAATGAAAAATATTGTCAAAAATTTGATCTTCTTGGTATATGGGGAATTTTAGTTGTAATGCGTGGCAACACTGAAAACCTTTCGTTTTAATCAAAAGTCACTTTAACAAGTTATTAATTTTTCTTATCCAGCTTCATTGTGAGTATTCTGTTAAGTAACAAATAAATAATGAGTTATTTTGTAGAATCTAATAAATATTTTCAATTAAAAATTGACTAAAATTTCCCCAAAAACAGTTTCACAATGAGCTTCATTGTGAAACTGTTTTTGGTGTCACAATGAGTTCATTGTGAACGCAAAGTAGAAAAAAACATTTTATCCTGTCGATATCAATAATAATAGAATCATAGCCATATTTAGGATTTACCATTAGATTATGATTATGAAGTAATTTATAAGAGGAAGGGGAATTATATGCAAGCGGCTTTGTTTATGCCCGACAAGAAGATATTTTTAATTTATGTAAATTTTTGAATTATATTGAAGACCATTCTTTTTATTCATGACCAAATGCATACAACTCAGGCCTGGATTATCAATATTTGTAATATTAATAAATAATTCTCTTTAAAATGATTAGTTCTTAACATAGTGCATCTACCTGGCTTGCCTATGAACTGAACCATGCGCACTTGTTTTAAAAGGCATTTCTCTGGTTCCCAAGTTCTCCAATTTTCTAATTATTCCACCTTCTTTAAATATAGTGCTCGCTGTCCTCTTCAGTGCAGTTACTAACTCTTGCTAAAATTTTGAAGAAAAAATTAAAAAGAAATATTTAAAACGCTCTAAATGCTTACCTTCGGCATTATACGAAAAAGTACGCATAATTCATATGTTATCATTTTGTATGTTATTAATTATTCAATTATAAACGAACTATCTTCAACATCTAAACATAACCTACACAGTGAACGGAAAAGTCAGAAATTATTCTTCCAGGTGGTTGTCTGCACTGCATGTGGTTACTAACAATTGCCAACCATTGGCTTGAGATTACTTCTATGTATAATTTAAAATAAGATTATAATCTTATTAATAATAACTGAAGCCTATTACCTTCAAAACGTGTCACTTTTCGATAATTTAACATTATTATTAGTAGTTATGTTTCGCTCGTATGAAAATTCTAGTGTGACAGTTGTTTTAATTACGGTAAGTTGGTAATAGTTTAATTGACGTTAGTTGTCATAAAATAGAAATAAAACTCAAAAAGCTGAAAATAATTATAGTAGTATGATTATCTGAATTAAAAAATAAATAAACGTATATTTTATGGTGTGTACTAAAACAGTGAAACCATAACGTAGTTAAAATGAATGTAATTGGAGCAGTCAAAGCATATGTAAATAAGATGACCGAAGAAAGTGAACCAGGCATGAAAATATTATTAATGGATAAGGAAACCACAAGTATTATTAGCATGGTTTATGGCCAGTCTGAAATACAGCAAAAGGAAGTATTTCTGTTGGAAAGAATTGATTCTGCGAGTCAAGGAGCCAGCAATGCAGGACTTCGGTTTCTGAAGTGTCTAGTTTTCTTGCGACCAACGCAACAAAATATTGAGCTTCTTTCGCAAGAATTGCGAAATCCAAAGTACGGAGCTTACTACCTATACTTTAGTAACATAATTGCTAAAGCAGATGTGAAAATACTAGCTGAAAACGACGAACAGGAATTAGTCAAAGAAGTTTTGGAGTTATACATGGATTATTTGGCTGTTAATCCACATTTGTTTTCCATTGGCATTCAGAATTGCATGGTATCATTGACTTGGAATTATACTGCTTTACAAAGAACAGTGCAGGGTTTAATTTCTTTGCTATTATCTTTAAAGAAGTCTCCGGTGATCAGATATCAAGCAAACTCAAAACCTTGCAAGGACTTGGGTCACCGAATCGACGAAATCATAAATAAAGAATCGTCTCTCTTTTCTTTTGGTCAGACGAGTCCTTCTTTGCTGTTAATTTTGGATAGGAGAGATGATCCTATAACTCCACTGCTAAATCAGTGGACATATCAAGCTATGGTTCATGAATTGTTATGTATCAATAATAATCGTGTGAATTTGTCGAACGTATCGGGCATTCCAAAAGAACTATCAGAAGTGGTATTATCGGCAGAACAAGATTCTTTTTATGCTAAAAACATATTTTTAAATTATGGAGAAATCGGACAAAACATAAAAGATCTGATGGAGCAGTTTCAAGTCAAAGCAAAAAGTCATCAGAAGATTGAAAGCATTGCCGATATGAAGAACTTTGTTGAAACTTACCCACAGTTCAAAAAGTTGTCAGGAAACGTATCTAAACATGTGACGGTGGTCGGGGAACTATCGTCTATGGTCAACAAGTACCATTTATTAGATGTTTCTGAAGTAGAACAGGAAATATCATCTCAAAACGATCATTCCGCACATTTACAAAGTATTAAAAAGCTAATTAATAACGTTAACGTTAGAGATTCCGATGCAGCTAAATTAGTAATGCTTTATGCTTTAAGATATCAGAACCATAGTAGTCAAGCAACGCAAAGTCTTATACATTTACTTGAGAAAAAAGGAGTATCTAATTTTTATATCAAGAGTGTGGAAAGTATTTTAGAGTATGGAGGCTCACACGTACGACAGAGTGATTTATTCAACGATGAAAACGCAGTTAAGATTACGAAAAGGTTTTTCAAGGGTTTAAGCGGTGTTGACAACGTTTACACTCAACACAAGGCGTTAATACATGAAACTCTAGAAGAATTACTGAAGGGTCGCTTGAAAGAAAATTTATACCCGCATATAAACAATCAGTACTCAAATGGAAGGCCTCAGGATGTAATTGTTTTTATGATCGGTGGTGCTACATACGAAGAATCATTGGTTGTGCATACTTTAAATAAAAATTATCCAGGGGTGCGAATTATACTTGGAGGAACGACTATTCACAACTCGAAAAGCTTTTTGGAAGAAGTACAATATGCTACGAAAAATATTAACAGAAGGAATATGAAGTAAATATTTAACTATTTGTATTTCTCTTATTTATCTTTAAGTTAATTGTAGTCCATGTACGTATATTTAATTATAAATTGTGATATTTTATTTAATATGCTGTATATTATACTGAAACAATATAATAATTATTTTGAGGTGGACTTGTATCATAATTTACATAATTCTAGAATTTTATAATTATGATTAAAATAAAATACATAGGCCCAGTATTTCATTCAGAGTTTAACTTTAAGCTTTGTTTTATTCCCATAGTAATAATTCTAAAGACAATTATTTCCGTAGAAATAAAACGAAGCTTAAAGTTAAACTCCAAATGAAATACTGGGCCATAGGCCATAGGGCCAGTTGTACAAAGGAGGTTTAAACTGACGCTCAACTGAACCAGGTTCAAATTGAACAAAATCGGATCAAATTTTATTTATGAATGCATTCATTGCCATATGTCATTAAGATCCTATGCGAATTTGTTTACTTTGAACCTGGTTCAGTTGAGCGTCAGTTTAAACCTACTTTGTACAACTGGCCCATAGTCATCAAATTGCTGCTTCTGAGGAAGAATGAAGGATCTAGTTGCAAAAAAATCAATTGTTCAGGAAATGAAAAACAATTTTTTATCCTTAAATTATTGCAGTGTAAACATTCCAATTGTCTTTAAACTGTATTTCTGATCCAAAAATTCAACATTAAATAAATGTATCAGATAAGTTGTATTCTGGGATTGAAAAAAATGTTCTTAACAAAGACATGTATTTAATAATAAATATACTATAACATGTATTCAAGAAGAGTATATAATACAAAGATAAATCGTTATAAAACTTTAATAATTGATATCATAATCTGTCATTTTCTTAGCTAAAATCCACCATGTATCTAAAAAACCAATATCTAGTATTCTATCACTGAACTTTGAATATTGTAATTTCAAGTAAGAGCACTGAGACTCATAGGTGTTGCAGGAAGCACAATAATTATCATACCACATAACAGAAAATAAGCCTAAGTTCAAATACTTCAGTTTACTGGTGTTATAACATTGTTCTACGAACCGCAAATGATTCACAGTTTCTGGTCGTTGCAGACTTGGATGAACTAGTATTACCTCGTTGTTGGCTTTCAGGAAAGCACTACGGAAATTCGCTTCATCTGGGTTATGCTTTCCGAAATAAGTTAAGATGCCAAGACTAGAGCAAATAAGCACAGCTTTTGATGGTTTCTCTTTAGCTTCTTTTAAGACATCAACGGCAACATCTTTGTAATCATTATACACAGTTTTCCAATATTTCGTCCATTTCTCTAAGAAAGTGCCTTGTATTTTCTCTCCATATTTTACAGCAATTTTATTTGATTTATCATTTATTCCATCTCTAAAAACTTTTATGCTATTCACCGTTTTACTTCGGAAACTTAGCATTTTGAAGTTTGAGGTTAGGTTAGGAAACACTCAGTGACACCACCAGTAATACAATCCCCTGTAACATGAAACTTATGAAACAAACAGATTTGTCCTTTTCCTGCTAGAATAAAGGAAAAGTTGTTTTATATTCATATTTAATTTGAATTAAAAAATGATTTCTGAAATCATAAAGTAATATTATCCTTTCATGCTTTTCGGTAATGCATAATTCAAATTATGTTAAGTTGGCCATACTGTGTGTCAGTAATTGACATTACAAAGTTCGTGAAAGTGATGAAGTGTTAATTATTATAAATTAAACAATAAATTTCCTGGTAAAAACATTAAATTTAAAGATACGGACAACAACACTTATAATAAAATGGAAGGTGTCAAAGAAGGGCAAAAAGTGTTAGTAATTTCAAACGTACTTAACGAGGATGACATTCAAAATACACTGAAAGTAAAAGATTTAAACATAACGCATGTAACTCCTCAGCAATTTACAGATGAAAAAGGTAAGGTAATTTCGACATTACAAAAACTGTGCTTTCTACATTTCTTTCCAGGTTCAAATCCTTCAACGTTCGATATTGTTTTACCTCATTCTATTGAACAAAGCAATCTCCTTAATACTCTGTTATCCAAAATACTGAAGAGTTTAAAGCCCGGAGGTACATTCATTGTCACTGGCTCTGTTAAAGACTATGATAATATTGAATTCGAATTAAAAATTAATGGCTTTGTCAATGTAAAAGTGGAAGGTGATAGAATATTAGCTGCCAAACCGAATTATGAAATTGGGTCAGCTGCAAAACTCAAGTTAAATTCCAGTCCTGTAAAATCAGTGTGGAAAATTGACGCAGATGATGAGGAAGTGGAAACTATAGATCCTGATAATTTATTGGATGAAGATGACTTGAAAAAACCTGATCCTTCTGCTTTAAGAGGTAATTAAAATTAGAAATAATATGTACTTTAGATGAGTAACAAGTATGTTTAGAGAACTGAAATTACAAACTTATCATTGTCCTCTAAGTAATGTGAAACTGTTATGTATTAGACAACAGTACATTTTCTTTAGAAAATTCTATTTTTCTTCATTTTAGTGTGTGGTACAACAGGCAAGCGCAAAGCATGCAAAGATTGTAGCTGCGGTTTAGCTGATGAACTTGAAGCAGAAACAAAAGGAAAACTCATCGATACAACAGATTTTCCAAAATCTTCATGCGGCAGCGTAAGTATATTGCCCATTGCAAAATGAAAAGTTCTCATATGTTTATTACAGTGTTATTTGGGAGATGCTTTTCGTTGTTCTACATGCCCCTACTTAGGAATGCCTGCTTTTAAACCCGGAGAAAAAATTCAGCTTTCTGAGAATTTCCTGAAATCTGACATATAACTTGATTTGTATTGGAAGGAACTTCGCGACTCATTTGATTATGCATCGTAGAAAATTACATTTTTATTAAAAGCAATTTGTGAATTTGGTTTAACTTTAAATAAATCGTTTTAGTTTCAAGAAGTGTTTATGGTTTCAATCACAAGTTCACTTTACCTTTTGGTTTATTTCCAAAACAATTAGGCGTTTACGAAAATTCACCCAGTTGACAAGTGTGAGAGAGAACATTAAGAAACTTACTGCATGTAAGAGTCAGAAAAATAGAGTACAGTGTATCCACCGGGTTAATTTTCGTAAATGCCTATTGTGATAACAATTGTCCCTATAATAATAAACTGAAGGTTAAAATTAGCTTGTTAACACTTTACATGTTGATTGTTGTTATGCTCCCAAAAAAATAAAATAATGTGCACTACAAAGGAAACATTTATTCATGTTTACAATGCATAACTACAGCAACTTGAAACTTACACACATTAAAACTAAATTTTAACTAAAAATGTTTTTTTTTTTGGGCTTTTGTTTTTTAAATGAGATTTACACTAAAGTTTGACACAATATTAAATTTGACACGAATAATTTTCGTAAAAATTATTCTTGACAAAAAACATATAAGTTAATCATTTCTGTTTGCTGTATACATTTGACAGAATTTTTAGAAATGTTCTAAAAAAAAATACGTGAAAATTTGTCATAAAACTTATCATGAAATTTTCTTGTTTGCAATAATGTCAAATACTTTTGTGAATATTTATTGCCAAATTTAACATTGTATCACGCAGGCTTACTATATTAATTACATGTGTAGCATACAGAAGATAAACTAAAAAACGAAAAATGAATAATTGCCCTTAAATAATACACACAACTTAACATCAAGTTTCTAAGAGAATAAATGAGGTTTGTCCTTGAGAAATGTCACCAGTTTATAAATATGGATTACCTACAACAAGACATTAAATTAATAAAATTAGTATAAACTCAATGCGATCCAACAATATTTCCTGTTTCCTATTCTAAATATTTCCTTGAAATTTGTATTTTTTTTTTAACGAAGAAACAATAGAGCATCAATTTGTCATTCTTTTGTCAACAGTAATTTTGGTTATTAAAACTTGGAAGACATTTTTACATTGAATATCGTTCATTAAAACACGATTTGTTACATTGAATATCGTTCATTAAAACACGATTTGGATGATACATAGTGAAACAAGAAATGTTGTCATCATAAACTGTACAGTCGTGAGCAAAACAAATTGGTTGTCAGTGTCATTCTTTGACACAGAGACAATGGCAAGTGTATTATTGTGAAATGGTCGTAATTGTCATAAGCTTTGTAGAGTGACATGTGTTATGCATGCTAGATTTGTCAAATTGTTTAAGTCAAATACATCCAACAAGAGGACAAGAAGATATATTTAATTCGTGACGATTCCATCAAATTTTTGAATGACATTGACGACCAATTTTTTTGCTCGCGACTGTACACGAAACAAAATAAAGAATTCAAAATAATTTTGTTGTTATGACAAGTGCGGTTTTTTAAAATACAATTTACCTAGCTACAAAAATAAAAATTCATTACCTATCGAAAAAAGTTTTAATTTAATTTCTGACTTTTTTTTAAAGATCAGAAAAGGATTTAGTGAAAAAGTTATTACATTTGAATCATAGCTAGGTAAATTATACAGTAAATGTTTTGAAATAAACACTGCTTACACTTTATTTATTTGCATTACTATTTCTATTTGAGGATGTACTACTTAAAAATTGAGTACAATGTAGATACGATTTATCAACTGATTGTAATACAATTATTCAGAACACCATTTTTAAACACTGCATTTTATTAAATAAAGTTTTAGTTCTGCAGTTCTAAAAATAAATTCAATTTTTAATTATTATGTGATCCAACCACTACACGTGCCAAACTCGTTCGTCACAATTACAGATCTGCCATCTGCAAAATACTGCAGCCATTTACCCACTTGGTAGCAATTTGGTTCCAGAATCTATTTTCATGTAAATTTCCACATATTTGTTCTATCTAAATTCACACCAGTTTACTTCTGAACTTTGATTTGTGAAACTAAGTTGGTGGAGCTGGAAAGGTTCAAGTGTTACAATTTGTGCTCCAGATTTCAGTACAAAAAGCTTTTCTTAGTTGATATCACCATTTCTTGAATCATTTCAGGTAATTGGGTGTTCCTTCTAATTTTACAATTTTGTGTGGCTTTACATTTAAATTCTTTTTCATTTTCCCAATATCTTCCTGAGGTTGAAACGACTACTGTTGTACTGATATCAATTTCACTGAGAGATGCCAACAAAACGGAGTGATACCACTTAAAATTATTTGCAGTATAGTTGAATTTGCAAGTGCAGTTGCAGGTTGATAAATAGATTTTGTTATCGTGTCGCGACAGTTTCGCTTCCATTGGCACCACATTAGTGAATTCTTTTATACAGTAAGTGTAATTGGAAGTCCAGTCAGTGAAAATCAACCACTCCAAAGTCCAGGAAATACGGTGCTACCCCACTCAGTGCAGCACATAGTTAGATACGTTGCGGTACAAAGCGACACGTCTGATTTAATTTTCACTGACTGGACTTACAAATTACACTTATGGTATAGGCTGAACGGGATGTAGTGGACCAAATCCATCCTGACTTTTGCATAATTTGAGTAGTATTTTGCTGCCATGGAATGTGTAGTCTCAGCGATTAACGAGAACCAGCAGCATCACCATCAGCAGCAGCAGCCCTGAGGAAGTTCTTCTGCAATGGAGAACGAAATGTCGGCAGTAGAAGAAGTCAACATGACGCGGTTCCAACCGGAAGCCAATTCAAACATGGACGACAGCCGCGGAAGCCTTCAAGTCAAATGAATGTGTAGGAATTAATTCAACGCTTCAAAAATGGTCCCACAAGCGTTCGCGTTAAAAAACAAGACTTCTACGCACAAAAAGTAGGTAGGTACATTGTACATTGCAAATAGTTATGGACACCGTAATAGTTGAATGTTTCTAATAATTATTGACTCAACCTCTGTTGAATGCTTCTTTCATTTTTAAATATCTTGTTCCCATTGCCCATTTTGATTGAATCATCTTCATTTCTCTTCTTTTTTCATAATCATGGTACATTTGAGCTGTCCAGATTTCTTAACATACATACTTACCAATGAAAACTGGCATTCAAGTCAGTACTCACGACGTTTACACAGATGTAGAAGTGGCTAAATTATTCATTTAATAAATCTTTCTTTGTTTCCCTGGCATATAGTCTTGAATGAACTTTAATTCTCCACCACCAAACATTACGTTATTGTGCGGCATCACTTGATAGGTTGGGTTCATCTTTTTTTTATGTCTTCTTAACGCGTCTTTCAGGATATTTTGGTTATATGTATGTTCATGCTGGGAGGTCAGCTTAGTTTAGTCTTTGTAATTTAATACAGATTATCATGTCCATTTCATATCTTAATTCGAAACCATTTTCCGCTTCTGTTATTGGAACATGTTTCAAACTGTTTTGGAAATGTACTGATCGCGCAATAAGTCCTCGGCGATTCCCTCTTGCCCACAAAGTAGAACACATCAAGCCAACCAGTGTAACCTTATGTGTAACATCCGTTATATTAATTTGTAATAAAGCCGTTTCTATGCCACAATATTTTTGAAACAATCGGTTGAATTACAAGAGGTACTTCTCCATTACTTTGGTTGTTGTCCAGCATGGATTTCCACAAGTTTTATTATTGTATGGTTCTTCAATGCCTAATGCTCTCCAAAATATCTAGGTCGTTTGGATATCATACATCTGGTGTCTTTGAGAAGTGAGTTTTCCTGCATGATTCATCCACTAACAGGAAAAATGATTACCCATAAAATCTATTGTGAATTAGGTTGCCAACATTTTCACACAGGTTTGCTGGATGCACCAATTCATCATATTAAAATATTCAAGGTTTCCAAATTATAAAATGAATCAACTGTTATTAGTGGTGCACTTGTAATCAGCCATCTTCTTTGATTATGGTTCTTTGGCTTCATAAATTTTCAGAAAGGCTGTTACTGAGAAGATTAATCAATCAGGATTCGATTTGGACAAGTTTCTCTCTTGTGAAACTGCACTACTTGTGGAAAGAGTGAAAATCCAACGCCGTAAATTTTGGTCTTTCATGACACACTTATTTTCTTCAAGTAACATATCCGATAGACGGTTCTATGTTAGAGTAGCAACTCTAACAAAACAATTCTTCTCATGTTCTTATCTTCAAAATGATGACATACTTCGAGGACCTCTCTGAAATTATTGAGATACGGGGAAACGATCAGACCTAGAAATAGTAGTATGAGAAGAGCTATTCCTATGATGGACAGTTAGGCTTCTTACACTTAAGTTTTAGCAAACTTCAGTTGTATCTACCAGGATACCATGATAGGTCTTCTCATTCCCATTGTCTTCTCACAAACACCCATACTTTACTATCTCGGTGACTGCCATTATTAAATGTATTCAGTGACATGGAAATTGCAACACTGGCATAGAGGACGAATTTTTTAAATCAAACTTTACAGAAGTGCTTGGCTATTAGAAGGCGACAAAAGGTGAAGGTGATTAAAATTTCAAAGAAAACAAAAAGGATTTAGTGAATTTTATTAACATGTTGGTCCACTTCTGTTATTTATATACTCCATAACTCGCCTTGGTGTAGATTCTTCTTGTGGTACTGTGTACCAAGTAACTTGGAATTCGTATCTAGAGCTTCCAGCGTTTGCGATAGGTCAGCTAGGTTCATCATCTCCTCCCCATTACATCCCACATGCTCGATTGGCGACAAGTCAGGATACTAGGTGACTATGGCATCAAGTTAACATGGGCTTTTTGACAAAACTTTAAAGAAGTCCTTGTGAAATTGCGATGAACTTCATCCTGCTGGAGAAGCGGGTTTTCAAGTTTCCCCAAGACAGGGTTCTGCCACCTCAATATACTGCTGAGCTGTTAAAACATCTCATATGGGTATCAAAGGAGATCCATTCCCATGAGTTATAGGAGCTTATACCATAACCCCTGCAGTATCCTTTCACTTCTTCGGATCCGCATTCAGCCGTCGTGCATCCCTGAATAGAAACAAGATTCACTCAATACCTTTCTGTGCCATTCACGATGCCAATTCAGTCTCAGCCTGCACCATTCCAATCGTTGCTAACGATGTTGAGGAGTTAAGGGCAACACATTATGTGTTGCAAATACCAACAGTAACGGTTCTAGCATGCGCGAGGCCCTGGGCAAGTTTAAAGAGCAAGGCCTTTTTCAAATATTTATTAAGTATTTAGTGTTTTGTTTTAAAATAAAAATTAAACGTATTTCGGAACGCGAGGCTCTTGAAGTGCGAGGCCCCGGGTTTTCGCCCGGTTTGCCTGTGCCTAAAACCGCCACTGAATACCAAAGTGCCGAAGTGTTGCAAATACCAAACCATACATCAGCAATTGATCTTGTACTTGATCTTCAGTATCATTATCCCAAGATGGCAGTCTTGCGCTTCATTTGAACTCCAGTTCCTTTTTTGCGTCGTTCTTGGCCTTCTCTATTCCTTGCTTGAAAACATCGCGTAACAGTGGTTTGGTTTCGATTAAGACGGTTTGCAATTTCTCTAAACGAGAAATCTTTTTTCCGTAAACCAATAATTCGACTTCTCGAATTCACTTAACTGGCGGTAATTTCCTCGTTGCCGGACTGTAGGCATAATTACACTTCCAAAATGCGAACACTATGAAAACTAATTAACAATCCAAAGAAAGAAAGAAACCAAAGAAGAACACCCACAAAATTTAATTAGTTACCTTTTAGTAGCTAGGACCTTCTACCAAGTTGAAATTGATTGAAATTTCCATGTCACTGAGTATTTTTGAAGAGCTTGATTGACTGATTCTCACATGCTCAGCCTTGCTGTTTCATTAGTTTGTGGTAATAATTTTTCTTGCTGCGGACTAGATACCAAAGGCAACTTCTATTATTTGATAGGTGCACTGATTGTCGTCTGTTATCATTTTGCAGGCAGAGCCCTCAGACTGGGGTTACTGCAGAAGCATACTGTATAGTCTTTGTCGTGTACCGAAATTTTCTAAACCATCTAAAGACTGTTGCTTCAGATGCTTTGAACTTCTTCAGATAGACCAGCCATAGTTACAGAAGATCAAAGCATGGTAGTGCTCTTGTTCCGATTCCATGACTCGTACGATTGAAGCATACTTCTACCAAAACAGATAGAACTCCAACAACAACTCTGGCAGTCGCTGGAATTTACCGTATTTCAATAATATCAGAGTGGCCAATTCGGTTTCCCTTCTGATTGATTTTCAAAAAGTTCTATCAAATAGCACTTACTTAAAATATCCTATTTTCTTCACTGACGATCATATTATTTGTAAACAATAATTCCATGCCTTGCACAATAAACAATTTGTTTTCTCTGTTGATCCAAGTTCCTCTCTTATGCTGAATATAGATAAAACTTAGAAGACAAAATATGTATGTTGCTTATATACATTTTATTCAAATGTAAGATGTTAGAAAATACTTTTCTTCAGAGGTCTTCTTCAAGCAGATAATGTATTCCATAATGTCATCTCTAATAGAACTTAACCAAACACCTACAGTTGTGGTGCCTTCACTTATTCAGGTCCATTGAATCAAGTCCTTTATTGATGGGTGAAGTGATAGTGTAATAAAATAGTCGACTCTGCGGAGTTCTGGATCTGGCAGCTGATTCTTGTTAATTAGGCTTGAATTCAATACACATTTTGCATCACCTACTTGTCTCTATTAATGAATTTCATCAGAAATTTGCTGACCATCTTTAAAATTCACGTGTGTCAAATAGCGAAAAATATTGAAATTTTAGAAATTAAGATTTGAAGGTGGAATTTTTCCTTTGGTGATGTAATATGGTGATAACCTTCAGATTAATTTCCGTAATCAATGGTTAGACTACAATTCCGATTACCTCTTCCACTAACGTAAACTTGCACTGCAGAAATTAGGAAAACGCTCCACTAAGAAATTAGTTGACATTAATTTAGTTCTAAGTTGTACATTTCCTGTTTTAATGCCATTTCTATAAATCGCACATCTCACGTTGAATTCTTTATTCATTGATGTTACACACTGAATAATAATACAGTATGTTTATGTGAAGCAACTCATTGTAATAGTTTTAATCCTTATCGAAGTTTAAAAACCATCAAATTAATTTTTCGTCGCTATTAACTCTCACACATTTTATGTGTACTTTTTATACAGTAATTTCTGGTATCATTTATATTTATGAACACCAATTGATTAAGCACAATTTTTTTCCAAAATGTCATTTCTTGACTTCCACTTCTAATACAAATATAAATGAGACCTTTTTAAATATTTTGTGTATTTCTAATCGACATTTACGATGTATTGGCTCTATTCAAACACATAGATTTTTTATCTATTGATGAGTAGGTATAGCATAAATTTAAATTATCTATTTTAATACATAAAATCAGTATACCTAAACATTTTGGTTGTAAAAATAAAACTTTGTTATTCCTCAAGAAATAAAATATTAAAAAAATTTATTAAAAAAGGGGCCTGATAACATAAGTCATAAGTAAACTTACCATAAAACGTTTTACTTAGGAATGGATGTGACTTTTCAAATAAACGCTGTGGTGCTGGTGGAGAACGCATTGGCGAATGAACTGGTGACAATCGTCTTGGAGACCTGGCGGAGATAGGATGTTCTTGAAACTTGAATCTTGAAGTGTCTGACCAATTGGATGGTCCCCTCTCAATCACTGGATGTTCCTTGTAGGAATGATTATGCGGCACTTCTTTATATGATTGCTGAATGCTTGACAAATGTTCTTGTGACTCAGAATTCTGTTTTCTTGTTATCGACTTCAACGAAGTAAAATTTATGCCATTTTCTGTTTCAATTAAATTCGCATACTTCAATAGATCTGTGCCCAAAACAACTGGTGTAGTCTGCGAATTATTTGGTACTATAGCAACAGTAACACTGCAAATTACTGAATCCACTTTAAGGACGACTTCTTCCTCAGCTACAACATGTACTTTTGCTTCGCCAATCTTAATGACACTGTTCCGTCTGTGAAAATTTATTTTTGCTGTATGCGCGTCTTTTATACGAAGAGTAATCCTTGATGCTTTGACGTCAAACCATGCCTTCAAAGAAGTACCATTTATATAAACGTTTTTGAAATACTTTGGATCTTTCTTGGCTTTTTTATTTGGACAATCTTTTTGTTCATGTCCACGATCCTTGCAAGCGTAGCAGGTTTTCGATGTTAATTTTTTAGCCTTCTCCTTATCCACAATGTTTCCATCTATATTTTTGTCTTTCAAAAAATTGTAAAGCTCTTCAGAGGTTTCAAAATTCATATCGAATGCTTCTTGCTTGAGCGTAGTCACAGAGTCATTCAAACCACCGATTAAACAAGACACCGCTTTTCTTCCAGAAATTCCACACTTATCCATTAAAACCGTTTTATAGTTAAAGTAGCTACTTAAACTTTCATCGAGCATTTTGACTCTTTGCACCATTGTGAGTAATGATTTATGAAAATCCATTTCTGAGGGAAATGCTTGAATAAATTGTTTCTTTACTCTATTCCATGCTTCCAGAATCCTGTTGCCTGATATAAACCAGTCCTTAGCAGAGCCTACTAATTTTGAAGTGAAATGCAGTTTCTTTTCTTCTGAACTCCATTTCTTCTCATTTCCAATTCTTTCAATTTCTTTAATCCACATTTCTGCCGTTATCTGAGGATTTGTGGGATCAAACTCAGAAACTGTGCTTGTTAACTTCTCCTGTCCAATGTTTAACACTTGCTGTGATGGAACATTTATTGATCCATCACTGATGTTGGGATTTGCTTCCGATGCAGTTGTTGTCTCTTGTACCATTGTCGGTGCCGGGGGAGGAGAAAAATTCATATATCTTGCATCATTGTTACCTTCTGATTTCACATAATTCGTTTTTGGTTCTTCTTCACGATTCCTCCAATAGTCTTGATCTTCATGTTGATAATTGGGCTGACCGCCAATGTCACGAAAATCTTGTCTGTCCAAAAGAGGTTCAAAACGAATATCCCTGTCATAAATAGGCTGTTCAACAGAAAGATCACCTTCCATGGTATTCTGAAATTGATATCCATATCGATCCTGAGATCTTCTCATTTCAAATGTGTCTTGTCCTCTTGAAAAATATCTTTCACGAGAACGGCTTCTGAATCTATCTCTTGACATGCTTCTCTGCAACCTTTCTCTCGATCGTCTTCTCTCCAACTTATCTCGAGGACGACTTCTTTCTACTCGTGAAGAAATCCTATCCCTAGAAACGCTTCTCTCTCTTGACCTACCTCTAAATCTTCCTCGTGCCGGACTTGGAGATCGATTGTAAGTCCGATTCTTCGAAGGAAAATATCTACTGTGTCGCATCTCAAAATTACTCATCTCGAATAGATAATAATGTATCTATATTTTTAGGTCTATAAGTGTATAGGCTGAAATACAATAATTTATTTATAAATTTGATCCCATGATGGATTCCTAACTGGTACACGAAATATAATGGCGAGTTTGTTTAAAAATACTCGAGTTCCTGAATCGATAATATCATTCACAGATCAAATATCAATTTTGCAAAGTTGCATCAAATAAACACAAATTTACTTACGCAAAATGGCACCAATTATAAATATTTCTATACAATTATCACCACCTCATACAACAAGCGTGACTTTAGCCGCAAACGGGATAGCGACTTTCAGCGTGACCAACATCAACATCCTATTCCTTGAACTTCATTCAGGACCCAGCATCAAAAGCAAAGTCACAGTATAAGGATAATATTCTTTATACCGTGGTAAAGTTGTGTTAACTCGAATCCCTTAAATTGATTCCACTGTTTACTTATTTTCAAGCAACCCTGAAAACTATACAAAACTGCAGAGTAGAGTGAGCAGATTCAACTGAGCGGAGTTGGTATCAAAAAGGTCCCTAGATGGAAGAGAAGTTTGCATACACAATTTTGCATTTTATGCTGGGTTCGGTAATTGCTCCGCGCTCACTCTACTCACTCCTCGAGCACTTTTGTCTCACTTTTACGTATATCAAAACAGCTGCGTTCTCACTCTACTTTTCACTCCGAGCTTGCACCACACTTGCACCGAGTGAATTTCCGAACTCAACAAATAACAGCTCTGCGTCTGCTGTGGGCTGTGGTTTTGACTTTGGAATGCCGGGAGGACAACAAATAATTTTATTAAAATTTTATATTCAAATTTGAAATATTTACAAAAAATATTGCAAAAATGTAACATATGCACGTATCCATTGAATCCAAAGAATAGAGTAGAGAGTATTCTTCATCTGCACCACCGTTTTATAAAATCTAAGTAGGGTATTTCCATTTCTAGAAGTTGTCCAATTCTGTGAATGTTTTGCAGTTGCAAACTTGCATGTTGAAGTATGCAGTTCATTACCGTTTTGTATCTAATTTTAGTGAAAAACCTGTGATTTCTGTTAATATATAAACATTTTAGTGAGTGTAAGTGTCCCGTGGCAAGTAGAAAGCGATGTAGAGTAAGTATTATTTTAATTAAAATAATGATTATTCACATTTTATGTAATGACAAACAACCTGTTGTTTCGCTCTAGGTTATGTTTGCAAACGTACTCCAGGAATTCTTTCTCTGCTTTTATAAATATCATATTTATAACTTTCTGATATAAAGCATCACTTATTAATTTAGGTTGTTTGTAAATTTCGTCATTACAGCATGTATTCTTTAAAGAATTTTATAGAAATAAAACGCAGACGAGTTAAAAAAAAATGCTCTCATATGAATAAGGGAGTCCTACGTTTTGTACAGATATCGATTAAATGTAACAAAAATCAAAACACTTTTGTGTTTTGAACGGCTTACCTTTTTCTTTTGTGTTATTTATGTCGTTATCATCATGTAAAATTCTTTTTAATAAGTGGATTTAATGTCCAATGTAAAGAGGCGTATTCATTTTGGGGAAATTTCAAAATTAATTTTTATAAAACGGATAATTCAAATATTAATAATCGTAATAGAAATGAAATTTTGAGAAAAATGTATCATTAATCATTACATTTTCATTAGTATGTTAAATTTATCTTTTAAATTAATATTTAATATACAATGAAATGAATGTTTTATGAAAAACTTTAAAGGGGTTCTAGTTCTATTACTTTCCTACAATAGACCATAGCAATATTAGCAATAGACCAAGTCCACATCCCTCTATATGTTAAGTCTATCGCGACGTTGCCAATCTACATCAGTGTTGCCAACTGGAGGAAAATTTTTAGTTTAGTGGGAATTTTAAGGGCCAAAGAGAAAAATGCTATACAAAAACGGAAACTTTTTACTGATTTTATCGGATACTGGTTTGAAAAATTATAGTCCTCATTCTCAGCTAAAGAGTTAATAAAAAGGTATTTTTCCTTATTCCTATTGCGATTTCTTTCTACTTCTTTTTCCTAATTTAGGAAAGTTGGTTGTCTTAGTATTAAACTATGCGAAAGCTGAACGAATATTTTCAATGGTGACCGATATAAAAACGAAAAAACGAAATAGAATAGGAAGTGTAAGGTACTAAATCAACATACTTCGTAATATCCATTCACTCTTTTTCCTCGTCTCAGTAGGCCGTGTTTCGTTAAGTTGCTGGGCTGAATTTTGATAGATGCCAGAATCTGACATTAAAAATATTAATGACAATTCCACACCGTTAATCTGACTATGTTGCCAAATATTATACGAAGGAGCACCGACTATGGCACCGTGAAATATGCACTACAGTCGAGCTGGCAACAACGTCTCCGTCAGTGGACTCAAATTATAACCATGAAATTAAAAATAAACATAACCGTTTCATCTGACGTCTATGGTTCATTGTGATACCAACAAAAATGTCACCCTAACTCGCCTACTGGGACGAGAAAAAAGAGTGAATGGATAATATAACCTGTGAGCAAATAAAAATCAGATTAGAGTAGGCGGTGCAAAGAAAATGTATGTCTGTGATTAAATAAAAAGTCAATAAATTTGACAGTCCATGAGTGTATCACATTAATTAATTCAGTTAATCGCAGACATACATTTTCTTTGCGCCGCCTACTCTAATCTGATTTTTATTTGCTCACTTTTTATAGGTAACGCATTTACTGACTTTTATATCTATCTTTGTCGCAAATTACTCTCATCTAGGGATAAAAACACAGTTGGAAATATTATTTAAAGTGACGTTTTTCAAAGTTACTGTCAGTGGTTAAGAAAATTGAGTTTAAATATCGCATCCCAAACTTTTATCGCATGACATTTAATATTCCGCCTTTCTCGTAAAAGAAAAATTCTGCATTTCTTAAAATAATAACTTTTTGATTGGTAAATAACTTAACTAGACATAACCTAATATACTTTTAAATTGAAACCAGTGACATTGCGGTAAACAGAATTCCCTAAAACTGTTGTCTTCCTTATTGCACTTGCGACAATTGCATTTGTTATCTTTGTTTCTCAATCGTCTCCCGAGAGGAATGGGATTGCGTTACCTGTACGGAGTGTGGATTTAGTACCTTAAGGAAGTGGCACCTTGATCTCCATCTGTGTTGCGAGAGGCAGATTAAAAAGCAAAGAACGGATTGTACCAGATTTGAAATAAACAAAGAACATTAAATGCTCATAAAAAGAGTGTCTGTTATTTCAAGTAATTCCTAACTTCTTTACACATTTGTTGTAACAAAATTGATTTTATGTTGAGGAGAGAATTTTTGCATTAAAAATGGATTATTCCAGTTCATAGCGGGAAAAATCATTGTGGGAGGTTGGCAACACTGAATTACCATGCCTTAATAAACAAATCGTTTCTTCATAAAACACCGTGTTATTTTGACTTGTTTGATAATTTTTTGTTTGTTTTATGGGAAAGAGGAATTATTTTACTACAAAAACATGTTTTACTATTTTTTTCTTCACATAATTTACGTTTGTGCTATTGTTTCTCTACTACTTCAACTGCTAAGTTTACCAAGTTAAAGATTTGTGTATTGTATGTAATAACGGGTTTTCATTGTATTTTAATAAACATGATCTCTGATCTCTACGCCTAAAGGTTATGCAATACAATATACTTCCAAGATTTCAGATAAGCTATATGCTACTATGGTTTTAATTTTTAATTATAACTTGGAAAAACTTATGACATTATTTACTTGTGACAAATATCGATTTGTTATTACATATTGCTGATTGAAACGCAAAAAACGGCAATTAACGATGTCTTTTAAAATCGTAGAAAATTTTTGGCTCACATAAGTTTTTTTTTCTATAGGTTCGTGTGTTTAGCCAGTGGCAGCGTGGCCTTTACATCAATTTAAACATTTAAAGCAATAAAGAAAAATTGTTTTAACTTGTTTATTAAATTAAAGGCGACGTGCATTGAATTTTAAACGAGTCACAACTATCAATTTATCCGTATGAATAATTGCATGAGATAATTCAAATTAATTTTAATATTATAAAGGTTTGAACTTTGTGAAAAATTATTTTATGTATGCTCTTTTTATTTTTAATTTGTAATTTCAGATTAATATTAAGAAGTAGGATAATATGACTCTAAATAATAATAATTTCATTACCTAATAATTCTGTTTCTCTACGCACATATACAGAGTGATTCACAAAAAATTAAATACATAGATTACTGGAAAAATGCGTAAACAGTTTTACGTCTGTAGCTTTCCAAAATTAAATATTGATCAAAAATTTTACCCAAAACCATGAAACTTGATAAAAACTATAGTACAGTTTTACTGCTGTATTTACAAAACGTCGCTTTGTATTTCATAGGATGTTATAATATGTTATTAGGGTAAATTTTTAATTCATTCTAATTTATAACATATATTTTTTAAACATTTTCTTTTGTAATCTGCAACATCGATGCTCTTACTGGTTCTATTTTCGGGTTTACTGAAAGAAAAAAGAAAGTATTCCAAGTTCCCTACCAACGCACGGTTTATTAGCTTTATTTTATCCTGTATTCTCTTGTTAATGATTTCGAAAACTATTTATTCAAAATGTTCTTATCGGTTACCTATGTTTTTAAGCAAGAGCATATTATATCAAGTTTGGTAAGTTCTTTTTGTTTAAAAAAATTAATAATAATCCTAGTGATGACAGTGTGGAAGTGCATATTTCAGTGATTTCAGAGATAAGTGTAACTATAAAATATATAATTTGGTAAGTATGTAACTTACACTTTTCTTTCGACAACTTTTAAACTTCATAAAAAAAATAAAAAATAACAGTGGTAATTATTAAAGTTTAAATTCTTCTCATGATTCTAATTCTATAGAATAAACATTTATTAAAATGAAATAATAAAATAACACAATAATAGAAATATATAATAATATTCATGGAGATATAAATATTTCTTTCCTTTATTTATTTAGACAATAGAATAATACATACACCATATGACAATTTCATTGTCAAGGACTTCTATTTGGTTAAGTTATAATATTTTTTTAACGTGCTTTATAGATAACCTCCATGGTTTTTCTTTTTAAACAATAGTCCACAAAACTCGCAGAATATTCTCTCCGTATTTTAATTGTTGTTGGGTGTCATCGATAATGCAATTAATAACTTCGATTAAACTTAGTTGCATTAAATTACCATAAAGCATTAAGCCAGTAATTGGTACTGACAGATAACTGCTTAAAGCTGCTTTGGTGCTAGTCGAATTAACGAGCAAAATACGTCGAGTTATAACTAATTGATTTCAATTAGTTTTATTAAAAATGAGGAAGTGCCAATTGAATGTTTAACCTTAACTTTGGTGAGAAATTATTCATTATTACAATGCAGAAGCCTTGAATGTAATTTGTATATCCTGAAATAATTTAAATCGATTTTTTATGTTGGAAAAATCATAAGCTTTTAGCTGCGTCGACTTCTGAAGGTAAGAAAACATTAAATAAAATCAATAATTCGTGATTCCCTGAAATGTGTTTTATTTTTTCATTATTATAGGTTATTTTTATCTTTGTAACTCCTTTGGTATGTCGCCTCGACCCTCCAGGGAAGTTACGACCCATAGGTTGAATTTTTTTAAATACATTTTCACATTCAATCAGTTTTTTGTAAAATGTTAGAAAATAGTATGTGTAATCAACAATAGGGTTTATATTAATACCACTTTTTTATTACCAATATGTTTGGTAACATTTTTGGTATGGTCTCTAATATTCGATTATAATGTTAATAAACATTTTTGTGTCAGAGTAAAGCTTTGCTTTAACAATAATTATCTTTGGATTTAAGTAATGTAGGAATTTTTAAAAATATGTTAAGGAATTTATTTCAGGACTGAAAATAAATGAATTAAGAAAAATTAGGGTGCGGAGATTTGATTGACATTTAACTTATTTGATAGGGTTCAGAAACAACGTGTAGATTCTCTCTCCTTTCGACCTCGTGGTCATTTATGATATCGCTGTAAGCACTGTACTTTATTCTTTCTAATTTAATAACTTAATGAGAAAGTACAGTGAGGGCGTTATCTATGTTTCATTTTATGTCCATGGAAGCCAATTTCAATTTAACAATAACTTCAAAATCTCATTTTACTTTTCCACAACTTTGCCTTCTACAGGGACATTAGCAATGATTTCAACCCACATGACCCCACCGTCTATGTATAACATTGTACTCAGGGCTTTGTGTTAAATTGTTGGAGGATGTAATGCCTGCCATTTACAAAGATATCTTCATTTACATCAGCATTTGAGAATACTTGGTTGAACACAACAGAACACCTACAGCCACAGTTTAAAACAGCGACTTCACTTTTCTCAGTGTTGCCACTACTATGAAAACAAGACTTAATTCAAATTGGTCATGAGTGGTGTGTGTGAAAAGTATTTGTGTTACAGAATATTTCAAACTTGAAATGTAGATGTAAAAATTCAATTCAAAATCTACGCCTTATGTCGAATCAGATCAGCCAACACAAAATTTGAAATTACTAAGAAAAATGACAGTGTGTTTCCAAACCTTGGTGCACAAGTTAAAAGTCAATCAAATTTTAGGAACCTTAAGAAAAATAGATAAAATAGAACGATTTTTTTAAATTTGTAATTCTGTTGTGAAAATAAACATTGTTTAGAAAATTTCAAATTATTTCGTTTCTTAAAATGTTTTCTTTTCTTTTTTCAAGGTACAATGACATTACTATTTATACCTGACTTGGATCATATAAATATTGTTGCGCAGATTACACAGCTGAAGTTCCGAATGACGATTACAAATAAACCATCAGCAATCAGTGTAATTCAATATTAGGAGCTTTTAGTACGATATGCATTGGGCACATGTGTAGCGATCCTGAAATATACCGTCGCGTCGCTGGCATATGCGCGGACGCTTCATGACGATCTCGGCGCTTCCATTCGAAAGGTTGCTTGCACATTTGTAAGTTGCCTATTTCAACACAAGTGTTTTAAATAGATTTTAACTGTCCATTAATTACACACGAATTACATTTCGGTTTTCATTTCGAGCAAAAAATGCGTATTGTGACGAAAATTGATGGTATTTGGTGCGTATCTGTGCGTCTTTGATTCAGACTTATTTTTGGCAATTTTGTCCGAATTTATCAGCTGTTTGTGCTATATTTTAATTTGACCTTTTGCACTTTTGGATACTTGAACTTACATTTTTGGATACATCAGCACCCTTGTGATAAGTGGTAAGTATTCAAGACTTTTCCATACATTCTGTTGAGACGTTGAGATAACAAAAATATGAGTTTTACATTTCACTTTAACGAAGCTAAATTTGCAAATTCGTTAGAAGACTTACAGCGACGAATATTTATTGTATTATCTGTTCGTGCTGTTTTACTCTTTTCAAATATTTACTTTACGTAGATATTTACATAAAAAATGCTCGTTTGTTTTAATCAGTAAGATACTAAGGTTAAAAATATTTAAAGTTTATTGCTGAATATTTCCTTAGTTTATATATTTTTTTTAATATAAATTATGTGTTTCATGACAGTAAACATGTTTGCCTATCGAGAGTGTAAAATAGTTGTATTTTATGCGCTTTTCTTAAACTTTGTATGTTGATAAAATAATGCATTTCATCAAATATGATTCTTGATTTGGCACATCTACTTTCAACAAATAATTGTTGTTTTAAATTTAGTTTAACACGTAAATTTAAAAAATTGTTTTAAATTGAAAGGTTGATTCTGAAGGTATCATTTAAACTGAGTAACAGTAAACTTTGCGCCCATTACACAATTAAAATACATATGTAAAGTTTTCGTAGAAGTTGACGTAATCGGGTGAGATTTCAGCGAAATTCTTTGGGTTAATAATTCATACATTTTATGGTTTCTAATATGTTTACTCAAATTATATGTACTTGCAAATTTCGCTTTACCAAAGATAAATTTAAATTGGACATTGTTGTATCTATTATCTTACATATTTGACTTAATTAAGGCTTGTCCACATGTGCATTAGAGATGCTCATCCTGATACTCGATAAACCATAAACCCTTTCCGTTTGTACTCAAACCGATTTTTCAATATTGGTTTAGACTAAACATAGAATTAAAGTAGACTGTTATTTGATGAAAATTTGTATAACAGATTCTTTTTAATTAACGGACACTCTAAAAAGTCGTTCACTATCGGTTGATAGCTTCGTCAGGAGCTCTTATAGTATTTATCTAGTCGAATATTAAAGCTTTTTCTATATTGTTTTGGTAAATATTGGACCAAAATCAACTTAGTGCAAATCTGAAAAGTATTCTCTATCAAACAATATAAAAAAATCTACATATTCATTTAAAAAAAAGTTGACTAGCGTTTGATATAAGTTGACACTAAAACAAAGCGAAATTCTCATCAATTTGTAGTATATATGGAGCCATTTTATAAGATTTTTCGTCTATTCAAATCGGACTATAAATAACAGAGTTATGCCTTGAGGCGTTTTTTTTTTTAAATCTCACACCCGATATAATGAAAAAATAAACGTGTAAGTTGGAGACTTGGCAAGTTCAGCAAAATTATACATATTTTTCAGTCAAGTTGTATTTTACAAATGTTGCAAAACATCTGTGTTAAAGAAAGCCAATTAATTGGGTTTGTTGGTTTTTTTGGGGTGTTTATTTTGTATAAAACATTCAAATTAGTTATTCTTTATATTTCTCTTTACATTGAGGATCTATTTCCTTTGTATCTCAATAATTGTAAATGGAAACCTGCCTTTCAATTTATGCAAAATTGCTTCGCGATGATCAAATATTCACATTTTGTGCCACCCCCAGTTACGCCTAATTTGTCCTTCCTAGCTGAATTTAGCGTGACCTTTGTTTTGTGACTAATGTAATAACTATGATAATTAACGAGAAAATTAACAACGCACATTTAAATTCAGTGAAATGTACATTCGCAATCATAATTCATAATGACAGAAAAACTCATCGTGGACATTTTATTTGTAGTTTCCAAGCAAAAAATAATTTACGACATCCCGGATTCACTTTTAAGTACTAAGATTTGGATGCATTCAACATTCATATTTTGAAGAAAATGGGTACGATGTTCTGTAAGTTTTTTGTAAGCGTCATGATTTATGTTTGCGACTGTACGTACGTAGTATGAAAAACGTTAAAAACTTGTACATTATCGAACTCTTTAATTCAATAATTGTGTTAATTCAGTCTTTACTTAAGACAAAGATTTAAAAAAAGGAGAAACACGAACATAGGTACTCGTATTTATTATTTTTAGCTTTTCATTGCCACAAGATGTTGGCAGAGGCGTTCGATGCTATTTTTGTAAATACTTTTTGGTTTTATGTAATGTTATAAGTTTTCATATTTAAAGTAAACAACAATATGACAATTCAAATTAACATTTTCTGCAGATTCCATACATGTAACATATAACACACATGGGTCTTCAAATAAAAAAAAATGTCTAGAATGTCAAGGAAAAATTTAATGCAGAAAACGATTACTTAATGTCACAACCGTCTGAGAGAAGGAATTTTTTTGAAAGCCCTTTATTTATATATGTCGTTTTTCATTATCTTAGGATGTTGACATAAACAACAAATGCGCAGCACCACTTTCTAAGAACTTGTCAAAAGTGCAAGAAGGTTTTAACCTTAAACAACGTGTTTATCTGCATTATTTTGCAAATGGAAATTTATTTATCACAGAAATTAATGCGCAAATTTGCTTAAGTGACAAAAAGGATTCGAAAAGATTAAATATTTGGTTAGTATTAAAATAAAATTTTTATTAGAAAGTAAACATTTAAATCCAATTTTATCCACAGCAATAATAAACAATTATTGTCTGTATTGTTAAAACGTTGCTTAAGATATTCTAATGAAAGAAATTGGCAATACTTTTGCCTAAATCATGTACGCATGACGTCAATGTTTAAGTTAACTTAAAAAAATGCTTCCGGACCAGCTGCTCTTATGTTTATTTTTGTGTGTATAAATGTATATTGTGACGTCAAAGTACGAGGTTCTTGGTTGGAGATGTGATGATTCAAATTTGTCGCAATGACAGGAGAGTAATTTGCAAATCATGAACATGTACAAAAACGAATAGAAAATAAAACTCAATTTTATACTTAATTAGTACGTTTTTGCGATTTCTAATTTAATAGACAGACTTGAATCGTGTCAACATTACTGTGCTAGAGGTCACTTGAAGATATAATTTATTAATTTTGCAATTGCGAAATTTAGAGCAGATAAGAATTTTTAAACGATTCATCATTTGCTCAGATTCGCTCTTCTTAGATTCAAATCGAGATATTCTATTGATTTATTGTTAAATCTTGTGATTAAATCACAAGATTTAACAAGAAAATGGCATTCTATTTCTTAGGATATACATAATATGTACGTAATTAATAATGTAATAAACTAACAATGAATTTTTCTGAAAACTTTTGTGTGTATTACAGGACTAAACTGTTTACAGAGATTTTATGTTTTGCCAACTATGTGAAATTTAACAAATATTAATAATTCTTAGTAATCTGTCAATTAATCACTTCACATGATAATTTTGAAGACAAGATAAAAGACGGTGTAATTGGGAGTGTTGCTTCTTATTTCCTTCACTGTCATTTCATTGGCCTTTATTCAAAGTCGCTTCCAACAATTTATTATAATTGATGGCATTTACATGAGTATGCATGAGTCATTGTGTGACATACATAGCCCATATTTAAATCAGATTTCATAGCGTATTCTTATTACGACAACAAAGAGCGAGTGTGGATTACTTCACAGTACCCTGCTTGACATTATTAGCACATTGAAATCTTCGAAATCGAATTTGTTTTCAAATAAAGCAATTTAATAATACTTAGTACATATTTTTCTAAACTAAAAATGATTTGTTCATAAAAAGTTGCGTTGAGAAATTATTTGGAAGTACATATTTCATCTAACGCATGCAAAAATGATTTTTTGTGATTTTTAAAATTTTTCCATTCTTTATTTGAAAATCGCAGGCATTACATCCTCCAACGATAACATTTTTCCTATACGACGGAGTCACTTGGGTTGAAATCGTTTCTGATGTCCCTGTACATCAAAAAATGTCATATAATAAGAATGTAACCTTGTGTATGTATATCGAACGTTAAGCAAGACTTCTTGAGGGAGAGATTATGAATATATTAAAAAAAGTAGGAAATGGAATATTCATCTTTTTTCAAACAATTGTTTACAAAAATTAGAAAGTACAATATTTTTCATTTAATGGCTTGAAATCTCTTATAATGTAATCCTGTCATTAAAAATCATTTTACTACTAATTCAAAAATTCTTTGCTTTGTGCCAGATTCTTCTCCTGAAAATTTAATTTAATGACATCAATACCCATTAGGTGACTCTATGCAATAAGAAATTATATTAATAATGAAAAAGTAAAAGTTAATTTCTACACGTTTTCCCGGCATTGTTATTTATTTTTGTGTTTTGCAATTTCTATGGTCCGAAATTTTAAATAAATACTTCTGAAATAATCAATTGAGAAATGTCCTATTAATAGCCAGATATTTTTTATTCTAGAAACACTAATTTATCCTAATTATAATATTCTTGAAAGTTTTTCTTGACTGGACGATTTAATGAAATGAAAATTCTTGAATCACAGCCAAATTATTTATTAACTTTTTGTTTATGGAATTAACGTTTTCGACATTGATTTATGTCGTCTTCAGATTCATCCTAAAATTGTATCACATTGTAAGACAACAATTAATTAAAAAATCTTAGATTTTACTTACATGGTGTTCAAGAATTTTCATTTAACTAATTATAATGATTCAAAATATTATACATTTTGCAATACATTTATTTTTATCCTCCCATCAGTTACAGTGTAAATATAAATTTAATTAAAATTAAGTGTGAATATACAGGTTATTACTGAAATAGAGTAATTAATTAATAGTATTTCAAAAAATTTGTTGCACAATTAAGGCCCGATCTTTCCATCTCCTGATAAATTTATTCGACAATTAACTTTACGAATAACCATGGAAACCATTCATAAAAATCAACAGGCAGATTCCGTTTTCCAATTCGAGTCGAATTAGACATTGGCAAGAATAGCGAATTCGACTCGAATTGACAAACGGAATCTGTCTGCAAGTTATTTGCCAAATAACGTTATCGGGAACTTTATTAGGAGGTGGAAAGATCGGGCCTAAAGGTGAAGAATGAAATTGAAGGAAGGAAGTAGGTATTTTTTCCTTCTTTTAAAATCCGCGTAGGCATTTTAATTTTAGTAAGGTCATCCAAGAAACTTCAAGTGATTACAGTTAAGGTAAATCGAAAGAGTACTATTGTTATTATCAAAGAAAAAACGTTTACTATTAACATGAGATATAAGGCTTAAAGACACAAGCATTTAATATATAAAAATATTGAAAACGAAAGAACTGCTCTGGCTACAATAGTTTCTTACAGGTGGTTGCTTACGACCGCGGTTTCGTCAGCTAAGCTGATATTTTCAAGTTATCCTTAAATTAAGATAAGTGCCAGAAGCACATGGTGTGTCAGTGACAATTGACAAGCGTTAACACATTAACATTAACATTATTGTAGCCAGACCAGTTCTTTCGTTCTCAATTATACTTGCTACAAATATCAAGAGAATGTCTTTTATTAATATATAAAAATATATAACAGTTTAGGTAGGTATTTTATGATGTGTGTTAAACTGATTGTGAATCATTCAATTTACTTCTTATTCAAATGTGTCGTGAGAAGTCGTTGGTATGTCGATTCTTGACTGATTTTGATGGATTTTCAATGGATTGTTACTTCAAGCTAAATTTTATATATGTATACCTCCTGAATAGAGTATATTCAGTTACCATCCACTTTGCTCTCGTATTTATTATTAGTAACACCCTGTATATGTGGTAATCTTCGAGTTAAAAACCCGTTATCTTTTCTCCCTCTTGTTATTAGTTGATTTTTATGTTAAGTAGGTATTATATTATTATTATTGAAATGAATGTAAAGTCATAATGTGATTAATAATTTTCTGAATTACAGAATATGAAAATCCTCTTTATTTTATATGTCATGAAAATAAATGAAGTTAAAAATTACCATTTATATGTAGATTGGATCATTACGCAGTGAATTTTGATAATTGTTCAAGGTAATTACTTCCAAAGGTTTTGCAATTGCCTGTATGTTTTATTATAAAAATATTTCTTGATATTCTACAGTATTCTACTAAAAAAATTATTAATTTACTTGAGTAAGAGAATAATTCTGCATGTTTACAAGAAAGTGCTGAGGTTTATTTTCCCTACTGACGGATTTCGTTTATTATCTGACAGATAATTAACGCAGAAATTTCAGAGTTTAACCATGTTTAAGTTTAATATTCAGAATGTTTATACTTTACACATGTGCTCCGGCATTTTATATTTATTTACTTCAGAGCTGGCGCCACAAGTTCAAACTCTGCGTGTGTGTTTCTAACTTCTGTATTCTAGGAAACTAATTGTATAGTAATAAAGCCACTTTATGTAAAGAGTGTCTTAATGTTTCAATGGCTACATGTTTTTAATATTAATGATTTTGTATTTCTTAATTGTTTCGTTGATTTTTTTTTTCGTCAAAATAATTGAATCTTCTGTCATTGATGAGAAGATGAATAGACTGAAGATTTAATTATTTCTTGAGTTGATGTTTTTATTAGCAAATATATCGGGTGATGTCCCAACTCAATTTTAACATATTTTTTTTTAAACGATACGGAGCGTTTTTAAAAAATCAGTCTGTGTAAAAAGTATTCTCTTACTATTCTATTTTTTTAAATTGTCTAAGCGATATTGTTCTTTGTCAATTAATCTTAAGGAGGATGTTAAAAACATTGAATGTGGCAGAACAACGAAAAAACTTTTTATAAAACTCTGTCTTAAGTAATTGTACTATATATTTTTTTTATAATTTAAACCATTTTAAATCTTTTATTGTTGTTGTTTACTATCTGTATTCAGTTTTTTTTTAATATAAGCATAAACAGTGTAATTTCTGTTTCCCTAAAAAAATTAATATAGAGAAATACGTGTATACTGACTGAATGATGGGCAATGTGCACTTATGCAGGTATGTCTGACGTTGTTTAAATTCCATTAGAGGCGAGACATTTCAATTCTAGTCACAATGGAACTCAATGCGAAAGGACGAGCAGACATTCATTTATCATATCTTATCTTCTCAGACTGCCGCCTGTTGTTTGTTTATTATTTAAAATCCTTGTTATTTGGACGTTTTAGGTTCGACTGACTTCCTGTTCGACCTGGCGTTTCCGTTTGTGAATTATTTTATTGGTATTTAATGCCCTCGTTTCCGTTTCATATGTACCCATACATAATGTGATTAAGCAATTCTACAATCGGTTTAAAAGATTCAGATTAATCGATTGTTAATTAAATTTGTCCCCGAATTGTAATTATGGCGTTTGTGAAATTAAGAGAAAGTGCTTTAATTGATTTCATACATACTTATGTGCATTTAAATTGAATATTGCAGAACCAGTTAACCACCTGCTACGATTATTATGCAAATAAATGGATAATAATAAGTTCACTGCGTACAGTCGAATGTATATGTATAGAATACTGTCAGATGTTGCCAGACAATTTTCCGTTTGTACTAGATTTTTAATTTTATTAATTAGATTTTTTTTTGTATTTTATAATTGTTGATGTATAATTAAGTAATTATTATTGAAGCTGAATTTTATTTTCCTAAGGCTCCTTGAATTTTTAAAAATCTTTTCTATTATGTACTTTACTTTTATAAATGGTAATTATTTATATTATATTTTTATTTCATCATCATCATTGTGTTTAATTTAATTATTCCTACAATTTGTTTTGTTGAGAATGAAGACGGAATGCGTATTAAACGAAAGCAATTTTTTTTAAAGCTTTTTCTTTGGTTTATTGTCAAAAGTTAATAATAAAATAAAAACAAGTAATTTAGCTTTGTAATTAAAAAAAGCTAACATATAAAGAGGCTCAGCTTAAGAAAAGCTATTTATTAAAAATGGATAACGTTGCCAAAACCAATACATTTATTAATTATATTATGTATTAGAAATTTTAACTTTGCATATTCTGTAAATACAAGTTATTATTCATGTTTGTTTACCAAAGAGTGAGAACTTGCAAGTTGATAAGAAAACTTGCTCAAACAAGCACACGTTTCAGATAATTACTTAAACAAATGTGTTTTGGTCATCATACATACATATTATGTCTCATAGCTATACAATCTACGAAAAAATGCGTTCTATTTTTCTCCATAATTCACTTCGTACACTAAATTGACCTATGTTTTAAAAATATTGAAAGTGTTTCAGATATTGAAATGTATTATCAGAAGTCTGTTTAAAACGTTAGCATATTTTAAGACATGATACATTTGCTGCTCGATATGATATACGCATAGGAAAAATTGGGGCATGTAACAGATTTGAGTTCTTTAGCTGCTTATGCTATGATGTCACTCCATTATATATTTTCTTTTCACGTATGTCTCTGTCTCCTATTATCACATGTGGTTAAAACAAGATAAGAATACTCTGAATGCTCTAAAGCAAATAATCGAAAATGCTATTAGTCTACTCGATCATAGTGATGATCAGGCTTACGATTTCGGCCCACGTCGCATTTAAACATATGTATATTGAAAATTTGCTATGGGCTACGCGATCGCACTAAATAATTAAATAAAGTTTAACATATATCAACAAAGTATGTAAGACAATATTTACTACCTGCCGTGTTGTGCGAAGCCGGGGAATTTACAATTCAATATGTTCGAAGTGGGCCGAAATCGTAAGCTTGGTGATGATAGATGTATGAAAAGTTGCAGGATATAGAAACTTCATGTAGTCAATCAGCATAATTATGAACCATACGTTTTTTTATACATGGAAAAGTCCCATATTTATTGAATGTTGTTCTGGAACAATTTCCCAGTGGAATTCTGAGACATTGTAAAATATAATTTCTGGACACTCCTTGGAAATACCGACCTGATAATTGGAGATTTTAATTTCCTATGTTTTGATTAAATCAATTATTCAGATTGAGCAATGTTCAAGGTTGTAATTGGAATTATTGTTATTATTTTTGTTATTGTATGATTCGAGAGACTATGTTCAATACAGCATTGGTCCGCTGCGTAACGTGCCTGTGTACATACATCTTTTATGCGATGTTAGCCTTTGTGCTTCAAATTCTAAAATTATCCAGACTGTAATGATAAATAAGGTATAAGTTATAACATCTTAATTTGCAGTTCTTATACGAAGAAAGAAAATGAGTATAAACTAAATTATTTAGATCTAAGTACAATAAATCAAAGTGATTCCGATTTGCACTATATACCGATTGTTTCAAAAATATGTTGTAAAAAGACTATATTATAAAATAAATGGAAATATGTTTCTAATAATACATTTTGATTAAATTAAGCCAATGTTGCACAATTTTATCGATAGCAGTAATAAAAAGCAAGTTTCTTTTTGACTAGATACTCTTTGCAAAAATATCTTCTAGGTTCTATAGAGGGACGAGGTTTACAAAACTTATGCAAACTACAATATTAAAAAGATATTATTTTGCGTTTCGTTGATAACTTAATTGTGGGGTATCTGGTGATATGTTAAAAACTATGATTTTGTCTCCTATTATCCCCATCAATGAGACAACATTGTAAAAAAAATCGTAGTCCTTCCTGTGTGAAGAACTCGAGGTGGGGTAAGCGTGCATTGTGAGCAGTAAGTTTTAAACTTCCAAGCTTATTACCTTTACACTTTCAGTGCGGGTCAGTCGCAGCAGGTGTGTGCCTTAAAAAGTGTGTTTGTGTGTAACGTCGTTAGTCATTTCCTTATACGTTATAAACGAAAGTGGATTTTCCAGTATTCATTAGTCGTATGTGAAAGCAAGGCAGTATTTTCCTGTAAACTGGATGATACTTTACAGTCGAATTCAAAATAATAGAGATCCATTATTATATTTAAAAAAAAAACAGTCAAGGTTATAGCATAAAAGCAATTAGGACTAAGGTAAATAGGTAGTGAATGTGTGTTCTATATAACTAGTTTAATTATTATTGGCATTCTTGTTTAATTTGATGAATGACTTTTATTTTTGAATGTTGATGTAATTTAGATTAAATCTGCCCTTTTATCTCTTAGGTTTAAACCTTTCAAAATTTGATTTACACATCATTGGGATTTACATCTGAAAATCTGTTATAGAACGTTTTGGAGTATTTCCAATATCAACATTTTCCTATACATAGCGTTGAATATTGGAAACGTGCAAGTTTATTTCTCTGTTACAAATTTAGTATTGGGTGCAGAGGTGTGCTTGATGTAAACTGTAATGACGTAATGGTGTAAAACATCCATAGTAGAATAAATTGAGCTAGGCTACATCTTCAGCAGATGTTGCGTTCTAATTCTTGCGGAGAAAGTAAATATGTAAGTAATTACTATTTCTGCAAATTAGTTCGAAACGAGATTCATATTCATTCAATACATATTGTTTCATTATTCTGTTTTTGAATGAATGACTGAATGAAAGTTTCACAAGGAATTTATAATAGAATTAAAATCAAGTTCTCATATGATAATTTTTTTGTGAAAATACTTCCAGGCTCAATTTTTTTAGTGATTGATGTAATTCATTGAGTCAATTATTATTCACTTTTTTTGATTTATATATGTGTGAGTTTTGTTTTCATATTAATTTGTGTATGCTTCTAATAATACGCTTTTACATTTACATGCTAATTTATTTTGTCATTTGTAAGATTTCTTCAAAACAGTATTATGTGAATTTCTTAAACAAACTGATGATACTAGACAACTTAATTTTTTCCATATCCAAGTTTTGTTTGTGCATTGTACTTCCACATTCTCAGATTGTTACTTTTATGATGTGAATGTTCCACGCAATTTTCGACGTAGAAAGCAAATTAATATCGATAAACATGAAATTATTTATTAATAAAAATGAAATGTTCGTCGAGGAAATGAAATAGTCTCTGACTGTAGTTGAAAAATTTTAATGAAGATATTTTTATGATTCACACCACTACTTTTATGATTAACATTTTTTCACGTTGCAATATGTACAGTATTTATGTATGTTGTACACATAAAGTTGTTCTTCATTTATTAGTAGGAGTATTATTTTAATTATAAATTAGATATTTTGTAAGTGTAGGTATAATAATGTATGAATTGTTTGGATAAAAAGTCGTCGAAAAATTAATTAATTCATTTTTATATTAGTTCTTTAATAGTCATTTCTATGCTCACCTAAAATATATTTTGATGTTTGATAAGTCGGATGAATTAAAACAGGAATTTTATTTTTCATTACAGTTGTAATCTAATTGTAGTATAATTGACAATTAATTAATTAGTGGTTATTTAAATAGGATTAATCTAGAAAATGAGAATCATAAAAGTCGATACATCATCATTTGTGAAAAAATATAAGGATTCACCATCACTAATTCGTATTGTGAGTTGTGGGTGTAGAAATGCATGCTGGGGACCTCATTTTTATGCGTCAGTCGTTAACATGTTGTTTACATATTAATTTTTATGCGAGACATTGCACAGGAAATTGTCGTTTGCGTAGTAAACATTCATTATTGTTTACAAAAAAATCGCGTTCTGAACAACAACTTTATCAGATTAATGGTGACACACCGAGAATATGCTGTTCATTAATGTTTGGGGTGAATTCTAAGTGCGATTTTATACTTGAAATCGAAATAAACATTACAAACATAACAACTGCGAAACAAAAGTTTTGAATTTTTCGTTCATCATTCTCATTATTTTCCAGGAAAAATATTTTTACTTGAGCGTTTTGAGCTCTAGTTTTCTGGTTGAGAATGAAAGTAAAGGTCAACAATAATAATAAGAAAAACAAAGAAATATTAATTGATTCCTGTCATACAGTGTACCCGTAAATAAAATACAGCTTATATACAGGCAAGCAATTAATTTGTTAATATGTTATATATGATATTAAAACTTTCACATTGTTTACAAAAGATAACATTTTGTTTTAATTTTGTAATTCGGATTGAAACACAACAGATTTAATAATATTCCAAAAGTCCAAGATGTGAGTGGAACGAGTGCTATTAAATGATTGTAATGTACTATTTTTTCTACTTGGCGTCATTTATTTAATAAAAATATAGTTTAAAGGTGGGCTTATACAGCTAACTAAGAGTTAACAGTTAAGCATTAAAACTAACAACTTAAGCAATGTTACTTGAGCTTAGTTATTAGTGAAGTTGTATAAACCCCTTCTGCTTATGCATATATTTTAGCCTCACTTTTAACTGTTTAATTATTAATTACTAAACTTTAATTGTTAGTGTTAGTTACTGTACAAACCCACCATTAAAAATGAACTCCTTAATATCTATGGAGTACTGTAACACGTGACAGCACTGGTGAACTAGATTTATTATTTATTGTTTCAATAATATGTGTTCCTGAATATCTGAACATGACAATATTAATTTTAGAATACCTGGTCTGTTATAATATTTACACGTATAATTATGATTATTATCCAAATTGCAATATCCATATTATCCAATGTTATTAGTTTAGTGTTAGAAGTTTTAGAAACTACGAGTGACCTATTTTTTTCTTCCTATTTTTGACCTTTGCTAATTCAGACGATATGTAGCGTAATATAAACATGTTAGTATGCTTGAAGAGAATGTAATTAAATTACAAAGTACTTTCAGTTTATTGCTTGACATGTTATTGTTAATTTTATTTACATGATCACAAATTGAAAGAATTTTACGAGTTAGAAGTGTAATTAATTTAAAGCTTGTATTCTTATACCCTGTTAATTATAGATTGGAATGCAGTGTGAATTTCCTAGAATTTCCAGTGACTGAAATCGTAGAATAAGGCTTAAATTAAAACCGGGGCAATTTCATATTTATGAATGTATATAGCTCTTTGAATCACTAATAATAAATTATTACCTGGAAACGTGGAAGCATATAACATTAAAGTTATTTCCCCGAACATTTCTCGTGATTAATGTCACATATTTCATTTTTACGTAAATGTTTATGTTTATTTATTGGTATTAACATGATTTATATTGAACGAAATTATTTCTCATTCAGTCATATTGATGCGAATTTTTTAATAGATTTACTTACAGTGAATAAATCTGTCTCAGGAAGGTCATCTTCAGTGTAGTCAAAAAATATGCTACCTACCTGCGTAGATAGGCAGAAGTTTTACATTGGAGCGAAACTTTACTCCAATGTTGCCAGCCAGCACAGTGGGACGGGAGGGGGTTCTCTAACCAAAACGCGAAGGCCAAACCAAAACAGGCGCCACTTAATTTTTTTTGTGAAAGGGATCGCGTGAAAAATTAAGAAAACACGTTACGTCCAAAACATGAACACTTTTATTACTAAAAAAAACACAAATAAGAATAAAATAAAACAAATTCGACGCAAGTCGATCGATCTAAGTACACAACAAGACCATAGACCTAACTTTTCGGATCCGAAATCGCTACATATCTATCTTAAAATAAATCAAATCGTCACTAATGCCACAAAATGCAAGAGAATGCAATAAGTTGCAAGTTTTATTGCGACAAAATTAAAGCAATGGATCCGAAATAAAATCCGCGAAATATCGCTCAAAACTACGAAAAGAAATCAAAACGCTCCGACCTGTATTCCTTTGATGTTCGGCGTATTTGTCGGTGTCTTTGCGGCGATGCCGCCGCGGCACTTTGTAATGTGCCGGCTTCCACGTAGAGGGGCGAGGGAGGGAGCCTTCACCGCCGTAATTCGCGATGCACCCAACGAGAAATACCTCTTGATGTAGGTTCCAGATTAAAGCGCTAAAAGCTTACGATAAAAGCTCACGCGAAAAGCTTACGATAAAAGCTGACGATAAAAGCTGACGATAAAAGCTGACGATAAAAGCTGACGATAAAAGCTGACGATAAAAGCTGACGATAAAAGCCTCGGTCTATTGCGAAGCTGTGACACCCACGGGATACGCGGTTTTCCTGTCTTACACCTGGGTCTAAACAGAGTCGGCAATTAGCCGTAGAAATGCACTAACATCCCTTCGATGTAATGGCACGCACAAATAAAAATATTTACGAAAGAGAATGTGACCCAAGCGACAGCAAGTTTCGTTCTGACATTGGCGCAACATTTCTCGTTTGACAAACAAGGAGGGATTCTCAACAAGCGAGACACCGTTTCTTAGTAATAGCGGGAACCAATCGGCTGAAAGGACAAAGGTCACGCATAATACGCGTCCAGAAGTAGAACTTCGCTATAATTCGTTCAATTCCTCGCATACACGCGATTTTGAACTCACTTAAGGAGGGATTACCTATATAAACTGAATTTGTTTGAATAAATGAAGGTCCTGTTAATAGAAATATGCTAAAACGAAAGTTTAAGAAAATTACGCCGGCGAAATACGGGTATTCCTACACTGACTGCAACATGTACAACGACGCGGTCCAAGGAATGATCTGACACGTCGAATTTCGCATATACAGGGCGTGTTCGGAACAGAAATGAAGGCTGGGCGGTGGCGATGCATATACAGGGGGTATTCAGAACAGGAATGAAAGAAATGAACTGTAACAAATACTTTTATTCTTCAAATTGTTAAAACTTTTCTTGATATACGTTCATATACCTAGCGTATAAAGAGAACTGGAAAACTTTAAACTGTGTTCAGAGACCATTTTAAAGCAGCATAAATAGGAATACTTTTAATTAAGACTTCATTCAATTACAGGTGATGTAGGAGGTCATAGAATTTCATGGGAAAGTTTTTTTTAAAGCTCGCATTCATCCAAATAAATGTAAAACTTGTAAAGAATTTTGTTGCAAGTCGGTTTTGATTGCAGAGGATTCCTTGAGCAGCCTCTGTACAACGCTGTTTCAGGCCTAATTGTACTTAAAACAAAATAAAATTCTTGAACCTCTTTATGTTAGTTGAAAAATGTTTTTCCTCAATAAGATAAAAACACAATTAAATGAAGTCAACACTTTCCCCATGCGTTGGATGGGCTGTATGTATTCAAATACATTTATTGACATAATGCAAATAAAATTGAATTGATGCCGAAATAATGTTGGTCAGAGTTGTTAACTTTTAGTATGTCATGAGGTATGGAATTTGTGTACACTAACATACATTCTATTTACACATTCATAAAACCGGTGTTAAATGTGGGCGCACATTCATTATGAATTAAAAATTACAATGAGTTATTTCGAAAAATTGTGGTGGTGCTGTCATTTTTAATCTTCAAATTTAGACAGTGTGTACTTTTTAATGAATTAATGTCCTTTTTATAAAAGACTACGATCATACTTTAAAATAAAAACGATTTTTTAAGTGAGGGTAATAAACGTGGAAAATACTAATGTTCATAATTACATTTTAATATTAACTACTACAAATACAACGAAATGTATTTTTTAACCTTCAAAATAAACATGTGATAGATAATTCAAGTATGTATGTGTTAGTGGAAAGTCCAAGACTGTTGCTCTTAAATCACGTCAGTATAAATCCAGTTTATCAATGTCAAAAATAATTGGTTATAAGGTAATTGTCGCAGAAGAAAAACATGTTTAAAATTAAACTCAAATTGATTGTCTCAGTATTAGAGTTGGACAATAATTGAATGAAAATGCTTCCAAAGTAATTGAAGCTTCTTGAGCAATTGAATTAAATGTTTGACATATGAATTATTTTTTAGTATTTTAATTATTTTGCAATATATGAATTACCTTATCATATTTCTAACACTTCAATATGTATCAATTACTCTAAGGATTGTCAATCATGTTCTCAAGAATATTTTTGTTACTTAACTGTTTATTTCCGTTATTTAAGACTAGATGAGATGAAACGCTAAAAGGCACTTAAATCAAATTACTAAACCCATTAGATTACCGCAAAAGTACTTTTTCGCTTCAGTTGATTGCGCCTCATTTAAGTGTGTAATATGCCTAACAGTATTTCAATTGGTTTTTACTATTTCAATTATCCTCACAAACGTTGAATTTTAGTTATGTATACGTACATTTAATAGTTTATAGTGCATCCTTGCATCCTACAGGTAAAATAATTCGAATAAACCCGTTGGAAATATTTTATTATTTAGTTATATGTAAAACGACAAAAAATATCTGTGGAAAATAAAAAAAATATTTCAATGTAGGTACCAATAATTGAAGCATGGTATTCCCAAAGGGTCTAAGTGTCAAAAACGTAATTCCTAGAAAATTAAGGAAAATGATTCTTGTTGTTGAAGGCGCGCGAGGGAGATAGTCACCTATGTATAATTATATAAAATATTTCCACATCAGATAGACACTTAGAACCTTTCCTAATGTGTGCAGCAAGGCACATAGAACCATTTCATAGAAAATTTGACACTTAGATCCTTTGGGAATACCACGCTTCAATCTATTAAAAAATACAGTTTAAATTGTACTGGCAAGGGTTCTGGATTTGATCTTAAATAAAGGCATGAGTCTAGTAGTGGCACTTAAAATATTATAAAATGAGTGAAATGATGTAAACTAATTGAAATAGTTAATGTAATTAAAATACGGTAAATTAATTCAAGTATGTAGTTTTGAATGTTTTTCAAATATTGTTTTAACTGTAGCATGTCAACAACCACTATGTACAGTGGAATCCTGATTTTCCAGGTGTCACTATTATTGTACAAACCTAGCCTAAGCTTAGTTACGATCTCGTGGTTTTCTCGTACAAATAATTCGTGTCTAAATAAAAACCTGGTCAAGTAGGCTACATTTAGTAATTCTGCTATGTAAATGCAATGGATAAATTCTCGATCACAACCCACTTGACCAGGTTTTTATTTAGACACTTGTTACATATTCATATGTGTATATAATTTGTCATTAAAGTACTAAATAAAAAGTTTTGGCAATATTTTTTCATTATTTGAGAGAGGGCAAGCTCAGGTTACATCGGATAATCGAGGTTCTACTGTACCTATAACTATATAATCTAGTATTTTTTGATGAAAATAATCTTGAAAAATAAATATTTGGTTTGAAAAGCTTTACGGTGGACTATAAGTAGATTTTAAAATTTGTGTAATCAACTGATTCAATATTACGTTTATATTCCTTTGTGAAATTGTGCAGCACGCGTATCTGAATGTGCGTTGTTTTATTAATATTTATCGTACGGCAAATTATTTTTTCCGTCTAATCATTGCTTATTCCCTGTAATTGTTGCTTTCGTTTATAATTATTTTAATTAACTTGATATCGCATAAATATCTGTGAATTGACAATACTAATCGTTTTAACCTTACTTATGGAAAAACAAGCATGTTTCCTACGTTTTACACCGGAGGAACTATTTTTTTCTTAATCAGTGGGCTTATACAGAGTGAATCAAGAAACTATATTATACGCAGTAAATTTTGAATCGTAGTGACTATTTTTCATGTGTATATCAAACCATGTAGTAAAATAATAATTACTATGATCATTACAAATAAGAACGTAATCAAATTACTATTGAAAGCAAGTTAACACGGAGTTCCCTCTACTTGTATTATTAACGAATGCGGGTACTCTGATGCTAAGTTGTTGTAGTGTGTGCTGGGCCTAGGCTAACTTTTCGTCATAGCAAACCCTTCCCTTTGATTCTCATAATTAATGCCATACATTACAAAAGGGATAATAAATTCAATTTCTATGAAAGTATATTAAAGAACCTTTATACATATTTGCATGTATTCTTTTATCTTTCGGTCTGTTGGATCGTTATTCTTCGAGACTTTGTTTTATTCTATGCAACGACAATGTTGCAAGCAAAGTAATGAAGGTTATATTAAGATGTAGAATTAGAGGCTTGAGTCATTTAAATCTGAGCTTTGTTATGAACAAGTCCCACTCGACACTCGGACTTGCCAAATTATGTTGCAGTACTAATACTTTAGTCTGCATTTCAATTCCAAAAGGTGCATGTTTCAGAAAACGGGTGTTTAAAGAAGCACTACTTTTTTGTATTATTTTTATGAAGAGCTATAAAGTTGATGCTGGAAAGAGAAAGCGTGTGTTAGTCGTTATCATTAATATTTCGCAACATTGGAAACTTTTTTTAAATTCAAAATAACGTATAACGTTTGTTTTACTATCATATTTAACAGTGAGATCAAAACCTATTCATTTATGGTTATTATATTATCATTTTAGAAAATACTGTTTTATTTTCTTTAACTTAGCATTAAATTTTTCTTGATATCATTTTATGAAACAGGTACATACTTCCGTAATCGAAAGAATTCAAGATAACTATTGTTCTGACGTTTTTCTTGAACACTAGAGATATGGTTCTGTATTTATTTCAAATCTGTTTGTTTTTACACTTTTTTTTTACAATTTTCTTATTCACGATTGATGAACTACGTATTTCAGTTGCATTTTTGTGAAAATTTTTCTTTTGAAAAATGAGGCTAACATAAAACCTTTTCTTAGTGTAAATTTGGGTTACGTCAACGTATATAACTGGTTTACTTGTTTACTCTCCCACCAAAAGATATGATGCATGTTACGTACATCGATAAAATTCTTAGAAGTCTGTTCTAAAACTTTCTTTTCGCTTCAAGCGGCGACCTTACCTCACTTTTTGCACTCAACATAATTATCTATCACGTTTTATTGAAAACTTGAACTTGTGATTGGTCAAACCGGATTGATATGACGAAGATAACTGCCGCTTTTACTTTAATTGCTAACGTGTTACACATGTGGAATAATTAATTAAATTTGCAACTTCAGACAACCAGATGCCGACTGATTTCTCTTTTTTTACGTAACGTCGTATTTTATTCCGAGGTTTTCTGAAAGCAGTTTATTAATATTAATATTTAAAATTTTTCATTATTTGTTGTTTGTTTTGTACTCACCAGCAGTAAGGGACATTTTTAGCATATAAGAGTATCGATTTAATTGAAGGTGACGGTATAGTGTTGTCCAAAAGTTTTCAAAGACAAAAGTTTTCAAAGACAAAAGTTGTCCGAAAGTTTTCAAAGACAAAAGGACAAAGTAATTTATAATTCCATCGAGATAATTCAATAGTTCACATTAAAGAGTGACTTTGTTAATCTCTGCTTTGACTTTGTTTATCCACATATAATTTTGACAATTTTTTATAACGGAGTTCATAAATATGGTAACCTTTAACATTTGAAGTTTGTATGTGTTTATTTCGTTTTAAAATTGATTTGTGAGTTCTTGTGCGATCTGTACACATTTTTTTGTGTTTTTATCCAGATTTTAGACTCTTTAGCTTGTTCATATGTGGTAAAAATATAAAGTTACCTGTGTATATAACTAGGTCAGTGACGATTCATAAACTGCTAAGAGATCGATAATAACACAGGCCTGAACTGTAGCGTTTAGTCGGTTTCTCTTTGTGGTACCGGAAGCATAAAGTTATTAGATAATCTCGTTATTGTCTTTCTTGTGCTAATGACCTGTATATGTGCAATGCAGCTTCGAAATACATAGTTAACTTAAAATGAAGGATATTGTTTTTACGTTCGAAATTCGCCAGTGAAAGTTTCGTGCCACATTTAAAACGTTTTTTTTATAATTAGCTTGCGTAAGACGGTGTGTTAATGTGCGAAAAACTATCACCTGTCTAGTCAGGCGTTGTAATAACAATAAGTAGAGTTGTTTTAAGAAATTCACATAATGACTTGTTTATGTAAGTTATTGTATTTGCGGTGGAAGTATTGGTGGTTGAAATTTTGTGTACAAGAATTTTATTTTCAGGTGAATGTACGATAAGCGCTTCACCGATAATAAATACACATATGAAAAGAAATTTATATAACTGGTATATTATAAATATGTAAACAATAAACCGTTACATCAAGGTTGGAAAATGCAACAATATACTTCATCGTGCAGCAGTCACGTGTGAACTGTTAAGATCTTGAAGACATTAAAGTAATCAAGCAAAAATGTATTTAATACAGGTGGGTATTTATAACCTATTCACTGTAGCTTAAGAGACGTAATTTAATTAAAAAATTTTGTACCAAATCGGGTTATAGTAGTATTAACTTAACTACAAGTAATAAATTTCCAGCCGCCTTTATAAATAATTACAGTTTGATTTACTGTAGTGTAAAGTCCTCTTTTTATTATAATGTTTGTTTTCTTTTAGAGAGATTTGTGCTTGCTAAATTGTAGCATACGTAAGATAGAGCAAGTTTTAGATACGCTCGAGTGTTCATCTCAAGGTTTCGAATCACGTTGCTAAAATAGTTGAACTAGAGCAGGCTTTCGTCGAAAATAACTTTGATGTGTTTTTCTATGTATCACAAGCATGGCTGAATATTAGTTTTGAATTTAAATCCGGTATTGTGTCTTATTATGTAATAAACGTCTCAAGGACTTCGCAGAGAATGTGCGAAAATGATTGCCGCGGGCCTCTAATCGTCTCACAGAAAAACTAGGCAGATCTATGTTTATTGTCTAGTTAAAGTTAGTCGAGGCTAACCACTCCTAGGCATAGAATTGAATTTCTAATGTCGAAAGAAGGTTATAAATGCCTGACAGGATTTCAAATATTTTGCTGCTATTGAAATTTTTGTGCTTTACAACTTGCATGAATGAAATTTTATTGTAAAGTATTTAGCAGTCAAAGACAGCAACTTTGGCTATTGGCCCGAACTGTACTATTTTCGTTTATTATTATTGGCTCCGGCTTTGCGCCAAATCGTTCTGGTTGCTGCATATTTCTGAATAAACTTTTACAATATGTTAAATACCACAAATTGCATGCAATGGAACTCAAGAAATTCAACTCATTTTGTGTTGTACAGTCTCTTGACTTTGACATTCTTTGCTTAAAATTAGTGAAACAAAAAAAAATCCAGCGTGCAAAAACAAAAACTATTAAGACGTATTGTTATTAAATCACATTTTTCTAAATAAATTTAAAAATTTTCAATTTACTGCCACTCTATTTTACTTTCTTTTCGGTTAATAGTAATACTATTTGTATATTATTATCTAATTAAAGTGCAAAGTATACAGTAAACTTGTAAGACAGAATTGACTTACTTAGTGTGTCTTGCGATGTTCTGTGGCTGCATCTGCAGAAATGTATCAGCAGTAAAACTTTATTATTTTATTGCTTAGCTTCTGAAATAAATAAACATCCTGCCATTTGTCTCTTTCAATACTTACTAATGGAAGAATCTTCGTCTAATCCTTGATATATTGAACTTTACAGAAATTACTTCCTTTCACTTAATTCGTAGTTTCAATTACGATTGTGAAACAAGATCGTGTTTTATGCCAGGTGAAGTGTGGAATGTTTTATCATCACTTTTTGAAATACCAGAAATTTTCTGGTCCCAACTTCTTATGATTATCATAGTATAATAGTCTAACTAGCAATGTAAATTTTTTAATATACTCTTGAATTTTCAAAGTAAGGAATACATCCATTTCGATTTCCATTAGATCTCAATCTAAATTAATTTTTGTTATCTCACCGAATATTTTAAATCCGATAATTCTGCATACTAATGAGATTTGTTTTCAGACAGTCAGTTCTCGCCCAAGGGTTTGGTCATCCCACTCAAACATATATACCAAAGATGACGTAGGCTGTATGATGAGCAGCGTGGATAATATACCCGGATACAGAGACGCCAGTAGTTATTATTGTTCCCCCAACTTGTTACGTAAAACGGCGGCAACTACTTACGATTTCCCCGAACATCCTCCGAAAAAGGACAAAAAATGGTCCCTGGGTAGCCTGTTCCGCAGAAAAAAGAAAGAAGAAAGTGATAGCAGCAGCGATGAAGAGTGTGATAAGAAAGGATTTCTGAGGAGAAGGAAAAGAGATAAGAGGAAAAAGTCCAACAAACAGCGAGGAACTTTTGATCATATAGTTAACCCGTCAGCAAGAGGCAATTCGACGTGTAACGGTCATTCGTTGTACGATGATAATGGGATTTTATCGGATCCCACAGGTGGATTTGCTTCGTATGGTGGGCGCAATTATTCCACAAAAGCAACAGCTTTGAACCCAAACATAAACAATGCAAATGTAAAAACTACCGGGAACATCACCGATTCAGCGCGTGTCAATTTGGGCTCAGCAGATAGTTTAAACAAAAAACATCGTAAAAGTCGCGCCAAAGTTCGAGCAGAGGCAAGAAGGGAGCAAAATAAACGTGAATCCAGTTCTGATGAAGATTCTCAACGTTCGGCATCGTCTTCGCGTTTCAGAAGTGACGAAAATCTAGGAAAATCGCGTGATAGTTCGTTAAGTAGAAAGTCTAGAGCCGCTAGAACCGAGCGGTATATTCGAAGGTTATCTAGGGATGAAGAAGCAGCGTTAAATCGCGAAAATAAACTACACCCTTACAAGTCAGAATCCGAACGTTCGCACAGACCAGATTCTAGCGACGTAAAAGAAAACAAAACTGATTTTAATGCATCACCAAGTGCAAGCCCTATTTCAGGCAATAATTCTAAACTTAACGTTACTACTGCATCTAATACTCAGACGATTGTTTCTGGATTGTTTACCATACCGCCTAGTCATAATAATCAAACTCGAAATAAACCTGACAACATTTATAACAGCAGTGTATATAATAAACTGTCAACTCCTAATTCAAACTCGACCAATAAATATAGCTCTTTAACGAATGAACACAAAGAAAAGGAAATTAGTTACCAGAGGAGTGTATCTTATGATGCGGATATACATAAGTCAGCGTCTCCTGAATTACAAACGGTTTTACACGTTCAATTTCCATTAACTAAACCAACTAATCGCCTAAGAAATATGAGTCTCGTAGAGCAACCGAGAATTTACAGAAGTGATAAACACCCACCTCCGCCACCTCCACGCGATCCTTGGAGATTGGTATCCGTCCCAAATTCTGACACGGCGCGCCCTGTTTCCTATTGTTTTGAAAGGGCTATACATCAGAACAACCATTTTAACTCAACCGCAAACGACAAAGCTAATCCGAAACCTCATTCTTTTAATTGGCATCCGAATTACCGCTCAACTTCTGAGGACCACCTTGCTTCTGAATCTTCAAATATAACAGTGCAACCTCGACCATCTTCGGCAGCTTCAGATCACTTCATTCAAAGATTCATTAAAAGGCCCCCTCATACTACAAATGCTTCGGATGATTTTCGATATCTGACTGAGAAAAATCCTCGCAGTCGTAAGCCAATTGTAATTCAGTCTCACGGTAGTGATCATTCCCAAGTACAGCAGCAACAATCAGAATCTCAAAAGGCGTTGAATTTTTGGAAGCAGAAAGATCAGGATGAAATAAGCCGAATGCACGTGAAACAAAATGTGATACACCCTCCTAGTCCTCAAATGTTTACTGCCCAAACTCGAGTGAGGACGAAAATTTTTCTTCCCAGCGTTCTAAAATCAGACATGGAATCATCTTTTGCCGAGAAAGATGATCATAAACGGCCATCTAGTCCATTTAAACCTATATCCCCAGAAGTAAATAATATTCCTGCTCAAAATGTACCGAATGAAGTGAAACCGGCTCAAGATCAAATTATTTCAAATGAACCTCCAGTGAATAATCGCAAGTCATCTAATTTAGAGGAAGCCTTAGATGAGCTTGAAGCAATTTACAACAGTCTGCGTTTGGGAGACGAGGATTTGTTGGATAGGGCAGAACAGAGAGAATTATCTATAGCTGCTCAGAAGTTGCAAAAGTCTAAAGATGAACCTTATCCTGGGTGGGGCATTCCACGAGGTGCTATTAGCGATTCTAGTTTCAATTATGAGCCGTTTGAATCAATTGATTCCCCCAAAAGAAAACGCTTGTTGAAGAGAAGTCGTTTAATTGATAGAAAATCTGACGACATGGCTTACAGGAAGTTAAATAAAGAGCGAAGAGAATCTAATGATCCGAAAGAAGCGATGTCGAAAATAAGTTACCTTCTTACTTCTCCAGTTCATGGGAGTGCACCGGATGAAGTGGATGCGGAAATATTTAAAAGTCATAGTAAAGAACCTGATATAACATTTGATGATATGGTATACAGAAACGTCAAATATGCCAATAGTAGTTTAAAAGTCTGTGATCCACAACCACCATTTGGTATTCCAACGGGACCAATATTACCCTCAGCAAATAGTGACTATTTGCACGCTGTATCAGACAATGTGGAGCAGTATTCATTTAAGAACAAAAAGATCCCTGATCTTGTCAAAGACGATCTAGCTTTTCGTAATTTACGGAAAGATACTCGTAAAGATCCGATTCTACCACCTTTGATGCCCGAAGACTTTGCTAATAACAACAATAACAATAATATTACCACACCGGAATTTGTTAAACCTGATTTTAATTCCTTGAAGAAAAAACGAGCAGTTAGATCTTTGTCCGCGAATCTGTACAGTTTGATTCAGAATCAGACGTTTAGATTAAAAGTTAACGACGAGAAATCACCGGAAAAATTAGAAAATGATGAGTCCGACAAATCTAGTCTAGCAGATATCGCTGATGCTATGGATATCGCTAGGCAGATTTTGAAAGAAAAAGAGAATAAGATAAGTGAGACTAGAAGGGCGTTTTTAAGCGACACCGAAGCAAAATATCGAAAGCATTTAGCGAGTAACGAAAACCTGAACGAACGCAGATTGAATTTTTTGAATGGTATGAAGAATAAAAACGGCGAAAGTGAAATGTATCAGCAGAAAATACAAGTGAATGTGCCTAAGGCTCAAGATAGTTTTCTGCAAAGTAAACCTCCCAGTGGTATAATTCTAGATAAGAAGACACCTGTTAAAGATAGTGTTTTCGTATCTGGAGATCCTCTTGAAAATGTAACGGCATCCATTGAGGATTCTGCCACTGAATCAATAAGCGCGTGCAATAAATCTCTAGAGGAATTGCTTAATGCGTTTGCCGTGGAAGCTGATGAGACAAGCAAACAAATTTCAAGAGAATTGGAAAGCAGTTATACAAATCACTTTACTGGTACCTCGTCTGATGGAAATAATATAAAGAAAACAACAGAAAATAGTAATCAAGAGACTATGGAATTGCAGCGGGATAAAGAATTTGAAGCTGCAGCAAATTCTGAATTGCTGGCAACTACCAGAACTGAATCGATGCCGACCGAAGAAGTTGGACACATTACTCCAACACCGATAATTCATGAATCACTGGCGAATATTATAATAACGCGCAACGCAGATCAGAGTCCTTTAACCCCGAATCCCATTGCATCAGAAATACACAGTGAATCCGAGCATGATTATGTGAATATGGGATCAGATATTGAGAAAGATATCCCTATGATAGATGAATCGTGTGAAGAAACTAAATGTATGTCTCCATTTGAAGAGCGTAAATCTGAGTTAATAGCTGGATTTCAAGAACTGATAAAAGTACCAGATCCGGATACACTAGAGAAGAAGCTGACTCCAGTTCGGAATAACGGAATAGATGGTGCTCTTGAAGACGGGAAAGCTGGTGAAGGTGAGACATGTGATTTGAACCCTGATGCTTTAACTCCCATGAAGCAAGAGTGTGCCTTTCTGTCAAAGGCTTGCGTAAACGTGTCCGAAAAAGGCACCATTACATCTTACATTACCGATTGTGATATTCAATGCGGCAACAATCGCTTTTTGCCAAACATTATCATAAGTAACGGCGATTTTAATTCGCACACAACGAAATTAAAACCTATAATATCTAATTTTTCTCTGATCAGTGAATCTAAAGAAAACAATTCAATTTCACGCCTGCGTGTGGTTAGGCATAATTCTTTGAATGAATCACGACGAAGTTCTGGTTTTCATAGTATTTCATCTTGCAATTCGGCCTCTGATGTCGAACATAACTTGTATTTCAGCTCGGATGACGATACAAAAGTGGAAAACTTTGGATTGGTTAATTTGAAAAGTTTAGAATCACCCAAATTGGTTTTGAAATCTGCCATTCAACTCAGTTGTGAAAACATTACTTTACATGCTTCAACTCAAACTGGACTATCCTCAAACCAAGAAGTAGATCATCATCAGCTTTTACGAAACAGTGTAGGCAATGATATTCCGTCCGTTAGAGCAACATGTGAAGCTGGTGAATCTCACGATAGATTTAAAGTAAATAGTAACACCAATCAAAAATTGTATCAGACAAACTATGATGATGCATGTGAAGAGGAGGCTCGTAATGATAATGCGAGTACTTCCAGTAGTCGTGATTCAAGGCACACTCTTGATGCAAATCAACCAACACGTAGTTGGTACAGTGATCCTATTGTGCTAGCTTTTGCATGTTCTTATGGATTTGCATGCACCTATCAGCTAGTCAGTTTGGATGCCGTTACTGTACTAGGACTTCTCTTTGTAATTGTTTCGTTTGTTGCAGCATTAATATTGTAGATCAGAAGTTTTATGTACAGTAACATTTTTTCCATTTTTATAAATATGTCGAATTCGTTATCACAAAAATAGAATATTTTTCAAAGAGGGTTTCAGATTATGAGGATTCCAATACCTATGTGAAATTAATACATACGTTTTTTAATCTGAAATTGTCTTTATTAAAGCAAAAATATGAGAAATATTGTGTGTCAAGTTTAATTTGTGCAGACGAGAACTAAATGCAATTGTGTAATTTCTTGATGATTGTTGCAATGCCAAATATTTAATTTAAGCTTAATTTAGAGATGATTGTAAAAATATTTAATTTGTAATTTATTATTTTGTACATAAATAAATATCACATTCATTGGAAAACTTGAAATTGTAAAATTTTCCTACAGACAACATACATTATAAAAATAACACATAATCGAATAAAAACAGAAAATGTTTGGACAATAAATTACAATGTGTCACAGTTACTTCTAGTTTAAAAATATGAATTCATATTTTATTTCGACGTGCAAAAATAGTCAAGAGAGAATGTAATGAGTGTATAAAAAGTTCTTGTCTTGAAAGAGTTTGAAAATCATAAAAGCATGTTAGTATAATGGGAATTTAAATATTTTTTTCTACAACCGTGTCTTAAGTGTTAATGTTAGTTTGTAAAGAGTCACTTTTTAAAAAGCAGTGCATAAAAAGTTCTTTACAAACTCTAGTGCATAAAAAGCAAAATGGATTGCCTATTTTTAACTGTTTCATAAATGTTTTCAAAGCATTTTATAAACTAAATGTAGATTAAAGTAAAACCAGAAACAATGTAATTACCAACATAAACAAAGCAGTTGACAAATAAATGTGAAATCTATTCGATTGTAGAAAGAATATTGTATGCAACGTGTGTGTAAAAGTTCTTTTTTTTATCTCGTGCTACTGCTTGTGCACTCGTTGCACTTTACACACTAGTTGTATAAATAACTGTTTTAGTTAATATCAAATTAAGTTAAATTATAACAAAATGTAGGGTCTTCATTTATTTCTGTATCCCACGTAACTTATGTTAACAGCTGGTTAATACTTGGCTAAAGTCAATTTAGAAGGGTAATATTAATTTTCGAAAATATGTTGACTGTAATAACTACAAATTCGAAAGAATGTAAATAAATAACATGTAAGTAAAACTTGCAGTTACTCTTTGGATAGATCAAGAATGAACAATAAAGTTTTATGAAGACTGCTTATTAGAATCTAAAATTGAAATGAAGCAAAAACACACATAATTACAAACCAGCAACTTAAAGCTCTAGACCGACAATTTTGTAACAAATTAGTCACTATACTTAGCGCTGCCGCATTTTGCCAATTGATTGTATTCTTGATTGTTTAAGTTAAGAATAGGTCACGTGGGATACGATCATTTCTGAAGACCATATTTTTATGAATACTTATAAAATTGAAAACAATTTTTATTGAACAATCGTAAGGTATATATGTATGTCATCTTAAAGTTTTTCTTTTGCTTTTCCTCTTTTGTCAATTATGTTTCCGAATTTGTCAAATGACTTTCCAATCAGCAAGCCTACTATACTTTGAACGGTTTGGAAAGTCATTTGACAAATTAGGAAACACATTTGACAAAAGAGGAAAACCAATAGAAGAAGACTGTAAGTGATATTTTGTTTGAGAATGTTATGTATATCCATGATTCATAAAGTTCATTCTTATTAAATAAAAAATAAAAGGTACTAAACGTAATATTCTAAAAACGTATTGTTAAGGCTGGTCTACACGCAACGACTTGTCGAATCAGACAAATCGTATCAAGTAAGACGGAGCGTGTGGACCGCAAAACGTACTACGACGCTCAACTTAAATGATACCATTTGACAGTTTCGTAACCCTTACGCTGAATGTTCTTAAGGGTGTGGTTCGCATGCAGGAGTATTATTTAAGTTGAGCGTCGTAGCTTTACGTTTTGCGGTCCACACGCTCCGTCTTACTTGATACGATTTGTCTGATTCGACAAGTCGTTCGATAAGTCGTTGCGTGTAGACCAGCCTTTAAGCAATATTCCAATTTTCTGTAAAAAACGTCGTAATTATGGCAACACTTTGGTGTTATTGGTTTTTTTCACAATAAACACAGATCAAATCTGTAAACATAGATCAAATCTGTTTATTTGTTTTTGAAGGATTTATGATATCTTAATTATGAAACTACATAAGGAAAAGTTTCCAAAAAGACTTTCGGTCATAATTTCTGTAAAATATTGCATTTAGAGACTTTCGGTTGTTGGTTACCCTTAATTTTATCTGACTGGTTCTAAGGACTGCATCAATTCTACAAAATTTGTTTTTGAGAAATTTGATTTTTAGAATTCTGGCAAAATTTGATATGATCTATTAATGTGGTTGGCTTGTTTTTTTTTAATTGATGCACCAATTGATCCTAGCAGAATCTTTTCTCAAAAATTAATAATTTTTACCGTACACTATGAATGACTTTGTAGCATTATATGTTTTGAATGATTTTTTTCAAAACACAATTTACTTTTAATTAGCTTAAATTACATTCAAGGTGCAAATTTAAAAATATTTTCGTGGAAATTTTGATCTGTATAATTTATTTCCCTTCAAATTGCTATTAAAACATCTGGTGACGTAAGTTTCATTTGAAATGTCAAACAGATACTAAATTCATTGCGAAATGTTTTTCTTTGATTTCAATAAATCTTTTATAGTTTCTGCTGTACTTTACGAGCGTAGGCGTATACGTAATATTGCTGTTATTTATTTATTTTATGTAAAATCAATACTGATTGTAAGAATAGAGGTACTAAAATAGAGATTCTATGTGAAAGAATATAAAAATGAAAAATACGGAAAATTTACCTTTAAGGTAGGTACATTTACATAAATACGCATTCCAGTTAATAAAAATCAATATAATTTTAAAAGCAAGGAATTGTGTGCTTTAATTAATTAGTAACTGCATTTATTAAACCGCTTTTTTAATTCTCAAGGAAAATAAAAGATTTTCATAAGTTGTAAGTTGAAATATTTTCTGTCATGTGGGTTTAATTAAGTTTGGATCAGTTTAAATTTAGTACGTAAAAGTGGAAGTCAACATTTCATTTGAAAACTTTTTTGTAATAACTAGGCTGCGTTAAGAAATTCATCAAGTCAACGGTCACACTAAACCACCTGACCAATTTCCTCAATTACTGATTCATCATGTGGTTTACCTTCCTATTCTGTAACTCATAATGACATCGTTAATTAAGTTCATAATTTAATGAATTTTGTATGGAACAAATAATAAATGCAACAAACTTTAAGTAGAAGTTCATTAGTCAAGCTTTTCTTGTGAATTCTAATATGGTAAAATAAAACTTTGATTTCTTATATTTTGAGATAAAAATTATTTCTACATTTTTCTGGTACCCTCTTAAGTGTCTAAAATATCGTAGTAGAGAGTTTAGGGGCCAGTTTTATATCACCTTGTATTTAAATATTGTCTAGGTTAGTCAGTGGAGGATTTGGGAGAGTTTAAAAGGAAAACTGTAATTAGTGCTTCTTTCTAGCCACCATGGCTTTTCTCATTGGTCTCATTTTACTAAATAAATTGATTATTACTTCATATTTTAGTTGATATTTTTAAGACCTCTTTCGAATTCTTTCGACTGTATAATTAAACAATCAAATAACATCTGCTTAGTTGTAATGTATATGAAACGAAATAATTATAATTACCTGAAGTTTTTTAAAAGGAGAATTGATTAATACAAGACCAAGAAATGGAGTGTCTAAAGCGTTATTACACCAAATAATATTTATTTTTATAATATCTGATGTTGAAACAGAAATTTTAATGAATGAGTATTTATCGAATACTATGTTTTTTTCTGCAATATTTTTTGATAATCAAAAATTGCAAAAAATAGAAGAAAAACGGTTTTTATATCCACAGTAAGAGTGCATAGGCAAAAGATTTGTTTAACAAGTTGTCAGTGTCATTTTAAAGTCTGTTTCATCCTATCGCACCAATGTCATGAACTGCTCGGGTCGGAGATTCTTCACATCCGCTTTTATTCTCCTGATTTTGCCCCTTCAATTTTCATCTTTTTCGTTTTCTATTCAATAATCCTCTTAAAACGACGTCTCTTTTCAAAATTATCTTCAATTCCAAGGGTACTTCTTTAGTATGAGAATCGAAAAACTGGCCAGAACGCTTGGAGGCAATCTTAAATACTTTATTAAATTACAAATGCTTCGGAGTTATACATCAAGCTTCTGTGAATACGAGGGAGTTTTGATAAATAACAGGCCTAGCTTATTTCCCCGTGTCAAAAACATTCGTGGTAACTGAGAAAATAAGTATGACGTTTGCCAAATAATTTCACAGTTTCAAATACTTATTTATCAAAGGATTATCGGTTAAAGAAATTTACGCGGGGGGTGGGGGATAATTGCCTTTCATATTCTACTCTGAAGAAGTGAGTTGCCGAGTTTAAAAGGGCAAGAACTGATGTTAAAGATGAATACCGTACCGGAAGACCCGTGTCTGTGATCACTCCGGAAAGCGCCAATACTGTTCATAACTTGATTCTAGAATACTGAAGAACTAAATTAAAACTAATTGCTTCTACTTTGAGAATGTCTTTAGAACGACCCTTCTATGTTGTTCATCAAGATTTAGGTAGCAAAAATCTAATGGCCAAGTGGATTTCGAAGTGCCTCAATGCAGATCAGAAACGTCAGAGTCATTAGCTGTTGGTCACTTTACGACCGTTTTCAGGAAGTTCTTCCAACTTTTTGGATCGAATTGTGACAATTGACGAAATTTAGATTAACTACAGTGATCCTGAGACGCTGAGACTTTAATAACACAACAAAGAATGAAAGCAAGCTGGTTCTCTGCGTCCTAAGAAATTTCGAGTCCAAAGAAGTGCTGAAAAGATTCTAGGGTTCATTTTTTTGGACAAGGATGGTATTATTCTCGTCGATTGTCTAAAACGTGGGTTAATTTTTTGGGACAAGGATGGTATTATCATTGAATTTAAACCTAACATAGAAAGGCAACGCAATGCTTAAAACTGGCAGCCAGAAATTGGAGGTTTACGCGATTAACTGATGCATTATTTAGTAGATAATCTGGTTGTAGGATAATTTGCAAAGGTGTAGGTGTAGGTATAGTAATATAGAGACTCTACTCCTTTGCAAATTATCCTACAACCAGATTATTTATTAAATAATGCATCAGTTAATTGTGTAAACCTCCAATTTCTGGCTGCCAGTTTTAAGCATTGCGTTGCCAATGGTATTATTCTCGTTGATTATCTAAAATGTGGAAAAACGAGTATTATTAACTAAACTCTGCGAGAAAATCTTGGATATTACGCCGTGGAAAAATTTCCGAATGTGTGCTTTTTTTCGCAAGACTACGCACCATCCCACAAGTCGTTAATTGCGCTGCAGAAAATTGATGAGTTGGGGTTTGAATTGATAGAGACCACCCCTCTTTTTCGCCTAATCTGGGCCATTCGATTATTTTCTCTTCTCTAAATAAAAAAAAATACCTGATGGGACAGAAATTTTCTTCAGATGATGAAGTAATCCATCCAAGAGAAAAAGTTTTATTTAAAAGGTTTCGAAATGCAATAAATTTGTAAACTTACATGGAGACTCCGTTGAATAAATTATGTTTTTTTTGTAGGTCACTTCTTCCTATCCTAGGCCAGGTATTTATCAAAACCACCGCGTATTTCTGGTTAGGACTATGTAAATACATTTCAGAATGTTTGTTCTAAAAATTATGTTACATTTTCCCCCTTTAATGTTGCCTAAATTTACCAAGGCCTGCTTCAGGCATGAATTTAACTAATGAAATATTGCGGTACTTATGAGTCGAGTGCGAATTTAAAAAAGAGAAAGAAGGGCGACCTAATTACTACAAGCCAAGCACGTTCATTTTCAGTACTGTTTTTCCGAGACAAAAAATGCATGGAATTTCAACGAAAATTACTGCTACAGAATGGAGAATTTTAATATGGTATTTAAATAGTGCCTGGGTCAAATAATTCGTGAAGAAATTTGGATGAATAATCCCACATAATAATTTCTCTTGCATGCATAATAGGATTTCACCGGCTCCTTTTGCGCAGCTTTCGTTTTTCGGATTAGATAAACAATAGAAAGTAATATTAATGATGCATTACAAATTATTATCGAAGGAATCAGTAAATTTAATTCATTTGAAAGGAAATAATAAATAAATTTAGCTGCAATTATTGTACGTGTAAATTTATTCAAAAACCTAAATATTTATATTACAAAGAATCGTTTCTTAACTTGCAGAAATTCTTTCATGTGATTTAAGGGATCGGTAAACTTTTTAGGGCGTTTATAGTTTGTGTGATTGTGTTTATAGCTAGACTTCGGACATTTCGGGGGGTTGTCATGGTTACGCAAATACGAGGACCAATGAAAAGTGCCCATTCATTGGGTAGCCATGGCAACGCTCCGAAATGTCCGAAGTCTGGTTATAGGGTTCCATTTTTAAATTGGTTTTTATGACACAGCTACTATTAGGGCAGACAAAGTCAAGTTAAATACACTGCTCAACAAAATTATCGCATCACTCAATATTTATATATTGCAACTATTTCTTCCGTATTCTAATGCTAGATTCTTTAGTGTTAATATAAAATAGAATAATAAATAGTAATTTTATTAAAAATAAATAACAAACAGCAACAAGTTTACAAAAAGAAGAAAACATTATACTAACGCGATTTTGTTTTTACTCGAAAAAGAAACAAGACAAGAAACAGCTAATACCGCGTGTTAGCACCTCTGGCATTAATAACAGCTTGCATTCTTCTCGGTAAACTGTGAAATAAGTTTTTCACTGACTCCTGCGGAAAACTGTCCCATTCTTCAGTCAACGCCCTACCAATTTCTGCAATTGAAGCAGGAGCGACTTCTCTTTGTCTAATTCACCTTCCAATCACATCCCATACATGCTCGATGATGTTAAGATCTGGACTACAACCTGGCCAGTCCATGACTTGAATTCCGGTATCACGAAGATACTGGAGCGAAACCCTAGCTACGTGGGGCTTGGCATTATCTTGCATTAGTACAAAGGTATCTCCAATAAATGGGACAAAGGGCATTACATGTGGTTCTAAAATGTCAACCACATATCTGTTCGCTGTTATTGAACCCCTATCCACCACCACTAACTCCGTACGCGCGTTCAAAGAAATTCCGCCCCATACCATTATTGAACCACTTCCAAAACTTGTAGTTGGAAGAATGTTTCCTGGAGCGTATCGTTCTCCCACACGACGCCACACATTAATACGTCCATCAGACGATGTTAGGCAAAATCTTGACTCGTCTGTGAAAAGCACGTTGCTCCAGTCGTTAATAGACCAATTAATGTGTTCACGGGCAAACCTTAACCTGGACACTCGGTGTGTTCTGGTTAACCGGGGTCCAGTAGCAGGCTTCCTAGGCCTCAATCCCACTTCCCTCAAACGTCTTCTAACGGTTTGATCACTTATTCTTACTCGTCGTACTTCAGAAAGCTGATTTTGAATATGTCTTGCCGTCACAAAACGTTGACGAAGAGCACTCATTCGAATAAATCTATCGTCTCTTTCGGAAGTGGCCCTCTTTCGGCCTTGTCCTCGTCGGCGTACATATTCTCCAGTCTCTCTATATCTTCTGGCTGCTCTAGATACGGAAGATTGCTGAATTCTACACACCTCAGCCACATATCTCTGACTACGGCCTTCTTGGAGGAGAGTAACGATTCGAACCACTTCTTCAGTGCTTAAATGTCTTTGTTGACGATGAGGATCCATTATTGACAAAAATTAAATGCACCTTACACAAAAATCACCGCAAACCAATCGATTAGTGACACAAGAATTAGCTTGAATGGGCTTTGTTACTGATTATCTTATGTTTATATGCAAACCATCAACGCCTCCTATGTTTTTTTATATTTCAAACAATGAAGATTCAAGATTAAGGTGATGCGATAATTTTGTTGAGCAATGTATTTTATTGTATTCAGGAAAATGAAACGAATAACTGTTACTAAGCATGCCAAATACTTATTTCTGTGTTACGGTCCTGTCAAATTCATCTGGAGGATGAATTTTATTTTATTTAAAAATGGAATATTATAATTATTTGCGCGAGTCACAGAGGAATGTGGTATTATAAACTTATTACCAAATGTTACAATAGGGCAAAAATTTGAATGTAAAATTGTGCACAGTTGCGAGAGAACGCTCGGAAATTTGTTTAGCACTAAAGTATAATGGAGATAAAGTCGAATTTGGCACAGTTTTATTGCTTTTAGTTTTCTTTTAATTCATGTTAATGTGTGCGACTTTATAATCTTTCGAAATGTATGTAAAGTAATATATAGATGCAGAAGTCGCGACTGTTTAGTATTAGACCTAAAAGTGAAGAAGTGGAAGGGTGATTCCTGGACAATTTAATGTATTTATTTCGAATCTACCTGCCTTAGAATTTGCAGAAGAAACTGACGGTCGATTTTATGATGTTGCAAGCAGTACTACGAACATGTCTACACGTGTGGAGTTTCCCCTTATATCGTCAGGTTTTACTGGTTGCCTATACGTTAGTAATTTACAGATATTAGATTTTATAGCCTACACTCAACCTGGCATTCTCGCCTTCCACCATAAAATATTTTACGTGAAATAAGCTATCTTGCATTTACTACATCACTGTTAAATTCTCATGTATGTAGTATGTATACGGTCATTGTATTTTATCATGTACTGTCTGCAAATGAAACCACAATTATCTACTCGTACATAAACCTGCTAACTAATAAAAAATGTACTACAGCAAAACGGGCAGGTTTGATATATTTAATAAAAAAGGAAAATCATTTTAATTTCGCTCAATAAAGTTAATTAAATTTCCTTATAAACTGAATCAAAATAAGTAAATAAAAAAGTTTTCTCAGTATTCTATGTTAAAAGTCGATTATGATGAAAAGAAAGAAGTTTTATTCACACATTAAATTCATGTAATTATTTAAACTTTTTGAGCGATGTAATTCTTTGATGAGTTTCTACTATACGGGATGATTCTTGGTACAGCAAACGTTCATGAAGTGTTTATTTGTGTACTGAAGTCGACAGTTTAACTGTTGAAATACGTATCTACGTTAAAAATAATATTTTGACTTGAAACATTTCAATTTTTAATTTAATACTTTTACATAGTTTAAAAATGACAAGCATCTTATTATTGAAGTAACTTTCTATGTATCCAAAGTAACTGCAAAGAAAATGTATAAATCAGTGCATGTAACAAATTCAGCATTTCGTTATTTATAATAAAATAAAATCCCAATTTAATATCATGTATAAAAACCTAACTTACTTTAATCACATATTATTATAAACATACTTAAAAAAATTTAAAAATCATAGATTATTAAAATCTTTTCTTTTCTTTTTAACTGAGAGTCGAGATGTAAATGTACTACTGTACTCATAATGTCTATATTATTGCAATTACAATTTTTAAATAATTATTATAGACTTTTATACCTTAGTATACAATTTTTATTGACTCTTCCATCTGTATGTTTTATGTTGTAACTAAATATCGTTTGCATGTGTTTCTAACTATGCTTTAATTTTATTTAAAAAAAAATCTTCCTTGATGATAGTAAGAGCTTTGTAAATTATGTGTCAGTTTGTGACATACTAACACCTGTACTATGCAACCCTATAATCAAATTATAATTAATGATACTTTTCTATTTGGTTATAGGTGTTGTGTAACAACTGCCACCCAACTCCCTCTATTGGTCACCGTCTTCAGGTAACTGTCTCCAAAGCCAGCTAACTACCTCAAACACATCAGAAAGTAGTGATTTTCTGTTAATATTGAGTAGTAGATGTTGCAGTTTAGTAAATAATAACAGGGTATTTCTAAAATCAGGATTGCACTAGTGAACTGTATATTACCATATAATGAATATTTTATTGATTTTTTTTTAAATTAATTAACGTTATGTAAATCAATAGTGTCTATACCGCTAATAAATTCCATGAACCGATTTAAGTATCAGTTGTTACTAACCGGTAACCCACAGAAATTAAAAATGTATATATGTATATTTATTATATCACTATATATGAATTGTTAATTTATATTAATAAATGTATATTGAAAAAAAAGTACGCGTAACTTACTTTCAAGGGAAAGACAAAATACGTGTCTCATTGTGAGAAGACTATTATTATACATTTGGTTAAATCGCTGGAGCTTAAAATATGTTGTTTTTTTAGTGTTTATTTTCGAAGATTCTCGTTTTAGAAATAGGAATACCTACACAAACAGAAGTATCCCCACATTAGGGTATTTTAAAGTCGTAAGACGATTTAACACTATTTCTTTGATTTTCCTGAATTAATTTTGAATTGTGTTGTTATAATAATAAAATACTGAAGATACAGTGCGCTCGCGCTAACGTGAACACTGCATAACACGAACTTCTGTATAACGTGAACATCTAAATTTTAGCATTGGCCACTGTCTAAAGTGAACAGTGTATCTCGCTAATATGAACAGCTACTTTATGTACTACAGAAATTTACAACATAAGTCCTTACTTCATTTTTTTCCAAAAATATATAATATGTAGTACATAAATAAAGGTTGAAAGTGATGTATCATGTTTTTAATTGTTTTCAAGAGATGAAGACTGCTGTTCGTATGCACCGACAAATCTTAGACTTAAGCCAAGGTAAACCTTTACTTTGAACAATGTAACTATGCGACGCACAATTTGATATGAAGTTAGATTTAAGTATCACTTTTTCCTTAAGTCCACCTTGAGATTTGTCTGTGCATACGGACATGCATCTGGGAAACATGAACAATCGCGCAAACATGAACACAGCCGGTTTTAATTAGTTCACGTTAGCGCAAGTGCACTGTATTCGATATTGAAAAATGTATAGGGTGAGTCCAGAGGAGAGACAAAGTAGAAGAGTGTTATATAAAATGGTTACCTTTCTCAGTAATTTCGGTTCAACAATTTGGATGCGTATTTTTTCCCGCCATTACTTATAAGAACTTTCTAAGATATTTTTCGGATAATACAGGAGAGAATATTTTATCAGCAGGACTATTGCTTGTGCGTTTAGATACTCAATGTATGAGGAGTACGATTGTCCGCCATATCACAAAAGGCGTTTTCGGAAATTCGGTCGGAGCAGTCAGGTTCTTGGAAAAGCGTTCGTTTATTAAACCTGGTTACTTGTTCTGCATTCGAAAATTGGTACAGGTACGCGACCCAAGTAACTCTGGTCATTGAGTAGAGTTACATAGGTTCTGTTATGAGGTTATGGTAATCTGTTCCCTTTTTTGATGTTTGGGTAATTTGAAATGTGTGACATGTATTAACGAATAATTTGATTTGTTTTAGTTTAAAGTGTTTAATTATTTGTGAATTATTTTGCACAAAATTACGGGTTTGCCAAATTTGGCCAGATGTGGTTATTGTGATACTGACCTGATAACCAAATTCGCGTTCGAAAATTCACCAACCTGACTACTAACCCGCTAGGGTTAATCTTTCCAATCAGAGTTATTTTCCGAAAACGCCTTAAAGGAGTGTCTTCTCCTGAAACCATGGCAATTTATTTTGCAGCAATTGTACAGAAGGGGGAAGAGAAGAGATGTGCATTCAAATAATTATATCTTGGAAATTACTTGGAACAACAACTGTGTTAATACAAACTATTTTTTTATGACCTTCAAACTATTTTCGCCCTTCAAAACATTTTTTGATACACCCTGTACATCTCAGAAGTAGTTTAATATAGAAATTAAACATAACCAGAACGTCTAATACTATTCTGGTTTTACATTAATGATAAGCCGCTTCATACAATTTATTTGGAAGCTGTGAACTATTGTAAAGGGTGTTTCATAAATTTAGATTATAGTCAATGGAAATAATTTTGATTTTGGTATGATAAACTTTAGCCAAGTTGGTTGCAATTACGTAGAAAGAGTGATTTTTTTAGTGAAATTTTAATACATTACCACATGACATTACCACGATAAAAGTGGTTGTAGTTACCGCAAGAATTTTAACCTAATTATTACGTATATCGTAGATCTTGTAAAGGTTCAAATAATTATAGCTCTATTTCTAGTATCTTATTTTTAGTACATAAAGTAAAGTTCTTTCAGTTTAATTTAATTTAGAATAAATGGTAGTAGCCACATGTTCATTGAAAGAATACTCACGAGTTGGTCATAAATCATTGACAAGTATCTAAAACTGAGATCAATCAAATTATCAGATTATCAGAAGACATTCGTGACAAGTTTTAGCGCAATTTTGCGACTGTCGTTATAAAATGTCTAAATATGTAACTCTACATAGACTTCTTTTTCTGGGTAAGGCATTTGAAAATCATTTTGTAGTTCCCTGCTTATAAAGAAGACTGTAAGTATATGTTTCACTAAAGATGAATTGTTGTTTGGTAACTTTTTAAAATGGTGCCGATAGAGAGTTTTGGTGGTAGAAATAACTGTAAACATCATTGTGTTAATAATCGCAATGCAGTATGTGTAACACAAAGGCAATTAATCGAAATGAGGAGATTTAACACAATGCATTACCAATGCACGATGTTACATTTAATATTAAGGAGCGATTAATTCTTAGAGCAGCTAATTTCTCCTAGCTACATATGGTAGACATGATACATGAGGTGATTTAGAATTGTCTCCCGATATCTTCAGGGCGAATAGAGCATTAATAAATAAGGTCACCTTTTTGTGTACATTTTTTTCCTAAAATGAATAATAAGGGAGTTATAAGTCCTGAGAGAGGGGTGAAAAACTTTGTTTTATTGGCAATATCTTCTAAATCCTTTAAGTTATCAAGCTAATATTTTAAACTCAGGTATTAAAACGTATTTGTTAGATCTTCTCTCCTTTTTAAAGGGTAGTTTTAGGGGGTGACTATTCCTAATTTTTTATTTTTTACATATTTCATCAAAAATTTATGAAATTTATTCTTTAGACTATTTGGCACAAAAGGCTCTCTCGTTGCATTTTGATAAACAGAACCCTTTCGAGGAGTTGAGGTTTAAAAGTTAGCATACACCTATTGCATTTTGTTACTATAAAATATCGTAGGTCATCCGCTCAAACTACCCTTTAAAAAGGAGGGAGAATCTGATAAATACGTTGTAAATGCCAAGTTAGGTGTCTCATACCTGAGTATCAAATATTACTTTGATAACTTAAAGAATGCAGAAGATATTGCCAGAGAAAACAATAATGCCTTTCACCCCTCTTAGGGGATTATAACTCCATTATTATTCACTTTTGGAAAAAAGAAAAATTATATAAAAAGATGACCTTATTTTTTGAGGTTCTATTCACCCTGAAAATATCGGGAGACAATTTTGAATCACCCTGCATACGTCTTGCCTTGATTCTTTAAACTGATAGAAATTTTTAAAAATAAGACTTGAGTTTTCTCTCTGATTAAATGTATACAAATTTACTTTCACTTTATTGAAATACAGGGTGTTTCATTGAAGATGCACCAAACTTAAGGGACACGTTTCTGACATTATTTCAAACAAAATATCTTAATAAAATTTTTTAATCGGTGCAACTTGAAATTTGCATAATTTGGAGCCGATGTTTTTAGAAATACCGTAGCGATTTAAATTTCTGCAGCCGTGAAACAAGACGAGCGATTTAAATTGTTTTATGAATGGCACGCGCCTGCAAGAAGACAGTAAATAACTATCGTAAACGAAAAAATTTATGAGAGGCTTTTAAGTTTGGCCTTGACCGCAAGACGTGTTAAAGACGAACACTTTGAAAAAAGCGTGCGTTTTCATCGCACTAACATTTATGCAAACCGTAATTACATCAAATTTGCCGAGTCTTAATAATGTACGATAAATAATTGACGCTTGTAACGTTTTTATTTGTTTCTGTATCCAACAATTACTACAATTATGTACAATTAATAAATTGGAATTGTTGAATAGAATTATTGCTTCCGCCACGCCGGTCTGTTAAATTATTTGCCTATCAGACTGAACTTGATCACATGAGGAAGAAACAATTTCGGAAGCGGGCGAATTACGCAAATGGCAATTACCTTACAACATGTGTTCGAATAATCTGCGTATTCTCGAAATGTGTAATTGCTCATTGCACCACCAACACACCCACACACACACTTACATAATAAACTTAAAAATGAAAAGTATAAACTACACCAACTAATTACTCGCCACTACAACGTTAGTGAACGAACTAAATGTGTTTCATCATATCATCTGAGGCGCGACAGTTTATGGGGTAATAAAGTAAAAAACCGAACGTTAAGGTAGGTTAAGAATTCGGGCCGCTCTCATCTATTGTACGTTTTAAAAATATACGATTCTCCTTTCCCTTCGATTATCTCAAAACTTATTCATTTAAAAAAAAAATATTATAGGAAACTTTTATTTCTTTTCACGATATCTACCAACATACCGAGTTTGGTGCATCTTCACTGAAACACCCGGTATATAGTATCAATGAAAAGATTAGAAACTGAAGTTGTAGTTTTCTGAAAAGTGGCAGTTTCGCAGGTTCTAAACGTCGCATGAAATGATTTTGGTTGCATCTGGCACAATTGAAGCATCCCTGGAAATTAGTATTTCCTTCACGACAACAGCGTCTGCATTACAGTAGTAACTACAATTATCTGGCAAGCCACAGTAATCCACCACTCTTGGATTCTTCCCAACTGTCTTGGTAGATTGTTTTAAAGTTAATATGAAAGTCAGTTTTTGACGGTATACCGGTGATCTAAGAGAGTTTCTTGCATCAGTTAAAGGCATTTGCAGAAGAAACATGGTGTTTTATGTATGTCCGATAATAGCCTGAATGGGTTAGCCCAGACTAACGAAGACCGTTGAAAGAGTCTCGACAAAATTCAGGGTAAAGACAATGCTCAACGCATTTTACATTTTTCAAGGTCTTGCTCCAGTAGATTTTTTTTGAAGTTCGAGAAAATATAACGCACTTGTTAGAGACAGAAAATTAGTTTAGCTTCCAACTAATTTCCCCCATTCTGTTTGTGTGTCAAGTCAATCCAAAGAACTGATATCAACTGAAGTTAATAACTAAATAAGTTAAGGACTTTTGTCAGGGAACTTTTGAAACATTACATATTGTTTCTATATCTATTGATCAGAGATTGTTATTTAATTATGCAGATAACATGTAGCTAATTAATGTTATAATTATTGTTTTTTATTAACAGGTTAATTTTTAATCGATTACAAATGTCAGTAAGTGTTTACATAATACCTACATTTTATTTATTTCTACATATCTTATTATTGTAAGAAAATGGCGTGCGTTTTAATTAAAATGGTGGAATTATAGAAAAATATAAAATTACATTTCCAGTCCTTTTTTAATCTTATTGTGTAATCATTTTTAAGTATATAATGGAACATTATTATCCCACTTACTTTTTAATACATATAACTACGTTAAACAGGTTGTGTTGTGATACGTATCAAAATGACATGAGTTTTGTTGTTAGCGATTATGTATCAAGATTTATAGCAAAATGATAACGCAGATGCAAGTTTTATCTTCGGATAAGAGATTTGGCATATTATAAACTTTTTATTACATTATTTGGTCATCAAAGTCGACAATTACTCCCTTTGCATTTTATTCTGCTTCTAAATTACTTGAATGAAATTGTAATGTATTAATCTACAGGGAACACATCTTTAAAAACTTGAAAATTTAAATATGTTCTTGATCTTTGGCTTAAGCCTGGTCTATACGTAACGTTTTGTCGTCTGACAAGACTGACACAAATCGTGCGGCTACACTGCTCAAACTTTCCGTCAAACTTTCGCTCAGTCGTTTCGAAATCGACATGGATGAAGAACTATTAGTGACGATAATTGCATCTGAGAGCAGAATGGCAGGTGAGCGAAGTTTGACCGATTAGACTGATGCACGTCTACATGCACCGACTTGTCTGTCGTCTTGCTTGTACACAAAGCTCCAGCCCATCAGTCTTTTGCGAGTTTGTCAAACCTCATTCAGTTCATGCAAAACGTCCAACTTGCCGTCTACACGTAACGATATGTTTGACAAATCTGGATGATCATGCAAGACTGACGACAGAACGTTGCGTATAGACCAGGCTTTAACCAGAGATGATAAATTGCATACAGCGTAGCTAAATTACAAGAAACTCCTAGAATTCTTCTCATACATTTTATTAACGAATTCCATCTTTAATTACGTATATTACCGTTGATTGTGTAAACAAATTAAATAAAAAATAAAACTGATCTGATTGGTCTCGAACTTTGAGTTATAATTACTAATATATTTACATTAATAAAGGAAAGAAAAACTGAATAAGTAAATACTTACAGCACGTACTAATGATTTTATTTCATTTTATTTTGTGTATAACTTTTTAATTTAGTACGTTACGTGGGTGTGAAGTGACTTTGTTTGGAAACCGTATAGTTGTATATTGCTTTTTTTGGAAAGTTGTTTACCTAAGAGTTGTTTATCATGAACGAATATAATAATTGAACACCTGTTTATTATATACAGGTAAAAACGATTACGCTACCTTGAATATATCCTTAAGAATTACGTAAGGAACGGTTGAAAACTCTGAAGGGAAATTGCAAATACCTGTGTTTTCATTTATAGGACAATGTACAGTCGTGTTCAAAATTTGGGAACTATCTCTTGATCAAAACTGTTGACATCGGCAATATTTAACTGATTTTTTTTCTAATCAAATTTCTTTATTTATAAAAATGTATTAATCTTGGATTAATATTCCCTTGTTAGGCTGAGGGTCGGTTTCTCAGTCCTAGTTTAACTTTAAACTTCTGTTTATTTCCATAGAAACAATTGTTTTTATAATTGCTACCATGGGAATAAACAGGAGTTTAAAGTTAAACTAGGACTGAGAAACCCATCCTGAGTTGCATAGACATTTATTTGACCATTATTGTATAACATCACTCTTATTAGACAAGTCTTTAAATTCTTTAATAATTTTGTTATTAAACAAGCAGCTTTAAAACATGTTTGAGGAATACTCATTATAAATTTGTTTAATACTTATTATTATATTATAAAAGAAATGCTATATGAGTTATGTAGATTTAAAAAATCGTATAAGTATATACTTATACTGTGTACATATTTATTTTGGTATTATTCAAGGTTGTTAAATATTGAAACGATAAGTTTATGTACATGCACCAATTCATAAATGATAAGCCAGATAAAGCATTCACGAACAGAAATGAAAAATGAAGCCCAAGTAGAAAAAGCGCAACCGTACCCGGGAAAGTTGTTTCTGACGTAGCCATAAAACTTACCATTTGTCAGCAGCGGAATGACGCATTACCTTAAAATAAAATGAAATGGTTGCTCTTACTCACAATAGTTTCACCTAAAATATAAATTTGTCTCATGCAAATTTGCAATTTATCACTCAGTACTTTTGTACACACCAACGTATGTATGTATGCACAACCCCTCGTTGAATAAATACAACTGAAAGGAATCTATTGTTTGCCTTGAAATTCTTCAACAAATATTAACACATAAATCATGAAATATTATTTTGCTAAATTAAAAATTTGGCACCAACTACTAAAGAGTAAAAGGACATTCTAAATTAGATTCTTAATAGCATCGTATATTTATAACATACCTAACACATTTTTTTAATGTCATACACTGATGTTAAGTTGAGACATTCCAGAGTGGACCAGATTAAAATTCCAGGTGGACAAAAATCGTAAAGCTTTTTGTAAACGATTTTTTTTTTCATTTTAGTGTTCTTACTATTAGTTTATTCTCGATATATTATTAGCAACAGTTATTTAAATCAAAATTTTAAAAAATGCCTTTAATGTGGATAAATTGAAATTTCACGAATCTGACTCAAAAGTGTCGGTCCCTTCTGGCTCGATTCCTGAAGCTGTTTCAGAAGTGAAAGTTTCAGTTGCTGAAAATGGCCTCTCTTCTTTCCGTGGAAGTGGCCTTACTAGAGATAACTGGGTTTGAAATATGAATAATAAATTAAGCAAATCATTATTCACTAACCAGCGCGATTCTTCCCTTGTATGTACGAGTATAAGTTTTGCAGAATCTGTTGAGGTCTTTATTTCTCGATTCTTCAGCTTATTCTATTAGGCAGAATGCAAGGAGTAATGGCCAGAATTTTTTAGACCGAAACTGGCATAGAGTACCACGAATGCGAAACGTAACCGAAACCGTTACACAGTTCCAGCAACACTCAAAGCGCAAAAGAACCGGCACAAGGAACCGAATTTACATTACGTCTTGCATCCCTGTATCTGAATAAAGAGTTAGGAGCTTTTCGTGGAAAGCTTCGACGTCGAAGCCACTTGCAAGTGCTTCAAGAATATTAACGAATAATTGTTCTGTCAGCACCGAATCGGGTTCTGTAAGCTTTCCTGATCTTTCAAAAAAACTATTGTTTCTAGTGCCCCTTCTTCTTCTAGGTTTTGGTTGTTCTATCAAGAACCCCAACTCCGATCGAAATTTCTTATAAATCTCTTCTTTTCTTTTATTGATTCTTTTCTGGTTTTTAGTGTCTGTGATTTGCTGTTTGTATATCTCCAGCCGATACGATATATGAAGAATGCACTCAAAGGAAGGAATTCTCGCGTGGACGGTAAAGAAGACCAAATTTAAGGATGTTGGGATCGATGACTTTTCTAGATAATGTGTTAAGATTTCTTATTCGAGAAGATCAGCAGATGTAATAGACTTGCTGGGATGCAACTGGGGGAAAATTCGCTACCCTTTCCATCATAAATAGTTCTCACCAACTGGTGTGTCATAAAAATTCGCTTTTCTCATAAATTTCATCTACGGTCTTTTGGTAGTCATTGAATTTTTTTGTTCGGGTGCCTTCTGCCTTGTCTAGAACTGGGTACGTTTTCTGATGATTAGAATATGTTGCAAGACTACTCGTTTCCGTTTTTAGAAGAGAAATAACTACAATAAAAAAACGAAAACAGGAGAGTGTAGATTCGTGTCAGATTCCAACTTGACTAATTATAAATAAATGAGAAGAATGGCAGAAAGGGGAGAAATAACAAAACATATCTCGGCAGGAAATAAGATGTACTAAAAACTATTAAAAGATAGAAAAATAAAGCTAAAAATATACAAAGTAGCATTAAGGTTTACGCGCCACTGCGAAAATGCGTCAGAGTTAAAGATGATGAATCTGTGAGGGCTTTGAACTGAAAATAATATGGTTCTGACAAAGATGAAGGATAATTAAACTAATTGATTTAGAATTCCCGAAGAAGTTGTTACAATTACCTCATCAAGATATTGTTTCTTACATGAATTTACTTATAAAATCTGTTTGTTATTTCTTAAGTTAAGCTTCAAAGTTACGTATGTATGTACACAGAAAGTAAGACTGTACACTTAGAGAAATAGAATGCAATGATGTTATTTTTGTTTTATTCAATTTCTATGTGCCTATGTAACTTTAGATCTGCGGTTGGAAGATGAAGGTGGGCTCTTAAAGACATAACAATTATACTTCACGCTAATGGGCAATTAGAACTGTATGTGATATACGTGCCGAATGGTGTGTGAAATGATAGTTTCATATTACGCGGTTTTAACTTTGTGTCACGTATCTGCAGATGCGAATTCCAGTTTTAACAAAATAAGAAACACATAGGTAGTTAATGTTACAATATCTTGAGGACAACTCTGAAAACGATATCTAGCTAAAAGTAGGTTTCCTTATTTCTTGGAGAAAAGGACCTTCGGGGCAATAGTTTTTATAGTTCCTTTTTTTATAGAAACTTGTAATTGTTAGTGTCGTTTTATGTATGTATAAAAAAGAAATAATATTGGTTGTTACATCTACACAGAATTATTAGATTCATAAATTACAGTCGAATCACGTTTAATCCAACAAAATGTTATTTAAAAAGTTGCTTGGTAGGCATATTTACACACACAGTTTTAAAATCGATGTGTGTTATTTTATTTACGCTTTGAAATTATTTTCATGTGCCCTTCGTTCGCGGATTAAATAATCGTAGAGTCATTAAGAGCGTAATATTACTACGGGGATTTGCTACAAAACAAGTAGAAATTTGTGTTTAAATTTTATAAAGGGTATTCCCAACGTGATACTAAAATAAGAAATATGAACCTATTACTTTGCGAAATACCCTCCGTGAGTAAATTCAATACATTTGATATTTTGCTTTAATACGATCATGTTACTAGTAGGTACAAAACGCGCAGTATATTTTGTGTCTAAAATTAAAAAAAATCAGATCAAAATTATTTCTTATTTGGATTTTAAGTTGAGGTTCATCAATATGTTCATATTTTTATTTTTCAATTTTGTATGACAGTTAAAAGATGGTTATATCTTTAATTACTTAATTTGGGGATTATTAATTTCAATTTAATATTTATCTACCTTGTTCAGACTAATTGGCAACCATCTCGGCTAATAATTTAATACGAAAGTATATCTACAACGATGTAACGTCATTAGTGATAATTGAGTTTGCTAACGTCAGTAATTAATTTACAACATAACGTCGCATTCAGTTTCCTCCCGTTATCTATTCTATTTTCATTACAATACGGATTTATGATATAAAGCACGGATAACGCAAGCAGTACTTGCAATATGTAAAACAGCAACAAAAGGACATGTATATAATATTTGGAAACTAAGGCCCAGTTTTATAAAACATAGTTAACCACTTGATCAAGTTAATTGTGTGATTAAGCAATATCATTGGAGGGAATTTAAACTTTCCTCCACAAAAAAAATAGTGCATAAAAAAATATTTATTTAGTTTTTTTATGTGAGGTACTGTAACATGTAGTTTAAAGAGGAATGATTTACAGTTTCCATTTATAAGAAGTGATCAAATGAAAAATGAATTATAGTTGGCGATGCAACCAAACACACATGTGTGCATTTAGTTCATCGAACATTCCTTCAGTCACTTTTGACGTTTCTACAAAGCAAGAAAAAAGTTTTATTTAAAAAAAAATTAAAGTAGATGCGTAAAATGACCACAGCCTGCAACAAGATATGTACTTACATACTGAACTCTATGAACAACTACGTGATTAACGTTAAACAACGTGTTATTTATGTCACAATTGATTGACAATTACTATTAACATGACCTTATCCAAGACATGCATTTAAATTCCAGTGCCTACTCTAGTTCGTTTTTATAAAGATCACTAGTTACTTCCTTATCGGAGAATAAAAAATTGGTCACGACCTCTGCAGGTATTTTATGGAACTAACGTTTTACGTAAATGTGCTATGACTCTTAAACGGTGTTTGTAAGAAATTGCTGAAATTCGAAATACGAAAATAAGTTTTTAAAGTTAGAAATGCGAGAATCGTTCTGTTGTGCAGATTTCAACAATATTTGTTTTACGTAAAACGCCGATCAGTTGTCGGCGATCGCAGCGCCACCATCGGAAATTTAAGTTGCTAATAGTTAAATTCGTTAACTTCTTCTCTTTCGTAAACAGTAAAAAGTAAATTGTCCAGGGGTCTATTCCCGAAAAGTATGGAGTAGTAATTATTAGTTACAAGTGCCTTTTTTTTTAAATGTGGGGCTTTAAAATATGTAGTTTTCCTCAAAGGAAAAGTCCTTACTAATATTAGTATTATTAGTAAGCACTTTTCTTTTTCCGAGGAAAACAATTTTAAAGCTCCATATTTCAAAAAAAAAGAACTTGTAACTAATAACTATTACTCCATACTTATCAGGAATAGGCCCCTGTTGTGTTATATTTATTAAAGTACAAGGGTAAGATTATAACAAAATTATATACAAAAGCTTTGATAGACTTAAAAAGTATTCATAAATAATTATAATTATACACAATTTTGGTAAACTGTAAGGTGGCCGCATACTTTTGTAAGTAACTGTAAGTCTCGAAATGCGCTCCATTATTTTAATGATGGTTTAAATTAAGTTATTTTAAGTTATACAAATGTCGACGAAGAATGTTGCAAACGTAATAGGACGACCTTTTTCTGTAACATATTGCCGAGATCCCCCAGTTGAGCTGGATGAGTCAGCGCAAGGTTGCCGGAATGCATGCGAACAGCCACAGGTTGCTAGATCTCCTTGCTCATTTCGCGCGAACTCCCTGTTTGTGTAGTGTGCATGTACCAGGCAGGATTATTTTTGTTATCCTTATTCATTAGCTCAAGATTGTGCCGCATGTAGAAAGTGTTGCGTGCATACTGTGGTTTACAAGTGACGTTTTTTGTGTTCTTTGAAAAGTACGAACACACCTTTCATAACTGGTTTGTGTTTAGAGTGTGTTTTATTTCACCTGATACACCTTTCGAAAATGTTTTATTAAATCCAGAGAACAAAAAGGTAAAGGGTTAGTTTTATGTGTACTTTCAAATATTTATTTATACTTCATCACGTCAATGCTATAAGCGTCTCACGTGGGATTGTTTACTTATCGATTTTTATTTTTGAGTTTTCGGATCCTCACTATGATAATTCTTATCATCACTGATCACGCTCGTGTTTATTACTATACATAATGTGTTATTATGTATGTCCTTATATGGCATCCTTTTGTTTTGGATACGAACGAAATTAAACAAATTCGTATAGGAACTTATTTTTTATGTTAAATTAATAGTTGTTTGATTTTAAATTTATTCACCACGTGGTGTGCATGAAATGCAACATATTACGTGTGTTTGTTATCCTGCACTGAAGCATACTAGTAATCACTTTTTTTTGCAATATATGATTTAATGCAGTTTAAATTCTTTGATAACGTGATAACAAACACACCTATTATTTTGATTTTATACAGAAATACAGTTTTTTTGGTGCTACTTATAATTAAATATGGACAAAAAATTATGTTTGGAGTGTACATACTACATACCATATGTAATTTGTTCAATGTTATTGCAATGCATTATATTTGTGAGTTTATTTGAATATTTGAATTTGTACGTCTCACTTTTGTGAAAGTGAAGGATGTGACGGAAACTCAGGTATAACCACAATGATAATAAATCAGATTTAGTGGAACACCTGGTGAGTGTAGGTCCTTTCTTCACGTAACCAGTGACCACCAAAAAGTTCGCACCAAATTGAATAATACCTGCGTATGTGACGCAATTTTCCTCGCTGATAATACACTTTCGTATCAACCTTTCAAAGAAGTCCAGAAGTCCTAGTAATCCATTCAGAAGCAATTGTAGGGAGAGTTACATAGAACAGAAACACATTCAAAGCTGCATCTGCGAAACTATGAGAATTCTAACCATATTCATATTAAATTTTATTTATAATGATCCCTACTATCGTCACCCTGAATGTCTACTGTCTCACTCTGTATAAATCTTGTTTATTTAAAGGAATTCGAAACCAGGTTATATTGGTTTAAATACATTATTAAAAGAATTAGGGCCAGTTTCATAATCGAATTTAAAGGAGACTTTAAATTTAAAGTCACTTTTAGATGTCAAAACAAATATGAAAAGAAAACACATTTGTTTACACATCTGAATGTGACTTTAATTTTCAAGTCTCCTTTAAATTTGATTATGAAACTGGCCCTTAGTCTTAAATATGAGTTCCTTTTCATTTGTTGACATAACTGTCCTATTTGTTATATTACTAAAAATTATATTTAAACTCTTTCTGTCATCGTTTTTTTTCCATTTTTAAAACATTGCAATTTATTGGAGCTACACTTCTTGTGTTTAATACAGGAAACAATCCCATCCACTTCAATGATGTACAGTATGAGCATAAATATTTGAGGACAAGTTGAATTTCCCGCCTTGCAATATTTTTCTTAAGTTGGTCAAATGCATAGGTTACAAAAAAATAGGCAAGTAATTTGTTTATTTTAAATACAAGAAGCGGCAATAACTACTGACAGGTACATTAGGCAAACGCGCCCCATTTTGTCTTATGAATTCTTGGAGCCGGCTGTAAAATTTACACAGGCGACACTGAACAAAAATTAATTTCTCAGGACGGCCACACACAAAGAGTAAAAATTACTAGATAGAGACGCGGGAAATTCAACTTGTCCTCAATCATTTATGCTCATACTGTATGTATCCATATGTTTTTATACGTATATAAATAAGTGAAGTAATTACTTCATTAAAAAATAATTCTCCAATTGTTGTTTTCAAATTAATGCATTCGCGCATTTCATCACGTATTCCTTCCCGAATTAACATATAAATGTGTGTGATGTTACGCTGTTAATTGAATATCTTGTTATTTAAGAGTAATTAAATTGACAGGTACTCTTCGTGCATGAAAAAACCATAAAAAGATCTAAGTTGTCAAGTTGTTTGGTGGTTTTATCCGATAAATGAACGTAATTTATAAAGTGATACTGAAACAAAGATGAGTGACTTGTGAGTATTAAAAAATTATAAATAACATTGGTATTACGTAACGCACGTCTAATTAATAGTAACATTGTTGTTTTTATTTGACTTTCTCCTCTAGACGTTTTAGGTATTTTTAAATATTATACATCGTGGCTTAGAATGCTATGATGTTAGGACCGAGTGCCACTTTTAGTGTCTCTTTTAGTATAAGGGAATGCTTTCATATTGTTAAATTATTGATATTCACTCCCATTTTGTTTCCGTATTTGTGAATCACTTCGTAGGTGTAATACCACGACCAGCGAATGAGTCACAAGTAATGATGTTCCTTGTTGATTAAATTGTGTGTAACATCTTTGTGTTTGTTTATCGATGTGCGTACCTACACATATCAACAGTATAGTAAACAAAGTTTTAAAATTGCAAGGCTACTAGAAAGTCATGTGAAACAGAAACAACTACTCGTAGTCTAAATAACTAAAAAAAAATATTGATTGCCACAACAACTCGCAAAGAATGAACTATACCAGAAACTTTTCAATATTCAATATAATTTTAATTTGTAACAAATAAGCTCAGTTTAAATTTAAGCATCACTTAGTGTTGTGTAACCTGAAATGTCACATTGTAAATACCACTTAAATTTAAACTCGGTTTAAATGTTTCGTGCAACTGGCCATTAATTTATTTATACACATATAAGACAGATTGTCCTTTTGGAACGGGTTTCATGTAAATTTTATTAGATTAGTAAATAAGTAAGGAAGCCTCATTTATAGAAGGCAATAGTGTATAATTAATTTAAAACACTTACGATAAATACTTAATGCAATTCAATAAAATACAATAAAAAATTTCCATAATGAATGATGCAATTCAATAAAATGCAATAAAAAATTTCCATAATGAATGATTCTTTAAACTTTGAATTTTCTTGGTCCTGCAAAATGTAAATAATTAAACCACATTTTAAATATTTTTAAAATTTAATTACTTGAAATTTGACAACTAATTTAAATAGTTTAAAATAAATTGCATTATTAAAAAAGGCCTCTTTTCATTTATTATTTGCTTTTACTTTCAGAACGTCTCATACTGTATATATTTTTCATTCGAATCGATAACTAATACCATATTTCATAGGTACTTAAACAATTCGATACGCACTGTTCTATATTTCAAGTACTTCACACGTACCTATTTATAAAAATCTTTTGGAAATAAATAGAATCAGGTTAAGTATTTACGATAAAATGAAAGCTTGTAGACGAATTTTTATTCCATCATAGCAATGGTGTAACTTAAGAAAATTCTATTCGCTTGTCAAAATATTTTTCCTCTTAAAATATATTTTGCCTTGTTTTCTTAACAGGGTCTTCTGACACAAACTGTTGCTTATGTTCAGCAGAGTTTGGCGGAGATGTTTGTTGTGATGATGGCTTTATAGCCAAAATGCATGATGGAGTACACTGAGATATTCGCTTTTCTTGAATTGTATACCTAAATTTATCTGTGCGAATATGTTTTCCTGATGTTTGTCTCAGATTTAAAATGTAAGTAAGGAAGTAAAAAAATATTGTTAATAGAAGGAGGTTGATTTGCCTCTCAAATTGCAGTATGTAATAGAAATATATTGTAATATGTTAGAATCAACACATGAATGATATACATAAAAAGTTGATGTACATATTAGTTACGTCACTGTATCGCAGGCGCGACCTTTACCGAAATAGAACTTGATGGCTATTCACAGTAAATATTGATCTAATATGGGAATAAAAAGAAGGAATAAGAAAGCCTTATCGAAGACAGGTATACGATCTAGTATAACTCACAAATTTTCCGTAGGAAATTATTAAGGGAAATAATCGAGTGGCATGCAGGAGAAGTGTAGTTCTTTGATGATGATGATGAGTCTGAAATGCTTTTAAAAGGAACCTCATCGAATCTCTGTTTCAAGGGAAACCAGTTCTTCACTTTTTTTGTTGTCGTTGTGTAATTTATCAAGTTTAGATTTTAAGAAAGCTTACTCATCCTCTATGTATCCGTAAATCACGAGCACGTTTGTTTATTTTGTCTATGGTTTGGTAATATAATACGGGGATGTGTCAGGCAGAGGGATGTAAAAAATATAGCAGTCAGTCATCGGGTGAGCTTTGAGTGGTAAACGTGTTGATAGGACACGCAAATTAGGCAGACGGGCTCGCGAGTGTTGTTAATGAAGAGCTTGATATGTGATGAAGGAGTTTGTGCAAGAATTGAGGCTTTCTGATGATTTTCTCAGGTAGAGTAAGGTACAAATCTCGCGGTGTCCGCCGATTGCTCGGACATAGGGTAAGAGATTGATCATATGGGTGATCTTGCTGTATTCGCCGGTTAGCCGATTAATGCCCGATTTCTTCATAAAATTGAATTTATCTGTCAGTTAGAATGTGACACATACCGAACAATTTCATAAAACGTAGTTAACCACTCGTTCAAGTTAATCGTGTGATTAAGCAATATTACTGGAGGAAAGTTTAAATTTCCTCCAATGATACTGCTTGATCACACGATTAACTTGATCGAGTGGTTAACTACGTTTTATGAAACTGGGCCTTAGTATGTGTACGGCTAACTTTACGTCACATTCCTACTGTTAGATAAATTAACCTTAGGTTAAATATGGTGAAGAAATCGGCCATAAGAGTAGGGGATCACCTCACCTGCACACCGCATTTTACCGTGGATGTGAGTAGTAAATGCCGGAGACAGCTAGCTGTATACCTGACCTCGTGGATTGCATTGTGCATCCCAAGAACGGTCACGACTTGGTGCTGACTGTGTTTAGGCCAGTGTGGCTAACACTGTGGAAGACAGTAGCACCAATGATTCTGAGAACGTACCATTCCTATAATAAAAAACTAAGAGAAGACTTTTTAAGCTGTGTAAAAGTGCTACCGGCCATAAATTTAAAATTATTTGAAATGGTCATTCATTGTCAATCATACCTACAGTAAATATTGTTTTAAAAGCTAGGATAGTTGTTTGCATAGAAAAGGGTGTTACAGGTTAGATAAATTGCTTAGAGTTTCAGCGTTAATAAAAATACAGTTACTGACTTGACAACAAAGTAAGATTCTATGTAATAAAATAATGGAAACGCATGGATACTGGATTTAAAAGTTGTCCTAGTTTTTTATGATATCGATAATACGCTCAGAAGACCAGGTTTGCTAATATCTACCTGGGGCTCATCTTTATGTACGCGAATCACGAAGATGGAAATTCGAGGACACCTTCTCCGTGAGTTCGCATCCCAGCAGGGAGCTTCCGCATCTAGATTCGCCACTGGAGTGGGCGGGGCTGAGAGAGGGCCCCGGTGAGTAATAAGTTCTACATTCTTGAGTAGATACTCGTAAAAGGTTATTTGTAATTTTGTATGACATCCTTATCGTTACAGATGTTAAGACGTTTACCCTCAGCTTTGCAGTGGTTGAGAAAGCGAGAAAGAGAGAAAGAAAGCAGGGAAAGAGGTATCTAACCGAAGGGTGAGTGAATATTTATTGTGACTCCGTCCTCTGACATTGTTATCGGTCGAAAATTTTTAACAAAAAAAAAACTCCTACATTTTTGTTAAAGGTAATACTATTTGAGAACGGAGTCACAATAAACATTCACTTACCGTACGGTAGATTTTTCCTTCCTTGCTTTTTTTCCCTTTTTTTCACTTTCCCGACCACTGCAGAGCTGAGGGTAAACGTCTTAACATCTGGGCGTAACTTTTCGATTTGTTAAGGGTGTCATGCAAAATTACAAATCACCATTAGGTAATGTGGAATATATTACTCAATGGGGCTCTGTCCAAATTCCATCTACTCCAGCGGCGAATCTAGGCTGGTGACATGGAAACTCACGAAGAAGGTGTCCTCATATGTTTGTCTTCGTATTTTGCATGCATAAGAAATCGTCCCCCAGGTGGTTATTAGCATACCTTGCTTTCTGAGCGTATCCTCAGAATCATAGCTTCTTCGTTCTTCCTACTAGTGTTTGTGGCACGGTTCTAGAACGGTTCGAGTATGGTTCTACACAGTCATGACTGTTCTTGGGAAGTACAATACAATCCACCAGGTCAGGTAGCTATTTCTCCAACATTTCCGCTATCTCCTATCACTGTTACTGCACTGAAACCAATACCTGGTCGAAATCGTAATGCTGGTGTACAGTGCAACATCATCCTCGACGAGTGCCCAGATCACCGCCAATCGCTAAGTCAAGGCCGAAGTACTACAAAATTATCTCTGCCCAAATATTGCCACCTCGAGATCGAACAAATGCCCAAGGCCACCTTCATCCCGATGGCCCCTATACTTTGCTCAGTCAAGGTCTAGGTACTACGAAACTATCTCTGGCAAAATATGGCCAACTCAACGCCAATATTCGACATTAAACCCTTATCAACGTCTTTGCGATGTTATTACATTTATTGTTCTAATAAACAAGGTTTACTCACAAAAATTGCAACTTAACCGGATAGCGCAAAATCGGAAGTGGTACAGACAAGGAAGTTGTGCGTCAAAAGGAAATTGAAACAAAAAAATACTGCATTTAACGTAATAAGAAATGCAATGCAATGATTAAGTTATTTCGAGCAATAAGCAACGAAACTCCATTTATGCAAGTTTACAAATATTTATTTAAAATATGTCACTGTCGTTAATATTTGCATTAATGAATTGGTAAATACAGTTCTTCCGCTCGATCTTTGCAGTTACGTCAGAAAATTATCGACTCAAAATGACAAATTTATAAATTCTATCATTGTTTTAACCACAGTATAAAGAATACAGTAGCGCAACTCGCTTGTCGGCACTTTGATCTCTTTACTAGATTTTCATTGACCTCGAGTAGATTAAAGGGGTGTGTCGAACTGTTTGTTCTGCTTTACGTGTGAGCGATTTTGTTGTAAATTGTAAATTTACACGTGCCCACACACCAGGGCCGGTTTGTAGTGTTTAGTGGACGTGGTAAAAAAAAACAAGGCATAAATAATATGTATTAACATAATTATAAAGATCCATTCGGTACCAGAGCCGTGAATGAATGAGCTCTGCATCCCGAGATTGTGACTCAGACCTTGCGCGGGATGTTATGCGCGAACTGAATATTTTCATGAGAGTCGCGCTACTGTGTAATCTTTATACTGTGGTTTTAACATACGTATTAGATAAGGATAAAAGAATATGTTGATTTCGTTTCTCGAATTGGGAAAGTGTGACGTAACTGCAAAGATCGAGCGGAAGAACTCTACGTTTTAATATTCTGTGCTATTTTTCTGAAATAAATACATAATTCTTTCAGACGTTGCATTAGCTAAATAAATCAGAAATCTGTTCAATGTGCTTTTTCTTTCACATTCTCAATCACAGTTTGAATTATAATTGAATAAAACAGGCAATGTTTGACAACGACATATCACCTAAATAAACTGCGAAGCGTCAAGTTAAAATATGTTTTTTTTTTCTTTCGGTCGCTTACAAAAGCAAGAGCAAAAAGGTTCTTGAAGTACAAATGTGTTTTGATAGCAAATTCTATTGCAAATATTTCTATGGTAAATTGTATTTGCTCGGTAAAGTATTTTAATAGCACGCCAAGAATTTAATACGTCTGCCCTCGGTTATTTAATGCAAGCCGATGCAATATTAGACTCTCATTAGTTACCTCTCTTTCAGAAGAATATTTTTCTCAGAGCTAAATATTACAGTCTGCATTTTCAGCGGGGTATAGTATCGTCATCTAGCTACAGTCTGAAGCTGTAGATGTCAGGAATGTAAGATAAGTTTTATTTTATATTTTTAATAATATAAAATGGTATGTACAGAAATATATTTCAATACAAATGATAAAATTTCATAGACAAGCTAATAAAAAAAAGCTAAATGCCTATGCAGTGTATTTTATTAAGCAACGTATTCAAAATGAATTAATTTTTCTTGAACTGAAAAACTCTTAGAAGATAACATAAATACTACGTTATTGAAATATTTAAAAACCCTTACCTGAAATATAATATGTATTTTTGATGCCTAACAAATTTTTACTTTTTCTCCATTTTAAGAACATTTTTTATGTTGGTTAATTCAAATTGTTCTAGACAATTCATGTTTCAGGACCACGCTGTTATGATTAATTTTTTTGTTACGATTTTTTTATGGGCTCTAATTTCATATTCCCACTATTAATTATTTTTGGCTTGAAAAAGCTCGATACTTTTTGTTATTATTGTGGTGTATCAAAGCAAATTTGTTTTTTTTTTAATTCAGTAATTAAATTATTCTTTACATATTTTTACATACAAAAGACTAGAGGCGCTTTACCCATTATTGGTCTTGCACAAACAGATAATTATTTTACAACATAATTTTCTGCTTTTTCAAACCATGAAGTATAGCCTGGGGCAACGAATCAAAATTACAAAAATTTCATACTTTTTTCACTTACCGAATGAATACGTAGGAAGAGGTTATCCTTGACATAATTTAATAGAATCCTATGTGTGCAAGAGAATAAGTAAAAATGCAGCAAATTAAACGCTAACAGATTTCGCAATATCGTAATTTAATGCGTGTAAGTCTTTCGTTGTCTCTGAGAAAAAGCGGAATTATAATTCAATTCCAAGTCTTTATTTGTTTGTAAATTATCTTTACAAAATAAGTTATCTACATTCCTTTGATGTATTTAGTTTAAAGCTGCAACATTGACCTTATTTCATATTTTCCTCAAATCAATTGTAGTATTTTTGTTTTAATTATAAAGCTTTTATAACTTTACAGTGGATAAATAAACAATTTGATTGCTGGTATATAGACAAGTTCAATCTACCATTTTTAAACTAATTCCATTCTCCCAAGGGTGGTTAAAAACATAAAGAGTTAAAAAGCTCCAAAAAATCCAACTTAAGGCTAGATTCACAGAACGCAGTCGCAGTCGCAACAAAAATAATTGTGACTTATTGTTATAGATCGCACGCAAGTCTTTTAATTTATTTTGTGTGCAAACAACTTTTGTTATTTTTTATTGCTACCGCACTCTGCGAATCCACTTTCAGTCTTGCACGCTTGTTCAAACAATGACAGACAAAAACGTTACAAATCGATAACGCACTGTGTGGAAATTGTGGTATCATTTCTGACGCACGTTTCTGCTTACTTTATCACCAATTATTATTGCTTCTTTGTTTGCAGTAATTGATGAACATATTAATTTCTAATGAAGGCGTTTATAGAGAGTGAAATTAATACTGAAAATTTAATAATGGAAGTTAATACTAGTAGCCTATACCGTTAATTTAAAACAGCACAGCAAAACTTGAGAAAAGGTCGAATAAGTGAGATATATTAAAATGAAACTACTTACTAATGTAATTAACAGGGGAATTACTTGGGTAATTGCATAAAAAAATATTTTAGATAAAAGAAGTAGAAGAAATTTATTTGCTACGTTTGATGATATGGGACATCTTAGTGTTTGCTGTAATCTTAATTTTCACACGATGTCAAAGTTAAAATAGTGTAAGTATCTATTTACGTCGGTATTAAACTGTAAGGAAAAGTGTCTGTAATTTAAAAATCGATTTGTGTCGCATAATAGAGCGTATTACGGCCGAAAAAAAGGGAAGGGCAAAGGGGTATGCATAAATGGTAAAGGTAGAGACGGCAACAACAAAGTGTGGGGGCATGCGACGTGCAGGATGACCCTACTCTATGAGAAAATTGCGATCTACTGTTGTATCATTAAAATATATTCCCTTCTCTGTCCTGACCCTCATGCAAATTTGTGTCACAAATCGGTTTCCGCGGTGTATATTTCATTTTATTTTTGTAATGATACGGCATTACAAAATTTATAAGTATGTAATGTTAATAGAATGAAATATTAAGGTACAAATATCATAAAAACTGTTACTCAAACGCTTTCTAGGTAATGTCCATGGTATACTAATTCTTCCATATTGTTGTTATATCTAATGAATTCAAGACCTATAGTTTTCATTAAAACAACTTTAGCTGCAATACCCTAATAGTCTGATCGTTAAATAAGATGTAAATATGAAAATATTAAAAAGAAAATGTAGAACAAATAAAGATATGTAAATAAAAGTAGCCAAATATTTATATATTTATTGATCCACAAAAAAAGTCTTTGTTGAAATAATTTTAGGCACGAAATATTGCGATAATTTTTATCTATCGGACGGATACAAACCCACAAACTGTCATTATCACCAACACATGCTTCTTGCCTTACAATGTAAGACTTTCAGTATCATTCGTAGCGGAAACTTGATAAGTAGTTTTTGTGTATTATGCGATATTAATAAAATAAACCAAAAAGTGCAGTGCTTATTTCTTAATTGGTAAGTACGAATATACCTACAGATTGACTCGTTCCATTAGGTTATACAAGCGTGTTTTGGATAGATTATATTTGTTCAAGAAGACGGTGCAGACTTATCAGTAAATTAAATTTAATTAAGTTTATCATTTCAACAGACGAGTATTGTATTATGTAGTATGCTCGAATTGTTAGTTAGTTTTCTTTGATTGTTAGTTGAATGAAAAATATCGGAATTTCTCTACCTGTATACGACTTAATTCTATTTGGATTCTACACTGTTTCATTAAGCCACATATGCATTAAAGAGATTTATATATTTATATGGTACATAAAACTGAATATTATAAACGAAATACACAGCTTGCCAAAGCATGCTAAGCTCATACCCATATTTGGGTCTTTGGATGGCGACGCTCTCGTATTATTACTTGCTCTGCTTTACTTTGTATGAGCAGCTTGATCTGTGCGGATGTAATTGTTTCCTTATTACAACTTCTCTTAATATTTGTATTATTTTGTTTCCTTAAATAATATTGAATTATTTTTTCTAACCGTTATCTGTTTTAAAATTTACCAGTTATTTAAAAATGAAAATTAATTCAATAATGCAAAAATGTATTATTTTGTTTTTCTAAATTTTATTGTTGACTTTTCTGTATTTACGTATTTGACCTATTGTTTTTAAGATATTTTCAACTCAGTCGTAGAAGCATTTAATACACGCATCGTTTACAACACGCCATGATGAGCATTGTTCGTGTGCGGTCGGATAATGGATGACCTTAGGAGCCGTGCGCAACCTGTATATGAATGTATTAGTAGTAGTAGTTTATTTGTACTTAAAAAAAACATGTTTACAAATTTACAAGTTTCTTTTTTTATGTCGTACATGTCAGTTTTATTTTTACTTAAAATTAGTTTTAATGTTAAGTAAAAAAAGTAAGAAATAAGTAGATGTTAATAATGTCTAAAAAGTACTTAACTTCACAAACACGTTAAAAGATGTTGAGGGAGATCTAAGCATTCTTCCACCGTATAGAAAACGTTCTCTTAAAGAAAAGTTTTCATTTTCCCTTGAAAGTTTTGTCTATTCATGTTCCTCACTGTTGATGGCAGTTTGTTAAATAATTTTATACATTGATGGTTTGTACTATTTGAGCTTTTTTTAGACGGTGATATTGTATAGTAAATTGATTTTGATTTTGAGTATTGTCTAAGTGAAAGTCTTTATTCCTTAATGTTTGTATTTTGCAATGAATTTCAGTTTGAATCATTACTAAGTTCATAATGTTATGCTAAGTTAAATTTCATAAAATCCATATTATTGAACATATTAAAATATATAAAACTCGTCATATTATTTATGAATCATGTTTTGCGTGCGCAAAAATCATCATAATATCTAAGCCAATAAAGGTTTTCGCAACAAAGTTTGTGATATATGTAAAAAATATATTTTATGTTTTTCTCGTAAGAATTAAGTAAATTTTATATTGTTATTGACATTTACTTTGAGATTGTGTTTTGAATTTGCGAAATACTGGTAAATGTCGCACGTGATTTTATTTTACTTTTGCAATATCTTTTGCGAATTGATAAATAACAAACGTTTACTGTAAGTTGCAAAATTTCCCGATAGGTGAAAAGTATTTGAAGAGTAATATTTTATTCTTTGGAATTTAGTAATTAATTGCTAAATACATAGATCCTCTCTCACTTTGATTAACAATTTTAATGAACTGGCGGTATTACAATTCAATTGTTTATTATTATTTCTCTTTTTGCAAGTACATGTATAATAATTTGTTCGTACTTTTCTTGCTCTTTTAATTTTTCCACCTTCTCTCTTTAAGTACGTTTATGTACAGGGTGAGGCAAAAAGATGTTAACATTAAATGGGTTAAATTAATCACTTTAAATTACAAGGGAGGGATTTGGTTACAGGGTTTAAATTTGGCACCCATACAATGTTAACATCTTTTTGCCTCACCCTGTATAGTGATTTGCACTACTTTAACTCTTTTTCAATTTTTCTATCTTCCATTATTATGCTTCCTAAGTAAAATTTTACTCTCTTCAGGTTGTTCCATTTCATATTATAAATCTGTTTTGCCTTGTCTCTCTTTACATCAATGTAACGAGTATTCAATTAAAAAGTTCATCAAGTTGGTTTTGCTTTTTGGTGAAAGAAGAAGGGATGACCCCTAAACCGCTTGACGTTTAATGGATGACAGTTGTCAAACACTTGTAGTATTTTGCTTGTAATATAACGTGACATATTAGTGCTTTCGTTTGTTACGTTCGTGCAGGATATCTTCGTCTTGTATTAATGTATGAAGTAAAAACAAGATGCGAATACTTTGAGTGCACATTAGTGCAGCAAACACAATCGCTAAACGTCAAGTGGTTCCAATTTAACTTCTTTATACACCTTCCGTATCCTTAGTTCTTTTTAGATTTCTTTCATTTCCTTTCTTTTTATGCCCTTTATTAATTCTATTGCATTGCTCTTATTGCTATTTGATTTTATTGTTCTATCTGATTTTTAAATTTCTTCACATAGTATTGTTTTTTCATTCTTGTAGCACCGTATTTATATTTATTATTTTGACCTGTAAACCTCCTAAACCCTTTTCTTTAATCTACATACCTAACTTACTTACCTTTTCTTCATATTTCTCCCAGTTTTTGGTTTTGTCTGATTCACTTTTTTTAATCGATTTTTTTAATTACATAGTTTATAATGTTTCAGTCTGTATATATTTTTTCCAAGCATTTTCTTTCCCCTTTTCATCTCTCTTACTTTGTTACTTCATCATTTTGTTACATATTTTCTTATGTTAATTCACTTTTTTTTATCCTTTTTCTATTTGTACTTCATTATTTTTTTAATATAAATATTAAATGTTGAGTTGGGCGTAGGTGTGAGAAACGATGAATAACTTGATGCATCGTTTATATAATTGCTAATAAATTAATTTAGTAAATAGCTTGAGTAAAATTAAAACAAATAGAAAACCGAGACAATGCGTACACTGAGAAAGCAGCGATTATATAAAAATACCATCAAGGAAGTTGCGTTACAGCAAGTATAGTAAGTACCATAAGAATTTAATTTGTCTTATGTAAAGAACTTTCATTCATGCATTCTCACGTAATATGTGACTTTTTAATTTACAGCTTTTGACGAAAATAATTCCCAAATCATGTTCGATTATCATTAACACGTTTTCGAAAATTGCTGTATATTGTTCACTTTTCACAATTTTCTCAATTGATTATTATAAAATATACAGAAGGTTAACATTTACTGTGGTGATTAAATAATACTTAATTGAGGCTTGTATTTATTTATTTTATTTATTTATAAAAAATTTATTTTATTTTTTGTTTAAAAATGTTAAGTATTTATAAAATCTTACTCTGGTTTTAAATTATTCTTGCAAAACTTCGTATTTTGGTTGACGTACTACATGTATGATATCGTGCTGTATTTAATTTATGATATAATTTTCATCTACGCCTGAACTTAAATGCGATGTGTTCCAAAAGCTTAATTGCAAATAGAGCTTGTGTACTCAAGATAAAACGATCGATTTTATTAATAGCGTTATTGATTCAATTAGGAGAGCGTTTGTCTGGCTAAAACAAGTAGATACTAATGCAAAGCTCTGGACTGAACCGAGTTTTCGAGCATGTTATTTAATGCTTAATTTCCTCCAAGATGGTTCTTAAATATTTTGTGTACTAAATTGTCCCGTGTGTTACTTTTGTGCGCACAAATATTAAAATTATAAAAGTATGTTAAGATATTTGAAATACGTAAGTAAGCTGTATTTTTAAACTTCTGTTTATAATGTTTGCACTAAATATTACGCATGAATATAAATAGATTTCAGCATGAAAGATCTTTCATTATTTCTTTGTAGTAGAATTAAAAATGTAATTTAAATAAGTTTTAAAACAAATTAAACTTTTTATATAATAGTATACACGAATAACAGTAATTTTAGTAGTTGATTTTTTGTTGCCTTCTACTGACATTAAGGTGCAGAATAATTAAAAAAAAACTGGTCATTATATTAGTAGTAAATTCAATAAAAAAAGTATTACGTAGATTGATGTAATGTTAAACACATGTTTATGACAGGACACGAAATTGTAAACAACATACATAACTATAAATAATTTGAATGACTCTAGCATCCCAAAAATAATTTACGACAACAATGGGCCACAAGTTCAGTAAATGAACTGAGTATAAGGAGTTGGGAAGTTACTTTCTTGAGACAATCTATAAGTTCTTTGGTAAGTAGATGGGTAGAAGGTAGAAAAGTCATACCATATATTTTAAGTTCAATTGAAATGACTAACTCACTGCTTCTGAATGTCATCAAACATTTTACGCATGTATATCAAGCTTTAGTTTTAGGTACATAACTTATATGTTTATTTTATTGTCACCGAATTATGATTTTTTCGTTTATATTGCATTTTTCTATTCCTGTTGCGCAGAGTTTCTCAGCTAAGAAGAGTATCATCCATAATTAACGATCGTGAATTATGAATTCATAATTTTCGACCAATCACTCAACCAAAAATTCACTATTATTTGTCTAATGATGATTATTACTTTAAATCGCCTGAAGCCACCCTTTCAGTGGCGATCTAACTTGACAATTGACTAGTTCGGTTAAGAATAAAAAGTCGCGATTATGGCCATTAATCACTAGGATGATTTGCTCAACTCGCCTACGGCTCGTTCTGCAAACTTCATCCTCGTGAATAATGGCTGTGATAATCGCTCATATAATAATATGTATTCTCGTACTATTAGAGATTATAAAAGTGACATTAAATAAAAGTATCGAAATTTTAGCGATTTTCGATTGACTACAGAGTATTCCCATCTCGTATTATTACATGCGGTTAAAGCAAGTTGCAAATACTCTGAGGTGAATGGAAAATGTTATTAGATATAGTTTCATTCAATGCCTTTTAGTAAACATATTTATTTTCTTATTATGAAAATAATTGACGCCTGATAATAGAAAAATATTTTCAGCATTTCATCAAAAAATGTAAAAGTCTAATTATTTTTGGAAATTTTCGTTCACGAGCTGAAAATAAAATTGTAGTCAGCGTTCAGATATGCGCTTTGTGAATAGATGCCAATAGTCGTAATTCATTGAAAAGTAATAGGAAAGAGTTTAAATAGGGATGTTAAAGTACTCATTGTTTATTTTTTTATTCAGTTTGATTATATTCATTTTTTTTCGGAGAAATTTTGAGTTAGGAAACGGGCAAATTATAACGAAGAACTAAAAAAAAAACCTTTGTACAATAGCGAGTATACCGGGTGTTTCCTGAAAAATGTTCCATCTCGTAGCGACGTTATTTATGATACGATTTTAATGAATAAAAAAATAAAACAAATGGCTTTAGATGTATTTTAAAATGGCTCTAATTTCGATTTTTTCTAATCTTATCTTCAATATCTATCGATAGTCAACTTTTTTTTTCAAATGGCTGCTCATATTTTTTTAGCTTTAATCTAGTAGAGCATTTTTTTCTACATCGGATAAAGCATTCAAAATTATTATTTGGTGCGCAGTTAATTGGAAAAATTAATAAAATTATTATAAGCATGATTTTTGATGACAGTTTAATAGATTTAAAATAATAATAATAAACAATCAACAAACATTAAACGTATCAGACAAAATCATAAAAATTTACAATATTGCTCAAATTGACCTTCAACACCTTGCTCAACACACAACTGGCACCTTCTAATCACGCCACGGACCGCATTTAATAGTAAATTAGGAGGTATTTCGCGACAAGTATCAACGATCCTCTGTCTTAAAATCAAGTCGTTTTCTGGGCTTGTTATGTACACGCGATCTTTGAGATAACCCCACATCTAAAAATCGAGCGGTATAAGATCCGGGCAGGCCATCGAATTGGCCCATCCGTTCCTATTGTAATGATTCATCGACACCAGCCGGCGTCAGACTGGCTCTTGCGTCACAGCCGTCTAGCCGATGCGCCTTAGGCGACAGCCTAGAGAATTCCGGCGGCGGAATAAATTAGACCAGACAGTCTGTCGCGCTCCAGAAAATACGAGAACAACAGCTTCGGCTTATAAAATGCACGCGGCCGGGAGTGGGCGACAGTTCGGCAAGGATTCAACGTTGGACAGTTCGGCATTAAAGTTCGCGAAGACTCGCTCGGCTGATAAAATAAATTAGGTATAAGCTTGTAAATAATTTAGTGTTAATTAGTTTGCTTTTAAATAAATTATGTAGTTTATTAACTATTTCGTGTTTTGTTCTAAAATATAAATTAATAGAACCCTTAAAACATTACACTATCCATCTTGCACCGAATTTGTTATTTAACCAATGGACAATTCTTCTTGCATTATGAGGAGCGGCTCCATCTTGTTGGAAAAAAACTCTATTTAGTTCTGCCAAAGGTAATTCGTCCAAAAAATTTGGATGTCTATCGATAACAGTTGGTGATATTTTTCTTGATTAAGGCTGGGTTGCAAAAAGTTTTAAACCAGGATTAAATTTAAGCCCACGTTAGAATATGACACAATATGCTATACGTCATTGTGAGTGTCAACATCTAATTTAGACTTAAATTTAATCCTGGCAAATGTAATCCTGGCTTAAATCTTTTATGCAACCCACCCTTAAGAGTACGTACCATTTATGACAACTGGCCCAATTAATTGATCTCCTAAACAATTAAAACTACAAATATTTTCAAAATGATGGTTGAATGACATTTGTCGTTTAGTGCATTGTTATGAATTTCCACGGCTGACTTGAAAATTTCATTAATTATGTTAATAATAATTTTAATATTTTTTCCAATTAACTGCGCACCAAATAATAATTTTGAATAATTTATCCGATTTAGAAAAAAATGTTCTATTAGATTAAAGCTAAAAAATAAGTTGACTATCGATAGATATTGAAGAGAACATTAGAAAAAATCGAAATTAGAACCATTTTAAAGTACATCTAAAGCCATTTGTTTTATTTTTTTATTCATTAAAATCGGATCATAAATAACGTCGCTACGGGATGAAACATTTTTTAGGAAACACAGTGTATAAGCACAGCGAGTATACAGGGTTGGGCAAATGTCTGGAACCAAGCTAATATCGTCTGTACCGTTAATTCGATTTCTCTGTAAATTTGTAATAATATACAAGACTTTAAGGCGGATCTAACTAACATTTGTTCATTCGAATCAGACTTCCGGTTTAATCGGAAATGATATCAACTTTTGTTTTTTAAATGGAACACTCTGTATATTTATAAAAATTTAAAAAGAGCATTCTCTTAGGAACTCAACGATATAAATATTTGGGTCCTGCGATGTTAAATTACTCCAAAAGGAATTCTTTAAATTTTTCTGTAAATGCATTTGTTATCATGGAAACCTTATAAAATACAAAATAAATTGAGTAATGTGAAAGTCAAATTAATTAAATAATTAACTCGACATGGCTCAGTTAAATGAAAAGGACCGAATAGAAATACTGATGATGATTGGTTTTGGTGATCGCACAAGAACACACCAAGAAGTTTGTAATCTATTTAATAACTTGCAACCCTATATCTCGAAGTGTTGTAAGCAAGACTTTGAGAAGGTATAATTTAACAGGAAATGTTAGAAATGTACCTAAAAGCGATCGAATACTGCTAATACTACTAATAACACTGTTGCTGAAGATATTGCTTTAGAAGTGGAAGAATTACCTCAAACTTCAACCACAGTTCTAGCATTAAACCATAATATAAGTCGCTGATCGGTTTCAAGAATATTAAAACGGGAACACTATCATCCTTATAAATTTCGATTGGTACAGGAGCTGGTAGATAATGACAATGATCGCCGGATTGAATTTTGTGAAAGGATGATGGGTGAATGTAACAATAATGAAAACTTCGTTAATAATTTATTATTTTCCGATAAGGCCAGTTTTTTTTTGAACGGAACGGTAAATCGTTACAATCATAGGTACTGGTCCAATACCAATCCTCATTGGATTCGAGAAGCCCACACCCAATGCCCGCGAAAAGTAAACTTGTGGGCTGGAATTCTGAGGAATCGGATTATCGGTCAATTTTTTATCGAAGGAACAATAACAGGCCAAAAATATCTGGAACTGCTTCGAGACCAAATAATTCCGTCTGTTGAGGAAAATGGACAAATACCTGTAGATATTATGTTCCAACAGGATGGGGAACCAGCGCATTATGAACGTAACGTTCGTGCTTTTTTAAATTACACCTTCCCAAATCGATCGATTGGGCGACGAGGATTTATTGAATGGCCTGCTCGATCTCCTGATCTTAATCCATAAGATTTTTTCTTTGGGGCCATTTAAAATCAGTTGTATACAAGCGGCAGCCAAGCAATTTGCAAGAATTAAGACAAAGAATAATTGATGAAATAGAATTGATTCGTCCAAAAAATTTGTCAAATGTTACACAAGGATTTATTGACAGACTAACATATTGTCAAGAAGTGAACGGTTATCGCTTTCAGCAACTTATTAAATAGTTTTATATTATTTTTGATATTTAAGTTTTTTTTTCTGTTGTTTCTTTAAAAACTGTTTTCGTCCTAAACTAAATTTTACAATTTTTTTCTGTACAATATAGTTTTGATATAAGGTTTCCATGATAACAAATGTATTTACAGAAAAATTAAAAGAATTCCTTTTGGAGTAATTTATCATCGCAGGACCCAAATATTTATATCATCGAATTGCTAAGAGAATGCTCTTTTTAAATCTTTATAAATATACAGAGTGTTCTACTTAAAAAACAAAAGTTGATATCATTTCCGGTTAAACCGGAAGTCTGATTCGAATGAACAAATGTTAGTTAGATCCGCCTTAAAATCTTATATATTACGACAAATTTTTAGAGAAATCGAATTAATGGTACAGACTATGTTAGCTTGGTTCCAGACATTTGCCCAACCCTGTATAAGCACTCAAGACAAAATGGTATATACAGGGTGCTGCATTGATGAACGCAACATAGGAAATCCCATGTTAATTTAGAGATGTTCAAATATTGGCTTCCCTAATTATTTTACAGCAAAATTCCATTTAGGTTTTTTAAAGTACTCTTCAAGATGAATCTGTCTGTGCAGTTTGAGAGTTTTTCGTTTTTCTGTATAGCAACCATTCGAATTTATGCATTTATGCATATCATAAAGTGGTACAAGTTTTTCTTTACTTTTGGCAGAGTGGGTTGTCAGCTGTGATGTTAACCACTCCTATAGTTCTGGTATCTGTGGTTTGGTGCAGTTCTTACTCGTGATGTTATTATCATTATTATTATTGTCAAAGTGAGAAAGCGAACAATCAGCGAAACGTAAGTAATTTAAATATACCGCGTGATTTTTTAAATTTTTTATCAACTCTTGCTATGGAATTTGCACGGCATGTCGTAGCTTTACTGTAAAACAACATAAAGACATGCCTTCGAGAGTTGATAAAAAATTTAAAAAATTACTCGGTACTATTACTCGATAAAAATCGTTTTTCTTTTTCATATAATACATTGTGGGTTCTTAAAAACCTTGTAAGATGGAGAAAGAACTGACAGATACTGGGCGGATTTCTTTTGTCAAAAATTGTTGCTAATTCTCCCAAAAGTATTTTTCTAACCTGTGAGCAACTAAAAATCAGATTAGAGTCGGCGGTGCAAAGAAAAAGTATGTCTGTTACTAACGCGGCGTTAGGCTGATCTGACAGTTCATGAATGTTTTAGATTAATTAATTCAGCTAATCACAGACATACATTTTCTTTGCAGCGCCGACTCTAATCTGATTTTTAGTTGCTCACGGGTTATATTTGGTACAATGTCATGGTAGTGGTAGAAACCAATTTTATACCGCCGGATTCTTAAAAGATTCTTAAGATGGAGAAAAAAAAATTGATAGTTACAGGAGCCAGGAGTGAACTATGTGAGGGACGGTCAAAAGTTTCCCATTAATTCCTTATTGAGTTACACATTGCCAGCCAACACCGTGATCGGGCTACTTCACAGGTCAACAATTCTCGCCTCTTCTTCTAAAGAATCCTTTCTGAGGTATCATGTTTGAACTAATTGTCATATCACAAATACATCTTTCCTGTCCCAGAAAACTTTATGTATCTAAAACCATATGTATTGAAGGTTTTGTTAAACGTTTGGAAATGGAGAAACATTGATTGTTACAGGTCTTGCGATTTACGCAGTCAAATTCTATGCCCATACGCATGAAACGATCACGCTTCCCAAGCTTTCACCCTTGCATGCAATCTACGGCGCATCTATGAATTTCATTGCGTAAATCGCGAGATCTGTAATCAGTTTTAAAATTTTGAGCTTGAGGGTGCGTTCAGAGAATATCAACTGCTGTTTGTTAATAATCAGTGTAATGACTACTGCGTTAAACAGCAGGTGTCAATCCATTGAACGTCTAGGAACGTTTGTTCCTATTTATTGTTTGATGACGGTGGTGGGGATAATCTGCTACAAGTTGCGAATGTTGTATTTCAAAATTTAACAACGGATTCAGCTGTTGTCCAGTGGATGCAATTGCTCGATGCTATCACAACCAATTTCCTTATGCCCACGATGAACTCATCCTTGGTGAACTTGCATTGAGTAGCTTCCCCCATTGTTTGTTGCTTGATTTCAAAATTTGTGGACTGTAGCTTACCTGTAAATTGATAGTACCTTACGAACGTGTTTGCGAGAATCTTGCGATGATTTCCGAAATGGTGAAACACAGGCCTTCACGATTTTCTTCTTCATTTTTTCCACAATATCGTCATCGACAACAAGGTCCCCTACTTTGTTCCGCAACGTACACATTAGTTCGGCCATCTCGGAGGTTCCATACTATATTATCTTAAAGCGTTTTCCATTCATTGCTCTAGAGTACGATGATTGAATATAGTAGGAGGAAGAAAATATACAAAATACAAAGACTCGTAGTACTTTGCACACCCGACAAGACAATGCATCTAACCAATAAGAGGAAGAGGAAATAACAAAGAAGGATATTGGAAACTGATTCCTCTCCATTCCATTTTCTACAACCTGTTGCCTACTATGGCGTCAGCGTGTGAAAGGAAATTTATTTCTTCCACTGTTTTCCTTCTTTAATCATTTCTCTAATTTGTTGGACCAAAGAATATTGGTTTGAAATGTTTTCTGTTCTCATTCCACCTTCTTAAGTCTTTCTTTATTTACCTTCTTCTAACATGATCCACCACTTTAAACGTTTGGCCTTTAGCTTTTTAAGTTTTTAGGCCTTACATTTAGTTGTTCCCTTATCGACTCATTTGATCATCTATGTTCATCTCAGGTCCTTCATTTCCCGTCCCTTCATTTTTCGTCATTGTTATTGTTTGTGGTCGGCTTCTTCAAGAATCTTTAACAACTAATACAGGGAAACGTTGAGGAGTAAATGGTTTTAAAGGTGTCCGGAGAAATATCTTCCAAATTTGTTATGTCCTCTTATTACTAAATAAAAAATCAAAACATTATGTGAGTTCAATAATAAACACACTAAGGAGGTTTCGTTTATTGCAACAGAATTCCATTTTAGGAAAGTCTATTATAGATAGGTTCCACTGTACAGATATAAATAAATTATCGTACATACTACAGATTATTTTTTACTGTATACCGATCGTATAAAATATAAGTTAAGAAAATATACGAAGAAATAAAGTGACTTGCCAAAAGCGACAAGATTGTTTCATGAAAGTTAGAAGGAGATAGCTACAATGAATCAGCATATAGAGAAAAAATGAACTGTACTATGTAATTTTGGGCAATTAAAGATTTACAATAACTTGTAGATTTATTAAGAAACACCTAAATAATTATATGTTATAAAATTATAGCGTGGAACTTCGAATTTAACTTTCAACAGATTCAGCTCTGAGAAAAGTATTCCGTTTAATCTCTTATAGTTTTGAAAGTGAAAGCCGTCACTTAAGAATGTTGAAGTCGTTTATAAAATGGTGTTGCCTGTCTCGTCTCAAATAATTTATTTAAAAGTATGCGACTATAAAGGCTTACCAATGATTATATTTTAAGCCTACACAATAACAGCCGTAGAAGACGAGACTTTGTAGATCAGAATAGATATTCTGTTCTTATTACCATGAAGTTTGTAACGCACTTTATTTAAAATATGCTACGGTTTTACATTGCAAGTAAAAAAAATCGCAAAACACTTAAAAGTTGGAGAGAAATAAGAGAGAGAAAACGCACAAGTTTATTGAACATAACTTCATATTCGAGTACCCTCGTAACTTCAAATCCTGAAATATTTCAGATTTAAAAATGTTAAAATGTATTTTCTTTTAACACCTGTGAATTTTGTGTGAATCACATCGCAATGTGCAGTGTCCAGATTATATTCATACGTGTATATTTATCTGTTTTACGATTGACACATTTTTGTTGATAATTGAAAATTCTGAAGTGAAATGTTTGTACTTTATTCCAAGTAAATGACTCATTTTTGTGTCGTAAGATAAGATCTAACCGCCATAACATTTTGATTATTTAATCCGTGCAATCTGGTACAATTAGTGTTAGTAATGGTTTCATAATGTACCTTTCGTATATCATACCTTTTTTTATTAATTAATGATTTAATTCCAACTACAGGCAATTGTTTTAATTTCAGTATCTTATATGAAGCTGCAGTATTTTTTTTATGTCATGTGTCATTTTTGTATAATATTAGAATCTACAGTTTAAAAATGTAGATGTAATTCATAACTTTGCTGTGCAATTCTAGCACCGTCTAGAGCGCGTGTTCGAACCTTCTGGAATCATCGAGAAATTAGATGGCGTGGCTTGACAATTATTATAAGAATACAAATAGGTATTATAATAAACATTTAAGAAGAATATTTCCAAGAATTGTTTTATTGATTGTAATCTTGTTTTATTGGTTGTGAAGCGATAAAAGGAGAAGAACGTACATATGTGTTATTTGTGACTGTGAGGTTGATTAATTTGTGTTTTCGTTATCTTTGCAGGAAATCAACTGTGTGAGAATCTTCCTCGCAACTTAGAAACACTATCATGCCAAGTAGTATTCGATACGATCATGTCTGAAAATCAAGAGTCGCGAGCCGAACGCATCGCCCGGTATAAAGAGGAGCGACGCAGGCAATTAGCAGCGCAATATTCAAGTAAAGAATCGGGACAAGTTCTAGATTCACCGCGAAAACTTAACAGGGACACAAATTCCAGTGGTTCTGATGGCCCTAGGGCGACTAGAGCTTCAAGATTGAGAGCTGCGGCAGCGGCCGCCGCTGTTGCCGCTTCTTCACATGAAACTCAACCCAAGGAAGTAAGTCCTTTTAGTTCGCATTTTTAAATTTAAAACTAGTTACATTCTAAATATAAAAATAAAACACAACACGTATTTCCTTGGATAAGATCACTTAGCTTTATTTATTGTGACTGCAGTTTCAATAAATAAATAAACAGTTTAAATAAAGCTAAGTGATCTTATCCAAGGAAATACGCGTTGTGTTTTATTTTTATGTTTAATATTGAATTTCACAAAGTAACGGCTGAGAGTGTTAATTATTAGTTACATTCTTCTTGTACCCAATCTTTTTTGATATCCTAGATCAATTAATATTTACTTTTTGTTTGTTTTTCAATTGAATTTTTTTTATTGCTTGCAATTATAAAGTGCAATAATAACAAGAAAGCCTTTATGAATTTGGTAATAATTACTTCTGTTACTTTTGCCTTGTAACAACGAACATACCTTTTATATTCATATAAGCGTACTGACTGATGGTTGGGTGGGTATCCGGCCTTATAAATGACTTGCCAAAGCTGTAGAAATAACTAGGTTTGCCTTCTACTCTATAAATACAATTGGACACAAAAGAACAGAGGTAACAACACGGAACATCAAACAAAAAAGTTCTTGTTGAAATGTACTTTGTATAGAATTGTATGTACGGTCAACAACAACTGCGTTTTTCGGGAATAGCTCTGAAATGTATTCAGCGAATACAATTTTACTAAAATTTTCACGGCCTGCTAAACAAATAATAATTTAAACATAACTGAATTGGACATTCCAAAAAAAAAACGTTCCGCGTCGTTAGTTTGGGTAATTGTGGAACCAAAAGTTAGAAAGCCGTGATCATTTTCAGTTAGTAGGTATATGATGTGACGCTTAATTTCAATTAATGTAACAAAGAAAGTGGCAAATCGAGTTTGATTGCTTCATTCTAAATTAGAAACATTGAAACTTGTAATGAAGTGGTCCAGAAACTGGCTTGTACCAATTAACTTTCATATTTGCTACGTAGTACAATGGTAGTACGTAAAATTTTAAACAAAGATTATATTGTACTTTTTTTAATACATCAAAAATAAAACACAAATAAAATTTAAGAATGGGTCGTGAAAGATCTGATCATTTATTAGATCTCTTAATCAATTCTGAAACTTAAATTAAAAAATCATTAATGGATTTGGTTGGAATGGATGTTTGTTGATGTTAATTTAAATTTGTACGTATCAGATTGATGTCGATTGATTTCAACTGGATACTTTGAATTTTAATCAATTACTAATCGATTTCGATTTTACCAAACTAAAATCTTGCCCCACTTTTATATTTATAATATGTAGGCTATGTTAGAAATGCATAGCTGAATATTAAAATCAAAACCAAATCAGCGAGACGATACTTAAGGATATTGAGAACAAATTGTTGTATGAAAAGCGTATCCTGAACATTAAACGTGCATTTAAATGATATAAATTTTCCCATTGTTTCGAGTTGCCGATGAAGTCACATAATTTTTGTAAAAGCAAACATTATTGATATACATATTCTTTCATTCTTTCGTACGAGGTTTAACGTTGTTTTATTCCTTCTGGAAAATGAATAATGCAGTGGATTTAACAGAAACCAGAAAAGTAAATATTTAGCGAGAAGTTGAGGGAGTATATAGAGTACAAAAGTTTTAATGATTTGTAACACAATCGTAATATTTGCCATTGAATAATGTTGCGTTTTTTGAAGATATACAAGGGGTGACTCTTAAATAAAGTATCTAACTATGAAGCTCAAAGGAACAAAATCATCTAATGGAGATTGTTTCATTTATTTCTTATTATAAGAGATACTTAAATACATATTGTTATATCACGTGTCGCCCATAATCCATTTTTATTATTATTACGCCATCTACGAGTTACTCGATGATTCGTGAAATGTCTACGCACGCTCTAGAAGGTACTGGGAAATTCTTCACTTGTTTCAGAGCTTATCAGTTTGAAAACGAAGTGTTGGCTTATAGCGATTCGTAGAGCGTTATTACATACAAATTACATATTTTTATTTTGATAAATAAATAAATCATTTCTTCGAACTTAGCATTCATGTCAGATTTTGGATATGACGAATATATAATAAAGGGTCTACCAATAAGAACTTTGTTTTCCAATAGAGTTGAAATAGGTTATGTTGAGAGTTCTGTCATTCAGTTTTTTGATATATGTACAGCAGAATGTTTACCATTTATTATGATGTCTTCAATTTCGCTCAAAAATCGTATTAAAATAATTCAAATCCATTACGAAAATGGTGTATCCGTGAAAACTACATTTCGTAAAATTCGCAATATTTTTGGTCGTAATGATCGTCCATCTGAGACTGCCATTGCGAATTTAGTGCGAAAATTTGAGTCCACCGGTTCAGTAGCAAACATAACCACAACAAAACTGCTCGTGCAGGCCGTTCAACTGAAAATATTGCTGCAGTAAGTGAAAATGTTGCAGAGGACCCAAATTTATCGGTTTCACGACGTTCTCAAGAATTGAGCCTAGGGCCTCAAGGATTTGGCTCTAAAGCCTTAGAAGGTCCAACTGATGCAAGACTTAAAGCCAGCAGAACATTTTCAACGTCATGCATTTGCTGACTGGATCATTGAACAAGGTGTTGGTTTTTCAGAAAAAATCATCTTTTCGGACGAAGCTCATTTTCACTTAAATGGGTATGTCAACAAGCAAAATTATCGGATTTGGGCTTCTGAAAATCCAAGAACGGTTATTGAACAACCATTACATTCATCTCGTGTCACTGTACAGTGCGGCTTATGGGTAGGAGGCATCATTGGTCCATATTTTGTCGAAAATGAGGCTGGTGCTACCGTTACTGTCAATGGAGTGCGCTATAGAGACATGTTAGCCAACTTTTTATGGCCTATTTTGGATGATATGGATGCAGAAGAATTGTGGTTTCAACAGGACGGAGCTATAGCTCAAGAAACATTTATTGAAAACCAAATTTAATAGAAGCAATTTCACGAAGAGGTGATGTCAACTGGCCACCACGATCCTTAACGCCGACGGACTTCTTCTTGTGGGGGCTATGTGAAAGATAATGTTTACGAGAATAATCCACAAACAATTCAAGAACTCAAAACCAATATCGAAGACATCATCCGTGAAATAGAACCACAATTATGCAGAAATGTGCTCGAAAATTTTGTTAAAAGGATCGACGTCTGCAAACGTAATCGTGGTGGACATTTGCCTGATGTTGTTTTTCATTCATAAATGGTAAAATCTCTGCAATATATTTCAATAAAAAATTACAGAAATTTCATACAAAATGTGTGTTTCTTTTAAAATTTAAAATCAAAGTTCTTATTGGTAGACCCTGTATATGAAAAACTTGTGTTGCTCTGTTCAAAAATTCCACTTCCAATAATTCCTCGTCATGTAAAAATCATTATCTTTGTAACTTCTTTTTTAAATTTCTAAACATTTAAATACTTGAAATATACCAAATTTGGATCAAGACAGTCTAAAATTCTTCACAAGTCAGACTTAATAGAATCTTTTATTTAAGTCTGGTGTTATCCTTTCTTTAGTTACTTTTTCACATGCAAAGTTTATTTAAGTCTGTGGTCTTATTTTCTTAATTTTCTCGTAAGTTATCCTTGTTTTGCATTGGCTTCATTCGAACGAGTGAGTAAATATGTTTGAATATGTTTCATGTATTTATTTATTGTTTCTATCAAATCGTCCTCGTTTAATAAAAATTGCCCCTTTTTAATAAAACTGTCTCCCTGACGTCAGTAAGTCTCCCACACCAAGCGCCTGTCAGAGGCGACGATAGGCAACCATACATACACGTGTGGTACATAATGTTAGTTCTCCATAAGAAAGTGAATCCGAACGCCCATAATAGCTACATATATTTATTTTAAAAAAATGGTTACATAACTGTTATGCTAGATTTACACTATTCAAGTCAGTGGAATTCAAGTGACTTGAAGGCTAATTGAACGTGTAAGCCCCTTCCATTCATGTAACTTGAGCAAGTGAATTGAACTTTTCCGAGTTGAAACATGTTCAACTTTTTCGTTCAAGTGAATGTTTAAAAAATGGCGAAGGCATCGATGATTTCGTTCTCAGATCAAATTATTGTTTTAAATATTACTAAAAAAAATCAAGAACTTGATTCAAAGAGAGAAACTTAATCGAGCAAAAACTTGCGACATTTATTGCTCAATAAACTGGCATGAGTGTTCACACTGCGGAAATATTTTCTTGCAAATTATGTTCCGCCAGTAATTGCGACAAAATCTTATTAACTTTTGCAAAAAATATGTCTTAAGTGTCTACATACTCTACGCGCATTGCATTGCATTGTGCCATCAATTATTACATAAAACGTCTTGTTGAAAAATGTCAGTCTAACGGTGCGGCCACATTAACGTTTAACGTCACGCCTAACGTGATTTTCAAAGTCTAATTTGACTAGTTTGGTGTAGTTTTTACTTGTGATATGATAATATGGAAAAGAAAATAAATTTATAACGAGCAATTTGATATTAAACTTAAGTGTAACCGCAGATTAGTCAAATTAGATGTTAAAAATCACGTTAGGCGTTACATTAAATGCATATGTGCCCGCGGTATAAGGCTGTTTTTACACGACACTATAGCGATACCATATATCGCGAACAATATATGGTTGCCATATAGCACAGCACCAAACTACGTGCTTTTAAATGAACCGTTTTCACATGTTCGCCTTACAATATAAGTTATGGTAACGATTCAACTATATGGTAAATACACGCAATATGTTCTACTGATATCGTACCATATTTTATCGCCGCAATAGTTGTCACCACTGCAAGTTTACGCCGATTTTCACACGTTTGGACAATATTGCAGCAATTTGTTTAGTTTTAATTCGAGGAATACTATTGTTTGATTTTTATCGCTAATCTTATGGTAGTTAATTATTGCGGTGTGTAAAAATTGTTGACCATATATTGTCCGCGATGTATAGTATCGCTATAGCGCCGTGTGAAAACGGCCTAATGGCTGTATGCACCGAACGAATTAACTCAGGTTAATTTTAAGCGTCACTTAGAAAGTGGCTTACACAACGTTATGACAAATTTCAAATGTCACAATATAAACGTCACTCAAATTTAAGCTCGATTAATGGGTTTGGTGCATATGACTCTAAGGCCCGGTCTTTTCATCTCCAATTAACTTTATCTGGCGATTAATTCCCATAGTAACGATTGTGATCACAATTGTTACTATGGGAATAAATAGTGAAATAAAATTAAGTGGATAAGAAAAAACCGGGCTAGTGGTCGTATACACCAAACGAATTAACTCAGCTTAACTTTAATCTTCACTTACGCTGGATTTCACAAACGTCACTTAACTTTAATCGTCGATTAAGAATAATCATTCCTATGGCGGATTTCACAAACGTTACTTAAATTTAATTATCCGTTAAAAGTAAACGTTGCCATAGTTATGTAGCGGGTTCTTATATGAATACTTACATTTTCTTATTACATATTTATTCTTAATAAATACCATAGATACATATAAAATATACAACTTGACAACGGAAAAACAAAAATAATAACATTAGTATTTTTTCCAACTTCCTTCCTGGTCAGCTTATCCAACAATAAATTATCTTATCATTATTTAATGGAATAAAATAATATTTAGTGGTACTTCGTTTTATTAAATATCAAAGAAGCCACAGTTACATGTATTGAAGGTATAGGAATGATTAATCTTAATCGATGATTAAAGTTAAGTGACGTTTGTGAAATCCAGCGCTATACCTTCAACACATGTAACTATGGCAACGTTTACTTTTAACGGGTGAATAAATTTAAATAACGTTTGTGAAATCCGCCATTAGAATGTGACTTACACAATGTTATGAAACTTCAAATGTCACAATATAAACGTCACTCAAATTTAAGCTCGATTAAAGTGTTTGGTGCATATGGCCTTTAGAAACTCTTCTGCAACTAATCTAGAGTGCTCGAAAAATAGAAATAGTCAGTCACCCTTGTTTGTTGACATAATGTTTGGCACAGCTCAAAATTTTTAAATATTTACTTGATGTAAAAGGTAAATTAATTTTTGTGCAAGTAAAGGGTAAATTAAACAAGTAATATCTTCATAGATTTGCCAAGTTTTACTTAAAAATTTCAAGCCTTGATAAAAATACGCCAACCAGAACTGACTTCTTTTCTTTTTTGAACAGTGTAGTTTTTAACCCATATTTCTCTTCCTCCGTTGCTTCTTTTTATGAATATTTTGTTCTAATTCATGAGCTAAAATTAAAGTTATTTGGAGAATGGCTCTGCGTGCTACTACTTTCGCCATTTTTAAATAAATTGCCATGTATTCAATCATTGCCGACTAGAGGTACAGGCCATGCTCAATGGGTGGGGATTCGGAGTCTGGCATTCATGGCGCATGAATTAATGAATGAAAGACTCCGACATTCGGAGTCTCCCCACCCACTGGGCATGGCCTGTACTTCTAGTCGGCAATGATTCAATTCAATATAACGTGTAAACAAGTAATTGAATGCAAGTAACTTGAATTCAGCTAAATTGATCAACTCACTTGACTAGTGTAAGCGCAGCATTACTGTTTAAGCTAACGAAGGATATCAAAATATTGAAAAGAAAAAAAAACTTATTCTTTCTATATTATTGAATAAATGGTGGTAGGAAATGTATTCCTAAGAAGAACACAAACATTAAAATATCTCAGAAACTATTGAATTTTGTATGATGAGTACTATGGCTAAAGGAATACGTCGACATACCAGTCACCCATGTATTACAATCAAGTTCTATTCTTATATGTTGCATGGGGTAACTGCCTTGACCTTGGTTATGCGTAAACTGCTTTACCAAATTTTGCTTAGAAAAACAAAAACTGTGGTGAGACAGGAGGAAAGTATGCACCAATGAAAATTTACAAATTCTAGAGTGAAACAATTACTTTTTGCTGCGTACAGGTACGGGTAAGTTCGAAACTTCGTAAGTTATTTCCTAAGAAATTCTAACACCGATGGAAGCAAAGAATAAATTTACCTAGATTAGGAAAGGGCGCGCAGCGGGTATAACCTGTTAGGAAGTTTTAAATTAGAATAATTTAATAAAACTTGGGCGTATTCAGTTGCAGAATTCTAAGCATTGTTATGGATTATAACAATTTTTATTTTGTAGTGGCATAGCTTTTTACGGAAACTGTGAGTGATCAAAGCAAGAATTCTGTTGGTCGTCCTAAAAAAATAAACCCTTGGCTTATAGGTAATTATTTTTTGGAAAGGATGACTGTTTCATTTGAGTTCCTCTTAGTGTTGGGTGCTTGTCAACATGAATGATTATCTTTGTTTAGGTGGTCGTGTTTTACGATCTTCCACTTTCAATTCATCTATGTTTTGCCTTGTTGAAAAATCTTTGTGTTGATCACGTTGCTTGCAATTGAAACTTTTTCACAATAACTGCTTTGTAAGTTTGGAAATTTTGGGGATTAATCCCCGACCTATTGAGATTGCCTGGAACTGGACTCGAAAGTTATCCCGGGCCTCATCTTATTTTTAGAATTGATTGCCCTAGGACTGGCTAGGAATTTGTCCTAGTTAATTAAAAATGACGACATTGACAATAATGACTTTGAATTTGAATTGGAAAACCTAGATTTTTCCTGGGTTTGACAAATCCAAATCATATTATGTTCTACACGTGTTCTTGTTGCAAAATTTGGTCTCCCACTGTCAGTGTCTTTTCCGACCCCACTCCCACATTCTATTTTGGACAAAATTTTATGACTTTGAAAGATGGATTCAGTTGATTGGCCCACTATCCTATTACGTATTTATTTCATTTGGCGTGTTTCCCCCTTTTTTGAAAGAAACTGAATTACAGCTACATCCTCAGTTTTCTCCATAATTCAAACAATATGCAACTCAGTGAACTTAAAAATGTCTAACTTTGCAAGACAGCGATGCCACTTGGCAGAAGAGACTTCCTTGATAATCAGGAATCTTAATCATTTCCGCTCGAACGTTCAAAATTCTATGAAGGTTTGTCAGGTGTAAGTCATAAATGAAATAAATTTTAATTTAATTTTCATTTAATTGCAATTTCTTTCGATTTGGATCATGTTAATCGCAAAGTAAGTTAATAACCAACAAATACTTTCACACTAATTTACTTCGGGTAAGTAGAGAAATGAGAAAAACAACTGCGTACATCCAGATAGATCGGCAGAATTTTCTCCCCTCTAAGTTAAATTAAATTTTCTTAATTAACGATGAATTTTTAAGGCTGCTCTCTCTAGAAACTTTCGCATTCATCAAGTGAGATTCAAAATAACTGGGTTATTTTCTGCTCGGTGATTTGGGATAACCATCTTTACAGACCAGCAGTGCTCGTAGGTGTGTTCATCGCGTATTTATTGTAGAGCGTTGGCCTCGCATTACTTACCTGTTGATTTGTGCAGGTGCTCCAGTACATTTGCTCGTTTGTTTTTCATACGCCCAAAGGTGAACGGTCTCTTGGTTTTGAACTTGATATTTACATATATACATGTTACATGCATAAACATTATTAACTGTTTCGTCTTCATGGTTTGAATAGCATGGTTAAACTTAAAGAAAAACTTAGTCACTTAAAAGAAAAACCTACGAGGTCGTCGCATATACTACTACAATACTACAATTTATTTCTTCCTTTGTCTTGATCGTTACGCGGAATGTTATGTATGTGACACAAATCGGTTTCCAAATTGTATGTTACGTGAGACTTATCGTTAGTATCGACTTTTTCGCTCTAACCAATGGTTATTGTAAACATTTTGAAAGTGCCCTCCTTAGTCCTATATGATTTTCATTTATATAATTAGAAGTATGAAAATTTTATTAAATATTATTTAAAGTAGGTTGATTGATATTAAAAAAATAATTAAAGAGATAAGTTAGGTTGCATATATCATAACTTGAACGTAGATGTTCTTGTTCTAAACATGCTTTGCTTGGCACACATTGAAATTAAAAAAAAATATCTTCTTTTCAGAGGAGTCCTGTTTCGTCGACCGTAAGTAGCTTAGCTTCCCCCATCGGATTCGAGCGAGATAAAAGTAGCAAACGAAAGTCCAACCTTAATCGTTCTCTTACATCTGAAGAGGTTCCCCCCGCGGATATACCTGGTACGTTTTAAATCCTTTAATGATAATAAAACGAATATAAGATGGTATTACGTAGCATACTTGAATAATAATGTGGCTTATATCTAACATATTACAGAAAATTTTTGCGATTCACTGCGCCGGTAATGTCAACTGTCAATATTGTTTATTTAATTAGTAGATAATACAAAAATATATACTTACTGAATTGAGATTATTTTTATCAGTACTCTAAACATCGGGAAATTTCCCGGAATACGTTGGTTCAAACCAATCTGAACAATCAGAACATCAATACGTGACAAATATTAACAATACAACTACATTATTACCAGTTTTGTGAAATAGTGGGTTTATTAGTTCCAATCGTTGATCTTTTAAGGACGTTTTAATAAAGGTAAAGAAATATATTTAAAAAGACAATAATATAAGAACATCCTGTAGAGTGTAAAATAATTTTATCGCGTCGAACATTTAAATTGCAGTCAATCAGTCATTATACAGGGAGGGCCAACGGAAACCAAACAGATATCTTCCAGAAAATTGTTTGTTTCAAAACACGCTATGGCAGTTTATTATGGGACAGAGAAGTGTTCCAGTTGGATTATAAATCAACGTGATTTAGCTGGAATATATTCTGTTAGTTTCGTTTTCGTTGGCCCACCTTGTATTATGGAATGTTTAAGTATTGAATAGTTAGACATCAGAAAGTGAATGTTGAATACCCGGTATGAGACGTAAATTTTAATTATATCGTAAACATTTGTACTTCAGATACGTTTATACGTATTCTTGGAAATTTTCAAATGTTTAGAGTTTTGATAAACATAATCTCAGTTCTCAATAAATAAGCAGCATTCTGTTAGTGAATAATTCAGTTGCTATTACATTTTGATTTGAATGACACGAGGCAGTCAATCATTGTTGTAGTGCAGTTGATATTGTTCAAATGTGTGGTGAATCCACGTTGTAAGTAAATACATAGTTCAGTTAGTTTTGTTATTGTTTTCTGATTAAGTTTCAGTTACTTACTACACGAAGGAGTTGAAAATGTAGTAAATTTTAATTCCTTTTTGTTCGGAAATTATAATAAAGGAATTTATTATAAACTACACTTGTTAGGCAAAGAGAATTAAATAATATAATAATAGCAACAATATATCTGTATACAGGCTGCCTCAGATTAACCAAATAGAATAAAAAACTCTTTGTTCAAAATTGCTTTGAAGGATCGACTACCCTCTGCAAATTATTTCATCTCCTTATAATTAACAAGGACCAAAATTATAAAACAAATATAAAATGGTGAATTAGAGCAAATTTGTTTTTTCAGAATTGACGCATGTCTCAAATGTTCTTTAAAAATTCTTTGTACGTGAAGTCCTAATCACATTATCATATTTCTGTTAATTTTTATGTGTCCAAATTGTTAGGAAGATATCTATGAAACAATTTTTTTAAATGACGTTCAGTTTGGGAACCGTGTTGACCAACTAATTCAATATTTCAAAATATATTGATAGTGATGAATTGGTTGCCTACATAAGTTCTCAGTTTTGGGCATTATGGAGGAATACCATCTCGCTTTCACTGAAGACGGCGCAAACCGAAATCGGTTGGACCAACAAAGCGAAACGTGTTCATCAGAACAGGATTACTACAGAAAGTACATAAAACAAAATGACTTGACTTTTACTTCACAAATAAAGATAAAACATACATAAATTGGATTTTTATATCTAAACAAATAGGGTTACAGCCACAATAAAAACTTGAAAAAATTATTTGTAAACATTTACAAAGTAAAACATTTCATATTTTTGAAATAGTTTACGTTTTCATTAATTGCAGATGATGCTAAATCTAGAAGGCGTCGAAGGCGTTTTTTCCCTCCGGAAGTGCTCCAACAGTCTGTACACTCTAGCTCAAACGAAGACAAAGTTAAAAGTGATACCCACACTGCCTACAATATTTCACCATTGTCTTCACCAGTCACTGCCTCTACAACTCGGTATTCTACTAAAAAATCAGATTTAAGTATTCATATGGAAAATGCACGTAAAAGTGTCACGCCGGCCTGTTCAGACCTTGGCAAGAACTCTCGCCGGACCTCTGCCACCAATCTCAAGGAAAGATTGCCGAAGCATATATCATCAGACGTAGAGTATAGCTATAGGAATGTAGAATCAGAAATTAACGGTAACACTATATTTTCTAATAAAGAAAACGTTAAGCGACACGCCGATGTAACATTTTACCCCAAATCTTCAGTTAAAAACAGAAAAGTGCCTACCACACATCATAGCGAAGATAAATCCGAAAAGTATCGTAAAAGTATTAGCATTTCGAAAAGGATGGACGAATTGACTGCTTTAACGCGTGAGACTTTGGTTAGAGTTGAAACCCTAGCGAGTAAAAATCGTCCGGTTCATAAAAAGGGACTAGAACGGAAGTCACCCATATCAAAAGTATATTATAATCCTGAACCGTCAGATTCTAAAGATGCACGTTCATTAGTGATAGTAAACGAATCCGTTAAGCCTCACACTTCTTCAATATTAAAAAAGAAAACGGCAGAAGATGGCTTGAGTGATCAACCAAGTATTAACGTAGGATCTTCCGTGCCGGTTTCCATTCTAAAAAGGAAGGTATCCCAAGAAGAAAATAGGAGTGGATCTCTGTCTCTAACGCACACCCCACCAGTAACTTTTTCCCCGAGCGTGATAGAACCATCATCTAGTAGTAAAAAGCAAGGGATTTTAAAGAAACGAAGGAGTTTAGATGAATCTCAAGTATTAAGGCATAGAAGTTGCAGCCCGGATGTTGCTAACAGTAAACCTGATTCACGTTCTATTTTGAAAAATCAAAGGCGATCATCACTAGAAGAAATAACACGCACTCATTCTCCAGATTCACACCTGCAAGGCATTCTAAAGAGGAAACCGTTTAGGAGCGAGGATGATCCTGAAAACCCCCTTAATTCACCTCAAAGTATACTGAAGCGAAGATCAGGCGCAAGCAGTGCTGGGTCTACATCAGGAACGCAACACGTATCAATAGCTACGGCTGTAATTTTGGCCGCAGCTGGAGGCGCAGAGATTATACTCGATTCAAACGAACACGTCAAGCCCATACTGAAGAAGAAAAGCTCTGAAGACCACTCTTACACGGACAATTCACACGGCGAAGGTTTGAAGCCCATACTAAAGAAAAAATCCAGTACGGACACTGACGAATCCGAAGAGAAACCCAAGAAGCCAATACTGAAGACCCCAAGGAGTTCACTGGATAACAGAGAAAGTTCTGAATTCGATTCGAGTCGTTACAGGCATTCTATTTCGGCAGTTCACGATTTAAACTCTGAGTGTGAGGTTAAGCCAATTCTGAAACAAACCGAGGAATTTCCTCGTGGCGTGAAGCTTTCATTTTGCTCGACCGACAGCACGTTTACTGACGTCGTAACGAGACGTACGAAAAGTTGGAAAGTGGATCCGGAATTCAGTTCCCTCAGTGTGAACGACGGCGATGATTTCGATCGGGAAACTCGTAGGTCTAGGCTGTCAGTATCAGAACTAGTCATCAATTTTGAAGAGGCGACGACTTCAACTGGTGCAGTGCCCAAGAAGACTGGGTTTAAGAGAGGCAACGATAGATACCGTACGCAACCTGTGACTTTCAATGAAATTGAAGCTAGGTATATTTTCACTTTTATTTTAATAGTTGTTTGGTAGCTTTTTCGTAATTATTTCTTACAATTAAATTAAGTCTTATCAACCTGTTAGTTTTAGGGATTGCTGTTTATTTATCTTTTATATTCTTTTCTATATCTTTGGTTTCGTATTGAGGACATCTTCAGGCGCAAAATCTTTGGATTTTAAAGTATAATGAAAACGGTTCTGTTAATTTAAACAGGCTTAGCTATATTTTATATCGGCTTCTTGGTCTAATGTTTTAATGTGTACAAGTTGCATCAAGTAACACTCTTAAACTATTTTAATTTAATACGAATCCGCTGTGTTATGAAATCCACTGGATGTTGCCCTACTTTTCAGTAATATCTTAAATAGTCGAGATGCTATGAAAACTAAGAAATGCAGTGACGAAGGTCGTAAATAAAACCAAGCACAAGACAGGAATGCAATAAATGAAATTTCCTTCATTGCAACATTCTTTTTCTGATAGTAACTCGACGAAAAGAATTGTTGACATTTTAGTGGCAAGATTTCATTCAGTACATTCGTGTTTTCAACTGGGTTGCTTGCCAAATAGGTGCACTATATTTAGATTTATATTTGCCGGCGATACAGTAACGATTTTGCTATTGCAAGCGACAGACTTGTTATGAAGGTTCATCGTCAAAAATGAAATGTGTGTAGTGACTGTAAAATCAGCTTGTTTTTAAACTCTGCCGACTTCTTCCCACGTACCATTTTAAAAATAACTAACGCTCTGCTTTTTTTTTGGTAGACTTTCTATACATATACGTTTATAAAATGACCGTTGACCTTCTTTTATTTTGCTTGTACTCAATTGCTTATTTTTTTCCAGCTTAAATTTTGTGCAAAGTCCTCAATTAGACGACTTCGCGAAGGCAACTGGACGTCCAATCGAAAGTGGAAATGTGCAGTCTCTGTTGAATTTATCTTCTTCTTTGGAAAATGAAACACTATTAAATAATTTATTCTCGAAGACCACGGCCACAAGTAGTGTGAGTGGGGTCAGCAAAATGTCTTCGGATTCTGCGTTTCAATCTCTCGGCGATGGCCTGGAACTTGAAGATGACAAAAGTCCAACTGAATCGGAGAAACCGCTTGCGGAAAAACTCGAAACTTCCAAGTTGCAGATGAAGGCCATTGCCGAAGAAGCCAAGAAATTGCGCCTCTCAAAAAGTAAGTTATTGTTTATATTTACAAAGTCATTGAGATTTTGCTTCATTTTTTTAAAGTTTTTTGAAATTGACGCAAGTGATGTTCCTTTACATAAACTACCCACAATTAACTATATTTAACACTATGCTGTGTTAACTTGGCATGGTTTTGATGTAAATACGCCGCCACGATTAATCCAATAAAACGATGCAGCTGTTCACTAGTATTTTTTTTAAACATCATTTCCTGCAACGTAAAAATATTGAAATTAAGATCATTCGGAGGAAACGAGAAACATTTTTCATTTGTATGTAATTATTAATTAATATTTTGCGTATGACTAGTTAATTACGAATTTGATGAGACCCACAAAAAATACATTTTCTACTTAATATAAAATTCGTTCTTTTTATATAGAAGAAAATTGCGACAGTTGCATCGAAAATGCAATGGAATAGTGCCAACTTGGAAACGTAATGAAATTTTATTAACACGCGACAAATTTTAGAATATACCGAAAAAATCGGACTCCAAGGCCCAATCGTGGAATAAGGACGGAATAACTGTCCGCCGAATATTCTTTAATGTTCCTCCATATCTAAGTCACACCTACGTCACGTTATTCTAAGAATAATGCTTATCCGACGATTTTAAAATCGGGTCTTAGTGACAAGAAAAAATCATATAAATTCTGTAAATACAGGATATGTATCCTATTATTTTAATAACATCCAATATTTTGATGTTATTCATGTTATATAATATGTTATTTATTAAGCGTTAAATTGGGATTCGTACTGAAAATAGCTACAATAACTGAGAAAGAAATTCTAAGAAAAAATAGAAAGAAAGTCAAAAAGAATCAAAGCAGAACGAACAGCAAACTTCCTTTCTAATTCAATAATAATTCTAATCTAGTAGTTTCCAATTTGATCAAAACTGTAATTTCTCTACTTTACAGATAGAGACTGTGATTCTCCGACCTCTAGGTTGAGCCTGCCAGAAAAAATCAAAAAGTTTAACGCGATAACAACAGAAAGCACTTTGCTAAAACGTGATGTTCCGAAACGCAGACGCACGCCTTTCCAAACCCAGCCCGTTACATGTAACGAAGTCGAAACGGCCCTGTCCAGTTCTAGATTTTCAAAAACGCAAAATGATTCAGGTACATACATTAATTTCACGTGAATTAGTTTCATTTTGGTTTCACTTTCAAAATTTCGCTAACTCATACCACTTCTTAAAGCTCTCCACAGTTCTCAGTTCATTTTGCCATTCAGTTGGAAGCTGAGTAAAATCTCGCGCCTGGTTTAGTTTTATAGAGGTTCCCTCTATCAAGAACGTCTTTGTAATAAACTGCCAAAACTTCTCGAATTGGTGATGGACAATCAATAATAATAATAAGATATTTCTTACAACGCATTTTGCAAAATATAATACTCCTAAATCTATTCTAGTAGAGTTAATAAAGTTATACACATAATGTTCCAAAAATAGACGCCCACATTACAAGAACTTATTCCTTGCGTATAGGGAAAATGCAATTCAAGCAAACTTGAAAAATTCCCTTTTTAGGGGGTATTCACATAAAATATCCCATTCAAGTGTTTAAAGTATGAAAACTGTTCAGTTTTTAGTTTCATTCACCCTTATATTGAAGTCGTTTTTTTTTTTATTTAAGTTGGAAATCACTTGTTTTTTGTTTACAGAGAAGGACGTAGATTCCTCTTCGAACATGAGCCTCTCAGACAAAATTAAGATGTTCAATGCTTCAGCAACAGAAACCAATTTATTGAAACGCGATGTACCCAGACGCAGACGTGCACAGTTTCAGACACAACCGATTACCCCCGCTGAAGTCGAGACGGCTCGCTCCACGGAAAGCTTTTTACGAACGATGCCAAGTTTCACCCCAGGTAAGTTTTTTATGTGTCTGTTGACCATTTTTTTTTGTATTATTTAGGAGTGTCTGTGAAATTCAGACTTTTTACAATTTTACCGTGTTTTTACTGCGATCGTGAAACTAACTCCGTTCATATTATGTATTTTTAATTTTGTTAGATATTCCTTATTTAATTCTTTCGAGAATTTCTATCTCGTAAAATAAATTAGCTGCATTTTCAGTGAACAAGGGGCGGCTTTAAGCATAAATAAAACATATGAGGCAGCATCAACTAGAATTTACTGATAAAGTTTCCAGGAATTAATTTTTCTAGTTTTCAGATTAGTCATATCCACAATATTGTCTTTAAAAGCACATACATGAAAGTCCTCCTTTCACGAGGAGAAGTTTCAAGTGGTTTGAAAAATGACAGCTTCGTGAGCTTTTCATGAACTTTTCATGAGATCACAAACTTGTTGACTTTTAGATACTAACTGTAAGTCTTCAATGATAAGAATTCGTTGATCTTGAAGGTCAAGAGAATAAAACAGTTGCTATTGAGATTTATTTTTCATCTATGAACTCCTGCGCTTTTAAAGCTGTATAATTGCATTTATCCTAGTTCCGTTTTCAGTAGTGCTGGCAACCGAAATCGGTTTTTTGGATAATTCGTTAACCGGTTTTGAAGAAAACCGAAAACCGGTTATCCAAAACCGGTTATCCGGATAACCGGTTATTCGAATATCCGGTTATTCGAATATTATCGGTTTTTTTGGATAATCGGATATTCGAATAACCGATTATTTGGATGACGGATATTCGGATATCCGAATAACTAGAAATTCCAATAAACGGACATTAGAATGAGATATTTTTGGATTTAATGATCTTCAGTACCTATTAGAGAAAAAGTTATGTATTTATTTAGTTAATTGGTTTTATTATTTATAATGTATTTACGTATGTATATCTCCGTGAATTATAATTGGCTTCTAGAGCAAGTTCGTAAGTTCATCGGTTGACAGTTCGATGTAATCATATCTTCATGAAACCGTTCGTAAAGTCATCATAAAACCATCAAAAACAAAACCACCTCTTCTTATTTTCAACGATTTTTTTACTATTGTAGAAAATCGATGTATTGTATTGAAATGAAAGACCGATGGCTCTGATGGGGAAGATTTTAAGGTTATATTTACGATTATTTATTGTTTTATAACGGGTCTTTCATTAAGAGCGATAGGATTTTAATTTTAAATAAAACAACAACGGTTTGACATATCAATTTAGTTTTAGCTTTATTTTGAAGCTTGGACAGTGCAGTTATGTTCGAAACAAGATATCGGTCATATGTCCTCCACTGCTTTCTTTACACTGACGCAACCGATCGCTCCAATTTTTGATCACCTTATCCAACATTTGCTGCTGTATGCCGGCGATAGCTTGACGAATGTTGGCTTCCAAATGGTCCAAAGTCTGTGGATTGTCGGCATAGACTTATCCATTGACGTAGCCCCAAAGAAAATAATCTAGGGGTATCAAATCATATGACCGCGGCGGCCAATTCACAAAACCTCGTCGTGAAATGATCCAATCACCAAACTTATCGTTCAGCAAATCGAGCGTAGCATTAGCTGTATGGCACGTATCGCCGTCTTGTTGGAACCACATCTCTTCAATATCGACGTTCTCAAGTTCTGGCCACAGAAATTCGAGTAACATGGCTCTATAGGGGGTCACCATTGACGGTTACAGTTCTTCCCACAACTGACCTCGAACTTTGGTAATATTTTTTAATAATTTCTAAACGGTCGGGAAGCGTCAAACGCTGCATGATGAAATTGCAAACTATACTGAATATTTTGACACTCGGAAGTAAAACAAAATATATCAGGGAACCGAGTGATTTCTATTGAAAAATCTATCACCCCTATTGAAAGACGCTTTATACTAAATACATACATGAATATTTTAAGTAGCGACATCTTTCGATCGCTTTTTGGCCTGACATTGCAGTAGGATTGACGAATTGAAGCCAGTTCGCTACATAATAAGTCATCCCATACAAGGCGGCCATGCCTGCTGTCAAAGCATATGAGAATTTAAATTTTTTTTTGCAAATCGGTTCTGATTACAGCGGATTCCTCGAGAAGGCTCTGTACAGCTGTTTCAGGCCTATTCGCAATGGCGAATAACCTAGAACAGATCGGTTTGGTTTGCAGTGGGATTCTCGAGCTACGGTTCTGCTGACGAAGGCCCAACTAGCCCTGAAACAGCTGTACAGAGCCTGCTCGAGGAATCCGCTGTAATCAGAACCGATTTGCACAATTTTTTTTTACTAAATACATAATTTAGAAAAACTGCAAAATTGCAACAAAGCAGTGATAGTTTCATTTAAAACATTCTCTATTCTTCTGAAAGGAGCTCTGAAAGTAAAGATAATAGTTTTGTCAAAATATTGTTACGATTTTAAGGGTTCGATTAATTTTTATTTTAAGAACAAAACACGATATAGTTAATAAACTAATTTATTTAAAAGCAAACTAATTTATTTATAAACTTACACTATAACACTAACATTTATTTACAAGCTTATATCTAATTTATTTTAACAGCCGAGCGAAAGTCTAACGCGAACTTTAATGCCGAACTGTCCAATGCCGAATTGGTTACATTCTACGGCTGCTGGCTTTTATAAGCCAGGGCTGGTTGTGCGTGAACTTTCCCGAAGGGTTCCAGAGTGTCTGTTCTATTCTGCCGCCGGAATTCTCCAGGCTGTCTGCAGAAGCCTCTAGTCTAAGGCGCGTCGGCTATGACGCAAGAGACAGACTGACGCCGTCTGGTGTCGACGAATCATTACAATATAATTGGTAATGACTGTATAAAGTATAAACTAAGCATAAAATTTTCTTTATTATCATTTATCATATAACCTCAAATGATGCACATTTATTTCAGCAAATGCCTTCATTGATTAGTTCGCAAATTCATCGCAACCATTACAGTTTGCTAAATGGATCTTTTTACGCACGTCATTGAAAAACGGTACTAGTAAAACCAATTTTTATAGGTAGCTATTGTATCTAGGTACTTCATTCGTTCAAAATGAAAAAGGAACGTCTTTACACGAATGTTTGTAAAGTAAAACTTACGATTTATTACTTGGCTTAAAAGTATTGATGTGTTTCATACGGAAAAAATCGATGACGTGCGTAAAAAGATCCATTTAACATACTGTACAAATATCGAATTCATCTGTGATGTCACGCTAGTCATCGCTGGAAATTCTGTTTAATTTATGAACTTGTTCTATTTTTTGAATCTATTTTTTGAATTTTTGTTACGAGAACATGGTACGTAGCGGACAATAAAACCCAGTCACGTCATTTGTACAACGTAAACCTTACTTTAATGTTTTTGACGTTTAATACAAATAGAAAATTGTCAATAGTAATTCTGACATTTAATACAAGTTTTATTTATTTATGTTGACAGAAATATAATCTCAATAAAAGCCTGATTTACCAAATTGTCTAAATATGCGCGAGATGTCAAATTCTTGCCCGGATTTTAGTGTCCGCTGCTGTACAACAAAATATCAATAAAAATGTCATAGTTTAACGTCCTATTTCCGTACTATTTTTGATAACATTAGCCGTCCTCCATTTACATTCACTTCATTCAAAACGAAATCGATTTGATTTTGAACTGTACTGATTTTAAAGTGAACAGAGACACTCTTAGAGCAATGATGTTTTATAACTAAAATTAACATAATCTCAAAATGCATATGAAATCACATGAAACTGATAACTGATTTAGAAAACTGAGGCTGGGTTTCTCAATCCTAGTTTAACTTTAAACTTCTGTTTATTCCCGTGATAGCAATTATAACAACAATTGTTCCTATGGAAATAAACAGGAGTTTAAAATTAAACTAGGTCTGAGAAACCCAGCCTGACTTAATCAATACGGAGTGCGGGAGGGGAAACTCAATCACTTTCTCATCACTGATCGCCATTTTGTTGAATAACTGCAAGTGGAATGCGATCAGTGAATCAGTGAAAGTGAATCGATTCGCGATCAAATACTTTGTAAATGGAGGACGGTTTTACACCTAAGACTTGATATACAGTTGCGGAATTAAAAAAAGCCTTCGGCTATACTTTGCAATATTAGAGTAGTAAATCGATCTCTGTCTGATTAACAAAAACGTTGACAATTAAGAATTAAATCATGTAAGAATAAATGACACAATGCGTAAATGTACATTCATTTTCAGGAGTCAAGAAGACCACCCTTTTACAATTAATGAAATTAATTATTTGCGTTTTTTAATTAATTGGGATAACCTAAAAATCAATTTTTCGAATGTCCGAATAATCGGTTTTTGGATATTCGAATAGTCGGTTTTTCGAATATCCGAATAATCCGTTTTTGGATGTTCGAATACTCAGTTTGTTTCTATGCTAGAGTCAACGAGTGGTTATCTTATACAAGAGGGGACACTTGCACAAAGATGTGCAAATTAGAGAAAAGAAAGGATTTACGCCAATTTAAATGTCTTTTTGTATATTATCGACAGTTTCCGAACAAAAATTGTGACAGCAACAATGAACAGACAAAAAAAGGTTTTCTAATATTCCATTTCACAACTTTAACAGAAAAGATACAATTTTACAGCCTCGGTAGGAATAGTATATTGTAGACCTCGGCGGTAAAGTGCTTGTTTACCAGGTCGAGAGAAGATATGGACAGGCGAGGCGCAGCCGAGCCTGGCCACTTCTTGAGGCCTGGAAAACCACTTTACCGCCAAGGTTTACGCATTATTTTTTTTCCTACATAACATTATAGTTAATTTTGTTAGTATCACACAAACGTCAGTCTCTTTGAAGGCATGGGTTCGAATCCCACCGCTGCCAAGTTTACTTTTTTTTTCTTGATAATTTTAATCCTTTTTAAAACCAAATACCAGTGGAATTAAATAAAAAACTTACATTTGTTAATTTTTTTATGTCGATGAGAATGCATTCCAGAAATTATTGTTGCGCCACCTAGTGGTAAAACTTCGTATATTATTTTCTCAGCTAGGCATTTGTGTTCATTTTGCCGGGCTAGCCGTGGAAACGTTTGCTTTCTCCTCTCTGATGAGGCGGTAAAATTGAATTTTCTAATAGTGTAGGAAAAAAAAATTTTTCTTCTGAAATTCCATTTCACGGTCTGATAAAAAAAAATCTAGAAATATAAAAAATACTTGCTCTCCTTAGGTAATATCTAGAAATATAAAAAATACTTGCTCTGCCTAGATTATAAAACTGACTGTAAAATGGACTTTTTGCGATCCTGAAAAATAACATTCTAACAGCCTACAGTAGAAAAATTCAATTTTATAGCCTAGGCAAAAAAGATATCATTTTACAATCTAGGTGGGGAAAAAGTATTAATCTAAAATTCCATCTTACAGCATTTGCAGAGAAGACCATTTATGTACAATCTGAGCAGAAAAGTGTGTTTCTTTTCATTTTACAACCTGTTTTGTAACTCGTGTCTAAATAAAAATCTGGTCAAGTAGGCTACATTTAGTAATTCTGCTATGTAAATGTAATGGACAAATTCTCGATCACAACTCACTTGACCAGGTTTTTATTTAGACGCTCGTTATAACGTATATAATTTGTATAACGAACACTTAAAATTCGCTCAACTAATTTGTAAATGCAAAATTCAAATCGTTCCAAAAACGCGCCTGTACCGTGTCGAATCTGGAGTGTTAATGACACATCTTTGGCGTTGTTGTAGTTGTACATTTATTACTTCAACACTGATGAACTTTTGTCTGTGAATTGTGGTGGACGTTAAAATTGAAGGCTTGTTTAAAATTGACTGTCGAACAGCAAGGCAAGTGTTTGTCCTCCTAGTTTGAAAACAAAAAAAAACTACCTAACTTTTGACTGCATAAAATTGCACCGTGAAAATTATTTCAGAGCAGACAAAATTAACAACTAATTAATTACAACTTAGAGAGAATAATCATTTATGTTATAATAAATAAAAAAAAAAATGTTTATGTTATTACAGACTTCTTAGTTTGGAGAAAAACGACACTAAAATGTGATTTTTTTGTTTTCTAGAGTGTGTTACCAGTGCATCTGCCAGAACAGAAAGAAAAGGTATTTTGAAATCAAAATTGGGTCTTTCGAAGTCTTTTAAAGAAGTGTCTCCATCTCAGCCAAGGTCAGTTCTGAAGAAAGTCGAATCTAATAAATCTTCTGAGGAATTATACAGTCCTAAATCTATACTAAAGCCTGAGACTATCGATTTTACGTATGATGAGGGTATTTCATCGGACGATTCTGCTTCCGATAGTGACATCAGGAAGGCGAAATCAGTTAGTGTTAGTGAAAAGGAAAACTCATTGGGAAAGGGTGCGAGCAATAAGTATAATATCGGTGCGCGGCTGGCTACTATAAACGTGGATAAACTTTCCGAGCTTTCCGTTAAAAGCTGTAGTGATTCGCATACTTCTGATGATTCATCTGGAGGGCGGGAAATTCAGAGTATTATTGGTCGGGAAGCTGCAGCTGCTGTCCGAGCTCGTAATAAGTGAGTATTTTTTTTTAAATATCATAATAAGTAGTTTCTCTCCAATAACAATAACTACAAAAATTAAAAGAAAATATTTATAAGCAAGTAGTTTTACATGTTATCAAGTGACACCCAGAATGATTTAAATGAACATAAATCTAAAAACCACATCAACTTGACTGGATTATTGAAATTAAAAACTTGCTATCATGTATTTTCATTTTGTTAATGGATATGCATGGTTACAGCAAGATGCTTATGCTAAAAAGATTTTATTTGACAGTCCTTATGTAACAAAAACTTCTAGTAATCTGGTTTTATAAGTCGGGCAATTAATTTAACTTTCCTGACGATGCATTCTTATTAAATTTCTGCTTGTATAACGGTACGCAAACCGGTCCCCATGAACACTCTTTATAATCTGAGCTTCGCGATTTGCTTTAATGCAAAATATGATGGAATTGATTTATTCAATAATTTTATTTGGTTTGATGCTATTTGTAAACAACTTTAAACAGAACGTTTTCTTTTTACTTGTTGTAATGCTAATAAGCAGACTTTGATAACGGAAGATATTTGACGTTATTTATCAAGTTGAAAAAGTATAAGAAGTTTTGGGCACTACTTATAATATGTAGATCGTCCAGTGCAAAAATTAAAATAAAATAACGCGATCAAAAAGTAAAGCTTTCATATTATGTATTTATTATAATAATGTGATTTTTCTTAGAGCGTTAACTCGGGCGCAGAGATGAAGTAACCTTAGCTCAAGGAAAACTACGATTTTCTCAAAGAATAGAAAACTAACAATGAAACAATGAATGCACCACGCACTTGGACAGTTAAAATTTCGTGAAGGGATATCTATACGCTCGCATAAGTTCGCGTGCATGTATGCAACCAAGTCCGCAGTAGTGCTCCATTGCCTTTGGTAAAATCATAAATTGAAACCAATTCTACTTCGCTTCTCTGTTATCTTAGAAAAGACACATAAATAACAGTTAGGCACTAATTAAGTCACATGTTAATTACATCAAGTGATCTTTAAATTGCACTGCGAACAAAAATGCAGGAATATGTATTTGCGTAAGTGATTAACAGTAAATTATGAAAGTGTTCGAGTTTATGGCGTTATTTACGCTATATGTATGTTAATAAATAACATCGATCATTGAAATGAAAGTGAAAACTCATCAACTAATCAGACCGTGCGATGCCGCAGATTTTCCTGTTGTTGCTATTTTAGTTAATTCACTTTCATTAAAACGTTAAAGAAACGAATGAGTGAAATCGCATTTTTCACGAGTTATCACGCATTTCTTTTTTTACATGCAACAATTTTGTCTTTATACAAAGGTGATACACAAGCAGTGTCTAAATTGAGAGGTCAATTTCCTAGGCTTTCACTCGTTTTATTTTGCTTCTGTTTTTTTATCGGCAGCGTCTTCCAAAGTTGACAAATAATAATCTATTGTTTTTGTAATTAATTTCTTTTTATCAAATAATGATATTAGTATCCATCGTAATTCATTGCATTCGTGTCAACGGGCTAATTTGTTTTTATCCAAAATAATTTTCTCAAGTGAATAAGGTATAATATTTTTGGATGGGGAATCGAAATTATTTTCTTCTAATAAGTTTTGACATTTATTTGACATCTTTCAAAAGTTGACAGATTATGGCCGAGTTACGAGTGAACGGTCAAATTGCACAAAATCGTGAAGTCAACAGGTGGTCAACAGTCACACTAAATCAACTGATCAATGAGCGATTGGGAAAATCTAATACGTGATTTATTCTGACCAATCCGACCGCGTATGGCCGAGTAAGGTGAATGGTCAACTTGCACAAAATTGTCAAGTCAATGGTCACCCTAAACCACCTAATAGCAATTGGAAAAATTGGTCACATTGCTTAGTCTGAGCGTTGATTTAATGAATTGAGAAATTTCCATTTTTCAACTTCGCCATAATCGATTGGGAATTTTGTCAGCAACTTCAACAAATCATGAGTAAATTTGAACAAACAGGTTATTTAAGTGATGGAAGACGATCTGGAAGAAGAAGAAGACGCATTAGAAATGATGATCTTATTATTATTAAGCAGGTTAAACAACGCACAGAGGAAAAAACCTATCTTATCCTTGCGTAGAATGTCACAAGAAATTAAGTTAAGTTATGTGAGGCCTCTAGCCATTGACTAAGCTTATCTCGCACATTCAATCTGTTGAGATTTCAAGTGGATTCGTGAATCTGAACTGTTTTTGATCATCTCAACTTCGTCAACTTTCGTCGCCACGCCAACGAACAATAACGATGTAACTATAGGCGCCTGACACTAGGCTTGTTCTGGTTCCCGTGAGGACAGTTCCAGAACCGTCAGGAGCATGCGCATAACAAAAAAACTGCACTTTTTTTGAAGTGCGCATACTCCTGGACGTTCTAGGACGGTTCTAGGACTGTCCTGACGAGAACCAAAACAAGCCGACTTATTGTATATCATCAATCACGATCTGATAGGTTTTCAGTTCGCAAAGGCCTACTTCGACGTAACGCTTTTTTGAAATTCTTTTTACAGATTCTAAAATGTATTAAAATCCGCCCCAAAAATATGCCATGCTATTTAAGAAACTGAAGAAGGCGTGGGCGCTTCGAAACATTTGAAGATCGAGGTCTTAGAAGTTCTGGGGATAACAGCTTTTAATATCTAATGCAACTTTTCTTAAAGTCTTCTTGCTTCCATAATAGGAAAGTTGTTTTAGAAATATAGAACCGTAAACCACCCTGAACTGTTCGAAAAATTGTTATGTTTATAATAATACCTTTCTAAAACAGAAAGGTAATAAACTTTTTCTTTTTTTTTCTTGAACGTGAAATTCGTATTCTTATGGTATGGGGGCAATGTCTCATGTTGTTTACTTGATTGCAATCATGTCGTACGTTTCTGGCCCTTTATCAAGTGTATTTTTTTTTTGGAGTACGTTTTACATATTTTTCCAAAAAGGTAAGTCTTTGTGAAGCTTTTACATAGTTATTTAATACCAATCTTACAAAATTCCTTGCACAAAAGAACCGCTTGTGGTTCAAAGTATTTGATCGTTAATAGTTTACATTTTTTTACTCAGGCTGAATTTATTTTTGCTGTTTTTCTCTTCTTATTTTGACCATGAAAATCGTTATGGTGTGAGGTAATCGGTCGTTTGAAAAAAGAAAGTTTCTCCTTATCTCATGTTGTTTATATGAGGAATGATTTTAAAATTATCTGCCTATCTATAAGGAAGAGTATCAGAAGAAGAGTAATATGTATTTTCAATATATCACCCACTAACGGCCACACACTTATACCAACGTTTTTCTAATAAGGCTATACCTTCAAAAAGAAAAAAAAACTTTTAGCAAGTCTTCCTCTACCGCTTCTTTCAAAGATTCATCCGAAGAAAAACGCCGTCCGCGCTATTACTTTTTTAATTTAGGAAAGAGGTAAGTCACTCGTGCCAAGTCCGGGCTGTAGGGTGCATGTTTCATCTCTGTAAAGCAGCACTCGTTGATTATTTCTTGGACTTGGCAAGCATTGTCAGTTGTCACGAAACAGCATAATTTTTTGGATCACAGTTCAGGGGCCTTTTTTTGCCATATGGTCGTTTTGCACTTTCTGGTTGTTTCTTTATAGGCATATCCCAAAACACCATTGCGCGTCGCCGTCAGTTTTCCTAATGAATTCTGCGATCTTGACTTTTTTGACAGCGGAGATCTTTTACGGAACCACTGCATGAGTTTTTGTTTTGACAGGGCCCCCACGATACGTCCACATCTCATTACCTGTTATAATTTTCGAAAAAAGGTCTTTGTCGTCAGCCAAAGTCATCAAGTTTCCCTCACAAATTTCTTACCTACAATTTTTGCTCGGAGGTAAGCAATTGTTACGGGTAAAAATTCCGTTAAAATCATTTTAGTATTGTCAGTCACCCTGTATGGCGAAATAACATGAATATTCCGTTCTTCTGCCATGCGCGTTTCATTTGTACGCCGGTAAACGATAGCCTGCACTACGCAATACGGAATTGTTGCCGTTTCCCTCTGTCCTGAAGTGACTTAATTCTGTTCTTCTATCAACCCCACCTGTTGCTATCTTACATGCGCTGAAAACGCTTACACGCTACCCAGCAGTGCTGCCGTTTCAGTACAATTGTATTGAATTCAGTACGAAATAACTAAATTCAGTACGTCAGTACTACATTTTGGAAAAAGCACCAATTTTTAGTACGAAATTTTGAGAAAGATATAGAACAAACAAAAAAAAAATTGGATAATAAATGAAAATTTATTATGAATGACGGTGAATATAAAATAAATTTTGCAGGGAAGTGCTTTTGAGTTAGAGATTCTGTCTGATGCCCTCTAATAGCAGTTGACTTAAAACTAAATTAAAACTTCTCACGACAGAATAGAGAATTAATTCTATTTTGTGCCCTCAGTAATTTGTTTTCTATTATTGCATTAAATTGTTATTATTTTATATTAAATAAAAAATTATATCATTTCACTATTATCATATTATAAAGTGCAAAAAAATTACGATTTAAACTTTTAAATGTTTTGATTTTTGAATTTCCCGCCATTCGGGACATTATTTACGAATTCAGTACATTTTCTGTCCAAGATTCAGTACGCTTTGAAAAACAGCCGCGGCAGCACTGCTACCCAGTCTTTCGTGGCTCGTTGTAGGGTGTACACGTGTGGTGCCGTTGTTGTGGTTTGGTGCTTTGCAATTCATTTGGCCGAAAACGTCTGGAGATGAATATTTACGGTACTTTGATTACCAGATTTTTAAAATCGTCACCCCTCCATTTTTAAGCATTGTTTAATGCTTGTCCAAGCCTAGTCCCCGCAGTTGGTAAATATGGCGTGTGCTTGGACGTGATTCGAAGTGTAACGCATGTGTTCTTTTCTTTTAGGTTTTTTTGTTTGTATTAGTTCTACGTTTTGGTGTATGTTGCTCTTTCTTTTACCTTTCAAACTACTGCATTTACTACGATCATCGCATCTGTGGCTACCCAAACCGTTGGTGTTGATTTCGGGGGCCCCTCCATTTTAAAGTTACCGCAAGGTCAGTGCGACAACGGTTACATTTACCACCATTACTCCCCCGTCTGTCCGGATTTCAACTCACCCAACCGCTGTTGGTGAATTTCGTCGTGAGAGGTCGCTGGGAATTGCGATACGCCGTCTTGGCTTCAGTGGACCTCCACCGGATTCGATATTCTACGGGCATTGACGACGACATCAAGGTCGGATTATTTTGATTTGAATTGCGATAACGCGCCTTTAAATTCTTTTGTAAATTAAGCAACCCTTTGTTGCCGAGGTTAGTTAATTTTGTTTTGACTTTGTAACGTAAAGTCGATACCGAGTTTTCGGATTTAGATTTTTGACAGCCTTGTTGCGTTTTGTTTGCGTTTCTTTATTTTGATTTTAATTTTATAGCGTGTTTAATTATTACCACAGTATAAGAATCACACTCGTCACGCGAGTATAACTGTCACATTTGCCATTTTGTTTGATACCTATCGATTTGCAAATTACATTACATTTCCATAAGGGTATCAAACAGTATGGCGGCTTTTTTTGACAATGACGTTTAAGTGACGCTACTGGGTAATTACTTATACTGTGTTATTACTACAAATAAAGACAAAAGGCGCTTTCCAATTGTACAAACGAGCTACTCGGAGCTACTCCAAGCTGTTCAAAATGCAATTGGAATACATTTGAGCAGCTCCGGAGTAGCTTCCGAATAGCACCGAGTAGCTCGTCTGTGCAATTGGAAAGCGCCTAATTTTGCCGTATTGAGGAATTTTATTTTTATTAATTATTTGTCCTTGTACTTTTGGGGTTCCATACGATCTCCCCTATCTCCAGGAGTTAGCCGGCTGTGCTGGAGATCTTAAATTGCCCTCCTGCAATTTGCTGCCATTCAGGTAGGTAGCAACCTTAGTCATTTCACAATCTTCACATAAAATTTTTAATACTGTAGTAGTTTCTGATATGTCTACTTCATCGGCAATCATCGATCTGCTAAGATCAAATCCTCAACTTTTTTGATGTTTTTATTGATTCTTGCTTCAACAGGCCTTCCGCATTTTGGATCATCTTAAATTGTTTCCCTACCCCATCGAAATTTCTTAGACCAAAATTTTCCTCTGGTGAATATCCTTGTATCCATTTCCTTCCTCCGTTAAGAATTTGATCAGTCTTCTTTATTCTAGTTGAATTTTATTTATTGCACTCTTTGGATCTGAACCAAACTTGGTTAGTATGAGGTGTGTCTCTTTCGCATTGCTAAAGTGAATCAAAACGTGCTTGATCCGAACAGTTTTCGTTGTTTCGTCACACGATGCTCTGTTATAATTGATCATGATCCGTAATCCCTTTGTATTGATATTTTATACTTGGTTATGTGGCAGTTCTCTCGAATTGTATTTTGGATCTTGATTACTTGATCGCGATCGATGGAACTCGATCTGAATCTGTTAGCGAAGGAACACAGCTATGCATAAAAATGGGCGCATTCAGGGACGCTCGGCGGTTGAGAGGCTAAGTAAACAATTTCCCTGAATGGACAAGCTGACCGACCGCTGAAAGAAAGCCGCTGAGATATTTACTCAGCGCATAAATTGTAGACCGAGTTCCTCAGCGCTTTCAAAGACTGGTGGGAGCGTAATTTAAATTTACCGGTTGAATTGACCTGTCATTAAACGAATAATGTTGATAATTTTGCATTGTCATCATTATACAGTGTGATTTATGACGTCGGGGAAAAACTTCGCCGGGTGATTCTTATGAGTAATTCAAATAAAAAAAACTTCAAATAAACGTATTGCAGTGTTATGGCCTCCACGTTGGTGAAGCCAATTTTACGCAATATTATGGTATCTCAGGGTATTTTGTTAATTTTTTCTAGATCTTTATTTTGTTTAAATCTCATTTGTTTATTGTTATTCTTATCGCTTTCTCACTTCGTTGTTTTCAGCGACGGCTGCTGCTCCGATGATGTATGTATTTTGCAGTGTACCTCGTAGATTGATTCTTGCTCGTAGAAGTGTATTTGTTGTGTGATAAATTTTGGATGGAGATGGCACTCACGAGCCTTCCCATTCAAAATTATCTGTGTCAGTGTGTGTGTGTAAATAAATAAGAAGATATTTTGTAGAATAAGACGGAAAAGAATTTATTAAATCAATTTTAAACAGTTGCCCAAACAAATTTATATCCTGAAGAAGTTCGGAATTTTAAAGAAACGAAGTTTATACGCTTTGTCGGTTTCTCACGAAACCGCCAATATACTTTACTTACTAGGATCCGAACTGGTCGGTGAACTACCTCCGATATCCGGGCGGGCGCTTAAGAAGTGTGACAGGGTGCCTTTACCTAAACTAGCTACGCGGCGCCCTCACTGATTCAATTTCCGAACTCCTTACTACCTACAGTTTCCTTCTAACGTCCGGGTCGTTATGACATTATTAAATTAATTATTCTAATTATTACAATTCTAAGCTTTAACCTTACGTATTTACTTTCAAAAATTCTAAATAATAATAAATACAGCTATTGCTTTGATTGATTGACATTCCATGTTATAAACTTTGAAGGGCCACATTTCCGTTAGAAAGCATTTTCGGACACATGTTTATTTGAAGTTTTTTATTTGAATTACTTATAGGAATCATCCGGTGCAGTTTTTCCCCGACGTCATAAATCATCCTGTATAAATAATCTACAATTCACCATTATCCATATTTATAGAACTATTACAGTGAAAACCAATAGATTAATACTACGTATTAATAGTAATATTTAAGGTTAACATAGGCAGGGGTAAGTGAACGGTGAAACGGGATGGACCGTTTATTTAACTCGCCCATATAGTACTATCGATATCATAAAAAAACTAGGACAACTTTTCAATCCAGTAGCCACGCGTTTCTATTATTTTATTATATTGAATCTTACTTTGCTGTCAAGTCAGAAACTGTGTCTTTGTTAACGCTGAAATTCTGAGCAATTTGTCTAACTGTGACACATTTTTCTATGCAAACAGCTATCCTAGCTTTAAAACAATATTTACTGTAGAAATGATTGACAATTTTAAATAATTTTAAATTTGTGGTCGGTAGCAGTTTTACACAGCTTAAAAAATCTTGTCCTAGTTTTTTATGATAGCAATAGTAAGTCAAGCATGTGAGACAGCTGTCATTCAGAACTTCGTTCAGGGAATCACTATGTGCTGACACTAATGGCCGTATGCACCGAACAAATTAACTCAGTTTAACTTTAAGCATCACTTATGCTCAGTATTTCATTCGGAGTTTAACTTTAAGTTTCGTTTTATTTCTACGGAAACAATTGTCTTTACAATTATTACTTTGGGAATAACACGAGATTAAGATAACTCTGAATGCGCACTAGTGCAGTCAGTCGAAAACGCTGTAACACAATGTTGCGAAACTTCAAATGTCATATTATAAACGTCACTCAAATTTAAACTCAGCTTAAGTGTTCGGTGCATACGGCCCTTAGAAAACGCTGACTAAATTACAGCTTAACTAAGCCGCTGAGCGTCTCTGAATCCGCCCTTTGCCAAGCTTTTTAATACCAAAAATTTGCGATTGTCTCTTGTTTTCTTCATGGCCTAGGTAGATAGCATAAAAGTCTCTCTTCATAATAAAATGTAACCACGATGCGACGTATGCTTCTGGCCATATATGGCCCTCTCTATCAAGTATGTTTTTTTTTGGGGTGCGTTTTACAAATTATTCCAAAAAGATGTATCTTTGTGAATCTTTTACATATTTAATAAATACCAATCTTGAAAAATTCCTTGCACCAGGGAGCCGCTTGTTGATAATAATTGCAACCTTTTCCCTGTAAATAAGTAAAAGCTTCGCACAGACATTTTTTTTGTAATAACTTGTAAAACGCACCTAAAAAAAATCCGCTTGATAAAGAACTACATATGCCCAGAAACGTATAGCGAAAAGCAAAAATAATTGCAGACCAATACCTTCTGATCGCTATTAGAACCAGCTGGTATTAAACAAACACTCGTTGAATTTTTCTTTTGTGATAACGCACTACTCGTTCGCCTACTTGAAATAGCGATGAGAAGAAAGGATCTGGGACCCGATTCTCGAACCGTGCGAAAAGATTCGTATGCGAAAATGACGCAATTTTGTATAGTTTTATATCTATATAAAAAGTGAGCAAATAAAAATCAGATTAGAGTAGGCGGTGCAAAGAAAATGTATGTCTGTGATTAACTGAATTAATTAATGTAATGCATTCATGGACTGTCAAATTTATTGACTTTTTATTTAATCACAGACATACATTTTCTTTGCACCGCCTGCTCTAATCTGATTTTTATTTGCTCACAGGTTAGTTTTGTACGAGAGTCTACGTCATTTTCGCATAGGAATCTTGTCGCACCGTTCGAGAATCGGGCCCCATACCGTAATTTACCATTTTATAGGAGAGACATTACTTTTGCATTTCACTGTACGTCATGGTCGCAATTAAATAAACAACATGAATTAAGGTGATATTTTTTACTGTTACGATTGATCACCTCATTATCCCACACCATATAAATAATAAACGAAATTATTGGTTATTTTTCAAGGAAAACTTCACATGTTTTTGGAACATTTGCATATGTTAATTTATGTTATCCACATGTCATGCGTTTAAAACGCGTATTTAAATTAGACTCTTACGAAACTCATCCTCAATTATAGTGAATTAACTTCAACTCAATAAGGTAATCGATGACTTACATATACAAAGGAGTGTTAAATCTCTCCAATTTAAAATATCCTAAATTTAAACCTTTTTTGGTTTTTGATCGGTCCGTTAATGAATAACGGGCCGATCATAAAATCGTTCACGCTAAGAAAGTGCGGTTTTAAACATGGGCAAACGACGTAGTCCTTGCCGAAAAAAAAACATGTACACGAAGTATGCACTGTTGCGTTATACTTTGTTTAATTCTGATTAGGATAATATGTAATACAATTTAATTGTTTGCTCTTACAATTTGATACCGTGGGTTTCTACGCCTATGGTATAAAAGCTCGTGCATGGTCGGTTGTCTCCGTGACCTCCAAATCGACCGTGCGGCGTCCACGTCGACGTCAACATCCGTACAAAGTACCGTCCCGTTATAGCTACGTGTACGATGACGGATCGGATAACAAAATACTCGAATATTTTTGGATGAGTTTATTTTTCAAATTGTGTAATGGGTAAAAGTTTCGTGGACATTGAACTGCTAGTGCCCATGGTTGCAGAACGACCAGTTATATGGGACAAAACCTCGGAAATATATAAAGATAAGAATAAAACTCGAATTGCTTGGCGAGAAATATGTGCACAGTTAAAAGACGACTTTGAAGATTTAGACGAAACTGAAAAGGAGGATTATGGTAAGAATTTAATAAATTTGAATTACTTTAATTACATAATTATGAAATTATTCGTAAAAGTAATTTGGGGTTTATCTTGTCAGAAATGTGGAAGTTCTTTTTTAGTTTTCATTTTGGAATTAATTAAAAACTGAAAAGGGCAGCATAATGACAATGATCAGGAATAAGGTAACTTAATTTTGATTCGCTTCTGATTTGCTGCGCTTATAAAACTAGGCAATGGGTAAAATTCTGGTCAAAATAAGTATTTGCCATTAAAAATTATTTTGCCTTTGAAACTTTCCGACAAGTGCACAAACTTGGGGAAATATGGTATAAAAAAAGCGAAAAAGCACCCACAACTGGCCCCAAGCTTGGAAGAAGCTTATCGGGGAGGCGTGTTTGGCCGATTATCAAGTTTATGTACGTCTGCGATCGACTTACTGGATGGTTTTTCGACATTCGCCATACAAACTGGGAAAACCCGAAAAACCTAGTATCTAGTTCGAAAGAGTTAGTATGCCCGATTCTCGAACTTTGCGAAAAGATGCATATGTGAAAATGACGCAATTTTCGAACGATTTGTATAGTTTTGTACGAGAGTCTACGTCATTTTGACGTCATTTTCGCATACGAATCTTGTCGCATGGTTCGAGAATCGGGCCTCTGGTATATAAGAAATCTATCTCACACATAGAAATCATCCGAGTGATCGAATCCACAGCTTTAGTTGCCGGACCAAACATTAAGCTAGTTTATAATGAACCCAATCAGCTTTGCTGTGCATTCACTAATTGCTAAGTTAATTCATTTGCTATACAGGGTCTTCATAAATGATTGCCTCATAGTTAGGCAATATCAATACAAATGGTTGGCAGAACTGCGGTAGGATTTTTTCTTAGTAGCGTCGATTTTTGGGTTGTAGTTTGACTGTTGCATGTATTACCATATAACTGAATCTCCCTGAATATAGTAGGTCGTTTTACTTCCAGTTGCAGTTTTTTTTTAATGCTCTACGGGCGTGAAGGCCTAGGGCATTTATTCACAAAAGTGACATGTTCACAAATTGGTAAGTTTAAATAGTGTTTGAATTGGCTTCCGGTTGGAACCGCGTCACGTTGACTTCTTCTACTGCCGTGGTTTCGTTCTCCATTGCAGAAGAACTTCTTCAGAGCTGGTGGTGGTGGTGGTGATGTTGTTGCTGCTGCTTCTGTCTCAACGACTAACAGTAGCAGCAACACCAGCAGCAGCAGCAGCCCTGAGGAAGTTCTGCAATGGAGAACGAAACGTCGGCAGTGGAAGAAGTCAACGTGACGCGGTTCCAACCGGAAGGCAATTCAAACATGGACGACGCCCTCGGAAGCCTTCAAGTTAAATTAAGCTTAAAATGTTTTTACTCATTCTTTAAACTCCATACTATACATCTCCATTCGCCTTTCCCTAATGCTTTTTCTCTTTCTCTCCAATTTCGAATGTTTTTGTCCCTGAGGTTTTCTGTAGTACTTTCCAGCCATCTTCTCCTTGGTCTCCCTTTCCTCTTTTTCCCCGTTGGTTTTATTTGGAGCACAATTTTTGGCATTCTGTCTTTATGCATTCTTTCCACATGGCCCAGCCATCTTATCCTCTGTCCTTTGATGAATTTACTTATTGCTGATTTTTGGTTCTTCCAGTTCTTTATTTGTTCTCTTTTTCCACCCTTCTTCTGTGCATTTTCCTCCATAGATTGCTCTTAACATTTCTTTTTCCCATCTTTCCATGCTCTCTTAATCTCTTTTTCTTAGTCACCAGGACTGACAGGCATACGTTATTGTTGGTCTTAACACAGCACCTCGTTTTGGTTTTGATTTTGATTTCAACAGTTTTCTTAAACTTCCGTATTTCTGATTGCCCTTAGCTAATCTGGTCTTTATCTTTAAGTATTGTGTTCCCCTTTCTTCTACTATTACTCCTAGGTATGTAAAGTTTTTGACTCTTTCTACTTTGTTTACTTTTCCTTCGTGCAACGTCCAGACTAGGTACTCTTCTGTTTCATTTGTACCGCCCATTATCATGTACATATTTAGTCTTTTTCTGATTTAGTTCTAACCCAAACTTTTTTGCTTCCGTTTCTAGTCTTCTTGCTATCCTTTGTAGTTCGTTTTTTTATTTCGGAATTAACGTTAGGTCGTCTACAAACGCCAAACATTGGTGTTCATTATTAAATATTGCCCCCTCTTTTTTTATTTGGCTGTTTAGAATAACTGCTTCTAGTACAAGAATGAAGAGTATAGTTGAGAGAGGATCACCCTGTCTGATTGTGAGTCCTCTGTTGATTTGGAACTCTTCGGATTTGCTGTTGTTCCATAACATTTCGTTTCTTGATTTTTCCAGGGTCATTTTAACTAACGTTAACAACTTTGTTGGTATACCTGATTGGTGTAATGCTTGGTACATTTTGTTCCTATCTATTTTATCTTAAGCTTGTTGGAAATCTATCAATAAAATATAAAGACTGGTTTTGTACTCATAGCATGTTGCTTGTGTTTCTTTTAGGGAAACAATTTGGTCAGTTGCCGATTTGTTATTTCTAAAATCAGCCTGAACCCTTTCATCATAGTTGTTGAGACTGTTTCTAATTACTCTGTTAGCACCTTGTAACATGTATCTAAAAGTGCATTCCCCCTGTAATTTTTGCAAAGTAATTTGTCACCTTTTTTTAATATCGGGCCCATTCTTCTGGTATTTTTTTATTTTCCCATACTTTTCGGACAAGTTCGTATATTGATTTTATTTTCGACTTCTCGTATGACTGGAGCTTCTATTATTGTGTCGTCTTCACCAAAGTTAAGGTTAGTTAATGACTATTCACTATTATATCCATTTCGTACGTTTTGAAAATGTTCCTTCCATCTCTGCATTATTTTTCTTGGTTCGCACAGCATTTCTCTTACTTTGGTTTTAATATAATTGTTTCTGCTTTGAACTCCTTCTATTCGTTTCTTGGTAAAATGGTCTCATTTCTTTCTTTTGGAATCTTTCTTCAATTTCCTGCATTTTTTTTTTGTTTTACTGTTCCTTTTTCGTTTTACACAGTTTTTTTTTGTTTTTGTCTCTTTATATTTTAGCATCTTGTTTTCATTGTTGTTCTTCATTATTTGTTTTCTTAAGTTTGTTTTGTTCTCTGCCGCTATAGTACATTCTTCGTCGAACTAATCTTTTTCTTTTCTTTCCTTATTGGTTATTGATAAACATTGGTACTGTCTCTTTTACCTGCTCCCATATCTTTCCTACTTGCGGTGTTCACCTCGTATCTTTCCATATCTTTGTTTATTTCTTGCTCATACTTCTTTTTGGTCTTCGCATCTCCGTATCATACCTCTTATGGCCTCTTTTTTCTTTATTTATTTGTTTATTAGTTCTGTTAATTTGCAATTTATTGCATTTTGCTCTTACTAAGAAATGATCTGAGTCGCAATCTGCCCCCCTCCCCTCCCTTCCTCATGATTCTAGTTGCAGTTACTTAGGCAAGAATCAATCTGTACACAAATGGAAGTCAATGTTTAGTGTTAAATTAATTATCTATTAAAAAGTTTTTTTTTATCTTCTGTTTTCCGAAACTGAATATTTAATATTCTGTCCTCCAGTCATTTGTTAGCAGTGGACTGAGCATAGTGTGAAAATAATTTTAAATAAAATTTGTGATTATAATTGATTGGACAGTCGTAAATTTAATCGGCATTTCGCTGTACGTTGACAGCTCCTTCAGGAAAAATAATGAAACAATGTATGTAATTTAAAAAATCAAATCAAAAATTAAACTTTAACATCCTGTAAATAGAAAACGAAGCATTTCAATGTACATGTATATAGAAACTTTTTTAGTTAAAATCAGCTTCAATTTTTTTATAATCATTAAGTTACACCTTGTATAATACAATTGTTGCGTTCCTCCACCGCTCCATGGTGTTACCGTAACCCACAAATACAGAAACGTTGCTCTAGCTAGATGCAAGTGATTGTTAAATCACATTTTGCTTCTGTTGTATTATTTATCATTTGAAATCGCAGTAAATGGTAGACATAAAAGTTCTGCAGTTTACTTCGAAAAGCAAAAATAATTCTTAAGATCTTCCACATCTACAAGATAAAAATCAAATGAAATCTCAGTAATATGCTTCTTGTCATAATTTCTTTCCAGTCAAAATGATCGCATCTAAATGGTTTAACGTAAGAGATAACTGGTTGAGAGCGTTTAAAAAGACGAAAAAGGATGGAAGAATAAGACACAAATACGTTTTCTATGATCAGATGAAATTCCTGCGGAAAGTATACGACCAACAAGAAACATCCGACGCGGAAACCAGTAGACTTCTACCTACATCAGACGATTCGTTTTCAGAACCGATTCTAGTACCGAAGGTTGAATCGGAGAGGAAACGAAGAGTAAGTGATTTTGAAGCTAAACCATCAAACGCACTGGGACGTTCTTCACAACCTGAACAGAAGCGAGGAAGAATTGACTCGCAAACGAAATCACGGGAAAACGTTTACCAAATCCCTGAAAACACATCGGATCCTCATATGTTATTTTTCGTCAGTATCCTTCCTATGGTATCACAATTTACAGAAGATGATACGATAGAGTTTCGCATGGGAGTGCTGAATTTGATTAAGACTATCAAAGAACAATCAGAAATTGTCTGCATATCAAATACAATGAATAATTCTGTGCAGTAACAAATTAATAATTCCACATGTACAGTGTATTACTTATTTTAATAAATAAACTTGCAGTAAAAAGTTTTCGTATTATTTCTTTTATATTTAACCTGCAAAGCAATTTAAGAATCCATATAGAACTCCAAGGACTCATACTTTTGAAGTTAACTTGGTTCTCTAAGGCCCTGATTCTCAGTCACAGTTTAACTTTAATCTTCAGTTTATTTCCACAGGAACAATTGTTTTTATAATTGTAGCCATGGGAATAAAGCAACGAAAGGTTAAAGATAATAATCAATTACCCTAAATGAAAGCTCTCATTATTCAGACATCACTGGAAGCATCTTTTTCACTGAGGATTATTTACTTCGTGTTCTTGTTATAAAGACATTTAGGCCCAGTTGTACAATTCCAGCTTAACTTTAAGCGAAAGCTTAAACCCTTAGCAACAATAAATTGTTGAAATAATCGTTGTTATGAGTTTAAGCTTCGGCTTAAATTTATACTGACAATGTACAACTGGGCCTAAATAATAGGAATATAAATATGTACAGTCGGGAGCAAAACAAATTGGTCGTCAATGACATTCCAAAAAAATGTGATCGAATCGTCATAAATTAGAAACACGCTGTACTAAGGTTGTAAGAATCACGACCATTTCACAATAGAACAGCACGAAAGGTATTGGTATTGAGAGTGGTATGTATGCTTACAAGGAAATTTTTATGGCGCTCTTAAGGTTGAATTAAAAAAAAACACTCGAGATTTTGTTTTGCCGGAATAAATAAAATAGTATACATAGAAGAAAAAACGAGGCGTTGACCCATGTAATGTTCATTAGGTGCCAAATACTTTCTAAGAGCTCGACCATACAATAACTCACGACAATTTGTTTACTTTTTCGCAAACCTGTTACGATCATTAATCCCCTTCGTAACAAACTGTTCTTACTCACCGAGAACTTTACGAATCGTTCGTAAATCTCGTTTGCTATTTCACGATTCAACGTGATGCAACTGCGGCACGGCGCAAGCCCCACAGAGTACAAATTATCGATGAACGGTGCTTCCATTCGAAATGTCAACCAGTCATTAGATACAAAACAAACGTTTAACAATAAAAAGGAGTGCTGCGAAAATAGTTTTTAATTTTGGTGCTGGGCTAGACTGTGAATTTTAAGAGAAAGCCGATTAGGTAATATTGTACGCCTAAAATCATTTATGTCCATGCCTATGTGATCTATGCTTTATAAATATACATATAAAAGTTGTTAGTTTATAAGAAAATATTGTGTAAAAGCACTTTCTTGTTTGTTGACAGATCACGCAAAATTTGTAATAGTAATTGATCAGACATTTATAATAAAAGTGTAATTGCTTTGTATTATAATTCATTGCTTTTGAAACTTTTGCTATGAAATTTTTTTTTTTGGAAATTGCTTTACCAAATTGTTAAATTGTGCACAGTCGTTTAAATTTATTATGAATCCAAATGTGGCGGATCAGTTTCTTCTAAATTGAAGTTATGTTATTATGAAGTTGTGTTATGTGCACACTATGTATATAGCGAATATTATGTAAAATAGTTAACTCAGTTAATAACGGACATATTTAAATAATAATATGTGTTTTGATTGACAGGTTGTAGTCTGTAAGACACTGTGCATTATCTTTATCTTTAATCTGTTACGTCATACAGAACTTTGAAACGGGAGAATCATGTACTATCGATATCATAAAAAACTAGGACAACTTTTCAATCCAGTAGCCATGCGTCTCCATTATTTTACTATATTGAATCTTACTTTGCTGTCATGTCAGTAACTGTGTTTTTGTTAATGCTGAAATTCTGAGCAATTTGTGTAACTGTGACACCCTTTTCTATGAAAATAGCTATCCTAGCTTTTAAAACAATATTTACTGTAGAAATGATTGACAATTTCAAATAATTTTAAATTTGTGGTCGGTAGCAGTTTTACACAGCTTAAAAAGTCTTGTCCTAGTTTTTTATGATAGCAATAGTACTATCGGGGTCTTAAAATTTCGCACGATTTTTTATCAAGTAGCCAGAATTTCTCTAAATTATAGTTTTGTAGAACAGGTTCTTGCCTCAGTTTTGACACTAAAGACATTTAACCAAAAGTCTGATTGTTTGGTTATATTTTAAGAACAGCAAGATAATAAAGTATTAGAACTGAAATAACAGAATAAAAGTAGCGACTAACCATCTTCTAATTTTGCGATTGCAAAACCCTTCTCTCCTTCAGAAAACACGTGATTTAGCATTGTGTTGCTACAACTTTAGCATTACATTTGAAATCTGACGTTTAAAATGATTATTTTTGACAAGCCGTCAAAGAAAGCCATATTTACAGCGGAAAACTAAATCGTGAGAAATTATAAGGCCGCGGTAGTACATTTTATGGTATTCAGAATCTACTCTGAAATATATTTATTTAATATCAATGATATGATTTAATTTTTTCTACTTTGATTGTTTAATGACTACTTTACGAAACTCAGTTATAGTCAGAAAATTCGTCTTATGGGTCGTTTTCGAAACTTGGACTTATGTGGAAAACGCGAAATGACTCAACCTTGATCGTGCTTGTAGCTTTTAATTAGTCCAGATGGTTTTACAAAGTGTATGAGTACATACATCGTATTAATTTTTCTTTCTATTTGTTGCTTTCCATATTTTGAGATTGTTCGTACTGTTGTCTTGTCATATTACTCCATTTTCTTGCATTCTTTTTTCAGTTTCTTATAAATAGATATAGCCACAGGTAATACAGCTAAGCAGATGGCTCATCAAACGTTTTAAATTTGACGCCCAATTTGGAGACGAACTCGGTGTTAGTTTGGAGCTAGCTCACGTGGTGGCGCTACTGTTATAATAGTAGAGTGGTAAAACGAAATCTGTAAATATAAGTAAAATGCAAACAAATTCTATAACGAAGTGGTGTAATGCAAAGTTTAACAGCATATTATAACCGTTAATCACATTATCGCATTCTAGCCCCACTTTACCCTTATTTCTCTAAATAATTGAGCTTCGGAATTAGCAGAATTTGTTTTTTACTTAAATGTAGTAGGCCAAGATTAGACACAACTTACAGAATTTTATAGTATTCTACTATTCTATAGTAATCTTATATCACAAACTGTTTTAAACGTTAAGTGTTTGTGCGCCATTTAGTGTCCGTTTAAAAGAGTTTGTGATACAATTTTCATCAGACAAAAACCAGCTTTAATTAGTAATCTTATAGATTATTTTTGTCATTAAAAGTAGAATAAGAATTACTCCTACTTATAATTAAATGTATCCGTTAACTGCTTTATGGATTAGCTGCCGTTTTATACTGTGGCCACTGTATATTTGGGCTATGTGCGAAACTTATTACATTTCTCTACAAGTTATAATATGTTACAAATAAAATCTGAAAATAGAGAGTCATTTCCTAGTTTTCTTCTATTTTCTATTTTCGCTTTTTCAATTTGTCTTTTTTACTTACTTTACTTAATTCTGAGTCTTTTTACCATTAAGTGTAAGACTTTGGAGTTGAGTTTCTTTTCTTCTTCCACTCCTTTCGATTTTGTGCAAGCTTGTTTATGTCCCTCCACTTAACATCTCTTTCCTGTGCCGCCTGTCTGACTTCGTCCGTCCATGTCCTTCTTGGCCTTTTTCTTTTGTTTGTTCCTTGTACTTGTACCTCATAGACTCTTTTAGTTAATCCGCTTTCTGGCATTCTGTGAATGTTTCCAAACCACCCTAGTTGACTTTCTTGTATCTTCTGTATTATTGGTCTTATTTTTAGTTTTTTTATATATACTTCATTCCTTTTCCTGTTTCTTCTAGTCTTTCCTTCTATTTTTCTCAAAAACCTCATTTCTGTGTCTCATTTCTCATTCTACTTTTGTCTTTATTTGAGAGGGTCCATGATGCACTTCCGTATAGTAGTGTAGGGTTTACCACTTTTTTAACAACCTCTGTTTTAACTTCGCTTGTTATTTCTCTTTTATTGAAGAAGGTTGATCTTAGATAGTTGTATATTCTACCTACTTTTCCTATTTTGTCCGTTATTTCTTTTTCCTGTCTTCCATTCCCTTCTATTATTGTTCCTAACTACTTAAATTCTTTCACCTGTTCGATCTTTCTTCCTTCTATTGTGATATTATGGATTTTGCTGTTTTGTGATACTGTCATAGTCTTTGTATTATCTATATTTATATTCATGTTTATCTTTTTCAATTCTATGTTTAGTACATTCATGTTAAGTTGAGCCTGCAATCACCGCCATATCGTCTGCGAATAACAACTCCGATATTTCTAGTCTGTTCATCTTCCAGTATCCCATTGTCATCGGTTTCATTTTCTTCTTTGCCCTTTTTATTATGGCTTCATCCATTATTGTTGCAAAAAGTAGCGGGCTGAGTAAGCAGCCCTGTTTTAGGCCCTTTTCAGTTTCAAACTCTTTGGACTCTTCATTATACAGCGTGGAAACTAAGTAGCGGATAAAATCCATAACTCCGTTAATGATTACGACAGAACAAAAATCTAAAAGGGGTATAGCGATTCAAATTATAGCGCATATGAGGAAGTCATCTTCAGATATTTTCATCAATTTTTTTTTTAAGTTATGACGTCATCAAGATTTTTTTTAATGTATATTTTTTATTTCGTTGGGATTTTTAACTAGTATTCAACGGTTTAAATTTTGTATCGATTACATAACAAAAAATTCAAGAAAAACAGTTTCAAAGTTTTAATAGTAAAGTTGACTGAGATGAACAGAATATCTAGTAGGCCAGGTGTAAAACAAACAAAATTGATTTGATTGACAAGGACTTGTCATACTAAAGAAGGACTTGTCATAATAAACAAAAACCTATCACAATAAAGTAAGTGCGTATTTTTATTCTCTGTGGATAATACGAATTACACGTTTATTAACAATCCTCTTTTACCAAAATGACATTGTTGACAGAGAAACAAAGAATTGAAATTTTAATGATGATTGGATATGGCGATCGATTTAGAAGTCATGAAGAAGTATATCGACTTTTCACAGATAAATATCGTGATCAGCAAATAACTGTCAGTAGAATATAAAATAAATTTTACACCTTAATTTTTTTGTTTTGCACCTGGCTAACTAGATATTCTGTTCATTTCTTCAACTTTGCTAATAAAACTTTGAGACTGTTTTTCTTGAATTTTTTGTTATGTAATCGATACAAAATTTAAACCGTTGAATACTAGTTAAAAAATCCCAACGAAATCAAAAATAAAAAATTAAAAAAAATCTTGATGACATCATAACTTAAAAAAAAAATTGATGAAAATATCTGAAGATGACTTCCTCATATGCGCTATAATTTGAATCGCTATACCCCTTTTAGATTTTTGTTCTGTTTTAATCATTAACGGAGTTATGGATTTTATCCACTACTTAGTTTCCACACTGTATGTTCTTACTACGTTCGTTGTACATTGCTCTTATTACTGCGATTGTCTCTCTATTTATTCCTTTTCTTACATCTTCTCTTCTAATTTTATCGAATGCCTTTTCCAGGTTTACAAAGCATATATGCATTTCTTTATTTTTCTCTATATACTTTTCTATTGACTGTTTGAGTATGAATATGGGATCTTCTTTGCTTCGGCCTTTCCTAAAACCATATTGCGTTTCTTCTAATTGCTGTTCTAGCTTTTCTTTTATCCTCGTTTCTATTACTCTTGCCAATACTTTAGCTGGTACACTCATTAACGTTATTCCTCGATAGTTAGCGCAATCTCTTGTTTCTCCTTTTTTATATATCGGCAGGATAATTCCTGTATTCCACTCTTTGGGTACTTTCTTTTCTGTCTTTTTTGTGTTTTTACCAGATTATTAATTTTTTTCCTATTGTTTATGAGGTATTTAATTATTTGTCATATTTCTTCTAGTCAGTCAGAATTTGCTTTATTTCCTTTCTGCTCTTTGTCTGTTTTCGTTTGTCGTTTCTTCTTCCATTAACTTATATGTTCCATTTTCTTTTGGTTGGTTCCTTCTTTCCATACGTGTTTTGATCACCAGTCACCAGTGCATAATGTCAAGTAATATCTATTTCCATTAATTGCATTTGGTTAATCTATGTGGCAGAAAACATCTCGATTTTCATTTTTATTAAATAACTTTTAATCTAAATCTAAATCACATTTATAATATTATCTTGAGTCATTCTGTTGTTCAGAAAAAAATTATCCAATTGGGCAGTTTTTTTCTCATTTATACAAATTTTATTTCCCATAATTTTATCAACCAAACTTCACATCAATTTCGTCGATGTTTAACAGGCACATATACGTACATAACCTTCGCTACCGGAATCAAATTTGCTATGCGGCAACAATAAAGTAACTGTCGTAGATATATTACAAACCTTGAAACTACGATTGTACATTTGGCAAGAATTTCCTGTTTTCGGATTATATAAATGTTTGATGTACGTGACTTACGTAAACTTACAGAAATTTGAAAGGTGCTTATTAGAAATGAATAATATATTGGAGTTTATTTTAAAAGCTGCATTATGAAATATTCAATAGATGTTGTTTCTGAAGGTAGTTGTGAAGACAGTTTATGAAAATCTTGTACCGTTATTTGTTCAGGTTAATTAATACATACTCAGATTTTAGACTTCACATAGATATCTAAAACTAGCATAAATAAATCATTTAGGAGTTCTTTAACTAAGAAGATCGTCTAGTGTTAAACTTGTATCCTTCATTTCATTATTTCTTACACCGCTATTACATCAAATAATGCATACATTATTCAAGAGTAACTGTGAATTTTCAATGCGTAATCAAGAATTTAAAATATTCTGCACATGCAGTAGGTAATGAGTTGAAACATTTACTTAATATGAATAATTGATTTTTTTAACATATTTGACTTACCTACCTATACCCTACGTTGTAAATGATCGAGAAACAAACTGATTAAATGTGCACAGTTAGGTAACATTACAATAACTTTATTTAATCTTATAATGAGTCAAATTTGATAACCTATCAAGCGAAAGTTAAGAGTTATTTGAACTTGTCAGTTGGTATTAATAAGCGGCTAAAGTAGATGTTATCGGATTGTAATTGGCAAGTGTAACAGAATTGAATTCGATTCAATAATAACATGAGGTCATATGTTTGCATAATAATATAAGGAGAAAGTTTTGCAGGATTTTATAATGATCATTTCGAGTTTGATTTCGCTGTAAACTTGTTTTTGTTGTGTTTTCAAAACCTCCAAGTATTTTAAGGATGACCGATTGACAGAAAATATAAGTTGGCATAGACTCTCAGCTAATTTATTGATTTACGTTTAAAACAGGAAATATTGTTGATTATAGAAAAGGAATCGGTATTTTAATAGTGACATTTTACATAATGTGTCATACTTTACTATCTGGTCATAAATTTTCTGACTGGTAATAAACTCGTTTCTCTTTTGTATATTTTTGCAACTCATAAAAAGCAAAAAATATTAGTCATCTCATAACTTAAGCAAATATTTATACGTATAGTCATTGTGGAAGACCTAGAGGAAGCATTATGTTGTTATCGAACACATAATATTCCTGTGGCATAAATTATTATTAACACCAGCAGTAAAATGTTGATAATAAATTTTTAAAATGGAATTTAACTTTGGTCAATAAATTAAGGGACTTTCTCCAGCATGATGTAATTTGAGTCAGGTTATTCATTCGATCTATTTTGTCGCAATAGCTTACTGTCATATATGTGTATGATGTTAAGAGTTTCACTTTAAAAATAGAAGCCGAGAGCAGCAATTGTCTTCATGTGCTTATCATTCTCGTGAATGGGATTTCTACATACATGATTTCATACGTAGCAAATGTACCAGATGTCCAAAGAGGAATATAACTCTGGGTTATTCAACTTGCCAGAATTAAATCAAGAACTATATAATTGCCGCAGTAGTAAGATACGTTCAGTGATGTAATTTGCTTCCAGTGAAATCTTAAAAATGTATTGTTAAGAGAGCTCTTCAAGGCTGATACACCTGTTGTTTATAAACAGCTACGATGTGTATGTATTTTTACGCATAGTAAATATAGAGATTGCTTCACCTGCGCAACTGGTACTCGCAGTTAGTAATATCTTGCGCGAAACTAGTATGTAAATAATTAATACCGTGTCTGGACGTGGTCAGTTCTTTAGCCTTCGGTTCTTTGTTATTATAACGATGCCGCTCTTAATCTAAATTGTGTCTGGACTTGTTTTAATTTTTACAATACTTTTTAAAAATAACAAACGCCATGGTCCTTTTATTATCATCGATATTTATAACAATAACAAACGTCAAGGCTATATGTATTGGTTAGGTGACAAGCCTTCAAATCTTTTGCGTCAAAGTACATCTGTTCAGTAACATTGCCTCTTTTTTTTAAAACAAACTCGTTGCTGTAACAGCCACAATTGGTTCTATAAAATAAATACATATAGCTTTTCCAATGTCACGTCAAAAGGCCACTTTGATCAGTGATCCGTCAAAGCTGGACATAAAGGAGACCTGTTGAGTAATGTAAAACGTTCTCCACAATTATGTCACTTTTCGTGTGATCTTCATTAGCTTCCACAGAAATAGTTTAAGCTTTAGTTTTTACAATTGTTACTATGGCATTGAACAGTACAGTAATTTTATCATGCTTTTATGAAACTGGGCCTATGTTGTAATAAATAAAATTTGGTGTTTTCTAAAAACTTCTAACGGTTGACTTGCGTGATAATCAACTTAAGAACACACTTGTCGAAGGATTAGCGACTTGCAAGTGATAAAACAGTAATACAATACGCCTACTGTAACTGAGACTAAATTAGGTTGCTCTAACCATAAATAGGGCACATTGACAGAATGTCTCATTCACAATCACATATCCTCACAAAAGACCGAAGTATCTTTACCGGTTCCGCTACGGTTGACTGATGCCGCAACAAGCAGGTTATTGTCTCTTACAAACAAATACTCTTGAACGTCTTCATCATGTATGTATATAAACTAAAAGAGTCTTGTGCGTAGTGAAATTACTTGTACAGTTAAATTTTTATATATTTTAAAACCTCTCTTGAATGATCAAATACTGTTTACTTATCGGTTAGGTACATGAGATTTAATAGTATTTGTTTTTCTCTTGTTTAAAATTTATAATTATACTTGAAAAAAGTAAAATATTTCGACTGTATTACAGAGAAAAAAAGATAGTTACAAACAGTGAACCTGCAGTTCTCGAGCTAGGGATTATGATTAGAAAAACGTGTTTCTGAGTTTTCCGAGTACATAAATAATTATAATTAAAAAAACGTGTTTCTGAGTTTTCCGAGTACATAGATAATTTATGTTTGAATTATATTAAAAAGATTTAAATATTTTCTCTGTTTAAGTCTCCTTGTTAGTTGTTGAAATGAATTTTAATTAAATGTATTACAGGTGTAAATTTAATGTAGATATTTACTTACGTCATATAAGAATGTATTATTTAATAAGAATTCCAAATCTTTTTTTATTGTTGTTTTGCACATAGTAAAACATTTTATAACAGAACTTGTTTCGTTGCTGTTTCTTTACGCGTAATTTTGTTTTAGTCAAAGTCGAGAAGAAAATTATTTGCTAAAAATGCTCTTTACTCTAATTATTATTATTTTGAATTCAGATTTTGTTCACTGTTACTTTTGATTCAGTTTATTGCCATTCAAGAAATTTTGTTCACCATTGTGAGCAATTTACTTCTCGTAGTGTATACATCGAGTGGCGTTAATCGCTTGCTTCTGAAGAGGCAACGCCATTGCCCATCCCTCCAATTATTCTTTACTCTAATGTTATTAAGCAGTTTCTTGCAACATTTTGAATTCGTTTTTTTCAAAAAAGAGAGGAAATTTAATTAGATTTTTACAAAAAATCACAATGAAATACAAATATAAAGCTTCCGATAAATAATAGAAGGGGAAAAAAATTGGAACATACATTAGTAAAAAAATTAAAATTTTTTTAAACATTATTTAGAAACATGTTAAGGAGACGAAAATAATAAAAGAAAATCATTCTCTCGTTTTTGCAAAACTCAGATGGCGGATTTCACAAACGTTACTTAAATTTAATCATCCGTTAAAAGTAAACGTTGCCATGGTTACATATGTTGAAGGTATAGGAATGATTATTCTTAATCGATGATTAAAGTTAAGTGACGTTTGTGAAATCCAGCAAGAGTCAACTAGATTCATTCAATTCCCAAAATTGGGCTAACGCAAACGTAGAAACAAAAAACAAAAGACGATCAATTTTACAACGAAATCTTAAGAATAACTAAATACTTCTTCTTTCCCTTTGCCCATGTGGGCGTCGGCTATTCTTGTTCATTCTTCCACCCATCTCTTCCAATTATTCCGGTCATTGGCCAGTAGTTTCATTTCATTTAGTGGTTTTCCCTTACTTCTTCCTATCTCCTGTAGCTCTTGTATCCATGTCTTTCTCGGTCTCCCTCTCCTCTTCTTCTTTCCTGTCTTTGCTTCCATTACTTTTTTCGCCAGTCTGTTATTATCCATTCTTGTTAGGTGTCCAAACCAGTTCAATATTATCTTGTTTTTCTTCCTTTCTATGTCTTCTTGATTCAGTTGCTTTCTGATATTGTTGTTTCTTATTCTACCCATCTTTGTCTTTCCTGCAATTTTTCTCAATTGTTTCATCTCTGCTGCTGTCACCATACTCTCGTGTCTGTTTGTATTCACCCAGGACTCACATCCGTATAGTAACGTTGGTACTATTAGTTTGTTGTATACCTGGAGTTTTACTTTTGTTTCTGTCTCTTTTTTCCCAAATATTGTATTATTCAGAGCATAATACATTTTTGTGGTTTCTTTATTCTGTTTGCTATCTCTAGGTCTATCTTCCCATCTTCTGATATCATTACTCCTAGGTATTCATATGCTGTTACTTGTTCTATTCGCAGTCCCTTACATTTTATCTCTTCTGCATCCAAAGGTGCTTTCTGATTTATTATCATATATTTAGTTTTTCCTATATTGACCTCCATTTTCATTTTTTCTATTTCCTCTGTCCATATGTCGATGAGTGTCTTCATTTTTCTCTTTGTGTCCGCGACTAGTACTATATCATCCGCGTATAGCATTCCATCGAATTGGATCGGTAGCATCTGCCTGTATCCTATGGTTGTCCGGAGTCTTGTTGTTCTTTCCCTTGTGTTTTTCAGTATTTTGTCCATGAATAACTAAATACACGAAAAAAAAATAGGAATCATTTGATTACAGAAATAATACATATACATAATAAAAATTAGATTAAACAACACTGTTAAATATACGAGAAATAACAAAAATATGAAATAAACTTGAAATTTTATGAAAAGTAGTATACACAAAATCGAACAATGAAATTTAAAAAAAAATAATATTTAATATATATTTTTAATCGAAATGAAAGCGAAAAATACTTGATTTTGGAACAGAATAAATTCATTTTCTCTCTCCGATTTTGATATCTCGAATTCGACAAGAATTCATTCGATTTCTCAAAAAGAGGATAATGCAAAATGTAAAAGCAAGGCAATCGATTTTACAGCGAAAAAAGGAGTCGTTTAATTAAAAAAAGAAAAATTAGGAGATTAGATTAAAAAAAAGAGAAATTAGGAGATCTATCTATCATTTCTAAATAAAAAGAAAATAGATTAGACAAGAATAGATGCTTGTGATTAGGCAGCCATTTAATTTCTTGGGGAGGCATTACTTTTAATTCTGACTGTACAACGAAACGTTCTAAAAGTCGTGCGAAGAATAATTACTACAAATTTATGATTTCAGAGAAGTATCACAATTATACATAAAAATCAGAACTGATTTTTCCGGACTATAAAACTATTAGGTACTTTTAGCATTTAATTAATTTATTTTTAATCGAAACGTTAATGAAAAGGTAAAAGAGTTTAGAGCAAAGTCAATACAAAACAAAATTTTAAATTAATTTTATGCCTCAGCACTATCTTCAATTCAAGAAAAATTCATTCGGTTTCTCCAAAAGAGGGAGACGCCAATGTAACAACCAAAGACAATCGATTTTACAACGAAATCTTGAGAATAACTAAATACAGAAAAAGGAAGGAATCGTTCCATTTGAAAAAATAAAATAAAATAAAAGTTCTATTGTATCCAAACAAAAAATTAAAAGATAACAGTTTTGAGCATTTCTTAAAAAAATACAATGGCGAAAAATCAAAGACCATGAAGTGATTTTAAGATTAAAAAAAGCAGCACATACAAAATGATTTGATTTGATTTTGCATTTTTCGTTTAACTTTTAACTACAGTTACATTTCGTATTATAGCTGTTAGTAAAAAAAAAAACTCTAGTATGCTTTGAAATGACAATGAAGGTATGTCTTGGTACTCTTACTGTACTTACAAATGTCACTTAACACAGAAAATAACTTTAATTTTATATCATTGAAAAAATGTAATGTTACTAATTAAAATTTTATTTTTAATTTATAAAAGGGGATGAAAATGCCATCCACTCTGCTCAATACATTTTTAAACTCTACGTTTTAAAACATTCATGACGTTCTGTAACATGACTGGGTTTGCATTTATTTCATTACAATCAAGTTAAGACACACGTTAATTTTCCCCTGGATTGCTGCGAGTTTTTTTTTCAACTGTTCATAGGTATAATACGTTATTATAACTAATTTTAGATAAGTGCCCCTGGCATTACCATAAAACCAATTCGAAACATAGTTTTCCAATTAAAAAAAAAAAACCATTTCCAAACACGATTACGTACTTATGATGATACATCGTACCACAGAGCAACCAATGCAAGAAGCTCGTTAAAACATACTTGGTTTATCATATACCGGGTGTCCTTCTGACAATGAGACATAGGGATTTAACATGAGAAATTGCTTTATATTATCTGCCTGAATAATTTTTTATGAAATTGTGGGTTATAGCCGGAAAGATTATGGCATTTAAAGTGTTTTGATACTAAATTTGTGCTATTTTAGTTGTTAATTACTTAAAAATTAAGAGAAAAAGTTATAATTTTTTTCCGTCCAAGCTTAATATTTATTTAACGAAAATTGTAAACGGTTCTTGTGGTCCAAATTATTTGTTTGTGTTTCGCAACTGTAGGGTCACAAGTTCAAATCCAAGTGAGGATAGTATTTTTTCTTTTTTAAATATTTTTTAGATTTGAAATCATTTTCTTAAATATTCATTTATATTCTCTCAGCCTTTTCATAGTGCTGCTCTTAAGCTACTTTAGACTACAGACAGCAGGAATTTGAAACATTTCCATCAATGTTGATTTCCATCAATTTGACGATAACTACTTTCTTGAAAGTAGGTATAGACGAATAACTAAAATTCTGTTTTCTAAACTGAGGCTTTCCATCATTAGAATTACCAGGCAAAACGAAGATACCTAATAAATAAGAATAATAAATGATAAATTTTATCTCGTAAGCTAATCTAAAGTTATTTGAATATTAAAATGCAACTTAAACAAAAAATTAAAAAAAAAAAAGAAAGAAACAAAACAAGGCTGATAGAATATTCCAACGTTTTAAAGAAAAAATTAAGTCTGCAAAAAGTGTCAAAAGTAAAAAAAAAATTATGATGGGTTGGGTTTGATCTCGCAACCCTACGGTTATGAAATTTGAACTTAAACACTTGGACAACGAGAATGATTAATTGTGGTTGCCTAAATGTGCTATTAAGTATAAATGAAGAATTTTAATTAATTTTTCTTTAATTTACAGATAATTAATGCTTAACATATCATAAGTTTAATACCAAAATGCTTTAAAAATCAAAATCTTTCCAATTATGACCTACAAATTCTTATGAATTTACTCAGGCAGATAAAATAAAATCATTTCTGTTTTCCCATGTTAAATCCCTACGTCTCGTTGTTGAATGGACAAAAAAAATAGCGGTTCTCAAACTTACCTCTTATTAAAATATGTATATTCGCTAACACAGAATAACCAATGCAAGAAGCTCGTTTTATTGTCCTGGGATCATCAGTTATAAAGATTGAAAATAAACAGTAAGAAATGAAAACAATCAAAAAAATAAAAGAGACAACTTACGATATATTTAGTACTACACAACAATCAATGCAAAAAGCTCGTTCTATCGTCCTTAGTTGATTAAGTATAGAGATTGAAAATAAATAAGTAATAAGAATTGAAAACAATCAACAAAAACAGCGGTTTCCAACCACTTTTGAAATATCGAAATAAATAATCATCACGAAAATAGAAGTCATTGACAAGTAAGTCATTGTCCCTGATCGAACAGCATTAGCATGGAACCAAAAATGAACGTAAATCAAAAGATTGACAGGAGGCCAAGAGGCGCAAATGTAATACGAATAATTAATTAATTCATAATAAGAAAGCGAGGTAAGCTGTTGAAGTAAACGAAATGCGAAAAAGACAGTGAATTAAAAAAAGACGACTGAGATTCTCCTTCGAACTATTTGAAAATCAAAAGACAGACAAGAATAATAAATGATAAATTTTATCTCGTAAGCTAATCTAAAATTATTTGAATATTAAAATGCAACTTAAATAAAAAATTAAAAAAAAAGAAAGAAACAAAACAAGGCTGACAGAATATTCCAACGTTTTAAAGAAAAAATTAAGTCTGGAAAAAGTGTCAAAAGTAAAAAAAAATTATGATGGGTTGGGTTTGATCTCGCAACTAGAGGTGGGCGATATGGGAAATTGTGTATCGAATTTCGATACGATTTCTGTATCGATACGTATCGATATATCGAATATCGATACGTATCGAGTATCGGCTACGATACGTATCGATATGTATCGAAATATCGGATCGATATGTATCGATATATCGATACGTTTCGAAATACAGAACAGAGGTTTAAAACTTTGGTGCAAAAACCGGGTAAGACCAGTTTTTCAAGTCTCAAGAAAATTGAAATAAACTAAATATCTTCTAAACGGTAAAATAAAATGAATTTAGTTTAACATTATTGCTTAAACTTATGATAAGAAATCCGATATTTCGATACGTATCGATATTCGATATCCAATACTTGGATTCGTATCGATATTTCGATACGTATCGATATTCGATATCCGATATTTCGATACGTATCGATATGCGATACGTCGATACAGCTGAAAATGTGTATCGATACAGCTGGCGTATCGATACGTATCGATATATCGATACATCGACCCAGCCCTACTCGCAACCCTACGGTTATGAAATTTGAACTTAAACACTTGGACAACGAGAACGATTAATTGTGGTTGCTAAAATATGCTATTAAGTATAAATGAAGAATTTTAATTAATTTTTCTTTAATTTATAGATAATTAATGCTTAGCATATCATAAGTTTAATACCAAAATGCTTTAAAAATAAAAATATTTCCAATTATGACCTACAAATTCATATGAATTTACTCAGGCAGATAAAATAAAATCATTTCTGTTTTCCCATGTTAAATCCCTATGTCTCGTTGAATGGATAAGAAAAAATAGCGGTTCTCAAACTTACCTCTTATTAAAATATGTATTTTCGCTAACACAGAATAACCAATGCAAGAAGCTCGTTTTATTGTCCTGGGTTCATCAGTTATAAAGATTGAAAATAAACAATAAGAAATGAAAACAATAAAAAAAAATAAAACAGACAACTTAAGATATATTCAGTACTACAGAACAATCAATGCAAGAAGCTCGTTCTATCGTCCTTAGTTGATTAGTTATAGATTGAAAATAAATAAGTAATAAGAATTGAAAACAATCAACAAAAAACAGCGGTTTCCAAACACTTTTGAAACATCCAAATAAATAAACATCACGAAAATCGAAGTCATTGACAAGTAAGTCATTGTCCCTGATCGAACAGCATAGAACCAAAAATGAACGAAAATCAAAAGATTGACAGGAGGCCAAGAGGCACAAATGTAATACGAATAATTAATTAATTCATAATAAGAAAGCGAGGTAAGCTGCGAAATGCGAAAAAGACAGTGAATTCAGACGACTGAGATTCCCCTTCGAATTGTTTGAAAATCAAAAGACAGACAAGAAAACAAAAGAAGAAATTATTAAAAAGCGTCAACGAAATACGAAAAATATTTCAATGAAAACACGTAAATTTAAATTGCGACTGCTTTAGTGTTGCTGGCACGGTTGCCAGATTTCAAATTCTCCAATTTTTTCTTATTCAGCCAAGAAACAGAAAATAATACTTTTAAGTAGAAATTCATCATGTACACACCTCACAGATCAGCGCCTTATACTTTTGGTGCCACATTTCATTGACACCCTGTGTACACTGTGTTCCAAGAGTATGTTCTTGGGCAATATCTCGGTACCTACTGAAGATACAAAAAAAATTCTAACGCAATTTTTTTTTTATTTTAAGAAAACTTAACAAAGAATAGTAATACGAAAAGAACGAGAAGATCTAAAGACCAACAGAAACGAAAAAAGTATTTTCATAATCATCAACGTCAAACTAAAAAATATTTCGACAAAAAGAAATAAAAGAAAATTTAAACATAGAACAATGAAGCGCAAAAGACCAACAAAAAATATATACATGTTGTCCCAACAGTGTGTTCTCGGGCAGTATCTCGATAACTACTGAAGATAGAAAAAAATCAACGCAGTTTTTTTTTTTAATTTTAAGAAAACTTAACAAGGAATAATGGATATGAAAAGAACGAGAATCGAGAAGACCTAAAGACCAACAGAAACGAAAGAAATGTTTTCGAAACCATCAACGTGTCAAACTGAAAAACATTTCGACGAAAAGAATAAAAACATCCCAAGGCCAACAAAAAAAAATATATGTATACAAAACCCAAAATATAAAAAATAAATTAAAGACAAACAAAAGAAAACTGAAAGGACAATGAAATGCAAAGAATAAGAAAATCTAAATACCGACACGAACCAAAAAAATATTATACTATTGCAAACTAAAAAATAATTCCACAAAATTTTCAATTAACATTTTGATATATTTTTTTGTTTCTCTATAAGAACACATATTTCTAGAAGATTAATTTTCTTTATACAAGAAATATTATCATTTCGAGTTCCTTCCTGCTTGGTAGGTATATGTAAATAGCAAAACTGGTAAATACATGACATATGATAAACCTAATGTTAACTTTTCATATTTTCAAGCACTTTTATTTTTTTTTTAGCCTCAACCTGTTCGAGTAACAAAAACTTGGACATTGAGAGAGGTAATTACAGGCGGAAAGACCGACGGACACATTCTCGATTAATAACCGCAAGTACTGTTAACTTGCGATATTTTTGTTACTTGAAATTCACGCGTTGATATTGAACAACTTTTGTTTTCTTTGAAATTAATTACGTTGCCTAGCAGCAATAACTATCACTTGTGTGCACGTGGTATTCTACAGTGATACAGAAGAACTGCATTCGTATATCGGAGCCAGCAATAGATATCGCCAGTCTGTGGGCGACTGTTGTCAGACGTGTGCGTGTGCTACTGAACGCAGCTGCCGCGCCGTCTTTGATTCAGTTTTGTTGCACTTACCAAAATTTTATGTACTGTTACATCAAAGGACATTAAACAGGTTTGATTTTGTTATATTCACTCCATTCATTCATTTATTTTTTTATTCATAAATTTAATTGCCTTTTTGATTTTGTTTCTATTTTACAATAGAAGAGTTACTTAAAGAAACCATTACATTATTAAAATAGGTATAGTCTTTTCTACGATTTTTTTTAATCAAAAAAATATCAAGTTCCAAATTTATTTCCTTCGTACCATGCTCTAGGGTGCACATGTTACTATTGCAAGTATTGATCGTAGTAGTGTAAATTATTACGTCTGACTTCATGCCTGGTTTTTTTTTTACAATGTGTTTATACACTGAAACGAATGATGTTATAATGTGTACACAGACGTAATTGTTTATTTATATTTTTACGTCGTGTATTTACGTAGATCCAAAAGTAAATGCAATTAATTCATCATTTTAGTAGTTTCTCAACCTTTGGCATTTTCAACTTTTCATTTCTATGTATTGTAGTAGTTAGCCGAAAATAGCAACTTTAACGTCGCCAAACCTGGACTATTGATTGCAATTTCGCCAGTTCATGTGCAGGAGGGTATAGAAGGTGTTCGACCCTCATCATGGGGATTTCAGTTGTTTGAACACATAAAGGGGTGATTTAAATTCGACATAATTGCTAAATTGTCCGTTCTCATATAATCTCAGGGGAAAATTTCTTTATACTTTTGAAAAATAAAATATTTACAGGAAAAATAAATGACTGTAAATCGCTAGTGTATGTTTGACTTTAATTTATAAGTTACTAACCTGTGAGCAACTAAAAATCAGATTAGAGTCGGCGGTGCAAAGAAAAAGTATGTCTGTTACTAAAGCGGGTTAGGTTGATCTGACAGTTCATGAATGTATTAGGTTAATTAATTCAGTTAATCACAGACATACATTTTCTTTGCACCGCCTACTCTAATCTGATTCTTATTTGCTCACTTTTTATTATTTCATTATGTTTCTTTTTTAGATGAATTTACAATACTAAATACTACATTACTAATTTTTTTATTGAATTAGAGGTCGTTTACTTTTCTGTGCATCCCCTCTCTTAATACTCTTAATATCTGAAGAAATTCTGTAGAACTGGAAACTATTAATATTATAGATCCATAATGTATGGGGTGCCAACGGCAACGCGAGAATTCCCACCCCTTTAACTTCCTTATTTTTGAGAGTAGTAACAAACTTCCAAACATTTCTGAGCGTTGCCATGGCTACGCAATGAACGGGCACTTTTCATTGGTACTCGTTTTGCGTCATCATGACAACGCTCCGAAATGTCCGAAGTCTGGTAGTAAAACACTGAATAATATTTTTTTGTTCGGCAACCTTAAAAACTACCTGCTTGGGAAAAGGGTTGAGGGCGATAAGATGCCGGTGAACGAACGTTTTGAAGAAGATTTTTTTAATGGTATTAAAACATTTTGCCGGAGATGTAAGAAATATATTGAATTATATTGAAAATCGCTTCATTTTTCTATTTTTTCTTTAACGACGTATGCCTGGCCAGATCCGTCGGTAATTGTGGCGGGGGCGGCCCCCGAAAGTCGCCCCACCCTTTTCCGGGAGTCCGGCGGCGCTCCGGATGGTCGGATCTTCAAGCGCGCGGCGGCGTCGTGTTCCTCGTTATTTTCTGCCATACGATGACGTGCGGCTCGATTCGATCCGAGCCCTTCAAGTACCGTAAAAAAATCCGAAAAAAATGCTTGCAAATTCGATAAGTTTAAAAAAATTATATCTCCTCATCCGTGATAGAGGGCCGGACCTGGCCCGGTGGGCTACATACACCGACGGCCGAAGTTGCCCGTAAGAGAGTTTTAAAAAATTCTGGCGTCGAATTTTTGAAGAAAAACGTGTGAAAGCGTAGGTTTTCGGGCCCTCGTTAACATCCAGGGCCGGACTCGGGGCCGAGCGTCCGAAGATAGAAACCGCCACCGGTACTACGTCTACGTTTCGAGTTTGGTCCGATTCGGTCGGTAAATAAGGGCCGTGGAATTTTTTGAAGTGTCTAAAACGTCATTCTTCGGAAACCCCCATACGAAATCTTTTCCCCCCGGCATCGGTTTTTTTGGTCTTTTTTACCCTACGATGCCGAAAGGCTCGTCGCGATCCGACCACGTTTAACGGTCGAAAAAAATTCCCGAAAAGTACTCTACACAAATGCACTGTCTGACATTCGGCCCCCTGGCTCCCTACAGCCACCAAAAATCGTCCCAAGAATCCATCTAAAAGTCATGTGTACGGATTTCTATAGCAAATTTCTACCGGCCGCAATATCAAAAAAACGCTTAAGAACCTCGCAAAAAGGGTTTTTTCGGGGTGCATTCGGCAACGGGGGAAATCGAAAAATCGGTGGCGATGAAAAGTTGCCCCTCAAAATTCATAGTCGAAAGTGTTTTTTCGAAGTCCCCACGATAACGTCTGGAAAATTCGGCGAATGCAGTTTTCCGAGTTATTTATGAGGGGGGGGAAGGATTTTGTATGGGGGTTTCCAAAAATTGCAGTTTTCGACCCTTCCACGGCACCTATTTACTGACCGAATCGGACCAAACTCGGAACGTAAACGTAATACCGGTAGTTGTTTATATTTCCGGACGGTCGGCCCCGAGTCCGGTCCTGGATTTGAGTTAGGGCCCGAAAAGCGCCGGAAAAACAACGTCTTCACACATTGGCGAAAATTTCTCGAAAACGTGATCTCGGAATTTTTTTAAACTTTCTCACGCGCTGAAAGACACTCCCAGGTACCTAACCTATGGGGCCTATGGTATAAGTCCTGGTGATTTTACGTGCCCCGCCTGCCCAAAGGGCTTTAGGACACGGCCACCTATGGCGTCGGGATTGAGATACGCCCAATCAACGCGCCCACATGTCTTAAGGGACACATGGACTCCCAGAAAGGGTTGGGTTGCAAGCCCCGCACCCCCTCTGGTGAAGGCAAGAGACTATCCACTCTCTACTAACTCTGCAGGCTAGTACCCGAGCTAAAGACGTAGCTCACCCGTCGGGATGATTTTGAACCATCCCTAATCCAGCATGCGGGCTTTCAACCACTGCCACTACGGGGCCTATGGTATAGTACAGTATACGTCATCGTATGGTAGAAAATAACGAGGAATGCAATGCCGCCGCGCGCTTGAAGATCCGACCATCCGAAGCGCCGCCACAGCACCGGACTCCCAGAAAAGGGTGGAGCGACTTTCGGAGGCCGCCCCCGCCATTTTAAAGAATATTTTTTTTAATGCTATTAAAACATTATACTGGAGATGTAAGAAATATATACATTGAATTAGAGGGCGATTATATTGAAAAATAAACATTCTATTTCTTCTTTAAATACTTCAAGCCGAGAACTTTTCAGCCTCCCCTCGTATACGTCAACCGTAATGTCACAAATACTTAATACAATTTTCTTGTTCGTTAAATGTTTATGCCAATGAATTTATAATTATTCTTCGGACAACTTTTATAATTCTTGTAAATTTATTTGGGGAATAATAACTTATAATAAATTATTAACCATCAATACACTACATTAATTGTAAATTTTCCTAATTTTTTTTCTAAGCTGTAATCGATCGGATTATAAAGCATTCTAAAAGCAACTCAAATCGCATTTAGATTTTTTTAATAAAAATATTAATAAGAAGTGACCGTAAGGAAAAGAAGTGAAAATTAATTTTTAAACATTTTTTAAACACGGGATTCTTTAACTGCACTATGCTGTGTCAAATTAAACATTCTGACAGTGTGCATGTATTAATAATTGTATACACATAAAGGTTCAAGATGAAATAAAGATGCAATTTGAAGCAAAAAGTAATTACATGTACAGACGTGTCTGGTTCTCACGAGTAATTGGAAATGTAATAATTTATTTGATTTATCTGTTAACTTTTTATGGTTTATGTATTTTTTTATAATGCTATTTTATCACAAAATTGCAATTCGATTTTTGCTGATATCTTCTCTGAAAGCGTATTATTATTATTAGACTTAAGACTTATCTGTCAAGTAAGATAATGCATGTGATATTTATTTGCCAACTCTTTCCTTGTATATTAAGTACTATCACAAATCTACCATCATTCTTGAAATATACCATTATATATTTATCTTTTTATTTTTTCTTGTAACCACCGTAATTACTAAGAACGTTATCAAGTAACTAGGTTGTACACTACGTAATTGTTCAGGTATTTGTAGAAGTCTGATTCTATCGTTATAAAATGTTTGTTTTTGTTTCGTAAACTAATTAACGTAAATAAATGTTGAAAAACTTTTGCTCTGCTTTGCTTTTTCAGGATGCGTTAAAGATTGTATTACATTTGTTTGGCTAAATATTGTAACAATTGTTTTGTTAATTATGCCTCTTTTTATACATTTTCTTTAGTAAAAATGTATGAAGGAATTCGTAAATTTCTTCTGCTTTTACTTTCATTTCAAAATAATTATCAAAGATAACTGCGATGCATTTGTTGATCTTTCTTATTCATAATGCATTTTCAAGATTCTTACATCACAGTGCAATAGAAATTAATAAATAATTCATGATTGCATCTCTGCATACTTTAACGTCTTGTAATATTTTTGCGTTGAATATTGAGTAGTATGGAGAATTATTCCTAAGCTCTGTATGTGCCTACATTTGGTACTGTCACTTAAAATTTATTGTAATTTATTTTCTTCATACATTTTTGTTTGCACAGTTCTCAAAAATACAGGTTTGTGCATATTAAGTCAAATAGCGGTGTGATACCCTCAATGATCTAAAATGAATTTATTTCTTTTGTTATTAATAATCTTAAACTTACTTGACATTAAAAGTGCCTATTTTTAAATTCTACTTTAATTCTATTGGATATAGCAATCTGAGGACGCATTCATAAGCATAAATAGACTTTATACTATACAGAGTGTGTCTAGAATCAGTGTCATCAATGCATTATTTATGCTGATATATGCTCGTATGTATAGAACATTACTTTTTCTTATCCAATTTTAGTTTAGTAGCAAAATGCCGTATTTTTACTCGTGTCGTGTTTTTACTCTTCACTTTTTGTATTCGCTAAAGTCTTCATTATCATTATTCTTCTTTCCATTTTTCTGATAAATATTTCTTTTATCTCGGGTTTAAAGTAAGTTTATTGAAGAAAAATTGAGGAAAGCAAACCTTTTGAAGCTGGCAACATAAAGGCTATTTTTTTGTACAAGATTTGTTTCAACTTCTTATACAATTTAAATTATATAGTAAATTGTATCGAAAATTAAATAGAATCAATCAAAAACTATTTGACAAAATAGAACGTGTTCTATCTCCAAACTATATCTGCAGCCAAAATATTTGTTATATCAAATGAAATAGGGTAGTCTAAAACAACCTTAAGACCAGCATTTTGAAGAAGGCAAGTTATGAAATTTTTAGCTTCAATAGGTACCAAATCGATGTGTCCAAAGGTAATTGGTTCATTTTGTTTGCAAAATTGTATTGGTCTCCTCGCCATTGTCGTTTGTTTTATCTATATCTTCCTTTCTCATTATCTTTTCTTGACCAAATTGTCCATTCATTGCATTCATAATAAGTTGTTAGAGAAATGCAGTAAATGTTTCATTTCGGAATTAAAATGTAATGTAATTTTAACCCAAACGATTTCGGAGCTTCCTGTATCTATACTTAGTGTGAAACATCCGGTATAGTTTTTTAAATAAATTTTAACGAAACTAAATTAGACGTAATTTTTAATGAGTACTTAACCGACTTGTTAATTACATGCCATTGAATACACATTCCGTAGTACCTTCGTTTTTAATACATTATTAATCAATAACTCTTGTGGTAGGTTGATTATAAAATTAAATTGTATACACAATATTAACTGGCTTGAATATTCTAAGTGCTTGGGTGTGACGTTTCCGTCTCCTACGATTTATTTCGCATCGTATTAACCATTTGTCGTTTTAATATTGGTATCACGCTGAAGCTAATTTCCTCTTTGTTTCATCTCCTCATTGCGAACCCTTCAGTAATTACAGTCGCAGAAGAAATTGAGTGGTAAAAAAAAATTAACAATCAATTTTTTGTTTTTTTGTTAACGTAAGTATGAATAGCTTTTTTAATATTCAAGTGTGGCGTGCGGTAACTACTAACATTGATTCAATAATTATTAATAATTATGTAAATTAAATGGTTTCAAATTGAAATAACTAATGCAAAATTTTTACTAAGAATTTTTTTGTGCACGTTCAGTTCGGTTTAATTGCATTGTTATAAGTTATTTGCGACGACTTAATCCAGGCCTAAGCATTTGACATCCATGTCACGTAATAATGATAAACTCTCTTGACCTTACGCGTCTGTTATCATTCCGTAGGGACACAGACGTTTATAATTCATTTTATTATTTGTATGCATTCTTATACTAAATGTATTTTAATAATTGTATATCACTCTCACTACATAATTAATTTCATTTACTTATTTCATATTATATTTAGATCACGTACCTAATTACTTCTTAAATATATCTTTAATTTGGTTGTATTCTTTAAAATGGTAAACTAATTGATAATAACAATGTTAAATATTGTGGGGACAAACATTTTTGTCGTGGATAGTTAAAAGAGAACCCTAGGGAATTTATATAGTAGAGATAAAGTCGAATTTGGCACTTTACTGATTTTCGTTGACTTTAAGCTGTCCACGTCTGTACATTAATTACTATGCAATCCATTTTCAATATTGTTAGTTTGATAGTAGACCTATAAATGATGTTTCAAGTTTCAGACTGAATAAATTGTTGTACTTCTTTTCAGACATTTGACTGAAGGATTATCCAAGAGTAAAAGCCATACCAAGGTAGGAAATGAGTTTCAGCATCAAATTGCAGGAGTTCAACGTTCGATGACACAAGCAGCCATGCCTCGGACTATTGGACAACTTCAAGCAAAGCTGCAGCAAAGTGGCGATACTGATTGGAGAAAGAGAATAGCGAAGCTCAACAATTCTGGTGAAGAGTTGAATCTATTGAAAGCCAAGAATTTATATAATGTAAGTACTAATGGCATTTAATACTTATGAAAGTCAGTTGATCTTAACTAGAAATTAAAAAAAAAAACTGGAGGGAAGTAATTTTGGCAAAATTGCTGACAGGGGTTTCTATTAATATTCACATCCATTTTTAAATCTCATTTCCCTTTTAATTCGTGATTGTATGTTGTCCATTATCAATGAAATATTTATGTAACCAACATGATTAAAAAAACGGAGATGTAATTATAATAAAGCTATTGACCTAAAGTTTTAGTGAACTTTAAGTAATTAAGAGATTAAAAAAAAACAGTTTGTTGAAGAATCGATGTAATCTGACCTTTAACTACTTAACTAATAACCTCACCAAAAACGACTGGATAAATAATAAATAAGTGATCTTTACAAAATTTAGTCCGTTCATTTGGAAACTGGAAAAGTTAGTTTAAGATTTGCATAAAATAAATGCAAAGTAAAAAATGCATAGGTCTAAAGCGATTTTCTTTGTTTATTTTGTTCTCGAGTTCCTAAATCGGTAGGCAAAAGATTTTTCCTGTGAATATCTTTCATGAATAACAGTTCTGTAATTTCAACTTATCTTCCAACACGCGTTTTTACATTCCACAAATGGATTCGATAAAATTGTGCTCAAACATTTTGTTCCAAGTATGTCAAAATGATATGAACCATTTCATATCTTTAAACAAAGACTTAATTACGTCAGAAAGCACTGTTTTCTTGCCTTTCTCTATTTGAAAATGAAGTATGTAGTTATCTCAAAAACGCCCTATTTAGGCTTATCGGATGTGGTGTGACAATAAAAAAAACACAAACATCTGATTATTCTATTATTGTAATTGGCATATTTTATTTTAAGCATTACCATAAGTATGGGGTTGATTGTCTAATTTGGGTGATCACGTGAGACTTGAGAATTGTTGAAAGCACGGTATTTTAGTGTATAAATGAAGCGTGTTTAAAATGGGGAAAAATTACTTGCGCTGAGTCCTTTTAAATTAAGACTCCCAAGTATAAAAAGTAAAACAAATTTAACACAAAATTTTTGGGGTTGTAGTAGGGGTCATCTTTAGGGATTGTTAGTTTGATTTTTAAATAAAAAATGAAGGTGAAACGAAACTCCTAACATTTTTTTACTTAGTCTGCACACCAATTAGGATATCTGAGGTTAAAAGATAAAACTTTTATCGAAACCAAGTTTGTTTCCAGTAAACACCTTTTGGAAGATGTATTATACGCGGCTTGAAAATTGAAATAAAAAAATTATCATTACAAATGCACTGTGAAATGTAGTCACTGACGTAATAAATTAGCGCTACTTTTATTTTTATTGTGTCATGGTAAACAACATTAAATTTTTATAGATGGTAATCGACTGTTTTTTTTTGCCGTTGGAAACTAAGTGAATACGTGATCAATGACGTTCTTTAGTTGAAATACTTCTTAATTCATTTCGTCATATGTATTACCAATTTCATTCTTCCCATTTTTTCTCTAATTCTAAATTTTTGATGATTTTGGCAAGCTAAAACAACGTGTCGTATTTGTTCCTTAAGGTTTATTCAATTTCTTTACTTTTTCTTTGTGATAACGCAAAAAATAAAAATTTTCCTCGCTCCTCTCAGACAGGTTTGATAATTAAAAAAAAAAATAGAAGAAAAACTATGTAATTGGAAATTAAACTTGAACACAAGCTTTGATATAATTTAAGAAATAAAAACTCAGAAATTTCTTGGAAACTGTCCTAGAAAAAATTAAATATCATACACGTGTTGAAAGGTCATTGGAAAACATATTAATGTAACAGTCGTTTACGCACGTGTGAACAGTTGTTCACACGAGTTTTCCTTTTCAAAACAAATCACAATTGTTATAAAATTAAATCGTTATCATTATTATTATTTTTTCAATGTGTTCCTGAATTATATTAGTCGATTTATTAATATTAGATTCAGCGTTGAATACACTTGATTTGGTCGGTATTTCCGAAGAGAGTTTTTCTCATTCTCCTTCGGCATCTTCTTCGTCTTTTTCTTATTCTGCTTCCGTTGCACATTCATTTATTTACATTTGCAAATCTTGGAAGGTACTGCCGATAATAGGTACAAAGCCCCAAAAAGCTTCTTATTTGATGTTTGTTTTGGGGGACCGGCCAGTCTCTTACTATTTGGATTTTCGTCGAGTCAACAGCAATGCCGTCGCCACTGACGACATGGCCCAGATAATTGACAACCTTCCGAAAGAGATGGCATTTCTTGAGACTGAGTTTGAAACCAGTTCTACGAAGTCGCCGAAACACTTCTTCCAGGTTCTTCAGGTGGTCCTCAAACGCCTTTCCAACCGTGATTATGTTATCAAGTTATACCGTGCAAGTTTTTCAAGACAACCCCTTCCATTTTTTCCTCATTCTCCTTCGCCATCTTCTTCGTCTTTTTCTTGTTCTGCTTCAGTTGCACATTAATTAACAATCGACTCACCATTAGGTAATTCTGAATCCTGTAAGTCATTGTCAACATTAACATATTATCTAAATCAATTTCACTGATCAATGATAGATGAACCAAGCTTCTTCTTGTTTCTTGCCATACCATTAGGCTAATGGCAGATTGTCATCTTCATTAAAGTCTCTGTCCAAGTTTGCCTTTTGGAAACAGACCTTGTTAACCATAATTATGGCATTTAAAACTATGATTTTGAACTCCAGTTTATTACCCACGCATGAACCAGGCGATAATGCGTCTTGAGCGAGTTAATAATTTCTTGTTCTAAAGGTTGCATAATCGCCTTACAATTTGATGGTAAAAATTTTGTACTAGGGGATAGTCATTACAGTCGTCTACGAGAAGAAGAATTTTTCTGTTTTCCTCTTCTAATTCTCTCTCTCATTTTCTTAGTTCCTCTTCGAACAGTTGCGAGGTTATCCGAGTGTTCCCGTTGCTTTTGTAGTTCACACTTAGACCCGAGTTTACAATCGTCGGATAAGCATTATTTTTAGAATAACGTGACGTACGTGTGACGTAGATATGGAGGAACGTTAAAGGATATTCAGCCGAACAGTTATTCCGTCCTTATTCTACGATTTTGTAAAACTGGGCCTTAGCAAAGTGCAGTTCTAGGATTTTCCAACATCCAACAGCCAACAGCTTTCGTTCTGTTAAACGCTCTTTGTTATGTTTGCCTCTGACACACTGGCCACACTGTTTTGATCCAAAATTCCGCATTTTCCTTGGAAGCACCGGCAGCTTCTCTATATATCCATCCAGTATTAATGGCTGTGGCGTTTTTTAAATCTGTCCATCCATCCTTTGGAGCAAACAAGTGACGCTTCATCGGGTTTTGCTGTTAATCTGGCAAACGCCTCTGCTCTTCTTTAGAGAGTGGAAGTTGATAAAGGTTTTGGCTTCTTTGTAAGGAGAACCATTTTAAAAGAACAGTGTCTGCCTCCGACACTTTTATCGACTTCATTTTAGAAACAGTTAAACTAAGATATTCTAATATCTTCTCTTTTCTTCCAAACAATAAACTTCCGAAATTGCTCGACCTTGTTTGCTATAATCGAGTCGATGCTTCGATCGTACGTTCAATATTGTCAAGTTTCCCAATATGTTTATTTCTGTTCAATAAATTCGAAATCCTTGTGGGAATTTTCTAGAAAGCCTCTGCCAGATGCTTCATTTACATTTAATTCGTACAATAATTTTAGAGAATCAACTCGCTTTTTATAAAGCACAGATTTTTAAAAGTGGAAGCCTTCACGCTGTAATAAATTGCTTTGCGATTATAATTGATGGTAATGTGCTCGTTAACTTATGATATAAATTCCCTCCAAGTATAAGTGTATAAAATGGACTGTAAGAACCGATATCTTTTAACGGAAACCACATTTCCGCAGTAGGTATATTCGCTCAGTTAGCATTGCGAACCGTCAATAAATGTTCGTGCACTTTGAGTAGCTGATTTCATCTAATGACGACGCTTATCTCAAAATAAATAGCCTCTACTCGAAATATACGCCAATCAGTTGATTTCATTCTCTATCATGTGCATCATCATACTCGTTACACTTTTCCTCGCAGCTTTAGTATATTATATAATTAAAAAATCATGTGCGCAGGAAGAACTGTCCGAGAAGTCTTCTATACTCGCCGCGAAAATCGACGAGCTGGATGCGGCGACGCAAAAGTGGAAGAACCGCGTCGAGAAGAACGACGCCATCAACTTCTCCGTAGCCGGCCGAATGCAAGATGAAGACAAACTCACGGTTTCACTCAACATATCATCAGCTGATAAAAGCAGGACGCCGAAGGCCAAGAGGTTTAGAGGAAAAGATGGTCAGTGTATTTGATACTTAATTTTAGACGCTCATTGTTTAGACACCTTGGTACCGACAATAGAAGTGAACGGATAACTGATTAACTTGTTGACTTTTAAATTTTTCGTTTTCACTTTCCAGGAGAGAACAACGGCAAAGATTCGACCCGAATTTCTCCAGATCCTGCCAGCAACCTTGGATTTAAACGAAGCATATCCGTGCCCGGTAGTGGAACAACCAGTGACTCATCGGGTGCGTTTTTTTTTATTATTTTCTTTCTTGGTATAATGGCTCATTAAGTTTAAGGCTGGGGCTACACGAGCGTAGAAATAACTTCCTTTATAACGCACCTGTTTTTACGTTGCAAAGAACATATACGGAGGGCCCAATTAATTCGCCCCATTAGTAATAAAACTGAAACTTATCGCAATATTTGTGACCTTACGTGAAGCCTGTAATTTTCAACTTTTCCAACTTTTATTTTGATACCTATGCGTATCTCAATTATCTTTACTTATATTTAATTATATTTATTTAATTAAATACATATACATACAGGGTGTCTCACTTATTATTATTGTAAGTTCACATAATTCTGCAAAATATCAATGGTCTAGATCAGAAATAAAAAACTAACCTACAACAGGAGCAGGTCGTCATTTGTTTGAAAACCTCTGCTCACATTGTAAAAGAATAAAGCTCTAGCAAAATCACGATCACTCGGTCAATGTCGTCCACTTGCAATTCGATAACGAAAGAAAACTCTAAATATTCATTCGCGTTGATTACTGAATTAATTAATTATGAGCCAATTTTTACGTATTGTTAATACAGTTCATAACTGCTGCTTATAAAAGTGTAGCAATTTACATAAATAAAACAAAATATTGTAATCTTCAACCATTTATTTCATTTGATAATCGACAATAACTTCATCGTGATAAGCCATACTTTGTAAGCAAATGACACACTGTGATTACTGACGCTGAGTCTCCTGCATACTCAGAAAAGAAAATGCATTAATTACAACCAATGAATTTATTTATTTTTTTGAATGAATTTTTGTTAATCTGTACGGTCTTTCGGATTTTTTTTTGTGTAGTTTGAACGTAATAAAGTAATACAATCATACTCTGACGAAAATCCATTAGAGTGTAGAATTGATTTAATAAAAGAAGGAAAATGTTAGAGTCCTTTTATTTCTACACAAAAAATGCTGGTCAAAATAATTTTCAACACCCAACTAGTTTCGACCTGAAGGTCATCATCAGGGGTAAGTGCGAAAACGTATAAAGGGGGACAAACACAAACACATTAAAATTATCACAGATGCATTATCAGACAGTCGTCTTCGAACCTTGTCTAATAATGCATCTGTGATAATTTTAATGTGTTTGTGTTTGTCCCCCTTTATATGTTTTCGCACTTACCCCTGATGATGACCTTCAGGTCGAAACTAGTTGGGTTTTGCAAATTATTTTGACCATCATTTTTTGTGTAAAAATAAAAGGACTCTAACATTTTCCTTCTTTTAATAAAATCATAAATTCAGGGATGATTTGTATCGGCGTGATTTTTTTTTCAATAATACTTTTAGAACGGGACCTCTATTGAATTAATTATTATCTAATTTTTTACTTCTTGTTAGGTATTATTATTAATTAAATTAATATTATTGTGTAAGAGTTATTTTTTGAAAAATCTGCATTTCTAAATATTAATTAAATACTAATCAAAAATTAGAGTGTAAATGTTTCATCATTATTTTATTATTGCTTACGTATCACTAATTGCCAATCTTCCTATTTTTCGTACGAAAGTCATCAATGACCTGCCTTAACGTTTATTGTCTAAATAAAAACCTGGTCAAGTAGGTCGTGATCGAGAATTTATCCATTGCATTTACATAACAGAATTACATACTAAATGTAGCTTACTTGACAAGGTTTTTATTTAGACAGTTATTATTACATCTATTTCCTCTCTCAGTTATTGCACATAATACCATAGGTCGAAATTCATTTTTGATAGCGGTAGGCCATGGAATTGTAAACGTATGTCGTAACCTACAACACCAAACAGTGTTTTAGGTTAGTGCAAAATCTGGAAAATTAACTTTCGATTTTAGTTAACTATGCAAGAACTAGACAATTCATAAATTAGTTGTCAATTCATAAATTATCAACTAAATAAATAAATGCTGTAGTAATAATCTGAGACAAACGTTTTATCTTCCTTGGCCTACCTTTATCAAAAATTTATTTGGACATATGGTAGTAAACTTTGTTCAGCTGGAGCATTGAAATCACACCCAGTGCTTCTCAAACGTTTTTTGTAGAAAGTAAACGTAGATATTTGCGGAGTTATTATTAATCTTGGCCCCTTGTGTATGTCACAACTTCATTCTTTTTCTCGTGTATTAACAGTGGTTATAGTAAATGAAACTTATTAGATTACACACTGTATATGATACCCTTCCAAAAATAAATAAATTTTGGTGAATTATGTACATGTAAATTCGCCTTACAAATACAGTTATTTTTTTATAAATATGTATGTATGCATATTAATTGATTGATTTAATTTGAATTGCATTTTTTTTTAAATTTATTTTGTAAACATGTTTATGTTTACTATTTTGACCCGGATTCTCAAAACTGCTGTGAACATTCTTCTTATCCCACAAATATTTAAAAACTACTGATTAATCAATTAATAAATATTCAATTGCTTAGTTCTCTAATACAAGATATGTACATATAATCGTTTATCAAATTAAAAATAATTTAATTATTCACATTAAAAATATTAAATAACGAGCTGCAGTGCTTTTCGATCAAACACCACTTCTAATTGTATATTAAAATCAAAAACCTTCAAAGTGGAACCTAATTCCGATTAAATAGAAATGTATTGTATTATACCGGATGTCCCACCGGCGATATATAAAAAACCGTAATACCTAGAAAACTCGAGAACGAAAAAAGGTATCAATTTCGGGTTTTCACTGAAATGTTCTCTTTTTCGGAACCTTTCTTCAAGACAACTGGATAAAATTATTACCTTTGCAGATAGTGCCCTCTAACTAATTTCAAACAAAATAGTCGGAGTTACTGAATACAAACTTTAGATCAGCTTAAAATTCCCATTCTAACGAGCCTAAATTCGTTCATTTTTGATAAAGAGTATAGAAGTTAAAGTATTTTTGGAACTACGTAAACAGTTCAACTCTTTCCTCCACTCTTATTAATGGCGATGCGGTAATAAGTCTCAACTCAAAGACGTGCAGAATTAACTCACCTTACCAATGGCGTTATCAAAGCTGCACCTTATTATGAGGCTTTGGTTGGTATAATTAAATTTTATTATTGAGCCTATTGATTGCGCCCCCTTGTAGTCAAATCTGATACTTACAATATTTTCTTTGAATTTCTCTTGGTCAGTTTGGATACAATTTTTTCCCGAAGCTCTAGGTATTTCGATTTTCGATATATCGCCGGCTGCCACCGTTACTGGGACACCCGGTATATTTTGCATGAAAGCTACTTCGTCATTTTGTATAGAGTGTGATCAGTGGCTTTTTTAATAAATGAATTTTTGATTTTACAAAAAAGACATTGATGGTTTACAATAATTTCAATCGTTTTTGAAGATGTTATTAAAGTCGTTTCCGTCACAGTTTAAGTCGTTTCCGTCACAGTTTAATGCTTTTAGAAAATGCAGATACAATTTAAGTCGGTATACAAAGTTCAAAATAATTTTATCACTGAAGAGTTTATAAACTACAATAAATAATTACTTAATCTTTTTTTTACTAGTGCAACGTTTACTATTACAAAGCATTATAAGCTGTGAATATAATTCACATTGAGGAATTAGGGATTATACTGTCAAACTTGATAATTTCTCTGAATAACTTGATGTATTTGCCGGTAATAATTTAATCGAAGGATCTTTTATCATTTTCGTTCATATTAGATTAGATTACCTAATCTCTCAGATCTTGAACGCTCGTAAACGCATCGAAAATACCATGTTTTTTGAGTACACTCATCTCACCGCCCAAATGTTTATGTTTTAAGTCGAGCAATAACACAAAATTAAACGAATGGGTACACTTTCCGCATTTGTTTTTCTTTAGTGATAACGTCTTTTTCAGGAACAGAAAATTCCCTGAGGTCCTCGGGACGTCGGGTTAAAATCCTGAAGCCCGACGACGACAATTTCAAGAGCTTCTTCCGTGTGACCGACGAGTTCAAGTCCGAAGAGAAACTGGACGTGTCCGTGGAAGATTTCGATGTTGTTACCAGAGAAACGCAGGAACTTCTAGTCCAGAAGAGAACTACCAAAGCGCAGAAACGTAGGGCAGCTTCTAAGAATCCGGTTAAGGCCCTCGCTTCACGGTCCGATATCGCCGATGAATATGAAGAAATTTTCACCGGCATCGCAGATAAAGAGATAAAAAGACTGAATGTAGAAAAACGTATGTATAATATTGAGTAATTATTTTCATAAGAATGATTAAATGTTTGCACAATTACATATAAACATAGTTTATGAAACAAATAAAGCAATTATAAGATAAAACAGTCTTTAATAAAGCAGTAGATTAGTAATTGCTTCAAACAGAGTAACACCTTGTATAATATTTAAAAATTTTAGCAAATTGGGATATGGGAAGAATTGTTGCTTCAATATTATTGTTGATTTTTAAATCAAATTTGATTAGAATTGAAATCATAAAAAGTTTTCAACGTACAGGGAGACAAAGCCATTCCATTTCTTTAGAAAATTGATTTATTCTAGCACTCATTAATTAAATAAACATACTACACATGTTGCAAACTGTAAATATTGCAGAAATATTTAGATAGTACCTACCTACACACAGAAAGAAAATATTTAACTTAGATAAGCACTGAAAGATCTTGTGATGTTATCTTAAATAACTGCTATGATCAAGTACAAAACACATATCACATAATTCTCTGTGTAATTTCTCATTTGTTCTAGTGGCGAAAAGTTCAAGCTTCGCTCTGGAAGCTTTAGCTGGCTTAGCCAGTAAGGAAGACTTCAGCTCAGTTTTGCTGAAAAAATGTGCATCTCCGAGGTCGTCTCTCTTGCCGTACAAAGACTTGATGCTCATACACATAAAAGGAAGGAGACACGTGCAGGCAAGATTAGTCGAACCTGTAGCTGCCAGTATAAACGAGGGCGACAATTACATACTTATAACTCCGAACGTTCTCTATAACTTTATTGGGGCGTACTCCAACATAATCGAACAAACCCGAGCCTGTGATATTATAAATTACATACAGCAGACCGGAGATATGGGCTGCAAAGTCGAGCAAGTTGTGACTATTAGTTCTAAGAAGCGCACATTACCAGCGGAAGTAGAGAAATTCTGGAACTTGTTGGGTTCTTCGAGCAGCAAAATTCATGTGACTGAAGCTGGCCACCCCGATGAAGACGAAGTCTATGAAACCAGTATACTAAACACTAACATAATATACAGTATAGAAAATAACGAGCTTGTGCCCGTCGAAGAGTATTGGGGGAAAATTCCAAAGATACGTATGTTAACCCCATCAAAAGTGTACGTCTTCGATTTCGGCACCGAAATGTACGTGTGGAGTGGCATCACTGCTTCGTCTGACGAAAAGAAGACCGCCCTAAAGTTGGCCAAGGATCTTTGGTCAGAAGGATACAATTATTCAGATTGCAGCGTCAATCCAATAAATATAGCAACAATGTTGGGGGCACACAAAAAATTAACGGGGCCATTAAAATCAGATATAAGGCCCGAGTGGGGATTATTTGCTAAAGTAACGCAACACACCGAAACTATTTTATTCAGAGAAAAATTTTTGGATTGGCCTAATTACAGTCGGATTATCAAAAGCAAAGTAGTTACCAGTAGCAAGTCGGAACCCCCGATTACAGTCAGTCCCTGTGATGCCGAAGAAATGAGGAACCAAGCGTATTCTGAACCGGATTTCGAAATAGACGGCACGCATTTGGGGAGGGGCCATAGCTATTTCGATGATGAAACTAATCGACTATTTGAGATAAGCACTTTGGATGTGATGTGCTGGCATACTTTAGAAAATACTTTCGAGGTAGTCCCAAATAGTTCGGTCGGGCATTTTTATGAAGCGGATACTTATGTGATACGCTGGCAGTATCGTGTTAATATTTCAGGCCGTAAGCTAACAGGTAGACCGTCCAGTCATAATCAAACAGGTCGTGATAGATGCCTTTATTTCTGCTGGCTTGGAAGTAAAGCGTCGATTAATGAAAAAGGCACCGCTGCTTTGTTGACTGTTGAACTGGATAAAGAAAATGCAAGGCAGATTCGTGTGAAGCAAGGTTTGGAACCTACCGCTTTCTTGAGGTTATTCGATGGTAAAATGACTGTCCACGTTGGCAAATGCGATAAAGACTCTGACAAGGCCGACAGGCTTTTTATGGTCAAAGGAGAGATTGATGAGGAAACTGCTCTAATTGAAGTACCTTGCAGCATGCGTAGCCTAAGGAGTAGAAGTGCATTTATTTTTGTCCAGCCAGAAAGTAGCAACGTCATCGTTTGGAACGGCATCAGAAGCACGGATGAAACTAAAGGTGTTGCAAAAAAATTAGCCGAACACGTTGCTCAGGCCAAGTCAAGTCATTTTGGATTTTCTGATGAGGATGATGTGACTGTGATAGTGACCGATGAAGGTCAAGAAAGTAGTGACTTTTTAGATGCTCTTGGTGAGAAACAGCAGTTGTATTTAAGTCTTCTTAATGAAGAACCTCATGACTACAAGTACACACCGAGGTTATTTCATTTTAGCAGCGTGTCGGGATCTTTCAAAGCCTCGGAAGTTTTGTGTTCATACAGGAGTCAATTTGTTACGCCATATCCGTTTTTACAATCTGAACTGTACTCAGCCAATCAACCAGGTACTGTAAACAGTAATTGTTACTACACACTAAAATCTAAAATAACCATTAAAATAAATAAATGAAAAACGAAGATTTTTAGTCCAAGTTTTAATCTACACACCAATTATATAAACCCTGGGTTTAAAAATCTTCGTTTTTCATTTATTAATTATTATCTACACTATAATGGATTTCCGCCAAGAAAAAAAAAAAAACCATTAAAATATTCATAATCACTTTAGTGAACCCTTCAATAGAGCAGAAGCACTTTCTTTCTTTTTTTTCGTTCCCCTCATTTGAAGTGTATGGGGAAAAAACAGGGAATGTCACAATTTGTAAGGAACTGACAAAATTAGAAAGTAAACCTCTTTTCATTATGAATATTAATAAAGTTTTCTGACTTGAATTAATTTTTTTATTAATTTGTTTACAGTTGTGATGTACCACACTTTGGTATCATTAAGTTACTAATCAAAGAAATGCAATTATCTCAAAATAAAACAAAGTGACACTCCTTGTTATTTCCCCATACCCTTCATTTGAACTTCACTTTTTGTATTTATTTCTTAAATAATCAGTTTTTATAAAATATTTAAAGGAATGTCAATTTGTAGTTGTTGAACAAGTACACGCATAGGTATCGTATTAAAATTGATTAAAAAGATAGATTTTTTTCCAGCTTTGTTTTTGTTCGACAACAATCATGAGCTTTGGTTGTGGCAGGGCTGGTGGCCTGAAAGGGAAGACGATTCAGACTTGTCTGAGCAAGTAGGATCAGCGGTTGTGCGATGGCAGGCCGAAAGGAAAGCCGCCATGCAAACCGTCATCGATTATTGGAGGCACACGAACACGGAAAGTAAAAGTGTCCCAGCATATCTCGTATGGGCCGGCCTTGAACCTTTAGAATTCACAAATTTGTTTCCCATATGGGAGGACAGGGATGATATTGCTGAATTAAACATTAAGGTACTATTTATTATTATTTTTTTTTAAGTAGAAAAGTGCTTTTTCGTTTACAGGAAGGTAGAATGACTGGGGAGATAGTTCTGGTTGAAAATGAATTCGCTCAATTAACACGAACGACTTATCCTCTGTCTCAGTTACTGCAAAGGCCTTTACCGGAAGGGGTAGATCCCACACACTTGGAAATTTATTTGTCGCCGGATGAGTTCTCGGAGCTCTTATGCATGTCAAAATCAGATTTTCAAAAACTGCCCGCTTGGAAACAAACTGCCATTAAAAAGGAGAAAGGTTTATTCTGACCTATATTGACCGTTGTCTTGGATAGGTTGGAGAAAATAATTAACGGATGTTATGAAAATCTCAAGTCATTTAACTGTTAGGGGAATTTTTTTCTTATAACGGTATCTGTGTTAAATGTCTATTGCTGTAGTGTTTAAATACATTTTTTTTCAGTATGTTTTTTTTGTAACGTTGGTTTCATTCTTTGTTTTTCTTGCGTTAACGTTGAGGGTTTATTATTTTAATGATCATCACCAGTGTGCTAAATCAATGCTTCCCTAATATCGTTTTTGTGCAACCAAAATCTAAAAAAAAGTGATTTTAAGGCTGCTTGGAATATTGTGCATGCCTTTTTAATAGAATTCTAAATATTTATACTACATATAGGTGGATTGTTTAAAGTAACGCATCAAATTCACTTCTTACAACTGCCATATAGAACAAGTTATTTTTTTCGTTATTTATTTAGTTATGTACTTATATACAAAAAGCAATTATTTTAAGAACGATACTGCCCGTTTGCTCTATTGTAATATCATTGAAAAATTTACATTACTTGTTGAGACATAACATTGCAGATTAATTTCGCTCAAAAAAAAAAGTATTAAAGGTTCCTGTTTTAATAAAGTATTAAAAAAGTATTTAATTTTTTTTGTATGAAAGGGCAGTATATTGAGGGCTTGAAACATATCTTCCTTGGTACAACAACCTTTTGAAATATCTAAGCGATGCTAACATAATTACTGTGTAACTTAATATATCAAAGAAGGATATGTTTAATTAGTAACGTGGACACGAAGCGTATTTAATTGTAATTATTTGAAACTGTGATTATTGTGCAGATATAATTTTCTTTGTGTGTAAAAATCTGTATTATATATGGTGCCTTGATAATATGAATATTATAGGAATTTAAAATGTCCTTCTCTAGTCTGTATGTTCTACCGGCACTGTTTACATTTATATTAAATTAATAGTGGTGTAATACGCATATAAATATGCCTTACTAACTTTGAAGTCGTGTGATTTGTCGATCGGACAATATTTTATATAATTTTACTTTTTATCGTAGATTAGCGTCTCCTAGCTTTTATACTAAATTAAGTTTATAAATACTGTAATGTTTTGTTGTATTTTGTGTTTTGTATATAACTTTAAGTAATATAATAAAATGTTTTATACGGCTTTTATAATTGATTTCACAGAAAGTGTCACGAATTTGTTCCTCAAGAATTCTGCAGATATTAGATTTTAATTAATTTTAGCAAGAATTAAGTTATATTCTTGAAGCAGCAGAACGAGGTAAGCTTTTCAATATAAAACAATATAATACGAAAACGGTGCGTATTTATCAAACTCGTAACTTTAAACAGAAATTATGGAATGAGCAGAAATTGTGGAAATAATGAAAAGTATTGTGTACAGATTTTCTTCGAGAGGAAACTTGTACAAATGAAAAGGTAAAAGTACGAATTAAGTATCATTTAGGGAAACGTTTTTAGAAGGTAGAAAAAGTTTTTTTTATTATAGGTTTTTGGTGTTTATGTTTAATATAAAATTGTAGGTAAACAAAACACATTAAACTACTTACTCCCCCTTCTAAGGTAAGTAAGTGTAACCAGTCGGCTTTAAAATTCCAAATGGAAAGAAGATCAAGTTGTAAATTATTATCAGATTTGTTCTAGTAACAGCTTGACTAGTTCAGAATCAGTTACCCTTGACTCTGACATCTCTATAAATTCTAAAACTTTCATCAGTACTTGCTTTTGACACTACCAACTGCCGCTGTTTACATTTTTTTAACTTCTGTCAAGGTAGAGGTCTCATAATATGAGAAGAGCCAGAGGCGGAGCTAATCTGCTTAAATTTCTTACATAACACAGGTCATGTGACAGGTTCTTCTCAAATAGCGAGACCTCTACATCAACATTTTAGGTGGATTCAATAACATTTTTTTCTTTGCAGGTGTTTAGTAGTAAATCAATAAAGATTGCTCTCATTTGATTTTTTTTAGTATTGTCATCTATCGTATGTGCTGTCAGCTGATTTACAACAACTGTACTAGTCTAGATTCTGGCGTATTAAATACAGGACCCAATGTGTACATTGACAAGGAATTGCTTAAAAACATCGTTTTCTTCCGAAAGTGTAAAACGCTTTATTTTACCTTTACCTGCAATCCATCTCTGAGAATTTTTTATCAATATACTATTTACACAACTTAATACAAGTGAGCACTTTCTACTAACAATAAAACAGAATCGCGCTGTTTTCAAATTATTTTATTTATTTATCAATTTTTTTAAAGCAAAATTTGAGACACCTATAGGTACATCATTGTGCTTAAAAGACATGCTACTTATTATCAGGTTCTTGATTGTTGCAAATCTCTCATGTTCTTATTTGTATTTTGTTTGTTAAAGTTCTCTTTGTTTATTAAAGTTCCCTATTAATCATTTTTTTCTTCTTCAATTTTCTGTCCCTGTTGTTCATTGATTCACTATTTTTTCATCTTTTTGTTGCAGCATAGATAGTTACTATATTAATTAAAGAACGCACTAGATTTGTTTGTAAAAAAATCTTGCTATTTATATACGAAGAATGTTTTAAAAATATTGTTTTTTTTTTTTAGTGTAATTGTTATACCTACTTTACATCTTTCAGCTCTTTTATAATTTATCTAATCGTTTGAAATTTAGAACTTGTTCATTTGTGAATTATGTTTCAAGCAATTAAATTATATGTACAGGTGTCCCGGAAGGAATGGCCGCGTTGCATTTTCGATTACTTTTTTATTTTTCAATTTCCACGAATTTTCGTTAAGTGTCGAGTGTTTTTCTAGTGCTGCCATCTATCGAGTATTGCCATAAATTATTTGTACGCCCCGTTTCAGATTAAGTCCGGAAGAATCACGCTCTTTTGTTTTGCATTTTTTGCATTCTCGGTTAAGTCACTATTTTTTTTTCAGTTTCTACCACGGTGTAAGATATAAGGTGATATAACTTCCTATGCGTTCCGAAGATTTTGGTGGCTAATTTTTGTCCTAGTTCTATAGCAAATCCGCCATATGGCGAACGTGCTGCGTAGGTAAACAAAAATAAAACTTGACCTTCATTTAGTATACGAAAGAACGTTGGTGTTGGTGTTGGCGGATTAAGTGTGTGTATTGACTCGAAACCACGGTCGAAGCGTCTGTTATACACAACATGGTGTATCAGTGTTGCGTGCCAACGTGTGAAACCAGGAAAATATCGGTTGTTAAATTACCGATCCAGTTGGTGATCAGTTGACAGTTGTATTCCGCTCACGTTTCCGATCGCTATTTATCCGCTCTGATCAGTTTTTCGTAAACTTTAGTTTTCGTAAACGTTAGTTACAGTTTATCTACCCCAGTGTGGCCCCGATCAATGTTCCGTAAACGCCATAACACTTCTAAGGTAATTTATGTATTTGTTTACAAATACCCACGCTACACGTAGCCACCTATTGGATTCTTTTAGAATGAGGATAAAATTTAGACAGCTCACAATCGCAACTCATATCACCTTATATCTTACACCGTGGTTTCTACTAATTTTCGATTAGTGTCAAGTTTTTCTAGTGCTGCCATATATTTGATAATGCCCCGAGTTATTTTTACGCTCTCTTTAAGATTAAATCCGCAGGAAACGCGCTCCTTTGTTTCATTCATTTGCGCGCGGCCACATCGCATTTTAGGTTGTCACTAGAATTTTTTATTTTTCAGTTTTTACCCATTTTCGATTAGTGTTGGGGGGTTTTTCTAGTGCCGCCATCTATTGGATATTGCTCTAAATTATTTTTACGCTCTGTTTCAGATAAATTCGCAAGAATCGCGCTCTTTTGTTTAATTCACGTGCGGCGCGGCCACGCTGCATTTTAGGTTAAGTCATGTAACGTGATATAATTGATAATTGTCGAGTTTTCCTGGTGCTGCCATCTGTTGAATATTGCCCCAAGTTATTTTCATGTTCCTTTTCAGTTTAAATCCGCAAGAATCGCGCTCTTTTATTTCACCTGCTTGTTTTAGTTACTCGTTTCGGACAAATTTCTGGACATTTTAGTGCTGTCATCTATTGCGTGAATTTTCAGCTTATTTGCAACGAGCATAATATGCTTCCAGATTGAATCATTCAGGACTTGAATTATTTTATTTTGGTTTTCATCGTCGTTTCGGACGAATTCGCTGGCGCCGTCTGTTGAATGCGAGCCTAACTTATGTATATAAATCAGGGATGATATAATACGTGACAGTTAACTTTTATACGTTATATGTATAATATGTATGTATAAAACGTATAAAATGTATAATACGTACAGTAGCGGACAATAAAATCCGGGCATATCATTTGTACAATGTAAACCTCACTCTTAAAAATTTTGACGTTTAACACATATTACACAAAATGTCACTAGTAATTCTGAAGTTTAATATAAATTTTGACAGAAATATAACCTTAATGAAAGCCTGATTTACCAAATTTGTCTAAATACGAACGGCTTGTCAAATTCTTGCCCGGATTTTATTGTCCGCTACTGTATATACTTGTTCATTAAATTGTATGTAAACTACAGTATAATTCTTTTTTGAATTTCTAGTGCAGGTTGGGTGTGATAAATATCGTTGGACAAATTCAAATATGAATAATAGCAGCAGTAGAATGTAAATGATATTATTGATAAAAGCTTGTTTAAGTAAAATTAATTTGTAACATAGCGATATTCGCAGTCATGTAGGTAAAACTTGTAGCGTTTTCAACTAACTGCTCTAGAGCACTCCCATCCTCTGTTATTATATGAGATTAAAGTAAGATGGAGAAACTCCGAAAGTGTTCTAGCTCTAAAGCAGTCAGTTGAAACTACTTTTATACAGTATTATACAATATTTTGTACGTCAGTGTTTTATACAGTATTAAATCCATGTATTATACTCTATTAGACAAAATGTATAATACTCTAACATCCCTGATATAAATACCTTCTCATCACAACGGCTTTTCATGTTAACTGCGCGAGAATCGCACTCTTGTTTTTATTTTCTTACTTTGATTAGTTGTTCCAAACAAGTTTCTGATTTTTTTTATATTGCTATTTATCGTATGTACTGTCAGCTGATTACAACGAGTATAGAATGCTTCCAGAATGGACCATAGAGGTTTAAGCTCTTTTGTTTGAGTTTCATCTGTGGTTTCATCGTCATTTAGGACGAATTCTAATTTTTCGATGGCGCCATCTACTGAATGCGCTCCCAACTTATTTATATGTATACTCAACACAAAACTTGTATAATGGTCTTTCATGTTAATTACGCGAGGATCGCGCTCTTTTGTTTTTATTTTCTTACTTTGGTTACTTGTTCCAAACAAATTTTTGATTTTTTTAGTGCTGGCATCTGTCGTATGTGCTGTCAGCTGATTTACAACGACTATACTTGTTTTCTTTTTAGAATGAGCTACTCTAGATTCTGGCGTATTAAACACAGGACCCGATAATTATATTTACAAGGGATTGCTTAAACACATCGATTTCTTCCGAAAGTGCAAAACGTTTCCTTTTACCTGCAATCCATCGCTGAGAAGTTTTTTACTTTATTTAAAGAGCTATTATTTTATTTATTTTATTAGATGCAACAGTGGAATGTATGAGTATTCATTTAACGTCCCATGAATCAATTCATACGCATTTTTCATCACGAAATTTGTTGTTGGTTTTTCGACAATCTTAGGCGAAAAAAAAATTTTAAACTCAAAGCCTGGTACAAAGCAAAAGAAACTGCAAAAAAGTCAACGAAATACAAAGTACATACTTGATAAAATGAAATAAATGACAAATGAAATAAACTACAAATAAGAAAAATGAAATAATAAAAAAACAAGAGATGGATTAATTGAAAATCACGAGACCAACAAAAGGAATAAAAAAAACGCTAATGTATATAACATTAAAAATGTAATGAATTTGATAATTTAATAAAAAATAAATATGTAAAAGAAAAATTATAATAAATAATAAGAACATAAATAACTTTTTTTAAAAATTTTATTTCTGTTTGTTCCATTTCTCAATCATTTTTATTTCACTGTATCTGCTACAATATTTATTTGTGGCGTTAGCATTAGAAAGTAAAATTAATTTGATTTTTGAAATACTTCCACTAACACTAATTCAAATTACATAGCCATAGCAAGAAAATGTAACACCTAATATTGAGGTGAAAAAAGTCTATGATGAAAATAATTTCTACAAAATCGAAATTTGCATGCAATTTATAAATATCTACAAGGGTCACTCTAAATATTCTAACCAGTCATGGTTTCGCCATGATCACTGCTCTAGATGCAGATGCAATTAGACCATGTTTTACCTGCACAGTTCTATCGTTGAAGGAAGTTCGTGTTTCAGCTGATCACGTCGATTATTGTTTAAAGGTCAAGTTCACGCGCCGTTGTCACGCCGTAGCAATCATAAAAGGTGAACTTGACCTTTAAACGGAATTGACGTGATCAGCTGAAACACGAACTCCAAAATATTTATTACATGCCAATCACCTGAAGTAAATTATTCCGTACAAATTATATAAAATAAAGATAACAACGCTCCCACTTTGAACACCTGCTTTGACAGGAAAACAACAATAACAAAGAAATGGTGAAGTTAAAATATTATAATCAGTAAACACATTCGTAATCCGTTTGGTTTGTTAATTATTATAATTTTATTTTGTATGCGTCGTTCAATGAGCAACAAATTCTATTGCTATATAAGACGAATTATTAACACAAATTCGTCTTAAAGTCTAACAAAATTCAATACGTGCGTTCGGTGTGTTGTTATTTAAAGCAATGTCATAAAATTATTGTTTTCTTCGATGTAGGTATTTTATTTTTGTATACGTTTCAAAACACTTGATTTTAATTTAATTTTATTCCATTCTATTCAAGAACTAGCCTGTATGTGTATAAATAAAGCTATTCTTATCTATTTTTAATTTGAAGCGTAAAAAAGTTATAAAGAGAAAATGCAAATGCGTGACTAACTTGACAACAGGGATTTAAAGAGTTTACCTCGTTCATATATGATAAACACTATACATAAAGTTCACAAGTTTATTAGATAATTAAAGTTACGAGCAGTCAGGATACGAAAACCTTTCTCAAAAAAACATGTGCCATAAAATGTTATTACGAGACACAAAATCTTTCATACACGAATAAAAAATCTAATTGAATCTTTATTGCCACAGATTTTATCGTGATAAACATTCAACTTGATGCTTGTTTTGTTAGCATCCCTATATGAAGGGATGTATTTTATTATTGCGTGCAAAGTAGAGTCGTGGAAAGTTAAAAATAGAAAGCTCGGCATGCTGTGCATGACTGTACATACGAGAATGCAATCACGTAAATAAATATTGTTGAGATGGGCAAGAAGTAATCTTCGGTTGTGCATACGTACATTATTACTTCTTGAATGAACATGACAAGTAAAAGCATATTGCTAAAGTTTCTTTCTCAGTTAAAATAATCTGTCCGTTTTCAACTGGAAATTTTCTCATTAAACTAACATTGTTGTGCTACGTTGAAGTGAAAAAGTTTCAAAGAAAATCGCTTTACATTCGTACAATGCGCGGCAATTTCAAGGAGCTAAGGCAACCCCAGAGAACAACCAACTCGTTTACGGATTCTGAAGTTCATAAACGTATGCTAATAACGCAGATCAAATTTACGTCTTCCATAAAACTTTCCGTGGGAAAGTTCTTTTGGAACTTTAACACTCTTGTGTTCCATTCTTTTTATTCTTGTTTATATTTAATGTTCATTTGGCTCGGCTTGGAAAAATCCTTGCGCTTTGAAGCGAAGTGCACCGTGATTTATGAAATACAAATATTTGCTTTCCTCATCACTTTTTAGCTCCATTTAAATTTAATATGAAGCAAAAGCGTCTTATAAACGTAAGATTTCCCATTCGCAGAAACTGAGAGGAAATTCAATTACATTGGAAGTACAGGAAATAGGAAATGTATAGCCACTATGAGCATCTAGAGAATATATGTTCTGTGATATTTTCGAATTATTTGTTTTTACATCTTGTAGATATGCTAGTATTCGACTATTATTGAGTGCAAGTGAAAGATTGCTTTTTCGTACATTCGACATTAAAACAGCTTTTTTAAATGGAGATTTGTCAGAAGAAATTTTTATGCTCCAGATTGAGGGTTTTTTAATAATTCTGGAAAAGCTTGCCTCTTAAAAAAGAGCTTATACGGTCTAAAACAAGCTTCAAAGGCTTGGAATGATAAATTTACAAACTAGTTGAAAAACTTAAAACTTGAAAATACCGATGACGACCCATGTATTTTCTACAACAATGCAAAGTCAATAATTATAGGAGTATTGTAGATGACGGTATTATAATCGGCCACAATGAAGACGAGATTCAAGAAATCCTATCGAAATTAGCAAGGAAATTCGAAATTACTTCTGAGAGTCCAAAGCAAGGTAAATTATTTTATCTCGGTATGGAAATTCATTTAAGAAGAAATGGTATTCTTATTACGCAAGAAAAATATATTAAAAACTATTGTCTCGATTTGGTTTTGAAGAAGTATATCCAGTCGCAATACTTATTGAACCTGGAATGTTAACCGAAAAGAAAATAAATTGCTACCTACCCGTAGGCCAGCAAATTTGTGCGAGGGACTGACGTTTCTCCAGCACCGCTCGGCAAAGCTCTTGGAGAAAGGAGGTTCGACGTTGTAACCCCAAAGCAAAAGGTGGACAAGTGAATAAAATAAAAAGCACCAGCTGAACACTCTTGCTTTTATTTAAATTGCTCAAAACTTTGGTAAAAATAATATAATAAACAGAGTTAATAAAACAAAAGGACCCAAACGGGGCCCGATTTTTTCACCTCCAGTTAACTTTATCTGGCGATTAATTCCCATAGTAAGATAAAGTTAACTGGAGGTGAAAAAACCGGGCCTCAGAAAGTTACATAATTTGACAAATTGGAAATCTTCCGTCAAACAGAACAGTTCTTCGTTTACAATTAACTTAAACAAATTAAACTATGCACCGCACAATGAGAATAAAAATTGCAACCCCGCGGAAATTGAGCACACTCAAATGGGTAATTAAAAAAAATAATAATTGAAGTAAATCCAACCTGTAATCAGGATCCGGCGTAATGACACTGGGCTGTCAACAGTGTCGGAGCGCCCTCTTGCGGTGGTTAGCGCCGTAAGTCAGTGTAGCAACGTCACCAAAGTAGCGTCGTCTTGCAGGACGAATCCACTTTCGCAGGTGGGAGGTAGGCCGGGTGCGAAACTTCGATCGGTACAAAAGCCGGAAACCCACGGTGAATTGAATACTAACGGTGGCAGCACTGAAGTGCGATAGCGAACTGTTACGTCATCGCATGCCCGCTTCTCCCTTTAACACATTAATTGTCAACCAATCATTAACTGTCACGGTTGACAGTTAATCAAAGGTAATATTGTGTAAAAGGAGAAGCGAGTATGCGGTGACGTAACGGTTCTCTATTTCACTTGCAAAAATGCTGCCACCGTTAGTATTCAATTCACCGTGCCGGAAACCAGCCTTTTCTTACGTCCTCAAGGGTTATCCCGGTTATATCAGATAGGTAAAACTACCATAGGAACTCGAGCTGGAAGCTTAATGGAAGAAAAATATATGCGTTATGCGTCGACACGGACCCAAGATGGCCACAGACATAAGGTGCTTTCCATTTTCCTGCCTGGGCAGCTCCGAGCTGCTCTGTGACACGACGCCCTCTGTTCCATTAAAAAATGCGACGTGGCGTCAAGTTTCGTTCGAGTTCCTACCCCTATCCCCTCGAGGACCACCTTTTGACTAGCGGCGTGAAGCTCCAACAACAATTTTGTTAATATTTGAGGTTATATGAAGCTCTATCTGACGCATGAATACTAATATTTGAATAGTTGAAAATTGCGCTAATCGTTTTTTTTACGGAAAATATTTAAAAATCAAACTTAATTGATCAAACTGATTATGTTGAAGGTGACTGTTATTCTCGCGTAAAATTTCGTGTTCCATTTGCGCACTATTCAGAGCAGCTCCGAGAAGCCCAGGGTTCTAGGCACCAAGGACATTACGCTCTCAAATGGAAAGCACCTATACCTGTTCCTCGTTCCAACGACCGGATAGGCTTTTGAGAAGCTTTTTGTTTTAACAAGCTTGTAATTCCCTCACGTACGTTTGCAAAAACTCGGAGAAATTCCGTCTTCCTTCACAGAATCTCGTGAAAAGGGAGCACAGAGATAAAAATCACAAACACACGATCTCGTTGTTGTGATTTTTATCAGAACTCCCAACCCGTATGTTGGGAGTTCTGAAGAGAGACTGACTGTAAGCGACCGCCGCGTTTTTCCCCTACCACGAGTTCAGACAGGAGTCGTTAGGATTGAAAACAGATTTATCCAGGAAACAAAGTGAAATGGCGATATACTGTATGACTAAATAACAACGCACAACCTTATCTGAAGCAATATTGCACAACATTGTGAAATATGATGACCGGCATGTAGGCCGTCTGGCCATTAGATTCCCACGCTAATACAGGGTGTTCGGAAAAATATTATGAATAACTTAAATGGATTTTTCAGCCGTAACAAAATGACAAAGAATTAGGGAACAAACCATATCGTGAAATTATCGGAATATGTCAACATCAAGACCGGACACTAGTTTCACAGTAAATTCCTTAAGTCGTCAGGTCAGCAAACCAAATGTGAGCCTTTGGAAAATGATTGGACGAGTTTTTCGACATCTAAAAGGAACAGAAAACTTAGGTGTATTCTTAGATGGAAAAACCAAGCTAAAAGCATATACAGACTCCAATTATGGCGGATTAGAATCAGATATGATATCGACGAGTGGAATTTTAATTGAACATGGAGGTCCTACTGCTTGGATTGCACACAAACAGTCGGTTACATCTATTTCATCAGCGGAAGCAGAGTATCGTGCCGCAGTTTCTGGAATTCAAGAAGTTTGCTGGATTCGCCGAATGATTGTGGAATTGGGTATGGCAAATTTGACTGAACCAACAGATTTGTTCATTGATAGATAATAAAGCAGCAATTCATATGCTAGATAATGCAGAAGAAGGAAAGTTGACAAAAGGAAAGAAATATATCGAAATACGCCGTAAGCAGAGTTGGGAAAACTACGTGTAAAAAATATTTTCTACATTACATTACGTCTAAACGTAGTTTTTATGTAGTTAAATGTAATTTTTATACGACGTAGTTTATGTGAAATGTCACATTTCTAACCTCAAAATTGAATGTTTATTTGACGTATTTCAAGTTTTTGAAGCTTTTTAATGCTTGTATACAACAATTTTATCCATTTTACATCAAAATAGACATTATAATAGCTGCGTTCGAAAATTATATGTCGGATATATCTGGAGCATCTGATCTCATCTTTCTCACTCACGATTTTTAACCTATTTTGTACCTCGCTCATCCGCTTGAAAAAATCTTGTGTTTATATTATTTCCATGACAACAGGCGATCTTTTTACACCCTACTTAAATGTGGGATGTGAAAGATCGCCTGTTGTCATGGAAATACTATTTTGTACCTCGCTCATCCGCTTGAAAAAATCTTGTGTTTATATTATTTCCATGACAACAGGCGATCTTTTCACACCCTACTTAAATGTGGGATGTGAAAGATCGCCTGTTGTCATGGAAATACTATAAACACAAGATTTTTTAAACGGATGAGCGAGATACAAAATAGATTAAAAATCGTGAGTGAGAAAGATGAGATCAGACGCTCCAGATACATCCGACGTATAATTTTCGAACGCAGCAATTGTGTATAAATAATTAATTATAACCTGAAAATGAAGAAATAGAAAACAACGTAATTTTTACAGTAGTTAATTAATTTTCTGACGACATAGATAATTACAAAATCTACGCGTAATTAATGGGTATTTATACGTCTCATTATCTACGTCCCAACCCTGGCCGTAAGTTTATAAGTTAACATGTTGGGAAGACCATACGTCTCGTTTATGTAAATACGAAAGAGCAAATCGCTGATATTTTTACAAAAGCACTGAACAAAAGTTCTTTTGAAAGACTGTGTAAGAAACTGGTTAAGGAGGAGTGTTGGTGTTTCATAGTGTTTCATTTTTATGGAATTCTGAATATCGTGTACGTGCGGTGTCTTTTGTTAATAATAATATTTATTATTTTGACATGTTATGTTTTTGTCAGATTAAAAAAATATATAAGAAATCTTGTTGAAGAAGGCAGCAGTTAATTTAAATTTTATTGAAATTCCACTGCAAAAGAGATTAAACGCGAATACCCTGTATACGTATTTTGTGTAAAATTTTTCTAAAATGTGCATTTGATTCGGTTTCCAGTTACAGGTTTAACTTTAATCGTTAGTTTATTTCGATAGGAACAATAATTGTTTTTATAATTGTTACCTGCTATGGGAATAAACCGAAGATTAATGTCAAACTGTGACTGGAAACCTTGTTGATAATAAATTTTTAAATTTCCTTTTGCTTGTCATCATTAATTTTTGCGATGATCTTATTTAATGATGAAGCGAGGCAATATATAACATGAAATTGAGATTTCCCAAGAACGTAGCGGGAAGACAAAGCGATGGGCAAGTGATTACTGCTGGGGCTTCGATGTCCTAATTAGGAATGCCGTCCCGGTGTTGATTTCTCACGTTACCTCGATCAATTCTTTGTTGTGGTAACTCAAATTGCTTCAACCGATTCCTTGGGGTACTAATAAAAACAAGCGTACCGGAACAATTTTTTCGGTAAAAATAACATCCTGCTGAATATAGTCAGTGGAAATAAAAATCTGGAAACTCCGTTTTCTTTTAGCCTTATACCGTGTGTCCTTCAGAAAATAAGACATAAGGATTTAACATTTAAGTGGAAAACAGGTTTAAATTTGCACTTTTAATGTTAATGGTTTTCAGTTTTGTAATAAATTCATTTTTTTTTCATAATTCTGATTAATCTACTTTTAAATTTATGGCAACATTCGGTATAAAACAGAATAACATATAACTGTGGGTGTTAAGTGATTCACCAAATAAAGTTTCCGCTGGTTTTAACGCTTATAGAGTTAACCTACGTGACGATACAATGGGTAACAAAATATCGAGGCGGTTCTGTTACTGACAGGTGGAGTGGTCGGCGGAACACATTGTAATCTACTGATCCGGGGGCTGCTGACGCCGCATACATACGAGACTTATACGGGCTCTCACCGGAGTCGTAGAGTTGCTACTTTCTCCATATCTGATGCGAACCTGTAAAGAAGATTCAGGAGTGCTGCGTCCCATAGAAATTACTGCATTAACGAAATTTTCTTAGCTCGAGATTTTAAATTTTGTTTGGCTTCATTTCATGCTATATCGCTCATTCCTATTTTCAAACAAACTTACAGCACCTTGTTAGACGATATCGAACGTTTTTAGAACATAATGGAAATATATATTTTATAAATAAGATGAACCTGTATAATTTAATTAATCGGAAGCCACTGATACAGTTTAATTGAAATAATTGTCATTTCAAAGTTCAGATTATTCATCTGAAATTATGTAAAACGTTTAATTCCTTGCGCACACGTATGAACGTAAGTTTAGAAGTTATGTAATCCTAGCCCTTAACTTTGTAAATTCATACTTAAATACGAAATAGCCAGAAAGTTACGCCACGTACGTCTTTCATAAAGTTTAATATGTACCGAGGTAAAAGTATGACCGGGAAGTTAATATGCAACAAAGTTTGCGAAATTGTTAAATATAAAATCGCAGTGCCTTTCAATAAATAAACTTACGCAAATCGTAGAAAAATTTTAAGGTAAGAACGTGGATCTATATTTGTAAGAACTTGATGGTTGATTGCGCTGATCAAATCGCGCATAATTTTTTTTAAGAGTGGATATAAACGCACATTTTCTTTGGAGGGGAGTTTGGCATGACCGTGAAGAGAAGCCAATTTTTTTGGCAGTGTTTTGTCCATTAAAAATCACTAGTCGACTTCTTGTTCGTAACATGTATTAAAATAAGTGTTTATTTGTATTTTGGGTCTGCTGAATTTGAAAATGGCTATAGAAATTTTCTAGAACCCAGCAATTCAAAGTTACATACATTTAAAATAATTTTGAAGACGATATGCCAAGGGTCACAAAAAACAACTTCTAAGATCTTGGATTATATTTTGATCATCAGTACAAACATCAATAAGATGATAACATGTTTCGGTTTAATCAAATCTGTTAAGCGAGACACATTAGCACGTGGCCATTTTTACTTAAATTTAAAGTAAATTTTAAGTAAAAAAGCCACGTGCTAGTGTGTCTTGCTTAACAGATTTGAGAATGGTTATTAAACCGAAGCATGTCATCATCTAATTCATGTTTGTACTGATGATCAAAGTATAATAATAATAATTATTATTATTATCATTCCAACCATAGATCTCAGAAGAGATATTGGTATCGTCATAGAAAAGAGGATCATAAGAACTCTTTAAAATCATAAAAACAGCGTTCCAGCGGGAATTGTCTTAATTCTAATTTAAATTTAGACATGGATTTGTTAGTTTTTAAATTTACAGGCAGATTGTTGTAGACTTTTAGGGCCCTATAATAAACACTGTGTTCAAATAAGGTAGTGTTGTGTTTAGAAACGGATAAATTTTCACAATGCCTTGTTTTTATAGATAAGCTGTTACAGTTTAACTTTCCGACCGTGTACGAACACACCCTGTATAATGTACATTTCAACGCCCCGGTCTATTTTTAACACGTTTCGTTTTGTTTCCCCATTAGGCGTAGGAATGTGCCATTCCGCGCCTACGAAATTTACCCAAAATTCTCTTTTTAACATATTTCCCTAAAAGCTATAGATCAGTCGAATAAGTTCATTGTATAAGAATTAACCCCATCCTTGCTTAGTGTCGAAATCGTGTTTACACGACATTTTATTGTCCAATCTAAATGGTTCTATTTTACGACGCGGATGCTAACGGATAACCGAGTTCAGAGTTTTCCGGAAAGCAACCGCACTTGAAACCGTTGCGTATTCCTGTAACCCTTGCCCTTTATTCTGATTGGTTTCCGCTGATGTCATAAAAATCGGCCATTGGCGCATTCGAATACTTCTCTCTCTTTTATTCTTTTTTTTCTTTTCCGCCGGTCGAGGGAAGCGTCATTTTTCAGTAATACTCTGTTCGCCCCGTGAGCTGCATGTTTCCTTCGCGGAAAATTTAGTGTCGTGTCCACTTCATCGAGGAGGTGAGAGTGTGCCGAATTTCCTTGGCTCATTTGAGGGAGAAAAAGCCGCGTTTCCTCTGCGGTTTGTGTCAGCCTAGCCCGACGCGACTAGGTAAGTTTTGCATGTTGTTACTCTCTCGACTTGGCCCTTACGTTCGTTTTTCTTTTCCCTCGTTTATAGGCTCCTGTTTCTGGTCTCGGTTATGATCAATCTCCTGTTGCTTGTTTTGGTTTTAATCTAAGTCCTGGTTTTGACTCGAACTAAGATTTGGATTTGGTTCTGGCTTTTGGCCTACGCTCTGGTATCTCGTGGCAACTTGCGACTACAAATCGACGCATCCATCCGGGGAAAGCCGATCGTCCACGGAAGCGCCCCATAGACGGCCGCATCCATCGCCATCGACGGACGTAACGACGCTGCTTGAACAGGTCATGTTTTTTTGTTGTTTGCCTAAATTTTGATTCTCGGTGGATTGAATGTAGCCGCATTTGTGCACGTAAATTGCGTATACTCGCGAAGTAAACTCCGTTTCGGAGGAATTCCTCGGCTATTGTGCGTTAAGCGCACAACTCGGTTTCTTCGACGTTAGTATAGGCGAATGCTATTTTTGTCATTTCAATTAGCTCTGTAGTAGTTTCGGATCCGAAAACTTAGGTATTACCGTATCATGATTATTGCTTAGTTGATTATTTAACCTGTTCGACCTTCGTTGTTTTATAGGTGTAATAAAATTGTTTCATGCTTTGGACGTACTGTGTTTTCTTAATTTTTCACGCGATTCCTTTCACAAAAAAATTAAGTGGCGCCTGTATTTGGATTGGCCTTCGCGTTTTGGTTTGAGAACCCCCCTCCCCCGTCCCAATACAGCTAGCTGGCAACATTGGAGTAAATTTTCGCTCCAGTGTAAAACTACTACTTATCCACTCAGGTAGGTAGCAAAGCATGCCTCATATTTTTCTTCATTCTTAGGAAAAAGGCTTATATTGGATCTGGCAAAGAAGGCTAAGTTGTATATATACAGACACGGCAAAGGTAAGATTTTTAAAAGTTTAAATAATGGTTTACAACTTTCAGTAGGCTTTTTGTACAGAATAGTTCTTATAAGGTGTTTCTGTAAAACAAATATATGCTGAATGTTAGTAGCTCCGCCCCAAAATATTAAACCATATGATAGTACAGATTGAACAGAAGTCATATAATATGTTTTCAAAACATCAACAGTAACACAATTCCTAAGGTTTCTTATAATGTAGCAAAATTTGGTAAGTTTTGAGCTGACATACTGTATATGCGTATTAAACTTTAAGGAGGCATCAATATATAAACCTAGAAATTTATCGTTGTCAACAATAGGAACCGATTTCCCATTACATTTAATATATACGTTAGACAGAATTGGTCCTTTTTTAAACTCTATCGCTACAGTTTTGTTAGAGTTTAGCTTAAGACGCTCAAGCTCACACCAATTGGACATTGTTAATATTGTGGATGAAGCAAGATTCGATCAGGAACTCTGATTGTTGGCGGTTACAACACACGAGGTGTCATCAGCGTATTGACATAGGGAGATAGATGGAAGCTGATTTTGTAAATCATTAACAAAAATTATAAACAACTGAGGACCCAAGATGGAACCCTGGGGTACACGCATGTTGATTTCTTTAGGTTCAGATAACACCTCCTTAATAACGCCTTCCTCCATATTTCTAATGCAGACTTGTTGATACCTTTTTGAAAGAGATCTAAAGCCACCCCTCGAACTCCAATATTATATAACTTAGAGAGCAACACAGAATCGAATGCCTTTGAAAGATCAAAATAAATTCCATCAGGAGATTCGCCATTATCTAAGCAAGTGGTAATATGATTCAGAGATTCAAAAATAGCAGACTCGGTTGATCGGCCTTTAGTAAATCCATGTTGACATTTGGACAAAATTTTATACTTCGCCAGATACGAATATAATCTGTTATATATGATTCTTTCAAGAACCATAGAGAAAGCTGGCAGTAGTGAGATTGGGCGGTAGTTGTTGATATCTGTTCTCAAGCCCTTATTCTTATAGATGGGAATGACTTTGGCATGTTCGAGGTAATCAGGGAAAATTCCCGTTAAAAAGCAGTTGTTTATGGCCTCAGCAAGTTTACCAGATATTAAATTGCCAACATCTGCGATTATAGAACAGGGGATGCCATCCTTGCCTGAAGTTTTCTTAGAAGACATGCGATTCAATATATTTAAGACTTCGTGATGATCCGTAGGAAACAGGAAAAAATTAGATACCGCATTGTCCTGTAATACTGATACCAAGTTATTTGAATACCAAGTTATTGGGTTAAGTGGAGCAAAATGCTCACTGAATAAATTTGCTATTACAAGTGGATTATTTATATAGGAATGTTATCAACGACTAATTCAATACTTCTACAAACCTCGGACGGATAAGCCGAATCTTTAATAATGTTCCACACCATTTTGTTTCTATTTAAACCTGTAGCACCCAAAATTTTATTATTATTATATGATATTTTAGTTTTATTTATAAGTTGTAGATATTTTTTTTTCTAAGTAAGATATAGTTTTTTAAGATTGTCGTCTTTTGAAATCTTCCATATATGATGTAAATCCTTAATGTAATTACTTTTCGAAATAATCTCCTGAGTTACCCAAACAGAATTATTTTCTGATTTGTTAAGAGAGATCGAGGAGCTGATAGGAAAAGATGTGTTCAAATGCCGAAGAAAGACATTCATGAAACTATCAAAAGTGATGTCGCAGTGTGAAGAAGCAAACCAATCGTCATGCATAATCTTAGACGTAAATTCTGAACGGTTGTTAATACTAAATTTTCTCCGAGTACAAACAATTTTTCCAGGTATGATGCCAATAAAAATATATTTATGCATGTTAGAAAAATGTTGTTGATTAATGAAATTATTATGAAATCTGTAAATACAACTTATCTGACAGGTATAAATTGAATTCAAAAATTGACGTTTCGTTTGCGCTTTTTACCTTTGAAACTTTTGTAGAAATAATGATAAACATTTTCATTCTTAGAAATGTGCATCTCTGTTACTTTAAGTCAAGGTAATACAAAAAAATCGGCGTTTTTCCATCTTACTTTTCCTTACTGATCTATGTTCGTGATCTTTTTTGTTTAGCTTGGTTCAAAAGCATTCCTCTTCCTCTTACAGATTGTTTTATAATTTCATTTTCACTTTCTGCTTTCCAATTAGAACTTTTATTTTCCATTCTTTCTTTCTAACCTTCGATCTTGATGTTTTCTTGTTTGTTTTGCTTCATCAGGATACCATCTTCCTTCTTTAACGTTTGTTTACCATACTTTTGCGATCTTTGATTGTTCTCTAATTTCTTCCAAGTGCTTCCTTTACTTTTCAATTTGAGCTTCTATACTTGTTTTTAATTTTTTTCTTACTGAACTTTGTCTTGCTTCAAGGTTTTTCTTTCCGCCAGGATATCATCTTCCTTCATTATTGTAGTTTTTATTTAGTTTAGTCAACTGTTCTCCAGCTTCTTCCACGTGCTCTTTCTAGTTTTCAATTTGAGCTTCTATATTAAATTTGTCTTTGTTTTTCCCTTTTTTTTGATTCCTTTGTCTTGATCTTCTCCTGTTTACTTTCAAAGACATCCTCGCCAATTCATATTTTATCTTTTACGTAAGTAGCGATCTTCAATTGTTCTATAATCTCTTCCACGTTCCACGTGTTGTTTCTACTTTGCATTATATGCTTCCATATTTCTTAGTCTTCTTTTCCTCAAAGACAATCTTCGCCAGCACTTCAACGTCCTTCTTTTTTGCATTTTTACCTTATAGTTAAAAGATCTTCAAGTGTTGTTTAATTTCTTCCACGTGCTCTTTCTACTGTGCAATTTGAGCTTCCGTATTTGTCTTTAATTTTCTCCATTTTTTTCTTACTGATGCTTGGTTTTGTCTATTATCAACTGTTTTCTAATTTCTTCCACATAACTCTTTTTGGTTTTCAATACGAGCCTTTTTTTCTTACTGATCTTTCTTCTTAGTATTCTCCTGTTTGTCTTGCTTCAAAGGCAATCTGCGTCAGCACCTAGTCCTCCCTCTTTCATTGTTTTACCTTTTATTAATGCAATATTCTACTTTCTCTAATTTTTTCGCGTGCTTTTCCTATTTTTTAATTCGAGTTCCATATTGATTTTTCATTTTGCCCTTTCTTCTTGTTGATCTTAAATCTTGGCCTTTTTCTGAATGTCTTGCTCCAAAGATATAGTTTATCAGGACTTTATTTTCATTCTTTATTGCATTTTTATGCGATCTTAAACTGTTCTTTAATTTCTCCCACCTGGTCTTTTCAGTTTTTAATTCGAGATTGCGTATTTTCTTTAATTTTCCCTTTTTTTGTTTGTTGATGATGTTGATAAGGATCTTCAACTGTACCTACTCTAATTTCTTCTACGTGCTGCAGCAACATTCACGATTTTGACAATACATGTTATTGAACAATGGTGCACATTCAGAATATCTATTTTGAAATTCTACATAGTTAAACGTAACGTGTAAAAATCCACCCCCAAATTCTCTCAGACAGGTTTTGTATTGAATAACTCTAATAAATGTTATCTGTCGTCTTCAAATTTAAATGCTTGCTGTGCTACCTTTTTAGCTCAAAAAATTTCCATGGTTTATTTGAGTTATATCAATTTTTATATTTATGTTATAATAGTTGTACAGAAATGCATTTACACCTTCTTAATTCAATAAATTTAATATAAAGCGAACAACACCGTTTGCGAAACGTCAAGTTCCTAAGTTTGCTCGTTATAATGTTATTTCCTTTTTCATATTACAATATCATGAGCACGCACTGTATTAAAATCAATAAATATACGTGTGTATTATAATTTAGCTGGACTTAAATATCTATAATTGAAATATGAAATCTTGTACGTGACAGACGAAGTGAAACAAAAGAGTTAAATAAGTTTAATAAAGGTGCTCTTACACGAGTAATTTTTACGGCAATTAGTTGATTGGCGACCTAGTTAGCAATTATTTCTAAATTGCTCCATATTGTCACGTGTTGCTTATGTCGCCGCTACGACTTTCCGTATATCCATCGGGTTTGGAAAACACCGAGCAAATATTGTTCCTATTGCACTTCGTCTCTTTCTGTGATCGATGAGTTTTATTAGCTCAGGATTCGGATCTCTCATGTTAGCAGTTTTTTTGTAATTATTGGAACCAGTTTATTCATGTTGAAACCAGTTTATTCATGCATTATTACAAATGTACTTTCGACAGCGAAAAGATAGACGACGTTTGTAGGCAACAGTTGCTTCAATGAATTTATCGTGTACGCACTGATTGCCTAGTTGCTGTATATTGATCCATATCGCTGGGCAATTAATTGCCAAATTGCTGAGCAATTAATTGCCAAAGAGTTTTGTACAATGTGTTGGCGTATGTTGCTAGATGTTGCCATGACGTAAAAATTGACTGAAGTTGCCGGCAATTGGACAATTCTAATTGCTCGTTTAAGAGCACTTTAAGAATCAAGAAAAATAAAATAAAATAAAAACCCCAGCGGTGATTTATATAGAATGCAGAATTTTTCTTAGCGTGACACAAATGAGTTTCTGAGTTACCGCCATTTTAATGACTTGCATCTCGTTGCAAATGTCGACCATAAGCACGAATTTCATTTTTACAAATTACATAAAGTCTAAAGGGGACAAATCTGAGGAATACAAACAATAACGATCTCCCGTTTAATTAATTATTTAATTAGTTATGAAACTCTGACGTCGCACCATGTACTGGTAAATGGATTAAGATAAATGTTTAACATCAAGCGACAAGTAAATTTCCTACTAATTTGATCTTGAACATATTTTAAAAATATTGTTATTATCACTGCATATTATCAAAATCACGAGAGTTGAGCCCTGCGTCATCCATCGCCGAAGTTATAACTGACAAATATTTCAGTATTATTTCCTTTCCAGTTTCCACTGGTGAATAAGAAAAGAATAGAGTTATGCTTTATATGTCTGATGATTCAACGCCAGACACGTATAATTTATCATGCAGAGCTCATCTCTTATGATTACAATAATACGTATATTTACTAGATTCATAGAATGACTCGTGTTTGAGTTTTTGATTTATCGACGTTTCATAGTCTTCTTAATGAAAGTCTTTGTCTTCAATCTGCCTACTCCTCAATGTCGTATTTTGATTAAATGTAGCTAATTATACATGTAGTGAAATATTTAGTCTTCAAAATGAATGTTAAATAATTTTTTAAAAAATCGACGATGAGAACTTGTCGTTGTGTAACTTAAGACTTAATATTATGAGGCATATCCTAAATTCATAACCAGAGGGATTTAAAGTTTTCAGTAGGCACATATTATAAAAGTTTAAAAGGCGACTGCCAACAAAATCGCACAGAAAGCGATTAAAACGAAATCCGGATTATAGGACATCATATTTCGTTGCCGCAGAATAAAACTGTACTTTTAATTCATCAAAGTCTTTATTATTAAATTAGTTTCTTTCCCCATATAAATGCATGGAAAAAATAATTTAGTTAGTTTGCATTGCAACACTGAGTGACCTACTTACTCAGAAAAGAAAAGGCATTAAATACAATCGATGCACTTGTTTATTTCCTTGTATGATTACATTTTAATGTGCACGCTCTTTCGGAATTTTGTTTGTGTTGTCCCAACGTAATAAAGTAATAAAATCCTAAATTAAGACTTGATGAGTATCGGAGTGCTTTTAGGATGTGACCTCTATTGCATTAATTATGAACTAATTTTTACTTATTGTTAGGTATGATTCATGTTTACCGATTTAATTTAATTCCTCAAGTGAATTAATTAAGGGAAGAAATTAATATCAATATGCAAGGATTATTTTGTGTCAAAAATGTGCATTTCTACTACATCATTATTGTTTTATTGTTTACGTATCACTAACTGCTAATCTTTTAAGGCGCCTTTGTTTTGTACATCCCCTCACGTTTATGTGATCCTGGTACGAGAACTCATTTCGACGAGTTAAATTAAACAGAAATTTTTAAGGCGCCTTTGTTTTGTACATCCCCTCACGTTTATGTGATCCTGGTACGAGATCTCAGTTCGACGAGTTAAATTAAACAGAAATTTTTAAGGCGCCTTTGTTTTGTACATCCCCTCATGTTTATGTGATCTTGGTACGAGATCTTAGTTCGACGAGTTAAATTAAACAGCAATTTTCAAGGCGCATTTGTTTTGTACATCCCCTCACGTTTATGTGATCCTGGTACGAGATCTCAGTTCGACGAGTTAAATTAAACAGAAATTTTTAAGGCGCCTTTGTTTTGTACATCCCCTCACGTTTATGTGATCCTGGTACGAGAACTCATTTCGACGAGTTAAATTAAACAGAAATTTTTAAGGCGCCTTTGTTTTGTACATCCCCTCACGTTTATGTGATCCTGGTACGAGAACTCATTTCGACGAGTTAAATTAAACAGCAATTTTCAAGGCGCCTTTGTTTTGTACATCCCCTCACGTTTATGTGATCCTGGTACGAGAACTCATTTCGACGAGTTAAATTAAACAGAAATTTTCAAGGCGCCTTTGTTTTGTACATCCCCTCACGTTTATGTGATCCTGGTACGAGAACTCATTTCGACGAGTTAAATTAAACAGACATATAAAGGCGCCATTGTATTGTACATCCCCTCACGTTTATGTGATCCTGGTACGAGAACTCATTTCGACGAGTTAAATTAAACAGCAATTTTAAGGCGCCTTTGTTTTGTACATCCCCTCACGTTTATGTGATCCTGGTACGAGAACTCATTTCGACGAGTTAAATTAAACAGCAATTTTTAAGGCGCCTTTGTTTTGTACATCCCCTCGTGTTTATGTGATCCTGGCACGAAAACTCATTTCGACGAGTTAAATTAAACAGCAATTTTCAGGCGCCTTTGTTTTGTACATCCCCTCACGTTCATGTGATCCTGGTACGAGAACTCATTTCGACGAGTTAAATTCAACATAAATTTTTAAGGCGCCTTTGTTTTGTACATCCCCTCACGTTTATGTGATCCTGGTACGAGAACTTATTTCGACGAGTTAAATTAAACAGATATTTTTAAGGCGCCTTTGTTTTGTACATCCCCTCACGTTTATGTGATCCTGGTACGAGAACTCATTTCGACGAGTTAAATTAAACAGCAATTTTTAAGGCGCCTTTGTTTTGTACATCCCCTCACGTTTATGTGATCCTGGTACGAGATCTCATTTCGACGAGTTAAATTAAACAGCAATTTTCAAGGCGCCTTTGTTTTGTACATCCCCTCACGTTTATGTGATCCTGGTACGAGAACTCATTTCGACGAGTTAAATTAAACAGCAATTTTCAAGGCGCCTTTGTTTTGTACATCCCCTCACGTTTATGTGATCCTGGTACGAGATCTCAGTTCGACGAGTTAAATTAAACAGAAATTTTTAAGGCGCCTTTGTTTTGTACATCCCCTCACGTTTATGTGATCCTGGTACGAGATCTCAGTTCGGCGAGTTAAATTAAACAGCAATTTTTAAGGCGCCTTTGTTTTGTACATCCCCTCACGTTTATGTGATCCTGGTACGAGAACTCATTTCGACGAGTTAAATTAAACAGAAATTTTTAAGGCGCCTTTGTTTTGTACATCCCCTCACGTTTATGTGATCCTGGTAATAGATCTCAGTTCGACGAGTTAAATTAAACAGAAATTTTTAGGGCGCCTTTGTTTTGTACATCCCCTCACGTTTATGTGATCCTGGTACGAGAACTCATTTCGACGAGTTAAATTAAACAGCAATTTTTAAGGCGCCTTTGTTTTGTACATCCCCTCACGTTTATGTGATCCTGGTACGAGAACTCATTTCGACGAGTTAAATTAAACAGAAATTTTTAAGGCGCCTTTGTTTTGTACATCCCCTCACGTTTATGTGATCCTGGTACGAGAACTCATTTCGACGAGTTAAATTAAACAGAAATTTTTAAGGCGCCTTTGTTTTGTACATCCCCTCACGTTTATGTGATCCTGGTACGAGAACTCATTTCGACGAGTTAAATTAAACAGAAATTTTTAAGGCGCCTTTGTTTTGTACATCCCCTCACGTTTATGTGATCCTGGTACGAGAACTCATTTCGAGGAGTTAAATTAAACAGCAATTTTCAAGGCGCCTTTGTTTTGTACATCCCCTCATGTTTATGTGATCCTGGTATGAAATCTCAGTTCGACGAGTTAAATTAAACAGAAATTTTTAAGGCGCCTTTGTTTTGTACATCCCCTAACGTTTATGTGATCCTGGTACGAGAACTCATTTCGACGAGTTAAATTAAACAGCAATTTTTAAGGCGCCTTTGTTTTGTACATCCCCTCACGTTTATGTGATCCTGGTACGAGAACTCATTTCGACGAGTTAAATTAAACAGAAATTTTTAAGGCGCCTTTGTTTTGTACATCCCCTCACGTTTATGTGATCCTGGTACGAGAACTCATTTCGACGAGTTAAATTAAACAGAAATTTTTAAGGCGCCTTTGTTTTGTACATCCCCTCACGTTTATGTGATCCTGGTACGAGAACTCATTTCGACGAGTTAAATTAAACAGAAATTTTTAAGGCGCCTTTGTTTTGTACATCACCTCACGTTTATGTGATCCTGGTACGAGAACTCATTTCGACGAGTTAAATTAAACAGAAATTTTTAAGGCGCCTTTGTTTTGTACATCCCCTCACGTTTATGTGATCCTGGTACGAGAACTCATTTCGACGAGTTAAATTAAACAGCAATTTTTAAGGCGCCTTTGTTTTGTACATCCCCTCACGTTTATGTGATCCTGGTACGAGAACTCATTTCGACCAGTTAAATTAAACAGCAATTTTTAAGGCGCCTTTGTTTTGTACATCCCCTCACGTTTATGTGATGCTGGTACGAGAACTCATTTCGACGAGTTAAATTAAACAGAAATTTTTAAGGCGCCTTTGTTTTGTACATCCCCTCACGTTTATGTGATCCTGGTACGAGAACTCATTTCGACGAGTTAAATTAAACAGAAATTTTTAAGGCGCCTTTGTTTTGTACATCCCCTCACGTTTATGTGATCCTGGTACGAGAACTCATTTCGAGGAGTTAAATTAAACAGCAATTTTCAAGGCGCCTTTGTTTTGTACATCCCCTCACGTTTATGTGATCCTGGTACGAGAACTCATTTCGACGAGTTAAATTAAACAGAAATTTTTAAGGCGCCTTTGTTTTGTACATCCCCTCACGTTTATGTGATCCTGGTACGAGAACTCATTTCGACGAGTTAAATTAAACAGCAATTTTAAAGGCGCCTTTGTTTTGTACATCCCCTCACGTTTATGTGATCCTGGTACGAGAACTCATTTCGACGAGTTAAATTAAACAGCAATTTTCAAGGCGCCTTTGTTTTGTACATCCCCTCACGTTTATGTGATCCTGGTACGAGAACTCATTTCGACGAGTTAAATTAAACAGCAATTTTCAAGGCGCCTTTGTTTTGTACATCCCCTCACGTTTATGTGATCCTGGTACGAGAACTCATTTCGACGAGTTAAATTAAACATAAATTTTTAAGGCGCCTTTGTTTTGTACATCCCCTCACGTTTATGTGATCCTGGTACGAGATTACAGTTCGACGAGTTAAATTAAACATAAATTTTTAAGGCGCCTTTGTTTTGTACATCCTCTCACGTTTATCTGATCCTGGTACGAGAACTCATTTCGACGAGTTAAATTAAACAGCAATTTTCAAGGCGCCTTTGTTTTGTACATTCCCTCACGTTTATGTGATCCTGGTACGAGAACTCATTTCGACGAGTTAAATTAAACAGCAATTTTCTAGGCGCCTTTGTTTTGTACATCCCCTCACGTTTATGTGATCCTGGTACGAGAACTCATTTCGACGAGTTAAATTAAACAGCAATTTTCAAGGCGCCTTTGTTTTGTACATCCCCTCACGTTTATGTGATCCTGGTACGAGAACTCATTTCGACGAGTTAAATTAAACAGCAATTTTCAAGGCGCCTTTGTTTTGTACATCCCCTCACGTTTATGTGATCCTGGTACGAGAGCTCATTTCGACGAGTTAAATTAAAAAGCAATTTTCAGGCGCCTTTGTTTTGTACATCCCCTCACGTTTATGTGATCCTGGTACGAGAACTCATTTCGACGAGTTAAATTAAACATAAATTTTTAAGGCGCCTTTGTTTTGTACATCCCCTCACGTTTATGTGATCCTGGTACGAGAACTCATTTCGACCAGTTAAATTAAACAGCAATTTTTAAGGCGCCTTTGTTTTGTACATCCCCTCACGTTTATGTGATGCTGGTACGAGAACTCATTTCGACGAGTTAAATTAAACAGCAATTTTTAAGGCGCCTTTGTTTTGTACATCCCCTCACGTTTATGTGATCCTGGTACGAGAACTCATTTCGACGAGTTAAATTAAACAGAAATTTTTAAGGCGCCTTTGTTTTGTACATCCCCTCACGTTTATGTGATCCTGGTACGAGAACTCATTTCGACGAGTTAAATTAAACAAAAATTTTAAGGCGTCTTTGTTTTGTACATCCCCTCACGTTTATGTGATCCTGGTACGAGAACTCATTTCGAGGAGTTAAATTAAACAGCAATTTTCAAGGCGCCTTTGTTTTGTACATCCCCTCACGTTTATGTGATCCTGGTACGAGAACTCATTTCGACGAGTTAAATTAAACAGAAATTTTTAAGGCGCCTTTGTTTTGTACATCCCCTCACGTTTATGTGATCCTGGTACGAGAACTCATTTCGACGAGTTAAATTAAACAGCAATTTTCAAGGCGCCTTTGTTTTGTACATCCCTCACGTTTATGTGATCCTGGTACGAGAACTCATTTCGACGAGTTAAATTAAACAGAAATTTTTAAGGCGCCTTTGTTTTGTACATCCCCTCACGTTTATGTGATCCTGGTACGAGAACTCATTTCGACGAGTTAAATTAAACAGCAATTTTTAAGGCGCCTTTGTTTTGTACATTCCCTCACGTTTATGTGATCCTGGTACGAGAACTCATTTCGACGAGTTAAATTAAACAGCAATTTTCAAGGCGCCTTTGTTTTGTACATCCCCTCACGTTTATGTGATCCTGGTACGAGAACTCATTTCGACGAGTTAAATTAAACAGAAATTTTTAAGGCGCCTTTGTTTTGTACATCCCCTCACGTTTATGTGATCCTGGTACGAGAACTCATTTCGACGAGTTAAATTAAACAGCAATTTTCAAGGCGCCTTTGTTTTGTACATCCCCTCACGTTTATGTGATCCTGGTACGAGAACTCATTTCGACGAGTTAAATTAAACAGCAATTTTTAAGGCGCCTTTGTTTTGTACATCCCCTCACGTTTATGTGATCCTGGTACGAGAACTCATTTCGACGAGTTAAATTAAACAGCAATTTTCAAGGCGCCTTTGTTTTGTACATCCCCTCACGTTTATGTGATCCTGGTACGAGAACTCATTTCGACGAGTTAAATTAAACAAAAATATTAAGGGCGCCTTTGTAATGTACATCCCCTCACGTTTATGTGATCCTGGTACGAGAACTCATTTCGACGAGTTAAATTAAACAGCAATTTTCAAGGCGCCTTTGTTTTGTACATCCCCTCACGTTTATGTGATCCTGGTACGAGAACTCATTTCGACGAGTTAAATTAAACAGCAATTTTTAAGGCGCCTTTGTTTTGTACATCCCCTCACGTTTATGTGATCCTGGTACGAGAACTCATTTCGACGAGTTAAATTAAACATAAAATTTTAAGGCGCCTTTGTTTTGTACATCCCCTCACGTTTATGTGATCCTGGTACGAGAACTCATTTCGACGAGTTAAATTAAACAGCAATTTTTAAGGCGCCTTTGTTTTGTCCATCCCCTCACGTTTATGTGATCCTGGTACGAGAACTCAATTCGACGAGTTAAATTAAACAGAAAATTTTAAGGCGCCTTTGTTTTGTACATCCCCTCACGTTTATGTGATCCTGGTACGAGAACTCATTTCGACGAGTTAAATTAAACAGCAATTTTTAAAGCGCCTTTGTTTTGTACATCCCCTCACGTTTATGTGATCCTGGTACGAGAACTCATTTCGACGAGTTAAATTAAACAGCAATTTTCAAGGCGCCTTTGTTTTGTACATCCCCTCACGTTTATGTGATCCTGGTACGAGAACTCATTTCGACGAGTTAAATTAAACAGCAATATTAAGGCGCCTTTGTTTTGTACATCCCCTCACGTTTATGTGATCCTGGTACGAGAACTCATTTCGACGAGTTAAATTAAAAAGCAATTTTAAGGCGCCTTTGTTTTGTACATCCCCTCACGTTTATGTGATCCTGGTACGAGAACTCATTTCGACGAGTTAAATTAAACAGCAATTTTTAAGGCGCCTTTGTTTTGTACATCCCCTCACGTTTATGTGATCCTGGTACGAGAACTCATTTCGACGAGTTAAATTAAACAGCAATTTTCAAGGCGCCTTTGTTTTGTACATCCCCTCACGTTTATGTGATCCTGGTACGAGAACTCATTTCGACGAGTTAAATTAAACAGAAATTTTTAAGGCGCCTTTGTTTTGTACATCCCCTCACGTTTATGTGATCCTGGTACGAGAACTCATTTCGACGAGTTAAATTAAACATAAATTTTTAAGGCGCCTTTGTTTTGTACATCCCCTCACGTTTATGTGATCCTGGTACGAGAACTCATTTCGACGAGTTAAATTAAACAGCAATTTTCAAGGCGCCTTTGTTTTGTACATCCCCTCACGTTTATGTGATCCTGGTACGAGAACTCATTTCGACGAGTTAAATTAAACAGCAATTTTTAAGGCGCCTTTGTTTTGTACATCCCCTCACGTTTATGTGATCCTGGTACGAGAACTCATTTCGACGAGTTAAATTAAACAGCAATTTTTAAAGCGCCTTTGTTTTGTACATCCCCTCACGTTTATGTGATCCTGGTACGAGAACTCATTTCGACGAGTTAAATTAAACAGCAATTTTCAAGGCGCCTTTGTTTTGTACATCCCCTCACGTTTATGTGATCCTGGTACGAGAACTCATTTCGACGAGTTAAATTAAACAGCAATTTTCAAGGCGCCTTTGTTTTGTACATCCCCTCACGTTTATGTGATCCTGGTACGAGAACTCATTTCGACGAGTTAAATTAAACAGCAATTTTCAAGGCGCCTTTGTTTTGTACATCCCCTCACGTTTATGTGATCCTGGTACGAGAACTCATTTCGACGAGTTAAATTAAACAGCAATTTTCAAGGCGCCTTTGTTTTGTACATCCCCTCACGTTTATGTGATCCTGGTACGAGAACTCATTTCGACGAGTTAAATTAAACAGCAATTTTTAAAGCGCCTTTGTTTTGTACATCCCCTCACGTTTATGTGATCCTGGTACGAGAACTCATTTCGACGAGTTAAATTAAACAGCAATTTTTAAAGCGCCTTTGTTTTGTACATCCCCTCACGTTTATGTGATCCTGGTACGAGAACTCATTTCGACGAGTTAAATTAAACAGCAATTTTCAAGGCGCCTTTGTTTTGTACATCCCCTCACGTTTATGTGATCCTGGTACGAGAACTCATTTCGACGAGTTAAATTAAACATAAATTTTAAAGGCGCCTTTGTTTTGTACATCCCCTCACGTTTATGTGATCCTGGTACGAGAACTCATTTCGACGAGTTAAATTAAACAGCAATTTTCAAGGCGCCTTTGTTTTGTACATCCCCTCACGTTTATGTGATCCTGGTACGAGAACTCATTTCGACGAGTTAAATTAAACAGCAATTTTGAGGGGCCTTTGTTTTGTACATCCTTTCACGTTTATCTGATCCTGGTACGAGAACTCATTTCGACGAGTTAAATTAAACAGCAATTTTCAAGGCGCCTTTGTTTTGTACATCCCCTCACGTTTATGTGATCCTGGTACGAGAACTCATTTCGACGAGTTAAATTAAACAGCAATTTTCAAGGCGCCTTTGTTTTGTACATCCCCTCACGTTTATGTGATCCTGGTACGAGAACTCATTTCGACGAGTTAAATTAAACAGCAATTTTTAAAGCGCCTTTGTTTTGTACATCCCCTCACGTTTATGTGATCCTGGTACGAGAACTCATTTCGACGAGTTAAATTAAACAGCAATTTTCAAGGCGCCTTTGTTTTGTACATCCCCTCACGTTTATGTGATCCTGGTACGAGATTACAGTTCGACGAGTTAAATTAAACATAAATTTTTAAGGCGTCTTTGTTTTGTACATCCCCTCACGTTTATGTGATCCTGGTACGAGAACTCATTTCGACGAGTTAAATTAAACATAAATTTTTAAGGCGTCTTTGTTTTGTACATCCCCTCACGTTTATGTGATCCTGGTACGAGATTACAGTTCGACGAGTTAAATTAAACATAAATTTTTAAGGCGCCTTTGTTTTGTACATCCCCTCACGTTTATGTGATCCTGGTACGAGAACTCATTTCGACGAGTTAAATTAAACAGCAATTTTCAAGGCGCCTTTGTTTTGTACATCCCGTCACGTTTATGTGATCCTGGTACGAGAACTCATTTCGACGAGTTAAATTAAACAGCAATTTTTAAGGCGCCTTTGTTTTGTACATCCCTCGCGTTTATGTGATCCTGGTACGAGATCTCAGTTCGACGAGTTAAATTAAACATAAATTTTTAAGGCGCCTTTGTTTTGTACATCCCTCGCGTTTATGTGATCCTGGTACGAGATCTCAGTTCGACGAGTTAAATTAAACATAAATTTTTAAGGCGCCTTTGTTTTGTACATCCCCTCACGTTTATGTGATCCTGGTACGAGAACTCATTTCGACGAGTTAAATTAAACAGCAATTTTCAAGGCGCCTTTGTTTTGTACATCCCCTCACGTTTATGTGATCCTGGTACGAGAACTCATTTCGACGAGTTAAATTAAACAGCAATTTTCAAGGCGCCTTTGTTTTGTACATCCCCTCACGTTTATGTGATCCTGGTACGAGAACTCATTTCGACGAGTTAAATTAAACAGCAATTTTTAAGGCGTCTTTGTTTTGTACATCCCCTCATGTTTATGTGATCCTGGTACGAGATTACAGTTCGACGAGTTAAATTAAACATAAATTTTTAAAGCGCCTTTGTTTTGTACATCCCCTCACGTTTATGTGATCCTGGTACGAGAACTCATTTCGACGAGTTAAATTAAACAGCAATTTTCAAGGCGCCTTTGTTTTGTACATCCCCTCACGTTTATGTGATCCTGGTACGAGAACTCATTTCGACGAGTTAAATTAAACAGCAATTTTCAAGGCGCCTTTGTTTTGTACATCCCCTCACGTTTATGTGATCCTGGTACGAGAACTCATTTCGACGAGTTAAATTAAACAGCAATTTTTAAGGCGTCTTTGTTTTGTACATCCCCTCACGTTTATGTGATCCTGGTACGAGATTACAGTTCGACGAGTTAAATTAAACATAAATTTTTAAGGCGTCTTTGTTTTGTACATCCCCTCACGTTTATGTGATCCTGGTACGAGAACTCATTTCGACGAGTTAAATTAAACAGCAATTTTCAAGGCGCCTTTGTTTTGTACATCCCCTCACGTTTATGTGATCCTGGTACGAGATTACAGTTCGACGAGTTAAATTAAACATAAATTTTTAAGGCGTCTTTGTTTTGTACATCCCCTCACGTTTATGTGATCCTGGTACGAGAACTCATTTCGACGAGTTAAATTAAACAGCAATTTTCAAGGCGCCTTTGTTTTGTACATCCCCTCACGTTTATGTGATCCTGGTACGAGATTACAGTTCGACGAGTTAAATTAAACATAAATTTTTAAGGCGTCTTTGTTTTGTACATCCCCTCACGTTTATGTGATCCTGGTACGAGAACTCATTTCGACGAGTTAAATTAAACAGCAATTTTCAAGGCGCCTTTGTTTTGTACATCCCCTCACGTTTATGTGATCCTGGTACGAGAACTCATTTCGACGAGTTAAATTAAACAGCAATTTTCAAGGCGCCTTTGTTTTGTACATCCCCTCACGTTTATGTGATCCTGGTACGAGAACTCATTTCGACGAGTTAAATTAAACAGCAATTTTCAAAGCGCCTTTGTTTTGTACATCCCCTCACGTTTATGTGATCCTGGTACGAGAACTCATTTCGACGAGTTAAATTAAACATAAATTTTTAAGGCGCCTTTGTTTTGTACATCCCCTCACGTTTATGTGATCCTGGTACGAGAACTCATTTCGACGAGTTAAATTAAACAGCAATTTTCAAGGCGCCTTTGTTTTGTACATCCCCTCACGTTTATGTGATCCTGGTACGAGAACTCATTTCGACGAGTTAAATTAAACAGCAATTTTTAAGGCGCCTTTGTTTTGTACATCCCCTCACGTTTATGTGATCCTGGTACGAGAACTCATTTCGACGAGTTAAATTAAACAGCAATTTTCAAGGCGCCTTTGTTTTGTACATCCCGTCACGTTTATGTGATCCTGGTACGAGAACTCATTTCGACGAGTTAAATTAAACAGCAATTTTCTAGGCGCCTTTGTTTTGTACATCCCGTCACGTTTATGTGATCCTGGTACGAGAACTCATTTCGACGAGTTAAATTAAACATAAATTTTTAAGGCGCCTTTGTTTTGTACATCCCCTCACGTTTATGTGATCCTGGTACGAGAACTCATTTCGACGAGTTAAATTAAACAGCAATTTTCAAGGCGCCTTTGTTTTGTACATTCCCTCACGTTTATGTGATCCTGGTACGAGAACTCATTTCGACGAGTTAAATTAAACAGCAATTTTCTAGGCGCCTTTGTTTTGTACATCCCCTCACGTTTATGTGATCCTGGTACGAGAACTCATTTCGACGAGTTAAATTAAACAGCAATTTTCAAGGCGCCTTTGTTTTGTACATCCCCTCACGTTTATGTGATCCTGGTACGAGAACTCATTTCGACGAGTTAAATTAAACAGCAATTTTCAAGGCGCCTTTGTTTTGTACATCCCCTCACGTTTATGTGATCCTGGTACGAGATTACAGTTCGACGAGTTAAATTAAACATAAATTTTTAAGGCGTCTTTGTTTTGTACATCCCCTCACGTTTATGTGATCCTGGTACGAGAACTCATTTCGACGAGTTAAATTAAACAGCAATTTTCAAGGCGCCTTTGTTTTGTACATCCCCTCACGTTTATGTGATCCTGGTACGAGAACTCATTTCGACGAGTTAAATTAAACAGCAATTTTCAAGGCGCCTTTGTTTTGTACATCCCCTCACGTTTATGTGATCCTGGTACGAGAACTCATTTCGACGAGTTAAATTAAACAGCAATTTTCAAGGCGCCTTTGTTTTGTACATCCCCTCACGTTTATGTGATCCTGGTACGAGAACTCATTTCGACGAGTTAAATTAAACAGCAATTTTCAAAGCGCCTTTGTTTTGTACATCCCGTCACATTTATGTGATCCTGGTACGAGATTACTGTTCGACGAGTTAAATTAAACATAAATTTTTAAGGCGTCTTTGTTTTGTACATCCCCTCACGTTTATGTGATCCTGGTACGAGAACTCATTTCGACGAGTTAAATTAAACAGCAATTTTCAAGGCGCCTTTGTTTTGTACATCCCCTCACGTTTATGTGATCCTGGTACGAGAACTCATTTCGACGAGTTAAATTAAACAGCAATTTTTAAAGCGCCTTTGTTTTGTAAATCCCCTCACGTTTATGTGATCCTGGTACGAGAACTCATTTCGACGAGTTTAATTAAACAGCAATTTTCAAGGCGCCTTTGTTTTGTACATCCCCTCACGTTTATGTGATCCTGGTACGAGAACTCATTTCGACGAGTTAAATTAAACAGCAATTTTCAAGGCGCCTTTGTTTTGTACATCCCCTCACGTTTATGTGATCCTGGTACGAGATCACAGTTCGACGAGTTAAATTAAACATAAATTTTTAAGGCGCCTTTGTTTTGTACATCCCCTCACGTTTATGTGATCCTGGTACGAGAACTCATTTCGACGAGTTAAATTAAACAGCAATTTTCAAGGCGCCTTTGTTTTGTACATCCCCTCACGTTTATGTGATCCTGGTACGAGAACTCATTTCGACGAGTTAAATTAAACAGCAATTTTCAAGGCGCCTTTGTTTTGTACATCCCCTCACGTTTATGTGATCCTGGTACGAGAACTCATTTCGACGAGTTAAATTAAACAGCAATTTTCAAGGCGCCTTTGTTTTGTACATCCCCTCACGTTTATGTGATCCTGGTACGAGAACTCATTTCGACGAGTTAAATTAAACAGCAATTTTCAAAGCGCCTTTGTTTTGTACATCCCGTCACATTTATGTGATCCTGGTACGAGAACTCATTTCGACGAGTTAAATTAAACAGCAATTTTCAAGGCGCCTTTGTTTTGTACATCCCGTCACATTTATGTGATCCTGGTACGAGAACTCATTTCGACGAGTTAAATTAAACAGCAATTTTCAAGGCGCCTTTGTTTTGTACATCCCCTCACGTTTATGTGATCCTGGTACGAGAACTCATTTCGACGAGTTAAATTAAACAGCAATTTTCAAGGCGCCTTTGTTTTGTACATCCCCTCACGTTTATGTGATCCTGGTACGAGAACTCATTTCGACGAGTTAAATTAAACAGCAATTTTCAAGGCGCCTTTGTTTTGTACATCCCTCACGTTTATGTGATCCTGGTACGAGAACTCATTTCGACGAGTTAAATTAAACAGCAATTTTTAAAGCGCCTTTGTTTTGTACATCCCCTCACGTTTATGTGATCCTGGTACGAGAACTCATTTCGACGAGTTAAATTAAACAGCAATTTTCAAGGCGCCTTTGTTTTGTACATCCCCTCACGTTTATGTGATCCTGGTACGAGAACTCATTTCGACGAGTTAAATTAAACAGCAATTTTCAAGGCGCCTTTGTTTTGTACATCCCCTCACGTTTATGTGATCCTGGTACGAGAACTCATTTCGACGAGTTAAATTAAACAGCAATTTTCAAGGCGCCTTTGTTTTGTACATCCCCTCACGTTTATGTGATCCTGGTACGAGAACTCATTTCGACGAGTTAAATTAAACAGCAATTTTCAAGGCGCCTTTGTTTTGTACATCCCCTCACGTTTATGTGATCCTGGTACGAGAACTCATTTCGACGAGTTAAATTAAACAGCAATTTTCAAGGCGCCTTTGTTTTGTACATCCCCTCACGTTTATGTGATCCTGGTACGAGATCTCATTTCGACGAGTTAAATTAAACAGCAATTTTCTAGGCGCCTTTGTTTTGTACATCCCCTCACGTTTATGTGATCCTGGTACGAGAACTCATTTCGACGAGTTAAATTAAACAGCAATTTTCAAGGCGCCTTTGTTTTGTACATTCCCTCACGTTTATGTGATCCTGGTACGAGAACTCATTTCGACGAGTTAAATTAAACATAAATTTTTAGGCGCCTTTGTTTTGTACATCCCCTCACGTTTATGTGATCCTGGTACGAGAACTCATTTCGACGAGTTAAATTAAACAGCAATTTTCAAGGCGCCTTTGTTTTGTACATCCCCTCACGTTTATGTGATCCTGGTACGAGAACTCATTTCGACGAGTTAAATTAAACAGCAATTTTCAAGGCGCCTTTGTTTTGTACATCCCCTCACGTTTATGTGATCCTGGTACGAGAACTCATTTCGACGAGTTAAATTAAACAGCAATTTTCAAAGCGCCTTTGTTTTGTACATCCCGTCACATTTATGTGATCCTGGTACGAGATTACTGTTCGACGAGTTAAATTAAACATAAATTTTTAAGGCGTCTTTGTTTTGTACATCCCCTCACGTTTATGTGATCCTGGTACGAGAACTCATTTCGACGAGTTAAATTAAACAGCAATTTTCAAGGCGCCTTTGTTTTGTACATCCCCTCACGTTTATGTGATCCTGGTACGAGAACTCATTTCGACGAGTTAAATTAAACAGCAATTTTCAAGGCGCCTTTGTTTTGTACATCCCCTCACGTTTATGTGATCCTGGTACGAGAACTCATTTCGACGAGTTAAATTAAACAGCAATTTTCAAGACGACTTTGCTTTGTACATCCCCTCACGTTTATGTGATCCTGGTACGAGAACTCATTTCGACGAGTTAAATTAAACATAAATTTTTAAGGCGCCTTTGTTTTGTACATCCCCTCACGTTTATGTGATCCTGGTACGAGAACTCATTTCGACGAGTTAAATTAAACAGCAATTTTCAAGGCGCCTTTGTTTTGTACATCCCCTCACGTTTATGTGATCCTGGTACGAGATTACAGTTCGACGAGTTAAATTAAACATAAATTTTTAAGGCGCCTTTGTTTTGTACATCCCCTCACGTTTATGTGATCCTGGTACGAGAACTCATTTCGACGAGTTAAATTAAACAGCAATTTTCAAGGCGCCTTTGTTTTGTACATCCCCTCACGTTTATGTGATCCTGGTACGAGATTACAGTTCGACGAGTTAAATTAAACATAAATTTTTAAGGCGCCTTTGTTTTGTACATCCCCTCACGTTTATGTGATCCTGGTACGAGAACTCATTTCGACGAGTTAAATTAAACAGCAATTTTCAAGGCGCCTTTGTTTTGTACATCCCGTCACGTTTATGTGATCCTGGTACGAGAACTCATTTCGACGAGTTAAATTAAACAGCAATTTTCAAGGCGCCTTTGTTTTGTACATCCCCTCACGTTTATGTGATCCTGGTACGAGAACTCATTTCGACGAGTTAAATTAAACAGCAATATTCAAGGCGCCTTTGTTTTGTACATCCCCTCACGTTTATGTGATCCTGGTACGAGAACTCATTTCGACGAGTTAAATTAAACAGCAATTTTTAAAGCGCCTTTGTTTTGTAAATCCCCTCACGTTTATGTGATCCTGGTACGAGAACTCATTTCGACGAGTTTAATTAAACAGCAATATTCAAGGCGCCTTTGTTTTGTACATCCCCTCACGTTTATGTGATCCTGGTACGAGAACTCATTTCGACGAGTTAAATTAAACAGCAATTTTTAAAGCGCCTTTGTTTTGTACATCCCTCGCGTTTATGTGATCCTGGTACGAGAACTCATTTCGACGAGTTAAATTAAACAGCAATTTTCAAGGCGCCTTTGTTTTGTACATCCCCTCACGTTTATGTGATCCTGGTACGAGAACTCATTTCGACGAGTTAAATTAAACAGCAATTTTCAAGGCGCCTTTGTTTTGTACATCCCCTCACGTTTATGTGATCCTGGTACGAGAACTCATTTCGACGAGTTAAATTAAACAGCAATTTTCAAGGCGCCTTTGTTTTGTACATCCCCTCACGTTTATGTGATCCTGGTACGAGAACTCATTTCGACGAGTTAAATTAAACAGCAATTTTTAAGGCGCCTTTGTTTTGTACATCCCCTCACGTTTATGTGATCCTGGTACGAGAACTCATTTCGACGAGTTAAATTAAACAGCAATTTTCTAGGCGCCTTTGTTTTGTACATCCCCTCACGTTTATGTGATCCTGGTACGAGAACTCATTTCGACGAGTTAAATTAAACAGCAATTTTCTAGGCGCCTTTGTTTTGTACATCCCCTCACGTTTATGTGATCCTGGTACGAGAACTCATTTCGACGAGTTAAATTAAACAGCAATTTTCAAGGCGCCTTTGTTTTGTACATCCCCTCACGTTTATGTGATCCTGGTACGAGAGCTCATTTCGACGAGTTAAATTAAACAGATTTCTTCATTGCTCCTTTGTTTTGTACATCCCCTCACGTTTATGTGATCCTGGTACGAGAACTCATTTCGACGAGTTAAATTAAACAGCAATTTTTAAAGCGCCTTTGTTTTGTACATCCCCTCACGTTTATGTGATCCTGGTACGAGAACTCATTTCGACGAGTTAAATTAAAAAGCAATTTTCAGGCGCCTTTGTTTTGTACATCCCCTCACGTTTATGTGATCCTGGTACGAGAACTCATTTCGACGAGTTAAATTAAACAGCAATTTTCAAGGCGCCTTTGTTTTGTACATCCCCTCACGTTTATGTGATCCTGGTACGAGAACTCATTTCGACGAGTTAAATTAAACAGCAATTTTCAAGGCGCCTTTGTTTTGTACATCCCCTCACGTTTATGTGATCCTGGTACGAGAACTCATTTCGACGAGTTAAATTAAACATAAATTTTCTAGGCGCCTTTGTTTTGTACATCCCGTCACGTTTATGTGATCCTGGTACGAGAACTCATTTCGACGAGTTAAATTAAACAGCAATTTTCTAGGCGCCTTTGTTTTGTACATCCCGTCACGTTTATGTGATCCTGGTACGAGAACTCATTTCGACGAGTTAAATTAAACAGCAATTTTTAAGGCGCCTTTGTTTTGTACATCCCCTCACGTTTATGTGATCCTGGTACGAGAACTCATTTCGACGAGTTAAATTAAACAGCAATTTTCAAGGCGCCTTTGTTTTGTACATCCCCTCACGTTTATGTGATCCTGGTACGAGAACTCATTTCGACGAGTTAAATTAAACAGCAATTTTCAAGGCGCCTTTGTTTTGTACATCCCCTCACGTTTATGTGATCCTGGTACGAGAACTCATTTCGACGAGTTTAATTAAACAGCAATATTCAAGGCGCCTTTGTTTTGTACATCCCCTCACGTTTATGTGATCCTGGTACGAGAACTCATTTCGACGAGTTAAATTAAACAGCAATTTTTAAAGCGCCTTTGTTTTGTAAATCCCCTCACGTTTATGTGATCCTGGTACGAGAACTCATTTCGACGAGTTTAATTAAACAGCAATATTCAAGGCGCCTTTGTTTTGTACATCCCCTCACGTTTATGTGATCCTGGTACGAGAACTCATTTCGACGAGTTAAATTAAACAGCAATTTTCAAGGCGCCTTTGTTTTGTACATCCCCTCACGTTTATGTGATCTTGGTACGAGAACTCATTTCGACGAGTTAAATTAAACAGCAATTTTTAAAGCGCCTTTGTTTTGTACATCCCCTCACGTTTATGTGATCCTGGTACGAGAACTCATTTCGACGAGTTAAATTAAACAGCAATTTTCAAGGCGCCTTTGTTTTGTACATCCCCTCACGTTTATGTGATCCTGGTACGAGAACTCATTTCGACGAGTTAAATTAAACAGCAATTTTAAGAGCGCCTTTGTTTTGTACATCCCCTCACGTTTATGTGATCCTGGTACGAGAACTCATTTCGACGAGTTAAATTAAACAGCAATTTTCAAAGTGCCTTTGTTTTGTACATCCCGTCACATTTATGTGATCCTGGTACGAGAACTCATTTCGACGAGTTAAATTAAACAGCAATTTTCAAGGCGCCTTTGTTTTGTACATCCCCTCACGTTTATGTGATCCTGGTACGAGAACTCATTTCGACGAGTTAAATTAAACAGCAATTTTCAAGGCGCCTTTGTTTTGTACATCCCCTCACGTTTATGTGATCCTGGTACGAGAACTCATTTCGACGAGTTAAATTAAACAGCAATTTTCAAGGCGCCTTTGTTTTGTACATCCCCTCACGTTTATGTGATCCTGGTACGAGAACTCATTTCGACGAGTTAAATTAAACAGCAATTTTCAAGACGACTTTGCTTTGTACATCCCCTCACGTTTATGTGATCCTGGTACGAGAACTCATTTCGACGAGTTAAATTAAACATAAATTTTTAAGGCGCCTTTGTCTTGTACATCCTCTCACGTTTATCTGATCCTGGTACGAGAACTCATTTCGACGAGTTAAATTAAACAGCAATTTTCAAGGCGCCTTTGTTTTGTACATCCCCTCACGTTTATGTGATCCTGGTACGAGAACTCATTTCGACGAGTTAAATTAAACAGCAATTTTCTAGGCGCCTTTGTTTTGTACATCCCCTCACGTTTATGTGATCCTGGTACGAGAACTCATTTCGACGAGTTAAATTAAACAGCAATTTTCAAGGCGCCTTTGTTTTGTACATCCCCTCACGTTTATGTGATCCTGGTACGAGAACTCATTTCGACGAGTTAAATTAAACAGCAATTTTCAAGGCGCCTTTGTTTTGTACATCCCTCGCGTTTATGTGATCCTGGTACGAGAACTCATTTCGACGAGTTAAATTAAACAGCAATTTTCAAGGCGCCTTTGTTTTGTACATCCCCTCACGTTTATGTGATCCTGGTACGAGAACTCATTTCGACGAGTTAAATTAAACAGCAATTTTTAAGGCGCCTTTGTTTTGTACATCCCCTCACGTTTATGTGATCCTGGTACGAGAACTCATTTCGACGAGTTAAATTAAACAGCAATTTTTAAAGCGCCTTTGTTTTGTAAATCCCCTCACGTTTATGTGATCCTGGTACGAGAACTCATTTCGACGAGTTAAATTAAACAGCAATTTTCAAGGCGCCTTTGTTTTGTACATCCCCTCACGTTTATGTGATCCTGGTACGAGATTACAGTTCGACGAGTTAAATTAAACATAAATTTTTAAGGCGCCTTTGTTTTGTACATCCTCTCACGTTTATCTGATCCTGGTACGAGAACTCATTTCGACGAGTTAAATTAAACAGCAATTTTCAAGGCGCCTTTGTTTTGTACATCCCCTCACGTTTATGTGATCCTGGTACGAGAACTCATTTCGACGAGTTAAATTAAACATAAATTTTCTAGGCGCCTTTGTTTTGTACATCCCCTCACGTTTATGTGATCCTGGTACGAGAACTCATTTCGACGAGTTAAATTAAACATAAATTTTTAAGGCGCCTTTGTTTTGTACATCCCCTCACGTTTATGTGATCCTGGTACGAGAACTCATTTCGACGAGTTAAATTAAACAGCAATTTTCTAGGCGCCTTTGTTTTGTACATCCCCTCACGTTTATGTGATCCTGGTACGAGAACTCATTTCGACGAGTTAAATTAAACAGCAATTTTTAAGGCGCCTTTGTTTTGTACATCCCGTCACGTTTTTGTGATCCTGGTCCGCGAACTCCTTTCGACGAGTTTATTTAAACAGCTTTCTCTACGGGTCGTTTGTTCTGTATATCCCCTCACGTTTATGTGATCCTGGTACGAGAACTCATTTCGACGAGTTAAATTAAACAGCAATAT